>OX244040.2:26346200-27596200 GCA_945859785.2 Tridacna gigas
CATGTCGGCCTGCGCGGACTGCACAGGCTGACATGGGTTAATACCTTTTGCAGATGCATTAAGCCCCCTTTCTACAGACGATGGCTCACATTTCTTGTCAGTAAAGTTACGTCTACTTTGGAGGAAGGACTTGAATTCTAGCATTCTTTTGCGGACTGCGTTGTCTAATGTTGGATATACAATATCCGACACGTTTTTAGACCTTCCAACAATGTTTTCTATCCTAAATATGACAAACCCCATTGTATGAACCTTGCTTGTTACCTATAGATGCTTTTTATATGATCATGTTCAAATTTTCGTCTGGTTAAGAGTTAAAATTCTCATATTTGATCCGAAAAAAGATTATTCTCCTCGTTTGAGCCATTTTCTTCTGCTACTTAAAACACGATACATGTTCGGTGAAAAGGGGTTTTAATGCATCTGCAAAAAGTATCGATCTATATCAGCCAGTGCATTTCGCGAACGAAACGTTTAGCTTTTGGTAACTTTTCTTCATGTGTAAGAACCATTTTACCTCATAATTCATTTGGTTCTAATACGAACTTGATATCTTGGATCCATAATTACATGATGACGTGTTTTGAAATTATGCATCTCGGAGATGTATTAAAACCCTTTTGCTAGAGCTTGGCTCAAATACTTTCAGTATGGCGAAGTCTAAATGTGCCATGCTCCGTGAAAAGGGGTCTTAATGCATCTGCGAAAAAAGTATCGATTCAGGTCAGCCTGCGCAGTCCGGGCAGGCTGACCTGGGTCGAAATTTTTCGCTGTCCGTCAATTTTCTGTGTGTGCAAGGACCAGTTTATCTCATGTTAAAGTCGGCTGTTTAAAAAAAGCGGCTATTTGTAATCAAAATTATGTGATGGCTTGGTTGGTACAATGCATCGTGGAGATGCACCAAGCCCTCTTTCTGGCTCAATTGAATATTTTCGTCTAGTCAGATTAGAGAGTGAAGCCTAAAGTCTCTCGTAAAGTCAACGTTAACTGTAACTACCCAGCGTAACATGTTCTGTATGATTCCATGGCGTATTTTTATTTGCATTTGGATCACGAAACAGACCAATAAATTATTCTTTTATTCGCTCCGAGGCTATGGGCTGGAACACAATCAAGTGTTCCCTGTAGTCACAGCCGGATACATGCGTAAAAACTTACATGTTATTGCTTTTAGAAGTATAGCTCATGGCTAGTAATAAACATGGATAAAGAGAGTTTATGAAAACATGAATAGGTGCTATGGCCGTTCATGACATTGTACCTATCTGTGTTTTTCTTTAATATATAATATAGTTTCACCTTGGTACTTTCAAACGTTGGTTGTGATTCACTAACAAAAAATGTAAATGAAATATGTGGACACACCTACTAAAACATAAAGTTATCTACGTGATCATTTTCTGTGCATCTGAATTGTAAATTTTCTAAATTTCGAAGGACCTAGAGTTCATCCGGCTTTTGGACAAAATCGACAATCTATTCTATGCCTAGACCTGCCTCGTATAATGCACTACATAGTTATATCAAATCCCCTTTTTCAGAGCACTGCTCAAATGTTTTTAGACTTACCGACTTGGACTTCACTCAAATATCTAAAGCCTCCGTCACACCAAACTAGTTCTTAGAACGTCTAATCCCGTCCAAACAAAATCGTACAATGGCTTGCGGTCGGGCTAGAACATGTAAGTTTGGCCCAATTATGCCTAAAGCCCCCGTTACACCGATCTGAATCTTAGGAAGTCTTACCCTGCCCTAAAAAATCGTAAAACGGGTTGCAGTCGGGGTAGAATGTGTAATTCCATTCGGAGTGCAAGCGTACTGCCAGTTGAACGCTCACTGCACCACGTCGTTACGTGTCCCTAACAGGGTCGAAGTACGGCAGATCAGTTTGTAGTACGTCCATCTCGTTTTCAGTACGTTGTCACTAAATGATGCACGGCAAAAAATTTTGAGCAAGCTCAAAGTTCTGGAGCACCTTTCCGCCCATGAAGTTCGTAAACGGATCGTAAAAGATTGCAACGCCGTCCACTTGGTTCGAACACAGTTGTAGTCCGTTTGATAACAATTTTCCGAACGTAGTGTGAACGAGTTCAGTGTGACTGGAGTATGTATGTAAGTACACTTAATGTTCATGGACAGATCAAATGCTTTGACACAAAACCTAGGTGAAATTATATACAGGTACACTTACACTCACCTGTATGTGAAATATTGTTGAACATGTAGTCTAACGTCAAGTTTTCCTGGTAAAACAGTCAAACTTTAGATTGCTCTGTAAATAAGGCATGCTCTGGCAAAAGGGGGCATGATGCATGTCCGTGAATCATGATACCAAACAAGTATGTAATCATATGATTATGGGTCCATAAAATTTATTTTGTATAACAACCGACTGAATTATGAGGTAGAATGGTCCTTTGACATGCAGAAAATTTACTAATAGCAAAAAGTTTCGTTTCAGGTCAGCCTGTGCGGACTGTGCAGGCTGACCTGGGTCGATACTTTTTGCAGATGCATTAAGCCCCTCTTTTTAACAGAGCATGGCTCAAATATATTTGGCATTAGATATTACGCCAAAACGACGTGAATACTGCTTTGCTTTGAAAAGAAAATGGACTTTAGTGACCAATATTATTTTGTAGACTGTTCTGCTGTTTAATTTTAGTCTACAATGAATGAAAAAGCAAGCGCTTTTGTTCATATCAGTAATATTTTAGATTTACTTCTATACCACACAATTCTGAGTTTTAAGGACCCTGAAGAAGAAGACTTTTGAAAACATTGTAGGAAAAGAAGAAAATGCTGGTAACCAGCATTTCTTCTTTTTCCACAATGTTTTCAACCATCTAAAAGACAGATACTGTCGTTTGTACCTCATAGTATTTGTCGTCTGCAAACGCTTTCAGTTTGGACTGGTCTAAAATTTTGTTGTGTGGTAAAGAGTTAAGTTGTATATATGAGCGGCGTTCCTGGAAAAGGGGGTTTAATGCATCTTCCTGGTGCCTAAATACCAAGCCAGTCATCTAGTAATCCAGTCATCACATAATTGTGGATCCATAGAATTCTTTTTATCTATCAACCGACTAAATCATGGGGTAGAATGGTCCTTTGACGACATGCAGAAATTTACCAAAAACAAAAAGGTTTCGATCCATATAAGATCCCAGATGCATTAAACCTCCTTTTCACAGAGGATGGCTAATATATTTCTGACGAGGCCATCAATTTTCATAATCATCCGAGACTTCGAAAATGTTCTATCACTGAAATTACTGTATTTTCGATTCCGTTATCAAAATTTCGCAAAAGCTGATGGGGATGTCACATGATCAATAACATGCGTGGATTACGTAGGGTAGTATTCAATAGACCTTGACGATGACGACATATCTGGATTAACCCTTTCCCAAACAAGCCCTGGTTTTCACGTGTCTGCAATACAAGTCTTTTGAAAACACTGTGGGAAAAGGAGAAATTGCTCGTAACGAGCAATTTCTCCTTTTCCCACAGTGTTTTCTACCCTTTTTGAGAACTTTCTGCCATTTTCATCAAATTTAAAATTGTCGTCTGCAAACTCTTTCAATTTGGACCAGTCCGAAATTTGTCGTTTGGGAAAGGGTTAAAGCGTAAATGGAGTTCCTGGTTACAAAAGACCTCACCGAAACTGTACCTTTTTACTAAATGTCACGGTCAGCTTCTGTTTTTCTTGCAGAGAAAAAATATACTTTATCGTTTTAATACGTGTTTAGATATAAAATTTGGATTCACACTTTATGCCTCTTTAAGTCATATTGTTAGGTGAAAAAAGGGTCAAAAAAATATTACCCCAGCGCCCGGTAGGGGTCAACGATAATTGTATCTCTCCACTCATTAATGTAATAGAAAAAGTCAGGCATCATTTAACACGTTTCTCACTAAACGGTCCTCGTCTCGCCAGAAATTGAAAGCATTAACAAAACAGGAGAGAAATTAAAATTAGGCGAAATATTTTTCACATGGGAATAATATAAAAGCGCGTGCAAGAATTAAGAAGTCTTCATCGTGCGTTTGCAGCATCTGCTTGGTGTTGTTCACTCTTTGAATAGACTGGTCTTAGTACATTCAATGCAGCATTTAATCAACTAGCCTCGCATGTTTTTTTTTTCTTCAGTTTGATATAGTCATCATGAATTTTCTTATCTTACACACGTTTTAGATAAGATTTTTTGACCTTCTTATGAGCATTATGAAGCGTCGTTTGTTGAAGCATTATATTCCTGTCCGATATTTTCAAAACACACCAGACCTGAATTTTCCGGTTAATTCAGTTGTAAAAACTCATGATGTTGGGAAAACACAGGCCTGTTTAATTTTCCAATAGAAAATCACATACTTCTACATCAGTTTCTTTGGAACTTGTCCCGAACATCGACCGCTGTCCAAACAGTGATTCGATCTCATTCATGAACAATTAGATTTCGTACGTAGATTTTCACACATAGACATGTATATATGCATTTCTTGAGGTACAGTTTTGAGGTAAAGGTATATAATGAAAAGAATTTAACATTCGTTGTTTTTCGAGATAAAATTCTACCAAACTCGTCTACAAAAAGAGTCATTAAGCTCTCCAATTGCTCTCTCTTTTTTTTTATGTTAGTTTTATGAAATTTTACCTCAAATGCCAACTCATAACAGATCCTGTTATAGATTCGTGATGAAAAAAAAAACTGCAAAAGAAATACACCAGCAGATCTATAATGTTCTCAACATCGGAATAGCACCTTATAGTAAATATTGTGTAGCTGGTTTTGTGCGAATGACTCAAGTGGAAGGCATGTATGTCTGGCTAAGGTTTACAAGTACGAATTTCTCACGATGTAAAAGACTTTGAACACTGTGAGAAAAATAACAATTTCTTGTATTGCTCCTTCCAAACACTGTGAGTTATGTCTATCCAAAAATGGCAAAATATTTTTATTTGACACGTGCAAATCAGTGGTTTTTCCTTAAATATCCCTATTATCTTCCTCTCTCCCTAAATTGGAATATGCCTGTGTACCTGTGTGTCTCCCTTTTCACTCTGTCTGTCTGTCTGTCTCTCTCTCTCTCGTAGTAGTAGTAGTAGTAATAGGCCTGTAAAAGAGATACAACTCGGATAAGCGGCTATTATCCTATCCGTAATTGATATAACAACTTTTTTATCTAATCATTATGAACTACAGACATAACAAGCTCGGAGAAAAAATATTATCAATCCAGAGGGAAATGGTCCGTGAAAACGGTTCTGCTATCTATATAATGACTTTAACAGTCCCTGTCCATCAATCGTTCTGTTCAGGGCATTTCTAAACCATTTATCAGCTTCCGAGGTTTTGTTGTTGTTGTTTTCGTTAAGTTTTGATCCTTAGCCTATTAAGCGAAACTCAATGCACTTTTTACAGCATAGATCAAGATCAGACTGTGAAGAATATGCAGTCTAATCTTTGATCTACGCTGTCCGATATTGTGAGATTTTCTTCAGTAACGTTCTGTGCAGTCTGATCTTGATCTACAACGTCCGCAAAACCTCCGTGAGTCTGCTTAGCAGCCGAAGGGTTAACCTTCCTGAGGAAACTCAATTAGCGAAAAAAGAGTGGGAAAAGGAGAAAATGCTCTTATACGTAAAGTACCCAGCCGGAAAACTTTGAAAACAATGGCTCTATCTGGTTCATTCTAGGCTTTCTGGTATGAATCACTGAATGCCACAGCTTGATTTTTATGATGATTTTCATTGCAGATGGAGCATTCAAGGGCTATCAAATTTGGCTGATCTCTTCTATTTCAGAATTGTGTTAATTTATTCGCGTAAGCCTACTCTCGTACCGGTAGCTACCGCGTATGCCTGTGATTTGATAAAATCCTTAACCTGCTTTATCAGTTACATGAAATTTTTCCAGGCAATAGTTAAAAAAAAAAAATACTGCAATTTCACAGTTATTAACTGGGGAAAGATATCTCTCTATCGGACACAGTAGATCCAAGATCAGACTGCACGTTCTGTACAGTCTGATCTTGATCTACAGTGACCGCAAAAGCGCCTTGAGTCGCGCTTAGCAGCCAAAGGGTTAAGGAGTCAAACGTTTAGCTAAAAATTAAAGACCGCCCCAACAAATTTTCCCGCCGAACTTTCAGCGCTTTCCCATACTGCCTTTCGCCATCGTTTCTCTTTATTTCCGCAACAATACGTCAGCAATAATAGAACTAAATTGTGTATCTTGAACCTTGGTAAAGGGTATTAGATTGACTATGGGGCAAAAGTTAATTAACCCTTTCCGTGTCATAGGAGAAAACATGGACTTTAACGGACGGTAAAGATCAAGATCAGACTGCACAGAACGTGCAGTCTGATCTTGGATCTATACCGTTCGCTTTTTTAGTCAAGTCTAAACGATAAAAGTGTCTCTGAGTTTCACTAGATTGTACGTGTTTTTAGCTGTCGAAAGAGGTCCAGTTTATATATCTTGCGCTGAAAGTTAATTAATACGGACTCATACTGCGGGCAATAATGTTAAATCAGGGAAATCAATTTAGGATATACTCGACGTTCTATCGGCAGGTCTTTGGTTCACAATAACCCTGAAAATTGGTACCGTGTTTTCGGATTTCCCTTTCAATCGTGCCATTTGCATCCTGGTGCAGTGCTACACGCTTTAATATGCGTTAATCAGATCTATTCGATTGAAACATGAATTTCGACAAACACAATTAATTTTCGAATTGAATAAACGATTTATGAATAACTCTGACCCTTTTTCCCTCCGATGGAATATATGTTCTGTTTCATCACGTATGGGAATACTTCCGACTAGTTCAGTAGCAGTTTCGAACTTTTGCTCTTTCAAGACCAGATGCGAACCTCTTTAAAAACCCAACGAGACGTGATCCTACCACACAGAAATGCAGACTGCTGTAATATTCTATTTCTATCGCAATATACCAGATAAATTCGTTAAATGCATGGCATGCCTTCAGGTGCGAGACAGATCTCTCTACTCATTGAAACAGTACTCCAGACATCTCAGATGAAACCACCAAATTTTATGGCAAAAAATGCCTTTGTCTATGTCAATAGAGCCCGACAGTTGTATATACCTTTTGAAGAATCGCCAATCTCACAGTCTACAATGTCTGCCAAAACTTTTATGTCTTGGCGAGAATATAGTGCGTGTTTCGAAAAATACAGCAAAAATGATAAAGAGCAATTACCTAGCCACTGTCAGCTATGCAAAAAGCATGCAAAGGGATTTCTATTCTATTTCCGCCACAACTACACGTACATATTTATTCATTGTGTTGTTTAATGCCGTTGTCAACATTGTTTCAGTTACCTTGAAGCGCCCAGTTCACACATCCATGCTTTTATTAAATTCCTTTTTACGAATATTTCGCACAATTTTCTTCCCAAGGCATCGGCTGCTTTCCCATATTACCGCCGTAAAAACAACAATTAGCAGTCAAAGAGAAATGAATTCTGTGGCGATGACCATCATCAATTCTCGGAAAGAGAGGGATTCGAACCAGCGGCCCCCTACCTTTAGCCTCTGGACACTACCGACTAAGCAACCGGGCTCGGCACACATACATGTAGATGTGGACATATATTCCCATGTATGTAATGCGGTTGTATTGTTTCAGACCATTTATAATATATTGCAGTGCAAAATTTGTCAAAAGATAGCCCACTGAATAAGACCGGACAATTTATCCACTGTTTTAGCTGTACTTTATGTTTGATGCATACTTTGGCTCCCACAAATTTTGCAATTGCAATACCTATATCTCTAAAATGGCATACAACATTTGAAAACATTGTCGGAAGGGGGGCAAACTGCGTGTCACAAACAATTTCTGCTGTTCCCACAATGGTTTCCATATAATTTCATCGTATGAAAGACATCGCCTTCAGTGCATGTCCTTTATGTAATTTGTAAAAGCTGGCCGTATGTCAGAAAATAAAGCCTATTTGGTAATATGCATGAGAGCTTCCATACAAATAACAAACTTCAAGTTGGTTTTCATAAACTAATTAACTTTCGGAATTACAAAAGCCAAAGAAATTGTTTCTGTTGGTAAATAGTTTCACTAACTGTCACAGTCTTCTTTACCAAGATGTACATTATGAGCCATACTCTGACAAAAGGGGTCTTAATGCATCTCCGTGTTTCATTATACCATGCAAGTCATCACATAGCCATGGATACATAAAATCACTTTGTATAACAACTGACTAAATCATGAGGCGCAGTCGTCCTTTGACAAGCACAAAATTGACCAATAGCAAAAAGTTTCGGCCCAGGTCAGCCTGCGCGGGCTGCGCAGGCTGACCTAGGTCGATACTTTTTGCAGATGCAATAAGCCTCCTTTTCACACAGAGCACGGCTCATATCTATTCCAACACAGAAGCGATAACATGTGCTCGAGAAAGAGTGAGGGAGAGTTAAGATAGTTTTGATGTAACTGGCGTCAGAGGCACACGTTTTGTGTCTGTCAAATTACGTCTACACGCGTATTACATTAACTGTGCCATGCTCCGTGAAAATGGTGCCTGATACACATGCAGAGAGTATCGACCCATGCCAGCCTGCACAATCCGTGCAGGCTGACAAAGGCCGAAACTTTTTGATATTGGTAAATTTTCTGCATGTCAAAGGACACATAGAAACTCATGATCTCGTCGATTGTAAGACAAAATGAATTTTATGGTTTATTAATCATGTTATGTCTTGCTTGGGAATGCATCACAGAGATCCATTAAGCCCCCGTTTGCCAGACCGTGGCTCAGATGATTTTTTTTTTGTTGTTGTCAATTTCGATAGGTCTAGCGGCGATGAAATTGTATGGGTTGTCTTTTTCCATATAAATCTAGCTTACCCTTTGGAGACATTGATCGTGTTACTTCCTTTGTGCACCGTATAGTTTAGGATCAGACCACAAAAATACAGAGAGACAAAGAGGAAGTGGCGAAAGAAGGGGCTTAATTCATCTCCGTAGTGCATTATACCATTTAAGTCATCATATAATTATGGATCCATAAAATCCATTTTGTATAACTGAATATGGAGATACTCTGGGTCTGTGACATACAGAAAACTGACCAATAGCAAAAAGTTCCGTCCCAGGGCAGCCTGCGCAGATTGCGTAGGCTGACATGGGTTGAAACCTTTTGCAAATACATGTAAACCCTTTTTCACAAAAATGGTTCAAACAGAAACTTTTAAATGTTCTGAGATCAGTATGATGCAGAATACGCTATGGCTCAAAATTGAGGCAATTCATAGACCCAGAGTATCTTTAGATTTGTCATGAAGACACTTTTCTCGTTCGCAAGGTTCTCAAGATAGTGATGCGACTTGATGCTTGTTACACCGTTTAAGTGTACGACGTGCTTATGTTTAGTGTTTGAAGACGTGACACAGGCTTATACACGATTGTTTATGGTATCGCAGAGAAACAGTCGCTGTAGTACCATTGCCATGCTCTTTATGTTTTCCCTGATTTTATAAGATAAGTACTGGGGTCAAAATTTCTGATATGCTGAACCAAATGGTTTAGCCAATCAGAAATTGCATTACTCTCTACATCGTAGAATATTATGAGTAAGAATGCAACTTAGAATGGTTGGCGAATTCGTGCCCTAACGATAGCTTCAATTTAATTAGTCTTCAAGAGTGTTCTCGAAATAGCTTGTTTTAATTTAGTTCCAGGAGGCAATGAGTCAAGTATGTATACAAATATTAAGGTTGACTGTTGTCTTTATGTTGTTAAAGAACCAGACATCTGATCTACTGGAACTAGCAGGAATAAGAAACAAGAAACAATTGCAAACGACAATTGAAATATGGCAGATAAAGGCAAACATGTTCTGTTCAGAACAATTTTAATACGATCGACATTGTCTTCTAACAAAGAAAGAGTTTTTCATTACCGTCTGCCTTTCTGCCTGCCTGCCTGCCTGTTTGTCTGTCTGTCGCTCTCTCTCTCTCTCTCTCTCTCTCTCTCTCAACGCACATATAGAGAGATACATACATATACGCAACGCGGTCGACATGTATTTGTGTTGAGTTGAACATCCAATCTTGTTGCAAATATGATTTCTTTTTTTTTTAACGAATAGAATCAGGGAAAACAGAATAAGTATTTAGTAGTCTTTTTATAGAAAAAGAGGATTATGTCGATTACAGAAAACAAATATTTGATATAACAGGCAGTGAAACAGTTAATTGGAGATATAGGAAATCAGATCAAAACAGATGTAAAGCTGTTTTTCGTCAGCAAAGTCAAGGAGACCGTTCTTATCTAAACCGATTTACTGTCAGCTAGCATAGTGATCAGCGTCGTCTCCTTACAATACAAATAAGGTATTGGTGTTCTTTACAACAGGCTGATATACAATCATCCTGGCAACAAAATCCGATAACGGAACACTAGCTGTGATATCTTGTTGACCCACAACTCATTTAGTCCGTCATTGATTTCAAGATAACTTTGCTCTACTTCAATACGACTTGCTGGCCCGTGCTGTCAAAGGAACTATTTTATCAGGAATGTTTATGAGTTTATGTACAGATTTTGAAGAGTTTGCATTTCTGTAAATAATCCTTCGCTCGCATGGTTGTGTGTTGAACTTTAAAGGTGCGTATGCGCCACGCTCTGGAAAAAGAGGACTTAATGCATCTCCGTGATGCATTATACCAACGGAGATGCATTATACCAAGCATGACATCACGTTATTGGGGACACATAAAAGTGCATTTTGTCAAAAACAACCAACTAAATCAAGAGGTAGAATTAACCTTTGAACTGCGGACTGTGCAGTCTGACTTGGTTCGATACTTTTTGCAGATGCATTAAGTCCCCTTTTATATATATCAGAGTTAATAGAGTTTTTTTATTGGTAGTTCAATCGTATTTGTACCGTTTAGAAGTATTCTGATTTGCTTTAAGTTTGGTGGTAAAAATCGGACTAAATATTTCGGACGAATATTATAAGCTTTTGCCAAACTCTGTTATAGTAGTAATAATTTCGTATTTCATAGTGTATAAGAAATATCACCGATACAGAATTAGTAAGCAAAACTTGTGGCCAGACGTACAACAACAAACTACCTGCTGTTGGTCAAATTTTCATGACAAAAAGAAATATGATTCTGTGTGCAAACTGCTTTCTTTTCCAACTTGACCAGAACAGCCAATACATGTGCATAATTTGTACTTCCAACCAGGAACTTCTCAAGTCAATGTGTCTTTGAAAATCATTTTTTATTTCATGCTTTGCGGTAGGATATCGAGAAATAGCGGTGAAAATATTTTTCGATATTACACGGGTACGACCAGTGAGAAGACCGATTTCATTTTTTTTTTTTTTATGGAAGTCTCGACAAAAAAAGGCGTTAGAAGCATGAAATAAATAGAATATTTTCGGTGAAAGATCGAAATTTATTTCATCGAGTGAACATCATCGGTAATTTCACGAGTGGCGCGGTGAAAGATCGAAATTTATTTCATCGAGTGAACATCATCGGTAATTTCACGAGTGGCTGCCACTCGTGAAATTACCGATGATGTTCACTCGATGAAATAAATTTCGATCTTTCACCGAAAAAAACAAATATCCTCTATGTCTAACAATGAATCCTGAGGTAGAACAGTCCTTGGACATGCAGAAAGTATACTAAAAGCAAAAATTATCGACCCAGGCCAGCCTGCGCGAACTGCTGATCTAGGTCGATACTTTTTGCAAATGCATTGACCCCCATTTTCACAGGGCATGGCTTATACTTATCTATAAACAGCGTTCATCTATTGTCAGCAGTATGTTCCTTTATACAACCGATTCCAAACTCCTCTAAAAATCTTTGAAGTTTTTGTTGAAATGCACCTGCCAGCAAGTTGTTACAGCGCTAAGACTTAAAATTTCAATCACAATGTTTGGGTATTGAATCGGTTCCAAGGGAGGCATCTTGACCAAACTTGTATCGCCTTTATGTCAGATGCACTCACTTTTGTGTAAAGCCAACAATGTTATGCGTGTGTAAAAAGGTGTCATGTACAACACAGACAAAAAATCAAGAAGGTCAAGATAACAATAAAGCTTTGCAAAGAAAAACTGCAGTAAAATAGATGTATGCAAATAGCGTGTCTAAATGTAATTCAAACGAAATGACAAAAAATGTTTTAACTACTGACATGGCGAAATAAGCAATGAATAGAAACCCTCTCTTGATAATACACATACTAGAAAATGGCATGCCAAAGTGTAATCGATGGTGTTGAAGTGTTTTAAAATTCATGGAAAACTTGATAGATTATGCAATCTCGTGAAGTCCGAATTGCTTTCTTATGCATGTGAACCATGCTTTGTGAAAAGGAGGGCGTTTTAATGCATCTACAAAAAAAAAAAATCGACCAGGTCACCCTGCGCAATCCGCGCAGACTGACGGGGATTGAAACATTTTGCTATTGGTAAATTTTCTCCATGTCAGAGAACTATTCTACTTTATGATTCAGTGGGTCTTCAGACAAAATGGATACATATTTTGCGACAACTTGCTTGGTATACAATAATGTATTACGGAGATGCAGTAAACCTCCTTTTCTCAGAGCACTGCTCATGTAATGTCTAATCAATTTCAAGCCTATATGTATAGCATAGAACATTTTTTTTTTTTCAGTGAAAGATCGAAATTTATTTCATCGTGAAAATATTACCATGTGATGTTCACGAGATGCAATAAATTTCGATCTTTCCTTGAAAAAATAATGTTCTATTTATTTCATTCTTCTAACCCCTATTTTGTCGGAGGTTTCGTCAAAATCCAGTACAATTGTTTCGATAATTCCCCGGAGCGTACCCCCTCGCGTAACAACACATTACAATATTTCGTAAAGCGCGAGAACTACAGCCGTAAATTACGTGATATTTCCCGCTATTTGAATGGCACACGCTGATTACCTAGGTAACTAGTGCACGGGAACTACTGTTTCCGCCTTCAATTGAAGAGTTAGAAAATATAAAATTGGTATTTTCACTGGTCGTAACCATAAAATATCAAACCATAATCCACCATTATTTCTCGATAAACTACCGAAAAGCACGAAATAAATTAATTTCTTTCCAAAAATAAATGAGTCAAAGCGACAAGATTCCTTCCTCACTTACCACTTAAGATAATTTTCGGCGTTTTTCTTGTGTAATGAAGCAGGAAATGGTTTTAAACAAGAGGGCAATGATGGCCCTGTATCGCTCCACTGGCTTATAAATATAAACCATGAAGAGAAGTCTTTACTATATAAGCCCTTATAAAACTTTGACCCCAGGGCTACAGTCGGACTAAATGGGGAATATGTGTATTAGAAGAATAACATGCCAAATTTGGGAGTTCTTGGCCTTATGGCTAGTAACAAGACGGTTTCTGAACTTTTCACTCAATAAACCCATGTAAAACTTGTGACCCCTGGTGCAGGGCCAAACTTGATCCTAGGGCTGTAACTTGGGCCCTCTTTGTAGTTGTCCACTAGATAATGCTATAATTATGCAAAATTTGGTAGCCTAAGCCTTATGGCTATGTACACCAAGATTTAAAAGTTTTCCCTATGTAAGCCTATGTAAATCTTGTGAACCCCCCCCCCCCCCAGCATGAGGCCAAATTGACCCCAGGACTATAATTTGGGCACTTTTGGTAGACCCCAACTAGATCAACTTAAATGCAAAATTTGGTAGCTCTAGGCCTTATGGCACAGGTACAGGAAGATTTTTAAAGTTTTCTCTATATAAGCCTATGTAAAACTTGTGACCCCTGGGGCAGAGCCAATTTTGACCCCAGGGCTATAATTTCAAGACACATGATAGAGGTTTACTACATAAAGCTACATGCCAAATTTGGTAGCCCTATGCCTTATGGTTTCAGATAAGAAGATTTTTGAAGTTTTCTCTATATAAGCCTATGTAAAACTTGTGACCCCTGGGGCAGAGCCAATTTTGACCCCAGGGCTATAATTTGAAGAAACTTGATAGAGGTCTACTACATAAAGCTACATGCCAAATTTGGTAGCCCTATGCCTTATGGTTTCAGACAAGAAGATTTTTAAAGATTTCCAATATTTTTCAGTTTTGTTGCCATGGCAACCAGAGTTTTTGAAGGAATCAAATTCTTTCAAGAAATTCTGAAGAGGACCATGGCAGGATCATTTCTGTGAAGTTTCATGAAAATTGGATGGGTAGTTTCAGAGAAGAAGATGTTTGAAATAAAAGTTAACGCACGGACGGACGGACGAACGGACGAACGGACGGACGGACGCACGACGGACACCAGGCCATGACATAAGCCCGCTGGCCTTCGGCCAGTGGAGCTAAAAAATTTATTCGTAAACGTAGCGTTGATAAAAAACTCCAGAAATACATGGGGAGGCGCACTTACTGCCGTAATCAGATAAAATACTGTTGAAAACGGCGTTTAACGCAACACAAACGGACTTCCAATAAATGGAATTCATACAATCATATCGTGGGAATTATCTTGGTTCCACAAATTCAAGGGTTTTCCTCAAAGAGTATCAAATTATCTGGATCCAAGGTATGACGCACATTTTTGACATACTAAGCTTGATCTTCATTCACTGTGTGAACAAGTATGTTGCATACCTAGGATTAAAGATGTGTAGCCTACATGTATGTGTTACTGGTATAAGGTGATTAAGATATCTTCAAAGGAAATATGATTTGCACTCGAATTTCTTTTAGCAATACATTTATTTTTCATGAGCTAATTTTTCCAGCGTTAAATGAAAAAATTTAATCCGTGGTCTTTGAATAGGATAGGGGGCTTAATGCATCTTCGTGATGCATTGTACTAAGCAAGACATTACAAATAGTAATTAGGGATCCATAAAATATACTTTGTCCAACAACCGAGCACCTTTTTTTTTCATAGAGCATGGCTCATTTATATATATTCCATAAAAGTTGCGTGAACTAACATACTATCCTGTAAATTATTAGAAATCGATTTATATTTCTGCACCCATGCCAATATCTGTAACGTTGAAGTTTATGACCCTTATGTATATGCAGGTTGGTTTCAAACAGCTAACAATCAAAACAACACTACCAGCAAACTGTAAGAATAAAAAAAACTAACAAGTTGTTTTTGACAATGATATGTCAAAAAAGCCGCATAGTTCTGTGCAAATCTATGGACCCTACACTGCCTTGAAAAGTTATGTCTTTCATACCACCTTTATTTGAAACAGGACCATAATACAGCTAGCTATGCTTAATTACATATTATTTGTGGAGAAGCTATCTAGATGCCATCAAGATGATACCTCGCGGCGGCATGACTCCATCATTCTTTTTTTCTACTGCTGTTTATTCACAAAGGTCAAACAATCATGTGCAAGTTATAGTCTCCTCAGGCAAGCATGAAATTAGATTTTCGGAATGTATTGACCGGTGTTCGTGCGCTTCAGCAGAAGCAATAGCTATCTTTCAGCCGTACAGTGAGTTGAAATTGGGATTTTGTTCTTGTATACAAAGATTTTCCATAACGATAGACTTACCGCAAAAAAAAAAAAGAAGAATATTTCATTTCGCAGATCATTTCGATGAGGAAGAAGTCTTTATTTCAAATAAAATTTTAAAGAATTAAAACAAAAATACTACCTAACAGTAGAAGTCATAGAAAGATAGAGCATTTAAAGATTAGAAAAAAAGGATTCATTGAAAGAAATAAAAACAATGAGGGAAAAAAACTGTTGTGTGTAAGGGGGGGGGGGGGGTCGGTCCGGATTCAAGCAACTACACTCTGTAAGGAAATAACATCGTAATGTGTATGACAATCGAATTATGATACCTTATGAAGAGTATCTATTTTAACCACTTTATAATTCTAATTTTGAGTGTTACCAAGGTATTGTATAAAAATACTTATTTAGCATACAGTAGCGTTAAAAAAAATCTGAATCGGCGAACGAGATGCAATACATACGACAGAACTTTACACAAAGACCGACTGGATAGGTAATGTTCACAAATCTCATGTAAAAAAATACAGAACAGGCATACAAGTAAAAGTTTGACTTTAGTGGGCCTAAATAAAATTATGAATTTTATCATTGTCTAAATTTTATTAACGAACTGTTTTAAAACTTAAATGCTAATCGTGAAATAAGTCCCAATTGTTATCGAAACATAATGTTACTCATGATGTAGTAAGACTCAAATCACTTGCTGTTGAAGAATAAAGACCGATTCCGCTTAACAGTATAACGTATACATCCCTAAAAGCATGAATAATAATTCAAACAAACAAAGCCGTGAAAAAAAAACAAAAAAACAGGAAATGCATTTACTGATTTATCCTTCGTCTAACTCCTTTTTGAAGGGGGTTGTTTTAGGTAGGGATCTTATATTCACATTTAAGATCCCTGTTTTAGGGTAGAAAAGCATTGTAGTTTTGACACGTATCATATTTACATATGAGCAGCGCTCCGGCAAAACGGGGTTTCATGCATCTCTGTGATGTACCATACCACACGCCATCATATAATTATGAATCCATTAAATCCATTTTGTCTTAAAAAGAATTGAATAATCAGGTAGACTGGTCCTTTTACATGCAGAAAACTGACCAATAGCAAAAAGTTTCGATCCAAGTCAGTCTGCGCGACTGCCCAGGGTGATCTGGGTCGATACTTTTTGCATATTCATCGAACCCACTTTTCACAGATTATGACTTATATGTATGTGGTTATACGATCCCTGTATAAATTAAACAAACGAGCACGTATGATAACATGCAACCAACCATGTACTACATGTGGTAGGTAGACCGATGCATCTTTCATCTTATGAACTCATACATGTTTTCAGGATTTATTATCCATGCATCAACAATATACAAAAATTTCATCATTCATTCACACAGCTGATGCTTTGTAAATGTTGCGATAAACGAAACGAAATCTCCCGTATGTATTTGTATGCGCCATATTAACGAAGATACTTGATGTATATATTTTGCATGTAAAGTATAGATGTTAAAGTAAAACTATTGGTAAGCTGTATCTGTGTAAGTTACATCAATGTGTTTTTGTGCACTGATTACAAAAGTTGGTCGTAAGTTCAATAAAAAAAAAATCCCGTCACATTGGCCACATTCAACTTGACGTCTGCAACTGATAATTTTAGGCTGGTAAAGAGTTCATTTGAATCTTGAAATGAATATCCATTCGGAAAATAGTACATCCGCTTCTCTGATAGGTCGTAGGAGGAAGTAGATCTACTGCTGCACTACTGTCAAGTGAAAAGATTATTTATACTTTGCATGACGATGTTCTAACGACCAGAGGACTATAATTTATCATCAATGAGCATTTTTCTTTTCTTCTCTTTACAGGAGACATAGTCACAACAGAGATCTGGTGTAACAATTAAGCCTACCGTCAGCACTCAGTAGAAGGACTTTTATCATTTTCAAAACGTCGCGTGAGTTTTCACACATTGACACTGTGAAGCACGAGCTTCTTACCCAGCTGCAGTTTAATTACCTTGTATCACATACATTCGGACAAAATCGTTAACAGTTGCTGCCAAAGGTCCACCATTAGTATGGACACTGATCAGTTCTTTACCTGATTAGCCGTAAGAGAAAAGTGAGCTTGCAGAAAGTAATATCTATTTGGCTGCCTAATTCGGTAGAGTACATTTGTGCCTTTCTTCTCGTAATTGCATTTGGTAAGACTTACGGCAGGATTTCTTGTACTGTGTCTTCTAGAAATCTGCACTGGAAAGCCTTGATTTTTCCATGTAATTTGTTGAGTACGGCGAAATTGCAGTCATTTTCCATAATTGAATCTCCATCAGACATCCTATGTGGGCGGGATAATGCGAGAAGCACATCAAGACACGAGGTTTATCTACTAAAATGGAAACAACATAACGTGCCAGTTTTATAGACTGTAGCTTAATTACTCTTATTGTATGAGCGAAAAAGAAGTGATTCTTGATTTAAAAAGAAAAACGATTAAACAGTGAAAATGGACTATATCGGTGTTCAGTGTCAGAACGGGACTGTGGTCCGTTATGAAGTTCACACACCTGTCATCATATTAACGATCGTCGCTCTAGGTCTAATAGATTTATCTGTTGTTCTCGGTAACAGTCTTGTGATTGCAGCAGTTATAACAACTCGGAAACTTAGAACCGTGACTAACATTTTCATTGTGTCTCTAGCAACTGCTGATCTACTACTCGGGTTTGCTGTGCTTCCCTTTTCAATCTCCGTTGAAGTTTTAAAATTTTGGTTGTGGGGACCTATTTGGTGCAATATGTGGCTTGCCATCGACGTCTGGCTCTGCACAGCATCCATTCTCAGCCTTTGTGCAATCAGTCTAGATCGATATATCGCCGTCACTCATCCAATCAGATACCCAAGTATCGTGTCACCTTTTCGAGGAAAGATTCTTGTATCCATCGTATGGATTTTAGCCTTTGTTATATGTCTACCGCCGCTAATTGGATGGAATGATACTGATAATGCAAGCTTAGAAAATAGTTCTTCGTTTGAAGCAAGTGTATCAGCAAATAAGACGGGTTTATTTTCAATAGTAGATTCTTTCTCGGAAAAACAGAAATTTTACATTAATACTACGACGGACGAATTTCAGACAAATGATCTTTTCAGAAATATTTCGAGCAAGAAATACAAAACCAAGCCTTGTGACTTAGATATACCCACTTGTGAACTGACTCCTACAAAAGGCTATCGGATATATGCGGCCATGGGATCCTTCTTTATACCAATGCTTGTTCTTATTTTCTTTTATTTTCGAATTTATCTTGCTGCCAGGAAAACTGTTGCGTCGTTAAGGAGAGGAGTATTAACTACGAAATCAAGATCAAGTCATGAATTCGCCCATCAAAATGGGTCAAACGAAGACGCCATACAGCTCCGAGTGCACAGAGGCGGAAGCACGACTTCTACACAGTATTCCTACCCAAAAGGTAGTTCTGGTCGCAAAACAAATGGGAATACGAAAGAATCTCAAGTTACACCTCGATATCAGTCTAATAATTCACGATCGTCGACGAGTAGGAGTTCCGACGAGAGTGTTACTCATGAGATAGTTGAACAAAAACGTTCCGATTTGGGACATGACGCCAGTGCTCAAAAGGGTTTTCTTATTTTGTTTGGTTCTTTCGGTAAACGAATCAAAATGATCCACAGAAAAAGAGAACGTTCTCATAAGAACTGTTGCGATAATACAGAAATGGAAGTCTTAAATTCGAAACCAACATTGAAAACAAACGACAAATCCCACCCACTTCACAGTCAGAGAAATGGTGTGTATCAAGGCTTATTGCGTGATAAAAGGAAGAGAATGTCACCAAGACGCTGTAAGCTAATCATCAAAGACACGAAGGTATCTGTTAATGCAAAAGGTCACGCGCGGAAATTTCGTAGAGAAACAAAAGCCGCGAAAACGCTCGCCATTATCGTTGGAGCCTTCATAATCTGTTGGCTACCATTTTTCACAATATATTTACTCGGGGCTTTTTGTCATGACTGTGTCAGTGACATTGTGTTTTCTGTGTTCTTTTGGTTGGGATATTGTAACTCAGCGTTGAATCCATGTATTTATGCCATGTTTGCTCGCGACTTCCGGTTTGCCTTTAAACAGTTATTGTCATGTAGTAGAACTAAAGGTTTCAATCATGCGTCACGTGCTGATTACGTCACTGGTGTCAAGAAAACTTTAGCGCCACCACCTGTTGAAAACGACAGTGCCTCCGATCATTGACTTACGACAATGTCATTCTTCATGACAGCTCAATAATCATACATCGTGCTGTGGTACAGACAAGAAAAATATATTTAAGTTCAAAAAGTTGATTAATTGTACTTCTTTACAAAAACCTGGCTGACCATATCAGTTTAGTATTTTCATTTTTTTTTTAACTGTAACTGTTCATTTTCTTGAATCATATGGACGAAAACAATATGGCTGTATGGGTCATGCTTATTGGGATATTCGTATGAATTCGTTGGAGTAAGTTTTTGAAATGACACAAACAAGTAAAGTGGATTGATTTATTTATTTATTATTTACCTGTTTATTTATTTTCCCATAGAGGACAGGTGAATAATGGACCTAACATTTAGTTCATTCAGTCGCCTTTGGATAGATTTTGTTAAAGTTTCTTCAGTGCATGTATGCACAGTTGCTGCGGATCATCCGCTTCCCCATCTCTCTCTCTCTCTCTCTCTCTCTCTCTCTCTCCTATTTTACAGATGCGATGATATGTGTGCCCTTAAAAAGTTTAGCATACACCCAAAATCTATGACCACTCATTTTTTACCGTACCTGAATTCTTGTGCATATTTTGTTTCTAAATTAGCCGCCGATAGACTAGGTAAGCGTTACTTGAGTGAAAGAGCATTTTTACTCCACATAACTTAGTCGACCTTTCCTATTTTATCTTAAGAAAATACGAAAAAGATATCAGTTGATACTTTGATGTAAAAAATGACCTCAAAACTCCCGTTGACCTTTTATATTATCTCCCGTTGACCTTTTATATTATGCTGGACTTTCAAAACAACTGTTAATACCAACGTATCCACAACGATGTAATTCAATTTCCTGCACGGCCCATTTATCGTTTACAAATATACACAGGCGGATTTTATTTTGTAATTCATTTACCAATCAAATTACTGACGGAATCTCGACCGAGACTTTTAGCTTTGGATTTTTTAACCCTAAATAAGTTCCCACGATCATTGAAGAATTTTCAATTTTCACATAGACTAGCAATGAGAAGAAAAATTGACAGATATTCAGTTTGTTTCCTCTTCTTCTCCTTATTGATATTAATTCATAATATATAAACTTAAAGGTGTATACATATAAAGAGACTGCTTGTCAAATGCAAGTGTTTGATGGTATTTCACAATAAGAAGAATATTATATTTTAAAAAAAAAAGCACACTAAACAAACGAAAGCCAGTTCTCGAAATTTTTATATTTGGCGCTGACACTGTTCAGTTGACCAAGCTATTTCAGTATTAAATGTTTTTTCTTTTTGACAGAATAGCTAACCAAAGTACATTATGCGCGTTCAATAAAGTGCAATCGCGATCAACATTGTCTGTCTTTAAAAAGACTATCTGAAATTGGGGTTGGCGAAAAAAGGTTGATTTGCTACGATTCTCCTTTTCAATAATTCCCAAATAAGGAACATCGGCGATACTTAAAGCTGTTAGCACTGTGCTAACTATTTCGCGTTTTACAAAAAAGCTATCATGGGAAAAACAGAAAAGACTGGTAGTCAGCAAGATATCTTTTTTTCCCAGCAGTAGCTGCTAACCTTCTTAAAGACAAATCCCATCATTTGAGCCACAGGTGCTTTGTGGCCAGGTAAAGTTATTAATTTAGACAAATCTGAAGTTTGGTTATCTTATAAAGGGTTAAGTAATCGAAAAGGCAAGAGAATGGAAATTGACCAGACATTTAGAAAGTATATGGTCTATAAATAACAATGTCTTTCGCAAACTCGTTACGCAATCGTCTCCAACACCAGTAATGGACACATTGGCCCAGGCCCGTATTCACCAACCATTCTTGATAATATTCTTTGTCTTATTCTAGATATAGAAAGTAACACAACTTCTGATTGGGTAAACTATATGACATTATAAACCAGTCAGAGTTTGTGTTACTTTCAAATCTAAAAAAATCTTGGAGAATAAGACTTAGAATGTTCTTAGGAATGGTTGGTGAATACGAACCCAAATCTTTAAGCGTCTTCGTATTAATTAGTCATTCTTTGAACGTTGGGGATAACTTTCGAACGGAAATAAAGATCTAGATAAGAAAGTACATATGGTGCCGTCTGACCTTGGATGTACATTGTGTGGTACTGAACTCTGTACCAAATAATCCAGAGTTTCAAAGACCCTTAAAGTAGGTCTCCGAAAATATTGGGGGTAAAGAGGAGAAAATGTTGGCAACCAGCATCTGAATCACACTGAATGTGTCGTCTGCAAAAGTGTCCAAAATGACTCGGTTGCGATGCGTCATTGGCAACTTTTCTGCCTTACAGACGCAAGAAACGCACAGTGTAATAATGATGAAATCAGTAACAAAAAAGGTTAAAACGTTAAACCAATCAGAAGTTACGGTACTTTCAAATTCAGAAAAATCTTCAGAATAAGACAAATAATAGTCTTAAAAATAGTCGATGAATACGTACCCAGAACTGTTTTTTCATTTACTTTCTGCCAAGGTCCTTTCGTCCTGAAGCAAAGGGAAAAGCTCAACCGTTTTAAAAGATTACCCAGACAGGAACTTATTCCGTTAACCCGTACTGGTATACAGATTCTAGGCTTCTCTTTGGCAAGCTCAACCAAACAGCTTTTCTATATACAAGCAAAATCATGTTAATGTTTATCAAGGGTATGGTATATGACATGAAGCATGTTTAAGTCAAATAAAATCTACCTCTCTATCATCTTGTAACTCGCAAGCAGCACCCAACCCACCAAATTTGCAGGCAACTCACAAGCAAACATCTAAGCTGCACGCAGGCAAATCATAACCATTGTTAAATGAAGGTAACACTCATTCGTCTCGCATTCAATACACAACTAAACATTTTTGCTAGGAATATGCTGCTGGAAACCAAATATCTTTACTAGTCCTATGCAACACACAACAAAACATTTTACACTTCGAAGAAAAAACACAACCAATAAACTTTGCTTCACGCGGCAATACGCAACCAAACATTTTTCAAGTTGTTGGAAACAAAAATCAGTAAAATTTATTACGCGTAGGCAACACACAACCTAACATTTTACTGTTTGTAGGCAAGACACATCAAACAAGTTTACCACAGACAACAGACAACCAAAAACTCTGCTACTCCGGGCAACCCACAACCAAACAACTTCTACGCGTATGCAACACACAACCAAACATTTTTGTTCGTCGAAGGCAACAAACAACTGAATACTTTGGCTACTGGAAAAAAGTACTTTTTTTTAATGTTTTATTCCATGTCATAATTTTAACATTTATTTCAAAAAGACTTCTAAAATAGCGGCCAGAAAATGCAAAATAGTGTTAAAGGTAAACAATTACAGATATAGACAATATTTTGAGCAACTTGAATGAAAAAGTAAATAGATCAGAATATGCGCTAAACTTGACTTTCACTATCTAGAAACTCAAAAAAAAAAACTATTAAATTTCGTCGTGATTTAAGGCGAAAGGTTAACTCTTCAACAAACGAGGAAAACTTTTCCAAACTGAAAACATTTGCAGACTGCAACATAAATGTGAATAAAAAAAAGATTTTTTAGGAAGAATAGAAAATATTGCGAAAAAAGGAGAAAATGCTGCTTAGAAGCATTTTCTCCTTTTCCTACATTGTGTTCAAACTTGTTCTTCCTAAAGGTCGTTAAAACTCGGGTTTGTATGATAAATAGTTACGACATTTATAAAAAAAAAAAGCCAAAAGATAACAATTTTTGGTGTTGTTTTTAACACGTTTGCCATGTTAAGTATTTGTTACCAAACAACAACGTTTTCTTATTACATTGGGAAAGAATATTATCAAATTGAACATTTTTCATTCTGTCACAATGCTTTCTCCCCTGTAATTGACAAATCCTATCATTTGAGCCGAAGTAAATGTGTCGCCTGTAAATGTTTGCGATATAGGAAAAGTCTGGATTTTCGTCGCTTGGCAAAAATTTAACAAATCACTCGTTGAGACAACAGAATCTTGTGGGATTTAGATGTCGTGTGTAGAGAAATAACGAGCAATTTCTATACGGACTTATTGTAATTGAGCCATGCTCTGGCAAAAGGGGCTTAATGCATCTCCGTGATGCATTAAAGCAATCAAGCCATCATATTATTATGGATCCATAATAGCCACTGTTTTTTAAACAACCAAATCAATCATGAGGTAGACTGTTGATTGGACATACAGAAAATTGACCAATAGCGAAAAGTTTCGGCCCAGGTCAGCCTGCGCAGACTGCGCAGGCTGACCTGGGTTGATACTTTTCGCAGATGCATTAAGCCCCCTTTTCACAGAGTATGCCTCAATTACTTTTACAATGGGAGTTAAAAGAAAGGGGACATTAGTGTGCCAACAGTCGTCCATAGCTTTATGAAAGCTTCATTAACATGATTGCATTGATATCGCTGACTGGACTTTAGACGACTTGAAACGTCATAATTATGACCTTTTTCCGTTCAGACCACTTTTATAAGACTCCCCTTACGTATTAGTGACGCAAAGAGGAAAAAGAACTGCCATGCCCTGGCAAAGAGAGGTTTAACCCTTTACTACACAATCCCGACTTTTAACGACCATGGGAGAGAAAGCGTCTGAAAACATTGTGAGAAAAGGAGAAAATGCTGGTTACCAGCATTTTCTCCTTTTCCCACAGTGTTTTCTACCTTTCCCAAAACAAATTTCAAAAATTGAGTCGCAGCCGATTTGTCGTCTGCAAATGCTTTCAATTTGGGCCAGCCGAAAAATTTGTCGTTTGATAAAGAGTTAATGCATCTCAGTGAGGCAATATACCTAGCGAGTCATTAAATAATAATGGATTCATAAAATGTTTTTTATCTTACGACCAACTGAACTGTGAGGTAGGATGGTCGTTTGACATGCGAAGAATTGTCCAAAATCAAAACAAATCGAAACAGGTCAGCGTACGCGAACTGCGCAGGCTGACCTGAATTGTTACTCTTTGCATATCCATTAAACTATCGCTTCACAGAGCAAGGATCAAATGCAAATGCCCTCTTATAATCAATCGGAAAACATTGTAGTAAAAAGGAGCAAACTGAGAGAGATGTTTTCCCCCAAATATGTTATCAAAATCTATCAAATGAAGGCATATTTTAATTCGTATTTGCAAAGGGTTAAATACATTGTTCATGAAGCATGAAAACGGAGAAAAATGGATGAAATTTATCAAACCGAATACTTGTATATTTCCTTTACTTTTTCTCAATTTTCAATAAACAAATTTCTCTTACGTCATTGAACTGAGAAATATATAAAGAGAAACGGTAACTGTATATCAAGATTAAACTGCAAGAATGTGCAAGGTGATCTTGCTTTACCCTCTCCTCAAAAGAAAATCCATGTTCTCTCATGGTAGCAAAAGGGTTAAGGCTGAAAGATAAGAAAATAGTTGTTTCGTGAATATTCTTTATCTGATGTCCCAAATGAAAGCAGTTCTTTAAATATCGATACTGATGGATGAAATGAATATGGTAAATTATTTGTTTGATAAACTGTCTTTCATGGAAATACAAGCCTAATAAGCTCTGCAATTTATCATAAAAACGTTGAAGGCCATTTTATAGAGAGATCTATACACGGTAGAGACCCCTTTACACGGCCTACAGACGTCTTGCAGTTACAGCGGGTCACCTATCTTGGTTAAAGATGAACTTATCCGCAATGTTTTCAAAACCATTTGGGCCATGCTATGTGAAAAGGGGGCGGAATGCATTTGCAAAAAGTATCGACTCATGTCAGCCTGCGCGGACTGCGCAGGCTGACATGGGCCGAAACTTTTTGCTATATGTCGATTTTCTGCATGTCAAAGGAGCAGTCTACGTCATGATTCAGACGGTTGTTAGACGAAAGGAATTGCCGGTATATGGTTCCATACTTGAAAGATGACCTGCTTGGTATTATGCTTCATGGAAATACATTTGTTCGTGGTTCAGCGATAAGGCAATCGGTGGTGGTATCCGTCAGCCTGCAGTAGTACTTGTTTAACCCTTAGGCTGCTAAGCGCGATTCAGTGGATTTCTGCGGACAGTATAGATCAAGATGAAGAAAGAAGAATATAATAGAAGGAAGATTCTGACTGGAGTATTGTCATTCATCTTTCAGCTATCCGAATATCCATGCAATATAGCACCTATGCGATATTTACTTTTGATATACCACAGATATTTGTAGAACATGACTGAATTTTCCGCCGGTAAAGGTCACGTTCATTCATGACTTAATAATCACAGCCAATCCATATCCGACTGAATTGAATAGATCTATTTCGCTTGAAATAACGCACATATTTTTCACAGCTTTTTTACGATGAGTAAAAAAAAAAGACGTTAAAAGAAAATAGAATACATAAACAGTGTTGTCGTATATCAGAAATATCCAACTTGGTGGTGAGAATTGTCCCACCAATGCTAGCCAATTATCAATTCTCCAAACCTCGTTAGATATTTTTCACACACGACAACACTATGTACGAGTACGTATACTCTCTCTACGTAAGACCATTCCAGCCGTAGACGTGTCACCTAAAACAAGCCTTGCTTCTGAGCTAGTTGTTTTTTGTTAACAGTGATGCTGTATGGTGCATGTGTCTTCGTGAACGCAGAGTAACATGCTTTGTGGGTGAGTTACCTAACTGATACACATTGTGGAACAGAAGGTGGTGCACCTTAGATTGTGACACGTGTTGATGTAAAATATAAAACAGTGTGTCCATCTACAGCTTTTAGCACGAAAGGCTATTTTTAGCATACATGAGGTATTTGTAAGAAGAATTCAATGACTACACTACCCAAAAATTCCAGTCAACCTACCTGATTCTGACTTCCAAGATTATCTATCCGATTTTTTTTTTTGAGACAGAACACGGTGGCAAAGCTCAAATATTTGTCAGGAAAGCTCACGGAATATCGGCCAACGAACTCACTACGGTGTCGTCCTGAATACCAGAAGTTTCATAGCCTGTTAAGCGTTCATTACCTGCCTAAATAACGGATGCAGACAGACTCAGACCTATTGTGATTTTTCAATGACCATCATTAGAGGGTGGGAAACAAGGACGTAATGCGACATTTCCATGGTTAAAATCCTTTGTTGGTGTTAAAAGAGTCTAATCCAGTGGACAAAATTATACGTTTCGGACACATTAAGTACTGTATAAAACTTTCTCTGCGGTTACGGACTGCAAGAACAGCTTTGCATGTACCTTCTGCATACGAAATTTTATAACACTTACAATGAAACTAGGGGTGTATTTTGGATTCAAGTTGTCTGACCGCCCATCTGTATTTAGACGCAATTTTGCGTCTTCTAGTCCTACAGTTTGTACCAGCTTCCCTGAAGTTTAGAAGGAGCCTTCCTTCCACGGGAACGCGTGCATATGCAATTTTTATTTTGATTGATCGACTATTGCAGGAATTGGGAACTATTGAATGCCCGCCCCGCCCCCCACCCCCAACTCATCAAGTTACAAAGCAATCCACGGGTTTTTCTTCCTGTGACACTATACCTCTTTAAAATAAATGTGACAAAAACTTGTTCAAGTAAGCATTATTCTCTTTATGCCACAGTATTTTCAATTGCACGTAAAGTCGCACTGAATTTCCATATTTTACTAGGATGTCTTCAAAGTTGTCTGATACAAATCTGTTTCATGAAATGGTGAAATATTATTTTCCCGTGGTAATTTCAAGGGCATGAACCATCAAGCTGACAACCCTGAACATTCTGAATCATACCATGTTCCGCGATCACTATTGCCTTTGACTATTTTAATATACCCGAGCCTTTCCCGCTAACATTCAAACAGGGCTTTTGTATCTGTCATCTCCGTTTTCGCCTTTTCAATCGTAAACCTTAATGGAGACTGAAAACAGAATAAATTTGAACTTTATTCAGAATGAGTATCTACTGGTTAAAATTAACGCCTTTTGAAGAATGTCTATTTGCAATTTTGATTGACTGTAACAGGTGGCATCAATTAAAGATGTCCAAGTCAAAACGAAGGTTTCATCTTCGAATCTATAATTCGAACGATATTCAGCACCACTAACAGAATGATGTTATGTAAAAAAGACACCTATAGATCAACAGCTGGAGTAAATGTATGCTATATAAATAAGACAAAAAGCATGGCAAAAATAATTTGCAAATTATAAGATGGCGGAAAGGTCTTATTGCCAACAATTGAAAATAAATGAAACCAAAACGTTTCGTTCCGGCTAAGAATTTTTTAGATACAAACTTGCATGATAGCACGAAGAGACTGTCAGCAGTTGTCAGTAAATTGTCTGCAAATTGTTCCTAGTTTGTTCTTGCACATGGTCACATATGAAACAATGACGACGTCTAGACTAAAATTACTACCCAAGGAGGGTTGTATTAAATCACCTGACGACCTAAATCAGTCTCTTTCTGTGCCCTTGTGCATACTTTTTCTGTTGGAATATACTTTCCTTGTCTTGATGATTGAAATGATTTCAATCAGACTCCTACATATTACGAGTACCTACTTGGGTAAGGTTCGTCTTCTGAACTGAGTAACCATGGATCGACTTAAGGGGGGGGGGGGGGAGGGGTCGATAATCGAACTACGGACACTCTGGGTGCAATCTCACAATTTACCACAGAGTTCGGTCACACCAATGTTCATCCCGGTCGTAGAAGTGAGGAGTGGTCCGTTTCGAAAAACCTGACACCAAGCTTTTCTGCTGAACTATTTTATCAAAGTGTAAGAAAAATGTCACGTCTTGATTTCTGTCTGGTGTTGTTTTGATGATTTATTAAAGCCCCAATAAAGTCCAAAATTAGAATTTTTTTATGCTTGAAAAAAGGCACGAATCTGTTAGATTTACTCTTATTTTGTCGCCAAGGGGATAGGGTCGTTCATTGCAGCATCGGTTCATGTCACAGAACCATACAAAAAATCCTAATATTTTTTATCAATTCTCCCAAGTGACGTTGCCACGCACTATTCGGAATCATTCTAGTGTCCTATTTGTAGACACCATGTGACCGATGACGTATTACACAGACGATGTGCTTTCTCTCCTTAAAAAACGTTGCGAAACTTCGGTAAGTCTTTAATTTTCGTTAAATTACCAGCGCTCATCGTATCTAAGTTATTTGTATGCATTTGACTGGTAAATCGGAGTTGTGTTATCTTTATTTCGATCATGATATGCCTATTTCTTCTTGTCAAGAGTCGTCCAAACATCGAATGACATCTCGGCCTATAACACTTTCGGCCTATTACAATTTCGACTAGTAAGAAATTCGGCGCATATACAAAATCGAATGACTACACAGGGTATAAAGGTTTGTAATATGAGCCATGGAGAATAAGTCAAACAAAATGTGGACATTTTATAACGAAGATCAGACTTTACATTATGTGCGATCTGATCTTGATCTTTGTAGGTAATGAAAAAGTTAAGAACTTTGTGGTGTTTTTTTGGTCTGTAATTACTAGCGAATTTTGACCTGAGTTTAGCATCAGGTGGTGGACGTTTTATATGGAAGGCCAGACCTCTTACTAGGTGCAATCTGATCTCGATCTATGCTGTCAACAAAGGATATTTCTCAACTTTCAAGAGTTTAGTAAAACACATCGCTTATAGATATTTTTACTGCTAGTTTTTGAAGACAGAGTTGATGTTACTTCATCAATCAAGTTATTGCATGCAGATGAACCATATTAATTTATTTTTCAAAATTATAGATACATATTCCAAAGCTGATAAATACATGTATTTCAAGTTGTTGGAGTTCAAGACAATTGAAGACAAAAGTAGAAGTTTACTAGTACTCAAGTAATATTTATCTACCACATTGTGATTAAGAAAAATATTTTTTATGTCATTTTTTACTGATCTCTTTTCTTTCCAATCTAAAAACAGTGTATCTTTTTAGGGTGTGATACAGAGAGACCAAGATGTTTGTTAACTGACAAATAGATATCCCAGTCTGGTGTTATATCTCTGCTGTACGACATTTTTATTTTTTCACAGATTTTAGCACAGTCCATGTCAACAGGTATTTGAATGATATTTAGATCTACATCTATTACACATTAATGTTAGAACTTTGAAGTCTATTATATTTCAAGCTTAGAAAGGATCAGCTGCTGAAGGGATAATTGATCAAATACAACTTTTTTACACCCTTGCCATAAATTTTTGAAAGGAGCAATTGATTGCTACAAGCAACTGCTCCTTTCTCACATTTCTCCATTTAGATGATTTTTTTTTTGTGTGAATATTCCCCAGTTGTCGGTTTTTTAAGGCCATTTTCAACATTATTTCAGTTTTATCACGGCAGCCAGTGCAGCTGTCCATCCTTATCAAGAGTTTCTGTTTCCAGTACTTTGCATAATATCCCACTGGCTGTTTTTCCACATAATCATTGTAAATACAATGATTAGCATTGAGAGAGGAATGTATCCTGTTACAAGGACTATCATCAATCCTGGGAAAGAAATTGGCTGAGCTAGGGATTTGAAGCAGCAATCCCCCAATCTCAAGTCCTGTATGCGACTAGCTGCACCACTAGGGCTTTGCAGTAGTATTTTGTAAAAGTAATGTACTCTTGAGAGAGAAAAAGGCATGCCTTGGGGCTAAAACAAATTAAAGTCCAACTTTTAGTAAGCAAGCACAAAAGGTACACTCAAAAAAGTTGCTTTGAATTAAGCCAGCATCAAAGAGACTCTCAAATTGTGTTGTTTTTTTACCTTGAAAAAGAAGGCTTTTGAAACATAATGAAAAAAGGTGAAAACCAACATTTTCTACTTCGAAAGGTGATTTTATCTTTTTAGACAAGTTCTGTCATTTGAGCCACTTCAATTTGTTGTTTGCAAATGCTTTCAATCTGGACAAGTTGGAAATTTTATCATCTTGAAAAGAATTAGTATAACTATAAAGGTGGCCACCAGGGCAGGGTTTACTGTATAAAGAAATGAACATATCTCGTAAAATAGTTCTAGAGATACAATCTGAGAGTAGTAGATTAAAAATACATGTGTTTTTCAATCTAAATTTACTTGATTGATTGAATGGTGTTTAATGCCGCATTCAACATTATATCAGTCATTTCATTGCATCAGCTTGCTTGTTCATGTATACCCTGGGTTTTAATGGTACAAGGCAATGGCTCTGTAGTGTCATGCCCAAGGACACTCTTATGAAAAACCCATTGCTTCCAGTGAGGCTCAAAGCTTGGACCTCCGGGTTATGAGTGCTACACTTTACCACTGAGCCAGGGAGACCTTATATAAATTTGTATTTCAGACTCAAAATGCGAATGCAGTCTCAATGGCTGTGTAAGATACAAGGACATAGTTGTTAAATGGTCTCTTTAGGAGTTCATTTAACTCTACCAAACAACAAAATTTTGGACTAGTCCAAATTCAAAGTATTTGCATCCAAAAATTTAACTGTGGCTCAAATGATGGAATTTGTTTTTAATAGGGTAGAAAACATAGTGTGGAATCAAGAAAATGCTGGTTACCTGCATTTTCTCCTTTTCTCACAATGTTTCCAAAACACCTGGAGATGCATTAAGCCCCCTTTTGCCCGAGCATGGCCCAGACATACTTTGCATTATTTAATTCTTTACCAAACAACAAAATTTTAGACTGAACCAAATTGAAAGCATTAATTTTGCAGACGACAAATTAAGCATTGCTAAACTGATGATTTCTCTTTTTGATAGGGTAGTAAACATTGTGGGAAAAGGAGAAAATGCTGGTTACCAGCATTTTCTTCTTTTCCCACAATTTTTTCAAAAGCCTCTTCTTTCTGGGTCGTTAAAAGTCGGGATTGTGTGGTAAAGAGTTAAAAAGAAATTTATGTTCTTGTCATTTCAGTGTCTCATTCTGGACAGAGTGACGTGACATTTGAACAGTGTGGACAGGAAAAAAATCGCTCTCATTTTATAGACAAATATGGACAATATTAGTGCATCTACTAACGTAAAAATATACCAGTAACATCGGAATGGACTATTGCAGTGATTGGTGATCGTAATTTTAGAAATTTTGGATCAAAATTGTGGATTTTGGAGGTTTCTTTTGGAACAATTTGAGTGAGCAGCCAGTGGCTTGAAAAGATTATTGTGTGAGGTACTTTAAAAAGTGTTTTTGTCGGTTTAACCCTTTACTAAACAATCTTGAGTTTTCACGACCCTGGAGATGAAAACTTTTGAAACCATTGTTGAAATTCTCTGGTTACCAGCATTTTTTTTTTCATTTTTCCCATAATGTTTTCTACCCTTTCAAAGACAAATTTCAATACTTGAGTCCCATTTATCATCTGCAAATACTTTCAAGTCTAAGATTTTGCTTTTTGTCAAGAGTTAAAAACTATGTGCAGAAATGGGTTAACCATTTACCAGATGACAGATTTTGGACAAGTCCAAATTGGAAGTGTTTTTAGACAACTACTGTAATTCAGTGTGGGTAAAGGATTAGATTTGTCTTTGAAATGGTAGAAATCATTGAGAGAATAGAAGAAAATGCTGGTTACCAACATTTTCTCCTTCACCCACGAAGTTTCTAAAGCTATCTCCCTGGGGGTCATTAAAAGACGAGACTGTCTGCTAAAGGACCATTGTATGCTTGATTTAAAAGCTTGAAAATAAGTAGATAGTGAAAACAATTGCAGTTTGCTCAAATATACTTTTTATTGGTCTCGAACTTTGTAAGATATGGTTTTATTTTAAAATTCATAAACATGAATTAAAACTGTAATCCCTTACCAAATGACATAATTTTATGCTAGTCCATATTGAAAGCATTTGCAGTTGACAAAATAAATGTGACTCAAAAATTAAGATTCTTTTTGGAAAGGGAAGAAAACACTGTGGGAAAAGGAGAAAATGCTGGTTACCAGCATTTTCTCCTTTTCCTACAATGATTTCAAAGGGCTTCTCTCTCAGGGCTGTTAAAAGCCGTGAGTGTGTGGTAAAGGCTTAAACTAGAAATAGAGTTTAGTATCTTTCAATAATTTTCCTTTTAGTAATAAAAAACAATGGTCACAGAAATATCACACTCAACTCTTTACCACACAATCCCGGGTTTTAATGACCCTAAAAAGAAGAGGGCTTTTGTAAACATTGTGGGAAAAGGAGAAAATGCTGGTAACCAGCATTTTCTCCTTTTCCCACAATGTTTACTATTCTTTCCAAAACAAATTTCAATTTTTCCATCATATTTATTTTGTCGTCTGCAAGTGCTTTCAATTTGGACCAGTCTAAAATTTTGTTGTTTGGTAAAGAGTTAATCATATTGGTAATCTTAATTCAATATTCTTCATGACTGGTGTAAAAACTTAATACTGGCTATCTGTATCTTGGGCAAAAATACTGTTCACGTAAAACTTTCCATCATAGAGCACCTAAGGTAGGAAGAGAAACAGAAACAAGTAAATGTATTTGACTGATATATATCACAATGCAATAAATCTATTTTCAACAGTATTTCAACTGTATAGCAGTTGCTGTACACTTACTCATGTTCACTGGGTCAATAACTGATATCCCTTTACCACACAATCCCGACTTTTAACGACCCTGAAAAAGAAGCCTTTTGAAAACATTGTGGGAAAAGGAGAAAATGCTGGTAACCAGCATTTTCTTCTTTTCCCACAATGTTTTCTACCCTTCCCAAAACAAATTTCCATTTTTCAGTCACATTTATTTTGTCGTCTGCAACTGCTTTCAATTTGGACCAGTCTAAAATTTTGTCGTTTGGTAAAGAGATATTACTGGCAATAAAGCTGGGGGAGGTCAGTTTTTGTAGGAAACTACCTATCAAGCTCCAGCTACATTTGAATTTTGAACACGTTTTACAAATCATATCAACCAAAAGGCCATGGTTGGCTTGCAAGCATTTTCACGTCCTTGTTTATTAACGCTTAACCACACAAATCCAGGTTTAAACGAACCTATGGAAGATGCCTTCTGAAAACATTCCGGGAAAAGGAGAAAATGCTCGTTACTAGCATTTTCTCCTTTTCCCACTGTGTTTTCTACCCTACCAGAAACAAATTCAAATTTTGAGTCACATTTATTTTGTCGTCTGTAAATGCTTTCAATTTGGACCAATCTGAAATATTGCTGTGTGGTAAAGAGTTGAGTGTCATTGCAACAGGATTTGATCCTCTCAAACTCCTGAACATGATTTGGGTTTGCTCATGGGGGAAAACAGCCAGTGAATTTTAGAGAATTTGCTGAGAATTACTAGTATATGAAATAGAGGTAAAAGGAGCATTATTAAATTTAAACCTTTTTCAAACAATCCAAGTTTTAACAACTCTTAGCAAGACAGCCTCTGCAAATATTGTGGGATAAAGAGAAAATTTTGGTACAATATAGCCTGTAGAAAAAACAGAAAATGTTGTTAGCCTGCATTTTTTTTTTCTTTTTTCCCCACACCGTTTTCTACCCTTCCAGAGAGACATTTATTGTGTTGAGTTACATGTACTTTTTCATCTGCAAATAGTTTCAAGTTAGACAAGACTAAAATGTTCTTCTCTTGTAAAGATTGGGTGTTTATTTGTTGGAGCATTTTGCACCACTTTGAACATTATTTCAGATTTTTATTCATGTCAGTGTGACAACTTATTACTGTCTTTTCTGTATTTCACCAGCACAAAGCTGGGGCTCTGCAATGTCTTGCCTAAGGACATTCCTTAACCCTTAAAGCCCTGGATTGATTGATTCTATTGTTCTATGGTGTTTAATGCCATTTTCAACATTATTTCAGTTACATCGTGGCGGCCAGTGCACCTATCCATGCTTTCCTAGTGTTTCTTTTAACAGTGCTTCGCACAGTATTCTTTCCAAGCCACTGGCTGCTTTTCCCACATAGCCATTGTCAAAACAATGGTCAGGGGTGAGAGAGGAATGAATCCTGTCGCAATGACTATCATCAATCGGCGGAAAGAAATGGGCCGCGCCGGGGATCGAACCAGCAACCTCCTATTCTCAAGTCCCTTACGCTACAGACTGAACTACTGGGTGCGGCTTAAAGCCCTGGAACCAACTTAAGTTGTTTTTGCAGACAAAAGTTGTGTTTGCAGACAGTGTAGATAAAGATCAGACTGCACATACATGTAACATGCAGTCTGATCTTAGATCTATACTGTCTACTACTATGAAACAAGTTTTGTCAAAATAAAGCAAAGCCACTACCGTTTTCTTACTTTCCAAGCAGGTGCGCAACCCTTTACCAGTTGGTAAAATTTTAGAAATTGTTCAAATTGGAAACAATTGCAGATGAAAAATTGGACGTGGTAGCTCAAATGAAAAGCTTTGCTTCAAGAAGAATAGTATACATTATGAGAAAAGGAAAAAATACTGGTTATCAGCAATTCTGCTATTTCCAAAATGTTTCAAAAGCATTTTTCTTTGTTAAAATGATTAAATAGTGCTTTAAATAACAACTTGGATGTTTTGGTTAACCCTTTACCACACAATTCCAACTTTTAACGACCCTGGGAAAGAAGCCTTTTGAAAACATTGTGGAAAAAGGAGAAAATGCTGGTAACCAGCATTTTCTCCTTTTCCCACTATGTTTTCTACCTTTCCCAAAACAAATTTCAGTTTTTGAGTCCCATTTATTTTGTCATCTTCAAATGCTTTCAATTTGGAAATGTCCAAAATATTGTTGTTTGGTAAAGAGTAAGGGTTGAGGGCAAGCAATAGCTTCTAACATTGCTCTGTATGTATGAATATATTTTTTATTTTTTGTCCACAAATTCTTCTTGAAAGACTATTGTGATGTACATGTATTTAAAATAATAAAATAATATTACACCATATTGCCTTGCTTGTTGCATGAAACATATCTGTCTTTGTAAGAGCTGTGTAATACAGGAGAACTGTGATGCCCTAAGTGACAAAACAAAATTCAGTTGCATAAGCAAAGCAGTAGCTTAATCAGCTGTCTACCGGTATTTTGTCCAACAGCATATTTTCAAGAATTCTGCTCCATTTTCATCCTGGCCTATAATAAGGGTTTCATTCAAGATCTAGATGAGACAGCAAAAACTTCTTGCAGTATACCAGTAATATTGAATCTACACTGCTTCTTTATAGGTATAACCCAGGTGGTGGGTAGAGGTGAATCCCTGAAACTGCAGTACATTGTTTTGAATTTTCATGACTTTACCAATCATGTAAATTTTGGAATTTGGCTACTGAAAATAAAAGTTGTTTTATCTGATTGAGACACATGTACCTGAAAAGAGGTCGACAAATTCTGGATCTACTGGAATGGATTCACAATCATAACAGAGTCAGAAACCAAGGCTCATCTGCATCTGCTCAGTCAGTATAATACAGTATGTGTATCATCATGTAGGAGGATCTATTCACATTGGCCAGAGATGTGTAAAGTAATTCTCTCCATACTCTGGAATATCATTTAACATACTGTGCTAGAAATATAGTGGTGTTTTACTCCGCTTTCAACAGTATTTCAGTCATATCATGGCGACATTACACAAATTCATGTATTTACTGGGATTCACCAGTACTAGGCTAGGGCTCTGAAGTGTCTTGCCCGAATACACTCCCACGAAAATACCAGCCAGTCGAACCCCAGACCTAATAATGTGCAAATTCCCACTTTAACTTTTTACCCAATGACAAAAATTTAGACTTGTCCAAATTGAAAGCATTTGCAGACGGCAATTTAATGTGGGCCAAATGATAGAATAGGTCTTTGATAGGGGAGAAAATATTGTGGGAAAAGAAGAAAATGCTGGTTACCAGCATTTTCTCCTTTTCCTACAATGTTTTCAAAAGGCTTATTTCTCAGGGTTGTTAAAACTGGGGATTGTGTAATAAAGGGTTAACATACAATCCAGTGCTGTAATGACCCAGAGGCATAAAACTTTTGAGAACATTGTAGGAAAAGGAGAAAATGCTGCTGGTGACTAGTATTTACCTTTGATTCAACAATTATTTCTCCTGTTTCAAATACAAATCATGTAGATCCAATACAAGCCATGTCGTCTGCAAATGGCTTCAATCTAGACAAGTCCAAAATTGTGTCATCTGCCAAAAAAAAAATCACCAGGATTCCATTGATATGTGCACTGACCAGATTAGGGAAAGATAATTGGGTTCTACGTTCAAATTTGTGACACCCAAGAAATTCAGCCAAATTTTTTAAAAAATGGTGCAGATTTAATTCAGCACATTGAGTTTCAGTTGCATTTCTAAAGTTATAAACACACACACACACACATACACACAAATAACAAATACTTAGCCTTGTCCAACACTAAGGCATTTGTGGAAAAACAAATATTTCTCAAATAATGAAATTTGTCTGTGATACAAGAAAAATACTGTGGAAATAGGAGAAAATGTCGGCTTCCAACTTTCTCTCCTATTTCCACCATGTTTTCAAAAGCATTTTTTCAATGTCATAAAAACTAGGGATTGCTAGGTAAATGGCCAATCTCTGAATAAATATGCGTCGCGTATATCCGAGGTTCAGACTACATTCATGCACATTTAATCATTATCTGCATTCTCTGCATAGAAAATGGGTCAATCGGGTGCTGCGCAAAAATGAAAGATCATTTTCACCTCACAGGTGAACGGCGAGCGACAGTATAATTCATATATTACACACTGAGTAATAGTAAATTAGTGTGTAATATATGATTTATACTGTCGCTCGCCGTTCGCCTGTGTTTCATCTTACTACACGATATTCATTAACCCTTACAGCCCTGGAACCGACTCCAAGTTGTTTTTACAGACAGTGTAGATCAAGATCAGACTGCACAAAATGTGCAGTCTGATCTTGGATCTACACTGTCTGCTATTATGTTACATTTTCAAATGGAGAAACCTTCAAATAGCAAAATTTCGGACTGTTTTTCCAGATTAAAAAGGTCCAAATCTTAATTTCAGCACTTAAAGGGTTAATCAGAAAGTGCTTACGTATCCTGTTCCAACAGTAAATGGGGAAATCAATACAGATATAGCGATAAATCTGTTTTTAACACAATAAATATAAGATGAACGTGCGGCTTACCGATTCAAGAATGCGAACTGAAATCCGCATCTGTTTTCAGACAGTTCGCTCATTCTGTATATTTACACGGAGCTTCTTGTTCAAAACAAAAGAAACAAATCCTAAAATAGACGCCCGTTTGTTCTTTGTGTGTCGCTCTTCGGCAAATTCGGTAAACGAACTTGGTTTTCTATCGAATATGATTCTCACACCGTCACACCGTCCTCCATTTTGTTTTTCGTTTACCTTAGCTCCTAGATATCACGTGGTGTACCTACGTCATCGTTATTGATGTAAACAAAAGTTAGAGATACCTGGTAGTATTTCTTGTAGTTTTGAAAGTAATTCTTCTGCCAGCGAATGGAACTTTGACCAATCGCACATTAAGAGAGTGTCATCGTTATATTAATCTACATAGTTTTAAATGGTATGATTAAAATTTAACATAATTTTTTACCCCGCATTGTTTACATTTGGACTTTATTGGGACTTTAAGAAATTGCGTGCAAGTCTGTTTCTTGGGTAACTATTTTGTACGTGTGACTATATAAACAAACATGCTAGCATAGGCCTTTTTGCACTTTAATCTTTAAGGGCAGTTGTGTTCGAGCTGAAATAGCAAAACACGCAACTCGTTGATGGCCATTTTTTAATTTCTAGCATAGGCCATTGGGCATAAATTTGAAAGAAACAGAAATCAAAGAGCAGCGATGACACGCAAAAAAAGTTACAGAGGTCATGGCGAGCAATTCTGCTTTGATGTCGCTTCCCTACATCTGTGTACCGTGGTACATCTGGTTGACAATATCTCGTCCTAATGAATGATAAAAGAAACATTTCATTGGTTCCGTGATGAAACTTTGTGGAACTTCTGACCGATGAAAAGAGATGTTACATATCAGTTGTACAAAAAACATTTTCCTGGATAATTTTCCCCATAAAAATCCCATATCCCGATGACAAGTTCTCAAGGCTACACGCCAAGTTGAAGAATCTGAATATTGTACCAAATAACAATATTGTCGACCTGTCAGATTTAAGGTATTTATTGACGACAAATCAGATGTGGCCTAAATGATGAAATTTGCCTGAGAAATGGTAAAAACCATACAGGGAAAAGGAGGGGAATGCTGGCATTTTCTCCTTTTTACCACAATGTTTTAAAAGGCTTAATTCCTAAGGGTCATTAAAACAGGATGATTTGGGAAAGGGTTAATTGAACCTCGAGTCTTGAAGATTTAAACAGTCACTGATCACTGATGTAACCGATAAATATTGATTAAAGTGGGATGTTGGCAGTCATGTCTCCCACTGCTGAGAATATAGGGATGAAAATTAATGTTGCAATTGACAATGCTGCACATTGTGAACCTAAATAGGCCAAGCTCTGTGAAAAGGGGATTTAAAGTATATATAAAAACTATCGGCCTACGTCAGCTCGCGCAATTCGTGCAGGCTGGCCTGAGTCGAAACTTTGTGCTAATCATCAATTTTCAGCTTCTAAAAGGACCAGTTTACCTCATGATTCAGTTGTATGTTAGACAAACTGGATTTCATGGATCCAGAATTATGAGATGCCTTTGCTTGGTATAACGCATGAAGGAGATATAGTAACCTCCCCCCCCCTTTTTTTTGTTCCTATGTAAAAACATCGATCTACATAGGTAAAACTGCATATGGCCCACCCTCTGGCAAAAGGGGGCTTAATGCATCTCCGTGATCCTTGGTACCAAGCAATTCATCACATAATTATGAATCAATAAAATGCAATTTGTATAATAACCGACTGATTCATGATGTACACTGGCCCCTGGACACGCAGAAAATTGACCTATAGTGAAAAGTTTCGGTCCAGATCAGCCTGCGCAGTCTGCGCTGGCTGACCTGGATCGATACTTTTTGCAGATGCATTAAGCCCCCTTTTCACAGAGCGCGACTCATATATTTTAAACTCAACCACCGACATAGTTTATATCAAAATATTCAAGACAACTCCCAATCCTAGTCATGTTGAAACCCGGGAAAGAGAGATTGAAATAATCGTGATACCACTGAAGTTTCTGTTAAGAAGGTGAAAAACACCATTCATACAAACAAACTTATCAAACTACGTGATTGGAATCTCTGTAAACCAATATATGTTACCTTTTGTTTGTCTAGAGAAATTAACGATGTTATCTATTCATTGAATTCATGTAAGAGCACGTAAGCGTCTAAGAGATGGCATTTTTACATCCGGGGCGCCGGAGTCATGACGTAAAACGCTGGCGCTTGTTTAAAACCTCTTTTACTGCCATTTGCACGTACAACAGCACAACAGCTTTTGCGAACGGCGTAGATCAAGATTAGACCGCACGAAGCTGAACATAGACCAAACTGATCTTGACCTGCATCGAAACTCTCCTCTTTGACGTCGAGAACAGTCGAATGTATTTAGTTGACAGCAACAGGGTTTGATTTATTTAGAAAACATGAGTACGTGAACTGTGGCCGCTTCCTTGCTGAAGCGATTTCGATATGAAGTTAAACATCAACAAACACTGCACTATTGTACTGGGGTACAGGCAGACAATTATATAAGCACTGCTAGCCATCACATAATTATGAACGCATAATAGCCACTTTCTTAACGACCAACTGAATTAAGGGGTAGAATGGTCCTTTCAAAGGTAGAAAGTTGATCAATAGCGAAAAATTTCGGCCCAGGTCAGCCTGTGCGGACTGCGCAGGCTGACCCGAGTCGATATTTTTCGCAGATGTATTAAGCCCCCTTTTCACAGAGCATGGCTCATATGTAAATTTTAATTGTATCAGCCAGATAACAGTGACGTTTCTTTTTTTTTTTTGTCGATTCGGGGAATGTATTGCCAAATAAAGAAAAAAATCCGTCGCATAGAAGTCATATGCAACTAAGCTGGAAATTAGTTTTAATTAACTACTGTGCCTGTACCAGTTCCAACAGAGTACTTCGACATGGGATACAGAAATACATCTCCCAAGCCAAATCCATGCTCATATCACGGTGTCTGTTCTGTTCTTTTCTGTCTGAGGGAAAGGGGCGGAAATAAATTTGACTGAAATATGTTTATTTTACATCGATTGAGAAACAAGCTCCTACAACTTATACTTATCTCTCTCGGTTCTACTTTCTGGGAACTACACCAGTACTCGCGCCGAATGTGTGGGCCAATGCACAGTCCCAAAGTTGACACCCGCTTCCAGGCATCGAATATGAAACCTTATGGTTACGACGCCGACGCTCTACCTCACAACCAGACACCACACTAACATAAATGAAATAAATGAGCCATGCTCTGGCAAAAGGGACTTTATTGCATCTTCGTGATACATTATACTAATCCAAGTCATCATATAATTACATATCCATAAAATTGATTTTGTTTAACAATCGACTGAACCTTGAGGTAGAATGGGCCTTAGACATGCAGAAAATTGACCGATAGCAAAGAGTTTCGACTCATGTCAGCCTACGCGGACTGTGCAGGCTGACATGGGCGATAATTTTTGCAGATGGATCAATCTCCCTTTATACAGAGCGTGGCTCAAATATTTCTTACACCTTGAAAGACAAACCCCATCAATTGAGTCGTCTGGAAATGCTTTTAATATGGACAAGTCCAAAACTCTTTGGTCGGGCAAAGAGTTACAATGTTGTTTGCACAAGATTTATTCCTTTTGGAAAGAAATGTCCTTTTGTTTGATGAGTTCAAAATCAAAGAGCGAAGAATATGTCTTAAGTTCCGACAAATGTCGGCACAATGTGATTTATTCTTTGATCGATGGTACAAAAATCATCCTCCTAGTAAACGGAAATTTTCCCCCGCGCACAAAAAAACTAATTAGCCGAATAAAACGTATGCTGTCTGTACTTTTTACTGAAAAGAGCACATCAAGTGCTGCAAGGCGAAACATGTTTATGTGTCTAGGAAAAAAATGTATGATAAGGGTTTCGTCACATTAGGGCGAAGACCTTGAGGACCGGACCACGACCCCAAATATCATTGTTCTTAGTGCAGTCTTTTCTATCCCATATTAAAAAAGTAGCGTTATATCACGGTACTTTCTTAGTATGCTTAGCAACGGCTATTATAATATCACTATGGCCACACACGATCTCAAAGCGTTTTATACTTCGGACATGCTACGAGTAAACGACTGATATCTCACTACGACCCAACGTCGACCTTACTACGACTATCAAGATCGCACTGCGCTCTAATCGCGCTCTCAGTGCGTCATAATCGGCGTTATAAATATCAAAGCTGGAATTTTGCGATCCCATTCGCTTATTAGCAAATGGACATCATTTTGGGATATCCCTTTCTTATACTAATTGATAATTCAATATTTTATACGTTACGCATTAAGTACTGTACAGTCTGAATGTACTTTCTGAAACGCCATTTCTAGCAACTGTTCCTTTTGTTTCAGTTTTAAGTTAGATAACATCTAAATTTTAAAAAAAAAGTATATGAGCCAAGCTCTTGGAAAAGGGGGGTTTATAAATGCATCTCCGTGATGCATTATACCAGCAAGTTATTACATAACCATGGATCTATAAAATCCATTATGTACATCATTTGACTGAATCACGAAGAAGAATGGTCCTCGGACATGCAGAAAATTTACACATGACGCAAAGTGTCGATTCGGGTCAGCCTGCGTGGACTGCGCAGGCTGACATGAGTCGATACATTTTGCAGACGGATTAAATCCCATTTCACCAAGGTTGGCTTATATAAAACAGTAAATTATGCTTTTAAACAAAAATGATTATGAAAAATGAATTAGAAGAAGCAGGCAATTGCTTGCGTAGAACTTTATGTTCCATAATGGTTTCTCTTATAGTCAACCACAAACGAGTTTCATATTTGTATATTTCATAGTCATACACCAGTGCCTCTTAAATGTCGTATTTCTTTTTTAAAGAGTTTTATTGTATCTAAAGGTGGTATGATAGCTTCTAGGTGTTAGCGATCGTTTATGTGGGAAGCAAAAATTGATTTATAACAAGATTATCAAAGCTTATCTTGCGTGATTCGCTGCTGTAAAAATAAAATGTGTTTCTAAGATAGTGTAAATAATTCATGATCGCGTCGTCTGTTTTCACTTTATCCCTTGAACATACAACCCTATCTTTTTACGACGTTGAGAATTAACGCTTTGAAAATATTGTGAGTACAAGCATTTTCTCCTCCCCCCTAATGTGTTTTACTAATTTTAAGACTGATTTCATCATTTGTGACATGCTTTATATGCCGTCTGCAAGTGCTTTGAATTTGAACGAGTCTTATATTTTGTCGTTTGGTAGGTATAAATAGTTAATGGTTCGTAAACAAGTTCTTTATTTAGATAAGCCGTTGTAAAATTGTTTACTGCCTCCCACATTGAACCCATTACAACAAAGATTGTTTTCATAAGTGTCTTCTTCATACGAGAGGAAGTGACACAAACCAGAGGGCAAGGAAAATTCAGGTTTTAATTACAAGGTAAGAAATTATAGGAACAGGGGTATCAATATTATTTTGCTTGCGAAAAGCAACTGTTAATATTTCACGCGCGTTTTCAAAATATGTACAAGTAAAAAGGTGAATTCATGCAGAATAGGATTTATCTTTTATGTGCCCCACAATGACAGATCAGACGAAACAAAATGTTATTAAATTTGGGGTTCAACCCAGCAGACAATTTAATCACCAGCATTCTCAGTTATTTCTTATTTAACGATTTTTATGTCTTGCATAACTGATAAGAACTGTGCCCCTATTCAACAACTGTTCTAACTTGCACGTTTAATACTAAATCTGGAAAGTAACGCAGTTTGTTATTGACTAGACTGTTTGGTTTAGCCAGACTTTGCGTTGCTTTGAAATTTAGAAAATTCCTGAGAGGTAAGAGTTAGAATATTGTTTAGAATGGTTGCTGAATACGGGCCCTGTGGTTTGGCACTATATAGGAGTTCATTCGAGGCACTATTCACGTCTATTCTATTGCACCTTCCAAAAAAGTGTATGAAAAAAAAAAAAATCTTTACGCTCTCTTATCTCTTTAACGGTCGACAAAATTTCATTTAGACTCCAAATTGAAAGTATCTGCTAACAATAAATGGAATGTGGCTCATTTGACGTAATTTGTCTTGGAGCAAGTAGATTAAGCAATGCAGGTTGATTTACTTGAAATTAATGTCCCCATTACGTTGATCCAGCTGAGTTATGTGTCCAACGTTAATTCGATAGTTTTATTGCTAAGACAGATCTACCAGCTTAGAACTGGTGATGATATTCTTATGCAGTCGATTGTTTTAGTAAATTTCTATCTGGTTGGTTTGATGAACTTGAGCAAAAAAGACGCTCTGGAGGTTTATGGTAGCCGATATACTCGAATATAAGACGCACTCGCGTACAAAACTCAGCCCCAACTTCAAGTTCACACTTTTAAAATGCGTCTTATGTGCGAGTATGTACAGTAATGACTTTTGCATGTAAGCCTGATTACAAGGTTTAAATTGCCATAAGATAAGGGCTTAGCGTCAGCAGAAATACGGCCGTCGTTTACCTTAAATTACACACGTAAATTCAAGATGAACCGCACATGAATATTAAGTTACGTAACTGTATACTAGACAGACGAGTAAGAACGTAAATGCACGGACGGGCATTTGATAACATTGTAAGAGCAAAGCTCGGCACTTTGTCTACTAATATCCAGTTTGCTCGCCAAGCACATTCCTTCTTACATACATGTAAGTCTTCCCCTATGTAATCTGATAAGATTTTTCCCAGGATCAGATTATGTTATAAGATAGATAGAATGCAGCAACGTCTGAATCCTAAGAATATCTATACATGTATACTAGTAATAATAATTTAATGAAAGTAATGAATGCATCTAACTTAGATTAATTGAAATATCTAAAATCCTATGCTTAAAGTAACATTGGTTTATAAGCGTAGTTGAACTTCTTATTACCTGAGCGAAAAAACATTGATTTTTTTCCTCATAACAAAACAGAACAAAGAGGAACCGAAAAAGTGGTTAATAATGGAATAATAAACCCGTTGATAATCGGGATTGCCACTTATTGTAACCATCAATTTTCCCTTTTCCTACAATATTTTCTACCCTTTTTAAAATAAATCTCGTCATTTGAGCCTCATTATATCTGTCAACTGCATTGCTTTCGACATGGATGATTCTAAAATTTTGTCGTCTGGTAAAGAGTTTACGTCAATGATATTTCGTGTATCATTCCGCATAATTAGGGGAACTATTTTACAAGCTCTATTACTTCCGTTGCATTGTTAGGTCGGTTCAACTGGCGCTGTTACAGCTTAGGAAACCTTTCATTCTCTGCCGTTACAATGAAGAGCTGTTCATTATATAAAGTTGTTAACCCCGATATTGTTAATCGCAAATCTAAGCGCTTTTATGGAAAATGCCGATCAAGATCAGACTGCGTAGAACATTCAGCCTGATATTCGCACCGCATTGTCCGATACTGCCAACTTTTTCCCGGTAAAATAAAAAAAAAAGAACAATGATGCTTCTTTCGATGCATGGATTTTTTCATTTAATTTATTCATCAGATGAAGGGTTAAAGCAGTCTATCCGGGCACTTGGTGTAATAATAACCCTCGGTTCACAATAAGTTCAGCTATAACTCAAACACTTTCCAGGTGAAAGCAAGAGTAATTAATCAAGACCAAACAACATCGTTTATTTCACAGCATTTCGAAAAATAATCGAATTTGGTATTGAACCATAGCTAATGCGTTATATTTTATACATTACAACCGTTAGGCGACTTTTCCTTTTTCTGTCTTTTGGCAACACCTTCTTAGAATATTTAGAATATTTGGACAACCACATTACTCGTAACGAATTTCACATATGAAAAACCACATTTAGAAATATATTGATCTTAATTTTATTGATTATCCGGTATTTAACATGGATTGTATCAAAGTCTTCCGCTACAAATTTGTTTCAGGAGTTATTAAGTTAAGCAAAGAAAGCGGCAAACACACTTTGGATCATAAACAGAAGCCAAAATGAAAATGCATAAACGTTCATAAATAAATGCATAAACATTCATAAATAAATGCAAAATAAATGCATAAATGCATAAATAAATGCATAAATAAATGCATAATGAGGTATGAAATACTCATGAAGAAAAAAAAATCATTCGATGATTTAACCATTTAGCCGTGAACAATCTGGAGTTTTAACGGCGAAAAAAAAAAAGCTTTTCCCACAATATTTTTACTCTTTCAAGGATGAATCCAACCATTTTTGCAACATTTCATTTGTTGTCCGCAAATACATTTAATTTGACAGGTCTGAAATTTTGTCTTCTGGCAAAGAGTAGAACGGTCACTATCTTTTCTTGTTTTTATCTCCATTAAAATTTACAGGGCTGTATTTATAACAACAACTGTTTTGTTTTCTGTTTTAGGGTCCGCCAATGCTAAGTTACCTTCAGTAGTTTGATTGGTTTACAATTCAAACTATGTAATCATTAGAAATTGGACCCACAAAAGCTAGGTCTAACCAATAATTATTGATGAATTATTTTAATGACGTTCTCAATCCACTTCTCGAGAATTTTCTAACTGACGCACTTACTGATTCTTTGTAGCCATTAGAAATTAGGTTTCTTTTTAATATAGAACTTGACTAAGGATGCAATCTAAAATGCTTTTTGGTTATTGTTCCTACAGATGTCCAAAATTTGGCGTCATAGCTAGAGTCATACTGAAGCGTTTTTGATTGGCTGAACTGACACTCTTTAAGTTTGTGACTATTGGTGGAGACATTTCTACACTGTCTGCTATATGGAGTCAATCTAGTGAAAGAAAAACAAAACAAAAAAAAAAAAAAAACAGCCTCGAAATTACAGATACAATTGCATGTAGGCCTATTTTCTTTAATGGATCTACTAGAAATTTGCATTTTGTCAATTTCGACACTCTAAGCCTTATAATTCACATAACCACCTTTGTCTCCAGTGTAATATAGCTATAATGAATTTTCTTATCTTACACACGTTTCAGAAAGGCAATTAAATGACGTCTTATGTTACGTCATTTCATGTTACTTTTAGAGAAGTGAGCTGAGTTTTATTCAGTGAATTTTCCGCCTGTATAATTACATGTATATGGTTTTGTAATAAATACAAGCACCAGGAAAGTAAGTACAACATCATATACCGCATAGATCTTTCTGAAACGCAAACTTGTGTCAGATCGAACGTATCTTAACTAGACGACAGAATTATGGTCGTAAGAACAAGAGATGGATTGTTCAATAAAAGGTTGAATCAACAGACGGTATTTGAATGTTAGGTCTGTGTGGTCAGCCATTCAGCTTCATGAAGAGCTTTATTCTTTCATGAAATTGTTGTTTATCAGCCTTTTTATCCTTTTCCCGAAATGCTTTCCTTCTTACGAATGGCCTTGCGAACATGGGATTGTTTGATAAAAAGCTTGAATAAATAGAAGACATCTAAAAGCTTTCCCAAACGACAGAATTTCTCAAAAATAGATAGCGATTGCAGACAACAATTTTGAACTTGTTACAAATGAACTGCATAAGTGTCTCTGATAGAGTAGAAATAATTGTTGGGAAAAGGAGAAAATGCTGGTAAACAACATTTTCTCCTTTTTCCTACAATGCTTTAAAAAGTATTCTTCCCTAGCGTCGTAAAAAAAACTTGGGATTGTTTGGTAAACGGTTTGAGTTCTCTGTGAGGTCAACCATTCTGTTTCATGAAGAACTTGGTTCCCCCATGATATCGTTGTCCATTAAATGCCAATCTGTTTCCCGGAAAACCATGTTATCAGGACTGACATGCGCGCAAACTCATCAAACTGGGATACAAAAAAACTGCGAATCAACATCATAAATATCACACGAGCGTAATAAATACATTCCATACAATAGTGATACAATTTGCCGATTGCTTGCCTGTCTTTTCAACCTATTACCATAGAAGCTCTTTTTAGGCATATCAATATTACAACTCAATGCTTTTGAAAACAACTTTAAAGTAGACGACTTTGAAAAAAATCTTGGAAAATACTCAACATTCGCGAATGTTGAATAATTCTATTTTTATCATATAGCCTTCCGAAATATCAAAGGCAGTTTTAAGGTAATCTACAGACTTGAAAGTGGGAATGGTGTCTTGGTGTGAAGGGCTTTTCACATGTCTCCCAAAATGTTCTGAATAATAACCAAATAACATAGTACACGCAATTTGTCATGAATCGGAATATATCGGAATATATATTCACATCTCCTTACTCAATAAGTCCCATTTTCTTTTCTGATAAAATGAAGTCTTGTAATAGCCTTAAAAATGCTGAATCCATTACCACACAAATACGAAATCATTTTAGGATAAGGAGCAATGAGGGGTCTTATAAGTCAAATTGTCTCCCTTACCAGATGAAGACTTAAGGTAACCAAATAACAGATAGGTCGTTTTACCTTTATTCCTTTGTTTTTATCCTTGATTCCCTTGGGAATGTTGCGATAAATACAATATGATTTATGATATATAATTTATTATTATGTAAGGTCCCCTTATAATTTTATATCAAAGTCTGTTCCTAGTCATCAGAAAATGCGTATACATCGATTTGTAAAACAGTCTAACAAGATTTAGTTGAGATACTGTCTCAAGAACATAGCTGTGCACTGAAAGAAAATCAAGGATAAAAACAAAGGAATACAGGTAAAAAGGACAAATGAAGTACTGGAGAGGAATCAAGGGAAGTAACTGAAGAATTGTCCTCATTGCTTGCTAAAAGTAATTTTCAACATCATTCTAGTTATGTCACGGCAGACAGAGCACCAATGTATGAATTTCAAAAGCTTCAATAACCAGCACTTCTCACAACACTGTTCCCATGTCACCGGTCGCTTCACCCTATATATCAACATCGTCGAACCAAATGTTCATCAGTGAGAAGGGAATGGATTCCGTCACATTTACTATCACTGATCCTGGATGAGAGCTTGTCAGAAGTGGATTTCGAACTAATGACCACTCGATTACTAACTCAGTACGTTATCGGTTGAGCCACTGGGCTTGTCAACTTGTGATTTAAATTTCAACAAGCTTCTCCAAATCGTGTCAAAGCTGTAGGATTCGAAACCAGGGTCCGTATTTACCAAGTAATTTTAACCCTCGGGCTGCTAAGCACGACTCAAAGACGTTTTGCGGACAGTGTAGATCAAGATCAGACTGTACAGAACGTGCAGTCTGATCTTGTATCTACACTGTCCGGTAAGGAGATAATTTTACCCCTAAATAAACTATGAAATAGCAACATTTCGGTTTTTACTATCAGGTTGAAGATTTCATTTAACTTATTTAGCAAGTTAAGAGTTAAGAACATTCTTAGTTTAACTCTCAAGAATTTTCTAAATTTGAAAGTATAACAAAGGTTCAGCCAATCAGAAGTTGCTTATTTTCTAAATCTATAGTTAGACTTAGAAAGAAATCAAGAATGGTTTGTGAATACGTGTCCTGGAGTCCCTTGGTTCGAAGCTTATTTAAAGTGCTTTTTATTTTCGTGGGATCGACCTTGGGCAAGACACATCAGAACTAGTACTGGTGAAAGCAAATGACATACATAAATATGTGAGCCGTCGCCGTGATATGGCTGAAATAATATTAACCCCTAAACAAGCAACAGGGTTCTAGACCTGTCCCAACTTATAGCATTTGCTAACAAGAAACAAATTGTGACTCAAATGTAGAGATTTGCCTTGGAAAGGGTAAAACCGTGGTAAAGGAAGGAAATGTTCCTCACCAATATTTTCTTTTTACGCTAGTTTTTTGTCTTCAAACCTTATTTCCTCGGCAAATAACGTATGCCGGAACTCTAAATAATCCTCCAGCGTCAAAGTTTGATTTATTAAATGGTGTTTTACGTCACCTTCAACATTATTTTAGTCATATCGACGACTGCTTCAGACAATACAGAAAACTCCGACTTCAAAAAAGGTAGAGTCTGTATAGTTGCCGCTGAAAGTTCGATGTGCCATTTATCCAACGAGGTAGGACTTCAACTGGTCACGTGGTGCCCTGAAGAACTATTGAATGGCTTGCAATTAGAAAATAACGTATGGGTTCGGTTCCTTTAGCTGGCCATCCAAAATTATTAGTAGTCTTTTGGATGAGACGGTAAACCTAGGTCCTTTATGATGGCGCTATGCACCAACAATGTTAAAGAACCAGGTGTAACATAAGATGGGTTCTTGCCTGTATCTTTCACTATCCTCCGTAACATAACTAACAGCTTTCTGGGTATGTTGCATGATTTTTTTTTTTCCTTTGTCATAATGTAGTCAATTGCTATAGGCTGAAGAAGAGCCCAAACATTTTTTGTACGAAAAAAAAAAAGGGGTTTCTTCTAGGAGGGCAATCTTTTGTATGTAAATTAGTATTGTTGACGTAAATGGCATTTTAGATAGAGGATTTTAGAATTACCATACAAATTTGAAAACATTAAACGCTTGTAACTGTACCAAGCAAAGTCTCCTTTCGAACAATTTTCCATATAATTCAGACATTTTCCTTCCTATTTAGAGTTAACCCTTTCCGAAATGATTACGTGTTTTAACGACCTGAAGGATGACAGATTTTTGAAAACATTCTGGGAAAAGGAGAAAATGTTGGTCACCAGCATTTTCTCCTTTTCCGACAATGTTTTCTACTCTTTCGAAGAGATTCCCAATATTCGAACCACATCTTTTTTGTTGTCTACTTTGTTATTGGAACACTGTACTGTAATACACACACACACACACACACACACACACACAAACTTTTGATGAAAATTGATAAATCATATCGCTTTCTGTGTTAGTTGTACATTGGTATATACTTGGTGAGCTTCACTCGATGGTTTCCGGTTTGACATAATGAAAACCGTGACGGCTAGCTCTGCTTTCCGGTTTGGACATACTTAATAACTGCAATAGTTAGCGGCAAACGGAGAGCTAAAAGAAATTTTGCAGCAGCTGATTTTCATGCTATCCGTAAATCTAATATTGAGATAATCAACATGAAATAAGGCTTAATACATGAATACATGTGAAAACACTGTGGTATAGGGATAAACTCGCTTGTTAACGAACAATTACTCCTTTAGCTACAATGTTCTAAAGGATGTTCTACTACAAAGAGAAATGAGTTGTTTGAAGCGGGGGGGGGGGGGGGGGGGGAACGGAGGCGCTCTTGTGAGTTCAACAGTTGACAAAAATTCTTTCGTTAAAAAGCATGTCCATCAAAGTCTTGCTCAATTACCATTAATCTATCGAAAAAAATTTTTTTTCCTCGATCATTTTCTACTTTTTACTTTATTGCCAAATAAAAAAATCTAAAGTGGTCAACAGTGACTTGCGAAATGAGAGTCAATCGCCAGTGATATGACCGCTATCTATCATTGTCCACCTCGTAACAAAGGGCGAACACCAAGGAGCACCGATTCTCTCCCAATTACCACGTGATTGATGATACTTGTCTCGCGAGAATCCGTACTTTTGATCCGACTCGCTTCGTTGTAAAAAAAAAAAAGTCTGATATGCTACACGAAGAGATTGCATCCAAGTAAAAAGCTTACAAGTACAGAAAGTTTTGTACAACTTTAAAAACAGTTTAAAAACGCCGTATGAGGTAATCTTTCTTGTCTTCAGACAATAGATTGCCAATACCAACGCAAGTAGTAATAAAAGTATTTCCATTCTTTATAAATAAAGGCTAAATTTCAATAATATCAGGTAAACTTTGCGTACCTATAATTTAGTTAAAATCTACTTTAACACCAATTGTCTTACGAGTTTTGTATCTTGTAACGATCCCTCTCGATGGTTGCTTAAAACATATGGCGTGCAACACACGAAAAGGGGCCTTCGGACAATTGCGTAAAGTACTGTCCCGGATTAGCCTGCGCAGTCCGCGCAGGCTAATCCGGGACAGCACTTTACGACTACATAAGATTTTTTCATACAGTAGACTTTCTTGAAACAGAAAGTCGCACAAAAACGGGAATTGTCGTCTCGGATTAGTCAAAAGACTGTACTGGCTGATCTGGGACGACACACTTTTACGCATATGTCCGAAGGCCCCTTTTCGTGTGTTGCCCGCCATATGGAACATGCTCTGGCAAAAAGGGGGTTTAATGCACCTCTGTGATGCATTATACCAAGCAAGTTATCACATAACCTCTGTTATAATGAATCTATGGAAGTCAAGACTTTTAAAATCTTTTTTGGAAGAGGAAAATGCTGACTTCTAACTTTTTTCCTTTTCCCACTATGATCCCTACCCTTTCACAGACAAATCCTGTGATCTGCGCCTCATTTGTTTTGTCGTCTGCCAATCATTTCAATTTGAAAGTCTAAATTTTTATCGTCTGGTAAAGAATTGACTCTAACTCTTTACGACACAATCCCGAGTTTTAACTGCCCTAAGGAGGAAGGCTTTCGAAAAAATTGTGGGTAAAGGAGAAAATGCTGGTAACCAGCATTTTCTCCTTTTCCCACAATGTTTTCTGCCCTTCCCGAAACAAATTTCAATTTTTGAGCCATATTTATTTTGCCGTCTGCAAATGGTTTGAATTGGGACTTTCTAAATTTTTGTCCTTTAGTAAAGAGTAAATTAACTGAAACTTGGTCTCCAGGGTTAGACATCAATGTTTATTTCCTGTTTATGACATTTTAATATTTTCTCGGTCATGTAGCAGCGGAAGCCGAAAGGTGAATCTTTTCATTCTTTCCTGGAATTTCTCTTGCCGATACTCCTTAAAACATCCTGTCCAAGACACCGATTGCATTTCCATACACGCATCGTCGAAACAATGTTAGGCAGTGAGAGAGGAAAGAATTCTGTCGATATGTTTATCTTCAGTCTTGACCGAAAATTTAGTCGAGCGGGGAATCATATCTGCTACCCCTGGATCACAAGCCCTGTACATTACTGTCTGAGTTGACAGATTCGGCCAAACAACTTTGCAAGCTCCTTTTTTTTTTTTTTTTTTATCTAGAGATGTAAGTGGATGGTAGCTTTTGTTATGTTGACTAAATTAAACGGATAATAATAATAACAAAGTTCTGCAATTCAAAGGTTCGAAAGAAAAAGTTGCTTAAACTTGACTTGGATGACACCGAGCCGAATGAGCTCACAACAGAAATATGAGGCTATAATTCACATGGGACATCAGATATATTCAAATCTTTCGATTTTCATGTAAGGGTGTCAAATCTTTGGTCCACAGACAGTAAGAAAGAATGCCAAATCCTACAGACAGACAGACAGACAGACAGACAGACTCCTGTGTCTGAAAAAGAATCTTGCAAGAACGTCGATGTGATACAATCAACCCGCCTCTTGCCTTTGCAAAGGGAGATCATCAAAATAAGTTTAGAAATTGTTATTCATCAGGTTTTTAAGTTGTCTCCCTTACTTCTACATTCATCAGCTTTTTTTTTTAAGTTGTCTACCTTACTTCTATGCCACATGAGCAATTTTCCCACAAATCAGTCACAAGTGAAAGTGACGAAAATGACAATATGATACGTAAAGCAACACGGACTGAGGAAAATTCGCTCGAAAGTCTAAACAATGTTTTTTCCGACTTAATCTTTTTCTTGCTGGCTTTGCTCGGCGATTTAGCCACTACCAACAGCGCATGGAGTTGTATCGAGGCTACAGCTCACTTAGCCATGTCGCCGTGGTTTTCATCAGAACTTTTCTCTGTTTTTTAAACTCTTATCCCGACAGCACAACCCAAGATTTTACTATTTCAAAGGTAGTTTTTGGGGAAAAATTTCCTCTCATGGGACAGTGTAGATCTAAGATCAGACAGCACGTTCTGTGCAGTCTGAACTTGATCTACACTGTCCGCAAAAGGTCCTTGAGTCGCGCTTGGCAGCCTTGGGGTTAAGGTGTCTTGCCACAATGTTTGATGGGCCGTCTAAGGTGCTTTGCAGCACCATGAATTGTTTATTTGCACGCGAAAACAGACACTGACGAAAACAAACCCATGTAAATCAGTTTTAAAATAATCAGTCTTTCGTGGTGCTTATAACTGTTTTCCGACTTAATCTTTTTCTTGCTGGCTTTGCTCGGCGATTTAGCCACTACCAACAGCGCATGGAGTTGTATCGAGGCTACAGCTCACTTAGCCATGTCGCCGTGGTTTTCATCAGAACTTTTCTCTGTTTTTTAAACTCTTATCCCGACAGCACAACCCAAGATTTTACTATTTCAAAGGTAGTTTTTGGGGAAAAATTTCCTCTCATGGGACAGTGTAGATCTAAGATCAGACAGCACGTTCTGTGCAGTCTGAACTTGATCTACACTGTCCGCAAAAGGTCCTTGAGTCGCGCTTGGCAGCCTTGGGGTTAAGGTGTCTTGCCACAATGTTTGATGGGCCGTCTAAGGTGCTTTGCAGCACCATGAATTGTTTATTTGCACGCGAAAACAGACACTGACGAAAACAAACCCATGTAAATCAGTTTTAAAATAATCAGTCTTTCGTGGTGCTTATAACTGTTTTCGCAAATTTCTAATATATCACTGGCAATTGGCTGTCATGTCGCTAGTCACTATTGTAAACATTTTCGCTTCTTTAAAGGGGGGGGGGGAAATCAATGATGGAAAGTGATCGAGAGAAAAGTAATTTTTAATAAATGAATACTGACTGAACATAGTTCCTGCTGGTCATACACAAAGTTAGTTTGACCACGTTAATGACAATTTGTTAATTATATAAATGTAAAACTAATAACTTCCTACAAAAGACTTATTTCCTCTAACAGTTGACCATCTTTTAATTACTGTGGCCGTATTAAGGTAAATTGCTCGTAAACGAGCAATTTTCCCCTTTTGCATAATGTTTTCACATATACATGTATTCATGTATTAAACCCTATCTTATATTAAATACTTCTATATTAAGGATGTCTTTGAAATCAGTCGCAGCAAGAATTCTTTCCGGGGTATATGAGTAAGCTATCGTAGTTACAAGCTAATCTTCCACAGTTATTAGTCTGTCCAAAACCGGAAACAAGTGCTAGATAAAGCTGAAAAATCAATTCAGTTGGTTGGTACCAAATAGATAGTCCGTGGAATTAATACTCTACACAAATAAAGACCGTTTGTGAAATTATGAAAAGAAAGAATCGGGAGATACTACGCAACCATTAGCCAAAGACCCAGAACTGCAAAAAAGCTCGAAGAAGTATCCCACAGGTATTGTGAAAAAATCTGGACCAATTTTCATTAAATCAGGTAGTTGATGACCCCGAATTAAAAGACATTTCTGTTTAGCTACATGTATGGCTTGTAGGGCGGTGCATATGGAACTTTACTCGAAACTGGCACGTCCTTGATATTAGTTTCGCGAAATCTGAACTTACATGTAAGTTGTGCACAAAGTACAAATTTGAAAACTATTCTGTCTTTATTCCTAAAGATCAGTCATGTTAGAATATAGACATTTTTTTTTTTTTTTAATTTCAAAAACAAAAGTATAAGTTCATTACACATATTCAAATTTCGTTCATTTCCTGCAGAAGCAATGTCTATCAACATGTTTACATAAGTAAATATGAAAAATATAGAAATGATAGTGGTGATTACTGCAAATTATATTAAGTTAAAGATTTTAAATATTTTGCCTTAGAAAATTGACACCGTATGTACATTAAAAAGCATAATAAATTATTACAGTAGATCAGGGATCTTACATACATATATATGTATATAAGACCCCTGACTAGATATACAAATTTCATTCATCAAACATAGCTATATTATGAACCATACAAATTTCATTTGGTAGAAAAACAATAAAATCTATCAAATTTGAATAGAGGTAATTCTAAAACTGCCAATAAGTTAAATATTTAATAAAACATGGATTTGAAATTGAGGTATGTACGTAAGTTTTCAAAATTTTGACACCACAATGAGCAAATAATATCATTATACTACTAATAGGCGTATATAGGTTGGTAGTTCTAATAATTAAACACAACCATAATCCCTCAGTCCCTCTCTCTCTGTCTCTCTCTCGGTCTCTTAACACTTTACCAAACAATCAGGTGTTTTCATTTCATTCAGAGGCACTGTCTATCAACTTTGAACACGTTTACATAAGCAAATATTAAAAATATAGAAATGGGAACAGTGATTAATACAAATTATATTAAGTTAAAGATTTTAAATATTTTGCCTTGGAGTATTGACATCGTATGTAAATTAAAATGCATAATAAATTATGACATTAGACATACAAATTTCATTCATCAAAAATAGCTACACATACAAATTTCATTCATCAAATATAGCTATATTACAAACCATGCAAATTTCATTCGGTAAAGAAAAAATAAACTCTATCAATTTTTTAATACAGGAAATTATAAAAATGCCAATAAGTTAAATATTTAATAAAATATGGACTTGAAATGGAGGTATATGAATAAGTTTTCAAAATTTTGACCTTACATTATTATCATGCGACTCATAGGCGTATATAGTTTGGTAGTTCTAATAATTAAACATTCACATAAGTTCTCTGTCCCCCTCTCTCCCTCTCCCTTTTTCTCTTTTTCTCTTAACACATTACCAAACAATCAGGTGTTTAAACCATCCTGTAGGCGAAGGCTTTGGGCAACATTGTGGGGGAAAAAGAGAAAATGCTGGTGAGCGCCATTTTCTTCTTTTCTAACAATGTTTTCTACACTACCAAAGACAGGTTCCATCATTTGAACCACATTTAAATTGTGTCTTGCAAATGCTTTCAATTTGGGCAAGCCTTACATTTTGTCGTTTGGTAAAGAGAGTTAATCAATGGTCCCTTTCTTCAGGAGGTCGAAAGGGCACACCAAGTTTAACGAACACCGATTCTTCCGTAGGGGTTGGGACAGGCGTTCCCTCGTACACTTTCTCCGAGCCCTGAAAATTAAGAAAATTTCAACCGAATATTATTCATAGTAGAGATCTTGAACCTTTTCATAGAACTACAACAATCAAATGAGCCATGCTCTGTGAGAAAGGGGCTAAATGCAACTGCAAAATGTATAGGCTCATGTCAGCCTGCGCAGTCCGTGAAGGCTGACATGGGTCAAAACTTTTTGCTGTCGGTCAATTTTCTACGTGTGAAAGGGCCAAGTGTACCTTATAGTTCAGCCGATTGTAAGACAATATGGATGTCATGGATCCATACTTATAATGGATCCATACTTATATAACAACTTGCTTGGCATCATGCATCACGGAGAAGCATTAAACCCCCTTACTTTTCCAAGAGCAAGGCTCAAATATATCTGAGCCATGCTATGGCAAAAGGGGGCTTAATGCATCTTCGTAATGCATGGTACCAATCAACCCATCACATAATTATGGATCCATAATAGTCACTTTTTTTTTTTTACAACCGACTGAATCATGAGGTAGACTGTTCCTCAGACATACAGGAAATTGACCGATAGCAAAAATTGTCGGCCCAACGCAGTGAACTCCCTTTTGTCCCAGCGCCGCTCACATATTTTTTGCATAGAACAGAACTGGACACATTACTATTCCATAGGAGAAATATTTGCAGAAAGTTTTGCACGTCTTATCTGGCTCTACACTGTTTGCTATAGTACAATTTTATATCCAAAATAGAAAACAATTATAAAGAGATAAACGTGCGTGGGAAGTCACGCTGGCCGAATATTTCACAGTATAGTTATTAATTATGTCCTGTTTTCTGTAAGAGGCACGTCGGCATGTACAGGTCGAGCCCGAGGTACACACACCTTGATGTCAAAATGACAGATGCGCAGTTGACGCAGGCACTATATACAGGACTGGATAGCAGTGTATCCTTTTTGGTTAACCCTTAGAGTGCCAAATGAACCCAATGGATATTTTTTTGTTTAGATCAGAAGTACGACCAGAACAACTGCAATATTATGACGGCTGTAGTCTAAAGCATTCCAGCAAAGGGATACTGTAGGCTACACTGGCCGCTAAAGTAACAAAGTCTATGAAAAGTACTTTATGGATTAAGAAGCTTCACTGTTCTTAGAAGTGGTAAATAACTTCATGCCGTAGCGGTTGCTTTTTTCCTAACGCTGTCCTCAATACTTTTATCAAGTCAAGTCGTAATTTATAAAATTAAAAAGAAGAACACGCCTTTTTGATTTTCATACTATATTGTGCTTGCTCTGTCTCTCCGTCCCTCCCTGACTCTGTCTTCAGGGATCCTTTTAACACAGAAAAAGATGACAGAATTAGCCCAAACGGTCCTAATTCATAAACCTATATTTACATCCCTTTGCGCCAGCAGCTTTAATTAATAAACCTAAATTCTTTGCATTTAATTGTATTCTGTATGTCATTACACCTGCCATGTTTATTTCATACTAACATGCTGTTTTTCAAGTTACGCAGACGCAGTTTTTGTCTGCCTCACATCCTTGATGACGTCATTACAACAGGCTGAAACTAGTCCTTAAACAGTTTTTGTTGAAGGTTAGTTCTATAAGAACGTGATATCCAAAGTAATTTGTCGAATATTATTTCTTTCAACGATTAATACTTTCTGTTGATAGAAGTTATTTTATATGCATGGAGTCTAATCTTCACCAGATGAAAGAAGACTAATCGATTTTGAAAGCATTCGCAGACGATGAATTAAATATATCTCAAACAATGCGATTTGTCTTAGAAAGGGTAGAAACACTGCACGATAAAGGAGAAAATGCTGGTTACCTGCTTTTCCCCACAATGTTTTCAAAAGCCTTCTATCTGAGGGTGGTTAAAACACAGTATTGTTTACAAAAAAAAAAAATGTTTAATACCAAAACAACGTCATGGCATCAATTTACCACGTCGAAAGTTTGGTTTGTAGACCATATTTACTAATTTCCATTCTCAACTGCACTGAAGTTATAAATTGGAGTTCTATTTCAGCCAATCAGATAGCTTGGAACTTGGAATAATAAAAAAAAGATCGTTAACGTGGTCCTAGGCTTTTATCGAACAGTTTCTAAACGAGAATTGTCGCATGTACCACCTATCGGTTGCCTTTACACTGAATCACAAAAAAATATTCAAAGGACTATAGCGCCCTTAACAATAGAAAAGGTATAATTCGAAAACTAAGGCTAAATCGCTTTACTGGGTGTTTTGTGCGGGGGCTGTCAATGAAAACTACGCCAATGTAAATCTCATCAGTTCTATTGGCTGCTACTAGCAACTTAAATCTAAGACTACTTATGACAACATTAGGCAAATAAGAGAAATTCTCGAGCCGAGCAATTGTTATTTCTTGCCACTGGTTTTCACCTATTTCAATGCATTAAGCAATAACAAAAAGTGCACGCTTTCCCAAATCATCTACTCTTGCTCACAGTGTTTGCTCACATGAATATGAGCCATGCTCTGGCAAAAAGGGGCTTAATGCACCGTCGAAATGCGTTGTACCAATCAAGCGATCACATGATTATGGATACATAATACCCACTTTCTTTAAAACCGACTGAATCAGGTGGTAGACTGGTCCATAGACTTACGGAGAATTGACCAACAGCGGAAAGTTTCGGCCCAGTTTCGGCCCAGGTCAGCCTGCGCGGACTGCGCAGGCTGACCTGGGTTGATACTTTTCGCAGATGCGTTAAGCCCCCTTTTCACAGAGCATGAAACATATGTAAAACGTTATCTTGGGCAAATGATAACTAGGACAAATTACTAGCAGACAGCTATACTTACATGTCTCACAACATCCTTGTTGAGTGAATGCTCTGATAGAGACATCCCCATTTTCTTCGCAAGGTGACGCAAAGATCGGTTGAAGTGTGCGGAACCCGTAAAATACACTAGTGCGCATGCATACTCATCGTATGGTACAACAATTATGTCGATTCTCCGGTGCTACAATGTTAAATGAAACACTGAGATCTTCATAATCATTAAGATCTAAAGCGCAATGGCCCACTTTTTGGTTGTTTTTGTACACGATGCAGATAAAGATCATGCTGCTCTTTTGCAGACAGTGTAGATTAAGATCAGATCTTTGATCTAAAATGTCCACTTTTCTGTGAAACCATCTGTAAAATACAACAGCAAGGCGTTCATCTCCTTTCAAGGTTGAGAAAGTCCATGGATACATTTAGCCCTTTAAGGGTAAACAACACCTAAAATTACTTTGTTTAATGGGGGTTTTTACAATGTAGTCAACTTTTTTAGCCATATTCCGGCGACAGCTGTCTTATTAGGTAGTTTCTCGTGCTTCACCAGTACTACGCTGGTGCTCGGCAGTACCTTATGACCACCTACTACCAGCAAGGAAAGAAATTTGGAATATGAATCCCGACACTATTATTACTGAAGGACGGATGGTGTTCTGAAGTGTCTTGCCCTATGATACTCGAACATTTAATCCATGTTATTAATACTACGCTTCCACCACTGAGCTATGCAGGATCCCGAAAACAATGGAATTACGCGGTGTCTATCGGGACTATAAGTCCTTTGAATAAAATCATATTGTAAACTTAAAGTCACGCGATTATCTTCTGGAGCGTTGTCATCCTTGCTCCCACTCCCGGATGTCACGTGATCTCTAGATACGGATTCACATTGATATATTACAGCGCTGCTGTCTTTCAAAACCGGATATAAAAGTGTTCTTTTAACCCTTAAACAGCTTAAACTGAAATTAGCATTTCCCGCTTAAAGCAATAACTAAAACATTGCTATTTCAGAGTATTTTCACGCTTGGAAAAAAAAACCTCAAAGTATCGGACAGTGTAGATCCAAGATCTGTCTGATCTTTGGTCCATACAGTCCGCTAAGGGGCACTTTAGTCGTGCCTAGCAGCCCATTACAGGGGCTAAAGGGACTTTAGTTTGCTCGTATCAAAGTAAAAAACACGGATATCATTAGGTCCTTTGGTAGGCTTCAATTCTAAATGAATACCAAATCAAGATGACACATTGCGCATGCAAGTCTTGCCAAGGTTTCATCAGTATAAGGTTTGAGCACCTCTGTGCCTTGCCATAAGTCATTTCATATGAACAACGGGACCAGCCGAGGTCTAACTAGAGTCTTCCGATAACATATCTATCGCCATAAAGGTGCATAGTTATTCAGATTTTTTGCCACGAATCAAACTTTTTTTTAGAAACACTAATCCATTCAGCTATTCACTACTTAATATATTTTTCTTTGTAAGCATAAACAGAAATTGGACGCTAATCTGCAATGAAAAAGGGGGCCCTCTTGATGTTTGAATAGGGGCATGTTCGTTTTTCAATCGGAAATTCTCCATCTATAGCTACGAGACCAGACGTGACGTCATCATACATGTACCCAATTGAACACCGCTCGTATTCAAAAACATTGACGCATGTAATTCATAATGTAATGTTCCAACAAGTATCCGAAAATTCTCACACTTACCCGACGCCCCTCGCCTGGCAGTTTACACACACCAAGGTACTTTTTCTGGTTCCCGTTGTCTTCTGCAGTAACAAGATCGTCTGTCAGAAAACCTGTAGAAAAAAGAAAATTATCAATCATGAATTAAAGTTTTGATAAAAATTATGTACATGTAATTATGTCGAAAACATCGAAGCCAGTTGACGAGCAATTTCTTTTCTTGGCTATAATGTTTTCAAACGTTCTCTGCTGTAAGATGAGAAAGTATGACAGAAGGAGGCAACGTAACATATATCTGAAATTAAAAAAAACTGTAACTTGGACTACTTGAAACATCCTTGTGGCATTTCTGAAACTCTCTTGTAGTCATTTTGGCTCACATTTATCTTTCATAGACTGAGAGATTTGGTTGCAACAAAGCAAAAGTCGTTTTTCAAAAAGTAGAATAAGAGAAGTATTTCCTATAATGGGATTTAAGTCATGTAAAGTAATTCTTCACAGATTTCTGTCAATAAACTCGAAAAAAAAAAAAAAAATATATATATATATTATATATATACATGTGTGTGTGTGTGTGTGTGTGTGTGTGTGTGTGTGTGTGTTTTCTTTTTTTTTTTTAAGAAAATATTTGTTTCATTACTTAATAAAAAGTTCAACAGCTTTATTCGAATTATTGTAGGCTATAGTATACGATTATTGTATACTTTCGAGAATTATAACTAATTATTCTTGATGTTTTTTTTTAAATTTTCACCCAGAGACGTAGTTCCTTACTCATTTTGTAATGGAAAAAGAGTGATTAATTACCTATATACTATAACTTAAAGAAAGGTTTAATCCAAAATATGACTCGTTTAAGTATATATGGCCCATGCTCTGTGAAAAGAAGCCTTAAAGTATCTGAAAATAGTATCGATTCATGTAAGCCTGCAAAGTCCGCGCAGGCTGACACGGGTCGAAACATTTTGCTATTTCTAAATTTTCTGCCTGTCTAAAGACCATTCTACCCAGGGATTCACTCGGTTGTTAAACAAAACGGATTTTTTATGTATCCAAAATAACGTGATGACTTATTTGGTATCATGCATCACAGAGACGCATTAAACCCATTTTACCAGAGCGTAAATATATAAATATTTAAGATTTGTCAATATCAGTGTCTCGAGGATGCCATTATAACAGCTACATGTAATCCCTATTACCTATGCCTTACCTTAAAGTGTCTGCAAAACGCATCGACACATGTCTGCCTACGCAGATATCGCAGATAGACTTGGGTCGAAACTTTTTGCTATCGGTAAATTTTCTGAATGTCAAAGGACCATTGTTCCTCATAATTCAGTCAGTTTTTAGACAAAATGAATCCATATGATGCGAGGACTTGCTCGCTGTAATGCATTTGAGCTATGCTCTGGCAAAAAGGGGCTTAATGCATCTGCATGAGGCATTATACCAATCAAGACATCTCATGATAATATATCCATAAAATCTATTTTGTCTCAAAACCGACTGTATCATACGGTAGAATGGTCCTTTGACGTGCAGAAAATCGACCAATAGCGAAAAGTTTCGACCCGGGTCAGCCTGCGCGAACTGCGCAGGCTGACCTGGGTCGATACTTTTTGCAGATGGATTAAGCATCCTTTTCACCGAGCATGGCTCAAAATTTTCGAATGTGCATTGAACCCCCTTTTCTCAGAGCGCCGCTCAATTGTTAAACGGATGAAAGTTAGCGACGTCAGCGGCGTAAAGGAATGAATTAAACGACATATGTCAGAGCAGACCTAAATTTATGCATCCCGTCAATGGAATGTCGTCACCTTATGACCGTAATTTACGTCCTTATCTACCATAGTAGCGGTACAACGTATTTGCTGCTTATAAGATTAGAAAACCTTGAGAAATTTACTGAAAAAAAAAAAAATGCGATTTGTCGTTTCGTTATCGTCTCTATAGTCTCGATATTATATCTCTAACCCTTAAAGCTTCTTTTCCCCGTATTTTGAGACAGTCCTAAAACTGTCTTAAAGATAACAGGTTAAGGTCGATTTTGTTTTGAAAATGAGATCGTGCATACGTTAAAAATCTCACGTAGGCCAGACAGTGTTTGCAAAACAATGATAGTAAACCCTCTACCAAACAATCCTGAGTTTTAACGACCCTGAAGTAGAAGGCTTTAAAAAAAAAAAAATGTGCGAATAGGAGAAATTGCTGGTGTCCCCCATGTTCACCTTTACCTATGATTTTTCTACCCTTTCGGATACCAATCCCATAATTTAAACCAAAATTAATGTGTCGTTTGCAAATACTTCTGATATGGATGAGTCCAAAAGTTAGTCGTCTTGTCAAGGGTTGGAGATACGTTAATGAGCATCAAAACTTTTTCATGGGCATTTCTCATCAACCACGTTATCGTCCTTCAAATTCTGAATTCCAAAAGTTGTCATTTGATTGGCTGAAACGTTGCCTCAGAATTGTTGGTGTACCTGTGTCCGGGTTTCTCAGGAGTTTTAAACTGCCATGATGACCGCAAAATTGTATGTATATGATAAATGTAAACGGCAAATATGTCTTAGACTTCCAGGTAAAAGCTAGCTTAAAATGAGAGGTTTATTGTAACTTTGCTGGAAGTACTAAATAATAATTGACAGGAGATTTGAGATGAGGGCGTTCTTTGCATCTTCGTGGTGCATGATACCAAGCAAGCCATCATGTGATTATAGATCCATTCTGTCAAATAACAGACTAAAACATAGGGTAGAATGGTCTTTGGACATGCAGAAAACTTGCAAATGGCAAAATGACTGACCCATGTCATTCTGCACGTATTGCGCAGGCTTATATGGGTCGATACTTTTTGCAGATGTATTACGATCCCATTTTCAAATATCGTTACTCAATATATGTCATTCTCACCGTCATGCTCGTCCATAATCTCGGAATATTTCATGTTTATGGTTGATATTATCTTTGTGACTGTAAACTAGTGTGTAATTATCTAGAAACACCAGTCTGTTCTATTCTGTTCTATAACAAAAAAAACCCCCACATTTTCTGGGAGAGGTGGCATCGAGATAGGTACAAAATACGAGTTAAAATATTTGTCTTTTCTTTATAATTCAATAAAACTTAAATTGTCTTGAGCAACGTGAGAACAATATCGACTAAGAACTGTGCATCTAGCCTAATGGTACAGAGTAGACCTACTCTCGGTCTTGAAGAGCATTCATGTTTCACGTTTACTACACAGTCCCGAAATTTTACAATTTTGAGGAAAAAAAGCTTTTAAAAACTTAATGGGAAAAGAAGAAAATGCTGATAAACAGGATTCTCTCCTCCTCCTACAATGTTTTCCACACTTTTACAGACAAATTCCATGACTAGAGCAACATTTAATTTGTAGTCTGTAGGTGCTTTCCCTACGGACTGTCATTTATCATTTTTTTTTTTTTCGTCTGGTACAGAGTTAAAGGATAACATCTCTAGAGTATTCAACAAAGCCTGTATTTTGATTACTGATTATTACTAGCTTTTTGTGAGGAAACAGAGCAAATATAATTGATTCGTGCTCTGTGAAAAGGGGGTTAATGCATCTGCAAAAAGTATCGACCTAGGTCAGCCTGCGCAGTCCGCGCAGGCTGACCTGGGCCGATACGTTTTGCTATTGGTCGATTTTCTGCATGTCCAAGGACCAGCTTACCACATGATTAAGTCAGCTGTTAGACAAAATGGATTTTACGGATCTATAATCATGCGATGACTTGCTAAGTACCATGCATCACGGATATGCATAAAGCCCCCTTTTGCCAGAGCACGACTCAATTCGATGAGTATTTCTTATCTGCATATCTGGCACAAAACGTTTAATTTTATCGTGAATCTACACTGGCTGATAAGTCTTTCTCATACACACACACACTCACAAAAGATTTATTTAACTAGATCTAAGTGGTGAAAAAAAGTTCAATTTTATATAAGCCATGGTCTTTGAAAAGGGAGCTTAATGAATCTCCGTGATGCATGATACCAAGCAAGTCATCACACGATAAGGGATCAATAAAAGCCATTTTGTCTAACAACTAACTGTATCATAAGGTAGAATGGTCCTTTGACATATAGAAAATTGACCAATAGCGAAAAGTTTCGGCCCAGGTCAGCCTGCGCGGACTGCGCAGGCTGACCTGGGTCGATACTTTTCGCAGGTGCGTAAGCCCTCTTTTCACAGAGCGGGGCTCATATTGATTTAACAAAGTAAAGAGTAAATTCATTGCCAAAAAGATATAAAATTACGTAAATTGAAAAATAAATAAGAAAATGCGTAAATTCAAAAACAAAAAAAAAAAAACCCGTCATTAAAATCCGGCTATTTTTCTTTTTTATACCTTCCATTGTTAATAATTAGGATTTTGACGTCAGGTAATTATGAGTGATAAAACAAATAAAAAACAAAATCAAAACTTTGCTGCATGAATCATAACAAACAAAAACTGACATGGAAATGTTTATATAATCTCGATCTTGCATAATTATGCTTGTCTCATTATCTATCTACAGCAGTTTAGACTTGTTCATTGAAAACCATCGACCAATAATCATGAGAGTAAGTTGATAGGATTAGTCGTTCAACAGACAGAAATATATCATCGAAAGATGAGAAAACCATGGTTGCAAGGAAATCCCATTTTAATGACGTTTTCGAGACCCGTCCTCTTGATTGTCGTAAAAACAATGGATCGTTTGGTAAAGAGTTGAAGGTAATTAATGTAATGCGCCTCTAATTTGTCGTATAAAATACCGATTGACGAATGAATAAATGAACGATCAAATGTCATGATGTCGTAAGAACCTTTTTTGGCCGCATATGGAGTATAACTACGAGTACTGTACTTACTTGTCTGTCACGATGTTTCACAAGTCACGGTCCTTTCTTTTATAACGCCTCTTGTATGATTCTCAAAAATTTTCGAAATTTCAAAGTAATGTACCGTCCGATTGGCTTAACCATCTGGTTTTGCCAATCGGAAATTCCGTTACTTTCTAAATCTAGGATAAGAATAAGAATGCAATTGATGTGGTTGGTGAATACAGGCCGCGGTGTGTTCACATTATAGGATCTGACTTAAGTTAGCATTTGGGATTTAATTTACTTTACGATTCTAGAAAAATGTTATTAACACTTAGACTGCTAAGTGCTAAGGTTCACTGAAAACTTTCTTTAATCCATCGAATTAACGAGTAACTAAAAATATCTTTTAAGAATATTGAAACTCTTTTGTGGCTCAATATGACGTAAAATAATTAAAAGTAGCCTCACGAGCAGTTGCCTCTTTTTCCTCAATGTTTTTCATCTTGCAGAAAAGAAGCGTTGGGTTATTGAGTAAAGCTTATGAAAATATTAAATTTCCAAATAGCACAAGACAAGACTCATTCTTATGGTATAAATCAAGGCCCCTGGGTATCGATTAGCGGTAGCAATGCTTGTTAATAGTGGTTTCATAAATGTGTGAGCAAATATGCAGGGGCCCGTGGAATAAACATGTGCACCTTTTTCACCAATCACAAATTACCATCTATTCATTCTATATCAGTACAAAGAAGTAGGTCAAAAGCCAGCGCACTCAGCTACACCTGAAAAAATATCTAGATGTACATGTATATGTACATACAACAGATGAGGTTACAGGTGCGCCTTATTTGCACCAAAATGCGTTAATTTCCGGAAAATTTACAATTTAAAAGTTTTCACAAGAGTGTTTAATATCTTGACCATTTAATCTTTCTGTAAAAAAGTATTTTATAGTCACTTTTTCAAACGCTGTACATGGAATAAACCAAGACCATACAGAATGCAAGCAGGAAACTGACCAACAGGCCACAATATCAAAAAATGCAGCCGTACAGATCAAAGTAAAATTGCACGTTCAGCAGCAGCACTCTTTTTACTGCTTGCTGTACGATCTCGGTTTACACTGTTAACAAAGACGACTTAAATTATCTTCTGCGATCTCAGGATAGAAATTACTGTATATAATTATCAAATATCGAAATATACCATTTCCAATACGGAACGAGAACACCTTACTTCCGCTATATGTTTCTATTGTAATCTGCCATCTTGGAAAACGTTACCCAAAGCAATTTTACCTGAGGCAGAAAATACGCCAACGATAAGGTAAACAACACAATCTTAACCTAAAGCAAAATGAGCACAAATGTTACGGAACTCACTTGTAACAAGCGTAAAATTTAAAGCAATGACGTATTGTCCAAGGCATGTTCACCTAAAGCAAACGTTTTATCAATAACTTGTGTCCAAAAGCTCTTTTACCTCAGACGAAATATATGCCAGTAGGATGTTACCGAGGTTTTTCACCTATAGAAAAATTCACTACGATGAAATTTTACCCTCTGGCAAAATTACGATAACAAGTGCTTGTCAAGCACCAGATCCCCCGCCGATTGGGCTTTTTCTAACACAGCACCGAAATAAGAGCTTGAAGTGAAGATAAAAAAACAAGCATATTTTCTTTTTTGAAATACAGGTCCAAGTTATGAAAGTTGGCATTAACATGATATAATAACTACAAAACATTAAAACTTAATCAATATTGAAGTTTCTGAAAAAGAAAAAAAGACACTTTTTCTTTTTAAAATGTATACAAGAGTTATAAAACTTTTTTGTGTTTATGCCATAAGTATGAAACTTGGCCAAGAATGGGAAATGTGCGAACAAAAATCCAAAGTAAAAATTTACAAAGGGCAATAACTCCAAAAATACTGAAGATAGAGTTATGGTTCTTGTGCACTGCACTTCTCCTCAATTAGTTCTATATGTGTGTGGAGTTTCAAGTTCCTAGCTTTTATACTTTTGGAGATATACGCCAGACAGAAATCCAAAGTAAAAATTAACAAAGGGCAATAACTCAAAAATTACTGAAGACAGAGTTTTGGTTTTTGTGAAATGCACTTCTCCTTAATGAATTCTATAAGTGTATACAGTTTGAAGTTCCTAGCCTTTGTACTTTTGGAGATATGTTCCGGACAAAATTCCAAAGTGAAAATTTACAAAGAGCAATAACTCAACAATTACTGAAGATAGAGTTATGATTCTTTAGCACTGCACTTCTCCTTAATTAGTTCTATATGCGTGTGATGTTTCAAGTTCCTAGCTTTTATACTTTTGGAGATATGCTCCGGACAAAAATCCACAGTTAAAATTTACAAAGGGCAATAACTCCAAAAATACTGAAGACAGAGTTATGGTTGTTGTGCACTGCACTTCTCCTCAATGAGTTCTATATATGTGTGAAGTTTCAAGTTCCTAGCTTTCATACTTTTGGAGATATGCTCCGGACAAAAATTCAAAGTAAAAATGTACAAAGGGCAATAACTCCAAAAATACTGAAGACAGAGTAATGGATCTTGTGCACTTCACGCCTCCTCATTGAGTTCTATATGTGTGTGAAGTTTCAAGTTCTTAGCTTTCATACTTTTGGAGATATGCTCCGGACAAAAATTCCAGAAAAAAAAAAATGTACAAAGGGCAATAACTCCAAAAATACTGAAGATATAGTAATGGTTCTTGTACACTGCACGCCTCCTTAATGAGATCTATCCACCTGTGAAGTTTGAAGTTGATATCTCAAATACTTTTGGAGATATGCTCCGGACAAAAATGTGGGACGGAAGGACGGAATGACGGAAGGACGGAAGGACGGACGGAGACTATTACCATATCCCCCGCCGCCTTTTCGGCGGGGGATAAGAAGTTCCTCAAGGCATTTTACTTAGCTAAAGCAAAATTTACACCGCTGAAATGATACCATACCATTTTTACCTACCAGGTTAAGCAGAATTTTCACTAATGACGTGTTACCCAAAGTATTTTATTGAAAGCAGAATCCTCCCCCCCTCCCCCCCCCCCCCTCAACATTAACATTTCTATCGTAAATGAACAAAATTGTCAACTTGATCGTCCTCTATCGCTCACCTGATAGAACTGTATTAGTTGTTCAGTCAGGTGGCAGGGAAATTTGTTCATGGCTGTGGGGAGTCATGGCGCCACGAGCAGAAGTCAAAAAATGCAATATTTGGTTTTTCGACGTAGTTGAGTGCGCTGGCTTTTGACCTTTTTTTTTTTGTTTTGGTACAGTGATTGTGATATGCGATTGGTAAAAAAACCAGTATATATTTGTTCGGCGGGACCTTGCGCAGGTCGTAGCTGTCACAGCAGTGCGGCATGATACGCGGCTCTCGGACGAAGTTAGGCGACACAAATTGAGGTTAGTGCTTGGATGGGTGTCCCGATCGTGAGGCGATATTGAAGTGTGTCCGACCAGTTTTTTTAACTTGCATCTTTTTCAAAGGTGTTTAGGATAAACATGTAATATTGAAATATATGTTGAAAGACAATGGTGAAGAAGGCAATTGCTGCCAAGGTTATTTCTTGTTTACTATTTTTCTTCATTCTGAGCCACAGTAATAGGTTAGATATACATTTTCCAGTTCCTCTTACGCCGTCAATCTTTTTTAAAGATATGACTATCGGCTTAAAAGTTTCACTTGATTTATTTAGAAGTTTAAGGGTTTAAATAATGGGGATGGACGCACGGATGAAGCGGGATGGCCAAAAAACCGATTACAATAGCTCACCTTCGAGCACTTTTTGCAACGTCAAGCGGGAATAGTTTTACAGTGATAAACATACTCTCTCTCTGTCTCTCTCTCTCTCAAGCCCCTTTATCCTTTATTCGTCCGTTCGTCTGTTAATCGATCTATTTCTAGTCCGTCTGTCTGTCAATCAGTCTGTCTTTATCTTTTGGTCATTTACACAAGCTTTCTGGTAACCACCGTACCTAATCTCCGACGGCAGCAAATAAAACCGGTTCTATTTCAAACCCTATCATAAAGCCTGTCTATAGTGCCTAAATCTCTGCACGCAACTCGTTGCTATGGTAACTGTTCCAAAACATGTTGACAATGTTCTACAGATATATAATACGACAACAATACCTCATTTACAGGCAATATTCCCTTGGGGAAAGCTACGAGAAGCAAGGTTTGAGCAGCAATTTATATAACACTGTCATAACTTTCTATTAGATAGCAAAGGCTGCTTTAACCCTTTACCAGACGACACAATTTTAGACTGGCTCAAATTCAAAGCAATTGTAGAGGACAAATCGAATGTGACTCAAATGACTGGATTTGTTTCTGAAAGGTTATCAAACATTGTGGGAAAAAGAGAAAATACTGCTTACCAGCATTTTCTCCACTTCCCATGATGTTTTAAAAAGTCTAATTTCCAAGAGGCGTTGAAACTCGTCATTGTGTGGTAAAGAGTTAACCCTTATCCTGCTAAATAAGTGAAATGAAACTTTAAAGCCGACAGTGAAATGCCCGCCCGAGTAGCTAAGTGGTTAGCGTATCTGACTCGTGACCTGGTGGTTGCGAGTTCGATACCCGGTTGATGCAAACTTTCTTTCCGGCGATTTTTCGCCTCCCACCTCTGATGCACGTGAGAAAAGTAGTCAGTGACTTTGCTGGTGTGAGAAAGCCAGGAAACACATGCGTAGGTGCACTGACCGCCGTGATATGACCTAAGCTGTTAAAACGTCGTAAAACTCCAATACAACCAACCGATAGTAAAAACCAAGATTTTGCTATTTCAAAAGTATTTTGGGGGAAAGATATCTCCTTATCGGACAGTGCAGATCTAAGATCAGACTGCACGTTCTGTGCAGTCTGATCTTGATCTACACTGTCCGCAAAAGGTCACTGAGTCGCGCCTAGCAGCCTAAGGGTTAACAAAGCACTATTGTTGGGCTAACGCACAAATAATTTTCTTTCAACTCTTTACCAAAGATAAAGTTTAAGACTCACCCATTTTGAAAGCATTTACAGACGAGACAAAATTATAAGGTATGTTTTTGATAGGGTAGAAAAAATATTGGAGAAAAGGGGGCAAAAAGGCAACAATTCTCGTTTTTACGGTGTTTTTATGAGACTGTTGGCAACTAACAGTTTCTTTTTTTCTCATCAATATTTTCAAAAGCCTTCTTCGTCGGGATCTTACTTGGTAAAACGGTGATCTTATAAGGGTAACAGGAAGTTTCTGTGTTAGCAGTGTAGATCAAATATCAGATTTCACTCTGAGAGAGTTTCTCTTACTTTGAGCGATGTCAACAGTTCGATGACCAACGAGGCCACTATGATACGTCTAAATCAAAAGTGCTGACATTACTGAAAACAAGGTTTTGCTTCATGCTGCATACCAAACCCACAAACAAAAACCATTCCTTTAGTGTATTGAATAACCTGTGTTATGATTACGCCTTTCTTTTAGATTCGATTGGTACAAAGTCAATATATATCGGGTCCTTCGTGGCTCGATTGTGCAGGTGTTGGACTGGCTCGAAACTTGACAGCCCTTGATTTCAAGAGAGAGTCCGTCGGCAAGACCCGTTAGAGCCCTGGAATTAGTACTGGTTAAAAAAAAGGACACAAATGAATAAGTAAGCCGGCAGAGTGATATGACTGAAATAATGTGCATAGCTGTGTAAACAGAATTCAAAAAGTTAAATGGTATGTCACGACCAGTGTATTTTGATGACTGTGAGGTGCGTTACACTTCCGGTTAAACACCGCGGTAAGATCACTTTAGAACCTGGAGAAAACTGACCCTATGGCGTAGGTATATAAAACATTTACACTTCCGGTCAAACACCTCAATAAGAGCACCTTAGAACCTGACGAAAACTAACACCATGGCGTAGATATATAAAACCAAGTTGATAAACTTGATTGGAATGTGACTTGTTGCGTGATGTTATTAGAACAAATACCCGGGCCAATTCTGATGTACAAACATGAATTGAAATGAAGCATTTGATTTTGTTCATTCACTGCATTGAAACATTAAATATTTTGATGTCACACAACTTTAACCCTTAACCTGCTACATAATTGAAATCATACTTTCAAGCCGAAACTAAAAACCCAAATTCTGATTTTTCAAAGGTTTTTTTGGGGAAAAATATCTCCGTAACGGACAATGTAGATCCAAGATCAGACTGCACGTTCTGTGCAGTCTGATCTTGATCTACACTGTCCGCAAAAGGTCTTTGAATCGCGCTTAGCAGCCTAAGGGTTAAGTGTTTTCCATGATAACACCAAAACGCGGTTGCTTATGCTTGAGATGTGTAATTTGCTATGCTGGTATCTAGTTCCTGAAATAATGACCATCTTTCTGTATTGCTCTTTTGCACCTATATCCAAAGAAGGAAATCTTCAAGAGGAAGGTATAGCGGCTTAGCAAGGCATTACTTTCGTCTTATATCTTTCCTGGCTTTAATCGATAACAAGTTTACGGTCATCAGCTTAGCCAAACAACCCTGTTAGCCTTTTTTAAAACCTTACTTAGAGCAGCAACTTTCGTAGTGAAATCGCTAATCCAGTCCAAAAGCCTTGAAGGATGCTACAGCTGAGTTTCGATGCTCTAAAGGATTTACCAATTACAACCAAGTTCACCACTCTTTACATTTCAATTGATATCTTATTCAATTTAAGGAATTCTTATAAAATTAAATCTTTATTATCTAGAGTTTAACAAATTGACTTTTTTTTTTAAATGCCATACTAATATAAATACACGGATACTGAATAGGGTAAGCGAAAGCAGTTGCTGCAACGATATGCAGGCTGACCTTCGTCCACGGAGGAGATCAGGGCCCGTACTCACCTACCAAATGGTTTACTTCAAATTTTAGAACATTAGTGAGAATTCGACTATGGCTGACATTCGCCCTTAAGCTGCTAGGCGCAACTCAATGGCCTTTTGCGACCAGTGTAGATCAACACAGAACGCGCAGTCTGATCTTTGAGCTATACTGTGCGATCAAGAGATTTTTTCCCCTCAAAAATACCTTATAAATAGCAAATTTGGGTTTTTACTGTAGGCTTGAAATGTTCATTTCACTTATTTAGCAGCTTAAGGGTTAGGTGAGATTTGTGAATATGGGTCCTGGGGTAGCGACACTTTGACTAACATTGGGAACGCCCTGTAAATTTCTTAATGCCGGCACAAACAGCAATGATAAAGGACAGTCAGCAAGAAGACAAATCCATTAGGATACCAGTCAGTGCTAATTTTACAGCTCTAAGAGCATTCACAAGGTTTCTTGATGTAACATAATCCTAACGAAAGCAGTTTCCATTTTATAGTTTCATGGAAGTAAACAATTTTATTCAATGTAATTTGTAACTAGACCTTTTTGCAGGTATCTTGATGAATCTCTGATGGAAGTCATAAATTTGAAATGGTATAGCTTTGAAATACCAGGAAAAAACAGCTTTTCTTACACAAAGGTTAATGGTTGTATTTCAACTATTCTATATTTGAAAAGAAGTTTTTAGTGTTCGATCTGATCACAACTTGGAAACAAGAAGAGAAAAATGGTTCTCTGTAAGTTTTCATGCTAGCTATTACATCAAGTTCTCCTATTGTCGTAATTATGTCCGTAACACGCTTATTTCTTACTGACGCAGACAGTGCTTTCAACACAAGTCAATGGCACGATTAGAAGGTATAAAGATCTTATTCAACCTTCATATGGTTACATTATTGTCAACGTTATCTTTGTTTTTCAACTGAAAACTACAGGGTGTTGTTTTCTTTTCCTCAAAACTGCTTACGACTTTGCCTTCAGCGAAGCATGTTGATCTCACATGTCTACTATTTCAGATAAAATGTCTTGCACTGGTCTGGTAGTACCTTTGAATCAGAAAAACCAGTGCCAATGCTCGGCTGCAGTTGCAGCTGCGTTTAGGAACAGATCGATTTTCAGTGACAATTTTAAGTCGAAAAAAGGGCATAACTGTGTCCTTCGATGGTTACCTGCCCTCGTTGTATCAATGTCCCTTTTGAAAGTTAACAACTAGTCCGAGTTTGGCAGTAAATGTCTTCATTAGTGACAGAGATATAATAAAATGTCAAAGTTTTCGGAAACGACGACAGAGTTATGGCAACAACACGACCTTTTCTTAGCAAACAGCTGAGCTAAAAACTGGATTCCACGACACATGAAAAAGCAGATTAGATCTATTTGATTCAGACAGCTAGACCTGTACAGCCGTTTTCTCCACAATACATTCCTGACGGTAATAGCAGAACAATCATCGACGTTTAGCTCATGTAACAACCCCCGGTGCGTCAAACATGCGACTGAACTTAAATGTTACCTTACAGCTGTTACTTGGAAAGTAACTCCACAATTCTTTGCTCATTAACACAGTTACGATAACACTTGCTCAGGCAAACATATTGACCAGGCTTTCAAAACACTATGGAACAAGGAGCAATTGCTTGAAACAAGCAATTGCTCCTTTTCCCACAGTGTTTTAGATCACAGAAGATTCAGATTTCTTATTTCCTCTCAGTCAAAGAGTTCACCCTTTGGTTTACATGAACTAATTCATCAGTAACACTCGTATGTCTAAACATAACATAGAGGTTATAGGTTAACCCTTTACCAAACAATCACGAGATTTAACGACCCTAAAAGAGAAAAGCTTTGGAAAACATTGTGGGAAAAGAAGAAAATGCTGGTAACCAGCATTTTCTCCTTTTCCAACGATGTTTTCTACCTTTGGAAAAATAAACTGCAAATGTTTTTAAACTGGACAAGTAAAAAATTTTGTCATCTGGTAAGGAGTTTAAAAAAGAAAGATGCAGCTCCGTCCTGTCTTCGCGTATCAGGTTTCATTGAGGAAGATCGAAATGAACATAATACTGTAGAAATAATCCCCTCCCACCCGTGTTACGTAGTTTGAGGCAGCTGTCAAGGATCAATGTGAGAAAATGATAAGATGAACTCGAGCAATTTCTCCTACTGCCTCGTTTTTCTCGTCTGTATGTATTTTCCTTCCATTACGATAATATCCGTATTGAAAATTCCAAAAAGCGCGCATTAAGACACATTATTGCAGCAGACTACTTTTTGAAAACATTGTGGCAAAAAGGAGAAATTCCTCGAGATTAGCAATTTCTCCTTTTTGCCAATATGTTTTCACATCTTTTTATATGTTAACTATTTACTAAACGACCCCGTGTTTTAACGATGTTGCGAATAAACAGACTTTTGAAAATATTGTTGGAGAAGGAGAAAATACCGGTCACCAGCGAATTTGACCCTTTTCCACCATCTGTTTGTTTAGTATCTTTAACATTTTCAATATTTTCTGCCATTTTAAAGACAAATCCCGTAATTTGAGCCACATTCAATTTGTCGTTTGCAAATACTTTCAATTTGAAAACTTTTTTTAAATTTCGTTGTCTGGTAAAGAGTTAGCGCTGATCCATATTTCCAAAAATGATTTCGAGCAAGTCTACTGAAGATTTTAACCTTTCCGATCACGCCTTTCCAATAAACTCGAGTAACACATCTTCAAAATGACGTAGACAAGCCGCATAGCTGTGATGCTATCACAGAATGTAATTACGTTATCAGCACCACTAATCAAGTGCACTTCTATATGCGGGTTGAACCGAGACAAAGTAGAATAGCTGTTGCAAACCATATGCACTTAACTTGAAGAATGTTTTATTGGATTTTAACAAGAAGAATGCAGAGAACCTTTCTTTGCTATTGCAGAAGAGCATTTTTCATACTTAATTAAATACCTCTGTGGACTTTTTTAAAATTGTATAACTGCATTAGCTTAAGTCTTCTGATATACTAAAGTTATGTAATGGCATCACACAAGGAAAAAAAAAATGCTATAGGAAAATAGTGAACATTTGAACTGTAATTATCAACTCAAATTTAAATGAACCACACTCTGGTGAAAGGGGGTTTAATGGATCTCCGTAACGCATTATACCAAGCAGGACATCACATGATTAGGGATCCATAAAATCCATTTAGACTGACGACTGACTGATTATGGAGGTAGAATGGTCCTTGGACATGCCTTAAACTAACAAATAGCAAAAAGTTTCAAACCATGTCAGCCTGCGCGATTTGCGCAGGCTGACATGGGTCAAAACTTTTTTCAGATATATTAAACCCCTTTTTTGCCACAGCATGGCTCATATCTCATACTAAGAGGCTGAGATGAGTTGTCCTAGCCAATCAAATGGCAGGCCAAGTTACATATTACAGGGCAGCCTTTAGAATGGTTGGTAAAAACAGACACTGATTTTCTAGGTCCAAGTACAGAGCACTGCACATTGTTGGCGAACCTTGTCGACGCCATTAATCTGAAATAAACTCTTTACCAGGGACAAAATTTTAGACTTGTCCATGAAAGCGTCTTAAATAGTGGCATTTGTCCTCGAAAGATTACAAAACATTGTGGTTCCCAGGAACTTTTCCTTTGCCCTAAATTGTTTTTAAATATTGTATGTCCTTGGGGATCGTGAAAATCGCTGGGTCATTTGGTGTTGGACAACAACAGCCAATATGCGGAGATATCCAACTGAAGTTCGTCCTTTTTACGACAGGTTCTGTTCTATAATAAGGCGTATCCAAACAATTTACGTCGGATAACACGACGTAACAGCCTGTGCTGAAAACAATTTGAATAGAATATTCCAGTGATAGTCTGCATTTCTGTGTGGTCGGATCAAGTCGAGTTGTGTGTTAAAAGGAGCATATCGGAAGAGACCGAAGTTCAAATCCGATTCGAGCTCCTTTAACAAGCGACGTAGAAATGGCTGATACCATATACGTGCTGATACCTTATACGTCCCTGCAGTGAAATCATTTGGAAAATATTGTAGAAAGAGGGGCATTTGCTTGTAATATTTACCATTAAGCTGCTAAGTAGCTCAAGATCAGACTGCACAGGACGTGCAGTCTGATCTTGGATCTACATTGTCCGATATGGAGATATCTTTCTTCAAAAAATATCTTTGAAATATAAAAACTTGGATATATACTATCCGTTTGACAGTTTCATTTCTTTTATTTAGCAGGATAAGGGTTAAAGAATTTGAAACAAAAGTGACTGTCAGGTGATTGAAAAGTAACTTATACAATAAGTTAGCCTAATTAGTCAAGTACCCATGGCCAAGCACGTTTTTGCATTCTAAAGTAAATCAAAAGGTTGATAAGAAATTAGATTTGCTCTTTCCTCGTCAGAACAATGACCTCTAATGAAAATCTAGGATAGTTAAAATGACGCAAGAAGTACATGTTTGTTCCTTCGTTGTAACATTCATTAATGAGTCGCGCTCTGTGAAAAGGGAGTTAATGTATCTGCAAACAGTATCGACTCATGTCAGCCTGCCCAGTTCACGGACGCTGACTTTGTTCGAAAGTTTTTGCTACTGGTAAATTTTCTGCATGTCCAGGGGTTCCTGCCTCGTGATTCAGCCGGTTTTTAGATAAAATTTTATCTATTTTATGTGAAGACTTGCTTGGTCTTATGTATTACGAAGATGCACAAACCCCCTTTTCCCAGATCATTTATGTTACTACTATAGGTTTATGTGCATCGTAAGGGGATTTTTCACCAGGTGCGGAGAATGAGAGCATGGGAGGGAGGGAGGGACGGACAGACAGACAGAGATAGGCCAAAGTCGCAACCTATTTATAATGTTCATGTATTATAACTGACTGACTGAATGACCGACCCACCGACCGACTAGTGTTTTACGCCGCTTTCAACATTATTTCTATCATATCATGGCGACGGCCCACATTTTTACGTATGTCCTGGGTTTCAACAGTACTAGGTTGGGGCTCTGTAGTATTATACCCAAGGACACTCTCACGAAAAGCCCAGTACTTTCAGTGGGCCCCGAACCTGGGGCCTCCTGGTTACGAGTCCTACACTTTATTATTGAGCCACGCAGGACCCTTTGTATGATGACGATACATGTATAACGAGTAGTTTAGTTACATAAATATCAAATCATATATTCTCATTTTGTAACAACAGTGCAAGTGACAATTGATTGCTAAGCTATTGTATAATAGACTCGTAAATTGTAGTGGCGAACGTTAGATAAGACAGCGAAATTAGCCTATATAACACCAGAAACAGGAAGACAACAGAAACATCCTTGTGGAATAGGATAATCATCATCTATCAGGATTTAACACCAAAAAGAGCAGGCGAAAAAACTGTGACACAAGGAGAATTTCTCATGCTAAGCAACTCTTCCTTTTGTCACTCCTTTACCTAACGACAAAATTTTGGGCCAGTCCAAATTGAGAGCTTTCGAAGACGAAAATTTTGCGTGGCTTTGATTGTGAAATTTGTCTCTGAAAGAGTAGAAAACATTGTGGGAAAAAGGGACAATGCTGGTTACCAGCATTTTCTTCTATTTCCACATTGTTTTCAAAAGGCTTCTTTCTTGGGGCCGTTAAAACTCGGGATTGTGTGGTAAAGGGTTAAGCTATTACTAAATCGATTAAAAAATAAAAACCGACCAAACCCTAATTGCGTTGTCTTACGTAAAACAATTTATCAATGTGAAACTCCATGTATATTTTTTTGCTTTAATCCGAAATGGACACAATTTGTGAAAAATTGGCGAGAAAATTGACATTTGAATTATCTTCTATACAAAATCAACCACGAAACCATTGTCACATGAACAATTTCCCCACTTTTCGCAATGTTTTAAAAGAAAGCTATCTGTGGCACATGCTGCATAGAAGAAAACCGGTACAGTTTAGAAATTGAATGATCGCGTGTCGTGCTAAATATTGTACATACAGTCTGCATTTACCTTCCCTACTACCTGCTCGCTCTCTCTCCCTTCCTCTCTCTCTCTCTGTACCCCCCTCTCTCTCTCTGTCTCTCTCTTTTATGTATTAGGTAAACAAGACTAATCAAGATATAAATGAGCCATGCTCTAGCAAAAGGGGGCTTAATGCATCTCCGTGGAACATTATACCAAGAAAAACATCACATTATATAAATTATAGACCCCCTAAAATCTATTTTGTTTAATAACCGACTGAATCATGATTTAGACTGATCCTTTGACATGCAGAAAATTGACCAAAAGCAAAAAGTTTCGGCCCATATCAGATTACACTGACTACATTTTGGTCTTTGCATAAGTCAGTGCGGTTTACTTCTCATTCATTGCAGTCAGGATATCTTTAACAATATTTCATGCCATGTCTGTTCGACTTTCTCCTTTCATCAAGAGTTCTCCAAGGTTAAGTGGTATGAAACCGCTAATTCCCGGTTTAAACCAGGGTTGGTGAACTGTTTGTGCCCAAGGGCAAGCCACTGCGAAGCCTCAACTAAGCACTGTCGAAACCCAGGCACAACATAAACGTAAATATCACCGTGATCAGACTGAACAAAATGTCGAGGCGGCCAAGAACCACTTTCGAACAAAATTATGGGCCAGTCCAAATAGAGAGCTTTCGAAGACGAAGAATTTTGCGTGGCTCAGATTGGGAAATTTGTCTCTGAAAGAGTAGAAAACATTGTGGGAAAAGGAGAAAATACTGGTTACCAAACAAATAGACGAACAAAAAACGATAAGTGCAGCAAAAACTTTTCTTAGTTCATCACAAACCCAATGACATCCGCATGCAGTAGATATAGATGTCATGCGCTTCAAGTCATGCGTTCGGTCATGCGTTAACCCTTATCCTCTTACCTTGTTCCCTTAACCCTTTACCACACAATCCCGACTTTTGACTACCCTCAGAAATAAGCCTTTTGAAAACATTGTGGCAAAAGGAGAAAATGCTGGTAACCAGTATTTTCTCCCTTTCCCACAATGTGTTCTACCCTATCAAAGAAAAATTGCACCATTTGAACCACATTGAAGTTGTCGTCTGCAAATGCTTCCAATTTGAACAAGGCTGCAATTTTGTCGTCTGGTAAAGGGTTAAACATGGCCATGACTGTAATTTGCGAAGATTGCGGATGATGATCAAACTGCACATGCGTGAGAAATTTCAGTCATCATTGCAAATGTGGCTCTTATGAAAAAATCGAAAATATCACGGGAAAAGGAGAAAATGCTGGTTACCAGCATTTTCTTCTTTACCAACCATGTTTTTAAAAGACTTTATCCTCACGGACATTAACTCTTCAGCGCCATAGGCGCAAACAGAGACTTTTGCGGACGGCATATATCAAGATCAGATTGCAGAGACTGATCTTGGACCGCTACCGTCGGCTTGTTAATTCAAGCCTATAAGGTAAAGAATTTTGTGAGTTTCGGTAGATTGTATTTTCTGCCGTCGAAAGATGTCGAGTTTATGAGCCATGCTCTGGCAAGAGGGGGCTTAATGTATCTCCGTAATGTATGATACCAAGTAAGTAATTACACAATTAGGGATCCATAAAGATGAAAATGCTAGCTACAGACTGGCTGTTCTACCCTTCAGACAGTGGTTTCAAACTGTGGTTTCAAAAGTCGAGACTTTCTCTTTCGGGTACTCTTTGTTAGCCATGTGTTGACTTATAATGTAATTTGAAGTCTTTATTTTTATTAGACCTGTATTTTCTGTTTTCTATGGATTCTGTAGCTTTTATGAGTCAAGTTGCATCTTTGCAACACGATAATGTCTTTTCTCGTCGAAGCTTAAATTAGTTATAGACGTAAGCTTACTACGTCTATGATTACGAGTCTGGTCTCTAGAAGATCTGTGTGCATTGTGGGAATGGAGGAAAATGACGGTTTATCGCCGGCTTTTTCTGCTTTTCACGCAATGGTTTCACAGGTCTATTTCCGAAAAGATCTATGGAATACTGGGTTGAGTGTTTAACCCAAAGAATCCACACTTTAGTAATGTGGCTGGTCGATGGAGTTGCTTATGTATTTGACCGTCTGACAAATGCAGAAGTAACTCTTACGATGGCCACCTGCAAGGAACATGTATAATCATACTTGTACTGTGATTCGAACCTGAAACTGTTAGTGCTCATTCTCCACCTTCTATTTCCTGATTCCTTTCTCTTTTCTGTTCTCTCTCTCTCTCTCTCTCTCTCTCTCTCTTTGTTACGTCATTTCATTATCTATTTCAACACTTGTAGTGACCTTTAATTTGTATTATATATGAGTATGTTACGAAATGCATGTGTATGCATAAGTAATTAATCTAATCTAATCTAATCTAATCTAATCTAATCATAAAATCCACTGTGTTTAACAATCGACTGTATCATAAGGTGGACTGGTCCTTTGACACACAGAAAATTGACAAATAGCGAAAAGTTTCGGCCCAGGTCGATATTCTTCGCAGATGCATTAAGCCCCCTTTTCACAGAGCATGGCTCATATATTTAGCGCTGAAACAGTTAAAGCTGGGAATTGTTGGGTAAAAGAGTTAACCCTTATCCTGCTAAATAACTTAAATAAAACTTTCAAGCGGATAGTAAAAAACCCCAATAATGTTATTTCAAACCTATTTTTTTGAAGAAAAAATATCACCTTATCGGACAGTGTAGATCAAAGATCAGACTGCACGTTTTGTGCAGTCTGATCTTGATCTACATTGTCTGCAAAAGGTCAGTGAGTCGCGCTTAGCAGCTTAAGCGGTAAGTTAGTGAGTATGCCCGTCACACCTTACCAATCCCTGTATTTTAGAGGTTTTTTTTTTCCACGCCACTGCTTCCTTTTACTTTCGAATTTATAGGTACGGATAAATAACAGCTCATCCTTCCTTTTGGATCCAAATACTCCTCCGTTTTTCTACTACCCTAAAGAATCTTTCTTTGAACAGGTAGAAAACATTGCTAGATATTGAAGCAAGAAATATCTTTAAAAGAGATAGACGCCGTACAATCTGCCAGCAAATAGACAGGGGCCATTAGAATAAACATTGTACATTTTTTTATCAATCTCAAGTTTTAGTTCATTCGTTTTTTTTTTCTCTATCAGTGCGAAAAAGTAGGTCAACAGCCAGCATATTCAGCTACGCCGAAAAAAAAAATAAAAAGTTTCACGTTTTTAACTATATCCTTCAATGTTTTCTACCTTCTATCCGTTCAAAGAAAGATTGCAGTAGTTGAAACTTCATTTTATTTGTCGTCTGCAAAAGCTTTTAACCCTTTCCCAAACGACAAATTTTGGAGTGGTCCAAATTAAAAGAGTTTGCAGACGACAATTTTAAATTTGATGAAAATGGCAGAAAGTTCTCAAAAAGGGTAGAAAACACTGTGGGAAAAGGAGAAATTGCTCGTTATGAGCAATTTCTCCTTTTCCCACAGTGTTTTCAAAAGACTAGTACTGCAGACACGTGAAAACCAGGGCTTGTTTGGGAAAGGGTTAATATATCGGTATATGAATATTAATTTTGTCGGCTGGTATTTAGTTGACCAAAATATGCTGTTTCTAACCCCTCTCCACCCTCCCCAGGAGGAATGCTTTCGAAAACATTGTGAGAGAAGGAAGAAAAACGATGAAGACCAGAGATTCTTCCTTTTCCACCAATGTTTTCTACCGTTTAAAAGTCAATTCCCGTCATTTAAACCAAAATTAAATTTGTTGTCTGCAAATGTTTTCAATACGGACGAGTCTTAAATTCTGTCGTCTGGGAAAAATTTCACCCATCAAAGAGAGGCAGACGATTACCACCAATGCGTAACGAACAATCGGTTCAACTCGGGGAGTTATTCAAAAGAGAGATTTATTTTTTCACATTTTAATAAAGGTTTAGTAAAACTGGCATTATCATTTGTCATGACAGTAGGCCTATTACGAAAGTACGCTTTAACCTTTTCTTTTATTACACAATCCCGAGTTTTAATGACCCTGACAAAGAGAGATATTTCAAACATCGTGGGAAAAGAAGAAAATGCTGGTAACCAGCACATTCTTCTTTTCCCACAATGTTTTCTAACCTTTCAAAGACAAGTACAATCATTAGAGTCGAATGCAATATGTCGTCTACAAATGCTTTCAATTTCAACAAGTCTGAAATTTCGTCGTTTGGTAAAGTCTTTGGAATTATCTGAAGAAAAAAAATCCTCACAATGTACAGCGTATGTTGTTGGAACTCATAAGAAAATGTCTTGCAGTGAGATAATTAATTAAAGTGAGTACCCAAAAGTACCAACAACGTAGGTAGTGAAGAAACGACGGATAAAATCATATAGTCTTTAAACGCTAAAACACTCCCCTTTTGTACCTCAAGTGATGCAATAAATGTTGTACGTTTGAAGAAATATAAGTGCGCAGTAACAGCTTGATTGCACAGTAATTGATTGATTGCACTGTAATTGACGGATTGATTGTTTGGTTGATTATTTGGTTGATCATTTTGGTTGATTGATTGATTGATTGATTGTGCAGTAAGTGACTGATTGATTGAATGTGCTGGCATTTGCTTGGTTGGTTGATAATCGATTGATCGATTGATTGATGTGTTTCTAAGTTTCCATAAAGCTGGGCTTGTGCTGTGAAATATGCCTATGTTTGCAAAAAAAAAAAAACAAATTTAAGCCAGTGTCATAAGGTCAGTTAAAAAATTAAAATAAGTACCCACAACAAAGACATCAGTGACCGAATCATAGTTTTATGCCAGGAAATATTCTCGATAACATGTATCACAGCTTCTCTATGATGTCATTAGAAATATACCGCCAAAAAATTAACCACGTTACATCATGCAGTCTACAGTTTTAATTAGCGTCTTGCAGCGAACAAATTGTGGAAACGTAGCCATAGGAGAAATTGTTCGTAAGGAGGAATTTCCCCTTTTGTTACTCTGTTTTCACATTTATAGCTTCATAAAAATCTGAATATCATTATGCTGACAATCCCTATTTCACAAGGATGTATGCAACCTCGTCTCCTCTAAAATATTAGTCTTCACGCGGTGATGAATTTATGAACATGACGTCATGAGCTCTAGTGATACCTTACTATAAATCTTAACCCTTTAACCCTTTGACCCTTTTCCTGCTAAATAAGTGAAATGAAATTTTCAAGCCGACAGTAAAACCCCAAATTTTGCCATTTCAAAGGTATTCTTTTTGTTGGGGGAGGGGGGGGGGGTGCGGGGGGATGATATCTCCATATCGGATAGCGTAGATCCAAGATCAGACTGCCCGTTCTGTGCAGTCTGATCTTGATCTACGTTGTCCGCAAACGGTCTGTGAGCCGCGCTTAGCAGCCTAAGTGTTAACTCCCTAACAGAAAACAAAATTTGTAGATATGTCCAAATCCAGAGCATTATCAGATGACAAATTAAGTGTGACTTGGAAAGTAGATTTTATGTTTGATATTCAAAAAAGAAATTGTGGACGAGGAAAAAATACTGGTTACCAGCATTTTCTCTTTTTCCCACAATACTTTCAAAAGCCTTTTCCCTCGGAGTCGTTACTACACGTGATTGTTTCTCTTAAAGGATTAAACTAGAACAGTTCCTGACAATAATAAACGCTAAATATTTAAAGCTTCTTTAGCACAAAATTTTAGACTTGTCAAAATTGAGAACATTTGCAGACGACAAAATACGACTCAAATGATAATAAAATGTTTCTGAAAGGGTTGAAAGCATTGTTGGAAAAGGAGAAAATGCTGGTTACCAGCATTTTCTCCATTTCCAACAATACCTTCAAAAGACTTCTTTCACAGGGTCGATACACCACGAGAATGTTCGGTAAAGGGTTACCGCCATTGATCAGCTTGCGTTTCGTGTTGTTGCCTAATAATACATCAACTTAATACTACACAAATGTTTATGGCACAACGAGTCACCTAAATCTCTTCCGTATCTGAGTGTATACTGCGAGCAAATCTTTTCAAGAAACTTTCCCTTTCCTCCCTGTCCATTTCACAATAGATATCGGCAAGGGCTGATCTTCGTTTGCGGCAACGGGTAACGTTTTCAGCCGTTTCTCCACTCTCATCGTATGTGTCTTTTAACCTCGAAATATCAGAATTTGAAACACAGTCTTTGATATTGGCAAGTCCCATTCGCCTAGACAGGTAATCGAAAGCTTTCGCTTCTTCTTCAATTTCATCCCGTTCTCCTGCGATTGTCTGAATCACTCCCGACTCGACACCGTCGTATATGTAACCCAACGCATTCCGTCTGCTTCTCCTATATGTTTCGATCTGTTGGGCAACTTCTTCTGTTTCGTCTGAAGAGCAGTCTGTATCTGAACCATAACCATTCAACATGTCCTCTTCAAAACCGCGTAAAAACATTTTAAGTTCTTCCAAACTGATATTTTCATGCACGTCAGCCAAGCCGTTACGCCTTTGACTTTTATAATGTTCAAATTCGTTCAAATTCGTGCTCGAGTATAGCGCTAAGAGTTCTAGAAGACAATCCTGTTTCACATTTTCGAAGATATCAGCCAAAGCAAACCTCCTCGTACTAAGTCCTGTTTGATCTAGTTGGTTACCTAAACGATATACAGCCGTACTTACACCGAATGACGTCTCCGTGTGACAGTCATGCTCCGATAACAGTCGGTAAACCCCTTCCAAAGCTGTATTACAGTGTCTTTCTCTACATGATTCATCTTCCCACTGTTCGAAAACTTCATCGTTAATTTCGAAATCACATGACGTCAGATTATATCGAATAGACTGACCCACTGGGCTGGAATTGTCTCCACACGTGCTCACACTCCGTCTGAAGTTTCGTCGTTGGGCGACTTTTTGAATCTCTCCCGATATCTGTCCCTGGAAAATATTTCCGAGTCCGTTCCGACGGGAGTCCAAGGTCCGAGTCACAGCGGGTATACACAAAACGGGTAGTGAGTTACTTCGCCTTCTCATGGTTATTCCGCGAGCCATCACAAGTCTCTCTTCAATAATCTCTGTATAAGAGTTTAACCAAAATGTCCAATATACGCGTATCGAAATGAAAAAAAAAACAGTAAGTCTTTAAAAGATAAGTTACTAAATATATTTGTATAAAACGATAAATGAGTATTATCTGTAAAAATTTACAGCACCTGGCAGCATCGCCGAACGTAGAACCGTTAAATGACTGTTGTAGTGTTTTCCGCATCAATTTATATGAGAGAAAAGAACGTTCGAGTCATTCTGCTATTTTTAGCACTCGCTTTTCTGTTTACCAATGGTGAATCCCAATACAACAGAATGTAGCGAAGGGGAGGCGTGGTTTAATCCTTTACCAAACACTTACGCCATGTTAAAACCCTTCGGAAGAAGGATTTTGAAAACATTTTTGGAAAAGGAGAAAATGTTGGTAACCAACATTTCTACTTTCCCTTTGAACGTTTTTTACTCGCTCACAGACAAATTCCATCATTTTAGCCACAGTCGAATTGTCGTCTGCAAACCTTTTGAATATGGACAAGTCCGAAATTTTGTCGTCTGAAAAAAAAGACTGAACGATATCGGTGAGTATGACGTCAAATCTCCCAAGTTGAAAACGAGGCTGATAGGTCTCTAGTATACGCAGAGAAACAAACTTACCTGAGTGCCGTCAGAGATTGAAACAAGATATACCAAAGTTCACAGCTTGTCATAATAATATGCAATATTTTATATTTTCACCTTTACGTTCCTAGAGTTGTTTCACTTTATCCCTTTATCGCACAATGCCGCCTTTTAACGACCCTGGGAAAGAAGCCTTTTGAAAACATTGTGGGGAAAGGAGAAAATGTTGTCCTATTAAAGAAAAAATGCACCATTTGAGCAACACTGTAATTGTCGTCTGCAAATGCTATCAGTTTGGACAAGTCTAAAAGTTTGTCGTCTGGTAAAGGGCCAAATAGCGGCCAAATGTAAACAATTGTGGGTACAAAATACCGGTAAATTCCATTTAAGCCATGCTCTGTGAAAGTATCGACCTAGGTCAGCCTGCGCAGTCCGCGCAGGCTGACCTGGGCTAATACGTTTTGCTATTGGTCAATTTTCTGCATGTCAAAGAAACAGTGTACCTCATGATTGAGTCGGTTGTTATACAAAATGGATTTTATGGATCCATGATTATCTGATCACTTGCCTGGTATGATGCACGTCAGGGAGATGTATTAAACTCCCTTTTGCCAGAGCGTGACTAGTCAAATGTATACCGATTATTGTCGGTCTGACACTGTCCGCAAAACGTCAGTGTATCGCGCTTAGCAGGATTAACATGAAAACCGGAAAAAATTGACAAAAAGAGGCCCAAAATCAGGGTTCTTCTTTCAATTATATCACGCCACCTCTTCCCCTAGCCATATAGCCTTTGTGTTCATTTTTACCAATACCACGTCATTTATTTCTATACCACAGGATTTTGTTCCATGGGATAACATCACTACATTGTTATTCGATGAGACAAAAACGATTATTATCAAAGTTCGTGAAAAAAATTCAGGCAATGCGTGCGTCTTGTAGTGCGATCTCTGTGTCTTATCAGCTGAGAATACTTTGGCATGGAGATATCTACTTGGGGAAAACATCTCGATAGTGAAGGTAGCAATTTCCTAGAAATCAAAACCATGTATGACATTTACACGCTGATAAAATATAAAGAGATTTCACAAAAGCTTACTTTTTTTATTACAGCAACATAAAACTACCGCATTTTTTGTGAGGGAAAATCGATATTCTGTTAGAAGAAAAAAGAGGACAAGACTGTTTTTTTTTTAGTTTGCCTCCGCTGGTATTCGAACCCATGACCTTCAAAACCATAACTCAGTGACACTATCAACTGAGCTTACCTCTCAATTGTCAACCGGCTACCACGTGTCAATCAGGAAAGGACATTTTACAGAAAAAAATACCAAAAACTGGTAGAAGGGGGTTTAACGTATATTCGCGATGCATTATACAAAGCAAGTCATAGCATAATTATGGATTTATAAAAGCACTTTTGTTTAAACCTTTACTACATGACAAAATTTTACACTTGTCCAAATTCAAAGCACTTGCAGACGACAAATTAGATTATGGCTCGTATGGTAAGATTTGTCTGAGAAAGGTAAAAAAAAAACATTGTTGGAAAAGGAGAAAATGCTGGTTACCAGCATTTTCTCCTTTTCCCACAATGTTTTCAAAAGGCTTCTTTCTCAGGGTCGTTAAAAGTCGGGATTGTCTGGTAAAGGGTTAACAACTAATTGAATTTAGGAGGTAAAATGGTCCTCTGACATGCAGAAAAATGACCAACAGCTAGACGTTCAACCCAGGCCAGCCTGCGCAGACAGCCCAGCCCGACCTGGGTCGATGCTTTTTGCAGATTCATTAAGCCTCCTCTACACTGAGCATGATTCATGTTTCAGATTTAAATCCATCTTTGCAAGCAAATAAAAGGAACCAAGTATTTGTTAAGAATTTCTCAAAATCTTGCGAAACGAAACCTGCGTGGATGCCATCATGACTTACACTGCCAAAGGCCATTTGAAAAGCTTTTGCGGACGGCGTAGATCAAGATCAAACTGCACAGAACATGCAGTCTGATCTTGATCTACATCGTATGCCACCTGATGCTGAACCATGACCAAAACAACGTTTAACAGCAGTTAACATTTACTTTTAAACATAGCGGGGAGGGGGGTCGAATTGACCGACCCTCTACCACTCCATCCAGTTTTAACGAACCTGAAGATGAGGGCTTCTGAAAACACTGTCGTAAAAGGAGCATTTCTCCTTGTCCTAATAAGTCCAATAACGTTTTCTCCACTTTCAAGGATAAAAGTCTTCATTTGAGTCAGAATTATTTCCTTGTCTGCGAGTGATTTCAATTTCGATTGATTAAATGGTGTCATAGGCCGGTTTTCAACATTATTTCAGTCATATCATGGCGAGCCACAGCTCGTTAATGGATGTGCTGGGTATCACCAGTACTAGGCTAGGGCTCTAAAGTGTCTTGCGTAAGGACACTCCAACGAAAAAAAAGCCCAGTACTTCGATTGAATTTCAACAGGTCAAGCATTTTGTCATCTGATAAAAGGTAATTTCCAGCCGAAATCCCCCGATTCACCCGGAACTTGCATACATCCTTATATGAGCAATGCTCTGTGAAAGAGGGGGCTTAATGCATCTGCGAAAAGTATCGACCCAGGTCAGCCTGCGCAGTCTGGGCAGGCTGACCTGGGTCGAAACTTTTCGTTACTGGTCAATTTTCGGTATGTCCAAGGACCAGTCTACCTCATGATTAAGTCGGTTGTTAAAAGAGGTGGCTGATGGCTTGCTTGGTACAATACATCACGGGGAGGCACTAAGCCTCCTTTTGACAGAGCATGGCATATACCTATACAATACGAATTCTTTTGTTGTTGGTGAAACATAATCGCGGTGCGCATTATCACCGATACACTTTTAGCTAGAGACCGTAATTTTTTTTACTTGTCTTTATTGAAAACCTTTAGTAGACGACAAAATTAATTCAATGTGGCTCAAATGATGAGAATCGTCTGTGAAAGGGCAGAAAACATTGTGGGAAAAAGGAGAAAATGCTGGATACCTGCATTTTCCCCTTTTTTTCACAATGTTTTCAAAAGTCTCCAACTTCAGGATCGTTCAACCTCGAGATTGTGTGGTAAAGGGTTAAATGCCATATAGTTTCTTTTTATTGGCTGTGAAATATGATCGCAATGCGCAATGTGCATTATCATTCATCCTCATGGTGATTCTTCGAAAATGTCGTAAATCTTTTAAAAGGAACAAAAATCCCGAAATTTTACACCTGCAACGCAAAATAGTGAGAAGTTTTTTTTTTATTGGACACTTTGGGGGGGGGGGGGGGGGGGAAACCATAACATTCAAGTATTGCACTTTTCACCCTATTACGGGTAAAATATCTCATAAGAGCGTAGAGAGCGTAGGTCAAGATCAGACTGCACATTCTATGTGATGATTTTCTGCCTTTCCTCGTATTTCGAATACTTAGTATGGCTTTATTACTCTTTCAGTGCCGACTTGTGAAAACTATCCTTCATTGACGGTTGAAAATTCAATCCGCTAAAACTCAAGACAGATTTTCATTTAACATGCTTGGCTTCACAAGCGAATGGTATAGATCCAAGATCGGACTGCACGTTCTGTGCAGTCTGATCTTGACCTATACCATTCGCAAAAGCCTCTGTTTTTGTCTACGGCGCTAAAAGGGCTAACCCTCAGCCTTGTCAACACTATCTATTTGTAAATTTGGTAAGACCAAGATCAGAATGTACGTTCTTTGTAGAGATTTCCTGTTTTCTCAGTATTCCGTATTCATACACGTGCGTCAACATTTAACCCTTTACCAGACGACAAAATTTTAGCCTTGTGCAAATTGAAAGCATTTGCAGACGACAATTTTAGTTTGGCTCAAATGGTGCAATTTTTCTTTGATGGGGTAGAAAACATTGTGGGAAAAGGAGAAAATGCTGGTTTCCAGCACTTCTCCTTTTCCTATAATGTTTTCTAAAGGCTTCTTTCCCAGGGTCGTTAAAAGGCGGCATTGTGCGGTAAAGGTTAACCTTGTAGACATTAATTTTCTCCTGGCGATTTCTGGATATCAAGATCAGATTACAGAGACGGTGTGCACAGTGTTATTTCAGTGGATCTAGACGTACAGTTTGATACGTGAATCCACGCTGTTAAATATTTGCCACGATGTTCTGGCCCGTAAAGCCTTCAAGTACCAACTGTTTTCTGTAAAATTACTACAAAAAATGCAAAAATTCAATTGTAATTAGTTGAACGGTATTTTACGCCTCTTTAAATATTATCTAAGTCATATAAAGGCGACATCTAAAAAATTCATGGATGTAAATCCAGTGCTTCAAGTGAGTATCAAACTCAGGGCCTCCAGGTTTTAAAACCTGCACCTTCACCACTGACCCACGCAGGTTCCCTGTTTGTGTGGAAGACAGAAAAATAAAGGGAGACAGAGACACAGACAGACAGACAGACAGACTTCTGTAGAATAGTATTTTGTAACATGTAACTGAGTGCATTATCAAAGTCAACGTCCGCATTTCACTAGATAAAAAGTAAATTAACTACACGGATGAATCGGGTTCCCCAGTCAGTAACACCTTATGATCTAATAAATGAGAGAGGATGAGGTACTGTCATGTTTTCTTATATTCCTCCCTTTTCCCAGGAAATTTTATGATTAAAAATATTAAAGAGTCATCTTTCATCTACAGAATCACGTTGGCTTCATGTGACTTCTTGCGTTAGAACTACAGACGAGGACCAAAAAAATAGTAAGCGTGGCGAACCAACGTGACTATTCGATGTTCACAGAACGTCACATGTAAGTTTTTTTACGGCGTAGCAGGGAGGGCTACCTTTTGACCTAATTCTTGGTACTGATATATTCAAATGAATGAAAAGCAATTTGTGATTGGTCAAAAATGTGGACACGTTCATACTGCGGGCCCATGCTAGCCTATCCTCAGGTGTGGTTACTTTTTATAATACCTTTTCATTTTGAACCAAAAAGAAGTTCAAATATTAGAGCTATGGTCTGCGAAAATGGGACTTAATGCATCTGCGAAAAGTATCGACCAAGGCCAGCCTGCGCAGTCCGCGCAGGCTGGTCTGGGTCGAAACTTTTCGCTACTGGTCAATTCTTTGTATGTCAAAGGACCATTCTACCTCATGATTTAGTCGGTTGTTAAAAAAAAGTGGCTATTATGATCGATAATTATGTGACGGCTTGATAAGCATCGTGCATCTCGGAGACACATTAAGGCCCCTTTTGCCAGAGCGTGGCTCATTAATATTCTATTATTTCTTACGCCGTCTATCTTTGTTTTAAAAAATATTGCTTGTTTCGCCTTAACCCTTGTAGCGATGAACCCGGATATATCTGCTTTTGCAGACAGTATCTATAGATCAAGATCAGGGTCTCTATTCACCAACCATTCTTAAGAATGTTCTTAGTCTCATTCTGCAGAATATATTAAACTTGAAAGTAACACAACTCCTGATTAGCTAAACCATTTCGTTTAGCCAATCAGAAGTTGTGTTACTTTCAAATTTTGAAAATCTTGGAGAATAAGACTAAGAATAGACCAAAGAATGACTGGTGAATACGGACTAAGGTTGCAAAGAACGTGCAGTCTAATCTTGGATCTACACCATTTTCTTACCAGTTACTTTGACAAAAACACCTCTGAAATTGCATTATCTGAATCTTTAGTAATGACTAAGAACGCCCATTTCATTTATTCAGCTCTACCAGATATATTGACGAAAAAAATCATGCCAATAATAGTAAAAATAGTTTGTAACAGATGTTGTCAGGACACAATGTGGGATTCAGACAAAAAATCGACCAGACATTTCCAGGAAATCAAGTAAGTTCAGTTCTTCAGTAATTTAAATTCTAGGAAAAGAAGTTTGCCTGACACGCTTAGTGTGCTGCACCATATGGTTTAACAGTGTCAACTACACTGCTCTTTTTAGGTAAGGTAGTTTCGGTCGGAGCATCTAAAAATAAATATCGGACATTTTAGATCTAAGATCAGACAAAACTAAATAAACATTCCTTTTTTCTGCAGTCCGATGTAGCTCCCCACAGCGCACAAGAACTGTAGACACACGTTTATCCTGAATCCAATACCAAGCAGATAATAGTGCCAGAATCATGCGTTGAATTTTCAGTTCACTGGATAGATTAACCACTCAAAAGCAATAAACTAAAAGCTAGCTTGCTAGTCTGAAAAACTCTCAATTTCCTTTCGTCTGTTTGTTCCATCATGTGATTTCATTAAAATGTGATATATTTGATGAAAAGGGATCTTTTTTTGATTTTCATTTCGTCATGTCAATGCCCAACAAATCCGCTTCACAGGACTTTCAGTCCTTTGATTTTTCCATCCATCCAATCCCGCGTTTTAACTACCCTTACAGAGAAGGCTTTTGAAAACATTGTAGGAAAAGGATAAAATGCTGGTAACCAGCATTTTCTCCTCTTCCCACAGTATTTTCTACTCAATCAAAGACAGGAATCATCATTATTTATGAGCTACATTCACTTTGTTGAGTCCAAAATGTTATAAAGATTTATCTTGGTAAAGAGTAAATGAAAATATCATAATCTACACTGTCTGCAAAGGACGGCCCAATAGTGACCTACATTTCCTTAAAGAAAAAAAGGCCACCGCACGCGTGAGCCAACGCTCGGTTGCGAAAATCCTTAGTTGAAAAAGGGGCATAACTGTCAGAAATACTTTGATGGATATCTGCCCTTGTTGTTTAGGTTCCCCTTTTGATAATAAACAATTTCTGCAAGTTTGAAACAAAAAGAATCTTCAATAATAACAGATATATTATGAAATGCCAAAGAGACACAGACGCAGACGACGCTAAGGTTGGGGCAATACCTCGACGTTTTGTTCGAAAACAGCCGAGCTAACAAGAGGTGCTTACTACTCTAAGGGTTAGCATACTATCCAACGTTTTAGAGCAAACTTCAGCGAATTTTGGTGAGGCTTTCCATCGGGAAGTCGTATTTCCCTATACGAACTCATCCCTGAAAACTTCGTGTAACAGGTTCAACAAATCTTTTATTCACATAGAAAAGAATAACAAAGACTACTACAATAATATTCATGTCGGGGATTTTTGTATCTACCTCAGAGATAATCTAGAGACGACCTTATCTAGACAATTTGAAATTCAATCAAGCACTTTTTTTTAAACCACAAAAATCTGTCACTGCGCCAAAACGACACGAAGTGTATTATGCACGACTGCTTTTATGTTAATTAACTTTTTTTCTGTCTTTTGCGTAACAAAGTAATAATTTAACAATTATCTTTAACCCTTTACAAAACAATCCTGAGTTTTGAAGTCCCTGTAGAAGAAGGCTAGGGAAAACGTTGCGGAAAAAAGAGAAAATGCCGGTGAGAGAGAGAGAGAGAGAGAGAGAAAGGGGGGGGGGGAGGAGAGAGGGGGGATGGGGGCAGGGAGAGAGAGAATGGTAGTAATCACGCGCATTTTGAGTAATGACAGCTCCTTCTTTTTCCTTCAATGTTTTTTGAGCCATATTCAATATGACGACTTTAAACACTTTTAATTTGGACAAGTATGATTTTTGTCGTCTGGTAAAGAGTTAATATGGCATTTCTTCCTGAAACAAGTGTGCAAACGACAACTACATGTATATAGTGGTCTGACGAAACACGAAATGAGGTCTTTTGCTCTTCGTCTGTTAGGCAATCAACCGAAATGAATACATATGAGCCATGCTCTGTAAAAACGGGGGGGGGGGGGGGGGGGGAAGGAGAGAGCTTGATACATCTGCGAAAAGTATAGCCCCAGGTCAGCCTACGCAGTCCGCGCAGGCCGACCTGGACCGACACTTTTCGCTTTTGCTCAATTTTCTGTATGTCCAAGGACCAGTCTACCCCATGATTAAGTCGGTTATTACAAAGAAAAGTGGCTACGAATATTAAAGATCCATAAGTATGTGATGGCTTTGTTTGGTATTATGGATCATGTTGATTGATTGTATGGTGTTCAACGCCGTTTTCAACATTATTTCAGTTATATCGCGGCGGCCAGTGCACCTATCCATGCTTTCCTGGAGTTTCTTTTACCTGTATTTAACACAATATTCTTTCCAAGCCACTGGCTGCTTTTCCACATAACCATCGTCGAAACAATGGTCAGCGGTGAGAGATGGATGAATTCTATCGCAATGACTATCATCAATCCTCGGAAAGAAATTGGCCAAGCCGGGGATCGAACCAGCGACCTCCTGTTCTCAAGTCCTGTATGCTACCGACTGAGCTACGGGGGCTTGGCTGTATTATGGATCACGGAGGTGCATTAAGCCCCCTTTTGCCAGAGCATGGTTCATATGAATATTAATGGGTATTACAGTAGCGAGCGGTCCGGTTTACGGACGATACGAAAATCGATCACTAGGTCAAAAATTTGTCAGGTGTATAAAATGGCCCAGTTTTATGTGAGCGCTGTCGTGACCCCCATGTCCTTTTTGTCTTCAAGAGCAAGAAATGTAGTGAAACAGTGTAGCAGTTTAACTCATTATGGGTGCAAAATCTATCAGAAAGCAAGCTCTATAGATCGTAAGGTGGGGAAAATAGAATGGGTCCTCTCTTTCTAATCAAACGTTTGTTCAGTGTTAATGTTCCTGGACACTTTTAGAATAGAGAGTGAACGAACGAACGAACGAAAGAACGAACGACAGAAAGAAAGAAAGTGACAGAGAAGAGAGACAGAGAGAGAGAAAGAGAAACAGACAGAGAGAGAAAGAGAGCGGGAGAGCAGAAACCGGCATCAAGCCATGAGAAAATGGTAAAACGTTCGAAACTCGTGGACAAAGATTGTTTGACGAATATATTAGTGACATCCAGCGGGCAAAACCAGATAACCCTTCAACAATTAATCCTACGCTTACAGAAGAGGCCTTTTGAAAACATTAAACATTGAAAAGGGAATAATTGCTTGATACAAACAATTTCTCCTTCTCCCGAAATATTTTCGACCCTATCCTTGTATCAGAAAAACCCAGCTTAGTTATATAGATTTCGAATTTGTCCTCTGCAGTTGCTTCCATTAAGGAGGACTGGGATTTTTCAATGGGGAAAAGGTATGTCCTTTACTGAACAACAAGCTTTGGAACTCTTCTGTAATGAAATCAAACGACAAATTGTGGCTTAACTGACTGGATATGTCTTGGGGAGGATATAAAAAGATTGTGGGAAATGGGGAAAATGTTGGTTTCCAGAATGTTTTCAAAGTTATGTTTCCTAAGGATCGTTAAAATTCGGGACTGTTTGGTCAAGGGTTAAAATACGACTGTAATCATTTGGATATCAAGTAGAAGCAATCAATAGAATTTTACGATTATAGTAGATAACGTTTCACATTCCTAAGATTTATCGAGCAGAAAAACCGCATTATGACGTCAATACTGTCCTAATGACACCTGGGAAAACCCGGTATTGTAAATTGCAACACGATACGTCACGTGTGCAGTAAGTCCTCTTTCGTTTTACTTACATAGTATGAGCCATACTCTAGCAAAAGGGGGCTTAATGCATCTGCAAAAAGTATCGATCATGGTCAGCCTGCACAGTAGCCTGCACAGTCCGCGCAGGCTGAACTGGTTCGAAACTTTTGCCGTTGGTCAATTTTCTGTATGTCCAAGGACTAGTGTACCTCATGATTCAGTCGGTTTTTAGAGAAAATGGATTTTATGGATCCACAATTATAATGTAATGATGACTTGCTTGGTATGATGGATCACGGAGATGCATTAAGCCCCCATTTGCCGAAGCATGTCTCATATATTTCTTGCATACTGCAGGACAAAGAGTAAACCATATTTTTCCATATAATCAGCATTATCATTTTGATGCTGGTTCGTCATAAATCAGTAATTCTGAGAGTCGTTCTTCTTCCCCCCTCCCCTTTTCCCCGTCGCAAAGAAAACCAAAAAGGCCCGCTAGCGGCCATAAGTAAATACATTGTAATTTAGCGGTCAAATTCTAGGCAAATTCAATGCACACCATGTAAAAGTACGGATACTGTTATGATTCTGGCCATTTCCAGTCGCTGCCAGAAATTGAAAATGTTTGCAGACGACAAAATAACCGTGACTCAAATTGAAATTTGTACTGAAAAAGGTAGAAAACATTTTGGGAAAAGGAGAAAATGCTGGTTACCAGCATTTTCTCCTTTTCCCACAATGTTTTCAAACGCCCTTTTCTTCTTGGTCGATAAAATACGGGAATAAGGGTTAAACTGGTGAATGATTTAAATGAAAAATACCAGCCTGTAGTAATATTCCAAATATCGGTATTACGATTTCAAAGTTCTTGGCACCGGGAAAAAAATCTTACCGTATATATCGGATACACAGTTTGTGCAGTCTGATCTCGATCTAATCTGTGCGAAAAAGTGCTTTGAGTCGCACTTGTTAGCCTACTGGATTAATTTCTGATTCTTTTCCTAAATGGCTCGTACACACTTTTAAGAAGAGATTGAAAACACAATATTGTTGACAAAACATGTAAACTAAGGCAATCATGGCAGAAATATGGCAAAGGAATAATTGTATATTTGCTCATCGTGTCATCACATTAGGCAAACCTCAGGTGACTCCGTGATCAAGTCCCTCGGCTGTATCACGCAGCTTGATATGCACCTACATGGTACATTTCTTCGTCGGAACTACACGGTTTTACCGTTATTAAAATTGTAAGGCTTCTTTTTAAAAAAGAAAACGTGAGTCACAATTTTCTATTGATATCTTTCTTAGAGTATTTCCGTCGGCAAACAGTTTGTACGTTAATTTCTTAGCGTGGTTTATCAATTCCGTTGGGAATTTCATCGGCAGATAAATAGATGTGAATAGCTTCACTGTGGTTGTTCATGACGCTGCCAAGCGATTAACATGGGCCCCGCCATGTTTAAGATCAGGTGATTGGTAGTTCAAAATGGAAACCTCCTTTATATGAACGAGGTTAGATGTAGGTACGGAATCGGCACAGTTGTGAAGAGTCCGTTTCAACAATGTCAACAAAGACAGTCCGCTGCATACTTTACCCAGACATATGATCACGCGGTAAGAGGTATGAATACGGTATGGGAAAAGCTAAATATTGATCTACTAGGTTCATATCCTTACCCTTATTCTGCTGAATAATTGAAATGAAACTAAAACCGATGGTAAAAACAAAAATGTTGCCACGGTTCAGTGGTATTTTTGGGAAAAAATATCTCCATAACGGTTAGTGTAGATCCAAGATCGGACTGCACGTTCTGTGCAGTCTGATCTTGTCGGCAAAAGGTCCTTGAGTCACACTAAGCAGCCGAAGGGTTAACCCTTGGACATTCAAGACCTCTAGATCTGAATCGATATTTTTACAGCGTGCACGTTAACAATGTATTATACCATATTATAAACATTTTCACATGCCTTTTTCTTCCTGTTTAATCTTAAAAATTGCGTAATAATCTCCCCCCGCCACACAGAGTCTTCTCTTTTTTCCCCAAAGCTTATTTCATTCTAGGTGTCTATTACAAATATTTGGTGGATCGTTTGACTTCTGGTAACCTTTATAAAGTGTATCATATTTTAAGACTTCCCGCGAACATGTTTAGAATAAAATTGTATTCAACATCTTACATATAAGTTCGGCTACCGTATGGTTTTCTGGATGATTTTGCAGTAAAGGTTGATCTAAGAAAAGACTGCTCTACGTGCCGCCTGATCTTAGATCTGATTGAATGATTGATTGATTTTTTGATTGATTGATTGATTGATTGATTGTATGGTGTTTAACGCCGTTTTCAACACTATTTCAGTTATATCGCGGCGTGCTATCCATGCTTTCTTAAGTCTATTTTTGCCAGTACTACGCACAATATTTTTTCCAAGCCACTGGCTGCTTTCCCGCATAACCATCGTCAGAACAATGGTCAGCGGTGGGAGAGGAATGAATCCTGTCGCAATGACTATCATCAATCCTCGGAAAGAAATATGCCGAGCCGGGAATTGAACCAGCGACCCCCTGTTCTCAAGTCCTGTACGCTACCGACTGAGCTAACGGGGCTCGGCAATCTTGGATCTACTCTGCTTGCTATCTTGTAAGATGATCTCGCAAAAAAAAGATATCAAGCTGTATTTTTTTTTTATGTCTGCGGACTCAAAACTCCCACTTCATTTTTTTCTGTAGTTAAACCTCTGCCACACAATCCCGAGTTTAAAGACCATTAGGAAGAAGCGTTTTGAAAAGATTGTGGGAGAAGGAGAAAATGCTGGTAACAAGCTTGTATTGGTTAGGTTTGTATTGGAGTTTAACGCCATTTTTTCAGCTCAAGTCATATCATGGCGGTCAGTGACGCTCCGATGTGCTTCCTGGCTTTCTCACACCATTACTGACACAACTTTCTTTTCGAAAGCCAATGACTACTTTTCTCACATGCATCAGAGATGAGAGGCGAAAAATCACCGGAAAGAAAGTTTGCCTCAACCGAATATCAAACTCGCAACCACCAGGTCACGAGTAGGATACGCTAACCACTGACCTACCCGGGCGGGCTTGGTTACAAGCATTTTCTTCTTTTGCCACAATGTTTCCTACCCTTTCAGAGCCAACTACGGTCATTTGAGTTACATTTAAGTTACATTTAATTTGTCGTTATGCAAATGCTTTCAATTTGGACAAGTCTCACACTTTGTCGTTTGGTAAAGAGTTCACACTATACAATACAAGACTCTAAGCTTTCATTATGAAGGCATTGGGTTTAATAAACCGAAAGCACCCAACAGCGAATCCCTAGCATTGTCTCTCGATCCTTGTTTTCGAGACGTAGATATGCTACTAACTTTGTCAGTAACCAAGCGGTCAGTGACTGAAAAATAACTATAAAACAAAAGAATGAGACTGTCGTGAACAACATTATCTTTGACCTACAAGGCAGATATTCAGAATTCAAAATATTAATTTCCTGTTCTTTGCCGAGTCATTAATCCAGATTTCCTTTCGCCCGGTTTGCTCTTTTTTTTTTTTTATAAAATAAACACAAAGACGTCTGGTTATTTAACCGCCAGCATAGACAGCTTGAAAATTAACCCTTAGGCTGCTGAGCGCGACTCACTGACCTTTTGCGGACAATGTAGATCAAGATCAGACTGCACAGAACATGTAGTCTGATCTTGGATCTTCACTGTTCGGTATGGAGATATGTTTTCCTAACAGTAAGTTTGAAATAGCATTATTCGCGGTTTTACTACAGGTTTAAAAATTTCAATTCCCTTATTTAGCTGGAGAAGGGTTAAAAGAAAGACAAAAAAAAAAACATGTACATATCGAAAGCACGAGGAGTTATCCAGGTTTTGACTTTTGCAAATTTGTTGTGAAATTAAATAATCCGTGAGTAATGGCATAGCCCCCATTACATAACATGGAATAATTACATTTTGCGTCCAACAGTTTATCGGTTTGCCTCAGAGCTAAGTAGGTAGAGTCGTCCTGGGTTCGAGTTCCACTCAAGGCATTTGTTTTTTTTTTCCTGGCATTTTTCCCCGAAACTACGGATAAACAGTCACGTACTTACCGATTTTTCGTGCAAAATATTAGCTTTCTCCTCGCAAAAGCAACATGGGTCAAACGCTTGTTTAAAGCCCCTTTAACGACCTTATCTAGGAACACTTCTGAAAAGATTTTGGAACATGGGGAAAATGCTCCAACATTTTTATCCTTTTCCCACAACATTTTCTATCATTTCAAAAAGAAATTCCGTTACATGATCCGAACTGAATTCGATCTCTGCGAAAGCTTTCTGTATGGAAAAACCTGTATTTTTTCCATTGCAAAAAAGTTTGAAGTCTAAATAATAATCGGTCTTTCATCCTATATAGCGTTAATCGATCGCACAGCGTGTTTTTCGTCACTAGCGCCTTTCGCCCCAGCATGATCTTACAGGTTTAAATCACGTAGAATGAATGTGTGAGTGACGTCGTAAGTTGTACTTTAACACTTTTAAAACATCTACAGACATCCTTTTTGTTATAGTCTTGCAGCTGACAACTTTTTAAAACATTGTGGAAAGAGAAGAAATTGCTCGTGCCGAGCAATTTCTTCGTTTTTCCACAGTGTTTTCCCACTGTATTAACGTTCTGTGAGTTAATTCCTTATGAAAATCCTCATTTTAGTAGATATTTCAAAGTATTCTTAGGGACTTTGGTCTCAGATGGTGTTAATCTTTTTTATTGAATGAGACCAACGTTCTAGCAGTTGATGACATTACTGTGTCAATCTGATGCCCACGACTGGCGACAGCTTATGTGTAGGTAAACAAAGTCCTGCATCATACTTTGTTTGATTTTTTAACGACGTTTTTTCCATAGCATTTGATTTGTACCAATGCAGTCGGTGCAAGGCCGTCCTCAGCGATCCGGCCATGACCAGACCACTTTTTCGACCAAATATGGTATTGGACGTACCACATTTATCGTTTTTCCTTATTTGCTTACAACGGCTGTCTCAAAGCGCACTAGAATCCATTGTGCAGTTGTCCTAAGTTCAAAAAATGTTCGTGGAAGATCCCCTAACAACTTACAGGAGCCTTGCGTTCCTTTCCGTTTCAAAAATTCTGTCGCACAATAAAATTATAAATGAACGATGTTCTTAAAAGGTGGTTTATTCGATCTGTAAAAAAGTATCGACTCACGTCAGCCTGCGCTGTTCCCTCAGGATGACAAGGTTCGAAGTTTTGCAAATCGTAAAATATTTCTGTATGTCAAGGTACCATTCTACCTCATGATTAACCCTTTACCACACAATCCCGACTTTTAACGACCCTGAAAAAGAAGGTTTTTGAAAACATTGTGAGAATAGGAGAAAATGCTGGTAACCAGCATTTTCTCCTAATCAAACAATGTATTCTGCCCTGTCAAAGATAGAAATCATAATTTTAGCAACATTAAATTAGTCGTCTGCAATTGCTTTCAATTTGGTCTTGTCCAAAATTTTGTCGTTTGATAAAGGGTCAAGTCGGGTATCTTTTTTTTTTTTAACAAAATGGATCCAAGTGTAGTGAACAAAGAAACATATGAGTCATGCTCTGGCAAAAGGGAGCTTAAGCCTAATGCATCTCCGTGATCTATGATACCAAGCAAGTCATTGCGTAATTGTGGATCCATGAAATCCATTCGGTATAACAACCGACAGATTTTTGACGTACACTGGCCCTTTGGCATGCAGAAAATTGACCAGTAGCGAACAATTCGGTCCAGGCTTACCTGGGTCGATACTTTTCGCAGATGCATTGAGCCCAATTTTCACAGAGCGCGGCTCAAATACATTAAAGCCCAAATTTGCCCAGGCCGTTGCTCAAATTGAATATTCCTGGCCTAAAGAAACATCTACATGTATATGCTATAAAACAGATGATGTTTGGTTGTAATATCGAACAATGTCACTAAGGGAACATCAACATTGACATTTTCACACGTAGCGAAGACAGGAGTGATAATAATTAACTTTGGTGTTCACAAATGAAATTATCTTTTGATCTTAAATCAAAATAAACTATTTTCGTTTTTCTTCTTAGCTAAAAGCGACAACAATATATATTTTCTCATTTGCTTAAAACTGACAAAATGAACATTTCAACATTCTTTTCAAATTTATGTCCTTACGTGACGTTCATGACGACATCCTTGTGACGTCATCAATAGAGCCGTGCTCTGTGAAAGTGGGGGTTGAATGCATCTGCGAAAAATATCGACCTGGGCCGAAACTTTTCGCTATCGGTCAGTTTTCTGTATGTCCAAAGACCAGTCCACCTCATTATTGAGTCGGTTGTTAAAAAAAATTGGCTATTATGGAGCCGTAATTATGTGATGGCTTAACTGGTTCAATGCATTACGGAGATGCATTAAGCCCCCTTTTGCCAGAGCACGGCTCAAACATTTTTAACCAAGCGTCAAGATGGTCGAAATACACTAAATTGCGCTGCACAGTGATACAAAATTGCAACAAAGACTAGATAATAATTATCACGAGTTCTAACTTTGCTGTAAAGGACGCCTTTCTAAAACATTTAGGAGCATCTGCACGCTTCTCTTTTTCCAAATAATTGAAAAAAAAAATAAGCTTTATCCAGCCCTTCTATTGTATCTCCTTGGCGTGACCATTGTTAAGATACATGTGTACAAAATATTTTCATTACAATTTAAGTTTTCCCTTTCCTGTTGTTCTTTCACAATTGTATTCCTTTTACTACAGTAAATTCGATTTATTTGCGGTTAGCCCGTGAAAGAATAAATCGAAACGCATAACAAGATATTTATGGCGGGAGCGAAAAACGTCCTGGAAGGAAGAAGTCGATTGATTGATCATGCATTATCGGTACAATAAACGTGGCCGATTGACAAATCATTTACTGTCGGTACAATAAACGTGGTAATGAAGCATCATTTCCCCGGAAAATTCTGGTGATGTTTCCTCAATATTGTTCATCCCTCACAGCTCGCGTTTCGTAAACAACATTTTCGATGTTTATTTACCACTGTATTTAAACACTTTGTGACCATAAAAGGGGGAATTTTACATTTAAACGCGTTGTTGGTTTTAATATATATATATATATATATATATGATCAATGATCAGGTGGGGAGAATGAATGACTATCATCAATCCGCGGAAAGAAATAGGCCGAGCTGGCGATTCGAACCAGCCACCGCCCTTGGTCTCAAGTTCTGTACATTACTGATTACGCTGCCAGGCCCGTCAACAGTATTTATATTCATACAAAAAGCATTTGCAGGCGAAAAGTAAAATGTGGTTTTAAATGATAGGACTTACATGTATCTATGAAAGGGTAGAAAACATTGTGGTTAAAGGAGAAAATGCTGGTCACCAGCATTTTTTCCTTTACCCACAGTGTTTTCAAAAGGCCCTCCTCCTTTTTAACTAAAAAAACACGGGATCGTTTTGCACAGGATTAAGCTGTATTTTTGCAATGACGGGTTAATATCCTTTCGGTGTAATGGTACCAGGAATTCTCCTGGGAAATAATAAAATCAACGTAAGAGGATTTCGATGTTGTTTACCACTTTTGATATCTGCATTAGAAACACCAAAACCAAATCCATCAAGCAAAGCTTGGTGTGATATTTTCTCCTAAAATTTTACAAAGTATTGATGCTCGGTCAATGTCCTATCTTTTTGTTTCGTATCTGTTTATATAAAACAGACAATTTTTGGTTGCACGGAAACTGACGCTGTCTTGCCCACAGTAGGCCTTACTTTGAGAAGAAAAAACTGATTGCATAGAAACGTACCCTAGTGTGCCCACAGTAAGCATAACTTTGAAAAATTTTGATTGCATAGAAACTTACGCTAGTGTGCCCACAATAGGCCTTACTTTGGAAAAAAAAAATTGCATAGAAACTTACGCTAGTGTGCCCACAGTAGGCCTAACTTTGAAATTTTTGGTCGCACGAACACTGACGCTGGTGTGCCCACAGTGGGCCTTACCTTGAAAATGTCTGATTGCTTGGAAACCGTCGCTAGTGTGCCCACAGTGGGGCCTATGTAGGGATTTCTGGATTGTTATTAATACGATGTTACATATTCTGGAAGCTTACTATGGTGGCATGAACTGCTACCATTTAAATGTTCAGATAATTATGGCGGAGACTGTCGCGAAAATAATGACGGATTTCGCGTTGATTAAAAAATGATATCGTGTTTTTTTTTTTCTTTTCGTATCATTATACTAGAAATTCAACTCTTACTGTTTCAGTTTTCTGTTACTTCTCTCAACTGCCACCTGTCTATTTGTGACATGCTTTGAAATCATTCGTACAAATTATTTACATGTATCTAAGCAGTTAAAAATTACAAATAAGCTCTATTGCGCTCAGTGGTTCTGTGTTTCGAGGTCCTATTTTACGAAAATTAGTTTTCATCTTGCGTTTTAATTAAATAAAGAAGACTATTTTATGTAGTCTGTGTTTTCTGTTATCAAATGGTTGCAATTTAGAGTACGAATAGGGAAATCCTTCTTTTTCGGGTTAAATTATCGTTCCGCTATCATAATGAAACAGAAATTATCATGATAACTTTAACCCTTATCCTGCTAAATAAGTGAAATGAAATTTGCAAGTAAAAACGTAAAGTCTGCCATTTCAAAGGTATTTTGGGGGGTAAAAGATATCTTCTTATCGGACAGTGTAGATCCAAGATCAGACTGCACGTTCTGTGTAGTCTGATCTTGATCTACACTGTCCGCAATAGGTCGGTGAGTCGCGCTTAGCAACCTAAGGGTTAACCAATGTAAAACACAACATAATATATGCAAAAATATTTGCCATTATTTATAATAAACTTGTAAGGGGAGGCACTTCTATGCCACCATAGCTTATAAGAACGGAACAACACTTTTGAAGTAACAAGGCAACCAGTGTCTAGCAAAAAAAAAATAAATGTGTTTCACCAGTATTAGCCTTGGTCTCTGAGGCGTCTTGCCCAAGACGAAAAACTCACTGCTTCAAGAAAGACTCGAAATCGGGGCCTTTAGGTTACGAGTCTTGCACTTTACCACGTAGGACCCCTATTTGAAGCATTGGGGTCATTGGTTCGATTCCAAGCTCAGGCAAATTCCTTTCGAGGACTGGTGATAGTCATTACGACAGGATTCATGCTTCTTTCATCTCAGAACACCGTTTGGACGATGTTTGCATGGAAAAGCAGCCACTGGCTTCAAAAAGAATGTTCTGTGATATACTCTTAAAAGAAATTCCAGAAAAGCACGGATATGTGCACTGGCCGCTACGATATAACTGAAAAAAATGGGGAAAAGGGTGATAACCGTTTCTGCGCCAAATAATTATATAAACTTTCGCCGGCTACAAATACAATCAAGTGAGACTCAGATTTTTTTTTATCTTATACACTGGTCTAAACTAAACAAGCGGACGGTATATATCCAAGATCAGACTGCACGTTCTGTGCAGTCTGATCTTGATCTATGCGGTCCGCAAAGGCCCCTGTTCTCGCCAATGACACTGAAAGGGGTAAAACATCAAACAAACAAAGCTAAATAAATATAACCAATTTCCTAGGATCACGTTGTCTATAATTAAGGATCTTAAGACAACGTCACTGAGTAATTGTTTGTCAATAAGGTATATTATTCTGCACTAGAATTGGTCCCCAGTCTCTAATATTCCCAATATCAGTGCAGGGTCAAACGAGTTTTCTTACTATCTTGTGTAATAAATAACTGAGCCGTGCTCTGGCAAAAGGAGGCTTAATCCATCTCCGTGATGCATTATACCAAGCAAGACATCACCTAATTATGGACCCGTACCATCCATTTTGTCAAACAAACCGACTGAATCTTGAGGTAGATTTATCCCTTGCCAAAAACATGAAAGATAGCGAAAAGTTTCGGCCCATGTCAGCCTGCGCAGGCTGACATGGTTCGATACTTTTCGCAAATGCATTAAGCCCCCTTTTCACATTTCTGTATTTCACTCTTTACCTAATACAAGACAAAATTTTATACTTATCCGTTTTGAAAACATTTTGTAAACGACAAATTAAATGCAGTTCAACTAAAAGGGTTCGTCTATATATGGGCAGAAAGCATTTTGGGTGACGGAGAAAATGCTGCTAACCAGTATTTTCTCCTTTTTCCCTCAATGTTTTCAAGAATCCCTTACCTCTGGAACGATTAAAAACCGGGATTGTTGTATAAAGGGTTAATGACACTGGTGTTGAATTGGAAGTTCTGGCAAACCTTATGGCTAATTGATATGACGTCATAAGAAGATCTTGGTCAAAATTCATATCGTTTTGGCTTCTGACATCTTCTTAAGTGTTCGGGCATCGAGATTGTTTAATAAGCGACGGATGGATGGACGGAATGAAGGAAGGAATGAAGGAAGGAAGGAAGGAAGGAAGGAAAAGAGTGAAGGAGGGATGGAGGAGCGTGGGTTCGATTACTACAGCTGGCCGACTAAAATTTACAAACAGTCTTTCGGATGAGACGTTAAACCGAGGTCCCCTGCTACGGTGCTATACACTAAGCACGTCCAAGGACCAAGTGTAACTTAGGTTGGATTTCGTCCGATATTATGTAACTATCCAACGTAATACAACTAACAGTCTGCTGGGGGCGTCGCCCATATGGGCAAGCAGTGGCGACCATAAATAAACGAAATTCAATCAATCAATCAATCGCTCAATCAATCAATCGCTCAATCAATCAATCAAATTCACATAAATATCGGAGACCCAATCAAGATCGGACTGCAGTGCACATCCTTTGCAGTCAGATCTTGACGACAGTCAGACGACCTTAAGGCTCTAAAAATTATTCGAAAATCGGTAAAAATGTTGGGCGAGTCTGGTCTTCTTTCTACGTTATGCCGAATAGTTTATCAAATACACCGACTGACATACAACTCAGAAATATGTGAGCGATAACATAGGTGAGCAGCGTTCTGGGAAAAGGGGGTTTTATGCGTCTTCAAAATGCATAATACCAAGCAAGTCACATGATAATTATGGTTCCATTTTGTCCAAAGCCGGCTGAATCATGAGCTAGAACCGTCCTTTAACCCTTTACCATACAGTCCCCAGTTTTAACGACCCTAAAATAGAAGGCTTTTGAAAACATTGTGGGAAAAGGTGAAAATGCTGGTAACCAGCATTTTCTCCTTTTCCCATGATATTTTCAACCATATCGAAGACAAAAATCATCAATTGGAACAACATTTAATAATTATTATTTTTATGTTGTAAGCAAGGTAGAGTCCAGAATTTTGTCGTTTGTTAAAATAACAAGCAGGAAATTTACCAGTATCATAGAGTTTCGACCAATGTCGGCCTGGTGCAGATAGCGTAGGCTAACATGGGTTGATCCTTTTTGAAAATGCATTAAACCGCCACCTTTTCAGTGACTCGGCTGTCGATATACGAGGATTTTGTTTACTATCCGTGCAATAATGCTATTATTAACACCTGTACTTCCGTTGATATCTATAGGTCGCATTGCAAGCCCTGCCCAGCAGGCTTATCTGTTCACATTCCTTTCAAATCATATCTCGATCTGCTGAATTCTCAATATCCTTTTTTTTTGTTCGCTATTCACAAATTGACAAACATCGAGTGGAAATAGAGAGTGTGTTTAACCCTTTACCGCATAATGCCGCCTTTTAACGCCCTTGGAAAAGAGGCCTTCTGAAAACATCGTCATTGTAAGAAAAGGAGAAAATGCTGGTAACCAGCATTTTCTCCTTTTCCCACAATTTTTTCTACCCTATCAAAGAAAAATTGCACCATTTGAGCCACTTTGAAATTGTCGTCTGCAAATGCCTTCAATTTGGACAAGGCTATTTTTTTCTTCTCGTAAAGGGTTAAACACTAAGTCTCATCTTGTACATTGGTTCACGATATTGAGGCACGGGCATTGGAGCCTAACCCCCTCTTTTTTATGAAGGAATAGGGGGTGACGAGGGGGACAACGTCCAATTCACATAATTTCAAACCTTCACAGTATTACCGCCATCTTCTTATCACAGGCACTCCTTTTGTGACAAAATCGGCCATCTACATAATGATATGAGATATGCTCTGGCAAAAGGGGGCTTAATGCATCTGCAAAAAGGTATCGACCCTGGTCAGCCTGCGCAGTCCGCACATGCTGACCTGGGCCGAAACTTTTTGCTTTTGGCCAATTTTCTGCATGTCAAAGGACCAATGTACCTCAGTAATCAGTCGGTTGTTAGACAAAACGGATTTTATGGATCCATAATAATGTGATGACTTCCATGGTACCGTGGATCACGCAAATGCATTAAGTCCCCTTTTCATAGAGGATGGCTCGATTATATAATAAGGCAATACCATTATATAGATGACGAAGTCTGTCACAGAACGAGCGCCTGTGCTTCCTAACTTAGGCCTTCTAGGGGCGTCGCCCATATGGGCCCACCAGCGGCGACGATATACAAACAAAAAAAAAATCAAAACCTTTTTCGTACGTAGATAATATACGGAAACTGGCATTTTGCAAAATATGAAGATGAATAAGGGCCCTACCTTTCTACAAGACATACATGCTCACAACGGTGATACTATTATACTCCCGAATCAAAATGGCAGGGTATGATGAACAATTTTGGATTAATGCAATTTAAAATATGGACAAAGAACTCCAAAAGCTCTTATAACAATACTCATCGCCGATCATTGCTTCAGCTACGTTAATGTGGGAAAGCAGCCGGTAGCTTGGGGAGAATAATGTGCGATGTACTGATAAAGGAAACGCACGGAAAGGATTGATAGGTACACTTGCCGACTCGATATAACTGAATAATGTTGAAAACGGTGATTAACACCATTCAAACACGCATACAAAACGAAACTCATCGCACACTTCACAACTCGGCCGATTCCGTACCTACATCTACCCTCGTCTGTATAAAGGAGGTTTTCATTTTGAACTACCAATCACATAATCTTAAACATGGCGGCGCCCATGTAAATCGCTTTGCAACCACATGAACAACCACAGAAAAGTTATTAACATCTATCGATCTATCGATGAAGGCTCCCAACGGAATTGATAAACCACGCTAAAAATAGAATGTACAAGCTGTTTGCCGACGGAAATATTCTTAGAAAGACATCGATAGAAAATTGTGACTAGTGTTTTCTTTTTTAAGAGGAGCCTTGCAATTTTAATAACGGTAAAACGGTGTACTTCCGGCGAAGAAATGTACCGTGTAGGTGCCTATCAAGCTACGTGATACAGCCGACAAACTTGATCACCGGATCACCCGAGGTATGCCGAATGTACTCATCGGTGTCGCATGCACTGAATCCTAGTTCATGCGACCCTTAACCCTTTCAGTGCCATAGGCGCAAATGGTGTAGGGGGAGGGGGCTTTTGCGGACGGCACAGATCAAGATCAGACTGCATAGAATCTTGGATCTATTCCTTCCACTTTTTCGTCCAATCTATAGGTACACAATCTTTCTATGTTTCAGTAGATTTTTCTTCAGATGTCGAAAAAGGTCGAGTAAATTCCTTTGGCACTGTGAGAGTTTATAAATCACGTAAAGGGGATTCGGTAATCCTTTAGGGATCAGCGCGTAATTAAGGACGAACCCGTGTTTTACCTTTCCTAACAATTGGTTCATTTTCCTCCGATAAAATCGTTAACAAGTATTTCAACCCCTTTCCACATAATTCTGAGTTTTGACGACCTCCAAGGAAAAGGACTTTTGAAAACATTAAGGGAAAAGAGAAAATTCTCTCTTCCCACGATGTTTTCTACCCTTTCAAAGACAGATCTCATAATTTTTGCAACAGTTAATATGTCTTCTTCAAATGCTTTCAATTTGGTACAACATTTTATCCTTTTCCCACAATATTTTCTACCCTTTCAAAGACAAATTTCATAATTTTTGCAACATTTAATCTGTTGTCTGTAATTGCTTTCAATTTTGATCTGTCTAAAATTTTGTCGTTTGGTAAAGAGTTAAACAAGAAACTTCTCAAAAAATGAGAGCGTAAAAGATACTGAGACACGAATATTGAATTTTTTTTTTTTTTTTGTCATTCAATATGGAGGGAAGTAATGAAAATAAACCACGCAAGCAGTTGCCTCTATTTCCTCAATGTTTTCTATGTTGTTGAAAGGTGAAATTTTCAATTAGATATATCTTTCAGGATAAGATGTTAATCCTAAGGCTGCTAAGCGCGACTCAATGACCTTTTGCGGACAGCGCAGATGCATTAAGCCCCCTTTTCACAGAGCATGACTCATATCAATTTACTAAGTAGTAAAACTAAAGGCCCTTGAGGGACTTTATCGTTCTATTGGCAGTGATTTTGAAGACGAACGGACGGACGGACGACGGAAACCACGCCACGACATAAGCACTGCTAGCTTTAAGCAAGTACAGCTAAAAAATTCGTTTGAATGAGCCCTGCGGGGTATCGACTACCGGTAGAAGTCCTTTTATATTGGTGCCCAAAATCACCAAAAAAGAAACATGCGAAAGACCGCAGAATAAACAAGTCCACATTTTTTATCAATCGCAAAATACTGTTTATTCAAACGAGACTAATACAAAGAAGAGAGTCAAAACCCAGCTTATACAGCTACGTCAAAAAAAATAAGTAACACGCAATCGTAGAGAAAACCTTCCATGCGATCCATGGCCACAGGATCTGTGTGCACCTACATTTATAACAAGCACGTGATTAAGTCTTAACTCCTAGGAAACAACTTTGCTCGTAACGAGCAATTTCTTCTTTTACCTAACTATTTTTCCAAGGTATCCTAATGCTGTTTCCAAAAAACTGTTTGTCGGTAGCAATTTCTTAACGACACGTGTCTGGCATTCGCGTTGCGTATGAACGAAATCGTAAACATGTAGTATACATAAAAATGTGATAAATGAATTTATTACTAGATCTACAAAAAATTCATTTGAGCATCAACGGCTTACCATGGAGAAAACGGAAGTGTCATTCAGACGCTATATAATACCTAATTAGTAATTACTAAAATACGATAAAAGCAGAAAATTGAAAATACTGGAGATTTCAAACTCACGAGTTCTACTAAATCTTTGACGGCGATTTCCATTTTTGGACCTAGAAAATAATTACCAGCATCGTACAGCTTCAATGTCACTGTAAAGTTCTCAGCAAAAAATTGGGCTCACATTTGTCGTTTTAGCACGTGACTGCCAAGCTGTTTTGTTGTTGCTGTGCTTTGAAATGTTTCTAAGAAATCCGTCAATTATAATGTCAAACCCTCGTGTAATGGAAAACGTGATACTCCTTTGAACAAGATGGACGCAATGGGCCTGAAATCGCTCACCTAAAATTTCAGCAACAGTATTCAACCTCTACAATTCTGTAAAATTCTGACCCCTTAGGAAGAGGCCATATTTAGCTCAATGGCCAAAATTTAAAAATAAGTCGATAGTGACCGACCAGGTGATGGTAAAGGTCTTACGAATTTCGACAAGAATATGTTTTAGATTTTGTATTTAGTTATAATATGTTATGTTAACTGGGACTAAGCCTAAACAAAAACCAGTGGCATTATATATTAACTAACGGAGGCATATTTAATATGCAGTGACTGAGAAGTACATTAAAGCTTTCATTTTTCATTTTTCTCCCGTTATGGGTTAGTTAATGAATTGCTACGTTATGGGCACCGTATGGGTTTCGACAATTTCGCGCGGTTTCGTAAGACTTGTCCATTTTTTACTATATACACACAACAGTGCTCAGAGGGAAACCTCTATTAACCCTTATCCTGCTGAATAAAAGAAATGATACTTTATAGTTGATAGTAGAAGCCCAAAACTTTGTTTCAAAGGTATTTTTGGAGGAAAGATATCTCCTTATCGGACAGTGTAGATCAAAGATCAGACTGCACGTTCTGTGCAGTCTGATCTTGATCTACGCTGTCCGCAAAAGGTCGGTGGGTCGCGATAAGCAGCCTAAGGGTTAAACTGGCGACAATAAGTATTGGCGGGATCATTTTGGCTGAAATGTGAACGATATTGTTGGCGCTCAAGTAGGTCATAATATACATATATACTAAATATCAAAGTCTAAGGCAATAGGGTTTGGGAATATAAGACGTTTTGTCACTTTAGAGTATAGTGTTATTCAGATTGATTATTCTCAACCGAACGATCTCGTTTTTCGATGACCTTTGAAAACACTGTTGGAAAAGAAGAAAATTCTGGTAACCTGCATTTTCTCTTTTTCAAACAGGGTTTTCTATCCTTTCAAATATAAATAATCACTATGTCAGCTACATTTATTTTGTCCTCTGCCGATGCATTGAGTTTGGGTCAGTCTCAAATTTCAAGTCAAGGCACTATGGTTAGGAACACAAAGATTCTCCGTCTATGTTCTAATACATGTATACCTGTACGTCAAATGATGCATTAACCCCCCTCCCTCCTGCCACAGCATGGTTCAAATAGTATCACACGTGTAGCGCTTTTCTATCTGAAGAAAGGCTTTATCTCTCTCCTTCGTATCGCCATTAGATACATGTCTCCTGTGGTCCACTAACACGTATCTGTACAAAATATTGTTCGATTGGATCTAGGCAACACTGGGAGATCATCTACAGTAAATACTTGAATGAGCGGCGCTCTCGGAAAAGGGGACTAAGTGTATATCCGTAATGTAATTATACCAAACCAAGTCATCGCATGACAAGTATGGATCAGTTTTTGTCTAAAATCTGACTGGATCATATTGCTGAATGCTCCTTTGACATGCAGAAATCTACTAACAAATATTCTTGATCAACGCCTGCCTACACGGACTGCGCAGGCTGACATAGGTCGATACTTGTTGCAGATGCACTAAAACACCGTTTCACAGAACATGACTCACACATGTACACAACCCGTGCAACAGAACGCTGCTCTTAAATGGTATCTTAAGCTAAGGTGAGCTATAAATAATGCACACAAATGGAACTTGACAACCGTGTCATATGACCGACATTTAAAATCAACAATTTCTTGGCACACTTTCTCTGGGGTAAAAATGCAAATTCACGGTTTTACGTAGAATCAAAATTATGATAGTTTTTTGTCGACAGCTCCCATAATTCATGGCTATAGTCTGACACTGACACAGTTTTTGGACTGGAAAATATTGTATTTGTCAGACACGTGGTGTAATAGAGGCCGTGGTCTCTGGGGAACAAAAGTTAGTGTGTCGCCATGGTTGCCGTATATCAGCGCAGTGTAATGGGATTTTAACCCGTAAGCTGCTAAGCGCGACTCACTGACCTTTTGCGGACAGTGTAGATCAAGATCAGACTGCACAGAACGTGCAGTCTGATTTTTGATCTATACTGTCCGATAAAGAGATATTTTTCTTTAAAAAATAAGATTGAAATAGCATTGTTCGGGTTGTAACTGTCGGCTTGACAGTCTCATTTAATTCATTTAGCAGCTTAAGGGTTAAAACAGCGGAACAACCTTTGCCCAGAATCACCTTACAGTGGCGTTGCTAGCCCAATATTAATATGCTTGAAGGGGTGGTGGACCATAAGCTCACTGACAATTTTGAATAAACCTGGTTCATTCTTATCTTTCTGATGTGCTTCAATAAAATTACATGTATATCTCAGTTCGATTTCTGTGAACCTTTATTGCAGAGGGGGTAATTCAAGGAGTTTTAACTCTGGCTTCTTTGTTTGGCAAACGCACAGAGCCTCTTTGAATACAGTGTTTTGGCGCTTTGTTAACCTAATAAACCCTTGACACAAATTTGGAGAAGAGGATGCACAAAAAATCTGTATATATCATGGAAAATCAGTATGAGAAAAGGAGAAGTTCTCGAGTAATGTTCGTGTATGTGCTGGTTGCTTCATTTTTATGTAGGCAGTTGTCTTCACGAGTCTACCTTATTTCAGAAGAGAGAAGGTTTGAAATAAAAATCAAGAACACAAAGAATCAACAACAATATTAATATCTATTGCTGATAGAATAGCGGTAGACATTATAAACAAAATTACGTAATCCGCTCTATCAAATATCCACCAATAATGACGTCAATTCTTTACCAAATTCCGGGCCTGGGCAAGGAAGATTTTGTTAACTTAGTTGGGAAAAAGGGGAAATTTTTGAAAACAGCATACACACTGATTTCCCCACCGTATTGTCTGCCATTTTATCAATCAAGCCACATTTGATTTGTCGTCTGCTACCGCTTCCAGTACAAACGTGTCTAGAGTTTTGTCGTCTGGTTAAGAATTAATTCAGTGACACATGGATACCGATGCAAAATCGATCCCTCCGGACAAAATTTTAGACTGGTTTGTACTAGAAGCATCAATCCATAACACTTAAGCTGCTGAATAAATGAAACGCAAACTTCTACTCAATATTAAAAGCACAAATGTTGCGGTTTCAAAGTTGATTTCACCGGAATGAAAATACCTTATCGGACAGGGTAGATCAAAGATCAGACTGCACGTTCTGTGCAGTCTGATCTTGATCTACACTGTCCGCAAAACGTCAGTGAGTCGCGATTAGCAGCTTAAGGGTTAACATGCTAAATAAGTTAAAGTGAACTTTAAAGGCGACAGTAATGCCCAAATATTGCTATTTCGAACTTACCTTTTGGGGAAAATTATCTCCTTATCGGACAGTGAAGGTCAAAGATCAGACTGCACATTATGTGCAGTCTGATCTTGATCTACACTGTCCACAAAAGGTCACTGAGTCGCGCTTAACTGCCTAAGGGTTAACAGAAGACAAATTAGTACTACTCTTAGTCGTCTGCCTTTGTATGAAGATTTTTAGACTCTATACGTCATCGACACATGCTGAACGAAAACGCTAAAATATTCCAAAAGCGCTGTATGAGCTTTGTAATAGAAATTTATTGCCTGGTGTCACACTGGCAAATTTTTGGTACATTGAAAAATACATAAACCATGCTCTGTGATAAAAGGGTTTAACGTATCTGCAAAATGCATCGACCCCGGTCAGTCTGCGCAGGCTGACCTTGGTCGAAACTTTTTGCTGTTGGTAAATTTTCTGAATGACAAAGGACCAGTTTACCTCATGATTCACTCGTTTGTTATACAAGATGAATTTTCTGTATGAAAAATTATGTGACGACTTGCTTGGTATAATGCATCACCGAGATGCATTAAACCCCTTTTTGCCAGAGCATGGTCCATATGTAGTGTAACAATAACTATCAGTGACTCTATGCCCCTCTTTCCCTGAAATAGCGTTAGCCCTGCTGTTAAATTTCAAACGGCCTCCACAAAAAGGTAGAAAGAAGACATTATGAGCAATGAACTAATTTGCTATTCCTCGTCAAGTACAACTGAGCCATGCTCTGGCAAAAGAGGGCTTAATGCATCCCCATGATCCATGATACATGTACCTAGCAAGTCATCACATAATTATATCTATAAAATCCATTTTGTCTACTAACTGACTGGATCATGAGGTACACTGGTCCTTGGACGTACAGTAAATTGACCACTGGAGAAAAGTTCCGGCCCAGGTCAGCCTGTGCGGACTGCTGCACAGGCTTACCTGAGCCGGATCATTTTTTGCAGGTACATTAAGCCCCCTTTTCACAGGGCATGTCTCAACAATGTTTGTAAAATCACAGTAAAAGGTTGCCCTTGCCGGCTGTAGACCTGGCCATGTTTCTTTGTGCGGTAACAAGCCTTGGTTCCATTCTGATAACTTTTTCTTTAGTATGTGAGCCATGCACCGTGATACATTATACCAATCAAACCATCACATAATTAGGGATCTATAAAAGTCACTCTTTTTACTAATCAACTAAATCATGAGATAAACTGGTCCTTGAACATACATGTAAGTAAACTGACCGATAGCGAAAAGTTTCTGCTTAGGACTGCGCAGGCTGACCTGGGTCGATATTTTCGCAGTTGCATTAAGGCCCTTTTCACAGAGCATGGCTCATACCGTTAAGTTAATTTATCAAAAATAATTATTACGGAACATAATACCAGTTTACTGCCACGGATCTGTGTAGACCCTGACAAGGACCCCGCCATAAGAGTTGATTAGGAAATTATTAGTAACAGGACCCAGTCGGTAGAGGCATAAAATAGTTCCCCAAGTAAGGGCATAAAATAGTTCCTCGGTAAATTGCAAAATCACACTCACTTACTTAGACCTGCCTTTTCATTTTCTCTGATACAACAGTACGGCAGAAGTGCTTGTCACTCATTTTCCAACGGGACTTCTTTTGACTACTACGATCGAGAAGCATCCCGTACCGGTACTGCGTACACCAAATTAATGGGTTTTTTTTGCTGTACATAAGCATTTGATATCAAACATGGCAACAGCCGCCCATCGTCGCCAACAGTAACAAAACAGAGACAGTTACTTTGGCGATAGAACTCTCTATTAGATTCAAGGTCACCAACAATAACAAAATGGAGACTGTTTCGTTGGCGTTAGAACTATCTATAAGAATCGATCCTTACGAACCACAGTAGAACTAAGTAATTACTGGCATGTAGATTAATTATAGGAAAAAAAGCTATCTTTGCTACTAGGTAAGCAATTGGTATTTCCAAGAATAACTGAAGCTCATAAGGCTCTTAGTTTGCTACAGTATATGGCTACATACAATCCCTAATGGGGGATAAATACGATAAATAAATACTGGGGTCTCTTGCTATTGCTGTCAATCTTCCTACGCCTATGAAAGCTGACAGTTTAAACATATATGCATTACGAGTTGTATTAGTCACTCTCAATATCTGCTTCCTGAAAACCTTAATCAGTACGCGCCGTGATATGGGTAGCTCCAAAGGATGATCCCGCCTATCACGGGACTCGAACCCGAAATCTTTGATGTGAGAGACCGACACTCGACCCCTGCATCACTGTCTCCCACTATGAACTCTGTATCATACGACAAAATGTTTGACTCACCAATACTTCAAAGCCCTTGAGGGCAACAAATCAAATCAGACTCAATTACGAGATTTGTCTGTGAAAGGACAGAAAACATGGTGGGAAAAGGAGAAAAGCTGGTTACCAGCATTTTCGCCTTTTTCTTCAAAGTTTTCTAATGCCTTCTCTATCAGGGTCGTTAAAACTTCGGTAAACGATTAATTGGTTGACCATGTACAGTAGCCTACTTTTCTCTGAGGTAGTCATTATAGAAAATGTCAGAAACAGAATTGCAAGATTTTTTTGTGTGTTTCTGATATTTAGAGACAATAGTATTTCGTAACCACAATTGTTAGGCAAGAACATTCCAGAAATACATGTTGCTAACACGTTTTTCTTTCTCTTACGTAACCTCGTGCCGAACAATGCTATGTTCTAATAACTCCAGGGAAGATTTAATATTATGAAAAATTGTGACAGAAGAAGATATTTTCTCATGTACTTTACTCTTTAACAAACGACAAAATTGAAGACTAGTCAAACTTGAAAGCACTTGCAGATGGCAAATTTAATATTGTTTAAATGATTGGTAAGCAGCATTTTCTCCTTTTCCCACAATGGATTCTACCCTATTAAAGACAAAGTCCATCTTATGAGCTACATTTAGATAATCCTCTGCTTATGGACTTGGACATGTCTAAATTTTTGTTGTGTGCTAAAGGGTTAAATGACATGGGTATCTAAATCTTACGGTTAGAAACTGTAACCCTTTACCTCACAATCCCAAGTTTTAACAGTACCAGTGAAAAACGCTTTTAAAAACACTGTAGGAAAAATCAAATTTTTGGAGTCACAATAAATTTGTCATTCGCAATAGCTCTGAATGTGGACGACCCTAAAATGTTGTTGTCTGGTAAAGAGTTACATGAGGAAGTTTGTCTCATATCTGTACCCTATTTCATGAAGTATAGCAGCTTCTACGAATCGGGCAGAAAGAAATAGTCTACACAGCTTGCCTTCTTTTTCAAGGAAGAAAACCTTCCTTATTCTGCAACAATTTCTCATTTTCAAAAATGTATCTGTTATTTCCCTTTATCTTCATAGGCAACATTATTATTTCCTATTCAGGCATAGGTGAATGTGTTGGCCTTTGACTTACTCTTACTTTTCAAGAGTAAGTAAGGCATTCTGTTACGTGCTGCCTGATTGGTGTGAATCACAAGACTGATGACCAATAGTTGCCATCCACAAATCAGGTGTTGGTTATGTCTATTGGACAATCATGGGAGAAACAAGTGGTACTAGTTTAAAAGAAGTCCACAACCATACAAATACACACTCCTTCCCGTTAGCAGCATCTGCCCTTTGTCCCTTCTATACTCCACATAACAGAAAAAAAAAGTTTTCCTTCCTTTCAGATGTCTGTCCTTCATTATCACTTGTCAGTGGCAGGTTTAAAAACAGTCTTGACTCTTTACTAAATGACTAAATTTTAGATTCATCCATACTTGAAAGCTTTTGCAGCTGAGAAAATTGATTAGAATGCTAGCATTTATCTATGAATGGATGGAAAACATTGTGGGAAAAGGAAGACATGCTAGTTATCAGCATTTTCTGCTTTTCCCACAAAGTTTTTAAAAGCCTTTTTACTCAGGGTCATGAAACCACAAGATTGTGTGGTAAAGAGTTAGTTAACCTTTTACCAAACAATCCCGACTTTGAACGACCCTACAGAGGAGGCTTTTTGAAAACATTGTGAGGAAAGGAGAAAATGCTGGTAACCAGCATTTTCTCCTTTTCCCACAATGTTTTCTGTCCTTTTACTGACAAATCTCACCATATGAGCCGTATTTAATTTTTCATCTGTAAATGCTTTCAATTTGGACAAATGTAAAATTTGTTGTGTGGTAAAGGGTTAAAGGGCCAGGTTATCCACCTATCTTTGTCCTTCTCCCTGTCTATCTATAGAAATTATACACTTACCATTTTCTTTCAATTTAGCGAGTACTTTTCCAAACAGTCCTTTATGAGACTTCCCGTCTGGATGTGTTATTAGAATATCTATATCTCCGCAGGTAGGTTTGCCTCGGCGGTATGAGCCACACGCCTGTACAATAACTCCTTCTTGAATGCTTTCTGCAGCTACTCGTACCTACAATATTGGAAGATTTCCACCTTAAGGTACGACTTTTGAGAGTGTCTCACCTTGTTTGGCCATACCCCATACCCCCAACAGGTGAATAATTTTTCATTTATTTTCACCACTGGTTGCTTACATGAACAACACCCCCTGAAGACTGTTAGTAATGTTACAGGGGATAGTGCAAGATACAGGACAAAATCCATCCTAAGTGTATAGCTCCATCACACAGAACCTTGGTTTAGCTTCTCATCTGAAAGACTGTTAGTAAGTTTAAATGACCAGCTCTGGGAATCGAACCCAAATGCTAAAATGGCCCGAGACTTGTTGTTAACAAGTCTCATGCTCTACCATCTAAGCTATTTGGGCTTGTCAATAGGTGGACCTATTACCAGCATTTTCTCCTCCTCCCATAATGTTTTCAAAAGCTGTCTTTCTCAGGGTCCTTAAAAGTCGGGATTGTGTGGTACAGGGTTAAAGATTCAATCAAATTGGTTAAACACTGTAGGATGACCAGAGGAGACAAAACTTTGTCTACAAAGGGATGGGTAGACAATCTGATTCAAATATACATGTACATGTGTACTCCCCTTCTGCCCCGCAACTTTGTTATGGGTGATACAATTATTATAGCAAATAAATAGAAAGAGATAGGAACAACATTCACTTCAAATCTAGAAGGCAACAAAAGAAAAGTAGCCCTACCACTTGTTCAATTTCTCCTGCCTCTTCCCTCGGCATTCTATCAAGGATATCATCATAATGTTTTAGACCTATCTTTTGCTGATAAGTGAGGTTGGCTTTTTCCCTGAGGTCATCTAAACTCCTATGTCCCTGTTATGCACAATGGTAGAAATGTTAACTCTGCACCAAATGACAAAATTTTCGACTTGCAAAGAACAATTAAAATCTCACAAAAATTAAGGGATTAATCTATAGAAGGGTAAAATACGTGATGTTTACCCATCGGGAAAAAAGTTGTGTTGAATGAATTTCTGTTCTGTTTTTGAACTTGTTTTCCCTTTGATCAAGTGTTTGTCATGTTAGAATCAAAATAATCTTCTTTCTATTGTGGTTGGCCATTCAATAAACCATGGTTGTGAGTTATGAGGGGCAATGATTAATCCATTCGGGCTATAGCCCTTGTGGCTTATTTATTGTGCTTCATAACTCACAACTGCGCTTTATTGAACATCAAACCACGATAGAAAGAAATTTATTTCTTAAATAAACATACAATTTTCTGCTGTCATGATCAAAAGAGACCAAAAGATGTAGCTAAAATTAACCCCTTATCTCAACTCTGATTGCTTTTCTGTGGGCACCTTTAGAATCATCCTTTGAAAAGGTTGTGGTAAAAACAGAAATTACGATACATGATCAACAAATTATCCTTCAGCCTCAATGTTTTCACATGTGATCATGTTTGTAACTTAAATACATGTTGATCATTTTACAAGGATGTTTTCAAAGTTATCTTTTGCAGGTGAAGAGTTCTCTCTGTTTGGTTGTTTGTGTTTTTGTTTGGTCTTTAATATCCTTTTAAACATTATTTCAGGCATAAAAATGTAATACATGGGTCGGAGTTTTTTTTTAATTCTTTAACTAAAACCGAATACAGGGTTGACAAATTAAATGTGGCCCAAATGATGATTTCAATCTTTGAAAAGGTTGAAAACATTGCAGCATTGCTGGAAAAGGAGAAAATGCTTACTACCTACATTTTCTCCTTTTCTTATGATGTTTTTAATTAAAAAGCTTCTTTCTTAGGGTTGTTAAAACCCAAGATTGTTTAGCAAAGAGTTGAAGACTGTTACCCTTTAACTGAATCATTCCATGTTCTTATGGACCTAAGGAAGAAAGACTTTAAAGCATTGTTGGATAAGAAGAAAATACTGGTAACCAGCATTTTCTCTTTGCCACATGTTTTTACATGTTTCATCTCACAGACAAATTCAATCGCTTAACCCTTGGCCAAAGAATTCAGACTTTTAACAACCCTGATAAAAAGGGCTTTTAAAGGCATTGTAGGAAAAGCAGAAAAATGCTGTTAACCAGCATTTTCTCCTTTTCCCACGATGTACTTGACCCTTCAAAAAAAGAAATCAATTCTTGAGTCACCTTTATTTTGTTGTCTGAAAAATCAGTGTTTCCGATTTGGACATGTCCAAAATTCTGTTGTTTGGTTGTTTGGTAAAGGGTGAAGTAACATTTTATTTGTAATATGCAAATGCATTGTATGCTGACGGGTCCAAAATTTCATCGTTTCATAAATAGTTCGCCATGTATTCCAGAGTCTGAATTACCCTGAGAAGGGCTTTGGACAACATCATAGAAAAAGGTGAATATGCTGGTAACCAGCATTTCTTTCCTTTATCAACAATATTTCTCCCTTTAGGAGGAGGAATCCAGTCACTTGAGCCGCATTTAACTTATTATCTGAAACAGCTTCAAAGATACGGAAATGATCTACAATTTTATTGTCCACTAAAGATTGCTTACCTGCTGGTACCAGGCTCTAGCTGTAGTGGCGCCAGCTCCCCATACATTCATGAATGTCTCCATTATTCTTATTTCATCATTGGCTTTAAACTCATTCAATTTTCTCAGTTGTCCACTTTCTGCTATTTCCCATATTTTTTCTGCAAGTCTCTTACCAACACCTGGTAGTGCCATTGCTTCCTTGAAAAATAATAATGAAAATTTCTCTGCCACAGTATTTTTTTGCCAAAGGGGAGGTTGAAATATGGAAATTGAACCCATCCTACATCTTTGTACTACTTCCTTGCTTTTATCATTGCCTAAATTAACCCCTTACCACTCGACTAAATTTTAGACGTCCATATTGAAGGAAATTAAAGACAATAATTGAAATGTTTTTTTTCAATTCATAGTATTTATCCTCAAATAGGTAGAAAACATTGTGTGAACGGAGAAAATTCTGTTTACCAGCATTTCTCCTTTTCTTGCCAAACAGTAGGTTGAAATATGGAAATCTGACCCATCCTGCATCTTTGTACTACTTCCTTTCTGTTATAATTACCTAAATTAACCCCTTACCACTCGACTAAATTTTAGACTTGTCTGTATTGAAGGAAATAAAGGACTATAATTCATTTTTTTTTTTTAAATCGTAGTATTTATCCTCAAATAGTTAGAAAACATTGTGGGAAAAGGAGAAAATGCTGGTTACCAGAACAGGGCCATAATTGCATTGCATGCCTAACTTGCTTATAGGTAAGTTGGCCATGATTGGAATAGATTGTGAAATTTACCCATCAGATATCTCAGATTTCTTTTCCTTTTTAAAATATGTCAAAGTATGAAAAAAGAGGTCAACTAAAAGATTATATGTGCCAAATATCAATGACATCTAAAGAAGGTAGTCATACAAACCTCAAAACTTGAGATAGGTTTCTGTTGTCGTCGTAAAACCTGAATGGCTTTCTGATATCCAAAAGCCCTCCATTTATCATTGGTACTTTCATATGTTTTAACCATTTCCTACAATAAGAGATAACCATTTAATGTTGAAACTTTCATAATGTTTTAATCATTTCCTAAAGTAAAAATAACCATTTAAAGTTAAAACTTTCATAACATTTTAATCATTTCCTACAGTCAAAAAGAACCATTTAAAGATAAAACATTAATAATGTTTTAATCATTTCCTACAGTTAATAATATCCATTTATTGTTGAAACTTTCATAATCTTTTAATCATTTCCTACAGTAAAAAATAAATGTTTAATGTTGGAACTTTTATAACATTTTAATCAATTTCTACAGTTAAAAATAACCATTTAATACCATAATTTTCATAATGTTTTAGTAATTTCCAACAGTAAAAAAAAAAAAAAAACATTTGATCTTAAAACTTTCATAATGATTTAATAATTCTCTACAGTAAAAATTAACCATTTAATATTAAAACTTCTATGTTTTAACCATTTCCTACTTTAGAAATACATGTAGATATTTAATGTTGGAACTTTCATACTGTTTTAATCATTTTCTACAGTAAAAATTAACCATTTCAATCAAAAACTTCCATAATATTTTAACGACTTCGACAGAGAAATAAACTTTTTATGTTGGAACTTTCATGGTCTTTTAATCCTATCCTACAGTAGAAATAAACTTTTGATGTTAGAGCTTTCAGGATGTTTTAATAATTTCCTACAGTAAAACACAATAATTCAATTTTAGAACTTACATGTTTAAATCATTCCCTACGGTATAAATAAAAATTTAATGTTAAAGCTTTTATTATGTTTTAACCATTTCCTACAATACAAAATAACCATTTCATTTTAAAGCTTTTGTATGTTTAATTAGCCATTTAACATCAAGATTTTTTAGTCATTTTGTACAATACACAATTATCGCTTAATGTTAGAACTTTTGTATGTTTAGATAACCGTTTGATGATAGAACTGTACATTATTTTTTAATCATTTCCAATAGTAGAAAAAAGAAACTATTAAATGTTGGAAATTTCATTTGTTTTTTTTCCTTTTCTAAAGAAGAAATTGACATTAACCATTTGTACTTTCATATATTTCAACCCTTTACCACACAATCATGTGTTTTAACAACCCTGAGATAGAAGCCTTTTGAAAACATCATGGAAAAAGGAGAAAATGCTGGTAACCAGCATTTTCTCCTTTGCCCACAACGTTTTCTACCCTTCCCAATAGAAGTTTCATTTTCTCATTTGCATACATTTTGTTGTCTCCAAATGCTTTCAATTAGGACCAGTCTAAAATATTGTCGTTTGGTAAAGAGTTAAACGCTCCCTACAGCAAAAATGGGACATTTGCCACTGGTTAGTACTTTCATATATGTTTTGAGCATGTCCTTCAGCTGAACTAAGCATTCAAATGTATGGTGCTTTCTATTTTATAACCATATCCTGCCGAAAAAAAACGTAAGTATTCATCTTTGGTATTTTCATGTATATTTTACCTATTTCTTTCAGTAGAATAGCCATTTCATTTATTAGTGCTTTTATATAGTTAAACAATTTCCTATGGCAAAAGTAAGTATTTATCGATTATTGGTACACCCATAGGTCTTAACTATTTCTTACGTAGATATAGTCATCTAACATTGGTAAATGTACATCAGTAAGTCAAACCATTTCTTTCTTTGAAAATAACCATTTTCATACATGAAGATAAAGATCTACCACCTAAAGAATTAATTCATTCAATAATACCTCCAGCTTGTCTGTAATATGTTTGTTGTGATTCACCACTTCCACTTTAGAAGATTGAGTGCAGACCCAGTTCCCCTTCTATAAAACAGTAACAAAACATTATTCATGGTGTAAATTAATACGAAAATTCTAGCAGTCTTTTCAATTTCTATCTTGAGCTTTAACTCTTTACCAAATGACAATACTTCAGACTGGTTCAAATTGAAAGCATTTGCAGACGACAAAATAACTGCAACTGAAAATTTGAAATTTGTTTTTGGATGGGTAGAAAACACTGTGGGAAAAGGGGAAAATGCTGGTTACCAGCATTTTCTCCTTTTCCCACAATGTTTTCAAAAGCCTTCTTCTTCAGGGTCGTTAAAACTCGGGATTGTGTGGTAAAGGGTTAAGTTAAATTTCAAGAGTTTTCTTCAAACTTTCTGTTTCATTGGACAGCAGAAAAGACAAAGGAAATACATGAAAGGAAAACTTCACAGCTCTATAATATTGATGAACCCTAATTAAATCTTTCTCCAAATCAAAGGATGAAGTTTCCACTTATTGCAAACCATCAAGCAGCTTTGACACATTGTCCTATAAAACTAATGCTATGCAACAGGTGCTGAAGCATATCTTAACATGTTACAGATTGATCCCTGACTGAAACCTTACTGAAAAATTATGATTGACTTTTTATTTGACTTGGCTAGGAGTACCTAGCACAACTATGCTTGCTTTCATGAAAAGTTTAGATTAAGATTACACTGCAGTTTACCAACATTGACCTTTGCAACTGAGCTACAAAAGTAGAAAGATAATTGAAACATGATTTTACCGGCAGATTTTCTACTGGCCTGACCGAATCTGGTGTAGATGAACTTTCTTGAAGATCTGACAAATTGGATGTTCCAGGTTCCTCATCACTTGGACAATAATCACTATCATTGTCAGACTCTGTTTTCTTAGGATTCACTTTACTTCCATGACATCCAAACATCATTCCAACTTTAGGTAATTCTGACTTTACTTCAGCAGACACATGACTCTTATCTGATGTATCAGCTTCTGTTTTTAAAACAGGTGCTATTTCCTTTTTTTCTGAATTCTTATCAAACTTAGAAACATCAAGGATATAACCTTCTACATCTACAAGTTGTTTCTCTTTCAAACATGAACTCAGCCATGAAGTTTTCACTATGGTAACATTATCTGGTGGTGATTCCAATTTAAGAATTCTGCAGAGTCGCTCTAAGTCCATGTTGTCATCCACAATCAGATGTGTTACTGATGGATTTAAGTCTGTGGATAGAATTCCACCATATTTCTTCAACTGGTTTTCAAAAATCTGCAGTCTCACTTTTTGTAAGCCAGCCTTCAAAATGAATCCTCTCACAGTGGACAAAAAGTTATCAGAGTCTACATTGTACTTGCTCCTTTTGCCCTCTAGTTCTTCAAGGCATGACTTGCCATCCTCTTTCCTCTTTCTGTTTGACATTTTTTTTATGTCTATACATGAAGTTGATGACTGCAACAGATGCTATAGTATCTTGGCCCTGCAAGAGAAATGATCTAACAATAAGTGAGAACAATTTATTACCTCATGAAAGACTTGATGTATGGTTTCAGACTTGACATGCATACTCAGCAACAAAATAACAACACTAAAATTCAACCGAATAATTAATGTACCATTATGCTGTCATAATTGTAACCCCATTTCCTGTGATAGGCTAGACCACCTAAACTAAGTTACAAAGGCATCAAGCAGTTGTCTCGGGTCACAGCAACAGTGTTCTGAACTGGATCCTCAGTTCAAAAGTTTTGTTGGGAAGAAACAGACCCCAGCTGTCTTGAAAAGTTGTCAATAAAGCAATTTGACAGAAAACTGAGAATGGGGTAAATTACGTTAGCAAGTAAGTGCTGATCACATAATTTTCACTTCCTTGTGGAATGTTCTTATACCATTCAAATGTTTAAAACATTCAAAAAGATTTCAACAAGCAAGTAGACAAGTTGATATGATATATATGCAATAATAAGGCAATCTCAACTAATCAAACGAATCAAAACAATCATAAGCGTTTAACCCTTTACCACGAGGCAATATTTTAGACATTTTCATTAAAAACGTTATCAGATGACAGATATGACTCGAAAATTATTTTTTGACGGAGACAAAACATAGTAGGAAAAGGAGAAAATGTTGGTTACCAACTTTTTTTCCTTCTCCCGCATTGCTTTGAAATGCCTTCTTCATCAGGGCTGTTTAAAAGCCGCTTTGTGTGGTAAAGGGTTAATAATGACCTAGTTTGCATAATTACCTTCAACCTTTCACAGAGAGCAGTTGGATACACATAAATACTTGAAACCAGCTTTGCTGTTAATGAAGCTTTTACAGCATGCGCTTTGGTGTATTGTTAATCTGATATTTAAGCAGCATGCATTATGATTAGTGCTTGAATGGGTGACCAAGCTATGGCATGCATCACTGCACATGAAAGTTGTGGTTGAAATCCTTTACTTCAAAGATCTTAAAATGTTTCTTTTTTTGTGATAAATCTAAACAGAAATTTCAACTAAATGAATAAATTTGTAAATCTTCTTTTTATTTGGTCCAAGTCTTCTCCTATTTCATCGAATCTTCTTGGGGTCGAATCTTTCAGTATCGGGCCGAATCGTCTTGGGGCCGATACTTCCACCTCAAGAGATAATCATATTTATGGATGCAAATTCAACCGAAAAAAAAAAACAAAGAAGACAATGTCAGAAACACAATTTATAAATTAATACAACTATCCTTATAAATGAAGTGAATGTCACATTGTATTCATAATAGTATGCACATTTTGACAACAGGTAGAAACAGACGACAAATTGTGAATCCTACTTTCACTTCCAGCCATGTTGGAAAACAAAGGGACATATCGTTAAATTTTTGAACCCCTTCGATACTTATGTCATAGATCTATACTTTGTTGTTAGTTACACGAAGACAAAGCAATATTTATTGCTTTAGTCATTCTAAAATATAATGTAGAAGCATATCTTTACAAAACACTTTTTTTTTTTCATCCCATATTACAATTGATGATCCCTCTATAAGGAAGCTAGGCCCATGCAGAACAAGGTATTGATTGCAAAAGAAAAACATATTATTTCAGTATGCTTGGTATTTATCTGAACCTCCCCACCCCCATTTCTTTCAAGTTTTACCCCAAAATTTTGTCACTGCATCTTTAAATTTGAATGTTCGTCTTTTTATTCATTATAACCACATGAATTTGTTGTCTGTTAATTGTTTTCATTTGAAAGTTTCAATTGGGATATTCTAAATGAGTGACTTTCTTACAGGCACTCTTTTAGACTTATCCCAATAGAATGCATTTGCAGACAACAAATAAATGTGGTTAAGATGGTTGAAGTAGTGAAAGTTGTCTAAAGTGTAATGGAAAACATTGTCGAAAAAGGAGATGCTAATTACCAGCTTTTTCTCTTTTTGGAGTTTAGAATGGAGAAACATTAAGATTGACACGTAGTTGGTGAATACAGACGCTGCCCTTAGATATGTGCCATGCCCTGTAAAAAGGGAGCTTAGTGCATCTCCGTGATGCATCATACTAAGCAAGACATCACATAATTAGGGATTTATAAAAATTGTTTTGTCTCACAACTGACTGTATCATAAGTTAGACTGGTCCCTTGACATACTGAAAATTGATCAATAGTGAAAAGTTTTGGCCAAGGTCATTTTGCACAGGCTGACCTGGGTTGATATTTTTCGCAGATGCATTAAGCCCATTTTTCACAGAGCATAGTTCATACCAATTAGTTTCTTTATAGGTCAGTAATGTCTGAAATACTTAAAGGTATCTAGAAGAGAAGCACCTTTGATTGAAATGTACATATAGCTTGGATGTCATTTCTTTGTTTGTGTCCACTAGTAGCTTCAGCCAGGGATCATAATTATATACATAATATGTGTATATAAGATCCCTGCTTCAGTACTGATTTTATGATTGTGTTTCTGCACAGAATAACAAAATATCAAAGCTACCCTGAGTACCATCTGATTTGGGGATAGAGAAAAGATGATAGTTTAGAGACTGCCTTATAGATCTATGTGTTCAATGAATTGTTATAGATTGAGAGGGCTTGCCTTCAAAAAGATATAGAATGCAATATCACTTGTAATGAAGCAAGGCTTGAGTTCTGATCAAGTGAGTCAATTTTTTCCGAGTCAAATGTTTGTTGCAGGGAGATGATGTGCAGAACCCATTGCTGACTCAAGGTCATAGTTGAAGGTCACAAGCTGAGGCTTCCAATTTCGTGTCTACTGCATATGGTCTTAGAGGATTTTCATTATCATTAAACTCTGGCCCAATGTTCCTCTCAGTGAATTAATGTGCAGAGTTATTAACCCTTTACCAAACAATCCCAAATTTAAACGACCCTAAAGAGGAAGACTTTTAAAGACATTGTGGGAAAAGGAGAAAATACTGGTTATGAGCATTTTTTCCATTTCTCTCAATATCATCAGTAGTCCTCCTCTTCAGGGCCATAAAATTGGAAGATTGTTTGTTAACCCTTTACCACACAATCTGAGTTTTAATGACTCTTAGGAAGTGGCCTTAGGAAAACATTGTTGGAAAAGGAGAAAATGGTGGTAACCAGCAGTTTCTCCTTTTCTAACAATGTTTTCTACCCTTTCAAAGACAAAGACCATTATTTGAGCCACATTTTTATTGTTGGCTGCAAATGCTTTTAATTTGGACTAGTCTACATTTTGCTTGTGTGGTAAAGAGTTAACCCTTTACCAAAAGTAAAAATTTTAGACCCATCCAATTGGAAAGTGTTTGCAGACAACAATTTCAGTGTGGCTCAAATGATATGATTTTGCTCTGACAGGGTGACGGGGTAGAAAACATTGTGGGAAAAGGAGAAAATGCTGGTAACCAGCATTTTCTCCTTTTCCCACAATGTTTTCAGAAGGCTTCTTCCGCAGGGTTGTTAAAAGTTTGGATCGTGTGGTAAAGGATTAAAGGGTTAAAAACATGTACTATCAGCCTATGTGTTACAGGTGATGCACACAGAAACAATTATAGTTGGATGATTGATGCAGAGTCTGGGATTAGTGATTGCAGCTTAGTCATTATGGAGGCAAGTGGTCAGTTAGCCCGAAACATCTCAGGAAGTCCAAGTATGTATACCATTCTTGTCATCATTAGAGCATAGAATAAATCAAGAAGACATTTACAGTCTAGAAATAAGCCCAAATATGCGTATTATCTTGTTTGCTCTTGTCAAGAATGTCTTAGCAAAGTAGACGGTCGAAGATCAAACTGCACTTATCTATTCTGCAGTCTTGTCCCTGAGAAAGAAGCCATCTGAAAACATTGTTGGAAAAGTTGAAAATGCTGGTTACCAGCATTTTCTCCTTGTCCTACTGTTTTCAACCTATCCAAGGACAAATACTATCATTTGAAAAACATTTGAAGTGTTTCCTGTAAATTCCTTCCATATGGACCAGTCCAGAATTCTGATGTGTGGTGTGGTTAATAGCATTTTTCTAGACGTGAGTCATTAAATTTCATCTGAGATGCTAACTTACATTATGATCCTTTATCTAACCCTTTACCACACAATGTAGAGTTTTAACAACCCTGAAGAAGAAGCCTTTTGAAAACATTGTAGGAAAAGGAGAAAATGCTGGTAACCAGCATTTTCTCACAATGTTTTCTAACATTTCAGATACAAATCCATTTATTTTATCCATATGTAATCTGTCGTTTGAAAATGCTTTCAATTTGGGAAAGTCTAAAATTTGCCATGTGGTAAAGGACTGTATTGATCATATTACATCCACTGTCATAAATCCCTTTACTCTTTCCCAAACAATCTCGGGTTTTCGCATTTGAAAGCTTATGAAAATATTGTGGGAAAAGGAGAAAATACTGGTAAACAGCATTTTCTCCTTTTCCCACAATGTTTTCAACCCTATCCAATACATAAATCGCTATATAAGTTACACTTAATTTGTCATCTGCAAATGCTATCAGTTTGGTCCAGTCTAAACTTTTGCTGTTTGGTAAAGGGTTAAATATGCTGTCAGAGTGTCTTGTATGAGTTTTGTATTTTGGCAAATTTATTTGTTAACCCTTTACCACATAATCCTGACTTTTAACGACCCAGAGAAAGATGGCTTTTGAAAACACATTGTTTTCTACCCTTCCCAAAACAAACTTTAATTCTTGGGCCACATTTATTTTGTCTCCTGCAAATGCTTTCAATTTGGACTAATCTAAAAATTGTCATTTGGGAAAGAGCTGATGTTATAAACATGACTTTATCCTGCAGAAAAGCATTCTGTTAAATGACAACACTTTGGTTTTTGTCCGCTTTTTTTTTTTCTTTTGTGAGTAAAAAAAGGGAACTTTGTTTTCTTTTACGTTTTATCGACACATGTTTCGTTTCCAACCATAAAAAACATGTGTTTCATTTCAACCATAAAAATTCAATGTCTTTACCTGTGGAATTTATTAACCCTTTACCATACACTCCTGACTTTTCATGACCCGGAGGAAGAAGCCTTTTTGAAAACAATGTGGGAAAAGGAGAAAATGTTGGTAACCAGCATTTTCTCCTTTTCCCACAATGTTTTCTAACCTTTTCAGAACAAATTTTAATTACTAAGTCACTTATATTTTGTCGCCTGCAAATGCTTTGACTTTGGACAAGTTTACATTTTTGTCGTACAGCAAAGACTTTATAGTGACTGTACATGTACTTGCATTAGCTTTGATTTATGTTCAGTATACGTAGTTATAATCTCCTTCTAGCATAGAAGCTAATAATTATCCTATATATTTGTATATAAAATACCTTTACAGCATCCTTTCTGGACTATACTGATGATGATGAAGATGATGATGACTTGCTTCACACTGCTCCTGCCTTTTTGAAGTCACTTGAGGAAGTTGCGTAAGTACATATACTGGAGTTAGTGTTGTTGGTTTCTGGAAAGCAGTAAAGGCTAGTATCGTAGTTCAGTACCGTAGTTTTTACACATCTCATTATTGCACCATTTTCAATATATGACATTTCAGCAATGATCATCTCTGTACACGAATACAGGTTATTCATTTTATATATATGTAGTTCATATAAAGCTTTCTCAGTTTTAGCTATGCTCTCTGAAAAAGGGGCTTAATGCATCTGCTAAAAGTATCGACCCAGGTCAGCCTGTGCAGGTTGACCTGGGCCAAAACTTCTCGCTATTGGTCAATTTTCTGTATTTCCAAGGACCAGTCTGCCTCATGATCCAGTCGGTTGTTAGACAAAAAGGATTTTATGGATCCATTATTATTTGATGGCTTGTATGGTATTATGCATCACAGAGATGCATTAAGCCCCCTTTTGCCAGAACATGGCTCATTTCGTTGTGGCATGCTTTTTATTTTAGGACATTTGATGATGTATACTACCAACAAATGGTGTATTATTCTCGTGTATAAGACCTTTAACGGACAACAAAATTGATTCATGCTTTGGGAAAAGGGCATTAAATGCATCTCTTTAAGCCTCTACCACAAAATCCCAACTTTTAATGACCCTGAGAACGAAAGCTTTTGAAAATATTGTGGGAAAAGAAGAAAATGCTGGTAACCAGCATTTTCTCCTTTTCCCAAAACAAATTTCAATTTTTAAATTCTGTTTATTTTGTCATCTGCCAATGCTTTCAATTTGGACAAGTCTATATTTTTGGCATTTGGTAAAAAGTTAAAGCATTATATCAGGCAATTAATCACATAATTATGGATCCATAAAATCTGTTTTGTCTTACAACCAGTAGATATGAGGTGGAAGGGTCCTTAGACATGAAGGAAATTTACAAAAAGCAAAAAGTTTAGACTCAAATCAGCCTATCTGGGCTGTGCAGGCTGACATGGGTTGATACTTTTCGCAGATGCATTAAACCCCCTTTCCACAGAGCATGTATATGTTTAAATCAGAAGTAATTAGCAGAGAACAAATTAATTGTGATGATTTGATTTGTGTTTGAATCGTTAGAAAGCATTCTGGGAAAAAGGAGAAAATGCTGGCTACCAGCTTTTTCTCTGTTTTCTAGAATTCTTTCAGTAGCAGTCTCTCAGTGTTGTAAAAACATGGGACTGTTTGGTAAAGAGTGAATGGACAATGCCTTTAATTTTTTTTTACAGGAACAGACCATCACCAGAGCCAAGTGTAGACCATAACTCAAGTATAGGTGTAAGATTTTTTCTTTTTTTCTTTTAATATATCAGACTTTCTGATTTCACAAGTTTAATTGATTTTAAGTTTAACTCATTACCAAATAATCCTGGGTTTAAACACCCTTAAGCAGAAGGTCTTTGAAAAGATAAACCCTTTACCACACGACAAAAATTTATACCCGTCCAAACTGAAAGCATTTGCAGACGACAATTTGAATGTGGCTCAAATGATGTGATTTTTGTTTGATGCGGTAGAAAGCATTGTGGGAAAAGGAGAAAATGCTGGTTACCAGCATTTTCTCCTTTTCCAACAATGTTTTCAAATGGCTTCTTTCTCAGGGTCGTTAAAAGTCGGCATTGTGTGGTAAAGAGTTAAGGGAAAAGGAGGAAAATGCTGATTACCAGCATTTTCTCCTATTCCGACAATATTTTCTACCTTTTTAAAGACAAATATCATCATTTTAGCCACCTGTATACAATGCAGATGTATTGTCGTCTGCAAATGCTTTCAAATTGGAGAAGTCCAAACTTTTGTCGTATGGTAAAATGTTGGGTCATTATCAGTACTTCCTGCAGATGACTTGTGATTCTTGCAGCAGGCTACTGTTGACAAAACTATGTGGCAAAAAGAAATATTGCTCATAACAATTAGCTCTTTACCAAAAGACAAAATTTTAGACTAGTCCAAATTGAAAGCATTTGCAGACGACAAAACTAATGCGACTCAAAAATGAATATTTGTTTTGGGAACAATAGAAAACATTGTGGGGAAAAGGAGAAATTGCTGGTTACCAGCATTTTCTTTTTTTTTCCCACAATATTTTCAAAAGGCTTCTTCCTCAGGGTCATTAAAACTCGGGATTGTGTGGAAAATGGTTAATTACTCTTTGTACAAAAATATGTCCGAATAGATCCCTTAATTTAACAAAATTACTTACAGCAAGCAATTTTTCCTTTAACCACAATGTTTCCATAGGTATTCATGAATTAAACATAACTCAGTTTTGCATCATTCTAGAAACATGACACTGTGATAAAGATTTTCTTTGCAGAAAAATAAAGACTTTCAGTTCTCTGTGCATATATTTATGAAACTTACCTCAACTCTTTTACCGAAAATTTCAGCCTTGGGTCCAAGTTTATCTCCTTACCAAACAACAAAATTGTAGACTGGTCGTAATTAAAAGCATTTGCAGACGACAGAATAAATGTGATTGAAAAACTGAACTTTGTGTTGGGAAAGGTAGAAAACATTGTGGGAAAAGGAAAAAATGCTGGTTACCAGCATTTTTTCCTTTTCCCACAATGTTTCCAAAAGGCTTCTCCCTCAGGGCTGTTAAAACTCGGGATTGTGTGGTAAGGAGTTAAAGCATATTATGCAGATAACAAATCAAATGTGGCTTAAGTGATTGGATTTGTCTTTGAAAGGGTAAAAAACATTGCAGGAAAAGCAGAGGATGCTAATTACTAGCACTTTCTTCTTTCCCTACAATGTTTTTTTTTTTTTTTTTTTTTCAAAAGACAGCATTATGTGGTAAAGGGTTAATTATTTATGGTTTCTTTTTCAGTCACTTTGCAATAGTCCAGGCACACCACAGAACACTGACATTTTAAAGAGGACTGTAAAATCAAGACTATGTTTAGACAATCTCCTTCAGGAACAGACTGAAAAGGTACTGTACATATATCTGTCCATAACCCTTGGAGTGCAAAATAGCCAACATGAAAATTTTCACTCTGGGAAAAAAAAACATCCAAAATAATTGCGATTTGAAGGTCAATTTGATTAGAATGTCTGGGCATAGCCAGTTGTGTAGAATTTTACTCAAATGGGTTTTCTTAGACTGCACTTATACCTTGTAGAAATTTTCAGATATTATCTTTGACTTATCTTTTTCCTGAGTGTCCTTGAATCAATGAATTTTGTTTATATCTCATACTGTTTGTGGTTTGATGACGTCACATGGTATTTCAGCTCGTAACCCTTACAGTAATGGAACATTTTATTGCAACTTTTCATATTTATTGCTGTATTAACTCTTTACCACACAATCCTGAGTTTTAACGAATCTGAAGAGGGCTTTTGAAAACATTGTGGGAAAAGAAGAAAATGCAGGTAACCAGCATTTTCTTCTTTTCCCACAATTTTTTCAATGATCTTAAAGACGGGTACTGTCGTTTGTTTCCCATTTTATTTTGTCGTCTGCAAAGGCTTTCAATTTGGACTGGTCTAAAATTTTGTTGTGTGGTAAAGAGTTAAATAATTTCATGTAAATTATCTATACTTACATGTACAAGGAAGCCAGTAAAGATATCTGCTGCAAGTTTGATTGCAAAGAAAAAGAGTTAATCCTTTACCAAGAGACAGACTTTGAGACTTTTCCAAACTGAAAGCATTTGCAAGCGACAACTTAACCCTTTACCACACAATCCCGACTTTTAACAACCCTGAGAAAGAAGCCTTCTGAAAATATTGTAGGAAAAGGAGAAAATGCTGGTAACCAGCATTTTCTTCTTTTCCCACAATGTTTTATGTCCTTCCCAAAACAAAATTTCAATTTTTGAGTCACATTTATTTTGTCATATGCAAATTCTTTCAATTTGGACAAGTCAAAAAATATGTAGTGTGGTAAAGAGTTAAGTGTGTCTCAAATGATACATTTGTCTTGAAAGCGTCAAAAACATGGTTGGAAAAAGAGAAAATGCTGGTTACCAGCTCTCTTCCTCAGGGTCATTAAAAGATGGAATTGTTTGGTTAACTCTTTACCAAACAACAAAAACTTTGACTCATCCAAATTGAAGGCATTTGCAGACGACAAAATTAATATGACTCAAAAACTGAATTTGTTTTGGGAAGGGAAGAAAACATTTTGGGAAAAGGAGAAAATGCTGGTTACCAGCATTTTCTCCTTTTACCACAATGTTTTCAAAAGGCCTTTTTCTCAGGGTTGTGAAAAGGGTTAAGCTTTTTGGTAAAGGGTTAAGCTTTAGAGAAAGAGTTTCCCCAAACTGAATCTACTGGTATATCTAGTGAAAATTGTCACAATACATTGGAAAAATGGCATCGAACTTATCAGAACTTTATTGTAAATTTTCCAGGCAAACCATGTGAAAGACTACAATGATTTAAGAACAGAACTAAAGGTATGTATATATGCTGTGAAAAATTCGAGAATTTATCTACCAAAACCATAAAGTTGTTAAATGTAGAAAATCTTAAACATATGTTACTGGTTAGCTTTTTGGCGTTACTTCAGAATACCGGTATTTGGCAAGCAAATGTCTGGGCAGACAGAGGAACGAATTAAAATGGTGTCAAGTGTTTTGGTTTTTTTTTCATCTCTACTTAACCCTTTACCACACAATCCTGAGTTTTAACAATCCTGAGAATGAAGCCTTTTGAAAAAATTGTGGGAAAAGGAGAAAATGCTGGTAACCAGCATTTTCTCCTTTTCCCACAATGTTTTCTACCCTATCAAAGAAATATCATATTATTTGAACCACAATGACATTGTCCTCTGCAAATGCTTTGAATCTTGGACGAGTCTAAACTTTTTTCATGTGGTAAAGGGTTAAAATTTATCTATATTCCTCAAAACATTTTTCGACAAAGTCAGTTTACACTAGAAAAGCTACCACAGCAGAAGTTTGGGAATTTTCTTTGTGAAAGCAACAATAGCAGAGGTTTGGCACTTGCATGTGGCACTCTTGTTTACCTTACAAGAGTTTAACTAAGTCCTGTTGTCATTTTTCCATTTTCAGACAGATGGTGGGTTTGTGAATATTCTTAATAAGGAGGAAGAAACACCAGAAGAAGGTAAATAGGGATATAAAAATAAATCAATGCTCCAGATAAGAGGGAGTGGTGGTATTCTAAATCCATTATTTCTCTTCCAAACCCTATATTGTGTGTACTCATTAGAATCGTCTCGATGAATAATTAATATTTTCAATTTTGAAATCAAAATCACTCCCTCTGTCTAGAGCTCTGTAAGTATTGTACTGCAACACTTACGGTGCTTCTCTTACCAAATAAAAATGGCCTATTTATTTGTTTGGCATGCCAATGGTAAAATCATTATTTTCTGCAGAAGACTTTTGAATGCCTTGAAGCAGACATCGTGTGAAAACACTGTGGCGTAAGGAGAATTTCTTCTTTTGCCCCAAAGCTTTCATGTGTATTTACCCTATACCTTTATACACATGTATTCTGGACTTGCCCATGTTAAAAGCATTTGCAGATGGCATAGCAATTTTGGCTAGAATCAAGAAATTTGTCTTGAATAGGGTAGAAAATATCGTGGGAAAAGGGGAATATGCTGAATACTCGCATCTTCTCTGTTTTCAACAATGTTTTCAAATGCTGTTTTTCTCATGGTGCCCGCCTGGGTAGCTCAGTGGTTAGCGTATCTGACTCGTGACCTGGTGGTTGTGAGTTCGATACCCGGTTGAGGCAAACTTTCTTTCTGGCGATTTTTCGCCTCTCACCTCTGATGCATGTGAGGAAAGTAGTCAGTGGCTTTGGAAAGAAAGATGTGTCAGTACTGGTGTGAGAAAGCCAGGAAACACATGGGTGCGTCACTGATCGCCATGATATGACCGGAGCTGTTAAAATGGCGTTAAACTCCAACACAATACAATACAATTTCTCATGGTTGTTAAAGTACAGTGTTGTTGGGTTGAACTTTGAATTATCTATATACCCTACCGGTATTTTTCACAAAAAATTGGTTGGAAAAGGTAATGCCTTCAAACGAAAACCTTTTTTTCTATTACTGTTCTATGTCCAACAGAAATTGAACTTCAAGAAGACCATGAGCTGATTCTAAAACAGTTAAGTGAAGGTGATTCAGAAATTCCGGAAGATAGACCCGGTTTTCAAGTGTTTGATAAAGACAAGTATTGTTGTATGTTTGTCGAGACCTTACATCCATGTGATTGTGGGTTTACAGTCGGTGAAAATGGTACAACTATAGAGCGACATATACATGCCATTACACAAGGTAGACATGTTTAAAGTGTTTAAATTCTTACAGGGGCCAGTAAAAACTTTTTACCAAACAATCCTGTGTTTTAACTCTTTATCAAACAACAAAATTTTTTAACTTGCCCAAGTTGAAAGCATTTGCAGACAACAAATTAAATGCTTATTAATTGTTGAAATTTGTCTTGGAATGAATGAAAAACATTGTGGGAAAAAGAGAAAATGCTCGTTACAAGCATTTTCTCCTTTTCCCACAATGTTTTTAAATGCCACCTTATTCAAGGTTGATAAAATCGAGGATTGTGTGGTAAAGGGTTAATGGCCCCGAGGAAAAAGGCTTTTGAAAACTTTGTTGGAAAAGGAGTAAATGCCGGTAACCAACATTTTCTCCTTTTTCCTCAAGGTTTTCTTCCTTTATAAAGACAAATGCAATCATTTTAAATTCATTTGTCTGCGACTGTTCCCCCACTGCATCTCAGTATTTGTCCTCGAATACTGCCAATCATATTGGGTTAGTTACATTGGGCACCAAATGTAAATGGAAAAAAAGCTGTTGTGGTAAGACTAAGTCTCACATCCTCGACCCCATGCTGTGTGAAAGTGGTCTACTGATGGGGCTATCAAGCCATGCCTAGCCTTGGTTTAGCCTTCTCGGACAGGGTTATTAAAAGCCATAATTGTTTGGTAAAGGGTTAAATGGAATTGTAGCCTTCGGCTCACCGGACAAAATTCCTTCACCTTGCCCGATAGACTTTGCGAATCCCAGATACCAACCATCTTTTCTCTGTTTTTATTTCAGATCAGTACCAGACATTTGTAGAATCAGACATTCTATCCCTCTGCTATTCAAAAATAACATGCAAAAATGAAGTTCTTAGATGGCTTCTCTTTATAAGTAAGTACCTAATCTGATCTCATTAACCCTTTACCGCACAATCCAGAGTTTAGATGAACCCGAACAACAAGGGTTTTGTTTGGGGAAAGAAGAAAATGCTGGTAACAAGCATTTTCTCTTTTTCTGGTATTGTTTTCTATCCTGTCACAGACATGTCCCATCATTTGACACACATCTAATTTGTCACCTGCAAATGCTTTAGGTGGATTGGTCCAAGATTTTGTCATTTGGTAAGGGTTAATAAGACTCCCTATGGGTTTTACTGGAGAGGGCTATAACTTTTGCATTTCTAGTTCTGATGTCTTTCAGCCTCTATGCCTGTATGTCCTTCGCCTGAAATTCAGGGCCTGGTCTCATGAAAAAACATAAGTCTCTTATTTTGCTCAAATCCATAAACTCATTTTCCAACTTAAATTTAGTTCTAATCAGAGATGTGTTTCACAAACATTAACAGACTTTTGTAAAGTTCTCACATCCTGAACTGACACAAGGTTTCAAACTCAACTGCACAAAATAAAAGACTTGAGTCTATTCACTTACTGAAGTCCATTTATTTTGCTTAGTTGAGTGTGGAATGTTGTGTCAGCTCAGGATTTGAGAATATTACTAAGGTCTATTATGGTTTGTGAAATGCATCTCAAATTGAGCCATGCTCTGTGAAAAGGGGCTCAACACATTTGCAAAAAATATCCACTTATGTCAGCCTGCGCAGTCCACGCAGGCTGACATGGGACGAAACTTTTCGCTATGTCTAAATTTTCTGCATGTTAAAGGATAATGCTACCTCATGGTTCAGTCGTTTGTTTGTCAAAATCAATTTTATTGATCCATAATTACAACATGTAGGTGATGTCTTGCTTGGTATATAATGCATTACTGAGATGCATTAAGTCCCCTTTTGCTGGAGCACAGCTCAATTAGAAACACAGCTTAAGTCAGAAACTGAGTCCTTTAGTGGACTTGAGCAAAATAAGAGACTGAAACTTTTTCTGAAACCTGTCTTGGTACAAAAAAAAAAGGGCGACATTAATGAAACTTAATCTTGAGATAGATGACAATAATTAAGTAGAGTATTGTACAAAATATGAAAAAGTGTGAGATCAAGATCATACTGCAGTTTATTTGTACTCTGATATTGATCTTGTTACAACCAGCAAGTCACAAGAAAGAGCAAATGAGACAAACCAGACAAATTCAGCAAAGGTGCCTTGCGGGGCTACTCAGTGCTGATATATTATACAGAGACATCCAACTCTTTAGAAATGATTCAGCCTCACCTGATGTATATGAGCCATGATCTGGCAAAAAGGGGTGTTATGCATCTCTGTGATGTATTGTACCAAGCAAGTCATCACATAATTATTGATGGGTAAATTCCATTTTTGTTTAGCAACCAAATGAATCATGAGGTGGAATGTTCCTATTAAATGCAGAAAGTTGAGCAAAAGCAAAAAGTTTTGACCCAGGTCAGCCAGGCTGACAATTGTTGATACTTTTTTCAGATGCATTATATCTCCTTTTCACAGAGCAGGACTCACATACCATAAAGCACCCTACGTTTGGCCTAGCATAGGCCTTTGCATTCATTAAAGGAGGGGATAATTATCTAGCCAAAATCTACACTGACGAAAAGACAACAAGATTTTACATAGGCCCTAAATTTTAAACCTCCCCTAAATTGTTGTCCTTTATTAACTTGATTTATTATCTTGTTTTGGATAAAAGGAAAAAAGTGATTTTAGATTTTCAGTCATTATACAAATATCTACAGTAGACAGATTTTGAAAACAATGTGGGGAAAGGAGCTATTACATTGTACTTCTTTAAAGGAACAGCTTTTTTTCAGTGTCAGTTGATGATAACTTCTTGTTGAGACAAGGCTGCAATAAGACACTGTTAAATGTCATCCATCAACAAAGAGTTAGAGGAGGGGAAATTTGGTGTCCTTCAGTTTATGACTTCATCACAGTTTTATGTAATTTTGGTAAGATTTTGTCACAGTTTTTTGTAATTTTGGTTAGATTTTTGGTTTGGCATTTATGAAGAAGACATCAAGGCATTGTCATGACCTTGTTGTATGTGTCATCAGGGAAAAACTTTGACATTTTCTGTCATTATTGGAAAATATTTGAGCCATATTCTGACAAAAAAAGAGTTTAATGAATTTCTGTGATGTGTTATTCTAAACAAGTCATCATGGATTCAAAATCCAGTTTGTCTGACAGTGGACTGAATAATGAGGTAGACAGGTCATTTGACATTCACAGAATTGAGCATAGCAAAAACTTAAAACTTTTGACCCATATCAGCCTTCATGAACTGCGCAGGCTTTCATGGCTTGACACTTTTTGCAGATGCATTAAACCCTCTTATCACAGAGCATGGCTCATTTACTTCAGACTCCGAATAATTGTCAACTTTCAAAAGGAGAACCCATACTTGACAGACTGGTAACCACAAGACATTTTTGACACAGTTATGGCCTTTTTCTAGTTTGCAATTTTCACTGAATAAGCAGCCCAAGCCAAACACCCCCATACTTGACAGGCAGGTACCCTCAAGACATTTATTACTCAGTTATGGCCTTGTTCTAGTTAACAGTTTTTGCTGAATAATAAACCCAAGCTAAGCATTGGCACCAGCATGCAGTGCTCTTTTAAAACTTTCTCATAACTCCTGTACAACATATTTTTTAATCAGATTGAATACCTACTTAAATTTGGATGAATTTTCATCATAATTTGGAAGGGTCTATGTTTTTACGTCCCTTTTATGCATGGTGTATGATATCAAATGAACTCGAATGATACAGAGTGTTAGAGCATTTGGGTGTGGATATACACTTAGATTGAGCTACATCTACTTGTATTGAAATGTACATCTGAGATGTCCCTTCTTGCCAGTGCTCAGGTTAGGAAGACTTTTAGTTTACAATCTGCCAATTTTCTGAACCTTTTATTGCTTTGGTCGGTTGTATTAAACTCTACTTTCATGCTAAGATTTCTCTGTTTAACCTGTCACCTATGATCCCGTGTTTTCATGACCATGGGAAAGAGGTCTCTTGAAAACATTGTGGGAAAAGGAGAAAATGCTGGTAACCAGTATTTTCTCCTTTTCCCACGTCATCTATTCTGCCACAGAACTACTGTTCATTTTGTACCATTTTGAGATTTGTCACCTCCAGTTGCTCTCAATTTGGGAGAGTCTAAAATCTGTCGTTTGGGAGAGGGTTAAAGTCAGCCAGTGCCGTTACATTTTCTATTGGGTTTATCAATAGAGGTCAAAATATCAAGGTTTTACCAAGTAGACATTGAGACATTGCTGTTTAGGTTTTAGACAATACTACTGGTTATCATAGAGAGCAGTTTGGTATATTAGCACTTGAAACCTGCTTTGCTGATGAGCTAGCTTTTACAGTGATGCAGTTAGGTTCATGTCTCTATTTGATAGTTTTGCAGTGTGTGTTATGGTTGGTAATTGGATGTGTGACCACATTGTTGCATATTGCACTTTGAAAAGATCATCATGCCTGAAAATAGCTGTATTGGCAGCAAATTTACTTGAGCAGAGCTCTGGGAAAAGGAGGTTTGATGCATCCTGGTGAGTGGTTATACCTTATACATGTACCTTATTCCCAGTAAGTCATGCATGTTGTTGCATGATATGGACTCATTTCATCTAAAAACCAGCTGAATCATGAGACAGTATGGTCTCTTGACATGCAGAAAGTTGACCAATAGCACAAAGTTTCGCTCCATGTCAGCCTGATTGCAGATGCATAAAACCACCATTTCACAGAGCATAACCCATTTACTCTACCTCTGATTGGGAATTGATTTGAATATCAAATATTACAGTGTTAGTTATTTCCAATTTGGTGAAGATTTTTGTGTTACTTGAAATGTATTTGGTATTCAGGATCCATTTAGAGAGAGAGTCCTTTTTGACAAAATTCATTTTATATGGCAATGTTCAACTTTCTTGAATTCTTTTAACAGGTGCTTCATTAGATTCATTGATTCCAAAAGAACTTGAGAAAGAGTTTAATACAGACATTGTCAGGTAAGGGACTTCTAGACATTAAGGTTATTATAACCCTTTACCACACAATCCCAACTTTTAACGACCCAGAGGAAGGATCCTTTTAAAAACATTGTGGGAAAAAGAGAATGTTTTCCACCCTTCCCAAAACAAATTTCAATTTTAAATTCACATTTATTTTGTTGTCTGCTAATGCTTTCAGTTTCAACCAGTCTAAAATTTTGTTGTTTAGTAAAGAGTTAAAGGGATTTCCTCTCTCTCATAAATGAGCCCTGCTCAATTTGGACTAGTCTAAAAATTTGTCATTTGGTAAAGAGTTAATTAGCGCTTAACAATTTTATTAATGAAACAAGAAATGAGCAGTTGTTGTAATCTATCCAGGTGCTCCTGTCCAACATTGTTTTCAAGAGCTGCCTACTCAAGGGTCATGAAAAAAGGCATATTTGTATTGTAATTGGCTAGACCTTTCTGCTGTTGTTTTTTTATGGTTTACAATTATACCAATGACACTAGAATCTCGAGGGCTATAAGCCCAAGACTTCGTCAAAAAAGTATTTCTCCTGGTTTTAGAAATGAGTTTGTTGATTTTTTTTCTTTTTTTTTTTGTTCAATGCATTTATGCTTTAATTCTTTGCTAATGAGACAGTTTTAGAGCAGTTCTACTTGAAAGCATTGACAGATTGCATAGGCACTGATCAAATGATAGGATATACATGTACTTTAAAAGTAAGAAAACATTGTGAAAAAGGGAGAAAATACCAGATACCGGCATTTTCTCTCTGTCCAATAATGTTTTCTAGTACCTTTATCCTCAGTTTGCTGAGCCCAGTTGTGCATTCAGTAGCATACTGGACTTGAAACCAGGGGGTTGCTTGTTCCAACCCTCAGCTCAGCGAATTTTTTTGGAGGAGTAAAGATATTTATTTTGACAGGATTAATTTCTCTCTTACCACTGACATTGCTTCCATGATGGTTATGTCGGAAAGCGGCCAGTGGCTTTAGAAGAATATCGTGGCAAGTTCTTGTAAAAGAAACTCCAGAAAACCGTAGATAGGTGGATTAGCCACCGTGGTATAACTGAAAATAATGATGTTAAAAAGGGTGTTAAATACCATACAAATAAATAAGTTCATTCTCATGGTTGTGAAAACTGAGTTTTTTTTTTTTTTTTTAATAAAGGGTTAATATCTGTATACTCATGTGTAAAGAAAATTAAGGTCAGTATCTTGCATATGGTTTTGTAACAATATTAACATACCCATTGACAATCTCATTTTCAAACTTGTATATGAGCCATGCTTTGTGAAAATTAGGTTTAGTGCATCTGCAAAAAAAGTATCAACCCAGGTCAGCCTGCACAGACCATATAGGCAGACCTGCATAGAAACCTTTTGCTATAGGTAAATTTTCTGCATGTCCATGGAGCATTGAACCCCATGCTGTAGCCGGTTGTTAAACATAATGGATTTTTATGGATCCATAATTATGTGATGACTTGCTTGGTATAATGAATCACAGAGATGCATTAGACCCCCTTTTTCCAGAGTATAGTTAATTTGTTTGTAAGCTTCATGCTCTTCTCTAGATACCTCTTTTTTTAAAAGCCTATGAAAACTTGACTGAAAAGTAATTAAAGTATCAAATTCTATAATGGAAAAACCCATTTTCATCAAAGACTATTTCTCTGCATTGTAGAAGTAAACTACTAAACCAGACAAGGATCAAAACCACAACAAAAGAGAACCACACAGGAGTTAGTGAAGAGAGTCTAAGAGACAAAATAAAGCTGGTTTTACAATTAATTGCCATATCTCACATGAAAAACAGGTGGGTAGATTAAATTTTTGACTGACTGGGAAAAATAGGGAAATAAAACATGGAGCTACATTCATTTTCTTAAGAGCTCCTCAGAGCTCCAGATAAGAGGGAGTGATGGTATTCTAAATCCATTATTTCTCTTCCAAACCCTATGTTGTGGATACTCATTAGAATTGTCTCAATGATACCATTCTAATGGGTACCCATAACATAGAGTTTAGTGGAGAATAATTAATATTTTCAATTTTGAAATCAAAATCACTCTCTCAGTCTGGAGCTCTGGCTCCTTCTTTGACCTTCTGTAACCTTTTACTGTACAGGTTAATTTAATTCTTTACTAAACAATCCTGTGTCAAATGACTCTGAAGAAGTCTTGTGAAAACATTTTGGGAAAAGGAGAAAATGCTGGTAATCAGCATTTTCTCCTTTTCCCCCAATGTTTTTGACCCCTTTAAAGCTGAATTTCATCACTTCAGCCACAGCCAGTTTGTCATCTACCAATGCTTTCAATTTTGTTGTCTTGTAAAGGGATAAAAGCATTCAAGAAATAGTTCAAATGAAACAAAAAATAAATATTTTATAGTATAAAAATTATTTTTCTGAATTGAACCGAAAACATTGAAGGAAGACAAGTAACTGCATGTTACAAGGACATCTTGCAGCACTTTACTTTTTAAACACTGTTGCAAAAGGAGAATTTACCAGTGATCAGCCAACAAGTTATTATAGGAATAAATTTCATCAATGACATTATTAAACACTCATCCCCATTACAAACATTTGTTGACAACGATTATTATGGATTGAATATTATGAATGGCTTGAAAGCATACAAACATTGTGGGAAAAGGCGCAAATGCTAGCTAACTGCTTTTTGTCTCATTAACACAATGTTTTTAAAAAGCCTTGATTCTAAGGGTTGTGAAAAAAGCAGATTGCTACATAACATTATTATTAAATTGTTTGTAAAGTGATTGTATTTGGGTTATAGAAAGGAATACAAACAAAAACTTCAACTTAGAAATTTGATTGTTTATTTCAGCTGTGTACACAATCCAAAGGAATTAACTTTATATGTGGCAGTGTTATGCAAGATGGCTTTGGATCCGCTTTTCAAAGAGTAAGGCATGAATAATTATATGAGCCATGCTCTGTGAAAAGTGGCCTTAATGCATCTGCAGCTAACCTGGGAGGAAACTTTCTACTTTTGGTCAATTTTCTGCATGTCAAAGGACCATTCTACCTCAAGATTAGGTCGGTTGTTAGAGAAAATAGATATTTGGGATACACATTTAGATAACAACTTGCTTAGTATAACGGATCACGGAGATGCATTAAGCTCCCTTTTGCTAGAGCTTAGCTCATATTTAAAGTCTCAGTGGCCCAGACTTGCAATAATTAAGTTGTATAAGTGTATTTGAATTTCTTTCTTACCTGAGTTTCTAGACTAAAAATTTAACTCTCTACAAAATGACAAAACTTTGGATTGTCAAAATCCAAAAGCAATAGAAGAAAGCAAATGAAATGTGGCTCAGACACTGTAAAATGTTTGTGAAAGGGTGGAAAACAAAGTAGGAAAATTTTTGTAAAAGCTTTTCTCCTGAAGGTCGTTAAAACTTGGGATTGTATGACAAGGTTTAACTGTTTACCACACAATCCTGATTTTTAATGACCCAGAGGAAATAGCCTTTAGAAAACCTTTTGGTAAAAGGAGGAAATGCTGGTAATCAGCATTTTCTCCTTTTCCCACAAGGTTTTCTACACTTTCATAGACAAATACCACCATTTTAGCTAAATTTAACCCTTTACCATACAATTCTGGGTTTTCACGACCCTGGAAAGAAAGCCTTTTGAAAACATAGTGGGAAAAGGAGAAAATGCTGGTAACCAGCATTTTCTCCTTTTCCCACAATGTTTTCTACCCTATTAGAATCAGGTTTCATCACTTGAGCCACATTTACTTTGTCGTCTGCAACAGCTTTGAATTTGGACGAGTGTAAAATTATGTTGTTTGGTAAAGAGTTAATATGTCGTCTGCAAATGCTTTGAATTTGGACAAGTCTAAAATTATGTTGTTTGGTAAAGAGTTAAAGAATCTTCTTGTACAAGACTTTAACCCTTTACCACACAATCCTGACTTTTAACGACCCTGAGGAAGAAGGCTTTTAAAGACATTATGGGAAAAGGAGAAAATGTTGGTAAACAGCATTTTCTCCTTTTCCCACAATGTTTTCTGCCCTATCAGAGACAAATATTGTCATTTTCATCACCTTTAATTTGTGGTCTGCAAATGCTTTCAATTTGGTCATGTCCAAAATTTTGATGTTTGGTAAAGAGTTAAAGCTTATACTTGTAGTATTTGACATGGGTGATCTAGTGGACCACTAACAAGATTTTTAATGTATTGCCCTGCTTTGCCCTGGGGTAAAATCTTACCCCAACCCAACAGGTCACAAGTTTATCATGGGCTTATATTTAAAGTGAAATCTTCAAAAGTCTTCTTAACAGAAACAGACAGCCAAAAAGCTATGATACTTGGTATGTTGGACCATCTTTTGTACCTGTTCCAAAATTGTTGAAATTATAGCCGTGGGGCCAAAACTGACCCCTTCATCCTGGAGACACTAGTTCACACACACTAAAGTAATGCTAGCCTGTAGAGGTTGTCTTGTCACAAACTGTGCCAAGGTCTAAGCCAATTTTATATGGAGCTTCATTTTAGTGAATCCATTTGGTTTTAAACATACTTGTACATGTAATTATTTTACATTGATATGGGAAACTAGTTCATACAACTTATATTAATCACTTTCAATGCTTGCCTCCTGGAAACCTTAACCAGTACAGACACTATCAAGATACTGCCATTCAAGGCAATAGTGAAAGTCAAGGTCATTGTAGATAAAGTAATGACAATAGAATCTGCATTGATTTCTACAATTTATGAGCTAGTAATAAGATTTTGCATGATGGTAGATCTTGATAGTTATATTGATTATGCAATGTCATAAGTTAAAGGTCCTTGTCACTTACGAGAAAAGTTAGAATCTGAATGTACTTCAGAAATCTACAAGCTATGTTTATGAAACTTGACTATGGGATTAATTATGCAGATTATGCATGTATGTTTATTTTATGGCTAGGTAGAGGTCGAGATACAAAAAATAAAAGATTTTATGAATCCATATAATGTGATGTCTTGCTTGGTAGAATACATCACAGAGATGCATTAAATCCTTTTTGCAAGAGCGCACCTCACTCGTATTTTATTAAATTTCAGTTTGTTTGGACTTACTAGTTTGCATAACTCTATTGACATGATAATGCAGAGCTATACAGAAACGGAATGGGAACAGGAGGTATAAATTTGTCAAGTAATTTGATATTTTGTACAATTTGGGTTATATGAGAGATCCCAGGCCGTAGTTTTCATTTTGTCTGTTCATTTGTCTGTCTGTCTATACGTCCATCTGGACATATATTTTCTAAACTCTTTGACGAAAATTGATGAAACTTCATAACTGCATACATGTGTTCCTTATGATAGTCCGCCAATATAATTTTTTTTTTTTTTTTTTAAATTAATGCCGTGTCACGGAAAAAGGGGGGGCTTGATGTATATTTCCATTAAGGGCTGATATCTCTTCAACTACAGGACAAAATTTTATGAAACTTCATATTTATATTGTTTATCATAAGCCAAAGACTTATTGTTGTTATTTAATGAAATGCAATGTCATGGAGAAAGGGGACGTATGAGCAGAACTAACTAAAATATGTGCAAGATTGACTGTTTGCATCCAAACTGTGTGCAGGTTCTAACAATACCAGTATTCTTGGAAAAGGAGCAAGTACAATAACTCATACAAGCAAATCAGGTCAATCAGAAATTGTGTTACTTTGAGACCAGTAGCTTAATCGTCAACAGTGCACATGTTATGAAACCAGGTAGTCACTGGTCTTGTTATTTTTTCAGAGAATACCTTTGTGTCATGTACTTATAAACATACCATCACACCATCATGACATGACATACATATGTAAATTGCTTCCTGAAGGGCATAGAGGGATGTATGTACAGCGACGTTTGTCTTATCTAATGCTTATGTCTTTACTGAAGAACACAGAAGTTTCCAATTCCGAATTACAGAATTTAAAGGTTTGTTTTATGAAGTGTTTTTGCTATTTTAACATTATTTCACAAAGCCTTTAACTCTTTACCTGACAAAGATTTTAATGTAGTTTACATGATGGGATTTGTCTGTGGAAGAGTAGAAAATGCGATGGGAAAAGAAGAAAATGTGGTAACAAAAATGCTGGTCAAAAGCATTATATTTCAGGGTTGTTACACCACAGGATTTTATGGTAAAGGGTTAACCAAATTAACAGGTATTTTTAAGGCATTTAAGAAAAAACTTCTGAAAACATCGCTGGAAAAGGAGACTAGCATTTTCTCCTTTTCCCACAATGTTTCTTTACAATTCTAAACGCAAGTCCCATAATTTGGCCTTGTTTAATGTCATATGCAAATGCTTTCAATTTCAACAAGCCCAACATTTTAGCATAGAATGAACAAATTACATGTACTATTAAAGCTGTTTTTAAGACCTTCCAGAAACAGTTATTAAATATTACACAGTCAACAAAGTTTGATTGAAAGGAAATATTTTTCAAAAGTATGGAAAACATTGTGTGAAAAGCAACAATTTTTGCTGCAAAACTGTGTCAGGGGTAATCACTAGTCAATTTTTATCACATAACCTCCGTTGTTAAATTCAGTGTAATATACCCATTACGAATTTCTTATCTCATACACATCGAATATCACAATTGTGTGACGTTATTTTTGATGTCACTTTGTACGTATTTCATAGAAGTGTATGGGTTTTTTATGGATACTACTGGGCATACATCTATAGATGGTTTTGCTTCATCTGATCTATTTTGGTGATGTTTATGTTGGAAAGCAGGCAGTGATTTGGGAAGACTACTGTGCAAAGTGCTGGTAAAAGGAGCAGGAATGCATTGATAAGTGTACTGGTGCTGTTGCATGACTGAAATAATGTTAAAAAAGCACAAAAAATAGCAAATTCAATAACTATTTGTTAACTGCATGCTGATACAAAGCTACCAATAATGGGAGTAAGTGGGGTTTAAAGAATAATATTTCTGTAGGCGTTATCTTATACTACTGCATAAGTTTTTAGTGAAGAAATGTTAAAGATTTTAACTCTTTACCAAACGACAAAATTTTAGACTTGTCCAATTTGAGAGCAATTGCAGACGACAAAATTAATGTGACTCAAAAGTTGAATGTTGTTTTGGAAAGGGTAGAAAACATTGTGGGAAAAGGAGAAAATGCTGGTTACCAGCATTTTGTCCTTTTCCCACAATGTTTTCAAAAGGTTTCTTTCTCAGGGTCGTTAAAAGTTGGGATTGTGTGGTAAAGAGTTAAAGAATAATATTTCTGTAGGCGTTATCTTAAACCTATGTTCTGGATACTCATTTTGACAAATCTGAGTACTAGTGCATGAGTTTTTAGTGAAGAAATGTTAAAGTTTTTGGGTTTTAAATACCCATGCTTATCTGGACTTCTGCTTATAATTGAAATTTCTATTTCTTCACAGATAAAAGACCTGTACCAGTTTATTCCGGCCATGAACACTCTGTTGTTTGAGGATTTATATAAGCTATCCAGTGTTATTACTCTTCTGGATAACTGTGTGGCCTCAAACTACAGTCTTACTGCAACAGAAAGGGTAGGATATCAAAAAAAGATCAGGGTTGAGATTCATCAACCATTTTTAACCCATAGGCTGCAAAGTGCGACTCACTGACCTTTTGCGGACAGTGTAGATCAAGATCAGACTGCACAGTATTTGTAGTCTGATCTTGGATCTACACTGTCTGATAAGGAGATATCTTTCCTCCAAAAATACCTTTGAAATAGGAATATATGGGTTTATACTATTGGTTTGAAAGTTTCATTCTTTTATTTAGTAGGATAAGAGTCAATTACATTCTTAGTTTTGTTATAGACATAGAAAATTACACAAATGATTTAGCCCATCAGAAATTGCATTACTTTGAAATTTAGAAAACTCTGAGAAGGAGAATAAGAATGTTACTAACCCTTAAAGTGCAGTCACAACTAATGTTGTTTGTGCAGCCAGTATAGATCTACATCAGACTGCACAAAGTGTGTAGTCTGATCTTTGATCTACACAGACTGCTTTGCTGAGATGTTCTGGGCAAAACCAATTCGGGCCATATCTGTAGACTGATAACATCTGTTAGGTTTATTTGGGGCTTCATAGGTTAAGAATAGACTAGATCTCTTAAATCTCTTAAATCAAGAGCTCTGTGTTTATGTCTCACAAAGTACTGCTTAACCCTTTACCGCACAATGTTGCCTTTTAACGACCCTGGGTAAGAAGCCTTTTGAAAACATTGTGGGAAAAGGAGAAAATGCTGGTAACAGTGTTTTTTACGTTATCAAAGAATAATTACACCATTTGAGCCATGATGAAATTGTCGTCTGCAAATGCTTTCAATTTTGACAAGGCTAAAATTTTGTCTGGTAAAGGGCTAAAGTAACTCTTGGAAAGCATGGATATGTTGGCTGACCACTGCTATATGATTGAATGATACTGATAATGTTTGAAACTGTGTTAAATACCATACTAAGACAAAGAACAGACTACACATATTTGCAGGCTGATCTTCCTTTACAATCACAGCAAAAACATCCTTGGCCTTGTATGACGAGATAAGACTTAACCATTTACCAAGCAATTCTCTGTTTTAATGACCCTGAGGAAGCCTATTGAAAAGATTGTTGGAAAAGAATGGATTGCTGGTAACCAGCATTTTCTAATTTTCTCCTTTTCTTGCAATGTTTACTACCATTTATAAGTTACATCATTAAATTTTTCATCATTTGAATTGGATTTGTCATCAGCAAAGGCTTTCAATATGGCTGAACCTAAAATTTTGTCATCTGGTAAAGAATTAAAAGATACTGCCTATAATTTTCCAGGAGGAGCTGAAGGTTTTAATAGATCTTGTAAAGAAACTACGTTTGAAGGACAATGTTGCTCAGATGAATAGAACAAAGGTATGTTATTGCTATAATTATGTCTGTCTACCCACAGATATAATTTTCCATGCTCTTCCTTTTTACTATATTCACCCATTTGGATTCAAATTTTAATGAAAGCTGTTATACCATGGGCAGTTGTCATTTTTCATTATTTTTATTATGATTGGTCAACAATTTCAGGAGTTATTTGAATTTTTCTCATGATTCAGGCAAAAGGCAAGCAAAGGGGATGTTAACGGGCCTTTGTTCAGGTTTAAAAATCTTAGCCCTATACAATCCCAACTTTTTAGTAACCCTTAAAAAAGGGCTTTTGAAAGCATTATCAGAAAAGGACAAAATGCTGGTAACCAACATTTTCTTATTTCTCCCAATATGTTTTCTATCCTATCACATCCAAATCTCACTACTTGAGCAACATTTAATCTGTTGTCTGCAAATGCTTCCAATTTGGACCAGTCTAAAATATTGTTGTTTGGTGAAGGGTTATTGATATAAAAATCTTATTTAAGATGAAGCTGTTCTGTATAACCCATGACTCAAGCTTGCAAACTTTTTACCAAACAAAAATTTTAGAAGTGACAGAATTGAAAGCATTTGCAGACAACAAGTGAAATGTTGCTAAAGTAATGGAATTTGTCTCTGGAATGATAGACAACATTTTGGTAAAAGGAGAAAATGCTGGTAACCAGCATTTTCTTCTTTTCCCACAATGTTTTCAAAAGTTTTCTTTCTGAAGGTCATTAAAAGTTGGGATTGTTTGGTAAAGAGTTAAATTTGCCATGAAAGTATTTATTTGTTTATTGGACAGTCAGGTACATTAACTCAAGCAGTCTTGGTAGCTCAGTGGGTAGCTCACAGATCTCAAAGGGGTCACTGGTTTGAATCTTCAACTCTGCGAATGTCTTTATGGAGATGGGAGATAGTCATTTTGACAGGATCCATTCCTCTCTCACCACTGATTATTATGGTTATACCGTAAACTTGCCAGTGACTTGGGAAGAATACTAAACTCCAGGAAAACATGGGAAGATGCACTGGCCACTGCAATATAACTGAAATAATATTGAAAATGGTGTAAAACATCATATAAACAAACATTATCATGAGATTCCTTTTGATACAGTTGATACTATTTATTGTGACAGGTTAAAGACATATTAGTAAGAGTGACCAGCAGCTGGTCACTGGATATTCAAACATTTAAAGGCAAACAGGTCAGTAAATATTTTTTACCATGAAAAGGTCCTTGCCCACAATGAAATACTAACACCTCCTTCACTGATTTGAACTTATGTTATTACTGTGAAAATTTTAGATTAGTGCATAAGGAGACATCAATGTAAATGAGACTTTTCTTTTAACCCCTTAACCTACAATCCTGAGTTTTAACTATCCCGAGGAAGGGGGCTTTTGAAAACATTGTGGGAAAAGCTGAAAATGCTGGTAACCAGCATTTTCTCCTTTAACTACAGTGTTTCCCCTCCTGTTATAGAACTTAAGCTTAGTTGTATCAATTTTGAATTTGTCATCTGCAGATGCCTTAAATTTAGAATGGTCTAATATTTTTCATTTGGTTATGGGCTAAAGGGTGAAAAATATCGTGGAAAAAGGAAAAAATGCTGTATACCAGCATTTTCTCCTTTTCACACAGTGTTTTCCAAAGCCTTCTCTTAGAAAGTTGTAAAGCTGTAAAAATGGTAAGATTGAATCATCTATTGATGTTTTCTGTATGTTTAACTCTTTACCACGCAATCCCGACTTTTAAAGACCCTGTGAAAGAAGCCTTATTAAAACATTGTGGGAAAAGAAGAAAATGCTGGTAACAAGTATTTTCTCCTTTTCCCGCAATGTTTTCTACCCTTTCCAAAACAAATTTCAGCTTTTTAGTCACATTTATTTTGTCGTCTGCAAATGCTCTCCATTTGGACCTTTCTAAAATTTTGTAGTTTGGTAAAGAGTTTGAAAATATCTGAAAAGCTTTCAGTGCAGTCAAAATCAGGTCTGCACAAGTAGAATTACTTCTATACAACTATGACTTTAAAAAATCCAACAACTGCAGGCTTTTGAAAAAAAATTTGGTGAAAGAGCAGTTGCTTGTGCTGGTTATAAGCAATTGTTCCTTATTCTTAACCTTATACCAGATGACAAAATTTTTGCCTTGTCCAAACTGAAAGCATTTGCAGACGACAATTTCAATGTGGCTCAAATGGTGCAGTTTTTCTTTGATAGGGTAGAAAATATTGAAGGAAAAGGAGGAAATGCTGGTTACCAGCATTTCCTCCTTTTCCCACAATGTTTTTAAAAGGCTTCTTTCCCAAGGGCGTTAAAAGGCGGCATTGTGCAGTAAAGGGTTAATGTTTCCACACTGAGAATAATTTTGTCCTCCTAGAAAACTTTGTCTGATTGATAGTTTAGGATTGGGGAAGAATCAGCCTGTATAATAATAGTTATCCTCTCTACATTTCCATAAGGCAAGATCTGGTTTTATTTCAATTTCAGACAAAAATCTTTGAGTATGTCAGCTATCAATCTCCAATAAGAATGAAGATTGAGAAAATCGAGACCCACACATCAGATGTCAGCGATGACAGTTTGTCTGAGTCAGACGATGAAATTCCATGTAAACTGCCCAAACTGTCGAACTCTTAGAGAGTCCCTGCAATTATTCATACACAGATCCAAAGTACTTAACTGATATATCCGTTGTATCTGGCATAACTGTCCTGTAAACAACAGGCAACATTCACTCTATTGATGGCAGCCACTGGTTGTTATATGCAACAGTCATACAGTGTGTAACTAAGTGCTATGATTTTCACTTAAACTCTTTAGCAAACGACAAAATTTTAGATGGGTCCAAATTGAAAGCATTTGCAGACGACAATTTTAATGTGACTCAAATGATGCAATTTGTCTTTAGAGTAGAAAACATTGTGGGAAAAGGAGAAAATGATGGTTACCAGCGCTTCCTCCTTTTCCCACAACGTTTTCAAAAGGTTGTAGCATCAAGGTCGTTAAAAGTCAGGATTGTGTGGTAAAGAGTTAGAATAATGGCAGAAATTTGTGGTTGACTAAAAACTTTCATTTAACCCTTTATCAAGTGATCCAGTGTTTTAACTACTCTAAGAAAGAAGGCTTTTGAGAACATTGTTGGAAAAGGAGAAAATGATGGTAACCAGCATTTTCTCCTTTCCCCACACTGTTTTCTGTCCTTTCAGAAACAAATTTCATCATTTGAACCACAATTTGGACCAGTTCAAAATTTTGTCATTTGGTAAAAAGAGTTAACCCTTTACCAAACAACAAAATTTTAGACTAGTCCAAATTGAAAGCATATGCAGATTACAGAATAAATGAGACTGCAAAATTGAAATTTGTTTCAGGAAGGGTAGAAAACATTGTGGGAAAAGGAGAAAATGCTGGTTACCAGCATTTTCTCCTTTTCCCACAATTTTTTCAAAAGGCTTCTTTCACAGGGTCGTTAAAAGTCAGGATTATGTAGTAAAGAGTTAAGACATACATTATTCTGTTCAGGATCAGTGTCAAACATGTTCTAGAGTTTTATCTATTGTATTAAGGACAATTTTGTGAATAAATTAGGTGACAATTTGAGTTTTCTGGGCCCGTATTCACCAACTATTCTTAGAATTTTCTCAGTCTTATTCTCGAGGATTTTATAAATTTGGAAGTTACACAACCTCTGATTGGCCAAACCAAATGTTATTTCTAAATTTAGAAAATTTTGGAAAAAGAGACAAAGAATGTTCATAAGAACCATTGGTGAATACGAACACTGGTCTCATGACATCTCATGTTATCTTCCAATGTCTCAAACAGGGCAGAATCCTGTCTTGTAGATAGCTTTCATTACCTGTTGTTGATACAAAGATGGAAGCAGGCTGCAAGTTTAATTGGGCAGCTACTCTGTCATACTTTGACATGCTTTATGTTCAGTGGAGGGAAATTTGGTGTAATGACATCAGAATAATGGTGTCCAAAATTTGTTTGCAATAAATAACTATGAAATATGATTTTGGTATGGATGCATCACAATTTTCTCTCTACAACTACTCAAAAAGATAAAAGCCATGCTTTGGCAAAAGGGGGCCCCATGGCCTACTTTTTGACCCGATGTGACCCAATTTCGAAGTCGTCTGAGATTTTATCCAGACAAACATTCTGACCAAGTTTCATGAATATCAGGCTGAAAATGTAGCCTCAAAGTTACACACAAGGCTTTTCTAGGATTTGGCCCCATGACCTACTTTTTGACCCCATGTGACCCAATTTCCCTCTTGTCCGAGAATTTATCCAGACAAACATTCTGTTCAAGTTTCATAAGGATCTGGCTGAAAATGTGGCCTCTAGAGTGCACATAAGGTAAATGTTGATGCCGCACGACAGTCGATTGACGACAGACGCTGGACACAGCATGATCACAAAAGCTCACCTAGAGCACTTTGTGCTCAGGTGAGCTAAAAATCATAAAATGTGACCAAGTTTCAAGGGCATAAAGCTGAAAATGAAGCCTCTAAAGTGCACACAAGGTTTTTCGAAGATTTTGCCCAGTGACCTACTTTTTAAACCAACATGACTCAATTTCAAACTTGTCCAAGATTTTATCAAGACAAACATTCTGACCAAGTTTCATGACAATCTGACTGAAAATGTGGCCTCTAGAGTGCACACAAGGTAAATGTTGACGACCCGGACAATGTGCGACACACACAGCGAGATCACAAAAGCTCACCTTGAGCACTTGGTGCTAAGGTGAGCTAATCAAAAACTAACCTGACATTCTAAAAGGCATAAAGATTCCAGCGGTCAAGATTCCATGCCCATACAATCCCAAGTTTTTACGACCCTGAGGAAAGAGACCTTTGTTGGTAACCAGCGTTTTCTCCATTTCCCACCATGTTTTCTACCCTTTCAATGCGAAGTTCCATTATTTCATCCTCACTTAATTTGTATACCGCAAATGTGTTCAATTTGGACAAGTCTAAAATTTTGTCATTTGGTAACTAAAAAATTAACTCTTTACCACAAAACTCTGGAGTTTTAAAAACCCTGAAAAAGAAGGCTTTTGGAAACATTGTGTGAAAAGGAGAAAATGCTGGGAATCAGCATTTTCTCCTCTTCCCACATCGTTTCCTACCCCATCAAAGGCAGAAATCATCATCTGAGCCATGTTTAGTCTGCCACCTGCAAATGCTTTTAGTTTGGGTCTAGTCCAAAATTTTTGCCAGAGCATGGCTCACTTCTCTTTGAACCTTCCTAAATGCTACCCTTTTCTGAACTTCAGCAGAATATCATATTAAAATGGAACAAAGGTTCCTTTGTGTGGTTGTGAGTTAAAGCGTAGCCTCATAACCATAAGGTTCCAAGTTCAATATCTGGGAGTGTGTGTGTCAACTTTCAACTTTGGGACTCTTTGTTTGCCCACACATTCAGTGCCAGTACTTGTATAGTTTCCAAGAAGCAGAATCAAGAGAGATTAGTGTAAGCTGCAAGAACTTGTTTCTAAATCGATGTAAAATGGATGTTTTAACCCTTTCCCAGACAAGCCCTGGTTTTCACGTGTCTGCAGTACAAGTCTTGAAAACACTGTGGGAAAAGGAGAAATTGCTCGTAACGAGCAATTTCTCCTTTTTCCACAGTGTTTTCTACCCTCTTGGAGAATTTTCTGTCATTTTCTTCAAATTTAAAATTGTCGTCTGCAAACTCTTTGAATTTGGACCAGTCCAAAATTTGTCATTTGGGAAAGGGTTAAATAAACTAAATTGATATAAAATAGATATGTTTTGATTAAACTAAAGGTTTCTTTGTTCTCTTCTATCAACCTCCATCATACAAGAATCATCCAGAAGTACTTTTACAGACAATGTACATGAGGATCATTTCTCTCTTACAGTCCATACTACATTATGCCTAGCTTATTCAGTGTGAAAAGAGGGGGTCACTGTTTCAAACCATATGGTTGGCCAATTTCTTTCCGAGAATAGATGATAGTCCTTGCAACAAGATTCATTCCACTCTCCCTGCTTATCTTCATTTTGATGATGGTTATATGGGAAAGCAGGCAGTGGCTTGGAAAGGATTTTTTGTAAAAGCACTGGTAAAAAAACTCTAGGGTCCTTAATCACAAACCATTCTTACGAACATTCTTAGTTTTATTCTCTAGAATTTTCTAAACTTGAACGTAACAACTTCTGATTGACTAAACCATTGGGTTGTTTAGCCAGTCAAAAGTTGCACTACTTTCAAATTCAGAAAATCTCTAAAATTAAGGCTAAGAATGTTGTTAAGAATAGTTGGTGAATATGGTGCGAACAAAAGAAAGCATGGAAAGATGCACTGGCCATCACAATATAACTGAAATAATGTTGAAAACAATCTTAAACACAAAAAAAGCATGCCTAGAGCATAAAGGGACCTAAATTCTTTAACTCATTACCAAATAATCCCAACTCTAAACAACCTTCAAAAAGAGGGCTTTTGAAACCAACATTTTCTCCTTTTCCAACAATGTTTTCTAATGTATAAAAGACAGATCTCACCATAATAGCAATATTTCTTTTGTCGTCTGCAAACACTTTGAATTTGGACCAGTCTAAGATTTTGTCAATTGGTAGAGAGATAAATTCACAATCATCAGTACCTGCGTAAATGTTTGTGCTTCCCACAACTGTTTATCTGACACTCCATCAGGTAGGTTGTTTTTGTGGGCATTGAATAGTTGTACTCTTTCATTTAGATGAGTCTGTGAAAAAAGCAGGATATATAAGAAATAAAACAAAAACAAGGCATGCAGGTGCCAACGCTCGGCTGCAGATGCTTGATTTCAGTGAAAATTCAAGTCGAAAAAGGGGCATAACTCTCTTAAAAGTACTTTGATGGTTACCTGCCCTTGTTGTATAGGTTCCCCTTTTGATAATTGACAGCTTGTCCAAATTTGAAGAAAATATCTTCAGTAATAACAGAGATATTATAAAATGTCAGTTTTCTTAATAATTCTGTCAAAAAAAGGGGCATGACTGTGTCAGAAATACTTTGATGGTAACTTACCCTTGTTGTATAGATTCCCCTTTAAATAATTTACAAGCGATATTATAAAATGTCAAAGTTTTCGTATGACAATGCAGATGATGACGCAGAAGGCATCAGGCTACAACAATACCTGGACTTTTTCTTCGAAAATAGCTGAGCTAAAAAAGGAATAAATTAATTATTTTTTTGTTTTGTTGTTTTTTTTTGTTTTTTTTATCATAAGTTATGCATATTTCAATTTTAGCAAAGCAACCGTTCATTTTTCTTATTCATAGATAAATTTAACTTATATCAGTCTAAAAAAAATCTTACACCTGTCTAGGATAAAAAAAATTCTTGAGGAACTGTAATCTTACAGGGAGCTGTCCTGGTTAAGCTTCAGTCTTTCATACCATAGATTTTGAATTCAAATCCTGTAATTACACTAGTTTAGAACTAAATGTATACCAGTAAACAACATGTGTGAAAACTAGTCATGTCTCTTGAACCCTTTACCACACAACAGAATTTTAGACTCGACCAAACTGAAAGCATTTGCAAACAAAAAAATACATATGGCTGCACTGACGGGATTTGTCTTTGAAAGGAAAGAAAATATTGTCTTAATAGGAGAAAATGCTGGTTACCAGCATTTTCATCTTTTCCCACAATATTCTCAAATGGCTTTTCCTTCAGGGTCATTAAAACTTGAGATTGCTGGTAAAGGGTTTTAAAATTATCACATCATAAAAAATAATAAAGCAATATAAGCTGCTAATTTGAATGGCTTTCCAGCTCTGTACAAATTAAAAAAAGTACAACTCTCTTGCAATATACATACCCCTGATATAAACAATGCTCTTGGATCTGTGATATCAAGTAGGTGACACAACTGCCCAAAAATAGAAATTTGTTCTGGAACGGGCAGAAAACGTGGGAAATGAAGAAAATGCTGGTTACCAATGTTTTCAAAAGGCTTCTTCATCAGGGTTGTTAAAACTCGGGACTTTGTGGTAAAGAGTTAAAGGAGTTGCTTGATGAACTTGTGTATGTCTAATGTTCCGCCATAATTTAAAGCATTAAGGGAATCCACAAGATATATGCTTGTTGGAGGTAGAATCAACATTAAGGACCACATTAATTAGATGCTAGGTGGATCTTTGGTGTTTATCGTTGGACTTTAGGCACTGGAAATAACATGGACAATGGATCTATAAAACCAATTTGTCCAACATCTAACTGAATCCTGAGGTGGAATGGTCGCTGGACATGGAGAAAATTTACCAATATCAAAAAGTTTCCTCATGGGTCAGCCTGCACAGGCTCACGTGGGTTAACCCTTTACCACACAATTCCGACTTTTAACGACCCTGAAGAAAAAGCCTATTGAAAACATTGTGAGAAAAGGAGAAAATGCTGGTAACCAGCATTTTCTCCTTTTCCCACAGTGTTTTCTACCCTTCCCTTGTCAAATTTCAATTTTTGAGCCACAGTTGACTTGTCGTCTGCAAATGCTTTCAATTTGGACCAGTTTAAAATTTTGTCGTTTGGTACAGAGTTAAAAGTAGTTAACCATCAGTTCGGAGGATATCTCTGGATGTTACTTTAGTGACTGTGTCTCTGCTATGAGAAATAGTTACAAAAGTCATATCTTGGCTACCCTTCAAATCAAAGGAAATTTTAAAGACAGGTAACCTTATGTTTACTTTAATTTTTGCAGACTGGATTTTTTTTTTTTGACAGTGTCCAAATAATGGTTTGGTTCACCTGCAAGAAAATTACACTATTACTCTAAAAAGTGTGTTATTGGCCCATTCAATAAACAAAATATTCAATGGGTTAACTAACATCAGAGTCATGTATAACTCCAACTTGATAAACCTTTCATTAACTCTTTACCAAACAAAAAAATTTCAGTCCAAATTGAAGCATTTGCAGACAACAAAATAAATGTGATTGAAAAATTGAAATTTGTTTTGGGCAGGGTAGAAAACATTGTGCAAAAAGGAGAAAATGCTGGTTACCAGCATTTTCTCCCTTTTCCCACAATGTTTTCAAAAGGCTTCTTACTCAGGGGTCATTAAAAGTCGGGATTGTGTGGTAAAGGGTTAACAGTTAATATTATTGTTTGTTTTTTGGGTATACATGTTTAAAACCACGAACCATGATGAGATGATTAAACATTATCGAGTTGGGTTTATAAATTGTCTTATCGTACCTACATGATTTTAAACCTGTTATCCAAACCTGTAAATAATAACATAAAATGATAAAGAAACGTTTATCAAGTAAGAGCTATACACTGTAGGTCATGATGTAAACATTGTTATCTGCTCCCAATCCTCGTGGATTTGTTTATTATTTAACTCTTTACCACACAATCCCGACTTTTAACGACCCTGAGAAAGAAAGCTTTTGAAAACATTGTGGGAAAAGTAGAAAATGCTGGCAACCAGCATTTTCTCCATTTCCCACAATGTTTTCTACCCTTCCCAACACAAATTTCAATTTTTGAGTCGCAATCATTTTGTCGTCTGCAAATGCTTTCAGTTTAGACAAGTCTAAAATTTTGTTGTTTGGTAAGGAGTTAACTCTTATTTCCTTGAAACAGCAGTTAATAAAACTGGCACTACCTATTTAGAACTGGATTTAATTGATGGAAAACAATTCAAAGGCAGGTATTTGGTATGAAAATTACACTGTTGATAACATGACTTTGGGCATTGAAGTGATGAAAACCCAGTGAAAATTTTGGGTGGTGAAAGGCTCAATAACACACTTACTGGTATGTAATAAACTTGCACATGAACCCAATCACAATTTATACAAGCTGTCATGGTGCATTATTACTAGATCTACATAATTACCTTGTTACCGATAAAAGTTGAGATAAAATATTTCATCATATCTAAAAAGTCAGCGTGGCTTTCTTGTGATAATTTTTATGGTCTAAGGGAGAAAACTCACACAACCTTATACCATAAGTAATGAAGAGTAACCTCCCGTAATGTGCCCCCCCCCCCCCCCCCATTCCCCACCCATCTCAGATAAAATAGATTAAAATGTTTAAGATGAATCTCAGCTCTTTGGAAACCTAAATGTATTAATAATTTCGAAAAGGGATTTTTTTATAAAACATACTTTTAAGGAATATTATGGTAAACATGGACAAAACTTTGAATTTTCTGATCGAACATAATTTATCTAATTTATGAACTGTTCAAAGCGAATTTTTCGACTAACCTCACAGTTCGATGGGAATTTCGGACGTATTATTTTACTTCGGCTACATTTACTATCGCTTGGAAAGATTAAATAAATTACATGGGAGACTAGATCTATTGATCCTCGTACTTCATCTGCTTAAGTCTGGTAAACTATTTTTCGTCAGCGGGTTGTTTACACGGCACATTTGACGAAATATTAAAAAAAAAAAAAAAACCCGACATATAAACACTGAAGGGTGACTTTTATTAATTAGATCCAATTAAAATTCAACATACCATGTTAAATTTGTATTCAAGATGAAATCTTACCTTGAGATGAACCAAATCGTTAAATTTTGGCGGTTGTTTATGTTTGTAACAAATGTGAGGAAATACAAGGGAGACTACCCTCTGGATACGAAATACTATCTTTATCTTGAAATAACCGCACTTTCTGTTTAAATCTATAGATATAAATGGTCATATCAATACAAAATAATTCATTTTCATTATTAGATACATCTTTGCAGAAAGAAAACCTTTTCTAAACATATCGTTCCGTAAATGACGAGCAGCATATTTCAATTCGTCTTTCGTTTTATGCTGTCAATCATATGAAGGGAGGTAACTTCTGTATAATTGCAGATTAAAGTAAACAAGAGTTTTCTCCCTTAGACCGTAAATAGGTTGGCATAGCTAAAAGTCAAAGAGTAAAGAATTTTTCGGTGACATTGAGTAAGGGTCTATATGCAAGAGTTTTCTCCCTTAGACCGTAAATTGTTTGGGACTGTTAAATCTCAAACAGAGGGATCTTTGCGTGACGTTGAGGAAGGGTAGTTGTAATTCGGTAAACATCGAATGATCCGATGAAGGATACATCCACAAGGACGAGTTGCGTCGATATACGAGTTTTCTCCCATAGACCAAAAACAAATGACATGTACATATGTATTATAACTTTGTTAAGTCTTAAATCTACAAAATTTAATTTAGTTTCACTGAAGCTAAGAATTTACTATTTGCAAAAATATACTTTAAAGTTTTGTCTTTTAAAGGATAGAAAACATTGTGGAAAAATAGGAATAATCATATATTCCTATTTTCATGTTCTTCAGCCTCATGGTCAGAGAAACACGGATTACTGAGGACAACTTTGACTTTCTTTTGAAATAATTCAGAGCTCCAGATTGAGGGAGTGATTTTGATCTCAAAATTGAAAATATTAATCACTCTCCACAAAATCCTATATTATAGATTTTCAATAAAATCATTTCATGGAGACGATTCTAATGAGTACCCATAACATATGGTTTGGAACAGAAATAATGGATGTAGAATACTATCACTCCCTTTTGTCTGGAGGTCTGTAATTATAGATAAAGAATATAGGTGAAGTTTCAAAAAAATTAGTACATGCAAAAACAGCGGGAGAAATTGCTGTTTATAAAACCCTTTACCGCACAATCCCGAGTTTCAAGGACACTAAAGAAAGCTTTTTGAAAACAATGTGGGAAAAGAAGAAAATGCTGGTAACCAACATTTTCTCCCTTTCCTGCATTGTTTTCCACCCTCTCTACAATAATTTTCAGTTTTTGAACCACATCTATTTTGTCATCTGTACATGCTTTCAATTTGGACAAGTCCGAATTTTTTTTAGTTTGGTAAAGAGTTAACCCTTTACCACAATCACGATTTTAACCCTTTACCTCACAATGCCGCCTTTTGATGCCCCTAGGAAAGAAGTCTTTTGAAAACAATGTGGAAAAAGGAGAAAATGCTGGTAACCAGCATTTTCTCCTTTTCCCACAGTGTTTTCAACCCTATCAAACAAAAGTTGCACCATTTGAGCCACACTGGAATTGTCGTCTGCAAATGCTTTGAATTTGGACAAGGCTAAAATTTTGTCGTCTGGTAAAGGGTTAAACAACCTTGAAGAAGAAGGCCTTTGAAAACATTGTGGGAAAAGGAGAAAATGCTGGTAACCAGCATTTTCTCCCTTTACTACAATCTTTTTTAGCCCTCTGAAGAGTTAACCCTTAAAGCCCTGGAACCAACTTGTTTTAGCCAACTGTGTAGATCAAGATCAGACTGTACAGAATGTAGTCCGATCTTAGATCTACATTGTCTGCAACTGTATTACATATTCTAGCAATATTCTAGCAAAAACAACCTTGAAACAGCATTATTTCCAACCATTTTCCTATTCAAAAGGTCCACATCATTAATTTACCACTTTCAGGGTTATGATAGAATTAGTTTATTGTCTCTGGGGTCCTGCTTGGCCCAGTGGTAAAGTGTAGGACTCATGACCTGGAGGCCCCGGGTTCGAGCCCCACTGGATCCATCTGGTTTTTCGTGGGAGTATCCTTGGGCAAGATACTTCAGAGCCCTAGCCTAGTACTGGTGAAACCCAGGTAATACATGAATATGTGAGGTGTTGCCGTGATATGACTGAAATATTGTTGAAAGCGGCGTAAAACACCATTCATCGTTTATCGTCTGCATATCCTTTGGGTCTGGACAAGTCTGAGATTTTGTCGTTTGGTGAAGAGTCAAAAATTTATGTCTAGATGTCACCTTTTCAAGACATCAGCTGAAGGGCACAAATTCTGCTGGTAGAGCCAATTATCAGGGGTACACCATCTCCTAATGACTGTGATGCACAGATACTTGTGTCTTAATGGTATGGGATCAATAGCAGTTGTGCTGAGCTGGTTCCAAGCATAGAAGAGAAAATATTTAATATTTTGGTATTGTCTCAATTGATGAGCTTTATCAGAAGTACACCATCACTCAGTGGCTTGGGGTCTTGTGTGGCTAAGTATAGGGCTTGTATTCTCAATGCACTAGGTTCAAGCCTCACTGGAAGCAGTTGGCTTGTCACGAGTGTCCTCACTTACATAGAAAAAAATTCTGATTACCAGGATTTTCCTACAGTAATTTTTACCTTTCAAAGATGAATCTGATTATTTGAGCCACATCTCATTTGTCAGTGCTGGTTGTTGCTTTTATATGGACACTTCTAACACTTTGTCATCTGGAACTGAGTTACATAAAATTCCGTGCTGTTGCCAGCCTGGATGTAAGTGTCCTTGGAGAAGGCTGTTTAACTCTTTACCAAACAACAAAATTTTGGACTCAACCAAAGTGAAAGCATTTGCAGACAATGAAACATACAGCTCAAAAGATGACTTGTGTCTTTGATAAGTTCAAAACATTACTAGGATTTTCTCCATTTCCCACGATGTTTTCAAAAGCGTTCTTCGGGGTCATTAAAAGTCGGGATAGTGTGGTAAAGGGTTAAAAATGCTGAACACCTTCACATTGAATCAGTATTTATCCTCACATGTTATTTTGATTCCAAACTGCCAACATTACAGGTAGCATAGATGTGCAACACTTTACATATTTATATGCAGTTGAAGACATTAGAAACATTGTGGAAAAAAGGAACTATAGCTCATTTTCCAAATTTTTTTTCCATAATTTTGCAAAACAGTAATTTCCTTTCCTACATGTTTTGGTAACATGCGTCATTTTTGAGGTAAGAATTCAAGTTCCTAATCCTACAACTAGCTACTTATTATGGAATGTGGATACAAAACAGGTCAAAGCATTTGACAATATTTTGTTTTTATTCAATTTTTCTTTGTTTTCAGACTGAAAGACAACATTTATGACAGAAAAGAATTTTTCGTTCAGCATATAACAATAACAAGAGGGCCATAATGGCCCTGTATCGCTCCACTGGCTTATAAATATAAACCATAAAGAGAAGTCTTCACTATATAAGCCCTCATAAAACTTTGACCCCAGGGCTACAGCCAGACTAAATGGAGAATATGTGTATTAGAAGAATAACATGCCAAATTTGGGAGTTCTTGGCCTTATGGCTAGTAACATAACAGTTTCTGAAGTTTTCACTCCATAAACCCATGTAAAACTTGTGACCCCTGGTGCAGGGCCAAACTTGATCCTAGGGCTGTAACTTGGACCCTCTTTGTAGTTGTCCACTAGACAATGCTATAATTATGCAAAATTTGGTAGCCCTAAGCCTTATGGCTATGTACACCAAGATTTAAAAGTTTTCGCTATATAAGCCCATGTAAATCTTGTGAACCTGCCCCCCCCCCCCCCCCAGCATGAGGCCAAATTGACCCCAGGACTGTAATTTGGGCACTTTTGGTAGACCCCCACTAGATCAAGCTAAATGCAAAATTTGGTAGCTCTAGGCCTTATGGCTAGGTACAGGAAGATTTTTAAAGTTTTCTCTATATAAGCCTATGTAAAACTTGTGACCCCTGGGGCAGAGCCAATTTTGACCCCAGGGCTATAATTTGAAGAAACCTGATAGAGGTCTACTACATAAAGCTACATGCCAAGTTTGGTAGCCCTATGCCTTATGGTTTCAGACAAGAAGATTTTTAAAGATTTCCAATATTTTTCAGTTTTGTTGCCATGGCAACCAGAGTTTTTGAAGGAATCAAATTCTTTCAAGAAATTCTGAAGAGGACCATGGCAGGATCATTTCTGTTAAGTTTCATGAAAATTGGATGGGTAGTTTCAGAGAAGAAGATGTTTGAAATAAAAGTTAACGCACGGACGGACGGACGGACGCACGACGGACACCGGGCCATGACATAAGCCTGCTGGCCTTCGGCCAGTGGAGCTAACAAAACAAAAACAGGAATGAAAACGACTTGCTGAAGCCTTATCTAACAAGAACAGGCTTCTCTTTTCCTGATGCTTCAAAGTATTCTCTAAGTTAATCCTTTACCACACAATCCCAAATTTTAAAGACCCTGTTGAAGAAGGCTTTTGAAAACATTGTAGGAAAAGGATAAAATGCTGGTAAATAGCAATGACTCCTTTCCCACAATGTTTTCTACCCTGTCAAAGACAAATTCAATAACTTGTGCAACACTTGATATGTCGTCTGCAAAATGCTTTCAAATTGGATTACTTTAAAATTTTGTCATTTGGTAAAGACAGGAATTGTACATTAATATACATTCCCTGGTAAAGAGTTAAACTTTAAATTGACTTCTTTTCCTTAGAAAGATTTTTTTGCACTTTCTTTACAAGTTCTGCTCTTGTTTCTAGCTTGCTGCATACAGATATTTTAACCCTTTACCTCACAATATTTTAGACTGGTCCCAACTGAAAGCATTTGCAGATGCCAAAACGTGAATTAAATATGACTACAAGAGGGCCATTGGCCCTAAAGTGCTCACTTGAGGAAAGTCATCAACAGTTGATAAAGCTGAAGAGATCCTGGTTTTAATGATGTAAAACACATGAGTGTAAGTGACCTACTTTTTGAACCAATGTGACTATATGCCCTGATATTCCAACGGGTAGTATTATTCAAATAATTAACCCTTTACCACACAGTCCCGACTTTTAACGACCCTGAGAGAGAAGCCTTTTGAAAACATTGTGGGAGGAGGAGAAAATGCTGGTAACCAGCATTTTCTCCTTTTCCCACAATGTTTTCTACCCTTCCAAATACAAATTTCAATTTTTCACTTATGTTTATCTTGTCATCTGCAAATGCTTTCAATTTTGACCAGTCTAAAATTTTGTCGTTTGGTAAAGAGTTAAGTCCTCACAAAAGTTTGTAGTCACAGGTTAAAAACATTATTAATTTATAGTTAAGTATTACCAGATTTCCTTGAGCAGTTTCAGATTACTCTGAACAGCTTGTTTACAAATTAACATTTTTCATCAAATCTTCTATTAAATCTGCATTTTTATGTGATAAAAGATTGTATTAATTGAATACATAAAAGCACCAATTCTATTAACCCTTTCCCAAACAACAAATTTTGGACTGGTCCAAACTGAAAGAGTTTGCAGACGACAATTTTAAATTTGATGAAAATGGTAGAAAGTTCTCAAAAAGGGAAAAAAACACTGTGGGAAAAGTAGAAATTGCTCGTTACGAGCGATTTCTCCTTTTCCCACAGTGTTTTCAAAAGACTTGTACTGCAGACACATGAAAACCAGGGCTTGTTTGGGAAAGGGTTAAGAAAACTGAGTTGCTCTGGAATTTATCAAAGCTTGCAGTATAGACTTAAATATAATGAAAAGAAATAAAATACTCTGGCCAGTTTTAAGGTCAGTTGACCTTAAAACATGGCCTCCGCAATGTCCACAAGGTATTTCTTCAATTTGACCTGGTGACCTACTTAATGACCCCAGCTGACTCAATTTAAAACTTATCTGAGATATTATTAAGACAAACATTCTGACCAATTGTCAGATCAACTGAGCTGAAAATATGGCCTCTGGAGCATCCAAAATGTATTTCTTCAATTTGACCTAGTGACCTAGTTTATGACCCTATGCGACTATATTTCAAACTCATCTTAGATCTCAAGACAAACTTGTTGACCAAAGTTCTGGTGAATTGGGCAAGAATTGCTGCCTGTAGAGTGCCCACAAGGTATTCTGTAATTTAACCTAGTGACCTAGATTATGACCCTATGTGACCCAATTTCAAACCCATTCAAGATATCATCAAGTCAAAATGCTGACAAATTTTCAGGTCACTTGAGCAAAAATTGTGGCCTCTAGAGCGCCCACAATACATTTCTTTAATTTGACCTAGTGACCTTGTTTATGACCCTATGAGACCCAATTTCTAACTGATCTGAGATGTCATCAAGTCAAACATGTAGACCATACAAACAACCAACAAAAAAAACCCGAGTATTTGACTATAGATGGCCAGGTTTGTCAGTTTCCATGATAGTTATCTAGGAAAGCAGTCAGTAGCTTTTGAGGGCGGCAAAGAACAAGATCAGATTGCGCAGCACATGCAGTCTGATTTTGAATCTATACAGTCCACTTGTTTAGTCAAGACTGTAAGATGAAAATCCTTCTTGATTCCAGTAGATTGTATTTATAAAGCTGTTGAAAGTGGTTAAGCTTCTATATTTTTTCACATTCTTTTGGGTGTTGTATTATTTTGGGTGTTTAATGTCTTACAGCTGCATTACAACTACAGTGTGCACATTATTTCGGGTGTTTTCTAAATTTTCAATTGTTGTAACATAGATCAGTATTAGATGGTGTGCACGTTAAGTTGGATTGTTTTCTGTCCCTACTGCATTCTATGGTGTGCACACAGAATTTTTGGATGAAAACTAAATGGTGTTTGTCACAAGCAAAGCAATCCTGATTAACCTTTTTGCACCAATTTTGATTTTTAAAAATACATATCTTTGTGCGATAAAGAGCAGCTTACAACATCTATCTGCTCCGAAACTGAGATTTAGTCGCCGCCCACAATTTCTAAAGCCACGCCTCGATTCTGCAATTTATCGTGTGTATCCTGTCACGAATCTATACTACCATAATAATGGTGTACATTAAGCGACGACCAAGGAGGAACTCGAGGAAGCGATGTAACAGAATCAAGTTTGATAAATGGGTCTCTCAGCATGGTTTCCAACTTTTCTGTATACCCTGTTGGCATAGAGGAGGTAAAGTATTCTCACGTTGTACTCAATTTATCATACAGGCTTAAACTTACGATTAATAAATCTTACAGCGGTGTGACGAGGGGCTTCCAATGTTAATTTTCGTTATTGTTACCAGCATTTTTCCCCTTTTGACATTGTTATCAAAGGCCCCTTTCAGGGTGTTGCAAGTCAGAATTGTGTTGTACATGCGTAACTCTTTACCACACAATCCCGAGTTTTAACGATCCTAATAGAAAAGGCTTTTGAAAACATTATGGGAAAAGGAGAAAATGCTGGTAAGCAGCATTTTCTCCTTTTCCCACAATGTTTTCTACCCTTTCCAAAATAAATTTCACGTTTTGAGTCGCATTTATTTTGTTGTCTGCAAATGCAATCAAATTGGACTTGTCAAAAATTTTGTTGTTTGGTAAAGTTTTAATATAGCCAGAACTGTTTCATGTTTAGTTTTACATGGACTAGCTTCATGTACACATACTTTCATCTTCATTAACTCTTTACCAAACGACCAAATTTTAGACTCATCCAAGTTGACAGTATTTGTAGACAACAAAATAAAATGTGGCTGAAAAATCTATATTTTTTGGGGGAAGGGTGGAAAACATTATGGAAAAGGAGAAAATACTGGTTACCAGCATTTTATCCTTTTCCCAAAGTGTTTTCAAAAGGCTGAGTTGCCAGGGTTGTCAAAATTCGTGATTTTGTAGTGAGGGGTCAATGATTGAGTGGCCCTTATTTTCATTCCAGGATATTATCATCAGAATCCGGGATGTAAACCCACATATTGTCTGTTCCTTGTGCTTCGGATATCTCATTGATGCTACATCGATAGTGGAGTGTTTGCATACATGTAAGAATTCAATGGTTATCTCTTTACCACATGATGAAAATGTAGACTTGTCTAAATTGAAAGCATTTGCAGACGACAATTTAAATGCTACTCAAATGATGAAGTTTGTCATTGATAGGGTAGAAAACATTGTGGGAAAAGGAGAAAATGCTGGTTACCAGCATTTTCTCCTTTTCCCACAATATTTTCAAAAGGCTTTTTTCGTAGGGTCATTAAAAGACAGCAGTGTGTGGTCAAGGGTCATTCTTGATCATTTGCTTGTGCTTTTGTACTTCAATCACATTGTCATAGAAATTCTGTGTGGTAGAGATTAAAGGATTCTTGTTCATTTTTTTTTTGCATTTGATGCTTTACCAGATGACAAAATTTAAGACTGGTCCAATTTGAAAGCATTTTGAGACAAGAAATTGATTTGGGCTGAAAGTAGGAATTTGTGTTTGAAAGGTAAGAAAACATTTTGGGAAAAAAGAGAAAGTTCTGGTTACCAGCATTTTCTCATTTTCACACTATGATTTCAAAAGTGTTCTTCTTCAAGGTTGTTAAAACACAGGATTATTTGGTAAAGGGTTAAATCTGCACCACACAGCAAAATGTTGTACTTGTCTATATCCAAAGCAACTGCAGCTGATGAATAAAGGTGGCTAAAATTGTGAGGCATGTCCTTGAAAAATTAGACAACATTCTGGGAAAAGGAGAAAATGTTGGTTACCAGCATCTTCTCCCTTTTCCACAATGATTTCAGAAACCTTCCTCAAGGTCATTAAAACTCCGGATTATATAAATGCAGTAAAGGGTTAATGCCTTTCAAACTCACCTCTGTCGTAGCAGGGTGATTAGTGCACCTATCTATGCATTCAAGGAATTTCCTAAAGCAGCTTTTTGCATAACATTCCGTCCAAGCCACAGACTGTTTCTTCAAAAGTCATTGTCAGAACTATGTTCAGTCATGAAAGATAAATGACTTCTATCGTCAGTCCTTAGAAAGAATTTGGCAAAGCTGAGATTCAAACACACAACCTCTTGCTTACATGGCCTGACCTCTGCAGACTGAGTTATTAGGCTTGGTTCATGACTGTTAGAAGTTCATAATGTGTATTGTAATCTTTGCCATAATACATGTACTTTTAATCAATTTGTTTATTTAACTCTTGACCAAAAAACAAAATTTTGGACTTGTCAAAATTTTAAGTATTTGCAGACTACAAGTAAAAGGTAATAGTATTTGTAGGGGTAGAAAACATTGTGAGAAAAACAAAAAATGCTGGTTACCAGCATTTTCTCCTCTTCACACAGTGTTTTCAGAAGCCTCCTTCTTTGGAGTAGTTAAAACTTAGGGTTGTATGGTAAAGGGTTAATCCTTTACAACTCAATCCCGAGTTTAAACTACACTTAAGAGTAAGGCTTTTGAAAACATTGTGGACAAAGGAGAAAATACTAGTATCCAGCATTTTATCCATTTCCTACAATGTATTCTACCATTCAAAATACAAATTTCAATATTTTAGTCACTTTTCTTTTGTCCTCTTGCAAATGCTTTCAATGTGGACAAGTCTACATGTTTGCCGTGTGTTAAAAAGTTGATGAAATTGAAAATAAAATCACTGTCTTTTGCAGTTTGCAAAAAATGTATAGTGAAACATCTACAAGTGAGCAAAAATTGTCCGACATGCAATGTGAAGGTGCATGAAACTCAGCCATTTCTGAACCTGCGAGCAGACAGAACTTTACAGGATATAGTCTACAAACTTGTTCCAGGACTGTTTGAAAGTAAGTTGCATATACTTCCTCTATCTCTTTACCAAATTACACCTGTTTTATGGCCCTGATGGAGAGAGCTTTTGAAGACTGTGTGAGGAAAAAAGAGGATGCTATTAACTCTTCTTCCTACCAATGTTTTCAAAAGCTATTTATTGGAGAGGTACTTAACCCTTTACCACACAATCCCAACTTTTAATGACCCTGAAAAAAAGCCTTTTGAAAGCATTGTGGGAAAAGGAGAAAATGTTGGTAACCAGCATTTTCTTCTTTTCCCACAATGTATCTACCCTTTCAAAGAAAATTTTCAGCATTTGAGTCACATTCAGTTTGTCGACTGCAAATGCTTTTAATTTAGAAAGGTCCAAAATTTTGTCGTTTGGTAAAGGGTTAAATGAACGTAAGATATATTTACTTTTTCCCAAACAAAAAGGGTTTAGACTTTTCCTAATTAAAAGTATTTGCAGACAACACAGTAAGTGTAACTCATAAGTTAAGATTGTTCCTGATTATTTAGGTGGAAAACATTGTGGGAAAAGGAGAAAATGCTGGTCACCAGCATTTTCTCCTTTTTCCACAAATTTTTCAAAAGCCATCTTCTTTAGAGTCATTAAAACTTGGGATTGTTTGGTAAAGGGTTAGTCAAAGGATGGAGAGGATTGATTGAAGAGAAAGACATAGAAGTGTGAGAATGGATGGAGAGGCAGACAACCAGATGCAAAGAAAAGGTAACAGTATTAGTAATTGTAACAATGATGCTATGTTTAGTCTAAACCTATATATTCCTATACAATTACATTGGTTATAATTATTAAAGGCGCACTAGTGAGCGACCAAATTGGTTATAATTATTAAAGGCACACTAGTGAGCGACCAAAAGTAAACAAGTCAGGAGTTGAGTTGCAGGCAATTAACTCTTTACCAAACGACAAAATTTTAAACCGGTCCAAATTGAAAGGATTTGCAGATGACAAAATAAATGTGACTGAAAAATTGAAATTTGTCTTGGGAAGGATAGAAAACATTGTGGGAAAAGGAGAAAATGCTGGTAACCAGCATTTTCTCCTTTTCTCACAATGTTTTCAAAAGGCTTCTTTCCCAGGGTCGTTAAAAGTCGGGATTGTGTGGTAAGGGGTTAATTTAAAAAAAAAATTACAAGGATTATGTTATTTCATTTCTGATTTTTTTTGTATGTAAATTTTCAAACTAGATGAAGAGAAGCGAAGGGCAGAATTTTACAGATCTCGTGGGATGTTGATGAAACAAAAGGAGGAACAAGGTCAGCTTTTATATTAAAGAAAGTTGTCGAAATAATTTTTAGCCTCATACATGTTATACATGTATTATTGCTAGTGATTAACCTATCAAAATTTTAGATGTGTTCAGATTGAAAACACACGCACATGACAAATTTGGCTAATATGATGGGAATTTTGTTTGAAGACTGAAATTTCAATCATTTATTGCTACTATCATAAAAATCTGATGAGTCTAGAATTTTCTTTTTTTTTTCATTACATACTCAAAGTAATAATGTTTTTGCTTTCATAATAAATGACAACTCAAATTGTTAACATTTGCAATAATGTACATGTGTTTCGTATGTAAGGCTGGTATCCTGTATATACACTGTGGAATAAAAGTGAAACTGAAATTAAAAGGGTAGAAAACAAAGTGGCATCAGGTGAAATTCTGGTTACGACAATGTTTTCAAATGCCCACTACCTCAAGGTTGTAAAAACATGGGATTGTTTGTAAAGAGTTAATAGTCAGACAGGTACAACCTTTTATCTGAATAATTTTTTCTCATCAAAGTGAGAACAGCAAGAATTTCCACACCACCAATAGTGTAGTTATAGTATCCAACAATCCATCTTCCTGTTTCAGAGGAAAATTTAGGGCCAAAACAGTCCACTATTTTCAACAACCCAGATGCTCATCAGTACAAATTTGATGAACAGATATGTTTATGCCTAGAAAGGCACGGGTAAGTGTCTTGTTTTATTTTTGGCACACCTGAGCTCCAAGTGCTTGTGGGGAGCTATAGTTGTCAGTCAATAATTGTCTGATGTTCGTAGGCGTGTGTCAATCATGTGTCAGCGATTTCTTGAAATCTGGACTGACATGGCTGATTGTAACCAAATTTTACATAAATGTCTCTTAGGTCAAGCTTGCTCAAAGTTTTTTAACTCTTTACCAAACGACAAAATTTTGGACTGAACCAAATTGAAAGCATTTGCAGACGACAAACTACATGTACATGTTGCTCAAATGTTTTGATTAGTCCCTGATAGAGTAGAAAACATTGTGCGAAAAGGAGAAAATTCTGGTTTCCAGCAATTTCTCGTTTTCCCACAATGTTTTCAAAAGGCTTCTTCCACAGGGTGGTTAAAACCTGGTATTGTTTGGTAAAGGGTTAAAGAAATTGATTTCATGAAATATATATAGCAATATCAAAAAAATAAAGGGGACATTTGGCAAATCTTAAAAATCTTCTTGTCCAAAATCATTGAACCTAGGGCTACCAAATTTGACATCTAACTTTATTTATTGGCTCCCAATCAAGGATGCTCAAAAATGGCATGTACAGAGTGAGAGAAACAAACCTAGTTATTATAAAATATGTCTGCATTCAAAATTTATTATGTCATTTTTTTTTTTTCCATTCCTTTTTTTTTCCAGCTAAATTCTTATCATAAAGCTTTTGTTAGACCTATCACTAACAGATACATGCAAATTATAACAGAAATATATGGAGAAAAGAAAAATATCATTTTTTTTTTCTATATTTGAAAACATTGTGTGGCAAATAGCAATTGCTTAAAACAAGCACTTGCTCCTTTTCCCACCATGTTTTCAAGAACTTTCTTCTGTATTTGATTAAAATTAGTTTACAAGAACAATATAAGCTGTTATTTTAAATTGGATTTTTGAATTTTGTTCCCTTTGTACTTCAGGATTCAGCATGTGGAATTACAGACAATGACGTTTAAGCTGAGATCCCTTGAGAAAAAATTTGTTCGTTGCTCAATCCGTGTTCTAGTTGCCCATCTAATTGCTATTATAAAGAAGAAAATTGATGTCCCTGATCAGCTAAAGGTAAAACATCCATAGAGAATTGTACTACTAATTATCCCCCCCCCCCTCCCCCAACAAAGGGATTTTTGCTTACATAGAATCAGGTTGTCCATCCGTCTGTCTGTTTGTAAGCACAATTTTGTGTTGTCTTCCCCTACCCGTTCCACAATTTCAACAAATATAGCTAAAAAGTTTTTCCTTTTGCCTTCTTATCAAAGGAACTTTTGCATCTGCCATTTTCATTATGATTGGTTTGGGTCCTGTAAGGCTCATTGGTAATACATGTACATGTATATGGAAAAATATGAATAAGTGAGCTATTGCAGTGATATGACTGAAATTATGTTGAAAGTGATGTAAAACCTGATTCAATCATTCAAATGCTGTTTCTACCATTTTCTCCTTTTCTGGCATTGTTTTCATCACAGGTCCCAAATGAAAAGTGTACTAATGGTGCTGCTTCACATTGAACAGGGTTTATGTGAGAGCCAGTATAGAAAAGAATATGATGAATAGAGAATCTTACATGGGGGTTTTGTATTTGAATTTTTATCAAACAAATTGACTAAAATCATATGATGCAAGCCTTGGCCAGCATCATATTTATTTTAATCAAAGAGTTTGATAAAAATAATACATAGACACAACACAAATTCGAGTTCCTATTTATCACATAAATGACAGACAAACAAATATCCTGTATCATCACCATTAGCCTATACTGTTTACGGATCTCTGTTTACAGAGGTAGTTCAGCTTGAAATGTGCACATACACAGGAAGATAGTTTTGTGGCATTTTACATATAAAGTAGAATAAAACAGTTTCTTGGGGAAATTAGTCAAAATATTACAAAATATTACTAATTTGAAATAATCAAGCTGCTTTTTTCATTGTTATTAAATATGAAATTTACAAAACTTTCGAGGCATACAGTTCTAGGCAACAATGATGTCATTTTCACGATAAATCCAAAAGTAGTGTGAAATTTTGCACATTTTGTGGTTGGTTTGCAGTATTCACATGCTCATAACTACAAATCAACCAGAATTGGGTCAAAAAAAAAAAAAACAACAGTGGTGCTCTAGTGTATTTTTAAGAATAAGTCATTGGTTGTATACACTGGCCACAGATGTTTCATGTGATAATCTTTTTTTTTCCTACCAAATAAGTGAAATAATGTTGCAAATGTTTTAAAACTATGAAACTATTTGAAGTTTGTAGTGTACTCATTCATTACCTCTTGAAAACAGACATGAAGCAGAGAGTGTTGAAAGCATTCCTGAAAAGTGTAGATAATCAAAATGAATAAGATGTTAATAATACGAGTTTACACAAAAACATTGATGGAAAACAAGAAATTTCTTATTATAAGGGATCCATCTTGGCTCAGCAGTAAAGTTTAGGACTCATAGCTGGAGGTCCAAGGTACAAGCCTCTCTGGAAGCACTGAGAGTGTCCTTGGGCAATATATTTCAGAGACCTAGCCTTGCACTGGTGAAATCAAGGACATACAGGAATTAGTGAGCGGTCACTCTGATATGACTAAAATAATGTTGAAAGCGACATAAAACACCAATTTGTTAATCAATCAATGCCATTCTTGAGCAAGTTCCCCTTTTGCAACAATGTTTTTCAAAAGTGGTCAGCTGCAAGATGGGCAAAGTTGACCGCAGGGGGTAATCAGTTGATGAAAAAGAAATGCTGTTTTGGTTTTCAGTTACAGATGCTTTGTGGGCCATATATTTTGGATGAAGAAATGTCGATGAAACAAATATTTTTGATGTATTGGTTTGACAAGGTTTGTGTGACATTCCATATTACTACAATTGAGCATTATGTTTCATTTTTGAATTTATGGACAATGTTAGCCCTGAAAACTGACTATTTCAAAAATATGATGTCGATTATAAAAGACCTAATCCAGGCAGTCAGTTTTTCTGCCCAGGGCTACTAATCTATTCATAACAAGGTTGGATGCCAAGCTAGAAACTCCCGTAAAGCATGGCTGCCACACTTTAACTAAAGTGTTGTTGGAAAAAAGTGTCGAGCACCATACAAACAAATCAAAGAAGAAGAGGTGTGTGAGTTGGTCGGTAAACCAAACCTTGTTGGGATGACAAAATTAATATTCCAGGAAGTGAAGATGATCCTTATCAAATCTTTACCAACCGATCCTGGTAGCCTAGTCAGTAGTGTAAAATGCTTGAAAACGGGGTTGCTGGTTTGAATCCCTAGCTTGGGCAATTTCTTTCTGAGGATTGATGTTTGTCATTTTGACTTGAAGTCGTTGGGAAAGCATTCGTTTCTCTCTCACTGGTGATCATTGTTTGGGCAGTGGTTATGTGGGACAGCAGGCAGTGGCTTGGGAAGGGCATTGGTAGAAGAAAGAATAGGTGCACTGGCCGTCACAATATAGCTGAAATCATGTTGAAAATGGCATTGAACATCATACAATCAATCAATGAAAACTTTTTACAAAATACTAGGAACAAAATTTTAGACTTGTCCAAATTAAAAGCATTTGAAGGAGACAACTTACTCATAATAATTATTTGGCTTAAATGATTGGATTTTGCTGAAAATGTACAAAGGAAATTTTTGTAATTTCATAATTACTTTTCCATTTATTTCAGTCCAGCCCAATGCTGCTGTTCTACAGAGTTGAAGTGCCTGACTGACATATTTTTATTGTCCCACTGTTTGGTAGCAACCCTGTTGCCTAAGAAAATATCAGGGTATTGCTATAGTTACCATTTTGTTGCAGTGCTAAAACTTTAACATTTTCTCCTAGCTCTAATTACTGAAGAGCTCAAACTTATGCTATTTATATTATCCACGAAGGGACCTTACCCATGCTAGAGGAGCAGGTAAAGATCAAAATATGTTTGACACAGTTATGCCCCTTCTTCGACCAAGAATTTTTACCGGAAAAGCAACTGCAGCTAAAGGTTGGCACCATCTTGTTTTGTTTTGGAATTGTTAGTGCATAATTTTTAGCATGTTTTCCCTTTTAACACTTTACCACACAATTCCTAGTTGTAACCAAGGAAAAGGGCTTTTGAAAACATTGTGGGAAAAGGAGAAAATGCTGGTAACCAGCATTTTCACCTTTTTCCCCAAATTTTTACCCTTCGAAAAAAAATTTTACTTATCTATGCAATATTTAGTTTGTCGTCTATAAATGCTTTCAATTTGAACCAGTCTAAAATTTTGTTGTTTGGTAGACTTAAATCTTTAGAAGACAAAAATTTCAGAGTTTTCCATATTGAAAGAGTTTGCAGATAAAAATAAATGGGGCTCAAATGATTTGAGTTGTTTTGGAAGAGTTAAACAAATTTTGATATCTGGTAAAGAGTCAACCCTTTACAATACAAACCCGAGTTTTCAACATCGTGAAGAAGAAGGCTTTTGAAGACATTGTGGGCAAGGGAGAAAATGCTCGCAACCAGCATTTTCTCCCTTTCTCACAACGTTTTCTACCCTTTCAAAGACAATTTCCATCATTGGAGCTCCTTTTGATTTGTCATCTGCAAATGCTTTGTATTTGGACAAGTCCATAATTTTGTTGTTAGTGAAAGAGTTAAAGACTGTCTGATTAGGGCTATTTGATTGTCTCCTTTTCTTTTTGTTAAAATATTTGTAGTCTGTTAACAGTATGAAATAAAATTGTTATGTGTTTGTACTTGTATGTTAGTTGTTTGATATATTACTAAACCATGCTCTGTGACCGGGACTTAATGCATCTGCAAAAAGTATCAACCCAGGTCAGCTTTTGAAGGCTGATCTGGGCCGAATTTTTTCGCAAATGGTCAATTTTCTTTATGTCAAAGGACCAGACTAAATCGTGATTCAGTTGGTTGTTCAATAAAATGGACTTTATGGATCCATAATTATGTGATGACTTACACACATTTGCGAAGGTGCATGAAACCCCCCCCCCCTTTTAGAATGCAGCTCATATTTTACATTTCTGTAGTTCCGGCTTTGGAAATCTATTTAGACAGGTGTAAAGATTTTTTTTCATTTTTTTCTTGAAAAAGAAATGGATTATGACTAACAGAAGCACTACACTCATCTGAAAAGTTAATTGTACATGGAGACCCGTTTGAATAGTTCAGATACAGATGGACTATCTTCATGTAAACTATACACATAAAAGACATACAAGCCCACGACGGAACTAAAATGACACCATTTGGACAGATTGTTTCCAACACATTCTGTTGCTGTCAAAAGCCCACGTGTGTATGTAGCTTACATGTAAGGCCCGTAGGAACGGTGGGCGTGTCCCAAAATAATTATGCCAATGTTACTTAAGGTAACAAAATTCTGTAGCTCTAGATCTAGATCTTACTTGATAATAGAAATAAGACAGTGAGTTAAGTATCCCGATAGTGAAATGATACACCCACCTCAAACACACATGATAAACAAACACCATAGCCTACTTTATTCAAGACTTGTTCCCCCCCCTCCCCCGCCCCCATCACATTTTGCTTCCCACGGAACTGCATGTAGCAGACGAACTCATCAATACTCAACATGAAGGATGTGATTACGAGAGATTGTGAACTGTGCGCAGCAGTTGGGTGGAAATAGCATGCTGAAAAGTACATTTTAAAAGGATCGGAAAAATATTTAGTTACAGATCTTTTTTTACATGTAGATCTAGGCCTAGGCCTATTTATAAGCCCCGATGTAGAATCTACATTATTTTTCGGCGTAGCTGAATGCGCTGCGTTGGCTGCGCATGTCATTCTTCGAAGACTTGACCTGCCTGCTATGACGCATGCGTCACCATTCTGTACAGGATAGGCTAAACATCAATACGCCCTGCGTAAAGTGCATGCGGAAAATGGCTGTAAATAATGCATCTGTGTAAAAATCAAGCCAGTTTTTTTCGCTACAAATTTCTTAAAAAACAAAATGATTTCAAACGGGGAAAATAGTTTCCAAAGATGTGAATTGTTTACTGCAAATCTTTGTAGACAGTTTCTAAATATAGACATTGGGGAAAACCGGGATTTGTGCAAAAGACTGACAACAAAACTAACGTCCCCACCTTGTTGGGCTCAAATTGGGGCTTTTTCCCAATATGCTATAATATGGGCTATGTTTATAAATGGCTGGTGCATAGGCTTTGGGCTATCTAACCATGGCTGGATGAATCGTACAAGGTAGGTTTTAGTGAGTAAACGTATACCTATATTTTATTTTGAAATTCGTTGCATTGATTGCCGCCTTGAAAAGTAGTCCGGTTCTGTACCCAGAATGCCCCATTCAGCATACCTCGGGTGATCCGGTGATCAAATCCCTCGGCTGTATCACGTAAACTGGCAGCCTGTTATCGATCTTCGTATCAACAACAGGTAACACCCGATGCTTACAAGTCGAGTTTCTGCCCGGTTCGAGATTTCATGAGATAACGTGTGACTAGGAAATTCAAATTGTGATTTTAGTTATGCACAAAAATAGACCTTATCGATAGAGATTAAATTCTTCAGCGAGTTAAATAAATTGATCGCCGTCAGAAAAAATCTTCGTTTGCCATGAACATCTTAGCTAAAGATAGAATTATTGCTCGATTTTTTTTTTAAACAAATAAAGGCAATCTGTTACGGGCTGTCTGATTGGTGGATTCGGTACATGTGAAAACCAATAGCTGCCCTCGATAAATTGGGTGTTGCCTGTTGTCTATCGGACGGTTACGGGAGATACAATGGGTAGCAGTTGACTGTATCACGTAGCTTGATATGCACCTACACGGTACATTTCGCACATCTCCGGAAGCACACCGCTTTACCGTTATTGAAATTGTAAGGCTCCTCTTCAAAAAGAAAACACGAGTAAATTTTCTATCGTTATCTTTCTAAGAATATTTCAGTCGGCAAACAGTTTGTACCATCAATTTTTAGCGTGTTTTATCAATTCCGTTGGGAGCTTTCATCGACAGATCGATAGAAGTGAATAACTTCACCATGGTTGTTCATGTCGTTGCTAAGCGATCTACAGGGGCGCCGCCATGTTAAGATCATCTGATTGGTAGTTCAAAATGGAAGCCTCCTTTATACGGACGAGGTTAGATGTAGGTACGGAATCGGCCGAGTTGTGACGAGTGATGGGCATTCTGCACTCGTCACAACTCGGCCGATTCCGTACCTACATCTAACCTCGTCCGTATAAAGGAGGCTTCCATTTTGAACTACCAATCAGATGATCTTAACATGGCGGCGCCCCTGTAGATCGCTTAGCAACGACATGAACAACCACGGTGAAGTTATTCACTTCTATCGATCTGTCGATGAAAGCTCCCAACGGAATTGATAAACTACGCTAAAAATTTAATATACAAAGTGTTTGCCGACTGAAATATTCATAGAAAGATAACGATAGAAAATTTACTCATGTTTTCTTTTTTAAGAGGAGCCTTACATTCAATAACGGTAAAGTGGCGTGCTTCCGGAGATGTGCGAAATGGACCGTGTAGTTGCATATCAAGCTACGTGATACAGCCGAGGGATTTGATCAGCGGATCACCCGAGGTGTGCCGAATGGAATGCCCATATCAGATAGGTTGTGTATTTCACCTAGCGGAAGATAATGGAATGCTCTGGCTTTTGACCTAATTCTTGGTACTGATAAAGAATAAACATAGATGGTAATTTGCGATTGATAAAAAATAATGAACATGTTTATTCGGCGGGTCCGTAATGGCATATTTGCTCGCACAATTATGAAATCACTATTTTCAAGCGTTGCTACCGCTAATTAATACCCCGGCCTTGATTCATGTCATAGCAAATCCATGTAATAGAGAATGGCCTTTTTTTGAGTCGCCTGGTTGCGTAGCAACCAGGCTCTCTTTGTTATCATCTTGATCTATGGGGTGACGTAGGCATACCTCCGGCCTTGTACTGCTACCTGGCCGAGTTCCGGTTTACGAGATAAAACATAGTTTTCTAATTATTCGGTAAACAACCCAGTTTCTGTCGTAAATAACTTACAATTGTGCCTTTGTGATAATGACTATGTCTATAAAGACTGAGCTATTTAACGGTTCAAACATTTGAAACAATCATTTCGTCCATATGGGTACACGATAGCCTATCGCTTACACAAACGTCATGTCTAAATATAGCGCATTATGTATGTATCTAAAAATAGTCGTCGTGACCTGAACAATTTTGCGGACACGCTGAAAAATACTCTCCGACGACAAGCGTCTTTACTACGGCACGCTTCTATTTGTGGACAATTCTCAGTGAAAATGGTTCGATAATTACCCGTTGGAAGTACACTCTACATCTTACAATCTGTCCTTAATTGTTGCAAGTCTTATTACAATTCAACACTCAACCTATGGTCGTAAAGAGAAAAGCGATACCGAGTTGACATGGAAGCTTTCAATGGAGATTTTTCCCAACAGTAGACTATTTTTTTTAAATAAATTTATAACGACTTGGAATGGTTGCGTTGCCTTCTAAGACATTCTTACACGTTGCTTCTTCAGAGCTTTTAATTCTAGACTTTAAATACTTTGCACACAAATATTCTAGGTGCACAGAGATCGTACATAGCGTATGTAATGCGCACAGTTCTAGGCTGTACCAAGTCATCGCTTAGCAGGTGCTTTCTGGAATGTAGCTGTGCGACAAATATAGATCTTATAATCACGTGACGTGTAGCGTCATTTGCACCACGGAATTCTTTATAACTTTACATATTTATGAATCAGTCGCTGAAGCGGCCCTTATTTTCAGCGTACACCGACCTATCGCTTCACCGATCTATGCAGAGCGAGTGTTTAAAGTATACTGTGTTTGATTGTTTTTCGTTTTTAAAGAGGTAAATTTGTAAAAGTCTGCTTTTTTTTTTTTTTAATGTGCGATTAACCTAGATCTAGTATTTATGAAACAACAATTTATTAGTGCGGGTGTCAGAACACAAGGTGCTTTCGTAACTGCCAAAATCTGAATCCACACGGGAATTCTTGAAACTACACATTTCTAACAACCAGCAATCTGAGAACTTGACTTTTTACTCCACTATATTTTAAATATAATAGAGCAGATCAATGTTAACCCACTCGAATAACAAGTTCTTTATTGGAGTGTTTGTAATCTTGTAAAGGGTTGTTGTAAAGGGTAATTTTGAGCGAATCGCAAACATTTTGTTTAAGCCAAAGCAATATACATGTAGATCTCTAAAATTTTCAATTGGTGTGGAAGCAGTACTAATTCCTGGGATGTTATAAAACAGAGACAAAGTTAAAAGGCTGATGATCATGCTATTGGGTTATATTGTTTTTCTTGAGCTGTAGCAGCCACACTCTTAGAGTCCACTGTGAACAAAACTTGAACCCGGATAGCAACAAATACAAATTATTTCCAAAGGACAAGTAGATTTCTGAGTCTAATATTTGTGTGTGCTCCAGAGGCTACATTTCAGTCCAATGATCATGAAGTTGCCAGGCTGTTTGTCTCAATAATAACTTTTGACAAAACTGAAAGTAGGTCATCGGGGGTTGTCACTAGGTCAAATCAGACGGAACCGTAATAGATCTAGTGCTTATGTTCAGTCCAATACTCACGGAACTTTGTCAGACTGCTTAGATATGGGTGAGTTGCAAAAGGGTATTTTTGGTCTAAATGTGTGTCACTAGATCCAATACCAGAAGACAAAGTTCAACTGAGTTCCATACTAATGTTGCCTAAATGGTCCTATTGTAAAATTGTTCAAGTCGTTCAGCTCTGTTTCTATAAACTTTACAAAAGCTTGAGAAATGAGTAGTAACATTTCAAAATAACCGCCCCTGAAACTGTATAAGCAATCATACCCAAATTTCATATCTAGCATCCTGTATTTGGAAAGGACAATTATTGAAATTAAACGATATATGTATAACCATTTTAGAAAATTTGTATCATATAAAAACAACTTGCTCTAAATCTGGAGAAAATGTATGCCCTTTTTTACTGAAAGTATTTAGAATGCTTGTTTTAGAAATATGTGTAAGAATTAAGATACACATGTAAGTGAAGTCGCCCAGATTCTGCGCCAGAAAAACATGTTTATCAACATAGAAGCCTAATTTTTGTCCACACTCTTTACAGGCATTATTAAGCTAGGTAGGAACTGTAAATATTGATATTACTTCGACAGTTATTACGCCCCGCTGAATTTCGGGGTCGGGGGGGGAGAGATATGGTTTTCATGTTGTCTGTCCGTTCGTCCGTCCGATCTTCCGGCCATCCAGACAGATATGTTCTAAAATCGTTGACGAAAGTTACTGAAACTTCATACATGTAGTCCTCATAACAGTCCGCCGATATACTTTTTTTAATGTAATGCCTTGTCATGGAAAAGGGGGGCTTGATGTATTTCGGTTTTATTTTGTTTTCGTTTTTAATGCGGTGTCAAGGGGGTTTGATGTATATTTCCATTCTGAACCAATCTCTTTAACTACTGGACAAAATTTTATGAAACTTCATATTTATATAGTTTATCGTAAGCCACAGACAATCAGTATTTGTTTTTATTTAATGAAATGCCGTATCATGGAAAAAGGGGATTAATGTATACTTTCACCAATAACAAAAAAGGCCATTTACATGCAAAACAAAATACCTCTTATAATTATGTTTCTATAAAAAAAAAAATTTTTTTTTTTTTTTTTTCGGCGGTGGATATCATTTCAACCAAATGACTTGTTTTATATTGATTGTACCCTTTGAAAACCAATTTTTAAATGTAGTCACCCGGGGTAAGAGACTTTGAACTTTTTAAACCTGTTCCTGGTGCCTAAATTTTAATTCTCACCACAAATTAATGTTTGTAATTTTAGGATGACAACTTAGAAATTTGCTTGCATATAATACTGTCTTATGGTTGAGTTATTTTGTATCTCGAATGCTTTTAATAGATTTGAACAAAAAAGGGTGAAAACTGCTAACCCATTACCACCCAGGCGACTCTCAGGACTATCAGTCCTTTGATTTCTATTTGGAAATGTATTTCATATGCGTTTCCCAGTAACCCAATAAGTACTCCTTTTCAACCATTCTCGCGAATGTAATTTTCATTATTTTACTTCATATTGAACCACGGAACAGTTTCATATTCATATACCAGTATCTCATATAAATGCCGTGACGTCTATCTTTTTTTAAAGATATTTCTTGTTCATTTTGATATTCATAGTATTACATACAAAAGAAAATGTTTTAAGTGTCCGATAGATAAAGAATGAAGGGTAAATAAACGTGTATACGTCTACGTCTAAATATTTAGACTAGCCTTCTAGCCCAAACTAAAGCCTTTGTAAACGACATGTGATTCCTAGTTTGTGATTTGTCCTTTAAAAGTCAGAAAACGTTGTTGGCAAAGTTGAAAATGCTGATGACCAGCCTTTTCTCCTTTAATCAACAATGTTTTCATACTTTTTTCCTCTGAGTCTTTAATACTAGGGATTGTGTGCCAATTTGTAAACATTCTCTAGATCCTAACCCGTCATTTTTTTTTTACCCTACTGTATGTGTACGAGAGAGCATTTTTATGTTAACAGTTTTTCATGCATTTCCGGTACAATGTTGTGTCGGCCTTGACCTCCAAGGGTATACGGCAAAATAACGATGGCAGCCTTAATATTTTACACGTTTACTATCCTTCTTTCTTTCCTTGTCACGTGTGTAATGACACTTGTAATTGTTCTAGCTGCTGTAGGAACATCTCTCGGTATAAGAAGGAGGTACATCGAAATAATGTTACAAGTATTCGAGGTAAATTTGAGAAAAAAATCATTGTCTTTTTAATTGATTTAGCAGACGACGTTACAGGATCTTTCCAAGATGAACTTGACGGTTGACGTTTCTGTCTTCTAATTGTTTGCATTGGGTTGTGTTGTTTTCACAACACTGATGAGCACAAGAACGGACACGAACTTTACCCATTGTCATTGTTAATTTAAGCCCATGAACCGACCATCAGTTTATCACACTTTTAACACATGTTCACCCATTGTGAAGGAAAAAAACAAAACCCCACTTGGTAGGTGCAGTCTGTTTTTTGTTTTTTTCAATTTTATCGGCAACAAATTTTTCTTACTAGTGTTTAAATATCATCTGAATGGTTGTTTGTTATGCATATACATAATTTCACATTGTTCAAAAGATCATCCATTTGATGCATTAGATGTTTTCACCATTGTGCTTTGAGGTATGCAGTCTCCTCGTACCATAACCATTTTGTACCATTCAGTTTATGACCATTTCATACCATAAAATTGCCATTTCGTACCATGATAATTACCATCTCGTACTATGACCAAACATATCAATAAATGTGACAAAAAGTGGTATTTGATATATTAACATAGTATAAACCAATGCTTTGGTTACCTTATTTACAGGATAAATAAATCATAAATAAAGGAATAAATCATAAATAAAGGAATCAGTTAGTATGCGACTAAGAAGATAAGTAATTGGTCTGTTTGTCTGTAATGTTTGTTGCAGGTCGGATAATTAGAACTGGGAATAGATTACATTACATTGAACTTTTAATCATAGAATTATAATTGTTTGATTACCCTTGATTGTAGATTGTCTATTATCCTTTTTGTCTTCTTTTTTGTATGTTTGTTTATGAGTTATGTTTTGAAATTAGGCAAGCCTTATATTACGCCGAGACAAGGACAGGGTCAAACATCAAAGACACTGCTTTGAAAACGTAATGGGAAAAGGAGATAATCAGAAAGTGTTATGCTCATATTTTCTTTATATTTAACTTGAATAAATAAATATATTTAAATATATTTAACTCGAAAAAATAGCGTTTTTGTTTTCGTCTTTTATTACCGTCATAACGATAGTTTTTCATAGTCAAAAGTTTGGCATAGGTCCCAAAATTCATGGTACGAAATTTTATGACTATGGTACGATGTGGTAAAATTATAGTACGAAATGGTATAATGTATGATACGAAATGGTAAAATTATGGTACAAAGTGACTGGTATGAAATAGGGTATGAAACGTCCGTAATTTGTTCTTTGATCCCAAGAAGACAACACTCTTGGAAGGGACATCTGAAATGCAACTTTTTCAGTATGTGGTGTCCTTATTTTTCGCAAAATTATGATTTCTATCGCAGTTTCTCCATTAAATTACCAGGTCACAAGAAGAGTCTGAAATTTGATGAATTAAAATGCTCACTTTTTTCAGTTTGGAAGAAACAGAATAGATAGTTACAGATCCCTTGAGAGGGACAAGCATAAGACTGAAGAAAATCATGAGGGATCAGGGGATGAAGGATTGCCCAATGAGGATATTCTAAGTGACAGCTCAGAAGATCTGGACACAGAAAATGGTATAGCCTTCTGGCCCAGCATACAACAATATACATAATACAACTACCTCCAATAAAATGCAGATAGAAGACATGAGATTTAAAAAGAAGGTTTGAGATAGTATGAAGAGAGAAAAAAACATGTTGGTGAAAGCAAATTTGCAAGTGCAGGAGAAATTCTAGATTACAAGCTATATTCTCTCTCCCACAAAATGCTTGAAAAATAAATCTGTTCTCTTACGTATAAGTGAATGGCAGGGTTTCCTTGACCCTGTTTCTTTGAACTTGGACCTCCCAATTTTTTAATAGTCTCCCAAAATTTAAATGTTTTTATCCATTGTGAGATGGTCAAATCATCCCCATACGAAATAAGCCTGGGACAAACCCTGGAATGGTATAGCTGTATGTCAGATGAGAAAATTTCAGACTCCATCTTTAAAGCATTTTCAGACAACAAACAAGGCTGAAATTATAGGATTTGCTACTGAAAGAGTAGAAAACTTTGTGGGAAAAGCAGAAATGTTGGTAAATAGCATTTTCTTCTTGTTTCACAAAATTTTTCAGAAGCATTCATTGTCAAGAGTGGTTATTCAGTTCAATTTGTGTAAATGAAACTGAAGAAAGTTTTGTGACAGATGGAGAATGACATGGAAAACACTGGAGAAGAGGGGAAACAAGCTTTGCATGAGCCTTTCTTACCAATGTAGCATTCATAACAAAGTTTGTATAATAATTATTTAAAGACAGCTACAATACAAATACATGTAACAGACTTGAAAAATGCTTTTATTGCTGAATTAAATGAGGTGATAGTTTTTCAAACCATTTATAAAAAGATAAAAAAGTGTTCCCTAATATTGATAATTAGCCTGTATAAGTATTAAGTTCTCTCCAGACTTCAGCAGATGTCTGGGGGAATGTTACATGATCAATTCAAAAGTGTTCATTATTTGGGATGATGTTCATATAGGTACAATGAGGTGATTTGGTTTCATGAAAATGGATACGGTTCCTATAACTTTTGGATCACAAAACGACCATCCCATAGTTCAAAATCGTACCTATCTACCAGTTTTGTTACCCTGGCAAAGAAAAATATATGTTAACTCTTTACCACACGACAAATTTTAGACTGGTTCAAATTGAAAGCATTTGCAGATCACTATTTAGACATTGCTCAAATTGTACAAGTTGTCTTTGAAAGAATAGAAAACATTGTGGGAAAAGGAGAAAGTTTTTGGGACCAGCATTTTCTCCTTTTCGTAGGAATTTTTTCTGAAGCCTTCTTCCTCAAGGTGGTAAAAACTCAGGATTGTGTGGTAAAGGGTTAAAGTAGTAGTGTGTATTTATTAGTGTGTTACAAGTTTTTGTACTCATGGCAAACAAGTCAAAAAGGGGTTTCTGAAAGTTTCTTTATTTTACCAGAGACAGAGAAGGTAATAGACAGAGATATTGCTATAACAGCAACAGAAGGGATTAAAATACCGTCCAATAGACCAGACTATGACCTCTCGTGGAAGAGAGAGTTTCACGTATCAGATGTGATGTATTTTGCTAAGTGTGGTGCTGAGGTGAGTTTCAGTTTATATTTTCCTTTGGGTAGCTAGATTTCAATGAAATTCAAGGTTAGGCTCTTGTATGAAAAATCCTGGTTTGACCCTTTGACAGATAACGAAATTTTGGACTTGCCTGACTTGAAAGCATTTGAAGATTTCAAATGCTGAAGAAATATATATGTATGAGCCATGCTCTGAAAAGGGGGCTTAATGCATCTGAGAAAAGTATCGACCTAGGTCAGCTTGTGCAGTCTGCGCAGGCTGACCTGGGCCGAAACCTTTCGCTATTGGTCAATTTTCCTCATGTCGAAGGACCATTCTACCTCATTATTTAGTCGGCTATTAAAAAAAGTGGCAATTATGGATTCATAATTATGTGATGGCATGATTGGTATAATGTATCACAGAGATGCATTAAGCCCCCTTTTGCCAGAGCACGGCTCATATGTTTTTATAACCTCTTATAGACAGATTTTGCCATTACTACATTACATTTTGTTGTCTGCAAATGCTTTTCAATTTGATAAAATCTAAAATGTCTGGTAAAGGATTAACTCTGTACTACTCCACAAAATTTTAGACTCTACTAATGTGAAAGAATTTTCATATGAAATATTCATCGTTGCTCTAAAGATTTACTTCTGTAATTGAAATTGTAGAAAACATTGTGGGAAAAGAAAAGTGCAGGGTACCAGTATTTTCACCTTTTCCCCACAATGTTTTCAAAAGCCTTTTTATTCAGGGATGTCAAAACTTGGCATGTTGTGGTAAAGTGTTGAAGCTTGTGTTACAGGCACCTACAAAAAGTTGTCTAAATTCTGAAAAGCAAACACAAGAAAGGTTTCAGCAAAGAAATCATACAATTAGCTTGACAGAGCATTAATTTAAGTATAGATGGTTTGTGCCCATGCCTAAGCTTTGAAAGTAGCCTTCCAGGATTGGATAGTTTCACTTGTCTGTACCTTTATTCAGGAGTGATATTCTCCTTTGAAATTCCAGTACTGAAGGTAAATATCTGAATGAGTGATGTTTTACATTACTTTCCACAATATTTTAATATGCAAATGACAACTATAGCTAATTAATTCATGAGTTTCCTTTTACTGTCACTAGCTTTGGCTCTGCAGAGCTTTGCCCAAGGAAGATCACTGGAAAGAATTAACATCTGATAGTACTCACACAATTTGTCATTGGATTAAAGTAGATATATATTTATATGTGTAATGATAATGTATGCCTACTTATTATGTTTCAGTCTGTCATTCAAGATGATGTTACACATAGGTTTTCAGCTGAAGGTAAATCACTTTAAAATAACATATTTAAAATTCTGCCATTCAGTAAAGTGTTATAATAGAAACCAGTGAGTTACCCGTGGAATTGTAATATAAGACTTCTATGAATTTTACTGGTTTGCATTCTAGGGCAAAAAGTGGCCATAGCTATCCTTTACCACACTTTACCAGACTTTTAACTCTTTACCAAACGACACAATTTTAGACCTGTTCAAATTGGAAGCACAAAATAAATGGGACTGAAAAATTGAAATTTGTTATTGTAAGGGTAGAAAACATTGTGGGAAAAGGAGAAAATGCTGGTTACCAGCATTTTATCCATTTCCCACAATGTTTTCAGAAGGCTTCTTTTACAGGGTCGTTAAAAGTCGGGATCGTGTGGTAAAGGGTTAACGACCCTGAGAAAGACAGCTTTTGAAAACATTGTGGATCTATGACAAAATGCTAGTAACCAGCATTTCCTCCTTTTCCCATTATATTTTCTACAGTATCAAAGACCAATTACATTATTGAGCCACATTTAATTTGTATTCTGTAATTCCTTTAAAATTAGACAAGTCTTAACTTTCATTATCCCGTAAAGGATTAGTACAGGTTGAATGTATTCACAGAAAGAGTGTCTTCATATCTTGACCATCATCTTCAACTGCCTTATGAACTTACTTTTCTATATCGACAGATTTGAAAAGCTGGAATTTACTAACTAGAACGGATAAAGGCTATCACTTTATAAGGTAATGTCGCAATATGTCAACTTTAAAAGTTATGAGTCATGCTCTGTGAAAAGGGAGTTTAATGCTCAGTCCATGCAGGCTGACATGGGTTTAAAATGTGTGCTATTTGTAGATTTTCTGCATGTCCAAGGAACATTCTATGTCATGATTCTGTTGGTTGTGAGACAAAATGGATTTTATGGATCCATAATTATGTGATGACTTGTTGGTATAATGTGTCACAGGGATGCATTTAGCTCCCTTTTCTCAGAGCACTGCTCACATATAATTTGATGAATCTGAATTATTCCTCTATGAAACTATCCCATGTTTTTACAGCCCTGAAGACAATAGCATTTGAAAGCTTCTGGAAAAGTCGAAAATACCTTTTAAAAACAAATCCCAGCATTTGACTCATATTTGATTTCTTGTCTGCAAATGTTCTCAATAGAGGTGAGTCAAAATTTGTGTAGTCCAGTAAAGAGGAAAACTTAACTGCTCACACAAGAGTTGTACATGTATTCGGTTAACTTTGCATTGTGATTTGTAAAAAAAGACCTCTTATCTGTGGTGAATATAGCTTGCATTTGGATATGATCTGTGGCTGAATCTTTGAAATTTCATGGCATCTTGCCAAAAATTGTATTCCAGAATTCATTGATATTTTGAAGTAATTGTTCTTGAATTAATCTCATTCAGGTGAGTAGAAAATAATGTCAACATGAAGTTATGATATCCAGGCATGTACAAGTTACCAGTATTTCTGTATTTCAGTATGCGTTTAACAGTGCTTTGGTGTTTTGGATGTTTTGTAAGATACGCAATATTATTACCATTCAGGTAGGTAACACAAGATTATTTAACCCTTTCCCAAACAAGCCCTGGTTTTCACTTGTCTGCAGTACAAGTCTTTTGAAAACACTGTGGGAAAAGGAGAAATTGCTCGTAACGAGCAATTTCTCCTTTTCCCACAGTGTTTTCTACCCTTTTTGATAACTTTCTGCCATTTTCATCAAATTTAAAATTGTCGTCTGCAAACTCTTTCAATTTGGACTAGTCCAAAATTTGTCGTTTGGGAAAGGGTTAACATAGAAACTTAAATCTTGTCATGTACATAAAGATCAGTGCAACATGATGTAGTAGTTTCAAAAATAGTGTTAATCCTGTGCCACCCTGTGCCACATAAGCACAACTTTTAATGACCCTGAAGAAGATGGCTTTTGAAAATGTTGTGGGAAAAGAATGAAATGCTGTTGACCAGCATTTTTTTCCTCTTCCCACAACGTTTTCTACCCTATGATAGATAGATTGCATATTGTGAGTTAAATTTAATTTGTAATCTGTAAATGCTTTCAATTTGGTTAAGTCTAAAATTTTGTTGTGTGGCAAAGGCTGAAATAAGTATTCGTAAGAACTTACTTAATTTCTTGATGTATCTTATAAACCTTTTACTAGACAGGCGTTTGTTGTAATGACCCTGAGGAAGAAGGCTGTTGTTCCTTTGTCAGAGCCTTTCCTCATCTATGTCACCATTGTTTTTGCAAAAAGTTTGATATTTACCGATTAATCCATAATTATTAGAATAATTTCAGTCATGCTCTGTGCAAAAGGGGGTTTAACCATTACATTGTTTTTTCTCTTACACAAGTCAACGAGAAGATCTTGTGATGCCATAGGAACATTATGTGATGTCATTTGTAACAGCCGTGTATTTCTTCCTTTCCAAGCTCGGTTGATAGCATTTTTCTAGATTTGTGTGATAAACTTTAATCTTAAATGACAATGTTTGTATAGAGTTTTTGAAATAAAGTGTTAAATGCTTGCTTTATATTGAATTACCATTTTATTTCAGGTTAATTTTGTGTGTTGTTGGTATATCATGGTTGATAGTATCAACCTTTCTGATAGGATATATTCCAAAGGGAAGGTAATGATTATTCATTTAACATGTAGTTTTTGTAAATGTTTGGAGTTAAACTTGTTTACATGCACAAAATGTTGAAGCACTGAAAAAATATATGGGCCATGCTTGTTGAAAAGGGGGCCTAATATATTTGCGAAAAGTATTGACCCAGGTCAGCCTGCGCAGTCCACGCAGGCTGACCTTGGCCAAAACTTTTCACTCTTTGTTAATTTTCTGTATGTCCAAGGAGCAGTCTACCTCATGATTCAGTAGTTTGTTTAAAAAAAAAAAAGTGGCTGTTATTGATCCATAAGTATGTGATGGCTTGCTTGGTTTTATGCATTACAGAGATGCATTAAGCCCCCTTTTGCCAGAGCATGGCTTATATACATTTTAACTTTACCCATTTTTTGAGTGGAATACACAGTATTTTGTAGAATTAAATGAAATGTCGCAGCCAATCAGATGGGTCGTCTGTGAATTGAGAATTAGAAATGTATTAACTCTTACAATTTCGCATTTGGTAAAGAGTGAAAAGGTTATATAAGTGAAAGGTTCTTAGAGAGATAAGATGCAAAGATAGCATACACACTTCTGAGAGATGAATACCTTAGATATATTTTACAATGAGGGGAGTTGTCCTTGATTGAAAATCAAGATACCATTTCATTTTACAAAGCAGCTAACCAATGAAAATGTTGAATATTACATTGACAAATGAACCATGAACCCTTTTACATCAAAACAGACAATAGTTGCATTTCTAGCACACTTAAAACAGTTATGAAGTTTTTATCCTTCAACTCAATGTTTTTACATGGGATATCATGTTCATGATGTTTTTATTGAGATTACATCAAAGTTTGTTTTATAAATGAGCCATACTCTGTGAAAAGGGGTTTTATGCATCTGCAAACAGTATCAACCCATGTCAGCCTTTGCATTCCGCACAGACTGACCTGAATGGAAACATTTTGCCATTTGTAAATTTTCTGCATGTCTAAGGACCATTTCACTTACTGATTTAGTTGGTTATTAGACACAATGCATGTTATGGATCCATAATTATGTAGTGACTTGCTTGGTATAATGCATCACAAAGATGCATTTTATCCTGTCACTTGCAATAATTTTGACCCAATAATAGGGTGCCATATAATTTTTATGTTATCCGCCAGTTGGTCATGTGACCGTAGTAGTGTGCACCTGCCATTTGGGACTGTTTTATATAGGAACACAATAAACAAATGAAAGAATTGTCAGGGAAAATTGTCGCTGAATGTCAAATTTTGTATCTGTAAATAGTCTCTCTGCATGTGAACTTGATTTTTCTCGTTATTTTACACGTTGTAGCACTAAAACCAGAGAAATGTCTGTCTTATTCCACACATCATTTTTCCACAGGTAAACATCACATTCATAACATCATCCATATCATTCATGACATCATTACCACAGCTGCATATCCAGTATACAAATGCTTTCCACCTTCCTTTATGTTTCCTCATAGTGAAAAAGATGTCAGCATGTGCAGTATTTCAAGTGAAATATTTAATTTAGTCTGAAATAGATTGAAAATGAGGAACAGGATAAGTAGAATAGATGGTTAGTGTCTTGGTTTGGGAAAGTTTACAGGGCTTTGCTCTGTAATTTTATCCAATTTGCCTTTGGCTCACTGGATAAAATTTCTATGCCTTGCCAGATAAAACTTTTCCAATCCAAAACACCAGCCATCTATTCTCTAAATATATGAGCAATGCTCTGTGAAAAGGGGGCTTAATGCATCTGCGAAAAGTATCAACCCAGGTCAGCCTCCCTGATTATGTGATGTCTTGCTCTGTACAAAGCATCACAAAAATGCATTAAGCCCCCTTTTGCCAAAGCCTGGCTCACATAGTATTGCATCATCAGTTTTTAGAGCCCAGCATTGATTCATTTTAAAAATGTTTAGTTTAAATTGATCATGAAACAGTTTCTCGCAGTTAATTTTAATCACACTTGATTGTGAAATAATTTCTTTCAATTTATATTAATCACCATTGATGCTTCGTGTTGAAAATTGTAACCCTTACTTGCATGTAGCAATATGGTTTGTTTCAAAAGTTGACCCCACTCATCATGGGGTTCTAACCAACCTTTGATATTAGAGGCCAAGGCTCCACTTCTACACCACTGTCACTCAGCATTATATGTAAATTTTTTAACTTGAAAGCAAAAATTGCGAAACAAAATTGCTCTTTCAGTGAATTAATAATCATTATTTTCAGATGTAACTTTGACCCCTTTTGAATTATGGTAATACTATATTTAACCCTTAGGCCACTAAGCGCAATTCACTGATCTTTTGCAGACATTGTAGATCAAGATCAGACTGCACAGAAGGTGCAGTCTGATCTTTGATCTACACTGTCGGATAAGGATATACCGTTTTCCCCAAAATTACCTTTGAAACAGCAAAATTTGGATTTTTACTATCGGTTTGAAAGTGTAATTTCATTTATTTAGCAGGATAAGAGTTAAGACACTGTGGAAGAAGGCTTTCAGATACATCCAGCATTTTCTCCTTTTTCCTCACTATTGTCTTCCCTACGAAGGCAAATCCCATTATTTGAGATGCATGGAATTTGTTCTCTGCAAATGCTTTCAGTTTGGACAAGTATAAAATTTTGACATCTGTATTGCATGTAACAGATAACCCTAACCCTTTGTAAGTCTTCATGCTAAATTTTGCAGTAGATAGATCTCTTTTCTATTTCAGCTTTAAGAAAACTTTAAACCGAGTATTTAGCTTGATGTCCCATAGAATTTTGTGTCGTGCTATGTCAGCCCTTGTCACTTTCCACAAGTAAGTACCTATTTTTGAAATGATTATTGTGTTAATTACTGTAAAATTGATATTGCCTGATTTTCTGTGATATAGCTTCACATGCATTGAAAGAATTATACCATTATAAAAGTATGAAAAAAGAAAGGCCCATAACTGAACTTGAATGAGATAAATGGTTTTATTTTTCTGTTCAGTTTTATTATGTGGTAAACAAATTCTTAGAACAGATGTACTGCAAGTAAATAGTCTTAGTACATTTTGCATGAAGTAATAGCCACTCGCCATATTGTGTCATGCAGGGAGGTGAGGGTAGAGAAACTTTTAAAAGCACAGCTTTTGCAACTTTTTTAACCCTTAAACTACTAAATAAATTAAATAGAAAATTTCCAGGCAATAATGAAAACCCATAGTTTAAGATCTAAACAGATTTGTCGTCAGAGAAATCTCACCATATGGGACAGTGTAGATCCAAGATCAGACTGCACATTCTGTGCTGTCTGGTCTTGATCTACACTGTCTAGAAAAGCCCATAGAGTCACACTTTGCAGCTTAAGTGTTAATCCTTTACAACACAATCCCGCATTTCATCGACCCGAAGGAAAGAGGCATTTGAAAACATTAGAGAAAAGGAGAAAATGCTTGTAACCAGCATTTTCTAACTTTTCATAGAAAAACCTTTCATTATTTGAGATACATTAAATTTCTTGTTTGCAAATGCTTCCAAGTGAGACAAGTCTAAAAATTTGTCAATCGGTAAAAAGTTAAACACTACATTTATTGGTTCTTTTTGTAAATGAACTTAAAAAGTTGTTGTCTTTCATTTTATCTTGTAGTCCCGAGAACAGACCGTCCCATGGTATTTGTGTGGCTAATCATACTTCTCCACTAGATGTCATAATACTAAGCAGTGATAATTGTTATGCTATGGTTTGTATTTGTCCTTAACTTTTTACCAGATGACTAAATATTGCACAATGTTCTTCCCAAGCCACTGGCTGCTCTCCCAAATAACCATTGTTGAAAAAAGGATCAGGGGTGAGAGAGGAATGAATCATTAATCCTTAGAAATAAATTGGCTAAACGGGATTTGAACCAGTGTCCCGCTAGTATCAAATCTTGCACACTACAGACTGCGCTACTGGGATCTGCCCCAATCTGAAGAAGAAATAGTTTCAGGAAAAAACTATGTACAAGACTGCTGCTGCCATAGGCAAAAGGAGAGGCTTTTGAGTGCAGCAAAAAACAGGATCTGCACAGAACACGCTGTCTAATTTTGGATCTATACTGTCTGGATGTTTGGTCAAGCCTTTAACCCTTTATCAAATGACAAAATTTTAGTCGTAATCCAAATTGAAGGCATCAGACAATGAAGTAAGGATGGTTCAGAAACTGAAATTTCTCTTTTGAAGGAAAAAAAAAAACATTGCGGGAAAAATGAGAAAATGCTGGTTACCTAAATTGTTTTCAAAATCCTCTTTCTCAAGAGCATAAAAAGTTGAGATTGTTTGGTAAAGAGTTAACCTTTATCCTGCTAAGTAAGTTAAATAAAACTTCAGTGCGATAGTTAAAACCCGAATAATGTGATATTCAAACTTCTTTAGGGGGCAAAAGTATCTCCTTATCGGACAGTGTCGGTCAAAGATCAGACTGCATGTTCTGTGCACTCTGATCTTGATCTGCAACGTCCGCAAAAGGTCAGTGAGTCTTGCTTAGCAACTTACGGGTTAAGATAAAAACCTCTCTGAGTTTCAGCAGATTGTATTTTCAGGCATTTAAGGAACTTGAATTAATAATAATGTCTTTGTCCCTGAAAGTGCAAAAGATCTTACAGTGAGTAAGCAGAGTCAATTTAGCAATGTACCTTTAGCAAGAAACCTGATACCATTTTCATTACCCATTGTTAAGAACATTTCAGCCAATCAGATATGGTTAGCTTTACAGAATTTTTTATTGATTTTAGACTGGTATTATATTACTTCTGTTACCCCATGTTATAATTGTAAAGGACCCAGTCTGTATTAGCCTTTTTTTTTTATCACCCAAAATTACTCATTAACTTTGGAGGGCCAAGCTTACCTCTTTTAGTATTTGAGTGTTTTTTTCTTTTAATTGTAGGTAGGACAACAGCATAAAGGGTTTCTTGGGGTCATTCAGAGGGCATTGTCAAGGGCAACATCTCATATCTGGTTTGAGAGATCGGAGGCTAAAGATAGAGTTATAGTGTCACAAAGGTATGGGTGACTTATTTTATTTTGTATAAGTCATGCTCTTTGGAAAGGAGTTTTAATGCATGTGGAAAAATTATCATTGCAGGTCAGCCTCTCAATCCAAGCAGGCTGATCTGGGTTGAAATCTTTTGCTTTTGGTAAATTTTCTACAGGTCAAAGGACCATTTTGCCACATGATTCAGCTGTTTAGAAACAAAATGAATCCATATTATGCACCAGCTTGCTTTGAATAAGGTATGAAAATGATGACTTAAACTTGCTTTTTCCAGAGCTTCGCTCAAATACACTTAACACAAAATAACTTTTATCAAAGAAGAGGAAGTGGATAAAATATTTTAATTGTTCTTATGGTTCTCCTGTACCTAGCTAGTAACATTACCAAGAAGAGTAAGCTACATTTTCCATCATCAAAATACCACTGATTAGCTTTACAATAATAAAAACAATTTTCTGGCAGAAAAATGAATATGCATTTTTTTTTTCCAATTTCTGTCAATTCAACTGTTTTTACATAGTAGATGGTTTACTTTAAGACAGACAGTCAGAGAACCCTTCAGATATTTTAATGTTTTTAACTGGCTCGTGATAGGATGAGTTTTGAAGGTCGTTCTTGCAGTGGTTAACCCTTTAACTGCTAAGTAAATAGAATGAAGATTTCCAGCCAGTAGTATAGACCGAAACATTGCAATAGCAAAATGCTTATTACTGGGGAAAAAACAAAAGACTGATATCGGACATTGTAGATAAAAGATCAGACTGCACATTCTGTGCAGTCTGATCTTGATCTACACTGTCTGCAAAAGAGTATGGAGTTACACCTAGCAGCCTAAGGGTTAATAATTATTTTCTAGAGTGGCTTCATGCACTGTTGGCTGTTACATTTATCTTTTTTTTTTCCAGGATGAGTGAACATGTAAAGGATAAAGACAAGCTACCAATTCTGATATTTCCTGAAGGTTTGTAGCACTGTCTTTCCAACTTTGTTCTCAGGACACCAAATGTCCTGATTCTTAATTCTTTAGCAGACTTCAAAACTGTAGACTGGGCCAAAGTGAAAGTGAAAGCATCTGCAGACAACAAATAATATGTGATTCAAGTTTTTGTCGGAAAGGGTGGAAAACATTGTGTAAAACTTACCGATATTTTGCCTGAACGGTCCTTGGAGTAGAACTCTTAATTCCTTGATCAATATCTTTACATGTGTAAGAGCATGAAATCTACATGGCTTTGTAAAGATAAAAGTTGATATAAAAAACAGTATGAACTCTAGCTACTTTACTTTCAGTTGAAAAGAGGAATCACTTATTAAACCCTTATCCTGCTAAACAACAGACATGAAACTTTTCAAACCAGCAGTAAAAACACAAATACTGCTATTTCAAAGAGATTTTGTGGAGAAACATATCCCCTTATTGGACAGTGTAAATCCAAGATCAGATTGCACATTCTGTGCACTGTCTGCAAAAGGTCTTTGAATCATGTCTAGCAGCCTAAGAGTTAAATTGTCTTATGATAAAATTTATTTCTCTGTGTAAACCTTGTTCCATAGTGTGGAGCCAAATGGTAACAGGTCACAGTCTGGTCCCACAAATCCTTATGGGTCATTTGGTCACATACAGGGTTTGAAAGCATGGTGGTGCAGGTTGGAGTTCCCACCTCAGCCATTTTCTTTCTGAGGATTGATGATACTCATTGTGACAGGATGCATTTCTCTCTCACTATTGATCACTGGTTATGTGTGAAAGCAGCAGTGGCTTGGAAAGTATTTTGTGCAAAATAATTGTAAAGAACATGTTTCGGGAAAGCTAGGACAGGTGCACTTGCCACTTCAATATGACTGTAATAATAGTGAAAAAGGCATTAAACACCATAACACCATACACACAAACAAAAAAAGCAGTGATTTCGTTCCTTTCACTAGTTTGCTCTTTTTGTATCTTGTATACCTTGTAGTAGGCCTGAAAATAGCCTGCCCTGCCGGGAAGCTCGGTGGTTAGCATATCTGACGTTGACTTGGTGGTTGTGATTTTGATACCTGGTTGAGGCAAACTTTCTTTCAGGTGATTTTTTGCCTCTCACCTCTGATGTATGTGAGAAAAGTAGTCAGTGACTTGGATTGAAAGTTGCGTCAGTACTGGTGTGAGAAAGCCAGGAAACACATGTGTAGGTGCACTGACCATCGTGATAAGACCTAAGCTGTTATAGTGGCGTTAAAGTCCAAATAAATCAATTAATTAATCAATCACTGAAAATAGCCTAAAACAATAAAGGGCTTGTACATGCTGATACCTTATTTTCTAGGTACCTGTATAAACAACACATCAGTGATGATGTTTAAAAAGGGAGGCTTTGAGGTTTCTCCAGTGGTTTATCCTGTTGCAGTGAAGGTACATGTATAGAAGTGTTTATTGTTGGAGTAGCTTTCTTGGAAGATGGGTTTAACCCTTCACCAAACAACAAAATTTTAGACTTTGCTAAATGAAAAGCATTTGCAGATGACAACATAATTCTGACTCAGAAATAGAAATTTGCCTTTAGATGGGTAGAAAACATTGTGGGAAAAGGAGAAAATGCTGGTTACCAGCATTTTCTCCTTTTCCCACAATGTTTTCACAAGGGATTCTTCCTTAGGGTCATTTAACCTAGGGAATTTTTGGTAAAGGGTTAATGATGCATCTTCATGTAGCATTATACCAAATATGTTGTCATGTAATAAGGATCCATTCTCTCAGAAACCAGCCAGATCAGAAGCTGAAGTGGTCCTTTGACAAGAAGAAAATTTACCAGTAGTAAAAACTTTGAACTAGGTCAGTCTCCTTGGAATGTGCAGACTGGTCTGAATCAATACTTTTTGCAGATGCTTTAGACTACCTTTTCTGAGAGCATGCCAAAGGCTAGTGAGCTTATGTCATAGCCCTGTGTCCTTTGTGCATCTGGTGAATAACTTTTTCAGCTACAAATTTTTAAGATAAAAATCTCATAAAAAAATCTTTTTCTTAGAGTTCATTTATATTTGAGCCATGCTCTGTGAAAAGGGGTTTAATAGATCTGCAAAAAAGTATTGATCCAGGTTAGCCTGCACAGACTGACCTGCATTGAAACTTTTTGCTATTGTTCAATTTTCTGCACTTAGAAGGACCAGTCTACTCTGTGATTTAGTTGTTTGTTGCACTAACTGGACTTATTGATCCATAGTTATGTGATGACTTGCTTGTTATGATGCATCCTGGAGATGCATTAAACCCCATTTTGCCAGAGCATGGCTGGTTTGGTTTAAATGGTCCTTGAGTAGACTTACATTAGATTTATGGACATTATCTTGGCATTTTTAGCTCACCTTAGCACAACGTGCTAAAGGTGAGCTGTTGTGATCGCCCTATGTCCAGCGTCTGGCGTCCGTTGTCCGTTGTCCGTCGTCCGTCAACAATTTCTTTAAACATCTTCTTCTCCTAAACCGCTGGGCCAATCTTGATGAAACTTGGCAGGGATGTTCCTTGGGTGAAGCTCTACCAAAATTGTTCAAAGAATTGAATTCCACCCACAACTCTGGTTGCCATGGCAACAAAAAGGAAAAAAAGGCAAAATCTTTAAAAATCTTCTTCTCTGAAACTAGAAGGTGCAGAGCTTTGATATTTGGTATGTAGCATCTCCTAGTGGACCTCTACCAAGTTTGTTCATATGATGCCCCTGGGGTCAAAACTGGCCCCGCCCCAGGGGTCACAAGTTTGAGCATAGTCACAAAGAAGGAAAACTTTAAAAATCTTCTCCTCTAAAACTTGAAGGTGTAGAGCTTTGATATTTGGCATGTAGCATCTCCTAGTGGACCTCTACCAAGTTTGTTCATATGATGTCCCTGGGGTCAAAACTGGCCCCGCCCCGGGGGTCACAATTTCCAACATAGGAACAAAGAAGGAAAACTTTAAAAATCTTCTTCTGTAAAACTAGAAGGCATAGAGCTTTGATATTTGGCAAGGAGCATCTCCTAGTGGACCTCTACCAAGTTTGTTCATATGATGCCCTTGGGGTCAAAACTGGCCCTGCCCCGGGGGTCACAAGTTCGAACATAGGAACAAAGACGGGAAACTTTAAAAATCATCTTCTCTGAAACTGGAAGGCGTAGAGCTTTGATATTTAGTATGTAGCATTGCCTAGTGAACCTCTACCAAGTTTGTTCATATGATACCCCTGGGGTCAAAACTGGCCCCGCCCCGGGGGTCACAAGTTTGAGCATAGTAACAAAGAAGGAAAACTTTAAAAATCTTCTTCTCTGAAACTGGAAGGCGTAGAGCTTTGATATTTGGCATGTAGCATCTCCTAGTGGACCTCTACCAAGTTTGTTCATATGATGCCCCTGGGGTCAAAACTGGCCCCGCCCCAGGGGTCACAATTTCCAACATAGGAACAAAGAAGGAAAACTTTAAAAATCTTCTTCTGTAAAACTAGAAGGCATAGAGCTTTGATATTTTGCATGAAGCATCTCCTAGTGGACCTCTACCAAGTTTGTCCATATGATGCCCTTGGGGTCAAAACTGGCCCTGCCCCGGGGGTCACAAGTTTGAGCATAGTAACAAAGAGGGGAAACTTTAAAAATCATCTTCTCTGAAACTGGAAGGTGTAGAGCTTTGATATTTGGCATGTAGCATTGCCTAGTGGATCTCTACCAAGTTTGTTCATATGATGCCCCTGGGATCAAAACTGGCCCCGCCCCGGGGGTCACAAGTTTGACCATAGTAACAAAGAAGGAAAACTTTAAAAATCTTCTTCTCTGAAACTTGAAGGCGTAGAGCTTTGATATTTGGTATGTAGCATCGCCTAGTGGACCTCTACCAAGTTTGTTCATATGATGCCGCTGGGGTCAAAACTGGCCCCGCCCCGGGGGGTCACAATTTCCAACATAGGAACAAAGAAGGAAAACTTTAAAAATCTTCTTCTCTGAGACAGGAAGGCATGGAGCTTTGATATTTGGTATGTAGCATCTTCTAGTGGATCTCTACCAAGTTTGTGCATATGATGCCCTTGGGGCAAAAGTTGGCCCTGCCCTGGGGGGTCACAAGTTCGAACATAGGAACAGAGAAGGAAAATTTTAAGAATCATCTTCTCTGAAACTGGAAGGCTTAGAGCTTTGATATTTGGTATGTAGCATCGCCTAGTAGACCTCTACTAAGTTTGTTCATATGATGCCCTTGGGGTCAAAATTGGCCCTGCCCCGGGGGTCACAAGTTCAAACATAGGAACAAAGAAGGAAAACTTAAATTTTTTTTTTTTCTCTTAAATGGGAAGGCATAGAGCTTTGATATTTGGTATGTAGTATCTCCTAGTGGACTTCTACCAAGTTTGTTCCAAGGATGCTGCTTGGGTCAAAACTGGCCCAGCCCCTGGGGTCACAAGTTCGAACATAGGAACAAAGAAGGAAAACTTTAAAATTCTTCTTTTCTGAAACCGAAAGTTGTGGAGCTTTGATATTTGGTATGTAGCATTTCCTAGTGGACCTCTACCAAGTTTGTTCATATGATGCCCCTGGGTCAAAACTGGCCGAGCCCCGGGGGTCACAAGTTTGAACATAGGAACAAAGAAGGAAAACTTTAAAATTCTTCTTTAAAACTGGAAGGCGTAGAGCTTTGATATTTGGTATGTAGTGATTCTCTTCTAAGTTTGTTTGCCCATCTAAGTGCAACAAGTTCATTGAGTTCAAAATTGGGTCATCTTGGGTCATAAACTAGGTCACTTGGTCAAATTAAAGAAATACCTTGTTGGCACTCTCGAGGCCACATTATTTGCTCAATTGCCTTGAAAATTAGTTAGAAAGTTTGTCTGTGTAAAGTCTCACATTAGATTAATTTGGGTCAACTTGGGTCATAAACTAGTTCACTGGGTCAAATTAAAGAAATACCTTGTTTGCACTCTGGAGGCCACATTTATTGCTCAAATGACCTGAAATTTGGCCAGAATGTTTGTCTTGATAAAATACCAGATGAGTTTGGATTTGGGTCACCTGGAACCATAAACTAGGTCACTAGGTCAAAATAAAGAAATACCTTGTGGGTACTCTAGAGGCCACATTCTTTGCTTAGTTGCCTTGGAAATTGGTCAGAATGTTTTTCTTTGTAAAATCTCACATGAGTCTGAATTTGGGTCAACTGGGGTTATAAACTAGGTCACTTTGTCAAATTAAAGAAATAGCTAGTGGGCACTCTAGAGGCCACATTTATTATTCATTTGATTTGAAAATTGCTTGAAATGTTTCTTTTGATATAGTCAATGACCAGTTCAAATTTTGGTCACCTGGGGTCATAATCTAGGTCACTAGGTCAAATTAAAGAAATATCTTTAGGGCACTTGAGGCCACATTTTTTGCTCAATTGACTTGAAAATTGGTCAGAATGTTTGTCTTCATGAAATATGAGTTTGAAATTGGGTCACCTGCGGTCAAAAACTAGGTCACATGGTCAAATTAAAGTAAAACCTTTAAGGCACTCTACTAAGGTGAGCGACCCAGGGCCATCATGGCCCTCTTGTTAAAGAAATATGACTTCTTTGGTAACCAAAATTTTACTGCAAGCAGGCATCATACAGATTATTGTCTCTGTGCCAATTATGGCTCTTTCATCTATAAAATAGAGGGAATAACCAACCTGGCTCATGCTCAACTGAGTTTGTGCTCAAATTGTAAGTTTTATTCGTGCCTTTTCAAGTACTACCATGAGAAGTAAATGGAGGATATTATTATTATTATTTTTTTTTTTTTTCAGTGAAAGATCCAAATGTATTTTATTGAGTGAACGTCATTGGTTATATTTTCACAAGTATTGCAGCTAAGAGTGAAAATATTACTGATGATGTTCACTCAATGAAATAAATTCCGAACTATCACTGAAAAAAACATATTCTATTTATTTCATGCTTCTAACCACTTTTATTTTGGGACTTTCATCAAAATCTGGTACAGTTGTTTTCGGTAATTCCCCTGGCATACCCCCCTCATATAACAACCCATCACAATATTACATAAAGCGTGAGAAATTGTAGAATAAATGCACGTAAACTGTGTCATAATTCCGTCTGGTTGAATGGCATGCACTGTTTACCCAGGTAACTAGTGCGCGGGAACTACTGATTTTGCCTTCTTGAAGAGTTACTGAAACATTTACAGTAAATTTCATTGGTTGTAACTATGAATTATCAAACCTTGTAATCTACCATAATTTCCCGATAAACTACTGAAAAGCATGAAAAAAAGAGCTCCATTAAATTAAGTTAAAAAGTTGCTCTTTGAAATGAATCAAATTAATTTTGTATAGTTTTGAAATGTCATGCTCAGCTGAGTTGAACATGAAAAATGTTGTATAAGCACCAACCCATTTCTTTTATTTAGCTCTTAAAGGGTTAAACTCTGGCAACACATAAATATGTGACTTGTCTCTGAGAGACAACTGCAGTTATGTGGAAACCTTAAAATAGTATCAAAAAAACTTGATGTTTTGTATTTACAGTATGACAGTCGTTTTGGAGATGCTTTCTGGAACAGCAGTAAAGAGAGCATGATTCATCATGTTTATAACATCATGACCAGCTGGGCTTTAGTTGTTGAAATTTGGTACCTACCTCCCATAGAGAGACAGGTAGTCTTTTCTCTTAATCCTTGAACAGACAACCCTGTGCCTTGATGACCCACAGAAAAAAAGGCTTTAGAAAAGTGCACTGTGTAGATCCAGAGTCAGACTATCCATACTCTACAGTCTGATCTTGATCAACATTGTCTGCTAACGGAAGTCTGACATAGATCTGCATCATCTACAAAAACAAATTGAGTACTGCTTTATGCTATATTAAGGGTTAATTAGACAAGAAATGAAACACGGCACAAAGAAACAAATAGACCACAGATTCTCAAACACTCAACCGTCTATATGCTAGTGAGCTCCTTAACCACCATGAACTGAACTGATTTCAGATGCTGTAATGCAATTTCTGTAGAATTCAACATTATTGTATGAATCATCATTAGTTGGAGTTTGATTTATTCACCTTGATGTTGGTTTGACGCTAAAAAAAACCTGACAGGTCTGGCCATTTGCTTACTATCTCTAAAAGACCTTAAGTGCATTGTAGCTTTGCCAGTGGAGTGTTAAGGGCCATTAAGGCTTCACTAATTTAGAATAAAGAAGTTTCTAGTTGCTTTTTCTCCTTAACATACAACAAAATTTTTTACTTGTCTAAACAGAAACAAGTTCAGATAACATATCAAATGTAGCTTGTAATATGGAATTTGTCTCTGAAAGGTTAGAAAACATTGTGGGAGAGAATGCATGTAACCAACATATTGTCTTTCTCTCACAGTGTTTTTGAAAGCTGCTCTCTTTCTGTTCATTAGAACAGGGGATTGTTGTTTAAAGGGTCCTTTTTTTTTTTTTCAGTTTTTAATAAAAATTCTAATTTTTTATGCCTTTCAGCCTGATGAGGACGCCATCATGTTTGCAAATAGGGTGAAATCAGTCATTGCTAAAAAGGGAGGATTGGTGGATCTAGATTGGTAAGGCTGCTTTTTGTACACTGTTTTTGTTTTGCAGACAGTCACTTGAGAGATGGCATAACTCTTTACCACACAATCCTGACTTTTAATGACCCTGAGAAAGGAGCATTTTAAAAACATGGTTGGAAAAGGAGAAAATGCTGGTAATCATCATTTTATCCTTTTCCCACAATGTTTTCTTTCTTTCTCAAAACAAATTCAATTTTAGATTTACATATTTTTGTCTGCAAATATTTTCGATTTCAACCAGTCTAAAATTTTGTTGTTGGTAAAGAGTTAAGAATAATTTTTTGCAATATTTTTGCATTGAATTGATTTGTATACCAAACCACAAAATTACTACTGATCCATATTGGAAACATTTCCTGAAGACATTTTCATAAAATTTGGTTCAAATCAAGACAATATTTGTCTTTTATAAGGTACAAAAAATTGTAGGAAAGGAAGAAATTGCATGTTACCAGCATTTTCTCCATTTCCCACAATGATTTTAAAAGACTCCTCATCAGAGTCATTAAAAGTTGTGATTGATTGATGAAGGGTAAACACAGTGTTTTTGTGGTGCAGCAGACCACTCTGAAATACTCTGGAAGGAAGAAGGAGGAATCTCTTTGTAATTAGAAGTTTCTCCTTTACTGATAATGTATTTACATCACTGTTGAATTAAAACCCAAGTCATTTTGACTAATTTTTATTGAGTTATTGTCGTTGCTATGGTGTTGTGTGCAGTATCATTTGAAAACTTTGACATTTCATAATATCTCTGTTATTACTGAAGATACTTGCATCAAACTTGGACAAGTTGTGAATTATCAAAAGGGGAACCTATATAAGAAGGGATGGTAAGCATAAAACCATTTTTCACACAGTTGTGCCCCTTTTTGTACTAACAGTTTTCATTGAAAATCAAGTAACCACAGTCGAGCGTTGGCACCAGCATGTGGTGCTCTTTCCATAGTTGTTATGCTGCTGATACGTTTCACATCCTTACAAAATTTAATTAAGATTTTGAACCTCTAATCAAAACACTTTATTTGCCAAGGCAATAAGAATTGAAAAATGATACAGATATCAACAAGAAATTGTAGATGTGCAGGACACCATACTTAGATATCTACTTTTAAATATTAAAGAATTGTCTTTCCTGGAACTTAGAGATTTGTGCATCTTAGGTTAAACTCTTTACCTGACCATAACATGTTGGACAGGTCCAAATTTAAAGAAGCCACAGACAACAAATTGAATACGGCACAAAATAGGAGTTGGTCTTTTAAAGGGTATAAAACACTTGGAAAAGGAGAACATGCTTGTTACCATTTTCTCCATATCCCACAGTGTTGTCAAAAGCCTCCTTCCTCATTGTCATGAAAACTTGTGTTTGTTTGCTAAAATGTTAAACATGTGTCTTATCTATTCACAGCAGCTGATAAATGTTTGAACTTTTTTTTTTCCAACAGTTCTGGTTAGAATGAAATTTATCGCTCAAATTTGTCTCTGAAAAATAAATATAAATTCAATAAGGTTGCTTTGAACATGCTGCAATTAATCTCTGTCACTGATTTTAGAGCTAGAACAAAAAACAGTAATGTCAAAAACAAAATACAGGTATGTGTCTGAAAGGGAAGTAAGGATGCCAGTCCTGTATTGATTTTGCCAGTGGAAATAAAAACCACTTGCAAAAATTCACCAATAGGTAAAAAACCCCAAAAATCAAGCCCTCCTAAAATTTGTCATCTGGTAAAAAATCAAATAGGAAGCCCATCATCTCAGCCATATTTGATATGTTGTATACTAATACTTACCATATGGAAAATTCTGAACTCCCTTTTCCAAACAACAAACTTGTGGACTTAACCAAGTTTATAGTGTAAGCAGACAAACCATTACATATGACTCAAATCGTGGTATTTGTCTCTGAAATGTGGACAGCATTATGGGAAAGGGAGAAAGTTCTGGTTAACAGCTTTTTATCCTTTTTGGACAGGGTTTAAAAAACATTCTTCCTCAAGATTGTTGAAACTCAAGATGGTGTTGTAAAGATTTTGAACTCTTTATAAGACAACAAAATTTTAGAGTTGTCCAAATTGGCAGATGACAAAATGAATGTGACTCAGGATTAAACTTGTGTTGGGATGGGTAGAAAACATGGTGGGAAAAGGAGAAAATGCTGGTTACCAGTATTTTCTCCATTTCTCACTATGTTTTCAAGAGCTTTCCTTCTCAGGGTCATGAAAAGTCATGGTTGTGTGGTAAAGGGTTAATTGATAGACAATAAGTTTTATTGATGTTGTGTTTTGCAGGGATGGCCAGTTGAAGAGGATGAGAGTGAAAGACAAACTAAAAAGCATACCACAACGAGACTATAGCAAAATTATCAAAGTAGACTGAAATTCGCAAGACATTGCAAGAGATAATCCAATCACAAAATAGATGGAGCAAGCAAAGGCATTATTTGGTGCTTTGTCTGGATTTATCCATCCATATAACATTTGGAAATTATCACATGTCTTCATTACATGCTAAAGAATGACTTTGACAACACATATTTCTTCTCTTTGCTTGTTTGATTTATTAAACCCCCCCCCCCCCCCCCCCCCCCACTGATAATGACTGATTGCTCTTTGCTGAAGGCCATTTTCGAAAACATTACAGCAGAAGGAGAAATTGCTTATGATGACCAATTTCTCCATTAAACACAATGTTTTTATTCAGTCTTACTTTCATATGTTAAACCTTATCGGTATTTCATTTGTGTTTTATGAGGATGTTTTCAAAGTGATGTGCAACAAGTTTGTTGGATTAATCCTTTGCCTCACAATCTGAAGTTTTAATGACCTTTAGGAAAAGGCCTTCTGAAAATATTGTGGGAAAAGGAGAAAATGCTAGTAACAAGCATTTTCTCCTTTTCCCACAATGTTTTCTGTCCTTTCAAAGACAGACTCCTATCATTAAGACCCAATTAGATTTTGCCCTGCAAATGCTTTCAATTTGGAGAGGTCTAAAAAATGTTTGTCTAGGAAAGGATTCACTCTTTACCAAATGGCAAAAATTTCCACCTGCCTAAATTGAAAGCATTTGCAGACAACAAACTGAAAGTGGCTCAATGATGGAATTTGTCTCTGGAAGGGTAGAAAACGGTGTGGGAAAAGGAGAAAATGCTGGTTGCCAGCATTTTCTTCCTTTCCCGTATTGTTTTCAAAAGACTTCTTCCCTGGGGGTCATTAAAACGTGGGATAGTTTGGTAAAGGATTAAGGTCCTGTAAGATGAGCAGGTAATAGAAGGGAAAACAGAAACAATTGAACAGAAAAAAAAAATTGGTAAACTCTTGAAAAGGTTAATTCTTTCAACAGTTGAACATGCAATCCTTTGATACTTGGCTATATCTTTAAGCTTAGCTGTTTTTAAAGAAAACAACAAAGTGTCGTCATAGCCCTGTTGTCTTCTGGGTTATCGTAATGCAAAAACTTGTTAATTTTCCGCTGTTGTCACTGAAGATAAATACTTCAAACTTGTGGTAGTTGTGAATTATTATAAGGGGAACCTATACCAGAAAGGCAGGTAACCCTGATAACATTTCTTACAAGGGTGTGTCCTGTTTTCTAACTTAAATTTTTGCTGAAAAAGCAATGGCAGTTCTAGCTTAGTTTATTAAAATTTTAAAGAATTACCCATTACATTACAGATGTGTGACTTACAGAGCTGAATTTATGAAATGGACCTTTTCAATAAAGAAAAACATCCAAAATATTGTCATTTCATGGTTGTTTTACCCAGAAGATGTAATGAAGGAGCTGACAGGGTAGGTCAAAGATGGGACTGCTTGTTCTGTGCAGTCTGATCTTGATCTCCAGTGTCAGCAAGAACAACTTAAGTTGGTTCCAGCACTTTAAGGCTTAAGCCTTCTTGAGTAGATAACTTTAAAAAACTATGGAAACCAAACAGAATGGAAAAATCACCATTTTGTACAATATTTGACAAACCATTAATTTTGTGCATGTTTTTAGATCTGTTGTTTATAAAAAAAAAAAAAAGTCATGAGGTACTGTCATAGCCCTTTCATTATATGTCTCTGTCATTGTTGTTATCGTGCAAGAACTTTGACTTTTTCCAATATATCTTGGTCATTACTGAAGATGTTTTCTTCAAAGTCAGGCTAGTAGTTGAGCATCTACAGTGCAGCCTCTACCAATATGGGCATGTAAACCTTAACCCTTTACCATACAATCCCGAGTTTTAATGACCCTGAGAAAAGGAGTCTGTTGAAAACATTGTGGGTAAAGGAGAAAATGCTGGTAACCAGCATTTTCTCCTTCTCCGGCAATGTTTTCTATCCTATCAAGGACATATTTCATCTTTTGAACCAGCTTTAGTTTGTCATCTGCAAATGCTTTGAATTTGGAGTAGCCTAAAATTTTGTTGTTTGGTAAAGAGTTAAATTATTTTGACACAGTTATGTCCCGTTATCAATTTAAATAGTACTGTTGTAATATTAAGTAGTGCTGTTGCAATATTGCCCTTTACTGCATTGAACAATTTTATACTTGTCCAAATAGAAAGCAGTTGCAGGTGACAAATTTAAAATGGATCAGATGATGGAATCATTTGGACGATGGGTAGAAAACTTGGTGGAAAATGGAGAAATAGCTGCATAGCAGCCTTTCTCCTTTTTCCACCATGTTTTCAAAAGCCTTTTTCCTCAGAGTCGTTAAAACTCAGGATTGTGTGGTAAAGGATTAAAGCAACTACAGCAAAGCATTGGCACCTGTATGTAGTGTTCTTGTTTTATTAGAATTGGCATACCTCATAAACTCATACATTTGAGCCATGCTCTGGCAAAAGGGTGCTTAATGTATCACCGTAATGCATGATACCAAGTGAGTCATCACATAATTAGGGATCCATAAAATCTATTTTGTTCAATAGCCGACTGAATCATGAGGTAGACTGGTCCTTTAACGTACAAAAAATTTATCAATAGTGAAAAGTTTCGACCCAGGTCAGCCTGCGCAGGCTGACCTGGGTTGATACTTTTTGCAGATTAATTAAGCCCCCTTTTCACAGAGCATGGCTCATTTGAATGGAACTCTGGCACGGGGGGGTTAGTGCTGCACAGGCTGAAATGGGTCGAAACTTTTTGCAGGTGCATTAAACTGCCTATTCACAGAACATTTCTCAATTGGTAAAGCATGTGTAAATAACACACTATTATTTGCTTAAATATGAAGATATTAGCTAGTCTGTTACTCATGAACCTGGTTATGTATTAATGTACCCCAGAAAATCCATTCTAAATGGGAACTACTTGTTTTTGTAACCTTTAAAACAACTTCAAAATGATATTTTATACATGTAGCTTCTTTGTACTAACAATCTTGAGGCATTAGCTTAAAGTTATCATTATATCATACAGTGCTGTTATCATAAGGATATTTTATAAAACCTGCGTCTATACCTGTATTTGAATTTTATGCTTAAAGGGTATTGAGGTATGGCAAAAAGACATCCTTGTGTCGTATTAAATTCTGTATCTTTGCAAAAGTGAAAGTAGGTTGGTATTATTTTCATCTTCTGGCAAGTTTATCTGACAACCCTTTAACAAACAATCAAGAGTTTTAACAACCTTTAGGAAGAGACCTGTTGAAAAATATAGTGGGAAGGGAGAATATGCTGGTTACCAGCATTTTATCCTTTTCCCACAATGTTTTCAAAAGGCTTCTTTTTCAGGGTCATATAAAGTCGGGATTGTGTAGAAAATTATAGGGAAAAAAAAGGTTTTGGATTCATAGAGCAATAGAAAAAATTGTTTGGTCACTGAAAACACAAGTGGGTTTTTTTTTTTTTTTTTGTCCTAAACAATACCTCCTTTTTGTGACATATCTTACTACCTCTGATGCTTGTGATAGTGGCAAACATTAATTGAAAATGATAAACTGAAATTCATACTTATACATGTAGTGTAACTAACATCTTCTGTGTTCACTTATGCCTAGTGACATTTCGTGTTAGCACTCCGAAATACAAAGTTCTACAAGGTGAGTTATTGTGATACTTCTCTGTCCATTGTTCTTTGTCATGTTCTTGTTCTGAGCCATAGACTAGTTCCAGTATGGGTTGCTCAGGTCTGAAAATAAGGTCAATAAGTTAAAAAAATAATAATGATAATTGGATCACTATAGAGGTCCTGTGCACTAAACGTGATCATCCATGATCAGATTTGTTTTTTGTTTTTTTTTATAATATTTCAGACAGGTGTACATATGATAAACCAGAATAAAAACCAGTTCACTTCATCATAGCAAACAAAATCTGTATTGTATCGAAGACCTACTTTCTGGTCCAGTCATAATGACATTTGTTTGCCTTGATCGTAACTTGGAGAATTTAAATGGTTATTTTTGGGAAACATGTTCTGAAAATCAATCTTAGAAATAATGCTGAACCCCGTAATGTTTAGTGTATGTGCTCTATATTTAGAAGCTATTCATCTATTAACTTTCTCAAGATTTTGTTATTGTCTTTCAAAGGCAAAATCTGCAAATATAACTCGATGTTGAGATCTTTTTAGTTCCTCAGTCAATATTTCTATTTTATTTATGTAATAGCAAATGGTTGAATCATTCTATATTTTGTTCCTAACTTTACTATTCATGCCAAAGAATAAATATTTTTCAACCATAAAATCTTTCAAAATGTCCATGTCAAAAAAACTGTTTATCAGAGATCATTGATACTTGGTATGAATGATCCTTTAGATACATAATTATGTACTTCCTTAACTCTTTGCCAAACCAAGATTTTAGACTAGCCTGAATTGAAAGTATTTGCAGACTACAAAAAATTAGCTCTTAAGCTGCTGAATAAACAAAACGCAAATTTCTACTCAATACTAAAAAGCCCAAACATTGCATTTTCAAAGTTGATTTCACCGGAAAGAAAATACCGTATCGGACAGTGTAGATCAAAGATCAGACTGCACGTTCTGTGCAGTCTGATCTTGATCTACACTGTCCGCAAAAGGTCAGTGAGTTGCGATTAGCAGCTTAAGGGTTAGTGTGACTGAAAAAGTGAAATTTGTTTTTAGAGGGGTAGAAAACATTGTGTGAAAAGGAGAAAATGCTGGTTACCAGCATTTTCTCCTTTTCCTGAAATTTTTTTGAAAACTTTTTTTTGAGGGTTGTTAGAATTTAGATTGTGTGGTAAAGCCTAAAGGGTTAAAATTGATTGACTTTGTATAGGTATGTGAAAAAACATGCATTGTATGGGCTCCACAAATTTTTTGTCAACACTCCTGCATCATAGACTATTATCATTGGCCATGTATTACCCTTCCCTTTCATGATTCAAATGAGATAAGCAGAGCAAAGTGTTGGGGCCCTTTGTGTAGATGAACCATGCTCTGTGAAAAGCATGTATCTGCAGAAAATATTGGCCTTCTTGTTACTTGTATATAATCACTTGGTAAATTTTATTAGTTCAGATGTGTTAAAGAAAACATGAAGTTGTTGTCACAGTCCTGCTGCAGCCATCATTATATATGTGCAAAACCTTTGTCGTTTTGTAGTATCTCTGTCATTACTGAAGATATTTACATGTACATTAAGTTTAGGTTAGTTGTCAAAATGGGAACTTGTATCAGAAAGGCATGTAACCCTGATATATTTATGACATTAAGTTTGCACGAAATTTTTACAATACTGGTTATCAAGTACAAGAATGACACAGTCAGGCCCACATCTTGGCATTCTCTTTTTGTTGGTGGATTGTTTTTTTTTTTTTTCTTCTTCTTACTTATCAATTTAGGAAATCCACTTATCCTAATGGATAACCATATTTAAAATTTACTTGTTATCAAGATTATCACCTGCCAAAATCCAATGGACAACTGCTAATGTCAAGCACAGACATGCCCTATTTATTGACAGAGAATTTTCATTGAGAAAGCAACTGACATAGCAGATTGTTGGCAAGCACTTTGCTGTGCTCCTGTTTCTGTTAACTCTACTCCACGTAATCACAACTTTTAACAATATAGAGGAAGAAGGCTTATGAAAACTTTGTGGGAAAAGGAGAGAATGCTGATAACCAGCATTTTTGTCTCTTTCCACAATGCTGTCTTCCTTTCAAAAAAAATTATCAGCATTTGAGTCACGCTTACTTTTTCTTTTTGTCTGCAAATGCTTTCAATTTTGACAAGTACACAGTTCTGTTGGGTGGTAAAGAGTTGACCTATTAATTATGGCATAATTACCTGCTTTGAAAATTATCAGTTATTTGTTGCAAATGTATAACCCAGTACCTCATAATGTATTTACCGTTTACCAAACAGTAAAAGATTAGGCCCATGTAAATTAAAAACAATTAGCAGACAACAAATTGAATGTTGTTAAAAAAATGGGATTTGTCTACTAAAAAATCAAAATCATTATATGAAAAATGGAAGATACAGGTTACCAGAATTTTTTCCACAATGTTGTCATAAGCTTTCATCCAGAAGGTTACAACAGTGGATGATTTGGTAAAGGAATACTGTGATGTCAAAATAGATCTTTCATTGATATGCTTGCATCCAAATGTAGGTGCATCATGGGTATCAAGTTTTATGTCTATCAGACAGTGTTTCTCTACACATCCTTAACTCTTTACCAAATGAAAAATTTTTAGACTGGTCCAAATTGAGAGCATTAATTTTGCAGACAACAAAAAAATATGACTCAGAAATTGAAATTTGTTTTGGGAAGAATATGAAACATTGTGGGAAAAGCAGAAAATGCTGGTTACTAGCATTTTCTCCTTTTCCCACAATGTTTTCAAAAGCATTCTTTCTCAGGGTTGTTAAAAGTCAGCATTGTGCGGTAAAGGGTCAACTCTTTACCAAATGACAAAATTTTAGACTATTGCAAATTAAGAGCATTTATTTTGCAGACAACAAAATAAATTTGACTCAAAAATTGAAATTTGTGTATATAGAAGGGTAGAAGACATTGTGGGAAAAGGGAAAAAAAATGCTGACTATCAGCATTTTTTCCTTTTTCCACAATGTTTTCAGAATTATTCTTCTTTAGGGTCGTTAAAACACAGGATTGTGTGGTAAAGTGTTAACCCTCTAGCACACAATCCATGGTCTAAACAACCCAGAAGAAGGTTATTTATAATGTTGAAAAATAATGGTAACCAGCATTTTCTCCTTTTGCAACAATGTTCTCTTCCTTTTCATAGACAAATCCCATCATTTCAGCAATGTTTAATTTGTGGTCTGCAAATTCCTTTGATTGTACAAGTCCAAACCTTGTGTGGTCAAAAGACTTGAGCAAGTCAGATCTTGTAGCTTTCTGAAATGATCTTTTTCTCCATTTTTATAGATTTATGTAAGAGGCTGAATAGAGAATATGACAGGAATTATTAATGACAGAAAAGGGGCAAGCACAGACGAGGTGTTTTGGTTAACACTTAACCACAACACAAAATTTTAGACTCGACCAAACTGAAAGCAAAAGCCAAATGAAGCTCAAATGATGATTTTTGTCTGCGATAGGGTAGAAAATATTGTGGGCTAAGGAAAAAATTCCATTTCCCAGCATTTTCTTCTTTTGCCAGAATGTTTTCTAGGGCTTTCTTCCTCAGGGTCGTTTAAACTTTGGAGTGTGGTAAAGGGTTGATGTTCCTGTAAAACTTTCTATCAGGCTCAAACTAACTTAGTTTTCAACAAACTTTTAGCCAATCATAGTAGTATACATTATATTGACCACACGCCACTTGTTATCGCATCGTGTTCTTCTCAAATGTATACCTATATTTTACATGTGGAGGTGTGGTTATGACAGTCTAATTCAGATAAACATTCAACAACATGGCTGTTCATAGCTATCAGAAAAAGGAAGGTGAAAATGAAATAAATGCAGCATTTTCATTTGCTTAACCCTTTATCAAAAACAGTCCTGAGTTTTAATGATCCTGAGAAAGAGGCCGTTTGAAAACATCGTTGGAGAAGGAGAAAATGCTGGTAACCAGCATTTTCTCCTTTCCCACATTGTTTTCTGTCCCTTTACAGACGAATCTCACTAAACAAGCCATGTCTAATTTGCTGTCTGCAAATGCATTCAATTTGGGCAAGTGTAAAATTTTGTCGTGTGGTAAAGGGTTAAAAGTTTTTCAAAAACTTGAATGGTTTTGGGTTCCATATTGGATTGACCCTTTACCACACAATTCTTACTTTCATCAACCCTGAAAAAGAAGCCTTTTGAAAACATTCTGGGAAAAAGAGAAAATGCTGGTAACCTGCATTTTCTCTCTTTATCACAATGTTTTCTACCCTTTCCAAATTAAATTTCAATTTTTGAGTCACATTTATTTTGTCGTCTGCAACTGCTTTCAGTTTAGTCAAGTCCAAATTTTTGTAGTTTGGTAAAGAGTTAAGGAAATGAATGCAAGTTACAGTTTAAATCCAGGTTTAATGGGAATGTTACTAAATTTGTTTAATACGCTTTCGCCTCATTACCTCTTTCACTCTATACCAAACAACAAAATTTTGACTGAACCAAACTGAAAGAATTTGTAGACAACAAATGTAAGTTCATTTAGACCACATTTAAATCTTGGACTGCAAATGCTTACAATTTGGACAAGTTCAAAACTTTGTTGTCTGGCAAAGGGTTAAATTTATTCAGTTCTTCAAGTGTTTAATTCAAGCCCTTTAACTCTTTACCAAACAACAAAAATGTAGACTAGGCCAGATTGAAAGTATTTGCAGACAACATTTTCAATGTAGCTCAAAACATAAAATTTGTCTCTTAAAGGGTAGAAAACATTTTGGGAAAAGAAGAAAATGCTGGTTACCAGCATTTTCTTCTTTTCCCACAATGTTTTCAAAAGGATTCTTCCTCAGGGTCGTTAAAAGTCGTGATTGTGTGGTAAAGGGTTAAAGGGGCCTATTTAGTTTTTATTCTGTTTATAAAAATTTCTGGACAAACACGGATAAACACAATGCATTTTTCTATGCAGTAGTATAAACTGTACTGTTCCACATTCAGTAAAAGGTTTAGTTGTGGGCACTTAAGTCTTTCCACAGGAAAAAAACATAGACTGGTCCAAATTGAAAGCATTCGCAGACGACAATATGAACATGTATGAAATTGTGGAATTTGTCTTTGATAGGGCAGAAAATGTTGTGGGCAAAGGAGAAAATGCTGTTTAACATGTTTTCAAAAGGCTTCTTCCTAAGGCTTGTTAAAACTCGGGATTGTGTGATAAAGGGTTAAATAAAGGGATGGTTGTCTTTCAGTCAGTGACCCCGTCTATTACATCAGACATGACATCATCATACTGATTTATATATGAATCCTAGTAATTGATGCATGTTATTGATCTTGTGACATTCCCACAAGTCTCTTCTTGTACTCTGAAAAATATATTAACTCTTTACCACACAATCCCAACTTTTAATGACCCTGAGAAAGAAAGCTTTTGAAAACTTTATGGGAAAAGGAGGAAATGCTGATAACAAGCAATTTCTCCTTTTCCCACAATGTTTTCTCACCGTTTACAGACATTTTCCATTATTTCTGCCACATTTATTATGTCGTCAACAAATGCTTTGAGTTTGGACCAGTCTAAAATTTTGTTGTGTGGTAAAGAGTTAAGGAGCTACATAGCCCATTAAAAAAATATCAGAGAAAAAGATTTTTTTTTTTCTCTTTGCTTCTTTACTCTTGATTTGCGAGCTATCACCAGAACTAATTGAGTGATAAATTATTTTTTTATAATCTGAATAGCTCCCTTTAGCTCTACCACATAATACTTGAGTTTAACGGCCCTTAAAGAGAAGGCTTCTGAGAAACATTCTTAGAAAACAAGAAAATGCTGGTGATCAACATTTGCTCATTTTCCTATGTTTTCTAATGTACCCTATCAAAAAAAAAAATACAGAAATCACCATTTGAGCTACATTTAATCCATCGTCTGCAAATTGAAAAATTTTGTTGTATGGTAGAGTTAAAGGCTTGTGAACCGTTGAGCACAGAAAAAACACAAGTCATGATCATCCTGGAAATAAGACACTGCTGTCTAATCAAGATCCTCATTAACCACAGCGATAACTATTGTTGTGCAAAGTACTTTAAGCACCAAGTGATTAATTTTCCATTTATGTGGCATTTACATGTTTATTTGTTCATACTTGGGCGTTATCATATACATTGGCATTAAATGCAAGAAGAATAACTTTACACTGTAGCAGATGACAAATTTCACACTTTCAAATCAAATGCATTAAAATTTTGGGTATCAAATGAGGTTTAGATGAAGAGATTTGTCTTTGATAGAACAGACAACATTATGGGAAAAAAAGAAAAGGCTGGGTACCAGCATCTTCTCTTTTTTCCACAATGTTTGTAAGAGTTTTCTCTCTCAAGTTTGGGATTGTTTGTTGAAGTTGTATGTAGGTTATTGCAAGATATTGCCATTATATATCGGCACCGTGTATTTTATTGTTTTGTTGATATTTTATTACTCTTTGATGATTACAGTTATTAAAGAATTTAGAGAGATTCTTGTACACTTTTAAGTTTATGACCCCATTTTCCAAGATTGTTTGCTTGATTGAATAGTGTTTTATGCTGCTTTAAACATGATTACAGTCATAACTGTGGCGGCTCACATATTCATGTATGTCCTGGGTTTCACCAGTACTGGGCTAGGACCTTGAGCCACAATTTTCTATCCAAATCTTTCTAAGTACATTTCCATTGACAAACAGTTTATACATTCAATTTTTAATGTGGTTTATCAATCGTTGGAAGTTTTAACCAACAGATTGATGGATGTAAACTTCACCATGGTTGTTTGTTGTTGCTAATCGATTTTCATGGGCACTGCCATATTTAAGATAATGTGATTTGTATTCCAAATGGAAGCCCCCTTGATATGACCTTTCGGCCAAATCCATACCTACATCCTACTTGATCACTGGATCACCCGAAGTTTGCCAAATGTTGATACGGACAAGGTTAGATGTAGTTATGGAATCAGGCTAGTTGTGACAAGTGGTAATATGTCATTACAGCCTGTACTGTACTGATCATTTCTCGGTAACAATTATGTACTGAATAAAGCAAAAGAAGTCTGTTGCAAAGTCAAATTAGAGGAACAGTGTGGACTTAATTATCTCTTTAACAAACCACAAAATTTTAAACTTGGCTTGTCCATTTTGAAAACATAGGATAAATGTCTCTTAACTCTTTCCCAAACAACAAAATTTTAGAATATTTGAAATTGAAAGCATCTGCAGATGACAAATGTTATTCAAAAATGTGGGAAAAGGAGAAGATGCTGGTTACCAGCATTTTCTCCTTTTCCCACAATGTTTTTAAAAGCTTTCGCCTTCAGTCATTAAAAGTTGGGATTGTGTGGTGAAGAGTTAATGGTCCGATTTGTCTTTGAAAGGCCAGAAAACATTTTTGGGAACAGGAGAAAATCGCGGGTGATTGTCTTCTTTTCCTACAAAGATCAAACTACACAGAACATGTCTGATCTCATGAGCTTATCTCTCCGCTTTCTTGCATATTCTGGCCACCATAACCTTATATCTATTTTTTTGCTTTCCTAATTGATAAAAAAGTCCTGATCATTAATTTAGCGCTCTTAAGGTTTGAGTATCCTTTGCAAATGGCATAGATGAAGATCAGACGCCCTATGGCTGGTCATCTAAAGTTACAAGTCTTTCGAATGAGACATTAAACCGAGGCCTTACGTAACGGTGCTAGACATCAAGCATGTTAAAGAATGAGGCATAACTTAAGATGAGTTTGCTAGGTTTGCATTGATCCTCAGGGAATTTAACCTTTTACCACACAATCCCGACTTTAACGACCCTAAGGAACAAGCCTTTTGAAAACATTGTTGGAAAAGGCAATTTCCACTATTTGAGCCACATTAAATTGTCTTCCGCAAGCACTTCCAATTTGGACAAGTCCAAAATTTTGTCTTTTGTAAGAGTTAGCCCTTTAGTAAAGAACCCTGTGCTTCAACAATCCCGAGATATAAGACTTTTAAAATCATTGTGGAAAAAATGTGAAAATGCCTTTGTTTGCATCATGTTTGATTTCTCGTCTTCAAGCAATCTGAATTTTGAGTGCTGTAAGGTTTTGTCATTTAAGAGTTTAGAAGTTTATTTGATTTCAATGAAATTTCATTTCTCTTCTCCACGACTCCTTAATATTTGGTTTGTATTGGAGTTTATCGCTGTTTTAACAGCTTAGGTCATATCACGGCAGTCAGTGCACCTACGCATGTGTTTCCTGGCTTTCTCACACCAGCACTGACAGAACTTTCTTTCCAAGCCACTGACTACTTTCTCACATGTATCAGAGTGAGAGGCAGAAACCTCGATGGAAAGAAAGTTGGCCTCAACCAGGTATCAAACCCGCAGCAACAGGTCGTAAGTCCAATAAGCTAAACACCCAGCCAGGTCCAACTTCTTAACAAACAATCCCAAGTTTTAATGACCCTGAGGAGGAAGGATTTAAAAAAATTGAAAACACAGTGTAAAAAGAAGAAAATGCTGGTAACAACCATTTTCTCCTTTTCAGACAATGTTCTCTACCAAACAAAGAGAAGCCCTAATCATCTGAGCAAAATCCAACTTCTTGTCTGCAAGTTTTTTGATATGGGCAAGTCTAAAATTTGTCATTTGGTAGAAAGCTGAACTAGGAAAACATATTACAGTGTTGATCAGGGTCGGTATTCACCAACTATTCCTGAAAATATTGTCAAATTCTCAAAAATTGTCTAGATTTGAAAGTAACACAACTTCTGTTTGGCTAAACCAAATAGTTCGGCCAATCAGATGTTGTGTGACTTTTGAATTTACAAAATTCTTCAGAATACGCCTACGAATATTCTTAAGAAAGGTTGGTGAATACTGACCCAGATGTCCCTTCTGAGGAAGTTGATGATTGTTTGGTGTTTAAACGCCATTTTCAACATTATTTCAGTTATATCACACCTATCCATGCTTTCCTGAGGTTTCTTTTACCAGTACTATGCACAATATTCTTTCCAAGCCACTGGCTAGTTTCCCACATAACCATCGTCGAGACAATGGTCAGCGGTGAGAGAGGAATGAATCCCGTCACAATGACCATCATTAATCCACGGAAAGAAATTGGCCGATCGAACCAGCGACTCCTGTTCTCAAGTCCTGTTCGCTAAGGAAGGGGTACTTCTGTACTGAGAAAAAAAATGGAAGGAAGGACAGGACAGACTGACAACACAAGCCATCAAACAACTTTTGGCTGGAGTTGAAAAGGGTGAATTCAGTTTTACAGTCACATTTTATTTTGCTGCGTGCAAATGCTTTTGACTGGGGCAAGTCTATAATTGTGTCTTTTGGTAAAGATATCTAATGTAGGTAGTATTGTGGAAACAAATCCTGTTTTTCTATCAAAAATATTGATCAATGTTACCAAGTAACATAGCTTTGGATGAAATAACTAACCTGACAACAACCCTTTGAAAATCTGGTTTAGGAATCATCCTTTAGCACACAATCCCAGATTTAATCCCTGGAACCAACTAAAGTTGATTTTGCAGACACTGTATATTAAGATGAGACTGCACAGAATGCACAGTCTGATCACAGGTCTACACTGACCGCTACTATGGATAATTTTTTAACAGGAACAACCTTGAAATAGCAATATTTCAGACTGTTTTCCTCATCAAAAAAGTCCAAATCATTAATTCAGTGCTTTAAAGGTTAACAATATTGAGAAAAAGGGATGTTGGCAACATGGCAGCAAAAGGAGAAAATTCTGGTACCTGCCATTTTTCTTTCTCTGATTTTGATGGATCTGTTTTATTTTTAACTGCATCTTCTTTTTTATTTGCCGACAGAAACCTGAATTTAAATGCATTTTCATAGACTTTGAGCAAATCACTCATAGATTTAACCCTTTCCCAAACAACAAATTTTGGACTGGTCCGAATTGAAAGAGTTTGCAGACTACAATTTTAGATTTGATGCAAATGGCAGAAAGTTCTCAAAAAGGGTAGAAAACACTGTGGGAAAAGGAGAAATTGCTCATTACGAGCAATTTCTCCTTTTCCCACAGTGTTTTCAAAAGACTTGTACTGCAAACACGTGAAAACCAGGGCTAGTTTGGGAAAGGGTTAAATGGGCTTCAACACGAGAACGGATTATTGATGAGGCAAATATGGAACCAAAGGTAACTTGATCACAAATGACATGGTTACGTTTATACTCATTTCATGGCATCCTAGAGCCAGGCATACAGAAAATTTTCTGAGTAGTTCACCTTGACTTGATGATTGACCTAAAGAAACAGACAAGTCCAACTAGATATATATCAATATGATGACAGTTCTATACAGAAGTTATTCTGGATTATATTCTCTATATTTTTTAGAAGAGAAAATGCCATCGTTCGAGCCACATCTTCATTGTCTGCAGCTGGTTTCAAATTAGACGAGTCTAAAATTTTCTTGTTTTGTTTGTTGTATAGAGTTAATTGGCCAGTGTTGACAGTTTCTCTGATCTATCGGTGTATTGTGCAACAGCTTTAACATGTCACTTCATGAGTAATCTGTCTTTTTTGTTAAGTACATGTATTTATAGATCTCCGATAAATTCACGATTTTATAGGACGTTTACTTTGGGATCATGTGTACCTCTACACCATGGGCACAACAACAAGATCAGTTTATTATACAAACATATCAAACACTTGAACTCCCGTCTAAAACGAGGCAAACATCGGAAAACTGAAAAGGGTCATGGAAACAAAGTTAAAACGGTATCACAAAAGCTAGACACATGTTATCAACTGGAGAGAACACTGCTTTTCCATGATATCTAAAAAAGGCAGGGATATAAAGAATGTTTTGATAATTGCTGGAACTGTACTTTTTACACTGGTATATTGTACATCATCAACTGGTTCAACTTTCGAAGATCATCCCATCTTTGCCTTCTATATTCTGTCTGTGTTGCTGTAGTTCTGAACTTTACCTAAAATTAAAACAAAAACAGAGGTAAGGAACATCCACATCCCCAAGTAGGCCAAAGTAGTCATTTAATTTAGCCTTTTAAAGATAACACATACATTCTTTATGTAAAATTTATTTAATTCCTTTCCCTTTAAAGTCCCAATAAAGTCCAAATGTAAACAATGCGGGGTAAAAAATTAAGTTAAATTTTAATCATACCATTTAAAACTATGTAGATTAATATGACGATGACACTCTCTTAATGTGCGATTGGTCAAAGTTCCATTCGCTGGCAGAAGAATTAATTTCAAAACTACAGAAAATACTACCAGGTATCTCTAACTTTTGTTTACATCAATAACGATGACGTAGGTACACCACGTGATACCTAGGAGCTAAGGTAAACGAAAAACAAAATGGAGGACGGTGTGACGGTGTGAGAATCATATTCGATAGAAAACCAAGTTCGTTTACCGAATTTGCCGAAGAGCGACACACAAAGAACAAACGGGCGTCTATTTTAGGATTTGTTTCTTTTGTTTTGAACAAGAAGCTCCGTGTAAATATACAGAATGAGCGAACTGTCTGAAAACAGATGCGGATTTCAGTTCGCATTCTTGAATCGGTAAGCCGCACGTTCATCTTATATTTATTGTGTTAAAAACAGATTTATCGCTACATCTGTATTGATTTCCGCATTTACTGTTGGAACAGGATACGTAAGCACTTTTTGATTAACCCTTTAAGTGCTGAAATTAGGATTTGGACCTTTTTAATCTGGAAAAACAGTCCGAAATTTTGCTATTTTAAGGTTTCTCCATTTGAAAATGTAACATAATAGCAGACAGTGTAGATCCAAGATCAGACTGCAAATTTTGTGCAGTCTGATCTTGATCTACACTGTCTGTAAAAACAACTTAGAGTCGGTTCCAGGGCTGTAAGGGTTAATGAATATCGGGTAGTAAGATGAAACACAGGTGAACGGCGAGCGACAGTATAAATCATATATTACACACTAATTTACTATTACTCAGTGTGTAATATATGAATTATACTGTCGCTCGCCGTTCACCTGTGAGGTGAAAATGATCTTTCATTTTTGCGCAGCACCCGATTGACCCATTTTCTATGCAGAGAATGCAGATAATGATTAAATGTGCATGAATGTAGTCTGAACCTCGGATATACGCGACGCATATTTATTCAGAGATTGGCCATTTACCTAGCAATCCCTAGTTTTTACGACATTAAAAAAATGCTTTTGAAAACATGGTGGAAATAGGAGAGAAAGTTGGAAGCCGACATTTTCTCCTATTTCCACAGTATTTTTCTTGTATCACAGACAAATTTCATTATTTGAGAAATATTTGTTTTTCCACAAATGCCTTAGTGTTGGACAAGGCTAAGTATTTGTTATTTGTGTGTATGTGTGTGTGTGTGTGTGTTTATAACTTTAGAAATGCAACTGAAACTCAATGTGCTGAATTAAATCTGCACCATTTTTTAAAAAAATTGGCTGAATTTCTTGGGTGTCACAAATTTGAACGTAGAACCCAATTATCTTTCCCTAATCTGGTCAGTGCACATATCAATGGAATCCTGGTGATTTTTTTTTTGGCAGATGACAAAATTTTGGACTTGTCTAGATTGAAGCCATTTGCAGACGACATGGCTTGTATTGGATCTACATGATTTGTATTTGAAACAGGAGAAATAATTGTTGAATCAAAGGTAAATACTAGTCACTAGCAGCATTTTCTCCTTTTCATACAATGTTCTCAAAAGTTTTATGCCTCTGGGTCATTACAGCACTGGATTGTATGTTAACCCTTTATTACACAATCCCGAGTTTTAACAACCCTGAGAAATAAGCCTTTTGAAAACATTGTAGGAAAAGGAGAAAATGCTGGTAACCAGCATAACCAGCATTTTCTTCTTTTCCCACAATATTTTCTCCCCTATCAAAGACCTATTCTATCATTTGGCCCACATTAAATTGCCGTCTGCAAATGCTTTCAATTTGGACAAGTCTAAATTTTTGTCATTGGGTAAAAAGTTAAAGTGGGAATTTGCACATTATTAGGTGCGGGGTTCGATTGGCTGGTATTTTCGTGGGAGTGTATTTGGGCAAGACACTTCAGAGCCCTAGCCTAGTACTGGTGAATCCCAGTAAATACATGAATTTGTGTAATGTCGCCATGATATGACTGAAATACTGTTGAAAGCGGAGTAAAACACCACTATATTTCTAGCACAGTATGTTAAATGATATGTAAATGATATTCCAGAGTATGGAGAGAATTACTTTACACATCTCTGGCCAATGTGAATGGAACCTCCTACATGATGATACACATACTGTATTATACTGACTGAGCAGATGCAGATGAGCCTTGGTTTCTGACTCTGTTATGATTGTGAATCCATTCCAGTAGATCCAGAATTTGTCGACCTCTTTTCAGGTACATGTGTCTCAATCAGATAAAACAACTTTTATTTTCAGTAGCCAAATTCCAAAATTTACATGATTGGTAAAATCATGAAAATTCAAAACAATGTACTGCAGTTTCAGGGATTCACCTCTACCCACCACCTGGGCTATACCTATAAAGAAGCAGTGTAGATTCAATATTACTGGTATACTGCAAGAAGTTTTTGCTGTCTCATCTAGATCTTGAATGAAACCCTTATTATAGGCCAGGATGAAAATGGAGCAGAATTCTTGAAAATATGCTGTTGGACAAAATACCTGTAGACAGCTGATTAAGCTACTGCTTTGCTTATGCAACTGAATTTTGTTTTGTCACTTAGGGCATCACAGTTCTCCTGTATTACACAGCTCTTTCAAAGACAGATATGTTTCATGCAACAAGCAAGGCAATATGGTGTAATATTATTTTATTATTTTAAATACATGTACATCACAATAGTCTTACAAGAAGAATTTGTGGACAAAAAATAAAAAATATATTCATATATACAGAGCAATGTTAGAAGCTATTGCTTGCCCTCAACCCTTACTCTTTACCAAAGAACAATATTTTGGACATTTCCAAATTGAAAGCATTTGAAGATGACAAAATAAATGGGACTCAAAAACTGAAATTTGTTTTGGGAAAGGTAGAAAACATAGTGGGAAAAGGAGAAAATGCTGGTTACCAGCATTTTCTCCTTTTTCCACAATGTTTTCAAAAGGCTTCTTTCCCAGGGTCGTTAAAAGTTGGGATTGTGTGGTAAAGGGTTAACCAAAACATCCAAGTTGTTATGTAAAGCACTATTTAATCATTTTAACAAAGAAAAATGCTTTTGAAACATTTTGGAAATAGCAGAATTGCTGATAACCAGTATTTTTTCCTTTTCTCATAATGTATACTATTCTTCTTGAAGCAAAGCTTTTCATTTGAGCTACCACGTCCAATTTTTCATCTGCAATTGTTTCCAATTTGAACAATTTCTAAAATTTTACCAACTGGTAAAGGGTTGCGCACCTGCTTGGAAAGTAAGAAAACGGTAGCGGCTTTGCTTTATTTTGACAAAACTTGTTTCATAGTAGTAGACAGTATAGATCTAAGATCAGACTGCATGTTACATGTATGTGCAGTCTGATCTTTATCTACACTGTCTACAAACACAACTTTTGTCTGCAAAAACAACTTAAGTTGGTTCCAGGGCTTTAAGCCGCACCCTGTAGTTCAGTCTGTAGCGTAAGGGACTTGAGAATAGGAGGTTGCTGGTTCGATCCCAGGCGCGGCCCATTTCTTTCCGCTGATTGATGATAGTCATTGCGACAGGATTCATTCCTCTCTCACCCCTGACCATTGTTTTGACAATGGCTATGTGGGAAAAGCAGCCAGTGGCTTGGAAAGAATACTGTGCGAAGCACTGCTAAAAGAAACGCTAGGAAAGCATGGATAGGTGCACTGGCCGCCACGATGTAACTGAAATAATGTTGAAAATGGCATTAAACACCATAGAATCAATCAATCCAGGGCTTTAAGGGTTAAGGAATGTCCTTAGGCAAGACATTGCAGAGCCCCAGCTTTGTGCTGGTGAAATACAGAAAAGACAGTAATAAGTTGTCACACTGACATGAATAAAAATCTGAAATAATGTTCAAAGTGGTGCAAAATGCTCCAACAAATAAACACTTAATCTTTACGAGAGAAGAACATTTTAGTCTTGTCTAACTTGAAACTATTTGCAGATGAAAAAGTACATGTAACTCAACACAGTAAATGTCTCTCTGGAAGGGTAGAAAACGGTGTGGGGAAAAAAGAAAAAAAAATGCAGGCTACCAACATTTTCTGCTTTTTCTACAGGCTATATTGTACCAAAATTTTCTCTTCATCCCACAATATTTGCAGAGGCTGTCTTGCTAAGAGTTGTTAAAACTTGGATTGTTTGAAAAAGGTTTAAATTTAATAATGCTCCTTTTACCTCTATTTCATATACTAGTAATTATCAGCAAATTCTCTAAAATTCACTGGCTGTTTTTCCCCATGAGCAAACCCAGATCATGTTCAGGAGTTTGAGACGATCAAATTCTGTTGCAATGACACTCAACTCTTTACCACACAGCAATATTTCAGATTTTCCCGGAATGTTTTCAGAAGGCATCTTCCATAGGTTCGTTTAAACCTGGATTTGTGTGGTTAAGCGTTAATAAACAAGGACGTGAAAATGCTTGCAAGCCCACCATGGCCTTTTGGTTGATATGATTTGTAAAACGTGTTCAAAATTCAAATGTAGCTGGAGCTTGATAGGAAGTTTCCTACAAAAACTGACCTCCCCCAGCTTTATTGCCAGTAATATCTCTTTACCAAACGACAAAATTTTAGACTGGTCCAAATTAAAAGCAGTTGCAGACGACAAAATAAATGTGACTGAAAAATGGAAATTTGTTTTGGGAAGGGTAGAAAACATTGTGGGAAAAGAAGAAAATGCTGATTACCAGCATTTTCTCCTTTTCCCACAATGTTTTCAAAAGGCTCCTTTTTCAGGGTCGTTAAAAGTCGGGATTGTGTGGTAAAGGGATATCAGTTATTGACCCAGTGAACATGAGTAAGTGTACAGCAACTGCTATACAGTTGAAATACTGTTGAAAATAGATTTATTGCATTGTGACATATATCAGTCAAATACATTTACTTGTTTCTGTTTCTCTTCCTACCTTAGGTGCTCTATGATGGAAAGTTTTACGTGAACAGTATTTTTGCCCAAGATACAGATAGCCAGTATTAAGTTTTTACACCAGTCATGAAGAATATTGAATAAAGATTACCAATATGATTAACTCTTTACCAAACAACAAAATTTTAGACTGGTCCAAATTGAAAGCACTTGCAGACGACAAAATAAATATGATGGAAAAATTGAAATTTGTTTTGGAAAGAATAGTAAACATTGTGGGAAAAGGAGAAAATGCTGGTTACCAGCATTTTCTCCTTTTCCCACAATGTTTACAAAAGCCCTCTTCTTTTTAGGGTCATTAAAACCCGGGATTGTGTGGTAAAGAGTTGAGTGTGATATTTCTGTGACCATTGTTTTTTATTACTAAAAGGAAAATTATTGAAAGATACTAAACTCTGTTTCCAGTTTAAGCCTTTAACACACACTCATGGCTTTTAACAGCCTTGAGAGAGAAGCCCTTTGAAAACATTGTAGGAAAAGGAGAAAATGCTGGTAACCAGCATTTTCTCCTTTTCCCACAGTGTTTTCTTCCCTTCCCAAAAAGAATCTTAATTTTTGAGTCACATTTATTTTGTCAACTGCAAATGCTTTCAATATGGACTAGCATAAAATTTTGTCATTTGGTAAGGGGTTACAGTTTTAATTCATGTTTATGAATTTTAAAATAAAACCATATCTTACAAAGTTCGAGACCAATAAAAAGTATATTTGAGCAAACTGCAATTGTTTTCACTATCTACTTATTTTCAAGCTTTTAAATCAAGCATACAATGGTCCTTTAGCAGACAGTCTCGTCTTTTAATGACCCCCAGGGAGATAGCTTTAGAAACTTCGTGGGTGAAGGAGAAAATGTTGGTAACCAGCATTTTCTTCTATTCTCTCAATGATTTCTACCATTTCAAAGATAAATCTAATCCTTTACCCACATTGAATTACAGTAGTTGTCTAAAAACACTTCCAATTTGGACTTGTCCAAAACCTGTCATCTGGTAAATGGTTAACCCATTTCTGCACATAGTTTTTAACTCTTGACAAACAACAAAATCTTAGACTTGAAAGTATTTGCAGATGATAAATGGGACTCAAGTATTGAAATTTGTCTTTGAAAGGGTAGGAAACATTATGGGAAAAATGAAAAAAAAAATGCTGGTAACCAGAGAATTTCAACAATGGTTTCAAAAGTCTTCATCTCTAGAGTCGTGAAAACTCGAGATTGTTTAGTAAAGGGTTAAACTGACAAAAACACTTTTTAAAGTACCTCACACAATAATCTTTTCAAGCCACTGGCTGCTCACTCAAATTGTTCCAAAAGAAACCTCCAAAATCCACAATTTTGATCCAAAATTTCTAAAATTACGATCACCAATCACTGCAATAGTCCATTCCAATGTTACTGGTATATTTTTACGTTAGTAGATGCACTAATATTGTCCATATTTGTCTATAAAATGAGAGCGATTTTTTTCCTGTCCACACTGTTCAAATGTCACGTCACTCTGTCCAGAATGAGACACTGAAATGACAAGAAGATAAATTTCTTTTTAACTCTTTACCATACAATCCCACTTTTAACGACCCAGAAAGAAAAGGCTTTTGAAAAAATTGTGGGAAAAGAAGAAAATGCTGGTAACCAGCATTTTCTCCTTTTCCCACAATGTTTACTACCCTATCAAAAAGAGAAATCATCAGTTTAGCAATGCTTAATTTGTCGTCTGCAAAATTAATGCTTTCAATTTGGTTCAGTCTAAAATTTTGTTGTTTGGTAAAGAATTAAATAATGCAAAGTATGTCTGGGCCATGCTCGGGCAAAAGGGGGCTTAATGCATCTCCAGGCATTTTGGAAACATTGTGAGAAAAGGAGAAAATGCAGGTAACCAGCATTTTCTTGATTCCACACTATGTTTTCTACCCTATTAAAAACAAATTCCATCATTTGAGCCACAGTTAAATTTTTGGATGCAAATACTTTGAATTTGGACTAGTCCAAAATTTTGTTGTTTGGTAGAGTTAAATGAACTCCTAAAGAGGCCATTTAACAACTATGTCCTTGTATCTTACACAGCCATTGAGACTGCATTCGCATTTTGAGTCTGAAATACAAATTTATATAAGGTCTCCCTGGCTCAGTGGTAAAGTGTAGCACTCATAACCCGGAGGTCCAAGCTTTGAGCCTCACTGGAAGCAATGGGTTTTTCATAAGAGTGTCCTTGGGCATGACACTACAGAGCCATAGCCTTGTACCATTAAAACCCAGGGTATACATGAACAAGCAAGCTGATGCAATGAAATGACTGATATAATGTTGAATGCGGCATTAAACACCATTCAATCAATCAAGTAAATTTAGATTGAAAAACACATGTATTTTTAATCTACTACTCTCAGACTGTATCTCTAGAACTATTTTACAAGATATGTTCATTTCTTTATACAGTAAACCCTGCCCTGGTGGCCACCTTTATACTAATTCTTTTCAAGCTGATAAAATTTCCAACTTGTCCAGATTGAAAGCATTTGCAAACAACAAATTGAAGTGGCTCAAATGACAGAACTTGTCTAAAAAGATAACATCACCTTTCGAAGTAGAAAATGTTGCTTTTCACCTTTTCTCATTGTTTCAAAAGCCTTCTTTTTCAAGGTAAAAAAACAACACAATTTGAGAGTCTCTTTGGTGCTGGCTTAATTCAAAGCAACTTTTTTGAGTGTACCTTTTGTGCTTGCTTACTAAAAGTTGGACTTTAATTTGTTTTAGCCCCAAGGCATGCCTTTTTCTCTCTCAAGAGTACATTACTTTTAGAAAATACTACTGCAAAGCCCTAGTGGTGCAGCTAGTCGCATACAGGACTTGAGATTGGGGGACTGCTGCTTCAAATCCCTAGCTCAGCCAATTTCTTTCCCAGGATTGATGATAGTCCTTGTAACAGGATACATTCCTCTCTCAATGCTAATCATTGTATTTACAATGATTAGGTGGAAAAACAGCCAGTGGGATATTATGGAAAGTACTGAAAACAGAAACTCTTGATAAGGATGGACAGCTGCACTGGCTGCCGTGATAAAACTGAAATAATGTTGAAAATGGCCTTAAAAAACCGACAACTGGGGAATATTCACAAAAAAAAAAATCATCTAAATGGAGAAATGTGAGAAAGGACCAGTTGCTTGTAGCAAACAATTGCTCCTTTCAAAAATTTATGGCAAGGGTGTAAAAAAGTTGTATTTGATCAATTATCCCTTCAGCAGCTGATCCTTTCTAAGCTTGAAATATAATAGACTTCAAAGTTCTAACATTAATGTGTAATAGATGTAGATCTAAATATCATTCAAATACCTGTTGACATGGACTGTGCTAAAATCTGTGAAAAAATAAAAATGTCTACAGCAGAGATATAACACCAGACTGGGATATCTATTTGTCAGTTAACAAACATCTTGGTCTCTCTGTATCACACCCTAAAAAGATACATGTTTTTAGATTGGAAAGAAAAGAGATCAGTAAAAAATGACATAAAAAATATTTTTCTTAATCACAATGTGGTAGATAAATATTACTTGAGTACTAGTAAACTTCTACTTTTGTCTTCAATTGTCTTGAACTCCAACAACTTGAAATACATGTATTTATCAGCTTTGGAATATGTATCTATAATTTTGAAAAATAAATTAATATGGTTCATCTGCATGCAATAACTTGATTGATGAAGTAACATCAACTCTGTCTTCAAAAACTAGCAGTAAAAATATCTATAAGCGATGTGTTTTACTAAACTCTTGAAAGTTGAGAAATATCCTTTGTTGACAGCATAGATCGAGATCAGATTGCTGAATGCTCCTAGTAAGAGGTCTGGCCTTCCATATAAAACGTCCACCACCTGATGCTAAACTCAGGTCAAAATTCGCTAGTAATTACAGACAAAAAAAAAACACCACAAAGTTCTTAACTTTTTCATTACCTACAAAGATCAAGATCAGATCGCACATAATGTAAAGTCTGATCTTCGTTATAAAATGTCCACATTTTGTTTGACTTATTCTCCATGGCTCATATTACAAACCTTTATACCCTGTGTAGTCATTCGATTTTGTATATGCGCCGAATTTCTTACTAGTCGAAATTGTAATAGGCTGAAAGTGTTATAGGCCGAGATGTCATTCGATGTTTGGACGACTCTTGACAAGAAGAAATAGGCATATCATGATCGAAATAAAGATAACACAACTCCGATTTACCAGTCAAATGCATACAAATAACTTAGATACGATGAGCGCTGGTAATTTAACGAAAATTAAAGACTTACCGAAGTTTCGCAACGTTTTTTAAGGAGAGAAAGCACATCGTCTGTGTAATACGTCATCGGTCACATGGTGTCTACAAATAGGACACTAGAATGATTCCGAATAGTGCGTGGCAACGTCACTTGGGAGAATTGATAAAAAATATTAGGATTTTTTGTATGGTTCTGTGACATGAACCGATGCTGCAATGAACGCCCCTATCCCCTTGGCGACAAAATAAGAGTAAATCCAACAGATTCGTGCCTTTTTTCAAGCATAAAAAAATTCTAATTTTGGACTTTATTGGGGCTTTAAGCTGACACAATATTGCGTTATGTATTACACAGCAAACATTCAGCCAAACAAGACTGTTCACCTGGCACGGTGTGGCCAATATTTTAGGAAATAATTTATAGGCATGTTCATGGTCATTTTCTCAAAATAAATGCTCATTTTGGTGTCGGCTTTTTATGACCATTCTACTCTTATTTTGGGATCACGATCTGATGCTTTCAGACATGCCCTGGCCCAACAGTCTTTTATCGAAAGTAATACCTCACTACTATACAGATATTAGTTGTAATGCCCCTTAAGATTTTTCTTAGAAAAGTTACTATTTGCATAATTCAAGAAATTATTCCCCTTCTCCTTCAAGTTTTCTTTTTTTCATTAAAAAAAAAGACAGATGACAGCATTCCTTTAAATGTTTCTTTGCTGTGCCCCTTGTTCTCATAGATCAAAAACAAAGAAACTGTATGGTAATAAGTAGAACCCATTACCTGACAAATATGCTGACATAATATCTAATGCTTATTTTATACACTCCAGACATCAGACAAGACTGTCCACCTAGCACGGCGTGGCCAACATAGGGAGGAGCATTTTCTCTAGGCATGTCAATGGCCATTTTCTTATCTGCTCAATACAATTTGGGTGTCAGCATGTCAATGGCCATCTGTGTGTCACTTTGGGGTTACGATTACAATGTTTTCAGACATGCCTTGGCCAGACAGTCTTATATGAAAGAGATTGGTGCGATTTTAAATAAAATGTTTGGGGTGAGGTTTTGAATCAGACTTGCCAGCGATCCTATAGTCTCTATAGATGATCTCTGCACCAGGGTTGCCAACACACTCCATGACAGTACCATCTTAACCTACAAAATACTTTGTAACAGAAAAGGCATAAGGCCCTATATCCTTTCCGTACATTGGCCATATCAGGTACATTTTTGCAGGCCGGTACCTAGGTTATCAATGTGGTGATAGCACTGTCCACAAAACCTCTGCAGAAGTATGAAATACGTATGAAAAAATGTACAAACAAAAACAATTTTGAATTTAGAAAATCATAAGGTTTTGTTATGAAGAGGTTTTCTGGTATTTGTTGTTTCATTCATTTTGACACATAGCATGAAAAGCCAACAATTCGGATGTAATAGGGACAGAGATGCAAGACATTCACAGTGTTGGCTTTAAGTGTACAAAGTTTGATTTCCTGACAGAATTACATTAACTCTAACTCTTTACCAAACGACAAAATTTTAGATTAGACCACATTGAAAGCATTTGCAGGCGATGAAATGAATGTAACTGAAAAATTAAAGTATATTTTAGAAAAAGTAGAAAACATTGTGGGAAAAGGAGAAAATACTGGTTAACAGCATTTTCTCCTTTTCCCACCTTTTCAAAAGGCGTCTTTCTCAGGGTTGTTAAAAGTCGGGCTTGTGTAATAAAAGGTTAACTTTCAGACGCCTCCATGGATAATGAAAGGATCTGCAGATGAAAAATTGAATGTAGCTTATATGATGGGAGGTTTTTTTTCTTTTTTAAAACCTTCTCCAAAAAAGGAAAATATTCCTGTCAAAAGAGAAAACTCTGGTTTTCATCAATGTTTTCAAAAGGTTGTTAAAACACAGAATGTTTAGGGGTTAATGGTCTAAATTTTCACACACGAAAGTCCTAATTGAACATACCGGTAAGTCTAACGAATTCAGCTTTTGGTAGACAATTTCTGTGAGTAATAAGTTCCGTTAGCATATAACCTTAAATTCTACGACATCCATTACTTAACCAAAGGTCTTTGAAGATATAGTTTAAAGATCTTCTTTTAAGAGCAGCCCAACTTTAAATGTAGGCAAGGTTTTTTATGCGACACCACGATAATGCATTTGATCTGTTCACAAAAAAAAAAGATGCAAAGTGGCATTGCCAGCAACCTGATGGTTGAAATTTCCTTTTTTTTGCAGCAAAACCCCTGTCCCTGACAACGAACTAAGTTTCAAAGGAAACTCCAGCTGTCAGTTTACTGAACCTTACCTCTTTATGGTAATTTGACTTATATGCTGAGGTTTTGAATGCATCTCTTTTTTGATACTTTGCTATATCTGACCTTAAATACACAATTAGTTTAGCTTTTTACCAGACGACAAAATTTTAGACTGGCCCAAATTCAAAGCATTTGCAGACGACAAATTAAATGTGACTCGAACGATTGGATTTGTTTCTGAAAGGTTAGAAAACATTGTGGGAAAAGGAGAAAATGCTGGGTTACCAGAGGCATTAAAACTCGTCATTATGTGGTAAAGAGTTAAGATATCATTACCAGCAATCTTATAAGTGAGCCAAACATCTATCCCTATTCACGATGTAAACATTTTGTACAGTGAAAATTCTGTTTTTCACTTTTCTAGTGGTTCCCTTTTCAAAGGTATTTAATGCCTGTACAAAGTTTTGATAAAGTGACTGCAAAGAACTTTATGCTTTCCTGCTTGGTTATATTAACTTTTTACTATGGTAAAATATTTTATAAATTTACTGAAAAGAACTTTTATGGCTTAATCCTATAATAGCAAAGGCTTCAGATGCTAATAATCTCAGGCATTTTCTTTCTAATTGTTCATGCACTTCTATACTGTGAAAAAGTTTAAAGTTCTTCATTTGATAATTGTTTTAACTCTTTCCAAAACAACCAAATTGTAGACTTGTCCACGCTGGTAGCATTTTCAGACAAAAAAATCAAATGTGCGTCATGTAATGGTTTTCATCTTTGAAACAGAAGAAAACATAGTGGGAAAAGGAGAAAATGCTGGTTACCAGTATTTTCTCCTTTTCTCACAATGTTTTCAAAAGTCTTTTTTCTTTGGGTCATTAAAACTCAGGATTGTGTGGTAAATGGTTAACACATAATCTGTCATAGATATTCAGGTAACGTAAAGAACTCAAATGTATAAAGAAGATTTACCAGTAACACGGAAACTAAAACCTAGCAAAACTTTGTACAATCAGGATGAGTACACAGGTGAACGGCGAGCGACAGTGTAAATCCTATATTACACACTAATATACTGTAATATAGGATTTACACTGTCGCTCGCCGTTCACCTGTGGATGAGTATGAATGTCTTGCACCCACTGTACCTACTATCATGTCATTACTGCCAAGATGAAGTGCGTTGCAGAAAGGGATTTTATGCACAAAATAATGAAATAAAAAATACGCTGAAACTTTATCTAGCTCTACTGATAAAAATGCTGTTGAGCCAAATTCATATGAATTTAGAGAAAATTATCAATGGTACAGCTAAAAACTGACTGACAACTTTGGCCTACCTTCAGTCCATAACCACGCCATAGTTTCCAAATAAGCATGCTCATTTCCTCCCTGAAAGAGATTCAAAAGATATAATAATACACTGAAAATAAAGCTGGTTTATCATTCTACATGTACATGATTTAACCAAAAAGCAAACACCTACTGAAAAGACATGTACAGTCTGTACATGTACCACAATGAATGAATGGTTTTTCAATAGTGTATGGCAGCTAATGTCTTTCAATCTTTACCACGCAAGCCCAAGTTTTGAGTATAGTATGAAGGCATTTGAAAATATTGTCCTTGAGTAAGAGGGTATTTAAAAACATTGTGAGAAAAGGAGACAATGCTGGTTACCAGCAATTTTCTCCTTTTCTAACATTAGTCTCTACCCTTTCAAGGACAATTTCATAAATGGAGCCAAATTTATTTTGTCTTCTGCAAAATTTATGTGTTCACTTGGCCAAAGTCTAAGAATTTGTCATCAGGTGAAGGTTTAAACCTTTACCAAACGACAGTATCTTAGACTCATCGAAATTGGAAGCATTTGCAGACGACAAAATACATGTTACTCAAAAATTGAAATTTGTTTTAGGAAGGGTAGAAAACATTGTGGGAAAAGGAGAAAATGTTGGTTACCAGCATTTTCTCCTTTTCCCACAATGTTTTCAAAAGCTTTCTTTCTCAGGGTCGTTAAAAGTCAGGATTGTGTGGTAATGGTTTAACTCTTTACTAAACAATATCTTAAGACTTGTTCAAACTGGAAGCATTTGCAGATGACAGATAAAATCTGGCTAAAATGATGGGATTTTTCTTGGTTGGGTAGATAACATTGCAAGAAAAGGAGAAAATGTGTGTTACAGGTATTTCATCTTTTCCTATGATGTTTCAAAAAGCTTTTTTTTTTCAGGGTCATTAAAAGTCAGAATTGTATGGTCGAGGGTTAAACTGAAAACACTGAATAGAAAAGAAAACCTCTGTAATTTTTTTGGAGGAGGGGTAGTTGGGTGGGGATTGTTGTGAGGAAATGATTTCATGCAAGTTCATTCATTAATTTTTCTTACCTATTTTTCCCTTTTCTATTTTTTCAAATCTTGCTTGTTTCATTTCATTATGACTATTCTTGATGAAATCTTTACCAAACAACAAAATTTCAGACTAATTCAAACTGAAAGCATTTGCAGGCAACTAATATTTTACATGTGTATTACACGAGTGATGGAATTTGTCTGCAATAGGATAGAAAACATTGCAGAAAGAGAAAAAAAATCATTAACCAGCATTTTCTTCTTTTCCCACAATGTTTGCAAAGGCTTTCTTCCTGAGGGTCAATAAAACACAGGATTGTTTGACAAAGGGTTAAAAGACAGTCTAGACTTTACATTTTCTAACTGTTGTTTCGGAAAGAATAATTGTGGAAAAACAGCAGATTGCATATTCTGTTAAGCCTGATCTTAATCTACCTGTATAATTTTTAACTTACCATCTAGATGCACTGCCGATTTGTAGAATTTTCTCGTACCTGCTGTGGGCAATGTGTCTGTCATCTTTTCCTAGTATTGCCACTTCAAAGCCATGGTACCTTAAAATGAAATTAAAAAAAGGAAAACCTATGTTTTTTTTTTTTTTTTTTGGGGGGGGGGGAGGAGGGAGGGGGGCTTAGTTGTACGGAAAATTGTTTCCAGGCATATTCATGCCTAACTTTTGTTTTCCTTTTTTTTTCCTTTTCTGTTTTTTAGACTTTAGGTTGTTTTCTTTCACAATGACTTTTCTTGATTACCTAGGTCTTTCCATGGTAAGTAAATTTTGAACTTATGTATTCTCAATTATATTTTCCTTGCTCAAACCTGTGTTTGTAAGTGAGAATGACCTGCTGCTGTAGAAAGCCAACTGCATTTTCAATGTGCTAATTTCATTTTTGTACAGTTACTGCAGCTTTACTCCTTTTTTTCTACAAGCCTAAAGTAACTTTTAGTTGTTTTTTTTTTTTTTTTTTTCTTTTTTCAATCATTTTTTCCTTTGTAATCACAGGTTTTAAAATTTTAGACTAGTCCAACTTGAAAAGCATTTGCAGAGTAAATGGGGCTCAAATGATGGAATTTGTCTTTGAATGGATGAAAAGGTGAAAATGCTGCTAACCAGCATTCTTTCCTCTTCTCCATAGTGTTTTTGAAAGTCTTATTTCTAATGGTCATTAAAAACATAGCACTGCTAATTACATTTTTGAATTGTAACTTTATATTTATTCCTTTTCATTTTCTTGAACCATACAGTAAACTCCAGTTCTTAGATGTCAGTATTTCTATGTCTCTATCACAGACTTTTTCATAAAGAAAGTACTGGAAAATTAAAGTTTATTATATGTACATGTATCTTGTTTCATGGCTGTTCTAAGTATTCTGTAGTATTTAAGTTTGTATCTAAGGTAATTCCTTGATGATTCCTTTGCATTTTAATCTGTATGTTTTAGCTATATGTTCTAGCCCCTAATAAAAATTGTTCATGTGTGCAAATTCCTGCCATTACTTTTGAAATTCAGATTATGGAAAATGCTGGCTTCTGATACTCTCTGCAATATTTTTGCCAGGGACAGGGGGTATCAGAAACAAACATATTCTAACTGAAATTCCCTAAAGAAACGAAAGAAATAAAGATTTTTTTTTCAATACTACAAAAAATGTCACGTACAACTTTGCCTATAAATTATTCAAGTAAACTGCACAATGTTGACATTTTTTAGATTTACCTCTATGTTACCAGCAAGTAAAATCATGTTCCTTGCTTGACTCTTTACCAAATGACCATTTCAACTTGTCCAAATTGAAAGCATTCATAGACTATGAAATAACATGTGGCTCATATGGTTAGATTGGTCTTTGACAAGTGCATAACACATGTTGGGAAAACAGAAAATGTTGCTGGTAGCAGTGTTTTCAAAGGCCTTTAAAACTCGGGATTGTTCAGTAAAAGGTTCAACATGGATCTATGGTACTTAAAAATTACACCCCTATTTTTTTGTGTTTGTGAGTAAAAACTGACTTGTTGCTATATGCATGAAGCTGACTGTGTGTTTAAACTTGGCAATGTCATTTTTGTACTGTAACTTCCAATTTTTTTTTTTTTTTTGTGGGGGGGGGGGTACAATTTAACCCTTTCCCAAACAAGCCCTGGTTTTCACGTGTCTGCAGTACAAGTCTTTAGAAAACACTGTGGGAAAAGGACAAATTGCTCGTAACGAGCAATTTCTCCTTTTCCCACAGTGTTTTCTACCCTTTTTGAGAACTTTCTGCCATTTTCATCAAATTTAAAATTGTCTGCAAACTCTTTCAATTTGGACCAGTCCAAAATTTGTTGTTTGGGAAAGGGTTAAAGCAGCAGTTTTTGTGTTTCTACATATCCTTCTTTCCCCATATCAATTTGTTCATTCATGTGTTCTTTTTTTTCATTCTTTTTTTTCCTGGTCCCCTTTACAATTTATTCCATTTTTTTTTCTTGTAAGTTATCATTTTTTCTAGTTATTTTCCCTTCTTCTTTTCATTTCTCATCTTTTAAATATTTTTATTTTCTGCTTCTTTTTTTCATGCAATTTTATTTCTTTTCGTAAGACGCTTTCCTTTACTTTCTTTAATCATTTCAAAATATATATTTTTTCTATTTTAGTTATAAATGTGGTTGTTTATTTTTGTTCTTATTTTAAATGTTTCCCTTTTTTTCTATATTTTTTTTTTCTATTTTAAGTATATATATTTTTTGGTTGTTGTTTTTGTTTTTTGATGATTACTAATTTCTATATCTTATTTCCATTACTTTTAAATCTTTCACTTTTTTCAGGGGTTTATTTCTTTTTTATGTGTGTATTTACTTTCAATATAATTTTGTTTTATTCTTTTTCAAGTTTTTCATTATTTACATGTTTCTTTTAATAAGATTTTTTTCTTTTACTTTTTTATCATCATATACATTTGGATAAATATTAATCTATGGTACTAAAAAATTACACGCCTATGTTTTTGTGTTTGTGAGTAAAAACTGACTTGTTGCTATATGCATGAAGCTGACTGTGTGTTTAAACTTGGCAATGTCATTTTTGTACTGTAACTTCCAATTTTTTTTTTTTTTTGGGGGGGGGGGTACAATTTAAAGCAGCAGTTTTTGTATTTCTACATATCCTTCTTTCCCCATATCAATTTTTTCATTCATGTGTTCTTTTTTTTAGCTCACCTGAGCACATAGTGCTCAGGGTGAGCTATTGTGATCGATCTTTGTCCGGCGTCCGTCCGTCCGTCCGTGTGTCCGTCCGTCCGTCCGTCCGTGAACAATCACTTAAAAAATCTTCTCCTCTGAAACCGCCCAACAGATTTCAGTGAAACTTCACAGAAATGATCCTTAGGTGATGCACTTTCAAAATACTTCAAAGATTTGAATTCCATGAAAAACTCTAGTTGCCATGGCAACCGAGAGAAAAAACTTTAAAAATCTTCTTGTCCCAAACCGTAAGGGCTAGAGCTCTCATATTTGGCATGTAGCATCATCTAGTGGCCCTCTACCAAAATACTTCAAATTATGGCCCTAGTGTTGAAAATGGCCCTATGTTGTGGGTTCTCGGATTTCACATAGAGATAAAGAAGGAAATCTGTAAAAATCTTCTTGTCCCAAACCATAAGGGCTAGAGCTCTCATATATGGCATGTAGTATCATCTAGTGGCCCTCTACCAAAATACTTCAAATAATGGCCCTAGTGTGGAAATTGGCCCTATGTTGTGGGTTCTCGGATTTCACATAGAGATAAAGAAGGAAATCTGTAAAAATCTTCTTGTCCCAAACCGTAAGGGCTAGAGCTTTCATATTTGGCATGTAGCATCATCTAGTGGCCCTCTACCAAAATACTTCAAATTATGGCCCTAGTGTTGAAAATGGCCCTATGTTGTGGGTTCTCGGATTTCACATAGAGATAAAGAAGGAAATCTTTAAAAATCTTCTTGTCCCAAACCATAAGGGCTAGAGCTCTCATATATGGCATGTAGTATCATCTAGTGGCCCTCTACCAAAATACTTCAAATTATGGCCCTAGTGTGGAAATTGGCCCTATGTTGTGGGTTCTCGGATTTCACATAGAGATAAAGAAGGAAATCTGTAAAGATCTTCTTGTCCCAAACCTTAAGGGCTAGAGCTTTTATATTTGGCATGTAGCATCATCTAGTGCCCCTCTACCAAAATACTTCAAATTATGGCCCTAGTGTTGAAAATGGCCCTATGTTGTGGGTTCTCGGATTTCACATAGAGATAAAGAAGGAAATCTGTAAAAATCTTCTTGTCCCAAACCTTAAGGGCTAGAGCTTTCATATTTGGCATGTAGCATCATCTAGTGACCCACTACCAAAATACTTCAAATAATGACCCTAGTGTTGAAAATGGCCCTATGTTGTGGGTTCTCGGATTTCACATAGAGATAAAGAAGGAAATCTGTAAAAATCTTCTTGTCCCAAATCATAAGGGCTAGAGCTCTCATATATGGCATGTAGTATCATGTAGTGGTCCTCTACCAAAATACTTCAAATTATGCCCTAGTTTTGAAAATGGCCCTATGTTGTGGGTTCTCGGATTTCACATAGAGATAAAGAAGGAAATCTGTAAAAATCTTCTTGTCCCAAACCTTAAGGGCTAGAGCTCTCATATATGGCATGTAGTATCATCTAGTGGCCCTCTACCAAAATACTTCAAATTATGGCCGTAGTGTTGAAAATGGCCCTATGTTGTGGGTTCTCGGATTTCACATAGAGATAAAGAAGGAAATCTGTAAAAATCTTCTTGTCCCAAACCTTAAGGGCTAGAGCGTTCATATTTGGCATGTAGCATCATCTAGTGACCCACTACCAAAATACTTCAAATAATGGCCCTAGTGTTGAAAATGGCCCTATGTTGTGGGTTCTCGGATTTCACATAGAGATAAAGAAGGAAATCTGTAAAAATCTTCTTGTCCCAAATCATAAGGGCTAGAGCTCTCATATATGGCATGTAGTATCATCTAGTGGCCCTCTACCAAAATACTTCAAATAATGGCCCTAGTGTGGAAATTGGCCCTATGTTGTGGGTTCTCGGATTTCACATAGAGATAAAGAAGGAAATCTGTAAAAATCTTCTTGTCCCAAACCGTAAGGGCTAGAGCTTTCATATTTGGCATGTAGCATCATCTAGTGGCCCTCTACCAAAATACTTCAAATTATGGCCCAAGTGTTGAAAATGGCCCTATGTTGTGGGTTCTCGGATTTCACATAGAGATAAAGAAGGAAATCTGTAAAAATCTTCTTGTCCCAAACCTTAAGGGCTAGAGCGTTCATATTTGGCATGTAGCATCATCTAGTGACCCACTACCAAAATACTTCAAATAATGGCCCTAGTGTTGAAAATGGCCCTATGTTGTGGGTTCTCGGATTTCACATAGAGATAAAGAAGGAAATCTTTAAAAATCTTCTTGTCCCAAATCATAAGGGCTAGAGCTCTCATATATGGCATGTAGTATCATCTAGTGGCCCTCTACCAAAATACTTCAAATAATGGCCCTAGTGTGGAAATTGGCCCTATGTTGTGGGTTCTCGGATTTCACATAGAGATAAAGAAGGAAATCTGTAAAAATCTTCTTGTCCCAAACCGTAAGGGCTAGAGCTTTCATATTTGGCATGTAGCATCATCTAGTGGCCCTCTACCAAAATACTTCAAATTATGGCCCAAGTGTTGAAAATGGCCCTATGTTGTTGGTTCTCGGATTTCACATAGAGATAAAGAAGGAAATCTGTAAAAATCTTCTTGTCCCAAACCATAAGGGCTAGAGCTCTCATATATGGCATGTAGTATCATCTAGTGGCCCTCTACCAAAATACTTCAAATTATGGCCATAGTGTTGAAAATGGCCCTATGTTGTGGGTTCTCGGATTTCACATAGAGATAAAGAAGGAAATCTGTAAAAATCTTCTTGTCCCAAACCTTAAGGGCTAGAGCGTTCGTATTTGGCATGTAGCATCATCTAGTGACCCTCTACCAAAATACTTCAAATTATGGCCGTAGTGTTGAAAATGGCCCTATGTTGTGGGTTCTCGGATTTCACATAGAGATAAAGAAGGAAATCTTTAAAAATCTTCTTGTCCCAAACCATAAAGGCTAGAGCTCTCATATATGGCATGTAGTATCATCTAGTGGCCCTCTACCAAAATACTTCAAATTATGGCCCTAGTGTGGAAATTGGCCCTATGTTGTGGGTTCTCGGATTTCACATAGAGATAAAGAAGGAAATCTGTAAAGATCTTCTTGTCCCAAACCTTAAGGGCTAGAGCTTTTATATTTGGCATGTAGCATCATCTAGTGGCCCTCTACCAAAATACTTCAAATTATGGCCCTAGTGTTGAAAATGGCCCTATGTTGTGGGTTCTCGGATTTCACATAGAGATAAAGAAGGAAATCTGTAAAAATCTTCTTGTCCCAAACCGTAAGGGCTAGAGCTTTCATATTTGGCATGTAGCATCATCTAGTGGCCCTCTACCAAAATACTTCAAATTATGGCCCTAGTGTTGAAAATGGCCCTATGTTGTGGGTTCTCGGATTTCACATAGAGATAAAGAAGGAAATCTTTAAAAATCTTCTTGTCCCAAACCATAAGGGCTAGAGCTCTCATATATGGCATGTAGTATCATCTAGTGGCCCTCTACCAAAATACTTCAAATTATGGCCCTAGTGTGGAAATTGGCCCTATGTTGTGGGTTCTCGGATTTCACATAGAGATAAAGAAGGAAATCTGTAAAGATCTTCTTGTCCCAAACCTTAAGGGCTAGAGCTTTTATATTTGGCATGTAGCATCATCTAGTGCCCCTCTACCAAAATACTTCAAATTATGGCCCTAGTGTTGAAAATGGCCCTATGTTGTGGGTTCTCGGATTTCACATAGAGATAAAGAAGGAAATCTGTAAAAATCTTCTTGTCCCAAACCTTAAGGGCTAGAGCTTTCATATTTGGCATGTAGCATCATCTAGTGACCCACTACCAAAATACTTCAAATAATGACCCTAGTGTTGAAAATGGCCCTATGTTGTGGGTTCTCGGATTTCACATAGAGATAAAGAAGGAAATCTGTAAAAATCTTCTTGTCCCAAATCATAAGGGCTAGAGCTCTCATATATGGCATGTAGTATCATGTAGTGGTCCTCTACCAAAATACTTCAAATTATGCCCTAGTTTTGAAAATGGCCCTATGTTGTGGGTTCTCGGATTTCACATAGAGATAAAGAAGGAAATCTGTAAAAATCTTCTTGTCCCAAACCATAAGGGCTAGAGCTCTCATATATGGCATGTAGTATCATCTAGTGGCCCTCTACCAAAATACTTCAAATTATGGCCGTAGTGTTGAAAATGGCCCTATGTTGTGGGTTCTCGGATTTCACATAGAGATAAAGAAGGAAATCTGTAAAAATCTTCTTGTCCCAAACCTTAAGGGCTAGAGCGTTCATATTTGGCATGTAGCATCATCTAGTGACCCACTACCAAAATACTTCAAATAATGGCCCTAGTGTTGAAAATGGCCCTATGTTGTGGGTTCTCGGATTTCACATAGAGATAAAGAAGGAAATCTGTAAAAATCTTCTTGTCCCAAATCATAAGGGCTAGAGCTCTCATATATGGCATGTAGTATCATCTAGTGGCCCTCTACCAAAATACTTCAAATAATGGCCCTAGTGTGGAAATTGGCCCTATGTTGTGGGTTCTCGGATTTCACATAGAGATAAAGAAGGAAATCTGTAAAAATCTTCTTGTCCCAAACCGTAAGGGCTAGAGCTTTCATATTTGGCATGTAGCATCATCTAGTGGCCCTCTACCAAAATACTTCAAATTATGGCCCAAGTGTTGAAAATGGCCCTATGTTGTGGGTTCTCGGATTTCACATAGAGATAAAGAAGGAAATCTGTAAAAATCTTCTTGTCCCAAACCATAAGGGCTAGAGCTCTCATATATGGCATGTAGTATCATCTAGTGGCCCTCTACCAAAATACTTCAAATTATGGCCATAGTGTTGAAAATGGCCCTATGTTGTGGGTTCTCGGATTTCACATAGAGATAAAGAAGGAAATCTGTAAAAATCTTCTTGTCCCAAACCTTAAGGGCTAGAGCGTTCGTATTTGGCATGTAGCATCATCTAGTGACCCTCTACCAAAATACTTCAAATTATGGCCGTAGTGTTGAAAATGGCCCTATGTTGTGGGTTCTCGGATTTCACATAGAGATAAAGAAGGAAATCTGTAAAAATCTTCTTGTCCCAAACCTTAAGGGCTAGAGCGTTCGTATTTGGCATGTAGCATCATCTAGTGACCCTCTACCAAAATACTTCAAATTATGGCCGTAGTGTTGAAAATGGCCCTATGTTGTGGGTTCTCGGATTTCACATAGAGATAAAGAAGGAAATCTTTAAAAATCTTCTTGTCCCAAACCATAAAGGCTAGAGCTCTCATATATGGCATGTAGTATCATCTAGTGGCCCTCTACCAAAATACTTCAAATTATGGCCCTAGTGTGGAAATTGGCCCTATGTTGTGGGTTCTCGGATTTCACATAGAGATAAAGAAGGAAATCTGTAAAGATCTTCTTGTCCCAAACCTTAAGGGCTAGAGCTTTCATATTTGGCATGTAGCATCATCTAGTGACCCACTACCAAAATACTTCAAATAATGGCCCTAGTGTTGAAAATGGCCCTATGTTGTGGGTTCTCGGATTTCACATAGAGATAAAGAAAGAAATCTGTAAAAATCTTCTTGTCCCAAATCATAAGGGCTAGAGCTCTCATATATGGCATGTAGTATCATGTAGTGGTCCTCTACCAAAATACTTCAAATTATGCCCCTAGTTTTGAAAATGGCCCTATGTTGTGGGTTCTCGGATTTCACATAGAGATAAAGAAGGAAATCTGTAAAAATCTTCTTGTCCCAAACCATAAGGGCTAGAGCTCTCATATATGGCATGTAGTATCATCTAGTGGCCCTCTACCAAAATACTTCAAATTATGGCCGTAGTGTTGAAAATGGCCCTATGTTGTGGGTTCTCGGATTTCACATAGAGATAAAGAAGGAAATCTGTAAAGATCTTCTTGTCCCAAACCTTAAGGGCTAGAGCGTTCATATTTGGCATGTAGCATCATCTAGTGATCCTCTACAAAAATACTTCAAATTATGGCCCAAGTGTTGAAAATGGCCCTATGTTGTGGGTTCTCGGATTTCACATAGAGATAAAGAAGGAAATCTTTAAAAATCTTCTTGTCGCAAACCTTAAGGGCTAGAGCTCTCATATATGGCATGTAGTATCATCTAGTGGCCCTCTATCAAAATACTTCAAATTATGGCCCCAGTGTGGAAATTGGCCCTATGTTGTGGGTTCTCGGATTTCACATAGAGATAAAGAAGGAAATCTGTAAAAATCTTCTTGTCCCAAACCTTAAGGGCTAGAGCTTTCATATTTGGCATGTAGCATCATCTAGTGGCCCTCTACCAAAATACTTCAAATTATGGCCCTAGTTTGAAAATGGCCCTATGTTGTGGGTTCTCGGATTTCACATAGAGATAAAGAAGGAAATCTGTAAAAATCTTCTTGTCCCAAATCTTAAGGGCTAGAGCTTTCATATTTGGCATGTAGCATCATCTAGTGACCCTCTACCAAAATACTTCAAATTATGGCCCTAGTCTTGAAAATGGCCCTATGTTGTGGGTTCTTGGTTTTCACATAGAGATAAAGAAGGAAATCTTTAAAAATCTTCTTGTACCAAACCATAAGGGCTAGAGCTCTCATATATGGCATGTAGTATCATCTAGTGGCCCTCTACCAAAATACTTCAAATAATGGCCCTAGTGTGGAAATTGGCCCTATGTTGTGGGTTCTCGGATTTCACATAGAGATAAAGAAGGAAATCTGTAAAAATCTTCTTGTCCCAAACCGTAAGGGCTAGAGCTTTCATATTTGGCATGTAGCATCACCTAGTGGCCCTCTACCAAAATACTTCAAATTATGGCCCTAGTGTTGAAAATGGCTCTATGTTGTGGGTTCTCGGATTTCACATAGAGATAAAGAAGGAAATCTTTAAAAATCTTCTTGTCCCAAACCATAAGGGCTAGAGCTTTCATATATGGCATGTAGTATCATCTAGTGGCCCTCTACCAAAATACTTCAAATAATGGCCCTAGTGTTGAAATTGGCCCTATGTTGTGGGTTCTCGGATTTCACATAGAGATAAAGAAGGAAATCTGTAAAAATCTTCTCGTCCCAAACCGTAAGGGCTAGAGCTTTCATATATGGCATGTAGCATCATCTAGTGACCCTCTACCAAAATACTTTAAATTATGGCCCTGGTGTTAAAAGTTGACCCTATGTTGTGGGTTCTCGGATTTCACATAGAGATAAAGAAGGAAATCTTTAAAAATCTTCTTGTCCCAAACCATAAGGGCTACAGCTTTCATATTTGGCATGTAGCATTATGGTGTTGAGCTGAGTTGCATTTCAGGTGAGCGATTTAGGACCATCATGGTCCTCTTGTTTCATTCTTTTTTTTCCTGGTCCCCTTTACAATTTATTCCATTATTTTTCTTTTGTAAGTTATCATTTTTTCTAGTTATTTTTTCCTTCTTCTTTTCATTCCTCATCTTTTAAATATTTTTATTTTCTGCTTCTTTTTTTCGTGCAATTTTATTTCTTTTCATAAGACGCTTTCCTTTACTTTCTTTAATCATTTCAAAATATATATTTTTTCTATTTTAGTTATAAATGTGGTTGTTTATTTTTTGTTATTTTAAATGTTTCCCTTTTTTTCTATATTTTTTTTCTATTTTAAGTATATATATTTTTTGGTTGTTGTTTTTGTTTTTTGATGATTACTAATTTCTATATTTTATTTCCATTACTTTTAAATCTTTCACTTTTTTCAGGGGTTTATTTCTTTTTTATGTGTGTATTTACTTTCAATATAATTTTGTTTCATTCTTTTTCAAGTTTTTCATTATTTACATGTTTCTTTTAATAAGATTTTATTCTTTTACTTTTTTATCATCATATATATTTGGTTAAATATTAATCTATGGTACTAAAAAATTACACGCCTATTTTTTTGTGTTTGTGAGTAAAAACTGACTTGTTGCTATATGCATGAAGCTGGCTGTGTGTTTAAATTTGGCAATGTCATTTTTGTACTGTAACTTCCACTTATTTTTTTTTTTCTTCTTTGGGGGGGGGGGGGTACATTTTAAAGCAGCAGTTCTTGTATTTCTACATATCCTTCTTTCCCAATATCAATTTTTTTATTCATGTGTAGTTTTTTTTTCCTGTTCCCATTTACAATTTATTCCATTTTTTTCTTGTAAGTTATCATTTTTTCTATTTATTTTTTTCTTTCTTATTTTCATTTCTCATTTTTCAAATATTTTTATCTCTTCTTTTATTTTTTTCCATGCAATTTTATTCCATTCTTTTTAAAGTTTTTCTTTTTTTACAAGTTCCTTTTCATAAGATTTTTTCCTTTACATTTCTTCTTCATTTCAATGTATATATTTTTTGTATTTTAGTTATAAATGTGGTTGTTTATTTTTATTCATATTTTTTCTATTTTTTCCTTTTTTTTTTCTGTGCCCTTTTTTCGTTTTAAGTATATATATTTTTTGACTGTTGTTTTTGTTTTTTGATGATTACTATATTCCTATATTTTATTTCCATTATTCTTAAATCTTTTCTCTCTCGTCAGGAGTTTATTTCTTTTTTATGGGTTTATTTACTTTTAATATAATTTTGTTTTATTCTTTTTCAAGTTTTTTTTCAGTTATTATTTACATGTTTCTTTTAATAAGATTTGTTCCTATACTTTTTTTAATCATCATATATATATTTTTTTCTGTTTCTGTTTCAGTTTTTTGGTTGTTCATTATAATTCTTTCACACATTTTTTTCTTTTTTTTTTTTATTTCAGGTTTTTTTCTTTTTTTTTTTTTTTTTTTTTTTCTTTTTTTGTTATTGTTTTTGTTTTATTATAATTATCATATTTCAATATTTTTTTCTTTTTTTTTTTTTTTTTAAATTCAATTCTCTCTGTCTCCCTCCTAAATTCTATATCAGCTTTCCATGTTATTTTGTTTTCAAGTTTTCATTCTTTTACCATTTTCTTTTTTTTTTAAAGATTTCATTTCTTTACATTTTTATCATTTTGTTATAATTTCATTTTATCTTTATTTTATGGCAGTTTATTATTTTTTTTATTTAGAACTTTTTTTAATTTTTTTTTTTTTTTTTTTTTTTTTTTTTTAATTACTTTTTCTCCATTTTATACACAGCTTGGATTTTTGTTGTTTTGTTTGGTTTTCATTTTTTTTTATTTCAAGGTTTATATTTTTCCTTGTTGTTGTTGTTGAGAATTTCTGTTCTCAGTTTTTTTCAGTATTATGACTATTATTAGTATTCTTAGTATTCTTTTAATAATTCTTTTAAGATTTTTTTTCTTTACTTTTTTCATCATATTCTTATAATTTTTTTTGTTTTTGTTTTTGTTTTTTGTTTTTTTGTTTTGTTTTGTTTCATTTTCTTTGCCTTTCACTTTTTTCACCTTTTTGTTTGGAAGAGGGTGTTGTTTTTGTTTCATTATCATTATTTTTTTATTCATTTATTGTTTTTTTTTTTTTTTTTTTCTTTCATGTTGAGTTTTCTATTTTTTTTTTTTTACTCTAATTTTGTTTCACATTTTGTCAGTGTCATTATTATTAGTAGTAGAAGTATTAGTAGTGGTAGTTATTTCTTTTTTGGTTCATTTATTCTTATTATTTTCTTTTTTTAATTCTTTTTTTTGTTGTTGTTGTTTTTTCTTTTTGTTTGAACATTTTTCTTTTTTTTTAATTTGTAAAGTACTACAATTTTTATGTTTTTCAGTTATATCTCATTTACATTAACATTTTCTTTTGTGTTAAAGTTCTTTTCTGTGGTAATCATAGGTGTAGTCAGGACTGAAATTTTTTTATGCACAGTGAGGCACGAAGTGCCAGTGAGGGAAGGAGGGGGAGGGTGGCATTTAGTGTTAAGCAGAAAGGAATTCCCTAGTCATCAGTGCATAAATTTAACCCATTTTTGCATTTTGAAAACACGCAGATCCATGCATATGATATTGTGAAATTTAACACTGGTCGTAGATTTTTTTATACACATGTGTGTATTGTGTGTAATGGGCACTATGCACTTGGTAAACATAATAACATTTCCTTTTCATTCCACAAGTGTATGTTTTGGTAGCTTGCCCTGACAATAACTAGGATTGCACTTTGTCCTCACTGATAAAGTTGCTCACAGAGCTGTTTCCCCTCCTCACTTTGCCTATGTATTTAAGAGTATTAAGTATGAACTACACTATTGTATGCAGATTTTAATCTCCATGGTTATGACATTTTGCTTTGTATACTGATATTTTAAGGAAAATAAGTAACATGTTGATTCTGACCAATACATGTATTTCGATTAAACTGCTATAGTATTCAAGAAGTTTCTCTTCATTTCCAGGCACTTTCCCAAAATTCTCATTATATATCATTAAACAGAGTTCAGCTGTCTTTTAGCTCTGATCCTCCAGCACATACTACCCTGGTGAAATATTACTGTCTAACATTTTCAAGAATAAAATATATGCATGGAAAGTAACAATGAAAATTGTGCTTTACAAAAGTAGGTAGCAAGTACATGCTCTGGGATATGTTTGGGTAGCCTTAGTGTAGAGAAATCTGCTTTGAACGGAGAATTTACTGTACAGTCCAATCCATCCAGACTGTCAAGATCTTTGGTCAGAGTCGGAAGTAAACTTGTGTAAATGTCTCTATTCGGTGTGTAAAATTGTTCGCTCAAGACAAGGATGGGCACCTGATTACAGCTGTTTCAGGTTGTGTGTTTTTGCTGTTTCAAAAATCTGTGGATTAAATTGTTTGAATGTAGTGCAACCCTTTTTCTGTACATAAGACATCCATAGAACAGAAAAAAAAAAAAAAAATTCCTTGCTGATACTTTACAAATTCATAACAAGACTTCCTTATACAAAAGTGTTTAGACCAAGCTTTACCTCGTGTCAACAAACCTGAAATAGTTTGTATGATCTATATTTTTGTGTAATTGTCAACTAGCATGGAGAAAAAAATAATTCAATATAGAGGTAATGTATTAAAGATATGGTTATGGAAATAATGATGATTGTCTGCTTTGGCCATAGAATATAAATATCAGTACTCTGCTGAAGTACTTTAACCCAGCCTGACATTTATGATCTGAAATACTGCACTTTTAAAGAATATAATTTAATTTACTGTTTTAACAGAAAAGCATAGTAATTAAAACATCATATGTTGTTGTTGTCTATTCTTTTTCTTATCTTAAATAACCTTTATGCAATACTTTGTAAGAAAAACTGTCATGCTGAAATGGTAAAAATTTGCATGCATAAGATGCAAAAGCTGTAGTATCAAAAACTTTATTTGATCTATTGAAAAGTTTGTTGTTAAAATGTCCACAGTGTGGCAGGTTTTGCCATTCAAAAGTATTCCAATAGCTGATTTGCATGTCACTCGGTTGAAATCGGACTATATATACATATATATATAGACCGACCCAGCAGATGAATCTTTTAATAGCAGCAAGTCTTGGATTATCCCCCAATATCTGTTTGATATAAATTCCCCAGCTCAGTCTAACATCTTTGAGATGTTTTTAAACCAACAGGGATTACATTCACACAGAAAAAAAATGACTTTACTTCTCAGTATTAAGTACAAAATACAACGAAACTAATAATAAAATAATACCATCTTTATTACCAAAGTAATGTGTAATTTTGATGTGCTTAACCCTTTAACGCACAATGCTGCCTTTTAACAACCCTGGGCAAGAAGCCTTTTGAAAACATTGTGGGAAAAGAAGAAAATGCTGGTAACCAGCATTTTCTCCTTTTCCCACAATGTTTTCTACCCTATCAAGAAAAATTACAACATGTGAGCCACACTGAAATTGTCCTCTGCAAATGCTTTCAATTTGGTCGAGTCCAAAAATTTGTCATCTGGTAAAGGGTTAAAAAACATTATTGAGTAGCTGAGCAGTCCCTGCATACTCAAAAGTTTTAAATGAAAAAGTTAAGACACCACTAATACGATATGATCGATGAAAAATTTTAAACAGGAGAAAATCATGCATATACATGTACATACATGTATATGTAATAATTATAGATATAAATGTACCATTATTAAGCTCTACATATGTATTTGATAAACCCTTCAAGTGCCAAACAAACCAAGTGGACATGGAACAAAGACCAGAAAAAATATCATTTCAAGGCTGAACTTCGCAAACATGTCTTTACTTATTAGGCAGTGCAGATCTAAGAGCAAGCTTTATTGTACAGTCTGATCCTGATCTCCACTTGTCTTAAAAAATCTATAGTGGTAAAAGGCACTTTACAGGGGAAGATCCTCATCATTCCACATTTCATAAACTTTGTTTAGATTGACACACTAGAAAAAAAACACTGTGTGGTCTTAACCCATTACCAAACAATCCTGAGTTTAACAACTTAAGGAAGGCAGGCTTTTGCAAACATTGTGGGAAAAGAAGAAAATGCTGGTAATCAGAATTTTCTTCTTTTCCCTCATAGTTTTCCACCCTTTCAAGATCTTTTGAAATGGTGTCTGCAATTGCTTTTACTTTTGACAAGTCTAGAATTTTGTAGTTTGGTAAAGAGTTAAGTCTCATAATATGAGTAGACAAAAAAAACAAATATTGTCTGGCAGTGAAAAGGTAAGATAAATGCATTCACATAACTTTAGAAAATGGTCTTTTTTTAAATGATAAAGCTGTTTTTCAGTTACATGTACTTGGGTTTTGACAAAAATGCTCAGATGAGGTTAACTTTGCAAATGAAACACAGCTGCTGCCCCTGAATAGACCGACAAACCTTTCTGGCTTGCCTTGGTCCGTCATTGGTGACAGTTTATCTTTATACTTTTGTTTTTTCATAATTCAAAAATCTTGACCAAAAGACATCAATCTTTCCTGGATCCTACCCAGTAATTGACTGCTCTGACTACATGTATCTTTCTGTGTTTCCTGGATTCTAACCAGTCCAAGGGAATCATCAATTAGGGAAGGTCAACCTTTCTGAGCAATGATTATAACACTAATTTTGTTTCATAAGTGCCAATTTGTCACTTAAAAATTTTTCAAGAGTAATGAGTTTCCTTTATTCAAGCCATTTTCATAATTTACATGAAAGATTTAACTTACTTACTAATCAAACTATAATTCCATTTCTGCTTTTTTCATGATCAGTCTTACTACATTTGGATTTAAGACCATAACTCTTTACCACACGCTAAAATTTTAGACCAGTCCAAATTGAAAGAATTTGCAGATGACAAAATAAATGAGACTGAAAAAGTTTAAATTTATTATGGGAAGGTAGAAAACCTTATGGGAAAAGGAGAAAATGCTGGCTAACAGCATTTTCTCCTTTTCTCACAATGTTTTCAAAAGTCCTCTTCCTTAGGGTCGTTAAAAGTCGGGATTGTGTGGTAAAGGGTTAAACATATAGTATGAGATAATGAGTTTGGATATAAGATCCTTAACATCAAACACTATATGAGATAATGAATAAATATTTCTTTTTTTACATTTGGATGTAAGATCCTTAACATCAAAGATTGCATTATATAATGAATTGTTTCTTTTTTACAGTTGAATATAACATCCTTAAAATCAAAGACTGCATGTGATAATGAATTATTTCTTTTTTACAGTTGAATCTAAGATCCTCAACATCAAAGATTGCATGAGATAACAAATTATTTCTTTTTTACATTTGGATCTACGATCCTTAGCAACATAATATTTGCTTAGGACTTGCGTAAAAAAGAAATGCAGAGTTCATTTCAGACTAAGTTGTGTACAAGAAAGATCGTTTGAATTTGATGCAACAAGAAGTTAATGGTTAGCTGGGTGGACCATAAAAAAAGCAATCAGGTGCAGTTTCACTAAAATTAAATTTTTGCAGTATTTGGTCAATAATGAAAGTATAACTTACTATCAGTAATTTTCATTTTTTTCCCCATTCACTCAATTTACAAATCTTTAATTCTGACTGGATCTGTTTTTAAATGTCCTGGTCAGTTTCCTCAAAATTATTTACCTCAGTTAGCTTGGCCCATCCAAAAATTATTTAGGGACCAAGGGCCCACCTCAGACAAAAACTGAAATGAACTCGGCAAATTAACTCTTTACCAAATGACAAATTAGTCCAAGTTTGAAACATTGCACACATATATGGTTCAAATGCTGCAAATTATCTTCGTAGGTAGGAAAACATTGTGGGGAAACAAAAAAATGCTGTTTCTTTTTTTCCCAAAATGTTTTTAAAGGCCTTAATTCTCATTCAGGAATGCAAAAAAGCAGGATCATTTGGTAAAGGGTTAAATTTAGACATTTAATCACAGAACTGAAAATCAAACCTACCGTAAGTAATAAGAAATTACATTCACTTCCATTTTTATTTGATATACAGTATTTAGGATTTAACACTTTACCAAACAGTCCCAGGTTTTCACGACTCTGAGAGGGAAGCCTTTTGAAAACATTGTGGGAAAAGGAGAAAATACTTGTAACCAGCATTTTCTCCTTTTCCCACAATGTTTTTTATCCTTTCCAAACCAAATTTCACTATTTGAATTACACTGATGTTGTCGTCTGCAAATGTTTGGTGAGTCTTAAATTTGTCATTTGGTAAAGAGTTAACATCCTCAACGTTAAGTAATACCTTCGTGGCTATTACAAATCGCTTTGGTTTACTAACCCTCAAACATGTTAATGTGTGTCTTTCAGACACACATAATGTTAGGATACTTAAAAATGTATCACACCTATCAATTTCATAGACATGGTGAAGATTTAAAGGATTAATCTGTCATAAATTTTTTATGTTATTCTGTTCCTGTCAACAAATGAAATACTTTGAATACCTTAAGAAACTTGCAGTTCTTCTACAAGAATTTATTCTGCTCTACTCTGAAACTCAAGGACCATTGATATATGTACGAGCCAAAATGCTGAAGAGTCAAAACAAAACATTAAAATTCAGAACCATAATTTAAAGGGTCGTACCTATTATAAATGCTTTCAAGCAAATTCTTACATATTTATTACATCCTTATCATTTGTATGCAGCTGTCAAAGACTGAATGAAATTTGGTGTTAAGTAACTATTTATTGTTTTCAGGACAATAATTATGTTATTCATACTTCATAGGATAAATGCTATTTGTTTTCCAGCGCTTGGTCCATGCCGACTCTCATCGGGGCAAGAAACATATCCTATACTGATCTGCTTCTTGCAGAGGATAAAAATTAGGTTCAAGTGTTAACCTGAGTATGATTGGTCTCATTCAAATCATTTGTAAAGTTACAGTAATGTACTTTGTGATTTATAAAAATTAACAAAGTTCAGCTTCAATAACCTTAGAAAAGTCATAAATGATGCAGTAGTGTTTGCGATATAAAAAGTAATTGCTAAATTGGTTTGGTTGTCCCATCCACAAGGTCCCACTTTTGGATAAATTCTTCGACATAAACATGTGTAAAAACACAAATACTTATAGTAGAGACACCCAGTTTTAATGTACAATACAGTGAGACCTATAAAGAATTGTTGACTGAACCAATCTACATGATCACTGTTATCATTATGTGACTTATACATGATAGTGTTAGATGGCTGACAGTTAACATCCATATACATGTATTATTGAAGCATCTTTGCTAAACAATACTATTCATACCGAAATATGCATTGAGTTTAGTTTATGGCTGGGGTGTAGCAAGAAGGGGGTAGTCAAGGAGTATTACTGAGCTTTTGCTAGAAGTACTTAGTCTTAGAACCACACAAAATATTACAGGATATCATAGGCATAATGTAATGAAATGCATTAACTGTTATCAAGTGGGTCAGAATATGTTCGGAACTGCTTTAGGATAGTTTGTCTCAGACTGATAATGTATACAGTGTTCCCACTCACATCTCTTTTTGGGAGTGCATGCGCTCCCTGAAATACAAGTTTGGGAGTGCAAGAGAAATTCTAGGAGTGCACTTAATATTGACAATTATAGAGCATCTATGTAGAAAAGTAAGGGTCTGTTGTATTGAAAATTTGTTTTGGTGAGTCTAACTCTGTAGTCATCTGCTCTTGAAAACAATATGGGTAATTTAAAAAAAGAAGATGCTGGTTATAATTTCCTTACCCACAGGACCAGTTTCAGAGGAACAACTTACAACCTGACGGCCAGTAGAATCTTCCATTTCACTGTCAATTTCAGACACTAATTAGCTTTCACTTATTTTTTTATAGAGATGTTTATGTAAATTAACCGTTTAAAGTCATTTATAAAGCTGGATAGACAGTTTGAAATGCCTATGATCAGACAATGTCAAAGCAATTTTTGTTGTGTCATGGGTTTTTACGTTTTTTTGCAGCGATCTTTTTTTCATGCCTGTTAAGTTTTAGAGTAGCATTTACACATGATTTGACATAGATTTGTCAATAAGAATAGCATGTAACTTCAAAACCTGTAATTTTACACTAGAAAAGCAAATTGATACCATTAATACTTTTAAATAAATGACAAGTTTAATTAGCAGTGACAAACAGTGACGTTCACACTTGATACCTATTGTATATGTAAAGACATTACTTGTTGCCATGAGATTCGCCTGTGCTTAAGTTTTGGAGACATTTTTTTCTAAATTGTATGTTTTGCGACTTTTTTTTCTAACTTATCCCAATTGGCTAACTTATCTCGCTGGTGATCGACAGCGAGAGCCCTGAAACCTGTGCGTGTATGCATGTTTCATTTCATATTTTTGTGCGTGGTTATTCAATTCAGTGCGTGAATCACGCACCCTGGTATATTTCATCCACTTAGCCGTCTAAAGGTTTAGCAAGTCATTATTTGTTATGTGTTGGTCATTTTGGGTTTTTGATAAATATATGGTATTGACAGGTATTGATTTTTTGGTATAATTGAAATTATTCAAAAAACACAAAAACACAAAGAAAATAGGTAGGTTTGTCAACAGAGTAAGATTAAAACTCATCATACAAGCATGTATGTCTTCTACATGTATTTTGTTTATTCAGAGTGGCTGATTTGAGGGCATAAAATGAGGCAGAACACTGAAGTTTGCAGGCAGAGTGTGGTATCTTAGTAAAATGGCACAATTTGAGTGCAGCTTGTATTTTGAAATTTTGTGAAGACTTTTAAAGTTTATTACCCTTTAGCACTATATGGCAACCATGGTGTCTTGCATCTTTTGACTTCATGGCAGACAACTAGTTTAGAACTACCATATTACATGTAAATATTGATTTTTAAAGCAGGTAGAAGTACATAAAAATCAGTTCTCAATGTCTAGTAGTAAACATGTTTACCAACTTATCCATCACTAAAGTGACAGATTTTGTATAATTTTTCATGGGTAAAATTGACATTTAATTACTCAATGTAAAGTGACTCTTACCTCAACCAAGTCCACATCTGGTCATATTGTAAATCTACAAAGATAAAAATAAACTTTAAGTTTTGTACAAAATACTAACAAATGCATAAAAACCGAGTTGTTGTAGGTGTACAAAAATAAGTGTACATAGAAAACCCATGACCCACCATCAGGAGATTTAATGACCCTGACGAAATAGCCTGGTGTTTATAAACCAGCATTTTCTCGTTTCCCATGTTTTCTATCCCTTCAAAAACAAATTACATCATTTGATTCACATTCAATTTTTCATCTTCGAAGGCTGGCAATTCAGACTGGTAAAAAATTTTCTTCTGGTATAGAGTTAATAAATACACATATAATCAATATGTTTATAATAATAAGGATACTCTTTGACTTGCCTCATTATATTGTAACAGGAATTTTCCTACCCTAATTTTTTTTTTTTCATTCATGAAAATAGGCTAGAGAAAATTCCCCCAAACATTCCCATGCTTGATTGATCCTGAAAAAGACAGCTTTTCCTGGGGAACAGACAATAACCCACTGGGACAATAGCCCACAAGGACAATAACCCACCGGACAATAGCCCAATGGACTGGTATAAAAATATGTGGTGATTGAGAAATAGTAATGAGCAATATTGCATTTTGCCGCACGTATTTCGCTATTAAACATGAATTTCATTGCTGGCTATCCGTATTTTGAAAGAACATTTCAAAATCATCTGCCACAAATTTCACCCAGAATGGATAACCCTTTACCACACAATACTATGATAAAAGGCATTTGAAAAAATTGTGGGAAAAGGAAAAATAAAGGAAACCAGCATATTCTCCTTTTCCCACAATGTTTTCTACACTTTCTGATACAAATCCGATCGCTTGATTATTGGTATATTCTGATACACCCTCTTTCGCTGCCTCCCCCCATCGCAGGGGTCCTGCGTGGTACAGTGGTAAAGTATGGGACTCGTAAACTGGAGGTCTGGCCTGATCCGCTGAGTTTTTTGTGGGAGTGTCCTTGGGCAAGACACTTCAGAGCCCTAGCCTAGTACTGGTGAAGCCCAGGAAATACATGAATATGTAAGCTGTCACCATGATATGACTTAAATACTGTTGAAAGCGGCGTAAAACACCATTCAATCAATCCCTCCCCCATCAGCTCACTCCCCATTTGGCACTTCGTGACACTGTGCGTATAAATATTTTAATCCTGGCTATGTTTATGCTTTGTGTTACAGTTTCTGTATTTGGTCGTCAGGTACACGAACTAGAGGCGCTTGAGCGCCTGTATCGCTCCACAGGCCTGATATTTCTATAATGGCGAAAAGAAGTTTTTAACAATTACCATTCAATCCTGCATTTTAGCTCACTAAAGAAAAAAGGTATGGAAAAAACTTGTGAGAAAAGAAGAAAAAAATGGTAACCAGCATTTTCTTAGTTTCCCACAATAATTTCTATCCTTTTTTATATATGTCTTACTAATTTGAAGATATGTTGTCTGCAACAGGTCCTTTCACAAACCATTTTGGGTGGGGAAACATCAAAATATAGAAAATATGTCTTTCTCAGGGTCGTTAAAAGTTGTGATTGTGTGGTAAAGGGGTAATCTAAAAGAACAGCTAGGAGGGCAAATGAATGAATGTTATAGCAATATAGATCAACTTACATCAATACACCAGATAGAATGAAATATGCTGGCATACAATGAACACCTAATCCCTAATAATCAACTTTTCACAGTTAGAATGTCTTCTGTGGCAAACAACACAAAATGGTCTACAAATGCATTTACATAAATCAAATATCCTGCTCCAGGGCACAGATTAATTCTGGTGTACTGAAGTTGCAGGATCAGTTTGACTGGGTAACATTAATGCCTTATCACAAATGTAAAGCCCTGTCCCACTGTGTACCAGGTCACCAGGATTTACACCCCTTCTCTGCATTTACTCATTAGTAGGTCAACAAACCTTTACCAGAACTAATAAAAGTGCAGAGGTTCTCTTGTTCTATATCAAAAGGACTATAAAGTACCTACAACATGGGGGTTTTGTTATTAAAATACTTTTTCTTTTTTATCTTGGCATGGTTACTCAGGCTTAGTAATAAGGCAAAATTGAAAAGCTCAAGTTGTGAAAGGTGCTCAAGCTTTTATCTTATTTATGGCCAGTGATATTTCATTACTAGTACTAACTAATAGCATATCATTGGAGTAAATTGTGATCTTAATACCAAGGAAAATGTGTGGGCTTAAATAGGACAGCCCTGACTAGGTCAAGTCAATCCAATTTTCTTCCTTTTTCTTTGTTAGTCGATAAAATTAACACAATAAATAGTTTTGGAGAAGAACATTTTTTTGAAATATAAGCCTTGTCTATAAAAAAAATGTGTTTTTAGGTGTATCATTTTTTTAAAAGGAATTTGGTATACAACCACCATAGAAACAATTTGGCAGACAACCACCATAGGAACTTACCTGCAAAACAACAATGAAATCCAATGAATAGTTTTAGAGAAGAAATTTTTCAAAGATTTTACTTTATACCATAAAAGGAAAATGAGTCTCCCATAAAAGCCATGTTTTTTGACAGATCATTTTTTTTTTAAAGGAATTCTGTAAACCTGTATCTAAGGAACATTCCTGCAAAATAATAATGCTATCCAAATAGCGGTTTGGGAGGAGAAGATTTTTAAAGGTTTTTTACTTTGGTTGCCATGGCAACCAGAATTCTTCATGGAACACAATTATTTGAAGGAATTTGAAAGAGGACCACCAAAGGAACATTCCTGTGAAATTTGGTAAAAATCCAGTCAATAGTTTCTGAGGAGAAGTTTTTTAAAGAAAAAGTTTACGGACGCACGCACGGACGAACGGACGGACGGACGCACGACGGACACAACGCCATGACAATAGCTCGCTGGCCTTCGGCCAGTGGAGCTAAAAATGATTGTACTGTGAAAACGGCAAGTTGTAAAATGACCCCATTCAGGTTTTCCATTGGAGTTTAGGTTGGTGAATGTTAAAATAAAGTTAAAAATATAGCAACGTGACTTTCATTTTCAATCATGTTTTAGGGTTAGGGTCAAAACGGTCCACTTCCAAAATAGCCCAGTCCAAAATGGCCAACATTATGAAAACGGCCTTCTAATATGGGTACCAAAACAACTCACTTTTCAAACATGATCTTTCTTTGATTTTTTTTTTTTTTTCAATTGTCACTTTTACATCCATCCCCTAATTTTACTAAAATATATGTTGACTTCAGCTAGAATATTATCAACAAGAGGGCCCCAGGCCCTAAAGCACTCACCTCAGTAAGGTCATCTAGGACTGATAAAACAAAAAAGATTCTGGTTGTGATGATGTAAAACACATGAGTGCAAGCAACCTCCTTTTTAACCAATGTGACCTATTTTTGAATTTGTCAGAGATATCATCAAGATGAACATTTTGACAAAGTTACATTTGTATTGTGCTGAATATGTGGCCTCTAGACTGCACACAAGGTTTTTCTCAGATTTGGCCCAGTGACCGACTTTTTCATCCATGTAGGCCAATTTCAAACCTATCTGATTATATCATCAAGGTAAGCATTCTGACCAAGTTTCATGAGTATCAGACTGAAAATGTCACCTCTAGACTGCACACAAGGTTATTCCTAGGATATGGCCCAGTGACCTACTTTTTGACCCAACATTACCAAGTTTCAAACCTGTCCAAGATATCAAGACAATTATTCTGACCAAGTTTCATGAGTATCTGGCTGAAAATGTGTCCTGGAGAATGCACACAAGGCTTTTCTAAGATTTGGCACAGAGATCTACTTTTTGACCTGATGTGATCCAATACCAAAATTGTCCAAGATTCATCAAGACTAACATTCTGACCAAGTTTAATGATTATTAGGCTGAAAATGTTGCATATACAAGTGCTCCAGATAAGATTCGTATTCACATAATTTGCGGATGACATTTCTTATGTTGTGCATCTTTTTTAAGAACTCCATACTTGATACAAAAATTTTTTCCAGGTACATAAAATAAAAGGTACAAATCTGTAAATAATAAAAGGAAGCTAACACTTTCAGACTATCCAAGATTGCCAAGCTAATTTCTAAATGCTTTCCATATAAAAATAATATGAAATCTGCTATGAATGGAGTCGGATTCTACATCACAACTTCAGCAAATTTTGTATCAATTACAATGTGAGACCAGCCAATAATCATATTAACGGTATGTACGTTCCGAACGAATAGATCACACATTGAAAATGTTGGAGAAAAGCCGATAATCATATTATGTACATGAACGTTCAGAATGAATAGATCACACTTTGAAAATGTTGGAGAAAACACAGAACTTTTTGCCTTTGACTAGTTTCTTTCATTTATCCCCAGAACCAAACAACTCTTAACAAAACTGCGAGAATCGTTGAAAGCTAAAACTTTATCAGCATGGCCAAGACTTAACCCTTTACCCAATAAGGCATTTGTATGGTATCTCTAACTGACCCTAAATAACAGCAAGGAGGAAGCTGTTTCTTATGTGTATATGACACCTTTTGATAGCATAGAAATCATTGTGGCAAAAGATGAAATTGCTTGTCACGAGCAATTTCACCTTTTGCCACAATGTTTTCCAAAGGCTCCTACAAGCAATGTGTAGAAATGAGTATCTATGGAGTAAAGGGTTAAGACAATGATCAAAGTAACTTACGGAAATTTCACTATGAAGATGTTGATAAAAATGTGTTAAGTTTTCATCCAGATAGGTATGTTCCCAAATATGTCAAAGTTATGCAAAATTGCTGTCTGCATGTATGTGACCAGTGTAGCATGTGAGAGATCTTTTCCCCTTCAAAACAGATTTTTTAAAAAAAAAAAGTACAGATGTTCTCTCACACAAGAAAATTTACATATCTTACTGAGGATTTGCAGTGAAGGGTCAGATTTTTAAAACTTTGATCCTTGCCCTGCTATAAGATTTTTCAGGAGAACTAAAGCAAGGAGAAACACGAGAATTGCACAACCAAAACAAGGTTGCAAAAACTGAACAATTGCTCTGTTTGTAGTTCAATCACACTGATCTACAAACAGTGCTATTGTTCAGATTATTAGTTGCAAAATTGTTTCTACAAGCCTGCTTCACACTTCTTTGTATAGTAACCATCATACTGTTAGTATGTAAAATGTTTATGTTGTTTACAGTAATGCTTATATAATGCTTATATAAAAGCTAAGGTAAGAAACCAAATTTTAATTTCAATCAGTCTCGATAACCAAATGTTGGTAATGATCCCAATAATTATGCTGGTACTAATTCATCTTCATTTTCATCAGTACCATATTGTTGTTGTTGTTGTTGTTGTTGTAGTAGTTTCCTCCGCTGAATTATCGGAGAACCTGAGGGAATTGTATCTCTCAGTGATCTGGTTAAGTGGTAAATATATAGTTGTCTCCACCGGCAACAAGAATAGCACTGGATATATATAGCACTGTATCCACAGAATAAGCTATTTACGCCACGTGAATAATCTATTAAAAGTGCCAGTAGAATTAAATGTACGCAAGAGTTCTAAAACTTTTAAATGCTCCACATTACAGGTAAAAAGTCCTTTTTCACTGATAATTGTATTATTTATGACATATGTCAGAATTTGTGCTCTAAAACAAACATTTAACTACCTCTTAAGATGCATAACTGTTTGATTTATATACGCCACAAGAACTTTATAGATTTAAATGAGAAAGGGTGCATTAGGCCAGTTTCTTAGACCGCATACAGTGGATCTTCCATATATATTCTCTGGATAATCTTTCAAGTTGTTGTACTGATACTGGGTTGAATATATCTTGTCCTACATTTGGATGAGTGCAGTCAAGGATCAGATGTGTAAAAGAGAGAGGATTGTTTAAAACTTCCTCTGTATTAAGTCCAACCAAAGATTCAAAGACCCGTTTTATTTTTTGCTTGTAGGAGTCACGGATGTCTTCATAATGTATACAGCTACTAATAAAATGCTCCCTAGTCTCAGGGTTGAGATTACAAATTCTGCAAGTAGGATCAACAGTATATTGATTGAATGCTGCCCTGTTTGCCTGTAAGGTGTAGGTACCTGTAAGAAGTCTGGCTTTCGTTTCAGCACGCTGGATGTCACGCAGGTTACAGTTAACTGTTGAATATAAGTGGTGGAGATGACCAACTTTTACTGATCTTGGGTTGATAAACTTTAGGCTTGTTTTCTGTCTGATTTCATTTGCCCAGAGTCTTTCTGTGTAACTTGTAGCTTCTTGAACCATGCTTTTCCACTTCTTACAGTTCCATTGTTTGTTCAGGATCTCATATGCTGTGGGTAGATTGTATTCAGCTAATAGTAATCTTGATCTGGAGAAGAAGCTTTTATCTTCCAATTTCACCGCAAGTTGTCTCTTAGCAATGGAATATTCCAAGGAGTTTGGATTAGTTAAGATTCTATATAACAGATTCAGAGAATTTTTGTGGACATTTATGGATAAAGGAGGGATTCCTAGCAGCGCTAAGGCTGCCACGTTGGGGGTCCTATCCGGAAGGTATTGTATCTGTTTCAAAGACTTTACTTGGAATGAATCCAGCTTTTTAAGATCCGATTCGGAAAATGGGAGGGCTTCGAGCCCATATATAATACGGGGAACAACAAAAGTGGACCAGATATGAGCCTTGACATCCTGTTTTAATCCAGTTTTTCCATGTAGTCCAGCTCCAAGGAGTGAATAGGCGGTTTTTCTTCCGCAAGTTATGTTCTCTTCAGTGTTGACATTACCTTTAGTGGACCTATTTAAGCCTAGGTGGGTTGTGGAAGATTCTACTGGTATATTTTGCCCATTCAGTAATAAGTCACTACTTTCAATATTTGATCCAGAGTTAAGTGGAAGACAAGCACTTTTTGTAGCGTTTATTTCATATCTATATTTCTGGCTAAAATTTTCCACTGTTTTCAACATGGCTTTCATCTCCCATGGGAATTTGGTTAAGACGGCTAAATCATCAGCACAAGTTGTATGAGGTATTTTGATGTTCCCTATTTTCGCTCCGGTGAATTTCTCTTCCAGCTCAATAAGCAGAGGGTTATCATACCTTTTGTAATGTTCTGTTGACATCACTCCACCTTGCCTCACAACCTGTTTAATCTCTATAGGTTTAGAATGAATTCCTTCCCACTTCACTATGGAGGTAGCATCTTCATACATGTTCTTTATCAGCAGCCATTCACAATTTTCAATGCCATCGAAAAAGAGATTTCGAAGGAGAATCTGGTGATTCACAACATCAAAGGCTTTGCGGGTATCTAGAGTAGTGAAGAAAAGTGGTGTTTTTGTAGCTTTTGACTCAAGTTGACATTCAGTAATAATAAGGGCTGAATTAATGCAAGATGTTCCTTCAGTAAAACCAGTTTGGAGAAGCGACTGAGAAGGTCTAAGGATTTTCTTAAGTCGATTGTTTAGAACATGCTCCAATAAATTCAGAAGTACCAGCATGACAGTGATTCCTCTATAGTTACCTGGAATGCTTGGGTCACCCTTCTTGAACACAGGAGTAATGATTCCCTTTTTAAGTACAGCTGGGATTTTCCCTTGAAGGAGGATAGAGTTCAAAAGATCTTTAAGAACTAACTGTAACTGTGGGCCTCCAAATTTCAAATGTTCAGCTGTAAGTCCAAAGATGTCCACAGCCTTGTTGTTGTTAAGTTTTCTTATGGCAGAATTAATTTCCGCAATAGAGACTGGATCTGGTTTAGACGTATTTCTTTGTAGATGGTTACAGATTTCATCATAAATGGACTCTGTTTGAGCAAGATATTCATTATCATAGTTACATTCATTTGCCGGGATAGCTAAAGACTGGAAATGGTCCGCCCATCCTTCTGTAATAGTTTCTTTGGTAGTAAGTTCTTTATCATCATATATAAGACAATTAATAGACGAGCTTCCTTTCGATCGTTGGGCAGCTATTAGTTTGTAAAATGTTCTATTATCTGACTGGTGGGAATTCATGATATCTTCCATATTCTGTTGCCTTAATCTAGAGGATGTCTGTCTTTGAATCCTACACAATTGGTATTTTGCAGTTTTCATACTCTTTTTCAAAGGATGCAGATTGCTATTTGGTTGTCCAGCGAGTTTCCATTTCCACCATGCTTTTTTACTTATTTTTGAAGCTAGTGCAATTTCTGGGCTGGAGATCTTCTGATTTCGTTTTAACTTTCGTGGCTTGTTTGGGTGGTAACCTGGAATGCTTTTAACAGCTGCATTGTCCAAGATAGTTTTCAAAGAATAAATAGATTCAATGAGATTACCCTTCTCTAAATCGTCCTTGATTTTATCAATGTTGCAGTTAACAGCCCTCTGGAATTTTCCTGTGTTACATCAATCCCAATTAGGTTTCGGGTAAGAGAGTGTAGGCTTAGTTTTCCTAGAGGAGGAAATGTTCAGTGTAGTGGATACTGCCAGATGATCCGAAACATTGTTTGACTGGTCATCTTCTATGTGAACGATATTTGAGACAGAGCAAGCAAGGGGGTTTTTCAGTATGTAGTCAAGTTCAGCCGACTGCTCTTTGTTCTCATGAAAAAAAGTAGGAGTACCATTTTGCTGGGAAGTTAGACCCATACTCTGAACAAATGATTTTAACAGGTTATCTCTATCATTAGGGGGATTACGAGACAGAGAGGCATTGAGATCACCGCAAATAAAGATAGCATGGTCAGCAAACTTGTTGCATATTTCCTCTAATAGATCCAAGGAGGCTTTGAAATCTTCTTGCCTCGAGTTCCCTCTACATGGTAAGTACACACTGACAATACATAATTTCGGGGAGGTATCAGTAGTTAGAGTTGTTATTCTGTGATTACCATCCTCCTGTTTTTTTGATCTAAAAGTCCATGAGTTTGGAAACAAAATGGCTGTACCTCCGTAGCCTCTGGGTACTTGAAGGGGAGAAATTGGATCAATTTCATCAACAGCTTTAGCATGTGAGACAAAACCTGGGGAAATACCATCTAACCTATCTAGTTGGAATTTGAATAACCAATGTTCTTGCAGGCAACATATGTCCGTTTTCTGCATGAGGTTTTGGACATAAAGGGAATTCAAATTGATATTTTTTACATTCAGGGTTGTAAGTTTCAATATTTGTTTTGTACTATCTATATGTGCCTCCTTTCTGATGCACGGCCTCTGGATAAAAAAGGCTGTTTATCATAATTCCTTTCTTCAGCATTCGTACTTCTTAAATCTGTTGGATGAGCCGCCGTATATGACTTTGGTTTCGAATAGTTTTTATCAAATCACACTTTCTTTGGAGTTGAGCTAAAACCATGTCCAGGAATAAATTTTGGTTTTCCTAAATTTCTTACATTACTTTTTGAGGGACCATCTCGTTCTGAACGCAGTCTCTCAAACCTCAGTGGAGTAACTTTGGGATTCAGTTTAGTATGAGGCCTTAGATCTTGGATAGCAGTTGTCATTTCTGGAATGGAGAAAGAATCACTTTGGAAATTTCGGCTTGATAGTTGTTCTGAAGCCGGGCATTCAGGAGCCATTGCTTTACTAGCGACATTGAATGGTGGCCTGTCTTGCAGGCCTGTAGAAGGCTGAGGTACAGGTCTGTTCGGTATGCCATAGTAAGGATAAGGGGGAGGTTGGGGAAACCTCATTTGGGGAGTTGCAGGTCTCCAGAGATGGGTATTATACATGGGTTGAGGTCCAACAGGAACATAATGACAAGGTAACTGTTGTTTGAGCATATTCATCTGTGATAAGGAGACATAATTCATTTGAGCCGGAAGCTGGTGTAAGGATTCTAGATTTGCAACTCTTGATCTCAGTATTTCTGTCTCAAGTTGGTTTATCCTGTCAAAAAGGGATTTATTTTGGTAAGAGTAGGTTGGAGACGAAGTTTGCCTTTGAAGCGCTTCGTGAGTTAAATCAGGCCCATATGATTTAAGCCGTAGCATATTGTTTATTTGTTCAAGGTCATCTATCTTCTTTTCTAGCCTATGAATCAACGAGATAGAGAAGTCAAGTTGCTGTTGCAGGTCACTGCTCTTTATGGTCTCATACTGATATCATTGAAAATTATCTGGAGCCCTGATATGTGGTGCACACAAGGTTTTCCTACAATTTGGCCCTTTGACCTAAGTTTTGACCCTACATGGAGCAATTTCAAGCATGTCCAAGTTTTCATCAAGACAAACATTCTGAATAAGTTTCATGAGTATCAGGATGAAAATGTGGCCTCTAGAGTGCGACTACAAGATTTGTTCCAGTGACCTACTTTTTGACTCAATGTGACCAAATTTGAAAGTTGTAAATTGGGCTGTAAATGTGGCATCTACACTACATACAAGGTTTATTTAAAATTTGGCCCAATGACCTACTTTTTGACTCAATTTGACCTCATTTCACAGTTGTCAGAGATTTGATCAAGACAAACATTCCGATTACCGGTAAGTTTCATGAGTTTTGGGCTGAAAATGTGACCTCTAGAGAGCATACAAGGTTATTCTAAGGTTTGGCCCAGTAACCTACTTTTTGACCTGACATGACCCAATTCCAAAATCATCACAGATTTCATCTAGACAAACATTCTGACAAAGTTTCATAAGGATCAGGCTGAAAATGTTGCCTCTTGAATGCAAACAAAGTTTTTTCTGTGATTCGGTCCAGTGACCTGCTTTTTCAGCTTACATGACCCAATTTAGAACATGTTTGAGTTTCTATAAAAAAAAAAAACAACAAAAAAAACATTCTGACCAAGTTTCAGGAGTACCTGGTTGAAAATGTGGCCTCTAGAGTGCATAAAAGATAAATGTTGATGACCGCACAACACACGACGGACACACCACAATCACAAAAAACTCATCTTGAGCACTTTGTACTCAGGTGAGGTGAAAATAATAATGATAAACTATGACAGGATTTGGTCTTATTTTTCATGCTTTAGTTGCTTCCTGTTCACAAAGTATTCATTTGCTCTATTCATTAAGATAGAAATTTCAGAACATTATTTGAGCTAGATCTACATTCAATCTGCCAGCTCCAAATGCTTTCAATTGCGAAGAGTCTAAACTTTCATTGTTCGGTACATAGTAAAGGGTTAAATTCATCAGTTTGCTTCATCAGTGTACTTAAATTCTTGCACTGATATTTGAAAAGAGATTAATAAATATAAGATGTAAATTTATTTCACTTTACATTTCTTTTCATTCATTAATTGATTCAGCATATTCCATAGTTGAAAACAGATTGGAAAACTCTATTGAATTGGTCCGTTTTCTCGTTGGAGAAAAACCACCTGCATGATAAATGCATGTATAACGATTATGTGCAAATTCGATTATAAATAAGACATGGGAGAATAGGGGGTGCTGTGGTATTGGGCCGTTCTGGGACTCGGCTGTTTTGGGAGTGGGCCGTTTTGACCCTGATCAATTTTCTAGCATGAACAGGCTTTCTAATTGACTTTGAGTGGTATGTTTTCCTGGGCTTCCTGTTACGGAGATATAATAAGCCTACTTGATTCTTGCTCACACCAGGATCGTTGATCCCCGCTCACATAAAGCAGTTTTCCTTTTTTTTTTTTTTTTTTTCTTTTATTAAAGTCTGCTATCTCCATGTAAGCATGGATTGATTGAATGAATGGTGTTTCACGCTGTTTTCAACATTATTTCAGTCATATCTGGGATCGTATATACATGTACACATGCAAATACATGTATACTGATCTATATGATCCTTGGTCAAATCAGGGCGACAGCTCAAATATTCATGTGTTTCCTGGGTTTCACCAGCACAAGGCTTGGGCTCTTAAGTGTCGTGCACAAGGATACTCCCACGAAAAGCCCAGTGGATCAGTCTCGAACCCGCGGCCTCAAGGTCACGAGTCCTATAGTTTACCACAGAGCCACGCAGGACTCCGTTATGCAAGGAAAACTTTGTTTATGAACAAATAACAATAAGACATGCATATTTGAGCAACATCTTAAAAGAAATCGGAAGGCGGGAGCACGGATAGACAAGCACCAAGAGGCAAGACGCTGCCGTACAAATGCAGGGAGAAAGAAAGAAAACAATCATAATTTGCAACTAGATCTACCATGTTTTACGTAGATTTACATGTAGTTTGATTATTCAGAAAAATATCTAAAGATTACGGATGAATAAGATACTTACTTCATTTTTTTCTGAGGGCTCTGTATTTGAAACGCCATTCCGCCCGCCTAAACCTTGAGCAAAATCTACTCACGCTGATTAATCACGTGTTCTGTTGAGATGTCATATAATCGGAGTCAGCCTAAAAACCAACAAGACAGACGGGAACAGATCCCTTTATTTACCCTTAATCGTCTTCACAAGTATAGGTGCCTATGCGGCCAGTATAGATGGAGATCAGACTGCACAGAAATTGCATTCTGATCTTTGATCTACACTTTCCACCTTACTGAGATATTCTGGGCAAGAGCAACCTTAAAATTGCAATTATTTGGGTCTTATTTCTAGACTGACATTGTCTTTTATTCGACGCTCTCGGGGTTACCAACGAATCACTAAGTCTTGTTTTTAGATGAATTTGGAATTAAACCGATAAGATGTTTTGAATTTCATAATTCCTTTTTGCTCATTCTTTGTTCATGTAGGAATTTATTCAGTGCGACTCAAAGACAAATCCAATAATTATGTTTCAGCCGCGCAGTTATTTTGTCGACAGTATGTGATCTAAGAAAACATGGCTCGTCTTTGACCTTCGGTAACGCCAATTCCTTTGTATTAAATACATATCCTACTCCGGTTCCAGTTATGGAAATCAGGGATCATATATACACATGTGTATATAGGATCCCTGTGGAAATGTAATGATTTTTTCGGGTGGTGGAAGAAATTGATTTTTTCGATTTTTTTTTTTTTTGCGTGTATTTGAGACAGATCTTCATAAGTATGTAGATCTATAAGTAGAAAAATATTTACATCGGATGAAATTTGGACCTAAACGTATAGATCCATGATTCGTTGCTGAAATCTGTCTTGTACCATCCAACGCCTTTTTCACGCAGGAATTTGAATAACGGGAAAAATGCACATCAGTATGCCTGTTTATCTCTCTATTTAACACACAGAAAATGTAGTCCCCGCAGGCTGACCTGGACAGAAACTTTTCGCTATTGGTCAATTTTCTGTATGTCCAAGGACCAGTCTTTCTCATGATTAAGTCAGTTGTTAGAAAAAAGTGGCTAAATTATGGATCCATAATTATGTTATACCTTGATTGGTATCATGGATCACGGAGATGCATTAAGCCCCCTTTTGCTAAAGCATGGTTCATATCTTTCCACCTCTTGTTAGAGCTATTATGTCTCGACGTTCTTATATAAACAGTGGTTTTGCATTCAACAATCGCAGCCTATACTATTTTTTTCTTACGATTTACATTTTCTTCTGATTTCATCCACTTATTCTGCTGATGGTTGTCTGTCGATTGGGCTTCATGGCGGTGAGACGTTGATTCTATACCGTCCGACTTCCGATATCCGTGCATCAATGTGTTCAACACAGTTTGAACCACCGTAGGTACTGACTAGTATAGTTGCTTGGCGCGCGGCTATCGGAAACTTTTATGCAAGTACCCATTCTTGCCGCAGGTATCATCGTTACGTCATAAACCCTGTTCTATTGTTAATGAACATTTTATGCTCCATTCTTATACTGCACATAATAAATTTTGTACGTGTCAATGATATTGCTGAAAATCTGATTAGTATTTCACGCTTATTTGCAGACGATACTTCTCTTGCATGCTCTGCAATTGATATATGATGGATGTAGAAGGCATTTTAAACCATGATGTACAAATGCTGTCTTTATGGGCCAGTCAGTGGTTAGTGACATTTAATCCTTCAAAAACTGTAGCTATGCATTTTTCCAACAGAATCAACCATCATCCAAATTTGATATTCGATGATGTCCAAATTTAATTTGTTGAAACCCACAAGCACCTTGGGCTTACTCTCAGTTAGTAACGGTAAGTGGCGGGAACACATTCACAACATATCTCACACTGCTTCAAAGATTCTATAGATGATGAGATTCTTGAAATTTAAGTTACAAAGAAGTTCTCTCAATCAAAAATACATTTCATTTTTGCGCCCCGTCCTTGGGTATGCATCAGTGGTATGGGATAATGGTACCATGAGCACGAGAAAAAGAATCCTTGGAAAAAAATTCAAAACGAAACAGCTACATTTTTAACAGGTGTTACTGGGCCCATTTTACCAGAGAACGTGTACAAAGAAATTGGGTGGTTAACACTTTCTGACAAACGAAAGTATCAAAAGTTTGTTCTTACCTATAAAATCTTTAATGGTCAAACACCAAATAACCTTCTTGACATTTTTCCACCCAATGTAAACGTTAGTCCTACTCAATATACACTACGCAACGAAAATGATATCGATCTAATGGCTCCCAGAACAAAATTATTTGCTAGTTCTTTTTTCACATCCGCCATAAAACTGAGAAATGAGCTCCCAGATGACACTAAATCTATAGCCTACAGTTTTTGTCATCATTTAAATCAAATGTCTTACAGGGTTTTCCAGTTTCAATTGTATCTCAGTATTATCTTACAGGTGATCGAAAGTTAGGCCTACTGAATCTATAATACGCTAGTGAATTAGAAACAATTGCAGTGATTGAAGATTTGACCTTTTTTATAACCACAATTTGAACAGTGCACGCTACATGTAGGTGTGGATACCATAGTGAGGACGCTGAACACTACTTCTTGTAATATAAACATTATATGCCACAGAGAATCAAACTTTTCCGGGATCTGCACCGATTTCACCCCTTAAAGAAAGATACATGTTTCTTTTCGGATCTTCAGATCTTAGCCTAGAAGATAATTTTGAAATATTTAGATCTGTGCAGATTTATATCAAGGAAACAAAAGGTTTAATTAACACTGCGGCATGCAAACGAATGACTTACTGATCGACTTCTCTTGGCCTGGGGTCCCTGTTGGCGGATGGATTATCGGCAGAATTCTTACTAAGTAGGCCTACTACTCTACTTTTCATCTTTTCTTCAACTCATTTCTGTCCATCTAAATTGTAATAACTTTTTTTTTTTTTTTTTGGGTTTTGTTTTTTTGTTTTTAAACATAGCCATTGTAAACTACTTCATAATTGGGACAGTATTGTCTTCTCTTATTATAAAGAATGAAAAGCTCTTAAAAGATTAAGTTATGTAGATGACTGAAATATGCAGATGTATTTAAGGGAATGGCCAAATCTAAGTTGGAGAACTTGTGGCCAGACCCTTTTTCCTCATGTTGTTTTGTACCAATTTAACTACTTGTATGTAAATATTGGTAAAAAAAAAAAGAAAATGGCAATAAAATATGTTTAAACTAAACCAAACTATACATATACTCAAAGCGATTTGCTAGCGACAACATTTGTACATGCTTACTGAAAATGCATATTTAACACCTGCATTTTTGGGACCGCTATTGGGCCTTTAACACACAGACTACCTTATTGTAAAGTTCTTTTCGTGAAATCTAGTTCTGTTTTCAAAAAGGAACCCCCCCTTTTTTTTTTAATGACCCCTTTTTCAAAAAAAAGCTCCCAATAATGACTCCCATTGCCGTTCGAAAGGATGCCTATTTCTGCCGAAAAGGAGTGGTCCCTTTCATTAAAATGTAGAGCTCTTTTTCAAAATGGGGTTAAAAAATCCAAATCTATGTATCCATGTATTCCATAGTCATTAGTTTTGACGCCATTAACATCACCAAACGACAAAATTTCAGACTGGTCCAAATTGAAAGCATTTGCAGACGACAAAATAAATGTGATTGAAATATTGAAATTTGTCTTGGAAAGGGTAGAAAACATTGTGGAAAAAGGAGAAAATGCTTGTTACCAGCATTTTCTCCTTTCCCACAATGTTTTCAAAAGGCTTCTTTCACAGGGTCGTTAAAAGTCGGGATTATGTGGTAAAGAGTTAAGGCAGTTCAGCCACTGCATATCATTAGTCTAAAGACTCAGTTATATAAACAAATGCAATGTACAGCAGTTGTAGCATGTTATCTATCACTGCTAATATTTCACAGAACTTATTTGTGATCTGAATAGGTCAAATTTTGATAGATTTTTCAAAAGCCGGACCACCAAAGTATCCATGTGCGCTTACAGTCATATGAAATGACGCCTTTTAATCAGCTGGTGGTCTTTTTTCTTTGGATTATGTCAGTCTGCGGTAATATGCACAACAAAATTTGATATTTGAACAAGTAAACCAGGAAATTATACCATGAACAATGTTTTTTCGTCTTTCAGACATATGAGCTATTTTCTATTTGTCAAATCTGATGCTCTCTAGTTTATTTGAAAAATTTACATAGATCTATACAGTTTATAGGGGGCGACCATATGCTAAAGCCATAGCTTCTCTTCCATGTCTTGAAGATGATTGTACATAATGAGTACCCTCAACCAGGGATCGTATATCATTATTGTAATATACGATCCCTGCCTCAACGTCGTATTTCAAAAAGTAAAAAGAATTAGCATTTAATTACGCCCTCTTGGCTGGAGCACCAGTTGATCCATAAACAGTTTTGTGTTAAAGTATTTGAGGCTTTGAAACAATATAAGGCATACACCGTACAGTATTGTAAAATTATACAACAGTAATCAAACTTTTGATCGTATGATTGTTACCAGCTTTTTAGAATAGGCCTAGATTTGAGTAAAATTTCGTCACAGCATGTTTTCTCAAGATCCTAAATGTAAAGTGTAGACTTTTGCAAACGGTGAAATATTTCACATTAATTAGTGAAATCAAAAAAAAAAGTCCCCAGAGATGACAAAACATGGAAAACCTTATTAAAGGTTCACTAAATTTCCGCATGTTTAATAAACAAATTGTGGCATATAGTGTGTATTTAGCAAGTGCAGCTGAGCAGAATATGGCTTCAAAAGAGGCTGCTAACACCAATCGATAGAGCAAAGTAGCATGGGCGTCAAAACATATGAGGATCGAAACACATGATCCGACGACATGCATATGTGTCCTTTTCGAGAAAACAAGATTTTTTTTTTTTTAATCGAAGGAGTCTTTTTCGATAAATCTAGTTCTTTGTGTACGAAAATAGAGTCATTGTCTTATCTCAGTCTTAATTTGCCAAAAGAAATCATTTTTCCGAAAAGGAGTCATTCCCCCCCCCCCCCCCCACCAAGGAGTCCTTTTCGCATTTAAGACACCTCTTTTCGCAAAGGGACTCCTTTGCGTATTTTAGACATAACAACCGAAAACGGACGATTTACTCACTTTCACGGCGATAAATCATGAAGGGATTCTAGATGTTCCTGTTATAGACAGAGGAAAGCCTCTGATAAAATTTACTCAAATGTCATAGATGTCTAAGTTAAAAAAACCTATGAAACGATGTCGGCAGAAACAGCGCGCCCGAGTGACCAAACAATCAACAGTTAGTTGGCATTTTAATGATAGATGTCATATGATTCGGACCCAAGAAGATTCGGCCCAACCCCGACCAGCGATTTTCGAGAGCTCCAAATTTAAAAAGGATTCGCCCCGGAGGTTGAGAAGATTCGGTCCACGTTGTGTTATCGTAATTTTAGCGAATTATCTCGACGAATAGAATTAGTTTTGACAACGTCAACGTAACATTTTTTTTATTGAGTTAGCAGAAGATGTTCATTACATTAGCTGTTCTCTTATCGCCATTTCTTTATCTGTTATGGTTGTGTTACTTTAATCCCACTTTTGAGAAGAATTGGTTTCAAAGAAAATAAGAAAAAGTTACATAACGATAAAATGAAAAACCATGTCCTCTCCTTTATCGTATGGGTCGAATCTTTTAGGTTTGAATCCTCCACTTTTTGAACTGGGCCGAAACTTCTTGGGTCCGAATCTTCTTTCACCAGCATCTAAATACCCATAATTTTTTGTAAAATATTTTATTCCTGGGTGATGAGTCATATGTTGATAAAATGTGTATGTATCTCTTTACCAAAGGAGAATATTTTGGAATATTTTGGACTTGTCCATATGTAAAGCATAGGATCTGTAAACATCAAGTCTTGGGTCACTTGGGGGTATGGGTTCAAGCCTCAGGCTGGCAGTCTAGAATTACTATCAGTGTTCTGGATGAGACTTTAAACCTAGGTCCAGTGTGACAGTGCTATATGCCGAGCACGTTAAACGTTATGAAGCTTTGGCCAATAGTCTCATGCATCAAATGGATGCTTGGGTAGATATAATAATCTCATGCATCAAACTGACGCTTGGGCAGATATTTTTGGGCGTCAAAAAGGGGTCATTTTAAAGTTCCAAGTGTCAAAGCCTGGGGTCTTGGGTCATATAAGAACTTTGATGCTGGTATAGTAAAATTCAAGAAGCAATTACAGTAAACACACTGTTTTTTCTTGCACTCCAAAAATTAACCCAAGGGAGTGCACTGCGCTTACTCTCCAAAAATACATGAGTAGGAACACTGATGAAAGATGAATCCTAATTGCCATGGAATTAAAAATTGATATCTTTCATGTCTTTTTTCATGTCTTTACACAGATGTTTCTGTTTTCAAATATTTCACATCGGAGCTGACCCGAGGTTATCAACTTGAGCGAGAGGAAGAGAAATATGCCCAAAAGAGGCAGAGAGTATACACTTTTATGAAGACACCAAGAGAATTAGAAAAGGTAATCCTAAGTAACCAGTTTTTGATACAGCCATTGCATATCCCTATTCTCATTCTCTCCTTTTGACCGTTTTTTTTTTTTGTCTAATGCTGGGGACCGTTTCATTAACAATTTGTAAGCTTTTGTGTATGAATTATGGTAACATTAGGTATATTTTCAGGTTTTACAAAATTCGTAAATAGATTTTATAAACTTTCATAAGTTTGTGAATTTGCATAAGTAAATATATCTGTAACGCTTCAGTTGATGGCAGAAACAGTAATTCCAGCACAATTGTTACCAGCGCACACCATTTAACCAGAGAAAGACATGATGTAAATTACACACATTTAAGCTAAATTTTGCCAGCTTCATGTCTTCTCATATGTCAGTGGCTTTTGTCAAATGTGGAGATTGTGCAATATGAAGAAAAAATAAAACTAATATCACTGCAGATAGCTGTAAGGATATCTGATAAGTATTTTTCTCAATTTTTTTTTTTACTCTGACAGTGCAATACACAAAATGTTTCCCTATTTTGGCCTATGATCTCATTTTCAAAGGATATTTTTGTGCGTACGCATGCAAAAACTGATGTTTTTAAACTTAACTTGCGCAAATTTTAGTACTACGCCAAATTTTTACTTACGCAAAAACTTACCAAAAAAATTTTATCCTTACTTTTGCTTAACCAACAACACGCAATATATAGGCCATAATTATTTAAGTGTTTACCACACAATCACAAGTTTTAACGACCCCAAGCAAAAGGCTTTTGAAAACAGTGTGGGAAGAAGAGAAAATACTGGTTGATCTTGTCATGATTAGTGATATACAAGTATATACATGTTCTAGTGTGGGTTTTCTTTACTTTCAGTTTTGCATATATGGCTTCTTCCAGTGTGTCGATGCATTCCTGTTTGTGTTCACCTTTCTTCCACTAAGAATAATGCTTGCATTCCTGAAACTTTTGACACACCCCTGTGGCTTCACAAGGTATGATTTATTGCTTACATACTCCTCAAAGGGTCCTGCTTGGTTCAGGGATAAAGTGTAGGACTCATAACCTAAATGCCCTGGGTTGGATTTTTTCTCGAAACACTGGGTTTTTTGATGGAGTGTCCATGGGCAAGACACGTAAGAGCTCAAGCCCCAATACTGGTGAAACACAGGCTCATATTATTATGTGTCATATACACAGGATCATATATGGCAGCTGTTGCCTAGATATGACTGAAATAATGTTGAAAGCATTGTAAAAAACCATTGAATATTCATACTCCTCAACGATATACAGACTGTACTGGTCACTGGCAGAAAATGGACTTAACTATTTACAATATGACAGAAATTTAGACTTGCCTAAATTGAAAACACTTGTGGAAGACAAATAAGATATAGTTAATGTAAAGAGATTTATCCTTATTTCTTCACCAAGGGATAAAAATTTAGACTTGTCCAAACTGAAAGCATTTGCAGACGACAGTTTAAAGGTGGCTGAAATAATGAAACTTGGGATTGTGTAATTAAGGGTTAAAAGGTTGAAAACATTGTTTGAAACGGAATCGTAAAACAGAATTGTTTGGTAAAGGGTTTAAAGCAGACATTGGCAAATTGTGTCCTGCATGTCATGTACATTTTCTTATGAATAGGTGTGTAAGTGTTAATGACACTTAGCACAGTTTAACTCTTTACCAAAGGACAACATTTTAGAATTGTCTAAATTGAAAGCAAAATTTAATCAAATACCACTTAGATGGTGGGATATGTCTCTGATTAGGTTAGAAGACATTGTGGAAAAAAGAGAAAATGCTAGTTACCAGTATTTTCTCCTTTTCTCACAGTGTTTTCAAAAAACCTCTTACCCAGGGTTGTTAAAAGTCGGGATTGTGTGGTAAAGGATTAATACATCAATATACATCGATGTACATGATGATAGATAGATAGAGAGATTGCCAGCAGATTTCCTAGATAAACCGGAAAGCATTTGTTTTGTATTAATATAACAAAGTGATCTCCCTCGTTTATGCCTGTTTGATAAATTGTTTTTTGTTAGATAAAAATGTCTGATGGATGTCTTTTTTGGTCATAGCTTGTCTGAAAATATTGGTATGAAAGGAGAGACTCATTGGTCATTAGAATTTTTTTTTCAGTTTTTATTTCCACATGAATTCATGTATTTAATTTTAATCCAGATTGATAATCCAAGGATGTTTTGTCATAAGAAGGATCTCATGATGCACATTGTTCCAGGAGGTCATGAATTAAAGTCCCAGCAGCAGCCAGAAAGACAATGGGAGGTGTTAAAATGCATTTTCGAAAGTATGGAAAGTACTGTGAAGATGAGAATCTGTTGTTGTGTGGTTAGTCTAAGTCTTAGGCGCTGGCAGAAAGATGAATTTTAAAATCTGGCAAAAAGTAAACAAAAGATGTAGTGACCTGGTAAGTTTTAACCTAGTTTTTAAATTGATTTCTCTGCCAGCGACTAACACTTGGACTGAAAGTGTAATAACAGATTGCCATCTTCACAATGAAAGAATTTGTATGTTTGTGAGAAAACTCAGAGTAAGATTAAAAAAACTTATGATTATTTACAGATCTCGCAATCTTCTACAACCAGCTCAAATTTGTGATATACTGAAAGGCATTATTCTAGTGGTATGTTTCTTCATTATGTCGTATATCGACACATCGATGATGTATCACCTAGTGCGTGGACAAGCAACCATCAAGTTATATGTCTTCTTTAATATGTTGGATGTAAGTACTATATGTTCACTGATTAACCCTTTTACCACACAATACCGACTTTTAACAACCCTTGGAAAAAAGGCTTTTGAAAACATTGTGGGAAAAGGAGAAAATGCTGGTAAATAGCATTTTTTCCCTTATCCCACAATGTTTTCTATTCACTTAAAGACAAATCAGACCACATGAGCAATATTTAATTTGTCATCTGGAAACGCTTGCAATTTAGACCAGTATATTTTGTTGTTTGCAAAAGAGTTAAGTCTGTATCATACTTAATTTTTTTTCTGTTTGTTTGTTTGTATGGTGTTTAATGCAGCTTTCAAAATTATTTAAGTGATATTAGGCGTAAGAGAGGAATGAACACTCTGTTACAATGACTATCATCAATCCTTGGAAAGAAATCAACTAAGTTTGGGATTTGAAACAGTAACTCTTGGGTTTCCAGCCCATACTAGACTGAGTGGGATACTGGGAAGAGCACCAAGCTCAGTAGCTCAGTCGGTAGATTATGGGACTTGAAAACAAGGGTGGCTGGTTTGATCCCCACCTCGGCCAATCTCTTTACGAGAAAGGATGATAGTCATTGCAACGTGACAGTTCTCTGTCACCACTGACCATTGTTTTGATGATGGTCATGTGGGAAAGCAGCCAGTGGCCTGGAAAGAATAATGTGGGGAGTACTGGTAAAAGAAACTCCAGGAAAGCATGGATAAGTGCACTGGCCGCTATGATATAACTGAAATAATGTTGAAAATGATGTTAAACACCACACAATCCATCAACCAGTTGTTAATTTCTTTGCAGATGGCCGACAGATTATTATCAAATTTTGGCCATGACATTCTTGATGCTTTGTTCTGGACTGCAACAGAACCCAGAGGTCGCAGACGTGAACATCTTGGGACATTGCCACATCTTGTACTTGCAATTATCTATGTCAGTATCCTTTAAAAGTTAAATTTTGTTAGAAAAAATGTGCTTTTTACACTGTACATAGATACATATACCTAGAAAAAAGTTTTTGAAAACTTTGATATAAAAGCAGTCTGTTAAAAAATTGGCAGTAATGACATACTGGATGCCATTTGCAGATACTAGCCAAATGCTAATAACTTTGGATTTCTTGGATGAAAGTGACTGTTATTGTTTGTTTGAATATTAGTGTCTGTTCTTGTAATATAATGATTCTGAAGAGGAGAGAAAGTTTAACCTTTACCACACACCCTGAGTTTTAATGACACTAGAGAAGATGGCTTTTGAAAAACATTCTGGGAAAAGTAGAAAATGCTGGTAATCAGCATTTTCTCCTTTTCTCACAGTCTCACAGTGTTTTCTGTCCTTGCAAAGAAAATTCAGAACATTTGAGTCACACTGAGTTTGTCATCTGCAGATGCTTTCAATTTGGACAAGTATAAAATTTTGTCATGAGGTAAAGAGTCAAGATACAAAAAGAAAGAAACTAGTATAAACTTGAAAAGATGGATATGAAAAGGTAAGTGGTGGAAATGATGTAGCATAGTAATGCTGGTAACCAGCATTTTCTTCTTTTCCCACAATGTTGTCTACCTCAAGAGTCATGAAAATATGGAATTGTTTTGTAAAGGGACTTATAGCTCTGAAAGAGACTTTTTACATTTTTGAACTCTAATAGGTTAAAAATATGTCAGAGCTTGCCTTGAGATATGCTTGTAGTTTGGCTTCACTTCGAAGAGCTGCTTTAAGTTTTTGGACCGTGACATCCTATGTCCCTTACCAGTTTCATTCTCTGCTTAAAAATCTTCAAAGACAAATCAAGCAAGATTTTCTTCTTAACCCCATACCATGCATTCCCGACTTCTAAAGACTATAAGTAAGTAGCCTTTTGAAAATGTTGTTGGAAAAGGAGAATATGCTGGTAACTAGCATTTTATCGTTTTTCCACAACGTTTTCTACCCTTTAAAAAACACCTTCAATTTGAGCCACATTTGCTTTTTAGGCTGCAACTGATTTTGGTTTGGACAACTTTAAAATTCTGTCATGTGGTAAAGTGTTGAATTTATTATTGGAAAGAAGGAGAGAGCTGCTTCAAATACCATGGGGCCAAGTTGGTGCTATATATAGCTGCATGGTACACTGGTGCTGATAGTTGCCAGTAAAGTATTGTAAATAGATCATCATGCCATATGGTGCCGGGTTTGTGTTTATTTTTAGTTGTACATGCAGCTGTTGCTGCAGGGTGGCTGTTTGTGCTATTTGTTGACTCGTTTTAGGAGCAAGCAATTGCAATCTTTGATATAAACTGTCACAATGAAGGCTGGAATAGAACAAGGGGCAGAAACTACTTGTCCAAAGACTGGGTATACATAGACTATGTAAACAGAGAGCATGTAGATTATATATTGTTAACTCTTTACCAGACGGCAAAATTTTAGACTTATCTGCATTCAAAGCATTTGCAGATGACAAACTAAATGTAGCTCAAATGATAGGATTTGTTTCTGAAAGGTTAGAATACACTGTAGGAAAAGGAGAAAATGCTTGTTACTAGCATTTTCTCCTTTTCCCACAATGTTTTCAAAAGTCTAATTTCCCAGAGACGTTAAAACTCGTCATTGTGTGATAAAGAGTTGATTTCTGTGTTGATGAAAGTCCATAGCAAGCTTGTCTTTACCACATTCAGCTTTGATGTAACATCTCTGTACAACTAGGAAATGGGTAAGTGAACTGGACAATGTGAGAGAAATAAGTTGAGGGCCCATTTCCAGGTTCTTTTGAAACCTAGATCTCAAACCTATAGAGTGTTAGATCCATTATAGTGTTATCGCTATTTAACTCTTTACCAGATGACAGAATGTTAGACTTACCCAAATTGAAAGCACTTGCAGACAACAAAATAAACACAACCATTGACATTGAAATTTGTTTTCAGAAAGGTAGGAAACATTGTGGGAAAAGGAGAAAATGCTGGTTACCAGTATTTCTACTTCTCCTGCAATGTTTTCAATGGTCCTCTTCCTCAGGGTTGTGAAAGTCGGGATTGTGTGGTAAAGGGTTAAGAGCCAATGTCATTTTATTTTAGACAATTTATCTAGAAAAAAAATCCTTAACATCAATACAGTTATACATACCATGTTAATTTTATTCCAAGCTACAGTGCTGAATGTAGCTTTTAATTCCTACAATAAATCTCTTCTAGTCATCATGATGTCAAACAATGTAAGTATAGTTGCATTTATCATTGTAATTAAATAATGAAATTTATGGCCCTTACCAGACAAAGTTATTAGGCTTGCTCATGCAAAAAGTATGGACATGTGGTCCAAAGAATGGAATTTGTCTGTGACAAGGTAAAAATTAAATTATTGGTTTACCGTTACCAGTCTTCTTTGGTTTGGCTGTTTTTGAAGAAAACGTCGAGGAATTGTCATAGCAATGTTGGCAGTTGCAGCAGTGGCATTGAGTTGTGCAAAAACTTGACTGTTATAATATCTCTGTTATTACTAAAGATATTTACTTCAAACTTGGACAAGTTATATACATGTAATCTTCAACAATGGAAGCCATACAAGGACAGGTAACCATCAAAGTATTTTTGACACAGTTATGCCCTTTTTTGACTTGGTATTCTCACTGAAAATAAAACAACTGCCAGCCGAGTGTTAGCATCCACATGCGACGATCTTGTTTCCATATCCCACAATGTTTTAAAAGGCCTTCTTCCTCTGGGTTGTACAAGATTGTAGTTAGATAAAGGGTTTAACTTATCACAAGCACTTGTCACATGACTGTATTTCTAGGTCTCCTGAATATCTAAAGTGATTTAACTCTTTACCAAATTGTGAAATTTTAGACTTGTCCAAATTGAAAGCATTTGCAGACAGCAAGTTCAGGTTGACTCAAATGATTGGATTTGTCTTTGCTTGGCTAGAAAACATCTCGGGAAAAGGAGAAAATGCTGGTTACCAATATTTTCTCTTTTTCCCCACATTATATTCAAGTGACATCTTTCTCAGGTCATCAAAACTCGGGATTGTGTGGTAAAGGGTTAAAAAAACAAGATGTACAAAGGAATGTGCTGTAAGAGCTTTTAGTAGATACAAGAACTTTTTGTAAGTATATAATGTTGCTAATAATAACTTTCTAGACAGAATAACAACCCTGTATTTTCAAGATACAGATGGACTGTTGTATCATTTACTCCTATAGACAGCATTTTTCATCATGACGATTTGAAGTTATGTATGAATAAGTCATGCTCTAGCAAAAGGGGGCTCAATTCCTCTTTATGCTCCATGCTACCAAGCAAGTCATCACATACTCATGGATCAATAAAATCCATTTTGTCAGACAACCAACTGAAACATGAGGTACAGGGGTCCTTTGACATGCGGAAAATTTACCAGGAGCAAAAAAAAATTTGGCCAAGGTCAGCCTGCACGGACTAGACTTGGCAGGCTGAACTGGGTTGATACCTTTTGCAGATGCTTTAAGCCCCACTTCAACAGAGCATGGCTCAAATTTAAGAATTTCAATTTTCATCTGAGAAAAAAAATAGTTTTTCACATACTTAATATGTATCTATGTTTCTTTTCACATTAGTTTGTGGAGATAAAGGGTAGCTTATTCCGTAAGGTTGATCTGAATCATCTATACCAGATAGCTTGCAGTGATGTGAAGGAGAGATTTCACTATGTTGTGTTGTTGTCTTTGGTCTGTGTCAGAAATCTGACTGAGGCAAAATGGGATCTTGGTAGGTGTTGACTGCTGATTTCTTCTTTTTTATTTTGTTTTCATTTGTCGATGTGTACTGTGTACTTTATGTTATTTTTCTTCAACAGCTGAGTCTGTTAATTACATGTTCATGATAGACCAAAGGTGGCCAGAAAAAAAAAATGTTTTTTTTGTAACCTACAGTACAGCTGTTGTGTTCAATAATTGTACATTCATGTGCTTGTTCTCCCATTTTTTTCTGTTTGACCATTTGATCTGTCGTGATATTGAAATATATGTGCCGATTTCAGACAGGCAACTTTATTTCCCACCACCATTTTCCTTTCTAATAGAATCCCAGATGGGCTAAATTATTTTGGTCTTATTTGTGTCTTATCACAGCAGTCTGTAAATCTTTCAGTGCTTTCCAGGAATTTATTTAATCAGTTCTTAGCCCAATTCTCTTTACAAGCAAGCCACTGACTGCTGTCCCACATAGACATGAGCAGTGAGAGAAGAATTGATCCTTTTGCAATTGCTGCAATGTATCCTCAAAGAATTTAGCCAAGCTTGGATTTTTTTGGAAAAAGAAAATGGCGAATGGAAAGTTGCTTGTCAGAAATCAGTATATATTTTATCATTGTGATGAATCAAATGGGCAGATAGAAAAGGACGGGAAATCAGCACAAGGAGGTAAACTTAGTGAAATCGAATGGCTACAGTAACCCACTTTCAACTTGTTCTCTGTTTCGCTCTTAAGTTTTCTTTTTTGTTGATCAATACAACAGATTTTATATTGGCTGCCTTACAAACAAACAACTTCCATACAATGTAAAATGTTTGTCTTGATTGCTAAAATATTGTCATGTATTTCTTTTAGTGGTCTGAAATATCAAGATAGTCTGTACTGGAAATTTATGGGGTTTGCCAGTGACATACACAACACAACAGATTTGTTGGGCAGAGCAAATTTTCAAGATGCAGAACATGTTAATTTTGTTGCTTCCAAACCACATATCTTGCAAAACCCACCATTTCTCTTACAGTCTTCATGATAAGTCCTTGCATGGCTATTGTGGACTTATGGAAACTTACCACACACAGTGTCAGATAGAAACAATGCAACAGCTGTTCTCTTTTATGAGTGCTGTTATCTGATTTTTGACCTTTTTTGTTTCAGACATACTATGGGTGCTGTTACCAGATGCATTGTTAGTATTGATGGCTGAAGTGTGTGTAGATTGGGGTAAACATGCCTTCATCCTCAAGTTTAATGAAATTCCAGCTGATGTGAGTGTGCCTTGAAAATTCTTTAAGAGTGAATTAGCTAGATTTTGTTTTGTCAAGCTTTCTTTTTTTTTCATCTTATTATCTGTATCGTTTTAGACTGATACAGTGTAAACCAGAAACAAATGATGCAGTGGTAGCTAAACTGGTACCTGTTTTATCTTCCCTAACTGTTGATACAAAGATCGATAACAGGCTGCCAAATTAAGTGATTGAGAGCGGATTCAATATGATTCTGCAGTATGACATTGATTTTTTAAGATACATTAATTGAATCAATTTTTTATGTGACTTTTTAGTTCTGATTTATTTTTGCGTCAAGGAAGACGCAGTGTATTGATTCTGTTGCATCAGCCTTTCATTTTGCTGTCATAAACGCAAAATTGCGGACTGCCTGAAACGCTGGTTGTTTTATAAAAACGGGATTGTGTGGTACAGAGCATCCCTTTAAGTCTTTACCATACAATCTCGTGTTTGTAACAACCGTGAGTAGGAATGCTTTTGAAAGCGTCGTGGGAAAAGGAGAAAATGCAGGTAACCAGCATTTCCTCCCTTTCCCACAATGTTTTCTAACTTTCCAAAAACAAATATTCACTATCTGAGTCACATTTATTTTGTTACCTGCTAATACTTCCAATTTGGAGACGCCTAGAATTTTGTCATGTGATAAAGAGTTACCGGTAAGTATTTTTGACATGGTAATGCCCCATTTCCACCTAGAATTTTGACCAAAAAAGTAACTACAACAAATTTGTAGCATGTTCATGGTATGCTCTTGTTTTTTTTTTCTCCACAGGTATACAGAGAATATAAAGTAAAACTTGCATTGGACATGGCAGCAAGTCGCCAAAGTCAAGTATGCTTTTTCTCTTTTGCTGTTATATTTGAGCCATGCTCTGGCAAAAGGGGATTTAGTGCATCTCCATGATGCATTATTATACGAAGCAAATCATCACATAATTATGGATCCATAATAGGCAATTTTTTTAACAACTGACTAAATCATGAGGTAGCCTAGTCCATGGACATACAGAAAATTGACAAGTAGTGAAAAGTTTGGGCTCAGGTCAGTCTGTGAGGACTGCGTAGGTTGACCTTTGTCGATACTTTTCACCGATGCAATAAGCCCCCCTTTTCACAGAGCATGGCTTATTTTATTTCTTTTATTCATGTAACACATTACCAGTTGTAATCTCCCTTCTACCTCTTCCAGCAGACAGCTCTGATAGAAACATGGTCTCATTTTGCCTCATTGTAATGACACAATAGTTATTAATTCTTTATCAAAGAACAAACTCAACCGCATTCAAAGCGTTAGGAGATGACCAAGTCAGTTTGGCGCATGTAATGAAATGTGACATTTAAAAGGTAGAAAACATCATGGGAAAAAGGTAGAAAACATTGTGGGAAAAGGAAAAGACACTAGTTACCAGCATTTTCTCCTTTTCGTGCTCAAACTTTCTCAGACTGTTTTTAACCCCATGACAGAACTTTTGTATCAAAACTTGAATTTATCACACCTGCAGATCCCATTATTTTGGAAGAGTCTAAAATCTGTTGTTTGGGTAAGGGTTAAACTCCTCTTTTTTCCTTTGAGTTTCCTATATCTCTTTACCAGATAACAAAATTTTAGACTCATCCATACTGAAAGCATTTGTAGATGATATATGAAAAATGGCTCTTATGTTGGAATTTGTCATAGAAAGACTCAAAATCAATGTTGGAAAAGGTTACCAGCATTTTCGCTGTTTCCCATAAATGTTTTAAAACCCTGTTTCATCAGGAATTTTTAACCCTCAGGCTGCTAAGGGCGACTCACTGACATTTTGCAGACAGTGTAGATCAAGGTCAGACTGCACAGAACATGCAGTCTGATCTTGGATCTGCTCTGTCTGATAAGGAGATGTTTTCCTGAAAAAAATACCTTTGAAATGGCAAAATCTAGGTTTTTACTATTGGCTTGAAAGTTTCATTTCACTTATTTAGCAGGATAAGGCTTAAATATGGGATTGTACTGAAAGGGTTAAAAGAATTTGCAAACAAACATTAATTGGTACTCAGATGATTTGATGTGTATATGAATGTATACAATGTATGTCAGTGTTGGATACCAGCATTTTCTCCTATTCCCACCATGGTTTCAAAAGAAAAAAAAAATACTGTTGGTAAAAGGAGAAATAGCAGTTTCAAACATGTTCACTTTCTCCGACAATGTTTTGAAAAGCCTTTTTCATAAGTGTCTTGAAACAATGGTCTGTTTGGTAAAGGGCTAATCAAAAGTAAATTTAGCTTAAGATGTTAATCATCATTTCAGGCATTTACAGATCATTCTGACTTGGTATCTAGAAGGATGGGATTGACCCCCATACCCTTAGCTTGTCTGATCTTTAGGATCCTGACTAAAAGTATTAAACTGACAACATGGATGAGTTATATCATCCTGTTTATTATCTTTATATGGTAAGTGGTCTAGTTATTATCTCTTCACCAAATTACAACTGTTTGGACCTTGTCCAAATTAAAAGTACCGGTATTTGCACACAACAAAATAAGTGTATTTAAAAAAAAAAAAAAAATTGTCTTTGGGAGGGTAGAATATATCATGGGAAAAGGAGAAAATGCTGATTACCATCATTTTCTCCTGTTCTCACAATGTTTTCAAAAGCCTTCCTCTTTAGTCATTAAACCTTGGGATTGTCGGTAAAGGATCATTGCATTGGTGGGATCTTGCATGACTCAGTAGTGAAGGTTTAGGATCCAAAACCTGAATTCTTCAGGCTTGATACTCAATCAAAGTCTTGGATTTTTGTTTGAATGTCCTTGGGCAAGAAACATCAGGGCCCTAGCATAGTACTAACTAGATCAAGGTCAAATAATTGAGTAAAAGAGCTGTAACAGTGAAATGACAAAAATTTTACCGAAAGCAACAAGAAACACCATCAAATCAATCGGTCATTCATTTAATCCTTTGGCTGCTAAGCGCGACTTACTGACATTCTGCTGACAGTGTAGATCAAGAACAGACTGCACAGAACGTGCAGTCTGATCTTTGATCTGCACTGTTCATTGCAGTATTATTTCCCGACCAAATAAACTTTGAAAGCATAATATTTGGGTTTTTACTAGTGAGTGGAAATTTTCGTTTCATGTATTTAGCAGTTTAAGGGTTAAGGCACTTGCAGATGGAGTCACTGGTTGAAGGTATGAGTCCCAGTGGAAGAAGGAGTTGATCTAATGTGATTAGATGGTGTGCCAGCAGCTAGTTCAATAATGGTTCCGCAGTGCTGTCTTGCCTGGAGCGTTGGTGTAAAATGTTTAGAGTTGGGAAGTAAATGTACAAGACAAAGGTGTTTCTTAACTATTTACCAAATTTTAGACTTGTCTAATTTGAAAGCATTGGAGAGGACAAATTAAATATGTTTCAAGTGATATGATTTGGTCATGAAGGACAGAAAACAGAGCTGGAAAAGGAGAAAATGTTGGATACCAACAATTTATTCTTTCTTACCATGTTTTTCCACAATGTTTTCAAAAGTCTTCTTCCCAAGGGTGGTTTAAAGTAGGGATTAATTAAGGAAGGGTTTAGACAGATATTTGTTGGTTTTTTCAAAAGGGATAACAGTCTCAGAAATAAACACTTTTCTTTAAGTGTTTTCAATGTTCTTATCTGCATCGAAACAAGAAATTTGCCAAAAGATTGTGAGAAATGGAAAATATCATCCATTAAAAATGAGTCAATACAAGATAGAAAATTTGAATTGAGTTTTGCCTTTGACTCTTTACCAGACAACAAAATTTTAGCCTTGTCCATATTGAAAGCATTTGCAGTTGACAATTTCACTGTGGCTCAAGTGGTGTAAATTTTCTTTGATAGGGTAGAGAACATTGTGGGAAAAGGAGGAAATGCTGGTTACCAGCATTTTCTTCTTTTCCCACAATGTTTTCAAAAGGCTTCTTTCCCAGAGTCGTTAAAAGGAGTCATCGTGCGGTAAAGGGTTAAGCATTTAGGAGGGAGAGAACAATTGACAGAAGAAACAGTGAATGAGAAAAAGAAGAGTGGTACAAAAAGGTAAAAGTGAAGGAGGGAGGCAAGGATGTGGATGGATGAACAAGCTTCGTTTTACCCTTTACCAAACAATCTTGTCTTTTAATGGACCTGAACGTAGAAGGCTTTTGAAAACATTACACGTAAAGGAGAAAATACTACTGTACACTATTTTCTTCTTTTTCCACAGTGTTTCTGTTTCGAAATTTCGTAAGACTCTATAACTATAAATTTTGTAACTCCCAATTGTAATGTGATGTCATCGATGTGATGTCAATGACATCATGTTACTACATCTTGTTGATTAACCCATTACCACACAATCCCAAGTTTGAACGACCCTGAGAAAGAGGCCTTTTGAAAACATTGTTGGAAAAGGAGAAAATGCTGGTGACCAGCATTTTCTCCTTTTTCCCACAACATTTTCTACACTTCTCAAAACAAACTTCAATTTTTGAGTCACATTTATTTTGTTGTCAGGAAATGCTTTGAATTTGGGTGAGTGTAAAATTTTGTCTTTTGGTAGAGTTAATGTTAGTTAGAAATAGAAACCTGTGCAAGCTGGACAGACTTAATTGTTATGTAGAAATCTCTCACAAGGTTTTGCACCCTTTCTTATTCCATTATTTGAGCTACATTAACTTGTTGCCTGCAAATGCCTGCAATTTTGAGGAGTCTAAGATTTCCTTGTCTGGTAAAAGTGTGAACCATAACTATTTCGATGGAACAATACCAAAAAATGAGCTGTATTCATCAACAAGTCTTACTTCATTTCTAAATACAAAGACTAGCTAGCTGATTGGCTAAAACAGAACATGTCAGTCAGATGACTTCTCTTCAGAATTGCCAGTGCCTGTGGTCAGAGATTTGCCTTAGTTATTATCTAATATTAATAACTTCTTTTTCTCTTTTCATATTTACAGTCTCACAACATTCAAAGTACTGAATAGCATTATTTTGCTTGGACATTCCTATAAAGTCATAGAAGATTATGATAAAGAACAAAATGAATCCACCAATCATGGAACAGATTATACGGAACCAACCAATCAGGAGTCAGATACTTGCCCTGCCAAGCAGGATGAAGACTATAAAGAAACAACCAATGAAAATAGTCAAAATTCATCAAGTCACAATGTAACAGAAATTCAAACTAAAGAATTAAATTCTGATAAAGTAGACTCTGAAGAGAAAGAGCCAGCAGAAAAGTATGTGAAACATGAGAGAAGTGCATCATGTGATGGAAAAGTTGGAGGGAATTTCAGTGAAATCCTATTGGCAGATTCCTACACAGAACTGACCATGATATCAAACATAGATGTTATAGAGTGTTCAAAAGACCCTTCTTTAAATAAATCCAGTCTGAGAGAGTCTACAAGTGAAACTAAATTGAATGATTCTGTTAAAGCAGATGATCCTGTAGAGACTATGAATATTGATGAAAATGGTACAGAGGAAGCATTTCCCATTCAAGAGACTGTCTTCATTACTAAATCAGATAAAGAAAATACAGCATTTCCGAAATCAGAACGATTTTTTGTCAATATAAGTCACAGAAATAATACAAATAGATGCAGCCCAGAATCGCTAGCGGGGGCAGAAGTTCATGATGCCAGTCATGCCATGAGCTATAGAACAAAAGAAGGGGACGATGAAATGTCCACAGATAATAGCCACTTGAAAACTGATTAACACCTTTCGAAATATCTTGTATGTTAAACACCCTGAGGAAAATGGCCTTTGAAAAGATTTTGGGAAAAGGAGAAAATGGCAGTCATCAACATTTAAGCCATTTTCCAGATATGTTTTTTTTTTTCCTGTCAAAGAACTTCAGTTCATTTCTGTCAAAGGACTTCAGTTCATTTTGTTCCACTTTCAAATTAGTCATCTGGAGATATTTTCTATTTTGAAGAGTCTAAAATTATTTTGGGGAAAAGGGTTAGCTTATGCTTATTATTCACCCTATTGATTGATGTTTAAACCCTTATCCTGCTAAATAAAAGAAGTGAAACTTTCAAACAGATGGTATAAACCCAAATTTTCATATTTCAAAGGTATTTTTGGAGGAAAGATATTTCCTCATCAGACAGTGTAGATCCAAGATCAGACTTGCAGGTTCTGTGCAGTCTGATCTTGATCTACATTGTTTGCAAAAGATCAGTGAGTTCTGCTTAGCAGCCTAAAGGTTAACCCTCTACCACACAATCCAGAGTTTTAATGACTCTGAAGAAGAAGGCTTTTGAAAACATTTTGGGAAAAGGATAAAATGCTGGTAACCAGCATTTTATCATTTTCCCACAATATTTTCTACCCCATCAAAGACAAATCATTATTGTAACTACATTAAATTTGTTGTGTGCAGATGCTTTCAGTTTGGACCAGCCTAAAGTTTTGTTACTCAGTGAAGACCTAATATTATCGTAAGATTTGTTAAAACAGTTTTTAATGCTGCCCTTTAGTAAGTTTCTTACTCTTTATCATCATTGCATGTTGTCAGAGGTGGTCCCTATTCGGTTGTTCTTCTGTATTAGCTCAACTGTTTTTTTGAAAGAAAGCTATGAGGTATTGTCATAGCTCTGTCTTCTACATCATTGTTGTGTGACTTTTACCTTTACTCTGTCATTACTGAAGATATTTACTTCAATCTTGGGCTAGTTGTTAACCCTTTACCAGACAACAAAACTTTAGCCATGTCCAAATTGAATGCTTTTGCAGATGACAATTTCAAGGTGGCTCAAATGGTGCAACTTTTCTTTGATAGGGCAGAAAACATTGTGGGAAAAGGAGAAAATGCTGGTTACCAGCATTTTCTCCTTTTCCCACAATGTTTTCCAAAGGCTTGTTTCCCAGGGCGTCAAAAGGTGGCACAGTCCCGACTTTTAATGAACCTAAGAAAAAAAGCTTTTGAAAACATAATGGAAAAAGGAGAAAATGCTGATAACCAATATTTTCTCCTTTCCCACAATGTTTTCTACCCTTCCGAAAACAAATTTCAGTTTTGGAGTCACATTTTTTTTTTTTTTTTTTGTCCTCTGCAAATATTTTCATTTTCAACCAGCCTAAAATTTTGTCGTCAGGTAAAGAGTTAACTGATAAAAGAGGAGTCAATAACAGAAGGACAGGTAGCCCTCAAAATATTTCTTAAATGGTTTTACTCTGCTGTTTTTAAAGAAAATGTTGATGTATTGTCATAGCCCAGGTGTCATCATTTGTGTCGTGTCTGTGAACGTTCGAAAAACTTCGACATTTTGCAATATCTCTGTTATTACTGAAGATATTTGCTTCAAACTTGGACAAGTTGTTAATTATCAAAATGGGAACCTATACAACAAGGGCAGGTAACCCTCAAAGTTCTTAACTTAAAATTTTCACTGAAAATCAAGCATCCATAGCTGAGCGTTGGCATCTGCATGTTTACCCAAAATATTCACTGAAAAAGCACCCATTTTTAGTTTTATTTGATTAGTTTGAGTAGTATTATTTTACTGCTTTTAGATTTTATTTTATTGTAAATTATAAAGATTTCTAGTCCCAGTTTTCTACTTTTTTTCATACAGAAATGCCTTTTGGAATACATCTAGGCGATTTTATTTTTATTCTTGACTTCAAAAAATCCAGCTGTTAAATTCTTTACCACACAGAAAAATTTTAGACTTGTCCAAGCTGAAAATATTTGCAGACGACATATTAAACGTGAATCAAATGTTGGAATTTGTCTCGGAAAGAGTTGAAAACATTGTGGGAAAAAGAGAAAATGCTGATAGCGAGCATTTTCTCCTTTTCCAACAATATTTTCAAAAGTCTTTTTTCCCCAGGGTTGTTAATACATGGGATTGTGTGATAAAGGGTTAAGTAAAAGAGTTTATGCCTTTTTTTTTATCATGAATTAAAACTGCAAGTGTTCATTTCCTTTTGCTAAGTCTGCTATTGTTTGTATTCTTGTTTTATTTGTTAGGATCAAAGATTTGAGAGAATTTTTTAGAGTGCTCTTTTCAAAAGAAAACATAGGGGTATTGCCATAAGCTTGTCATTGTATGCATCTGTGTTTACAGAAAAACTTTCGGTATTTTCTTCATTTTTCTGTCACCACTGAAACTTGTGTGACTTTTTATGTATCAAAAATGGAACATATTGCAGAGAGGCAGGTAACCTTTGAAACATTTTTGACAGTTACATTTATTACCCTTTTTTGGACCAAGAATTTTCACTTAACTCTGTACCAAACAACAAAATTTCAGACTAGTCCAAATTGAAAGCAAATTGACGACAAAATAAATGTGACTGAAAAATTGAAATTTGTTTTGGGAAGGTTAGAAAACATTGTGGGAAAAGGAGAAAATGCTGGTTACCAGCATTTTCTCCTTTTCTCATAATGTTTTCAAAAGGCTTCTTTTTCAGGGTCGTTAAAAGTTGGGATTGTGTGGTAAAGGGTTAAAAAGCTACAGCCATGCAGGGGACCAAGAATTTTCACTGAAAAAGCTGCAGCCATGCATTTGCACCCAATGGGATGTTCTTGTGTGTTGTTTAACTAATGTACATATATATGCAAAATGATGGAATTTTGGATTTCCAAGTCCCAAAGCCTTTGCAGATGACAAATCAGATACGTCTCAATGATAAAAATCATTTTTCAGAGTGTAGAAAACATTGTGGGATAAGGATAAAATGCTGTTTACAGCATTCTCTCCTTTTCCCAAAATGTTTTCTAAAGCCCTCTTCCTCAGGGCCAATTAGACAGGATTGTGTGGTAAAGATTTAAGATACTTGATTTATGAAAAATCCAATTCCCCAAGTCATAGAATTTTCTCTGTGTTTTTGTTCATGAATTTAAACTGCATGTGTTCATTTCAATATGCTTTGTCTCATGTTGTTTGTATTGGCCTTTTATTTGATGGGATCAAAGGGTTGAAAGAATTTTTACCTAAGCTGTTTTTGAAGAAAATGCCAGCCTTGTTATAGCCCTGTCACTGTCTGCTTCGTTGTGGATGTGAAAAAACTTTGACATTTTGTTATATCTGTTTTATTCTTGGAAATATTTACTTCAAACTTGGACTAGTTGTTAACAATAGCTGTATCCGACTGGTAATTGGTTTTTTGTGATGCACTTTTTGTATTTGACTGGTAAATTTCAAGGATTCTTGACTTTCATGAAGTACAAACCTTACAATTTCAAATCATTGTAATAGTTGTGCAGCACGAAACGGGCACCTTTCAGGTAGGCGGAGCGTAATATTCATTTTTGTGCTTCACAGAAGTTGACCAGTCGAATATGGCTAATCATAAGGGGAACCCAAAGCAGAAGAACAAGTAATCTGCAAAACATTTTGAAGACAGTTAAGCCCCTTTCCCATTCTAGAATTTTCACCTGAATAGCAACTGCAGATGACTAAGGGGTGCTCTTGTTTATTCTATGACTGAAAAGTGTTCAGTTTAAAAGATGTATTTATATATCAACTTATTTCCTTGTTTAATGTATTTCTGTCTTTGAATTAAGGGTTAGAATTTGATTCTGAATAGCTCATAGTTTCTATTGATCTTTTGTGTGGGAGATATATTTTTATCTGTTATACATTTTTAACCATGTAATTTACCCCTTTACCAAACAATCTGGTGTTAAAAAGGTCCTGAAGAATATAGGTTTTGTTTAACACTTTACTGCACAATGCCGACTTTTAACAACCATGGGGAAGAATCCTTTTGAAAACATAGTGGGAAAAGGAGAAAATGCTGGTAACCAGCATTTTCTCCTTTTCCCACAATGTTTTCTTCCCTTCCAAATACAAATTTTGAGTCATAATTATTTTGTCATTCTGCAAATGCTTTCAACTTGGACAGGTCTAAAATTTTGTCGTTTGGTAAAGAGTTCAAACATCATGTGAAAAGGAGAAAAATGCTGGTACCCAGTATTTTCTCCTTTTCATGTTACACTATGTACTCCCTTGAAAAACAGATCCCATTACTTGAACCACATTTATTATGTCGTCTGCAAATGCTTTCAAGATGGACAAGCCCTAAATTTTGTTGTCTGGTTAAGAGTTTAACCCTTTACCAAACAATCCCGGGTTTTAACGACCCTGGGAAAAAAAGCCTTTTGAAAACATTGTGGGAAAAGGAGAAAATGCTGGTAACCAGCATTTTCTCCTTTTTTCACAATGTTTTCAACTCTATCAAGGACAAATCCTGCATTATTAGTCACATTTGATTTGTCGTCTGTAAATGCTTTCAATATGGTCTAACGCTTTGTAGTTTGGTAAAGAGTTAAGTTATCTTTTGTCTTCTGGCCTGTATTCACCAACCATTCTTGGTAACGTTCTTAGTCTAATTCTCATTAATTTTCTATATTTGAAAGTAGCATATTTTTTTATTAGCTCATCTGAGCACGAAGTGCTCGAGGTGAGCTATTGTGATCAGTCAATGTCCGTCGTCCATCTGTCCGTCCGTCCGTCCCTTCACAATTACAAAAAAAATCTTCTCCTCCTAAACTAACAATCAGATTTCAATCAAACTTCACAGAAATGATCCTTAGGTCATGCTCTTTCAAAACACGTCAAAGAATTGAATTTCATGAAGAACTCTGGTGGCCATGGCAACCGAAAGAAAAAACTTTAAAAATCTTCTTGTCCCAAACCGTAAGGGCTAGAGCTCTCATATATGGCATGTAGCATCATCTAGTGGCCCTCTACCAAAAAACTTCAAATTATGGCCCTAGTGTGGAAAAATGCCCTATGTTGTGGGTTCTTGGATTTCACATAGAGATAAAGAAGGAAGTCTTTAAAAATCTTCTTGTCCCAAACCGTAAGGGCTAGAGCTTTCATATATGGCATGCAGCATCATCTAGTGACCCTCTACCAAAATACTTCAAATTATGGCCCTGGTGTTAAAAATTGGCCCTATGTTGTGGGGTCTCGGATTTCACATAGAGATAAAGAAGGAAATCTTTAAAAATCTTCTTGTCCCAAACCGTAAGGGCTAGAGCTTTCATATTTGGCATGTAGCATCATCTAGTGGCCTTCTACCAAAACACTTAAAATTATGGCCCTGGTGTGAAAATTAGCCATATTTTGTTGGTCTCGGATTTCACATAGAGATAAAGAGGGAAATCTTTAAAAATCTTCTTGTCCCAAACCGTAAGGGCTAGAGCTTTCATATTTGGCATGTAGCATTATGGTGTTGAGTCTTCTTGCAAGTGGCTGTGGGAAAGAGGTTGATCACCATTATATCTTGAAAAGAGTCAACTCAATACTGATCTGCTAAAATATTAATTAATTTCCTGAGCATCTCTGCAACAATTACAGTAAACTTTGCTTATTACTATATTGCTTAATACGATATATTGCTTATAATGACGTTAATCCCTTGGTCCCAACAGGGTCTCTTTTTATAAGAATATACATCAGTTAAAACGATATTCAGATAAAACGATATGATTTCTTCGGTCCCCTGAGTATCATTATAAGTGGAACCCTATTTTGGGCCGTTGCAGATGTCAACCCGTACCAGGTATGTGCCACTATTGGGAAACACAGAGTCCTTTAACTGCTTTCTGCAATTATTGTCTAATTGTTGTCAACTTTTCATTTGCCTGTCTATCAAAAGGTCATTGCATATCTAATTTATTTTTGGACCTACTCATAAAAAAGGTATAATCACAATATTAAGACTGAATATGAAGGCCATATCTGTGAACAATGGCTTATATGCAGAGCAAAAAACAAGAGGCAAGTGGCCATAACAATGACAGCTGAGTTGCATTTGAGGTGAGCGATATAGGACCATCATGGTCCTCTTGTTAGCTAAACCATTTGATTGGCTAAACCATTAGCCAAATGGTCTAGCCAATCAGAAATTGTTGTACTCTCTAAATCTAGAATTGGACCAAGAATGAAACAAGAATGATTGGTGAATAAGGTCCTTGCAGTCTTTATAAAAAAGCAGTCTGTTACTGATCTTTCTTCATCCAAAGATGGTCATGAAATGCACAGTGGGTTCTGGGTTATTGTCTCTTTTATTTGTGTGACATCACATGCATAGCAATAAAATTCTGGAAAGCTTTCAAATTGTTTAATTCTTTTTTTGATTGTCCACAAGTGCAGTAAAACCTGTCTTGCTAGCTACCTCTATTTACCCTTTACCAAACTGTCACCACTTTTAATGACCCTGAAGGATAAAAGCTTTTGAAAACATCTGGAGAAAAGGAGAAACTCTAGTTACCAGTATGTCCTCCTCTTCTTATGACATTCTCTATCCTATCAGAGACCTAGTGCTTATTTGTACCACTTTCAACTTTGTTTTCTGCAGATGGTTAGAATTTAGAAGAGTTTCAGATTTGTTTTTTGGTAAAGAGTTAGATCTTTACCACACAATCACACAAGTTTTAATGGCCCTGAGGCGAGGGCCTTTTAAAAAGCATTGTGGTAAAAGGAAAAAAAGCTGGTAGCCAGTATTTTCTCTTTTTCCATTTTTTTTTTTTTTGTTTTTTTGTGGCGCCGCATGAGCGGCGGCACTATATTTTTATTCGGTTTTGAAAAGTGCCTATGGAGGCAGCCATATTGAACTGGTTCCATGCTTTGTTTTAACATCCACCTATATCTGCTGTACTTTGATTACCAGATCGGGGTCCATAATAACTTTTTTATTTATTTGTGGGGATTTTTTTTTTTTGTTTTTGTATATTGCACTTTCATTGTTAGATGGATAAAAACACGGATCGCAGACATATCAACATTTTCCTTTCGAAAAATAAAAAATGCATTTCGAATAATAACTCACGTGATCAAAAATTATCTGTCACAAATTTTCGAAGCCACCATTTTAAATATCTTACGCTGGAAAAGGTTAAGAGGCATTTTCAAGCTCTTTGACCCTAGAGCACCCTATGTGGTACTTGTGACCCCACTTATATTTTTGTTCTAGTACTGTATGGATTGTAGAAATATTGTTTTCCTTTCGCGATCGTGTTTTTAAGACCAGCTAACTGTAACTAGGTCAACGTTGGGGGGGGGGGGGGGGAAACAGATGTTTCGGTAACAGACGAGTTCGGTAAATTGGACTTATAGAGTAAATCGGTTGGATGTTTCGGTAACAAGGTAATTATATAGTGGTAATGCACCGTGACGTTTTTCACACCAAATAAAGTCTTGGTTCTGATTCGTTCAATGTTTCTCTTTTTTCTTCCACACACTTTAAGACATAATATTTTTGTTATGTTTCTACTGTCATGCTGTGCGTAAAATGATACCCGAATCAAAGTTGAAGTAACGAATAACAACACCCAATCCTAAACTTGAAACACGTTGTATCTCCTTTTAAACCAATGATTTATGATCCTTTCAATGTGAAAATATTTTCTTACTGAAAGACTTCCAAACCAGCCATTAACCCTTAGAGCGTCTGTCATTACTGCTGTTGCCATTGCGGCCGGTGCAGATCGAGATCAGAGTACACCAAACACGGAGTTTGATCTTTGATCTTCATTTGTCAATTTTGCAAGACATTCTGAACAAGAAAACCTTGACACTGCTAAAAATAGGTTTTATATCTAGAATGAAAATGACCCTTGGGTTTATTCGACGCTCTTAGATTTAAAATTATGGATAGTTAAATTTAGTTCAGAAACACAGGTAATACAGGTAAAAATATTGTGGCAAAAGAATAGAGTGAGCGCGAGTGATAGATAGTAGCAAATACTTTTTTTGACAAATACTTTTTTCAAACTGCACGAACAGTGTGTGATCTAAACATGCCCAATCCCCATAAGTTTTACATGCAGTCTGATCTGCAAGTTTCTTCTTGTCCATTGGTGTTTCAGGTTTTCATAAGATCTACGGGAAACTTCTTTATCTTGTTGGCAATGGGAGGTGTGAAGACAGGCTGTAAACGCGTCTATATACGATATACAGTACTCCCTTCGCTCTCAAATAGTACGCATATGATTTTTTTATGCAGTGTTGTATTGATGAACGCACTTTAAAACCAGCAGGCGCCGATTTTTGTGCACCAGACCAGATTTGAAATCTGTGTGGAAAATGGAGAGGAACAATACAGAACAGATATCTTTTAGATGGGCACAAATGTTCATGGTCAAAATCACAAGTATGCACGAAAGCATTATTGTCAAGGCCTCTCTCTCTATCTCTCACTCCCTCTCTTCATTTGCCACAATGTTTCAAGTGTATTATCTTTATTTCTGAATTCACGTTAATTATCCATAATTTTAACATTTAGAGCATCGAAAAAAGTAAAGGCTATTTTTATTTTAGAAACAGAACAATATATATATTACAATATACGATCCCTGGTCTAATATTAGCTATTTCAAAGCAAAGTTGTCCTTCCACATAATGTCTTAGAAAAGCTGGCAGCGTAAACCAACGATCAGACTCTGTTTTTTTTTTTTTTGCTTTGCAGTTTGATCTTTGTCTGAATCGGTCGCAAGGGCAACAAGAGTGAAAGGTATTCTGAGGGTAAATGGCTGGTTTGGAAGTTGACCAATTTGTTTCCGGAAGAAATTATTTTTCACACAGAAAACGTTGACAAGAATAGCGTCATTTTGAATAAAACATTTTTAAAAAAACTTGAGGATTGGCTTAAAGTTGGAGTCTGTTATCTGTAGGACGATTAAGTAATACGGGTACAAGCTTAGGGCTCGGTTTTATCAGGGATCGTATATTATTCATTACATGAATCAGCTATGGGTGAAAAACGAAAATAAGATATGGTGATCAAAATTTACTAATTTCAGGTATTTATTTATACAGCATGGAAAGAACAACAAATATATTTACGTCAGAAAACGAGTGAGAATTGCAAATTAAAAGAAAAAACGTTTGCACAAACAGAAGCCATGGGTGTGAAAAACGTCACGGCACTATATTACTGCCTTGTTACCGAAACATCCAATCAATTTACTCTATAAGTCCAACTTACCGAACTCGTCTGTTACCGAAACATCCATAAATCAATGTTGGAGCGCCATTCGGCATACCTCGGGTGATCTGGTGATCAAATCCCTCGGCTGTATTACGTAGCTTGATATGCACCTACACGGTACATTTCGCACATCTCCGTAAGCACGCCCCTTTACCGTTATTGAAATTGTAAGGCTTCTCTTAAAAAAGAAAACATGAGTAAATTTTCTGTCGTTATCTTTCTAAGAATATTTCAGTCGGCAAACAGTTTGTACATTCAATTTTTAGCGTGGTACATCAATTCCGTTGGGAGCTTTCATCGACAGATCGATAGAAGTGAATAACTTCACCGTGGTTGTTCATGTCGTTGCTAAGCGATCTACAGGGGCGCCGCCATGTTTAAGATCATGTGATTGGTAGTTCAAAATGGAAGCCTCCTTTATACAGACGAGGTTAGATGTAGGTACGGAATCGGCCGAGTTGTGACGAGTGGTTGGAGCGCCTAACATGACTGGTATCATACGACCCGTCTAGTCAATATAGATATAAGGACTTCATTCAAGTCTTTATTATATCTATAATAAAGAGGGGTTGTATGATACCAGACATATGTGTTGGAGTGTCAGATTTAGCACAATCCGATAACAGACTTTTCTTTCGTTAATGTAAAATCTTCCTGTTCAAAATCAGACGGTCGAGAGTTTTGATATTTCATGTGTAGTATCGCTACAATGACCTCTACCAAGTACTAGTATGTTCAAATGGTGGCCTTCGGGTCAAAAGTTGCCATATGCTCCCCTCCACCCAGATGTCACAAATTTGCGCATAGCCATATTTGTTGCACACTTTTCAAAATCTTCTATCAAATATCAGAAAGGCAACAGCTCTAACATTTCTATCTACCAATTGTGTCCAAATGATGTCCTGTGGATAAAGAAATGGCCATGGATAAGAAGTTTGCAAATAGCCTTCAATGATATGAAATTTAAAAATCTTGTCAAAAACCAGATGGCCCAGAGTTTAAATACAGTATCACCACTTGGACCTCTACGAAGATTGTGCAAGAGATGCGTATTAGGAAATAACCCAATGCATTGTGCCCTGTTACAGAAACAACTAGTTTGCGGCGCCATTGGTGTTCAGCATCAATATTTTCTTGTTAATAACATTTATTTTGCTGTCCACAAATGCTTTGAATTTGGTCCATTCCAAAAGTTTGTTGTTTGGTAAAGAGTTAAGCAAGCAACCTCTATATTAACCCTTTACCAAAGATTCCCATGTTTTGATGACCCTGAAGAAGAGGGACTTTGAAAACACTGTGTAGAAAGATAAATATGCTGGTAACCAGCATTTTCTTATTTTCCCAAAATGTTTTCTACTGTTCCAAAGGTAGATAACCTTGCTTCTGCTGTATTTTATTTGTTGTCTGCTTAAAGCTTTCAGTTTGGAACAGTCTTAAATTTTGTTTGGTAAAGAGTATAGGGAGATTATATTGAGCTCCCACATAATTAAGGCACTCATAAATGTTGAAATGTGCCCAGACTATGCAAACACCTGACCTAAGCAAGCACATTTAAGGTATCCTTTGCTTAATACAGCTTGCACTGTAGAGATTATTATTATTATTATTATTATCATTATCCTTTGTATTGACTTACCGACATGTCAGACAACATTGTTTTGGTTAATTTAAATGTTCATGTATATAAAGCAAATATAATCAAAAATTATTTGAAAAATCAAAATATGAAATAGAATGTATCATTTTTCCGAAAAACAAGTGTAATAAGTTTAGTTGTTATTTTTGAGACTGAAAGATCGGATCAGGTTGAAGTTTAGTTATTATCATTGCTTTGAAGAAGCACGGCGGGATAGCGGTTTTAAAATGAGAGCATGAGCACGTGATATCGTCCCGCAAGTGGCCCCGAAGAGGCCTGCAAAATAAACATGTATCAAAATCTGCATTATGTAGGCGCACAAGTATCCATTTGATAGCGTCTGTTGACTTGTGTTTGATCAAAATATAAAAGCAGATGAATCTAACCTTTGTCAACGTCGACCTGAAATATTGGTACATCAAGAATGAATCATGGTGCAGGTAAAACAGATGTATCGTCTGCATCAGTGATTGATAAATCAAATGTGAAGACTAAACCAAGAAATGTGTCGTCTAATTTGTGGGAGGTAAGATTCCTTGGAGTTGGAGTTTCATGTCTCAACAGTGTAACAGAGGATGTTGATCAAAATGAAACTGCAAATAATGATTTTGTCACTTACGACCAACAAATATTTATCTCAAAAACAGCCGCTCAACATGACTTGGCATTACTTTAACTCTTTGAAAGACTGCTAAATGACAAAATTTAAAATTGTCTCTGTTGGAAGCATTTTCAATCGGCAGACGACAAGTTATCTAGATAATTGCGATATTAAACCCCCAGAAAAATATGTACTAATTTATCTGTATTTATTAGCTAATTACTGTTCTTCAGACTGAAGGAAATTGGGGGAAAAAAATGTGCCTGATGTGGGACTTGAACCCATGACCCCTGGAACATTAGTATGGCAGCTCTACCAACTGAGCTTGCGGGGCAACTGGTCGTGAGTCCACCCAACGTTGACTACAACAAAACATAAATACTGATCCATTTTCTTTATATAGTTGCAAAATTATTTCAGTGAACCTCACATATCCAACACAGTGTAGCCATTTTGTTGAGCAGTGTATCACAGGGAGTGAGAATAAATGAGCATTTAACAAACAAACTGACTATAGTGAAATCACATGTGGTGAATATTACTGTTTTGCTTTGTCAGTAAACCATATTTTGCTGTAACTCTTGTAAATGATAATAATATCAACAGATCATATGACACCATCAACCTTGATTTTGATAAACTGTTTATGGCTTATGAGAAAAACAAAATGCCGCTAAAATTCAATATATCACCACTTAAGATGATTTGACAATAAATGTGGCACAAATGATGGAGTATGTGGCATCAAAAAGGGTAGAAAACATTGTGGGCATAGGATAAATTCTGGTTTTTTTCCTTTTTTAAAAGTGATCATTGTTAGAAAGTCTAGATTGTCTGGTAAAGGGTTAACTTAAATCTTTACCAAATGGTAAAATTTTAAACTAGTCCTTATCAAAAGTATTAAAATTGAAATTTGATATGGGAAGGCTAGAAAACATTGTGGAAAAGGAGAAAATGCTTGTTACCAGGATTTTCTTCTTTTCCCACAATGTTTTCAAAAGCTGTTTTCTGAAGGTTGATAAAAGTCAGGATTGTGTAGTAAAGGGTTAAGTACTGGTTACACTGGGTGCTGAGGACAGACTGAGGTAGTTAATTTTGATTATTAATAAATTTCTACATGCTTAAAAAAATAACCAAGTTTGTCAGGTTCTGTTTTTTCATTTTGTATAGTATTTGCTTAGTCTGTCTGTCTGTCTGTCTGTCCTTCCCTGCCCATATGCCTTTCCTGTCTGTTTGTTGCCTGCTTGCCTGTGTATCTGTTTTCGTGTTTTTTTTTTTTTTTTTTTTATAACTTAAATTTGAAATAACTTTACAAAAATGTTGACCAAACCGAGATGATGCGTCAAAAGTCACGTCCATCGCTTAAAGGTCATAGTCACAGCAAGGTCAAATGTGTTTTTTGGGTGTACTGTTTGTGTTTGGCCTGTAACTTGTTTAATTATGAAGGAATGTCAGTATAATTTGTAAGATTTCTCAACCACATGTAAACGATGTGTCAAGCATCTGCTAGTGTATCAGTTTTAAGATTTTGTAGAGCATCAGGCTTGGTTCCAAGCATCAGAAGATTTTTCATGTCAGTTTTATCATACTTTGCAGAGGTTTCAGACTATAAGCAGAAAGACAGATGAAGTAACACAGCAATCAACATTAAAGCGAATACAAAAGATCCAGAAGTCGGTCTTAGAGACAGGTAGGTCAAATACATGCTCTTCTATGAAAGAACAGAGTTGTAGAAAAATAATTTTTTTTTTTAGCTACCTAAGCACATGATGTTCAAAGTAACTTTTTGTAATCTTGGTGTGGTCAGAATCAGTGGGCAGTTGATCTCCTCATCTTAAACCCATCAATAGACAAAGGGCGTATTCCATTCACCTGTTCTGGCACATTGCACTGTGTTCCGGAATACTCTTCTGGAACGGGCAAAAGGAATATTTCCGCACATAAGCACTGTTCTGGAATGATGTTCTGAATGGAGCATTTTTGGAACATTGTTCTTATCAGTATCAAAAATGCTTTGTCTCTCATTTGTTCTACACCTGATAACAATATTGCAGGTCAATATTGGGTATATGTGTCTTATCCCCTTTCAATCTATTGTTGGCGATTAGAATGCTATTCTAACCTATGTCATAATTAAACTTCAATCTATCGCAAACTTTTCTAGAAAATAGGGAAGTTGTATGGGCATACTACATCACCTCAAGATAATTTGCTGAGGGTTAGTTGTTACAATCACATAACTCTTTACCAAACATCAACATTTCAGACTTGTCCAAAGTGAAAGCATTTGCAGACGACAACGTCAGTGTGACTCCAAAATTGAACTTTGTCCTGGGATGGGTAGAAAACAATGGGGGTAATGTAGAAATTGCTGCTTGCCAGCAATTTCTCCCTTTTTCACACAATGTCTTCAAAAATATTCCTTTTCTCCTATTATTTCGATGAGGACAAAACACAATTAGTTGCAAGTTTTTTTTTTTTATGCACCTAACTGGGTGTCGACTGTTTTACAGTGCTGATGGTAACAGCACTTTGATTTATACTCTGGTCATATGGACTGGAGAATTCTGAGCTTTTTTCAAAGTACATTAGTGCCAAGACACGAGGAAATGAGAAGACAATTGAAACCAACAAAATGGCTTGGCGTTCAGCATGGATCTAGAGCACCCTGCACATCTGTGAGGCCTGTTCATGATCCATACTGTTTTTGCAGCAAAAAATTGTACGTCCTGCAGGCCATCTTGTAACATGTGAGGACATGTTCAGCAGGTGCACTGCACCTCGAATTATTCAGAACAGTCAGAACATGTTCTGAAGAACACAGTACCGTGTTCTGAAATACTCCATTGATCTAGAACATGTTCGGAGTAGCGAAAGGAATACGCCCAAAATTTTAAACTTGCCTGTAATGAAAGCATTTGCAGACCACTGGACCACTGAAATATGGCTGAAATGATGGATTTATCTTTGAAAGGGTAGAAAACATTGTGGGAAATGGAGAAACTGCTGCTCACAACTTGTCACAAGCATTTTCTTTTGTTCCCACAGTGTTTTCAAAAGCTTTTTTATTCAGGGTCATTACACCCAGATTCTTTAGCAAAGGGTTGTATCTTATCTCTTGTGTACTAGGGGCCACATTTTCAGTCCAGTGTTCATAAATATTTGTCAGGTTGTTTGGAGAATATTTTTCACCAGACCTCCAGATAAAAGGGAGTGATAGTATTCTAAATCCATTATTTCTCTTCCAAACCCTATGTTGTGGGTACTCATTAGAATTGTCTCGAGACGATTCTAATCAGTACCCATAACATAGGGTTTAGTGGTAGTCGTGACTAATATTTTCAATTTTGAAATCAAAATCACGCTCTGTATCTGGAGCTCTGTTTTACAATTTAGAAAACAGGTCACCTTTTGTCAGCAAGTAGGTTACCATGGTCAACCTGTTGTTTTCTCTGTAACCCTCACTTTTTGCCTAACCTGCAAAAAACTTATGAGAATGTTTGCATTGATTATATCTGTTGGACAAGGCTGAAAATGGGTCACTTTAAGTTGAAAGGTTGTTAACTATGTCTCATCTTAGATTATCTTGTGTGTGTTTCACAAGCTGCATTCTTTGCCTAATTTTCATGAAACTAAATTGTATTTCTGAACATTTTTCATGATAATACAAGTTTATCGAGAATACATTACTGTGCATATTGTAAGTATAGTACATTGTCAGTATACTTTTACAGTAAAATTTACTTATCATGCTTATTGATTCAGTAATGGAGGAGAGAGAGAAAGAGAGGGGTGGAGAAAAGCATACATGTACATGATTCAACAACAGCATAACATACTGGTATGGTTAGCAAGAATTAGAAGACTAATACATTCAACAACATTATCTGGGACAAATTTGGATATATGGGTCAGCCTGGTTCAGACAGTAGGTCATTGGGTGAAATCTCAGAAAACCCTTTTTGTAGTTTAAAAGTCGTACTTTTTGTCCACTTCTCTGGAAATTTGGTTAGAAATATCCTGTTAATCTATTTTCTGCTTGAGAAGTTGATATTGTAAGATCTATTAAGTTCTATCTCACAAATAATTTTGATGGGGAAAAAAAACAAGAGGGGAAATGCTATTGACGTATGATGTGATCATTTCATTCATTTTCAGTTCAAGACCATTTGAAGTCAGCTGAAGAAAAAGAAATTCTCCAGAAACACAGTGTTGTCTTAGATTCTCCATTTAATCAGTTAGAAAAAGGGGATATTGCTCAGAGAGAGACTGGGGAGAAAACTAAATCAACAGGAAAAGAAAAGTCAGTGATCTGATATTTTTCTGATAAGAAAGATCCACTCTGTGTGAAAAGGGAGTTTAATACATCTGCAAAAAGTATCAACCAAGGTCAATCTGAGTCAAAACTTTGTTCTGTTGGTGAATTTTCTGCATGTCAAAGGAAAGCCTACCTCATGATTTACTTGGTTCTTAGACAAAATGGATTTTATGGATCCATAACTGTGGGATGTCATGGTTGGTATAATGGATCACAAGATGCATAAAACCCTTTTCACCGGAGCATGGCTCAAATATTTTTTTTCATGTCATTGCTTTACCGCACAATCTCAAGTTTTAACGACCCTGAGGAAGAGGCCTTTTGAAAACATTATGAGAAAAGGAGAAAATGCTGGTAATCTGGGGATTAACCCTGCACCAAACAATCCCCAGTTTTAATGACCTTGTGGGAGACACTTTTGGAAGCATCATGGAAAAAGGAGAAAATGATGGATAACCAGAATTTCCTTCTTTTCCCACGATGCTTTCTGTCCTATCAGAGACATTAAGCTCATCTGTGCCTATTTTGAATTTGCCATCTGCAGCTGTTTTAAATTTGGAAGAATCTAAAATTAATTTGTCATATGGGAAAGGTTTAATGTATCTTCAAAAAGCATCGACACAGGTCAGCCTGTGCAGTCCGAACAGGCTGACCTTGTTTGAAACTTTTTGCTTTTGGTCACTTTTCTGCATTAGGACAGACCTACCTCATGATGTTGTCAGCTGTTAGATAAAATGGACTTTATGGTTCCATAGTTATGTGTTGACTTCCTTGGTATAACGCATCAGTGAGATGCAATAAACCCCCTTTTTCCACAGCATGGCTCAATTATTTTTTTCGCAGAGATGAAGGATTGGAAGAGCTGAACAAGTATATGGGTATAAATGACCACTTGTTGAAAGCAGACTCCAGCAGGCAGTATGCAAAGTCAGGGCTTGAAAAACAGTTGGATAAGGCTGTTGCCAGTGGTAATGTTGTGGCAGCTGAACACTTAAGTGACCAGTTGGCAGCGAGAGATGTGCGTATATATGTTGTTTAATCCTTTACAAAACAATCCAGTGTTTTACGGACCCTGATGAGGAAGCCTTTGGAAAACATTGTGGAAAAAGGAGAAAATGCTGGTAACCAGCATTTTCTCCTATTACCATAATGTTTTCTTCCCTTTCAAAGACAAAAGCAATCTTTGGAGCTTCTTTAATTTTTTTGTCTGCAAACATTTTCAATATGGATGATTATTCTATAGTTTTGTCATAGGGTAAAGAATTTAACTGGGTGACATTAGACAGTTTTGTGAAGTGTTTTTGATTTTTTAGTAATCTTTTACTAAACACATTTAACACTCCTGAGTTTTAACAAACTCAAAGAAAAAGACCTTTGAAAACATTATGGGAAAAGGAAAAAATGATGGTAACCAGACTTTTCTGCTATTCCCACAATTTTTCTGCCCTTCCAAAAGTTTTTGATATTTAAGTCACATTTTATTTGTCATCTGCAAATGCTTCCAATTTTGGTGAGTCTAAAATTTTGTTGTTTGGTAGAGAGTTACCTGTTCACCAAATGACAAAATGTTAGACTGATCAAAATTGATACCACTTGCAGGTGATAAATGTGGCTCAAATGAGGGAATTTGTCTGTGATAGGTACAAAATTTTGTGGCAAAAGAAGAAAATGCTGGTATTTTCTCCTTTTCCCACAATGTTTTCAAAAGCCTTTTTTCTGGGGGTCTTTAAAACTCGGGATTGTATGGTAAAGAGTGAGGTAAGTTTAATCTATCAATTTAATCTCTTGATATATAAAGTCTTCAAACTGTAACAACAACAGTTTGATTGTACCCAGTGAAATAATCAACCTATTGCCATTTTGGACTATAACATCATATGCAAAAATTTAAAAAAAAAAACCCTTATCTGTATTAACTATACATGTATATCAATATTGAGGCTGTTAAAAGGTCAGGTCCCTCTAAATATTGTCTTCAGAAGGTAGCTAGTTAACCTTTTACCAAACAACCATGTGTTTTAACAACCCTGAAAACTGTGTCACAAAATACAGGTAACTGACAGCTTTCTGTTTTAACAACACTGTTTTTCACCCTTTCAAGGACAAATCCATTCCTTGTAGCCACTTCTGTTTTTGTCATCTGTAAAAAAGGTGTTCATATGGACAGAGACCTTTAAAATTTCCTTTTCTCGCATAGAGCAAACTGTTACCAAATGACAAAATTTTAGACTCATGTACATGTATATGAAAAGTATTTACAGACAAAATATTTCTTATCCCATTACCACACATTTCTTATGTTTTAACGACCATGAGGAAAAAAACGTCTGAAAACATTGTGAGAAGAGGAGAAAATGATGGTAACCTGCATTTTCTCCTATTTCCACAATGTTTTCTACAGTTTCAAAAACAAATCCTGAAAGTTTAGCTACATTTGTCATCTGCAGCCGCTTTTGATTTGGACAAGTCTAAAATTTTGTTTTCTGGAAAAGGTTTAAATGATGGGATTGGTCTTTGAAAGTATAGAACACATTGATTTAAATAGTAGAAATTCCACTCACCAACATTTTCTTCTTTTCCTGCAATGATTTCAGTCGCCAGTTTCGTAAGGATCTTTGAAACACAATATCATCATATAAGGAGTAAAAGAATAATCTGCCTGCATTTTGTTTTGTAGTATGGTGTCCGAATAACAGAGGCCTTTGAGGCAAAGGAATATCTAAAAAGAAAAAAGGTATTACTCAGTGATTAAATCTATATACAAAAAAATTGGCCTCTTACCAAATGATCATATATTTTTATGACCTTTAACTCTTTACCAAACAAAAGCATTAGCAGACATCAAAATACATGTGACTTAAATTATTGGATTTGTTTCTGAAAGGTCAGAAAATATTATGAGAACCGGAGTAAATGCTGGTAACCAGCATTTTTCTCCTTTCCCACACTGTTTTCAGAAACCTTCCTCTGCGAAGTCGTTAAAAGTCGGGATCGGGTGGTAAAGGTTTAAGAAGGAAGTTTTCGAAAAGGTTGTTGGGAACAACTCTTTGAAAATGGAGAAAATGCTGGTACCTAGCATTTTTTTCCTCTTTGCTCTTATGGTTTTCAACCCTTTCAAAGACAAATACTATCATTTTGGGCACATGTACCATATACAATGCTATCTGAACTTTTGCTGGGTGATGAGTTGAGAAAATATTAATCTTGTGTTTTAAAAGGAAAATGATGTGGAAAAAGAAGAAAATGTTGGTAATAGCATTTTCCATCATTTTACAATGTGTTTTCTATCCTATGAAAGACAAATTTTAACCTTTCGAAGTGGATAGGTCTTAAAATTTTGACTTTTTGTGAAGAGTTACATGAGGACTTGGCTATAAATGGACATTTAGTAGAGGGGTGGGGGGGAAGAGGGAGGTTATTTTCTTTCTGCATCTTGAAATATTCATAAAGTATGTTGCTTATGTATGAACAACTTGTCATACCAGTTTGTCTTTCTTTGAATAAACTTGAATGTTTGATACTGTAGGATACTACAAGATAAAGTGTGAAACAATGTCATACATGGAATATATATCTTCTCACATTTTACAAAATATTTGTCTTTAACAGGAGGAAGACGATAGCATTAAAGCCAAGAAAAAGAAGAAGTTAGCATGGGGGTAAAGTATTGAGTCTGATCTTGTCTATTCATAATCACATCATTTGATGTTATTGTTGAAGTTTTTGAGCTTTTGCAATGAAGGAAGGTCATAAATTACATGCTACATAAATACTGGTGGATATTGTTTCTTCTCCTGTGCTGAACCCTAAGGCTGCTAAGCATGACTAAAGGACCTTTTGTGGACAGTGTAGATCAAGATCAGACTGCACAGAATGTGCAGTCTGATCTTTGATCTACACTGTCCATTGAGATATTTTTCCCCCAAAAAAAACCTTTGAAATAGCAAAATTTGGGTTTTTACTGTCAGCTTGAAAGTTTCGTTTCACTTATTCAACAGGATATGGTTACCAGCATTTTCTGCTTTTCCTGCAATGTTTTCAAAAGTCCTTCACCTCAGTGTGGTTAAAACTCGTGATTTTGTAGTAAAGGTTTAATGCATCTGAATGATGAAATCATCCCATAATTAGGGATCTATAAAATCCAATTAGTATGCAGTATGGTTGACTGGATCTGGATGTAGAATAGTCCATGGACATGCAGAAAGTTAACTAATAGCAAAAAGTTTTGACCCCATGTCAGTCTTTGCTGAGTGCACAGGCTGACATGGTTGATACTTTTACCAGATGCATTAAGCCCCCTTCTCACAGAGCATGGCTGAATTAGATTTAAAATTAAAATGTTTCAGCCTAAGTAGAAATTTCATGGAAATGAGAAGAACTTTCATTTTCATAATTGTTATCTTTCTCTGATTTACACTTTTCATAATTTGGTTTGTATTAACATTATTAGAAAAAGGAGAAAAAACAAAATATGTACGTCATAATCAGCCTAGATGCTTTCTGTATTTTGTTTGAGAATGTAGTTGTTTAAAATGGCATTTAACTTTTACAGCCATGATTGCAGAAACTGAAGTATGATTCGGTATTGTTTGCAGAACTCTATAACCAGTAGAGAACTACCAAGGGTATCCCTTAGGTCACTATGAAAGCACACTCCATTAGAATGGAGGTGGGGGATCTTTTGGCACGTTCAGGGGCTGTCATTCACTCTCTCTTCAGAAAGACATATTCAAATGTATATACATACCCACTGCAGTATGCCTTGACAGTTGACACTCCACAGACCTGTTAGCTTATGCAGATATGGGTAATTTCCAGTAAAGAGGAAAGACTTGAACAAAACAGTTTCAAGTCTTAGTTTTGGCTAAATGTCTCAAAATGGGAGAGAGTGTAGCTCGAAGATTAGGGCCTCTATTCACAGTACTTTTCCAACTTTTGGAGTTAAGATTCTTTGTGAATCGTAATCTTTTGGAAAAAAATCAAGAGTGCCTATTATAGTTGGAAATCTTGCCACAGGATGCTTTCAAACTTAAACATCATTTAACTCTTTACCGAACGACAACATTTTAGACTGGTCCAGATTGAAAGCATTTGCAGGCGACAAAATAAATGTGACTCAAAAATTGAAATTTGTTTTGGGAAGGATAGAAAACATTGTGAGAAAAGGAGAAAATGTTACCAGCATTTTCTCCTTTTCCTATAATGTTTTCTAAAGGCCTCTTTCACAGGGTCGTTAAAACCCGGGATTGTGTGGTAAAGGGTTTAACAATGTTTATCAGTGAGAGACATATGAAGCCTTCACCAATCTGTGGAAAGAATTTGGCCAGGCTTTGGAATTAATTCAGCAACCCTGGGTTTCAAGTCCGACTTAGTTTGCAGGCTTGGCATTTTTTATCGATAGATGTCAACTTACCTCCTGTAACCAAGGTCCAGTGACATAATTTTCTTCTCTTTTTTTTGCAGATTTGAGCACAAGCAGCGATGGGAGACCAAGAGTAACATGTGAAAATTGTGAAGCTTGTGTTTATATATTTGTATCATATCCAGAAGTGGCTGATTGAATAACAGAAGTTAGATGATTTTTGTTATATTCCACTAATGCTGTGTAATCTCATGAATATTCAAAGAAAAGAATCCAAAAACAATGGACAAGTTAGTTTTTAAAATCAAAACCAAAAATATTTTGGACTTTATAGGTGCTGAGATGCAGAAAATGACAAACACATTTGTCATTTCAAATCTGGGCAATAATTTGTGATTTAGGACCTACATTTTAAGATGAAAACAAGAGACACACATTTTTCGAGTTTTCCTTTCACTGAAAGAATATCAATATGTACTACATCATTTCAAGCAAAATATGCTATCTCATAGTCCTGAGTGCCCATTTCAAGGTTCCTCTGATTGTAGATCCGTATCAGATAAAGTTAGTAGATTCATTACAGTGTAATATTAGTGCTATAGTAGAGTCGGTAACAGACTCATTTGAGGTATGCATCTGCGAAAAGTATCGACCCAGGTCAGCCTATGCAGTCCGCACAGGCTGACCTGGGCCGAAACTTTTCACTTTTGGTCAATTTTCTGTATGTCCAAGGACCAGTCTACCACATGAATAAGTCGGTTGTTTAAAAAAGTGGCTATTATGGATCTATAATTATGTGATGGCGTCATAGGCATAAAGCATCACGGAGAGTATTAAACCCCCCTTTGCCAGAGCATCGCTCATATGTTTTAACTCTTTACCAAACGACAGTATTGTAGACCAGTCCAAATTGAAAGCATTCGCAGACAACAAAATAAATGTGACTCATACATTGAAATTTGTTTGGGGAAGGCTAGAAAACATTCTGGGAAAATGAGAAAATGCTGGTTACCAGCATTTTCTCCTTTTCCCACAATGTTTTCCAAAGCTTTCTTTGTAAGAGTGGTTAAGAGTCGGGATTGTGTGGTAAAGGGTTAAATCCTGGTGATATGATGTTGCTTTATTTCAAGCTATGTAGCACTCGGCTTTTTGTTGAGATTTCATGTTGGTACAGGATCTTCTGAGTTTCTCTATAGACGGGTAATGCTACTGCATTCATTCCAAAGAGCGCCTAATAATGGAGGAGCACCATCAGTAATAGGGATTTACTAGAGTTGTCTTTATGGTCGTTCCCATTGCAGCAGAGTTGCTGCTTAATATAGAAACAAATGAAAGAATGTTCACTTATGAAGCAATATTGGTTGTGCTTTCAATAATGATTGGATTCACTACTGATGTATTAAGCAAGCAAGTGTCCGGGTCTATGTAAGTATTGACAAAATGACAGAGGTTGGCTGGGGAGAGACAAATGGAGATGTGCTTGTTGTTTGGCTTGACTTGGGAGAGGTGCCTTTTTTGACTGTATGACATCATATATCCCTTAGCTTTGTCAAAATATGCAGTTTAGTCACATTTGGTATTAATTCAATATCACATGAATTTTGTGTTGGTGTGTTATTGTTTTTATCTTACTTATCATTTAGAAACGACACAAACTGGGCAAAGTCTAACAGTGACTTGTTGGGAAAAACAAAATACAAGAAAATGGCCACCTATGTCATAACCTATGTGCATCGTCAAATACATGATTTTTTTGTGAAAAGGTGTAATAGTGTTGATACACAAAACAGTGTATGTGAAAAAAATTAGTCCTGTTGATACACAAAACAGTATATGTGAAAATGTGGTGATACAAGAAACGTTGTACGACAGGATATTGTGAAGATGTGTATACTGATGATACATAAAGTACCATCATGTGATTTGGCAAGGTATTATGTGATAATGCTTAGTACTTGTACTAACGATACATAAAACCAGAAATGTGTTTTACTGGTGAACATAAAACATAACTCTTGTAGATTATTATGTGAGAATATGTTTCATGTGTGATACATAGTTCTCACATGATACATACATATGACATCATGCAAAAATGTGTTGTGCTGGTAATACAGACAAAACTGTTGTAGCATATTTACAACAGCACTGCACGCAGGTGCCAACACTCGGCTGCAGTTGTTGTAGTGAAAATTCTTTATCGAAAAAGGGGCATAACTGTCAAAAATATTTTGATGGTTAACTGCCGCTGTTGTATAGGTTCTCCATTTGATAATTAACAACTAGTCCAGAATAGATGAAAATATCTTCAGTAATGACAGAGATATTATAAAGTGTCAAAGTATTTGAAACTTCTAAGTTGAAAAGGGGGCATAACTGTGCCAAAATAGTTTGATGGTTACTTGCCCCTATTATATGGGTTCCCCTCTTGATAGTTCACAACTAGTCCGAGTGAGAGTAATGACAGAGATATTATAAAGTGTCAAACATTTGCACCTCGACGACGCAGACGAAGACATCAGGGCTGTGACAATACGTCGACGTTTCCTTCAAATGCAGTCGATCTAGTAAAAAATGTATCAATTAAAATACAAAATTTTATATATGTATATGCCGGTATTTTTGTGAAAATATGAAGTACTTGTGATACCCAGAACAGAAGAAAGACATTATATTATGTGAAAACATATTGTTGTGTTGATTAACCCTTAACTGCACAATGCCGCCTTTTAACGACCCTGGGAAAGAAGCCCATTGAAAACATTGTGGAAAAAGAGAAAATGCTGGTAACCAGCATTTTCTCCTTTTCCCACAATGTTTCCTACCCTATCAAGGAAAAAATGCACCATTTGAGCCACATTGAAATTGTGCAAATCCTTCGAATTTGGACAAGGCTAAAATTTTGTTGTCTGGTAAAGGGTTAAGGAATAAGAGAAGAAAGAGATGGAGAAAGAGTGCCCATACCTGTATGAAATTGGCACTTTACCTCAGGCAAAGTTTCGATTCACGCAATAAGACTCTTTGAAAGTATTGTGGCAACAGGCAGCTTGTAATGAACGATTTCACCTTTTGCCTTGATATTTTCACATAAAACTTGTATTAACCCTTTACCTGAGGAGAAAGTTTTTAAACTTGTCCAAACCGAGCCCATGTAGCGTAGTCGGTAGCGTACACGACCTCGGAACAGAGGGTCGCTGGTTCGAATCTCTAGCTTGGCCAATATCTTTCCGATATATATTGATGGTCATTGCGACATGATTCATTTTTCCTCTCACCCCGTTAGTCATTATTTCGACGATGATGATGTGGGAAAGCTCCCAATGGCTCAGAAGAATATTGTGCAAAGCACTGGCAAAAGAAACTCCAGGAATGCATTGATAGGTACATTGGAAGCCGCGATATAACTGAAATAATGATGAAAACGGCGTTAAACAGCATACAAAACTATCTGACCAAATAAACTTGTCAAAAGTGACGCATTTGCAAAGGAAAATTCCAATGAGCCACGCTCTGGCAAAAGGGAGCTCAATGCATCTCCTTGATGCGTTATACCAATAAAGCCAACACATAATTATGGATCCAGAGTAGCGATGTTTTCTTAACAGCCGGCTGAATCATGAGGAAGGCTGGTCCTTGGACATACAGAAAATTGACCAATAGCGAAAAGTTACGGCCCAGGTCAGCGAAACTTTTCGCAGATGCATTCAGCCCCCTTTACACAGAGCATGGCTCAAATACATGTACTCATATTTCTCAGATGATGGACTTCGTCTTTAAAAAGGAAAAAAAAAACATTGTGGGAAATGGAGAAAATGCTGGTTACCAGCATTTTCTCGTTTTCCAACAATGTTTTTAGGAGTCTCCTACTTCAGGGTCATTAAAACACGGGATTGTCAGGTAACGGGGTAAGGGTAAATTAACCCTGTACCTCACAATCCTGACTTTTAACGACTCTGATAAAGAAGCCATTAGAAAACATTATGGAAAAAAGGAGAAAATGCTGGTTACAGCATTTTCTCCTTTTCCCACAATGTTTTCTACCATATCAAAGAGAGAAATCATCATTTCAGCTACATTAAGTTTTTCGCATGCAAATGCTTTCACTTTCGTGGAGTCCAAAATTTTGGTGTTTGGTAAAGGGTTGAGCCGTGATTCAGACTGTTTATTGTGCAAGGATGTTATGAATGTTATGTTTGGACTTGATAAAGGCCCTTGAAAATATATCACGTTTGATCAGACAGCGATGTGTACCCTTTACTCCACACTTTAGACTTGGTGACGATATGAAAGAAGGCTTTTCGAAAGCATTGTGGGAAAAGGTGACAATGCTGGAAACCAGCATTTTCTCCCTTTCTCACAATGTTTTCAAAAGCCGGCCTTCTCGGGGTCGTTAAAACGAGGTATTGTGTGGTAAAGGGCTGAGTTCAAACTGAAAACATTTGTCGGCTACATATACAACGTTTCTGAACTCTCTTTACCAAACGGCAAAATTTTAGCCCTGTCCGAATTGAAAACATTTGCAGATAACAAATTCAATGTGACTCGGAAACTGAAATTTCTCTTTGGAAGTAGAAAAATGTTGGAAAAGAAGAAAATGCTGGTTACCAGCATTTTCTCCTTTTTCCACAATGTTTTCAAAAGCCATCTTCTTTAGGGTCGTTTTAAAACTTGGGACTGTGTGGTAAAGGGTTAAATGATGACATGTCGTTGGAATGGTAAAGAAAACCATTAAGCCTTTTAAATACAATGTATTTTCGCTTTTTCGTTCCACAATATCTTCAAAATCCGACTTCTTCAGTGATGTAAAAACACGAGAATGTTTCTAAAAGGATTTTAAAGGGTTGTACCGAAACGAGCGTGGGCGAGTGTACGGGGAATTGGAAATTTACGGCTTACACCTGCTTCTTGATAAAAGCAATTTCTGGGAACCATACCTAGACATTTGATTTTTTTTGACTTCCACGAAAAATGAATATTGTAACGTTACGCTTATAATGTCTGACAGGAAAACAGTTCAGCCATGAAATTTGAAAACTTTTTGTATTTATCGATTTCGTCGTAATCTTAACTACTATTTTTACCCATTACCAGACGCCTTTTAAGTCTTTCATCTTGTGCAATTTGTTGTTGATAATGAATTTCGATTTCTTCATCTGGCCTGCATCAGGCGGTAAAAATCATTTTCGGCATAGCTGAATGTGCTGGCTTTTTACCTACGTTTTGGAATTGGTGACAAGTGAATAGATAAAAGTGTTTGTATGGTTAAAAAAATGTAGACCTGTTTATTTTAACCCTTTACTACACAGTCCCGAGTTTAACGACCCTGAGGAAAAGACCATCTGAAATCATTGTGGGAAAGGGAGAAAATTCTGGTAACCAGAATTTTCTCCTTTTCCCTCAATGTTTTCTACTCTATCAAAGACAAATTTCATTATTTGAATCATTTTTAAATTATCGTCTACAAATGCTTTCAGTCATTTAGACATGTCTAATTTTTTTGTCTGGTAAAGGGTTAAGGGCCCTGCCTTTTTGCTGGCAAATTGACCCCGTCTTTCTTTTTTGAAGATATTTCTTGTTTAAAATCATTCCTTCTTGCGGGCTAGTCTCTTTTCACGGTCTGTACAGAGCTGTGGCAAAACTGTGAATTGGTTCCATATTTATTATTATTTTTGACAATATAACGTTCGAATATGAAAGGACAGAGTGATCGGACTAGAAGCTGGGCTAGTGCACTATTGCTCATGGGCAACTGTTTAGTGTGTGTCAGGGGCGTCTCAGATGCATTGTTAACCATATCCTGCTAAACAAGTTAGATAAAATCTTTAAGCCTGTCAGGAAAACCCGCATAATGTTATTTATTTTTTCAGGGAAATATCTTCTTATCGGAGCGTGTAGATCCAAGATCAGACTGCACGTTCTGTGCAGTCTGATCTTGATCAACACTGTCCGTAAGAGGTAACTGAGTTGCACTTAGCAGCTTACCGTTTAAGATCGTCTTTGGACATCCCGTCCTCCCGGAACAGGTTTGAGTAGCTTTTTGCGAACAGTTTAAATAAAGATCAGACTGCACAGAACGCGCAGTATGATCTTGGATCTATACTGTCCGCTTCCTATAGCAATATATTGGCTTTTTTTCCCAATTAAAAAGATCAGAGCCTTTTGGGCGCTGGTCGGAGTACACAAAAACGGTTCCATGTCCGTTACGCCCTTTCAAAAGCCGTCGAGCCCCGTAGATAATAGTAAGTCTTAGTTAGTTCGATCCTTAGCGGGGATTTTTTCAAAGAATTTATGATTGCCACGGGACTAATTCCTCTCTCACCGCTGAACAGAGGTTTGACAGTGTTTATGAGAGGAAGCAGCACAGTGGTTCAGAGAGAAAGTAGTGCAAAGTACTGGGAAAAGAAACTTATTAGAACGCAAGGATATATGCACAGGCCGCGGCAATATAATAGAAATAATGTTGAAGACGGCGTTGAAGACTGTATTTATGCGAGGAACCTGCAAAGTGGTTACGAAAGAAAGTTGAGCAAAGTACTAGTACTCGGAAAAGAAATTCCAAGCACGCTTGTACATAGGCGCAGACAGCGGCGATACAACAGAAATAATGTTGAAAACGGCATTACACACCAAACAAAGACACCAAAAGCCAGTGACGGCCTTGAACTAGAAAGGACATGAAAAAAGTCGAAACGAAGTTAAAAACGATGACGAGATGGGTACTTCAAGTGGCTTTACCAAAGTTTACCAAACTACAACCTTTTACACCTTGTCTATATTGAAAGCATTTGCAGACGACAAATTAAATGTAGTTCAAATGGGATTTGTCTTTGATTGGGTCCATATTGACATCGTTTGCAGACTACTTTTATAAAATGTGGCTAAAATGACGGGATTTGTCATTGATGGGGCAGAATACATTGTAAAAAAAGGAGAAAATGTAAGATAAAAGACAGGTCGAAGTAGCTTTAACGCATAAACTGCTTAGTGGATGGAATGAAAAAATTCTAGCAAATTGTAAAGGAGAATCCCAAATATTGAAATAGCATTATTTACTAGGAAATCTCACCGTGTCGGAAAGTGTTGATCCAAGATCAGACTGCACATTCTATGCCGTCTGATCGAGATTTACACTGCTGCAAAAACGCCTCCAGCGGCTGGCGCGCTCAACAACAAAAGGGTAAAACCGAGGATATCAGGGCACTTGAAGTTTGACCTTTTACAGTTTTTAGTTTTAACCCTTTACCACACAGTCGGGGGTTATAACGACCCTGAAGAAGAAGCATTTGAAAACATTGGGGGAAAAGGAGAAAATGCTGGTAACGAGCATTTTCTCCTTTTTCCCGGCAATGTTTTTTTCATCCTGACAAAGACACATCCCATTGTGCTGTATTTAAATTGTTGTTTGCTAATGTTTTAAATTCGGCCATGTCTGCAGTTTGCTCGTGTAGTAAACAGTTATAAACATTAAGTGAAAAGGAGCAATTGCTTGTTAAAACCGATTGACCCCCTTTTTTTCACGATGTGTTTTAAGCCTCTTGCGTGTCTTCTTCGTCAGTAAGTTATCATCTTATCATCATCATCATTATCATTTCTGCCCAGTCATCATTCATCGGCAGGATCACTATCAGTTTTGGCCATCATCATCATCATAATAGTAATCATCATCATTATCATCAATATTCCTCTACCAAGTGCAAGGGGCATTATCAGGAAAAGATTACATAATGAAATGGTAAATCACACTCGATGAAAAAAGAAAAAGATGGACCAGCATTTTATCTTATGAAACCGAAAATGAAACACGAAGGTTTTTTCTTTTTCTCCGGGTAAATACTTTAGCCTTGAGATGCTAGGCGAGACTCCGTGCGCTTTTGAGGGCAACATGGACCAAGATCAGGCTGCACAGAACGTAGAACAACAATCTGATCTTGGCTCTATTATGTCCGGTACGGTTAGATTTTTACCTTGAAATGTTTTTTTCTGTTTTTACCATAAGCTGAAAATTTTCGTTTAACCCTTTACCAAATGCAAAAAAAAAAAATTCAGACGTGACTAAATTGAACGCGTTCGCAGACGACATATCAAAAGTGGCTAATAAACACTCCGGGTTCACTTTAACCCTTATCCTGTTAAATAAGTACAGTGAAACTTTCAAGCCGATGGTAAAAACTCGAATAATGCTACTTATTACTTATTTTTGGGAGAAAAATATCTCCTCATCGGACAGTGTAGATCCTAGATCAGACTGCACGTTTTGTGCAGTCTGATCTTGATCTACATTGTCCGCAGAAGGTCAGGGAGTCGCGGTTTAGCAGCGTAAGAGTTAACTTAACCCTTTCCCAAATGACAAATTTTGGACTAGTCCAAATTGAAAGAGTTTGCAGACGACAATTTTAAATTTCATGCAGATGGCAGAAAGGTCTCAAACCAGGTAGAAAACACTGTGGGAAAATAGGTAGAAAACACTGTGGGAAAAGGAGAAATTGCTCGTTACGAGCAATTTCTCCTTTTCCCACGGTGTTTTCAAAAGACTTGTACTGCAGACACGTGAAAACCAGGGCTTGTTTTGGAAAGGGTTAATACCACAGAACCACGCTTGACCCCATGAACATTTTATCAGATATCCTGACATGTCTGACCTACTATTATAAATAACTTATTAAACAAGTTTTTTCGCGTTTTAACCCTCGTCATGCTAAATAAGTTAAACAAAACTTTCAATCCCATAGTAAAGACCCAAATGATGTTATTACAAACTTGTCAGACAGTGTAGGTCCAAGATCAGACTGCATGTTCTATAGAGTCTGATCTTGATCTATACTGTCCGCAAAAGGTCTGTGAGTCGCACTTAGCAGCTTAAGGGTTGACCTTTGTACCACACAACCCCGTGTTTTCCAAAAATCTGAGAAAGAATGCTTTCGAAAACATGGGACTTTCCAACATTTTTTTAAAACCTTTTGAACCATAGATTTCGTCATTTGAGCCTCAGTTTATTATCCGTCTGCTGATGCTTTCAGTGTGCATAAGTCGAAAATTTTATCGTCTGCCAGAGATTTAACAGATCACCTGCATACGTTTTTTTTTTATTCAAGCAGACAATGTGTTTAGAAAAAAAAAAATATTTATAACGAGAAACTGTTGCCTAAGGCACCCCCCCCCCCTTTTCAAGATACTTTCCAGTATTAACTACTGGGCTCGGTAGCGCATTCGTTGGTGTACAAGACTTGACACCAGGGGTGGGAGTCACTGGTTGGAATCCCCAGCTCCGCTTATTTCTTTCCGAAGATTGGTGGTAGCCATTTCGTGAGGATTCAACCCTCTCTCGTCGCTGATCTTTTTTTTCGACGATGGCTATGTGGGAAAGCAGCCAGTGGCTCGGGGAGAATATTGTGTGAAGTATACCTAATGGTAAATTAAACCCACGGAAAGCATGGATAGGTGCAATGGCCACAGCTATATAACTGACTTAATGTTTATAACTGCGTAAAATACCTAACAATCAATCAACCAGATGTTAACCCTGTACTACATATTTCCACGTTTAAACAATTTTTAGGGAGAGAATTTAAAGACATTTTAGGAAAAGGAGAAAATGCTGGTAAGCAGCATTTTCTCTTTTTCCCACAATGTTTTCTGCCCTTTGTAGGACAAAATTTTATCCTTAAATTACGCGAATTATCCATATTTTACCAACATGTTTCCAAAGTTATCTTCAACAAAGGCTGTACTGTAATAAAAAATACATGTAGATCTAAATCAAAATTATTAAAAAAAAACTCTCACTTTCTAACTACTTTCTCACTTTCTTACATCCATCGGGACGGAATTCTTTTTAGCTCTTTATAATTGCTGACCAAAAAAAAAATCCCCCTCTCTCTCTACTTTCTGTTTCACAAATGAAAAGGCATCTTTCCTCTAAATAATGCAATTCTGTAAGGTCAATAGGATTCTGCAAATGTACGTGTACTTTCTACTTTCGATTTAACAAAATCCTGAAAACCCTCGTGCGCATTCTACTTTCGGTTTGTAATTCATATAAATACCTGTCAGACCCGGCGCGGATTTATTCTCGTTTTGTAGCCTGGGCAATATTCACTGACTTTTACGGAGGTATCTCTATACACGGAATTATGGCTAGCGGCAAAGAACTGGTTCCAACCGTAAGTTTCTTTCGTGTATGAATACAGTTATATACATGCAATATGCCACATTAGGTCTAGTTAGATAACAAATTTTGCGAAATAAACTAGATCTTTTTTATTGTTTTATAGGTATTTCTTTACTGTAAAATTGGATTCTGTCAGTGTGATAACCTTGTCGGACCCGCAAGCGATTTAAATAGATTCTTGTGTAGATAGGGCAGACTAAATTTAGTCTGCAAATTGTCCGATAGTTTTAGAAAAAGTCTGAAAGTCAAAGCATTGAATTGTAAAATTCCCAAGTCTCTCTCATTAAACAAATAAATGAATTTTCGGACTTTTTACCCTTTACTATACCATCCCGAGTTTAAACGACTCTGACAAAAAGGAATTTTGGAAGCATTGTGGGAAAAGGAGAAACTGCTGGTAACCAACATTTGCTCCTTTTTCCACCATGTTTTCTATCTATTCAAGGACAAATACTACTCGTTTGAAAAATATTTGTATTGTCATCTGTAAATTGCTGCAATATTGACAAGTCAAAAGATGGCCGAGTGGTAAAGGGGTGCATTCATTGACCCCATTTTTTTGTTCTTGTTAAAATAATCTATTTTTAACTCACCTGAGCACAAGGTGCTCAAGGTGAGCTTTTGTGGTTGTCCGTCGTGCGCCGTGCGTCGTCCGTCGTCAACATTACCTTGTGGACACTCTATAGGCCATATTTCTTACTCAATTGACCTGAAAATGGGTCAGAATATTTGTCTTGATAAAATCTCGGATGAGCTCGAATTTGGGTCACCTGGGGTCATAAACTAGGCCACTAGGTCAAATTAAAGAAATACCTTGTGGACACTATATAGGCCACATTTCTTTCTCAATTAACCTGAAAATTAGTCAGAATGTTTGCCTTGATGAAATCTCGGATGAGTTCGAATTTGGATCACCTGGGGTCATAAACTAGGTCACTAGGTTAAATTTAAGAAATACCTTCTGGACACGCTAGAGGCAACATTTCTTACTCAACTGACCTGAAATTTGGTCAGTGTTTGTCTTAATGAAATCTCGGAAGACTTTGAAATTGGGTGACCTAAGGTCATAAACTAGGTCACTAGGTCAAATTTAAGAAATAACTTGTGACCACTCTTGAGGCCACATTTTCTGCTCAATTGACTTGAAAATTGGTCAGAATGTTTGCCTTAATTAAATCTCGGAGGAATTTGAAATAAGGTGAGCTGAGGTCATAAACTAGGTCACTAGGTCAAATTAAAGAAATACCTTGTGGGCACTCTAGAGGCCACATTTCTTACTGAATTGATCTGAAAATTAGTCAGAATGTTTGTCTTAATGAAATCTCGGAAGACTTTGAAATTGGGTGACCTAAGGTCATAAACTAGGTCACACTAGGTCAAATTTAAGAAATAACTTTTGGGCACTCTAGAGGCCACATTTTTTTTTGCTCAATTGACTTGAAAATTAGTCAGAATGTTTGCCTTAATTAAATCTCGGAGGAATTTGAAATTACGTCACCTGGGATCATAAACTGGGTCACTAGGTCAAATTAAAGAAATAACTTGTGGGCACTCTAGAGGCCACATTTCCTACTCAATTGACCTGAAAATTGGTCAGAATGTTTGTCTCGATAAAATCGCGGATGAGTTCGAAATTGGGTCACCTACGGTCATAAACTAGGTCACTAGGTCAAATTAAAGAAATACCTTGTGGACACTATATAGGCCACATTTCTTTCTCAATTAACCTGAAAATTAGTCAGAATGTTTGTCTTGATGAAATCTCGGATGAGTTCGAATTTGGGTCACCTGGAGTCATAAACTAGGTCACTAGGTTAAATTAAAGAAATACTTTGTGAACACTCTAGAGGCCACATTTCTTACTCAGCTGACCTGAAATTTGGTCAACGTTTGTCTTGATGAAATCTCGGAAGACTTTGAAATTGGGTCACCTAAGGTCATAAACTAGGTCACTAGGTCAAATTTAAGAAATAACTTGTGGCCACTCTAGAGGCCACATTTTCTGCTCAATTGACTTGAAAATTGGTCAGAATGTTTGCCTTAATTAAATCTCGGAGGAATTTGAAATTACGTCACCTGGGATCCTAAACTAGGTCACTAGATCAAATTAAAGAAATACCTTGTGGGCACTCTAGAGGCCACATTTCCTACTCAATTGATCTGAAAATTGGTCAGAATATTTGTCTTGATGAAATCTCGGATGAGCTCGAATTCGGGACAGCTGGGGTCATAAACTATGTCACTAGGTCAAATTAAAGAAATACCTTGTGGACACTATATAGGCCACATTTCTTTCTCAATTAACCTGAAAACTAGTCAGAATGTTTGTCTTGATGAAGTCTCGGATGAGTTCGAATTTGGGTCACCTGGGGTCATAAACTAGGTCACTAGTTAAATTTAAGAAATACCTTGTGAACACTCTAGAGGCCACACTCAACTGACCTGAAATTTGGTCAATGTTTGGCTTGATGAAATCTCGGAAGACTTTGAAATTGGGTCACCTAAGGTCATAAACTAGGTCACTAGGTCAAATTTAAGAAAAAACTTGTGGGCACTCTAGAGGCCACACTTTTTGCTCTATTGACTTGAAAATTGGTCAGAATGTTTGCCTTAATTAAATCTCGAATGAATTTGAAATTGGGTCCCCTGAGGTCATAAACTAGATTACTCGGTCAAATTTAAGAAATACCTCTAGAGGCCACATTTCTTACTCAATTGATCTGAAAATTAGTCAGAATGTTTGTCTTGATGAAATCTCGGATGATTTTGAAATTGGGTAACCTAAGGTCATAAACTAGGTCTCTAGGTCAAATTTAAGAAATAACTTGTGGGCACTCTAGAGGCCACAGTTTTTTGCTCAATTGACTTGAAAACTGGTCAGAATTTTGCCTTAATTGAATCTCGGATGAATTTGAAATTAGGTCACCTAGTATCATAAACTAGGTCACTAGGTCAAATTAAAGAAATACCTTGTGGGCACTCTAGAGGCTACATTTCTTACTCAATTGACCTGAAATTTGGTCAATGTTTGTCTTGATGAAATCTCGGAAGACTTTGAAATTGCGTCAACTAAGGTCATAAACTAGGTCACACTAGGTGAAATTTAAGAAATAACTTGTGGGCGCTCTAGAGGCCACATATTTTGCTCTATTGACTTGAAAATTGGTCAGAATGTTTGCCTTAATTAAATCTCGGATGAATTAGAAATTGGGTCCCTGAGGTCATAAACTAGGTCACTAGGTTAAATTAAAGAAATACATTGTGGGCACTCTAGAGGCCACATTTCTTACTGAATTGATCTAAAAATTGGTCAGAATGTTTGTCTTGATGAAATCTCGAAAGATTTTGAAATTGCCTGACCTAAGGTCATAAACTAGGTCTCTAGGTCAAATTTAAGAAATAACTTGTGGGCACTCTAGAGGCCACACTTTTTGCGCTTGAAAATTGGTCAGAATGTTTGTCTTGATGAAATCTCGGATGAGTTCGAAGTTGGGTCGCTTAGGGTTATAAACTAGGTTACTAGGTCAAATTAAAGAAATACCTTGTGGGCACTCTAGAGGCCACATTTCTTACTCAATTGACCTGAAAATTTGTCAGAATGTTTGTCTTGATGAAATCTCGGATGAGTTCGAATTTGGGTCGCTTAGGGTTATAAACTAGGTCACTAGGTCAAATTAAATAAATACCTTGTGGGTACTCTAGAGGCCACATTTCTTACTCAATTGACCTGAAAATTTGTCAGAATGTTTGTCTTGATGAAATCTCGGATGAGTTCGAATTTGGGTCGCTTAGGGTTATAAACTAGGTCACTAGGTCAAGTTCAAAAAATACCTTGTGGGCACTCTAGAGGCCACATTTTTTGCTCAGTTGACTTGAAAAATAGTCAGAATGTTTGTCTTAATGAAATCTCGGATGAGTATGAAATTGGGTCACCTAGGATCATAAACTAGGTCACAAGGTTAAATTAAAGAAATACCTTGTGGACACTCTAGAGGCCACCTTTCTTACTCAAATGACCTGAAAATTTGTCAGAATGTTTGTCTTGGTGAAATCTCGGATGAGTTTGGGTAACCTGGGGTCATAAACTAGGTCACAAGGTCAAATTAAAGAAATACATTGTGGGCACTCTAGAGGCCACATTTTTAGCTGAATTGGATTGAAAGTTGGTCTTGATAAAATCTCGGCTGAGTTTGAATTTGGCTCACCGGGGTCATAAACTAGGTCACAAGGTAAAGTTAAAGAAATACCTTTTGGGCACTTAAGAGGCCTTATTTCTTACACAAGTGACTTGAAAATTAGTCAGAATGTTTGTCTCGATGAAATCTCAGATGAGTTCGAATTTAGGTCACCTAGGGTCATAAACTAGGTCACTAGTAATAAAGAAATACATTGAGGGCACTCTAGAGGCCACAATTCTTGCTCAATGGACCTGAAAATTAATCTCAGTTTGTCTCGTTAAATCTCGAATGTGTCTGAAATTGGGTCACCTGGGATCATAAGCTAGGTCACCAGGTCATATTAAAGAAATACCTTGTGGACATTATAGAGACCACACTTCTTACTCAATTAACCTGAAAATTGTTCAGTATTTTAGTTTTGATGAATTCTCAATTAAGTTCGAATTTGGGTAACCTGGGGTCATAAACTAGGTCACAAGGTCAAATTAAAGAAATACATTGTGGGCACTCTAGAGGCCCCATTGTTTCGCTCAATTGACTTGAAAATTGGTCAGAATGTTTGTCTTAATTAAATCTCAGATGAGTTCGAAATTGGGTCACCTACGGTCATAAACTAGGTCACTAGGTCAAATTAAAGAAATACCTTGTGGACACTCTAGAGGCTATATTTCGTGCTCAAATGACCTGAAAATTGGTCAGAATGTTTGTCTTGATGAAATCTAGGATGAGTTTAAAATTGAGTCACATGGGGACATAATCTAGGTCACTAGGTGAGGCCACATTTATCGCTTAATTGTCTGGAAAATTGGTCAGAACTAGGTCAAATTTTAAGAAATATCTTGTGGGCACTCTAGTGGCCACAATTCTTGCTCAATTGACCTGAAAATTGGTCAGCGTGTTTTTCTTGATGATATCTCGGATGAGTTGATAATTGGGTCACATAGGATCATAAACAAGGTCACTTGGTAACATTGAAGAAATACCTTTTGGGCACTCTAGAGGCCACAATTATAGCTAAATTGACCTGAATATTGGTCTACATATTGGACTTGATGGTATCTCGGATCAGTTAGAAGTTGGGTTTCATAGGGTCATGAACTAGGTCACCAGGTCAAATTAAAGAAATGTATTGTTGGCGCCGTAGAGGCCACAATTTTTGCTCAACTGACCTGAAAATTTCTTAGAATGTTTGACTTGATATCTTGAATGGGTTTGAAATAGGGTCACATAGGGTCATAATCTAGGTCACTAGTTAAATTTAAGAAATACCTTGTGGGCACTTTAGAGGCGGCAATTCTTGTCCAATACACCTGAACCTTGGTCAACAAGTTTGTTTTGATATCTCGGATGAGTTTGAAATATGGTCACATAGGGTCATAAACTAGGTCACTAGGTCAAATTGAAGAAATACATTTTGGACACTCTAGAGGCCACATTTTCAGCTCAATGTACCTGACAATTGGTCAGAATGTTTGTCTTAATAATATCTCAGATGAGTTTTAAATTGGGATATTATGACCCAGGAGTAAAATTTCACCTATTGACTCAGGTGAGCGATCCAGGGCCATCATGACCCTCTAGTTTATTGCTTTCCCCCTTTAGATCTATATCTTTTTTTCTTCAAAACAGATAATCTTTTCTTCATGTGTATTAAAAGTGCAGTCAGTCAAAGATTCCCAGAAAGATTTTTACCTATCGACGTCAGACCTGTTTTGTTGGTTTTGACCTCTGGAATGTCTAATTGGATTGTTCCGACGGCTTTTTGACGCTCTCACAAGCTACCGGGAATCTCGGTGCCAATCAAATATATAATTCATAATCTGCGATTCTTACGTAATCCAAGTAGGCAGTCTGTGACTATCTTTTACAAACTTGCAGAATTTCAAGAATTTAGATGTAAATGAATGTTGACACCATTAGCTATCTCAATAACATCTAAGAAGATTGTCAAAACTACCGAAATAATTAAGATTGACGACGCTTTCGAAAACATTGCAAAAAGGAGTGGTTGTTCATTTTTTTTGCTACGCTGTTTTCAATATAAACACTTTTTTTCTTGAAATTGGAATTGGTGACGAACAAACTGGCACAAATTATCGATATATACAAAGACAAAAAGATACACAAACAGCAACGAGACTTTCGACAAAATTCATTAATAGTTGATACGTCAGTTTTATTAGACTTTACCTTTTTTTTTCTGCAGGATACAAAATTGGAAGCGAGGCAATTGTTGCAGAGCATTGCCGCTGTTGAGTTGTATCAGGCACAGATTGAGGTGGCCAAGTATCTGGAGTTGGCATACCATGGAGTTTCTGATCACCCGGATGTCGCGAAGGAGGTAAACGAATAAATAGATGAATTAATCAAACGCACATAATTATAAGCCAATGCTAGCTTTAAAAAAAATTGTTTGGATTCTGTTATTACTAAATTATGTAATGTTATGTATCCTTTATGCATGTTGTAATCTAAAAAATGTGAAAGATTTGTCTTCGACCCTCTTTGAGTGACTATTCATTCATATGTTGCACGCAGAAATATGTGGATTTTTTCTTCCTCGTGTGTGTCGTCTCTGGCAATGGTTGTCTTTCGAATCAGAATATAAAAACAAAGACTAAACCAATTCAAGAATGTTCAACTAATCTTGCAACTACCTTTGCCACTGACAGATAAAACATGTCGAACAGCATGAAACTTAAGCCTCAAAAGCGGCCAAAGGTAAACAGTGGGTGCGTTAAAATACATCTAAATTTAATTCATACCATTCAAAACCTGCACAGAAATTATTGTGAAGATGGCAATCTGTTTTTTTATGGTCGATCAAAGCGTTAGCTGCTTGCGGGAAGATAAATTTCAAAACCAGGTAAAACATAAAAGAGAACGAACTTGCAACTTTTGACCTAGTTTTAAAATTCATTTGTCTACCAGCGACTCACACTTGGACCGACTGTACGCAGATTGTCATCTTCACAATATTTTCCATACTTTTGAATGGTATTATTTAATTCCAAATGCACTGTACCAGTAACCGCACCCGTTGTTTACTTTTGCCCGCCGATATTGGGCCTTTAAATGCACATTTCTTTTCAGCACGAGATTCCAATAGACTATTTTTTGAAATACGCACGATTAAAAATGTAAACAGAGGAGCAGACCAAGACACTACATTCCACACGAGTTTCTTCTATTATACTGACATAATGAAGTTGTGGTGTATTTGGGAATTAGGTTGTCCTTCCGTTCGCCCATCCAAAGACGTCCATAGACATGTGTTATAGTTTTCGAACAATTTCTACGAGATTTTTATATTTTAATGGATACTAACCATTGGTCAACACTTTCAGGAGTTGTGACCCTTTGAATGTACTCCTGATCCATGGACTAGACACCAGTAGGAGATATTTCGTTGCTATTTCTAGTTTTCATTATGAAAAAAAAAAATCCATGACGTTTATCGCGGAAACTATAAAATACAACATGTCTCTCCTATCTATAAGATATCTTTTCATGAATTAATTGTCCATTGTAAAAGTAACCTCTCCCAACCTCGTAAGATGACCTCTCCCAACCTCGTATGTAGCATTGATAATTTTAGACACTAGTGCACTATTTCATAGTCAAGCCACCTCGTGCTGAATTCTCTCAACCTCGGTTGGTGATATTGATATATCTATACAAATAGAGAAAAGAGGGTTGGTGACTAGGATGGACAAATTTTATCGAACAAGGCATAGAAATTTTATCCGGTAAGACGATGGCAAACTGGATGAAATTCTAGAGCCAGAATAAAGGAACATTTCCAATCCAAAACACTAGCCATTTATTTTACTTATCATTTTAGTAATAATGTAATATCCATATCCAGCTAAAATTAATATTTCACCCGAAATATGCCCATATTAACATTTTCTTCTACATAATAGTTCAAGTTTCCCTTTACTGTATAGGTTGCGTAAATAATGCCGCGTGAATTACGTCATGAACTTAGCGATGTGACAAAGGATAACCTAAAAAACTCTTTTTTACCTGTTTTTAATACGGAGGAAGAAGCAGCGGATTAACATGTTGAAACAATTAACAGATATTTAAAATCTGCGACAGTTTTCGCTGGCGATTCTCACATTCAATCACGAAGACGTCTCTTCATAAGAAGTCCCGGTTGAAAGATGTACACTTTTTTGGTGGTTAACAAAAGAAATATCCAACACCTCGTTTTAGGATCGAATTTTTTTCAAGTGCCATAAGGCAAAATATTAGGTTTTTTGTTACCTAAACAGACGCTTGTACATGTATAAATGCAGTTTGTAGACCCATCGTTTGCTTACACAATTGAGAAAAAAGAGTAAAGAGCTGAAAGTTCGTTTTATAATGTAAAGCAGATTTTTTTTTAATTTGAAAAGTATCTTTGTAACCTAAGGTAACGGAGCAGGATTAGGACTAGTCCACAAAAGTTTGTTAAATACAGCTGTAGAATTGCAACTTGTGACCGTACAAGAAACACGAGTTTGTGAAGCATCGCTCTGGAAAATAGACCCGTTGAAATAATCTTAACAATTAAAGAGCGAGCTTAACGACAAATTCTCAGACAATTTAAGCAGAATTATACACATATTCATGCATAACGGCACTATATTTTCAGGTGCGACTGACGGCTCATTCTGCACGAACGCAGCACATGATGACAACGGGACTTATGAAAAGTTTCATGGTGACAGCTAAACATATCGTCAGCACGATGATCCCTATGATATTTGATGCTGTCGACTTGGAGGTAAGTTATAAAACATGTTCATGATCCATCCTGATGAGAAACAAAAAAAAAAAAAACATAAATAATGGTCGTTTTCACAAGATTCCCTTTTCCCACTCGTGTCCAAAACACTAGATCTAAACTGAAAGCGAACCTTTTATGTTACACCATTGTGTGTTACTCGGGATACTTTGATTATGTTATACGTCATCTATGTACCCCTGGATATTTGGCTGACAAAACCTTTTTTTCATGAGTAACTTATTATAGAGTTGTATTGCTTTCATATTGATATTTTGCAGAAATATGGACCAATGAATTGGGCCCCTATAAACTTAGAAACGGAACCGAAACGAAACGCAATGAAAAGAAACAGAAAGAAATGTAACAAGACGAAACATAACAAAACGCAACAGAACAAAATGGAAAGAAAGGAAACAAAATACATTGAAACGAAATACAACGAAACGAAACCCAACAAAACGAAACCAAACAGAACCAAACTCAATGTAACGAAACAAAATACAATGAAACAAAACGAAATAGAACAAATTGAAACAAAAGTAAAACCAATATTTTTTTTTCTTTTGAATCATCTTTCTCTGGATTGCAATTAATGCAAAAGAAGTAAATATTAAACCTCCTGTGTCCGTGGTTGAGAGGTAGAGCGTCGGCCTCGTAACTATAGGGTCACAAGTTCGATTCCTGCGAGGAGATGTCAACATTGGGACCGTTCACAGACCCACACATTCGACGCGAGTACTAGTGTAGTCTCCAGGTAGCAAAATCGCGAGAGATTAGTATACGTTTCAAGAATTTGTTTCTCAATCAATGTAAAATAGACATGGGCCATACATGTTCTGTAAAAGGGGAGCTTAATGCATCTGCCAAAAGTTTCGATCCAGATCAGCCTGTGCAGGCCGACCTACACCGAAACTTTTCACTATTAGTCAATTTTCTTTATGTCCAAGGACCAGTCTACCTCATGATTAAGTCGATCGTTAAAAAAGGCTATTATGGATCCGTAATTATGTGGCGAGTTTCATTCCGTGTTGTCGTGTTTCGTTTTCTTTCGTTGCGTTTCATGTCGGTTCCGTTTCTAAGTTTATAGGGACCCCCCAATGAGATAACTTGTTACAAATCATTTAAACCAGAGGATTTTGCTGGTCTAATTTCAGTAACTAAAACATAAACTTACAGTGAAAAAAAATTTTCTTCGCATATTTTGGTTCGACAAGTTACTTTTGCTCCTTTCTTTGAAGGACAGCCAGGTGGCAACTTTAATTCTAACTTTACAATTCATTTTTCGGCCAGTGACTTTTACAGAACGTACTGTAACACATTTTTAGACGGATTTATATAGATTTATACATGCAATAATTTGCATACTTTTAACTGGTATGAATTAAATATGCATGCGTTTTTGCCTTCCCGAATTGTGCACTCTTGGCTGCTGTTGGGCCTTATATTTCGTCATCTGCAATGTTGATATTTATGTGTGATATTTATTGTCATATTTTCCAACAATTTTTTCCATCTTGATAATTCGTGTTTGTTATTATAGTAGATGGTGAATGCTTTCATCTTTAAGTCTGTATCTTTGTTTCTGTGCAGGATAAGGACCTGGTAAGAGATTGTTTTAGTCAGATAATTACACGAGCGGAGGAAATGAAGACGGAGGCCATGGATACAAGACAAAAGTGAGTGTCAAGGTGCACTAAGTATTGTTACACGCCTGACAAAGTCAATGAAATAGGTCACAAGGCAACCAGTATAGATCTCTCTGCCTTGTGACCTACGTAATTGTTGTTAACGTATTTCCTTGGTTTCAGCAGCACTTTATCTCTTGGGATCAACAGCAAAATGGGATTTAAATAAATGTTGTTACATGAATATGTAGGTCAGATTGTATCCTCGTGATTTATTATACCAAGCAAGTCATTATTATGGATCAATAAAATCTCTCTTGCCCACCAACCATCGAATTACGAGGTAGTATTGGTTTGGACCTGCAGAAAATTTACAAATAGCAAACAGTTTCGACCCTTTTAGCTTGCGGGGACTGCGCAGGCTGACATGGGTCGATACTTTTTGCAAATGCATTAAAATCCTCTTTTTACAGAGCATGACTCATTTACAGACGGATGACAAATAAGACATGGTTCAAGTTACATGATTGTCCTTTACCAGCATAATCTTCTCTTCTCACTTCGTTTGCAAAAGCTTTTTACTTCAAGATCCCAAACACGCGAGTATTTAGTAATTAGGCATAAAAACTCGTGCCATTGTCAGGTGACTAATCTATTGGAAATATGAAAGGGCTATATTATTTTTTTTGTTTTTTATTTTCAAAAATATCTCGATAAGGCGGGAAAGACTTACCTGCGTACAACAGGGTTGCAGTCCGTCATCATTGAACTGTAGAATATCGTCCCGTTGTCGGATCTTTACGTCCAGAAACCTTCGAAAGGGTAATGGTGTAACGTCAATGTGTAAATTTTCAATTACGCCGGTACAGTCACGATGTTTGCTGCTTTACTGCCATGTGCACCTTATATCCAGAATAATAATATTATAGCTCTACCTTGTGCATCGCTGAGTAATACGCAACGTTAAACTTTCTACAACAGAATCAGCATACGAGAAGTGTCCAAATATGAGTGCATCTAGTATGTTATATTATTCAATAGTGCGAAAATGAAGGTTATCGGGCAGATATACATGTTAGCTTTAATTGAATACCAATTCATGAAAATCTGTTCATTTTAACTGTGTTTATAGCTCGCTATAGATTGTCTACTCGTATATACTAATACAAAAATAGTTGGTAGAAGTTCAGAGCATGTCACTGAAATACGGTCTTATATTGAGAATAGTTGTCTCTTTGGTATAGGGTGTAAAGACATTTTTTATGAAATCTGTTCTGTTTATGGAAAAAATGAAATGTCTTTTTCACCATTTTTTTTTTTTTTGGTTTGATAAATTCAAATGTGGGTTTGTTTCGACTGAAGATGTACCCCATGACCCTCGGCCTAAAACAGCAACGTCTGCGGAGATGGTTGCTTAAGTGAAAGAAATACCTAATAACGATGCAAGATACACCACTAGTATCGTTGTCATTTCATTAGGAGCAGCTCATACAATTCTCAAACGTGATTTGATAATGAGAAAGATTTGTAGCAGATGGATTCTCCATGTGCTGACAGATGAGCAGAAAAAGGCTCGCGTGCAATGCCCTAAATTGTTGCCTAAACAGTATCTAAATTACATTGCACGGTCTTTTGCAAATGTCGTCTCTGGTGACGAAACATGGGTTATTTTTTATGAGCCAAAACGAAAACACCAAAACAAGATTTGGGCTACAAAGTCTGGCAAAAGACCATGCATTGCAAAAAGGACCATCAGTATAAAGAAGGTAATGCATGTCATTTTCTTTACAACTCGGGGTCCCGCCATTCAGGTTGCTGTTCCTAAAGGCAAATCCGTTACTGCGAAATTCTAGATGACGAAGGTTCTTTGAAAACTGAAGAAATACTTTCGAAAACGAAGACCCGCAACAGGTTTTGCCTATGTCAAATTGCTGCATGACAACGAGTCATCGCACAAGGCGTCTACAGTGCAATACTTCCCGAAGCAGGAAAAGGTCGTTGTGCTCTCCTACCCTCCGTATTCATCAGACCTAGCCCCTTGTGACTTCCTTTTGTTTCCAAAGCTAAAAAAAAAACCTTTCAGGTCGAAAATTTGTTTAGCACAAACACTTAGGTTCTGCAATATTCCAGTGTCTTCATAGTATACCTAAAATGGCTATGAAAATGCCTTCAAAGATTGCATCCGGAGACTGTATATCTGTTGGAGGTGAATTCTTTGAGGGAACAAAATAAACATTTCAGTGAAACCTATGAAGAATCAAATATTAAGTGCTTAGATGCATTCATATTTGAACATTCCTCGTATTGGTGGTGTGCCCATTGATTATATACCGGCATGTGCGCAGAGTTGACTCTCCGGGAAGACAGGTAGTCCCCTTGGTCTCTGAATGATTCACTCTGGGTTAGCTGATCAACAACAAGTGTACCGGTGCCCGCTGGTGATTTTATACATATCTAAATCTCTTAGAATTTATCCTTCTGGTATTGGCACATACGTGTCGTGCTTCTGCTCGGTTTCTTATCAGTCGGAAATCAATAGCGTACCGGCAACAACAATCGGCATAGTTTATAGTGTGCGCAACTCCCAGATAGACATGCAAACCTCGTTAACTTCGACTTTTTAAAACAGGTACTACGTTATCCAGACTATGGTTCAGGGCAACTTGGCACAAGTGAATGCCAAAAATAAATTTGTAACAGATGAGCAGCAAAGAATAGCAATCGAAAAAGAAGAGTCAGAAAAACTGGCAGAAGATGCCAAACGTGCAGAGGAAGAACTCAAGAAGGAAAAACAGAAGATGGAAGACGACTTGAAAAGTCTGAAGTCCTACAGAGATAAATGGATGGAAAGCACAGGTTGGGACCCTTATGAATATTTAAATTATTTTTATTTGATGTGAAAGACAGAAAAAGAAAACAATGTTCGCTTTTGTTGTGATGAGTTTATTTCATGCAGGGTGAAGCATAGCGTAGGAATACACATACCTTGTACTGAAAAAGTTTTGAGGAAGTGTTTATAAGAAAAATTGCCTTGAGCTTATTTGGATTAATGAATATATACAATATAATTTCTGATTAAACATTCCAAATTAGGTACTTTCCCACATTTCTTTTCTTCATGAAATACCATCCATCTGACTCGGACCCTGACCACTGATAGAATTATTACGACCCGTGATTTTCTAACTGTTCATATTCTTACTCGCAATATATGCTTAGCGATGGTAAATGCCACTAAAACTAAGAAAGACAGGAAACTCTATACTGATTATTCTATTAATTCTTTTATATTTCAGAGACCGCTCGAAAAGAGTTAAAAGAGGAAAGTGATAAGACTTTTCTTGACTCTGTTATCGTGCCACCAGACATAGCATCTGGCCCAACAGGGGTTGTCACAAGTGTTCTAAAGACGGGAGTAAACCTGATCAGTAGCATTTTTGGTGGAAACAAAAAGGAAAAACAGGTGCCTCGATTTTTAGTTTTAACAAATTCTTGAATGATCTGTGGTTCTGTCGATGAGTTCGTATTTTTGAAGCCTTGATCCACCAGAAATATTTAAATCATCGATTGCGATACAAAATGTGCAACTCAAGTAGAAAACTACATGTATCTTTGGCTTCTGGAAGTAGAACACAGGTCTGTTGTAACTCCTAAAGAACAATGTCTCCGCTCTTATCTGGTCATCACAATTATCACAAGGCATTCTTGGCCGAAGATAAACTGATGTAGAATAAAGAAAACAACAACATTAAGTGGAAGAAAGTATATCATATGTGAAAAAAATATACTTGTTACAATCATTCCATTTCATGTATGAGCGTGAATACTTGTGAAAATAATAGGGCTTAAGGATAAATGCTCTTTATGAGGTATTACATTTTTTGTTTTGACTTACTGGTTTTGAAAATTGTCTCCTGCTACAGTAGTAAATACGTCGTATGTAGACAGTTGAATGGTCACAAAGCGGATAACCTCTAATGAGATGAATTTAGTACATAATGCTGATTCGTCTGTTAGCCGCCATTTACAGGACTAATATGATCAACGGATGACATCGAGAATGATTTTTTTTTTCGATATAAGATCGAGATGCAATTCGAAAAACTAAAATTGATGGTTTTAAGCAAATGAAGTTTTTATCCTAAAAATATACCGCATCATAGATGGAATAATATGCAGCCTTTATTGTCGACTCTTGAATGAGCTCAACACGTATGGATTTCGAGTTGTCATAGATTCATGATTTAAAAAGATTTTTTAATAAATTCAGACAGAAAATAAAGAGACAACAATCGTTACACGTTCGACAGACATCAGACAATTAAATTGACAATAGCAAAATTGATAATTTTTCTCTTATACAGATGACATTTGCATCTGTTTCCGAAACCTTTCAATATTTTAAGAGTTTTGATAGCGCAGAATATAACCAGTATTTCAATGCGCAATAAGATCAGGCTTCTTGTACTTTAAAAGGCGGGTTGAACTGGGAGTTTAAAGAGGTTAGAACTCTTCAATCTTTTGTGTCCATCCTCAGTGCTTATAAATAAAATCCTGCTTTTTGCAGATACAGCTTCTGCTTTTGTCTTCATATACTTCTTTTGTTTGTTGGTTTCTTAACGCGGCTTTTAACATTATAACAGTTATATCGCGGCGGCCAGTGCTCCTATCCATGCTTTCCTGGGGTTTCTTTTACCAGTATTTTGTACTTTAATTTCAGCAATGTTGACCGTGATTTCTAGGAAATAAAGATGTAGATTTCCCAGGTCAAACAAGAGACTCTCTGATGACTGTATGAGTCATGCTCTAAAAAACGGGGTTTTAATGCATTTCAGTAATGCATTATACCAAGCAAGTATTCACATAATTATGGATCCGTAAAATCCAGTTTCTTTTCTCTGCTTCATAGTTGAGCACTTTTTTTTTTCAGTTCAAAAACATGATGCAGGCGTACAAGGATACTCAAGAATCTGTCGAAAAACTGTCAGCTGAGAAAAGGGAAGTTCTTGGAAAAATGCAAGAGCAGAGAAAAGCCAGACTCGAACGACTGTCGAAAATTAAAAAGCTGAACTCCCAAAGAGGTCTGTACAAAGCTGTTTTTAGCTCCACTGGCCGAGGTTATCCTATGACCCTGTGCCGCCGTGCATCCTTGCGTTTGTCATTCCGTCAATGCGTTAACTTTTATTTCAAACATCTCTGAAACTATCCATCCCATTTTTACCGAACTTCACAGAAATAATCCTGTTATGGTCCTCTTTAGAATTTCTTCAAAGAATTTGATTCCTACAAAACTCTGATTGTCATAGCAACAAAAGTGAAAGATGATGAAATTCTTTGAAAGTTCTATTTTCCGACACCATAAGGGCTAGGGCTACGAAATGTGGCATGAAGCTTCATTAAATAGATCTATTCTTTAGGTTCCTTAAATTATAGCCTTAAGGTCAAAATTGGTCCCGCCCTGCAGCCTTCTTTTTCAGGGTTGTTAAAACTCGGGAGTGAGTGGTAAAGGGTTAAAGCTTCATAATCTGTTTTTAAATATAATGCCAAATGATAAAAAAAGTTATTTTTCTGAAAATAATTGTATTTAATTAATTACTATTATAAAAAAAAGCCAGTAATTAGAATTGGAATTTAGCTGAAATTCTTCCAGTGTAGTTGTCATTAATTAATTACTTTTCAAAATAATTGAACCCACGTCTGGCCTACCAGTGCAAGCCTCTGAACGGAACAAAACTATGTACCCAAACTACAGGCCAACTTTGTTATACGAATTCAAAGATCAGCCTCTGTAATTAAATACAAGTTTGCTTTTCAAAAACAATGTACTCTTCTTCTAGCAGACTTGGTTTCATTTTTTCAGAAAATCTTGGAGATGCTCGAAGTCTTGTTGAAGCATCAGCGCGTCTTGGTGACGTCGACCGTCAATTTTCGCGGATCATCCAGTTCTGGGACAACATGGTGGCAACACTGAAATTTCTGAAAGATGATACTCAGGCGGGCGAGGTTTATTTGAAGAAACTGGAGAATCCGAAACATGCCGAGAGATTTAAGGCTTCCATACAGCGTGCAGAACATGTAATTCCGTCATACTCTGTGAAAAGAGGATTTAATGCATCCGCAAACAGTATCGACCAAGGTCAACCTGCGCAGTTTACAGTTTGCGCGGTCTGACCTGAGTCGAAACCTTTTGCTTTTGGTAAATTTTCTGTATGTCCAAGGACCAGCTACCTGTTGATTCAGTCGGTTGTTTGACAAAATGGATTTTATGGATCCATAATTACGTGATGACTTGCTTGGTATAGTGTATTACCGAGATACATCAAAACCCCTTTTGTCAGAGCGAAGGTCAAATATGTAAATATATAAGTGCATAACAGAACAGTTTGGTCAACGTCTACATGACATTTAAGCAAAAGAGAGAAATGAGTTTTCATTCAAATATGTGATTTCCTTTCCTAAAATTTCGTAAAAGAAAGAAGATGCGAACCTCTTCGAGACCAATTCTGGGGTGAAATTGTAGGTCTCCAGGTGAAATCTTAAGAAGCTTGTGTGCACTCTTGGGATCAAATTTAAAATTCAATGTTGATAGAGTGTTTGTTTGATAATACATGTATATAGGAAAGCTTCAAAATTAGGTTACCTCAGGCCAAAAGTACATGTAGGTCAGTTGGTTAAATCGTTAAAAATTCCTCGTACCGGTATTCACTTTAGGGCCAGATTTTACGCTCTTATTCTCAATAAATTTATTGGGAAACTGGTCGTGATAACAGTTTCGAAAAATGGTCTATTTGGGATATGTCAAGTCTTGGACAAGCTTCTTTCGTATTCTAGAGACTAAATTTTCTTTGTTGAAATTTAGAATACACGTCTATACAATATTTTTTATGAGTTTGAATATGTTTCCTTAAAAAAAAAAAGAAATTTTATACTTGGCTAGACTTGGTAACATGTAAGAGCAAACTTTAAGTGCCCCTTAAGAGTTATCAGAATATCGGTCTCGAAAATATCTTGTGCTCATTTAATCTATATCTCTCTAAGATAAAGACTTGGGTGGGCGATCTTGCTCCTGTGATTTTGTCGAAAACTTGCCAAACGAAACTGTTGTATGTCAGTTAAAATTATGCTGTATCGTCATCGGTACAGTTTATAGCACACTTTATAATTCTAAGAGTGTTGAATTTGTCCTAGTTATCACAATTGAACTACTGTGTAAGATAGCTTCTATTTATATAAACAGTTTATGTCATTCTTTGTTGTTTTGCCTTCTCTTTCAGGGGTGGAACGGCTTCGGAAAAATCTGTGGAGACTACGTGTACGCTTGTGAGAACGATGAAAAGGTGGCTATAAAAGTACTGTACAACTTCCTGTCGGCGTCCATTGATGATGTCCCTAGGCACGCCAGAGAAGAACGCATGCGCGCTATCGAAAGCGAGATCGAAGAAAACATCAAAATTGATGAGGAAGACAATGTGGAATAGACATTTTGGTTGAAGAATTTTTCGCCAATAAGACTATTAGCCGTGTTTGTGGCTTGTACTGATGTTCAATTAGTTCTTGAGTTAAGATGTCAGAACTCTCTACTTTATGCATAACATAAATGAGCCACGCTTTGGCAAAAGGGGCCTTAATGCTTCTCCGTGATGCATGATACAAAGCAAGTCATTGCATAGTTGTGGATCCATAAAGTCCATTTTGTATAACAACCGACTCATTCATAAGGTACACCGGTCCTTTTGCATGCAGAAAATTGACCAATAGCGAAAAGTTTCGGCCAAGGTCAGCCTGCGCGGACTGCGCAGGCTGACCTTGGCCGATATTTTTTGCATATGCATTAAGTCCTCTTTTCAGAGAGCGCGTCTCAAATTTGTTGAATAGATATACTGCAATAGCACCCATCCACCCAGAGAGAGAGAGAGAGAGAGAGAGACACTCTGCCGACTCTGCTTTAAATGTACGTTATTATAATGGGTGAATGAGCCCCTCTTCATGGTAATATACAAGTATATCCCGTAGATTCTAAAAACCCATAACGTCTGTGTGCATATATGGATCTAGTAATACTAAGTCATTTGTATCGTTAAAGTATCCAAGCTCAGTTTGTTTGCTGTTGCTAGATGACTAGAGCAGGATCAGACGGCGCAACATGGGCAGTATGATTTTGAGTCTAATCTTTCGCCAATACCAAAGCATTACAAGTTACTAGAATATACATTCACATGTTTCTACAGTTAAAGATACATCCATATTCGTTTCAACCAGATTTTAAGTCATTTCATATGTATTTTATTAAGCTATAATCAGTCTTGTGGCTTTATGCTAAGTGTTGCATAAGTTACGATGGATAGAAAATGCATTTCATTTTCTAAAGGCCTTCCAAGAAATCACAGCAGTGACTTTTTCAGTTTTAAATCGAAGATTTCCGATAGGTGTATTTGTCCCATACACTGTATATATCGGTAACTTTTCTATGTTTATACAGCTGATTAATTCTGAACCATACTACAGTCTATCATGTTTTTACCGCGTTTTTCTTTCTTGCTGCAAGGATGAATCTTTAATAGGTAAATCACTCAAAATGCTTGTATGTATTTAGATATGCATGTCATTAGTATTATGGACCGGAGGCCTTTATACTTTGAATAAAATATTGTAATTGTAATTGTATAATTGATCTGTTATTCAAGATAATGGTGTAGGTTGTACATTTTTTTTTATCACTTGTAATGTTTAGTATGGTTAAAAGCCTACTTAAATGTTTGTTTCGTGTTTATTGACATTTATAATTTTTTGAAGTTGTTTCGAAATAAATGAATACTGGTACATAAAATTCCAGACAGATAAAAGTCAATGGTTTGTCCCGTACGTCGTCATATTTAACTGAGTGAAAAATAATGAATTCGAAGAAGGTAAGTAAAGTAAAATTCCCATTCACACTTCAGTAGATTCCAGTGTTGTTCGGAAACACGTTAGAACGCATGTGTCGACAAAATAATAAAATGCTTTTAGAGATCTGTCTGCGTGCAGTCTGATCTTGGGTCTACACTGTCCGATAAGGAGATTTTTTTTTCTCCAAAAAATGAACTTGAACCAGCATTATTCGGGTTTTTACTACAGGCTTAAAAATTGAATCATGGTCTGGCAAAAGGGGGCTTGATGCGTCCCCATGATGCGTGGTACCAAGCAAGTCATCAATTGATCATGGATCCATAAAGTCCATTTTGTATAACAACCGACTGAATCATGAGGTACACTGGTCCTTTGACATAAAGAAAATTGACTAATAGCGAAAAGTTTCGGACCAGGTCAGCCTGCGCAGGCTGACCTTGGTCGATACTTTTCGCAGGTTCATTAAGCACCCTTTCCACAGAGCGTGGATCAATTATTTTTTAACTGAAAGCGTTTTTAGCTCCACTGGTCGAAGCCCAGCCAGCTTTGTCATGGGACCTGTGTCCGTCGTGCGTCCGTCCGTGCATGCTAGCTTGCGTTAACTTTCATTGCAAATTTATTCTTTTTTGAAACTAACCATTCAATTTTGACGAAACTTCACAGAAATCTTCGAAATTTCTTCAAAGAATTTAATTCCAGCTAAAATCTTGTTGCCATGGATACAAAACTGAATATTGAAAATTGTTGAAAATCGTCTTGTCTGTAACCATTAGGCATAGGACTGTCAAATTTGGCATGCAGCTTCATTTCGTAGACCTCTACCAAACTTCTTCAAATTTTAGCCTTTGGGTCAATATTAGCCCCACCCTGGGGTCACAAGTTTTACAATGGCTTATAGATCTACAATGAAAAATCTAAAATCTTCTTGTTTTAACCATCAAGCATAGTCTTACGAACATGAAAGTTCGCACCAAATGCATAGCTCAAATATGAACCACCCCGGCTGGGATTCGAACCCGTGCGGCAAATATCCTCGTTTATTGAGGTTTAAAAGACCAATGCACTAACCACTGAGCTAAAGAGAATTCTCCCAAACGCATTTGTCAGGTTTTATACGGGAAGAAGCTATGCTGTAAGGAAGGAGTGATCTCCCGTAACAAAAGTGCTACCAAATTTTGCATGTAGCTTTATTTAGTGGACTCCTACTAGGATTATTCAAATGATAGACCTGGGGTCAAAATTGGCTCCAACCCACCTCGGGATCACTAGTTTTACAAAGGCTTTTTATAGCGTAAACATTAAAAAATCTTCTCTTTGCTAACCGTAAGACCTAGTGCTACCAAATTTGGCACGCAAGTTCGTCTGGTAGACCTGTACCATGATTGACCCCAATTATAGCCCAAGGTTCACTCTTAACCCTTCACCAATGAAAGGAAAGAAGGCCTTTGAAAACATCATGGGAAAAGGAGAAAATGCTGGTAACCAACATTTTCTCACAATGTTTTCTACCCTATGGAAGTCAATTTTTTTTAAGGGGGGGGGGGAGGTAACATTTAATTTGTCGTCTGCAAATGATTTCAATTTGGACAAGGCTAAAATTTTGCCGTCTGGTAAAGAGTTAGAGATAAATGCGGTTCGGTTTGGTACCGTTTACCTCCCTTGATTATCACACTGCACTATTTCACAATTGGTGTTGGGTATTCCAGTTATTTGGATAGAACATGTTCAGTTTGCAGTTAGAGTGATTTAACATGATGATATTTTTTATGTTCAGAGTTGAATGTTAATATAAAAAAGGTTTGTATCATTCAGTGATTTGTTCCAGAACTTTATAATTCATGCCACTGAAAAAATATTTTTTGGTACTAAAGTTTTGGAAATCTTGAGAAAGCACTCTTTGTTAGAGTTCATTGATATTTGGTATGAATCATACTTGATTAGACCTGATTGTATTCTCTGAAATCTTCGTTGCATTTGAAAAAGGAATGACTTTTTATCGGGGGGGGGGGGGGGGGGGGGGGGAGGCTAGGTCATTTCCTCTATGGAAGTTTGTTGTCATACAGACTTCTTGAATGATTTAATGTCTCTGTAGCGGTTAATTTCTAAGGAAGAGTAAGTACTTCGCGTGTGTGCAGTTCGATCCTTTATTTACAACTGATTTATAATTCAAATACAAAACGTATAAATACAAACATGTATACAATAACAACGTGACGTCAAGACAGCATACGAGAACGCACACAAAAATACTGGAACCAAAAACAAGACGCGGGAAAGACAAAACGACGTTGACGTGTTCACGACATTCTCCGGGCAACACAATGGTTTATCACGGAATCTAAACAAACATAGTACATGTATAAATATCAGATAATTCAAATGTCCTATAAATCTTTAACGGTAAGAATGTGCACATATGAAGCTAACTATATCTAACTAGTGTTCGTTATTTCCAACGGATACAATTTAACGACTGGTCTGTTGGTATAACCACTGTTAGTTCTCAGCTTTACGGCCCTAGTTATACCGTCGTTTCCCGTAAGTAACTCGTCAACCACGCCAAGTTTCCACTGTATTCTGGGCTTATCGTCGTGTATTTGGACGACGTCGCCAACTTTTATTGTCTTCGACGGGTGTGTTGATTTGGAATAATGTTCTCTCAGTGCCGTTAAATATTCATACTTCCAACGGTTCCGGAACTGTTCGATAGTATGGTTTACAAATTTACACCTTCTTTCTACTGTATCGCTGTCTGACTTTGGAAATACCTGTGTATCAAGTTGTTCACCGTAGGGTAACGTCACTATCCTCCGCCCATACAAAAGGTGAGAAGGTGTGATTGCTTCGGATTCGTTAGGTTCACAAAAGACATGTGTTAAAGGGCGATCGTTCATAGTGGCTTCAGCCTCTGAACAGACAGTTTGTAGTTCTTCGAGAGTAAGGTAACTCCGGCCTAGTACCTTTTTTATCACTGTTTTCGTCATACCTATCAATCGTTCCCACCATCCTCCGTACCACGGCGCGCGCTTTGGAATAAATTTCCATTCTGTGCCTTTATGAGAAAGGGATTGTTTTAGGTATTGTGAATCAAATAAACGTCTCAAATGTGCTGATGCTGCTGTGTACGTAGTCGCGTTATCTGATAACATCAGTTTGGGTAAAGATTTGCGACTTGAAAATCTTCTAAATGCGTTCATAAACGACTGTTCCGTTAAATCTGTTACGACTTCGAGGTGTACCGCTCTTGTCGTAGCGCACGTAAATAAACAGATGTACGCTTTTGATTGGTGTCCCGTCTTATCCTTTATGTAAAGAGCACCTGTGAAATCAACACCCGTTACTGTGAATGGTGGGCCGTCCTCGACTCTTATTTTTGGTAAAGGGGGTAACGACTGGGATTGGAAAGGTTTTCCAGCTACTTTCAAACACGTCACACATTTCCTGATTTCCGACTTTACTTCTTGTCTTATTGAAGGAATCCAATATTTCTGTCGAATTTGTGTAACAGTAGCATTAATACCTGAATGGAGAACGTTTTTGTGGATGTGTTGTATGACGAGTTTTGTGAACGCGTGTTTCCTTGGTAGGAGATAGGGGAACTTTGTGTCTTCTTCTAATGGAGCATTGTGGATTCTCCCCCCACACCGAATATGGCCCTGTGGATCCAGGAATAAACGCAACTGTTTGACAATAGCTGAAGGTCTTTGTCTGCATTTGATATTTAATATTTCGTCAGAGTAATCTGTAGACTGACAGTTTCTTATCCACGCCATTTCTGCCATATGTAGTTCCGTAACTGTTGGGTGGCCTTTAATCCTGTTTTCCGTTTGATTTCTACAATTTTTCAAAAAACGGAGCACGTATGCAGTGACGTTCAGTAACTTCTGGTACGTACTATATCTGTTAATGTCTATTACTCTGTGTAGCTCGAACTCAGCTGATGTATTTACACCAAGTACAGTCTTTGTATCTGCTCTCTCCTGGTTTTCTATTGTACTGTTTGTCCAATTATCTTTATGACACTGAATATTCCATGACGGCCACTTCGTTTTATCCACGATCCAAGCTGGACCACTGCGCCATAATGTATTGTCTTTGAACTGAGTTGACGTCAAACCTCGTGTTAAAAGGTCTGCTGGATTATGCACTGTTGGACAGTATTTCCAATTGTACTTAGCCGTCTTTTCGCGTATCTCTGATATTCTGTTTCTAATAAAACGTTTCTGAGATTTGTCTGTTGCAAGCCAATATAAAACAATCTGACTGTCTGACCAAAGAATGATGTCACGTGGCTGTACGATTTTCGCAAGATGTGTCGCTAGACGGGATCCAAGCACTGCTGCCATTAATTCGAGTTCAGGGAGGGTTAAGGGTTTAAGAGGAGCTACTCTGTTCTTCGCCATAACGAAAGACGATTGATCATTTTTGCACAGGTAAGCTACAGCGCCATATGCTTGATTGCTGGAATCGACAAAGACATGTAAAATAGTATCATCGGCCGACTCTTCAGTCTTCTCTGTTTTTGTCGAGTTGAAGTATTTTCTAGGAAATGTTGCTTGAATACCATCGTTGATATCTTCAACAAGATCTCTCCATTTTGACTGAATAATTTGCGGAAGTGTGATGTCCCATTCGAACTTCTCTTTCCATAATAACTGGATTAAAGTCTTTGCTCTCACTGTTACTGGGCTAAGAAATCCAAGGGGGTCGTATATGCGTGAGGAGTACTTTAAGATCAACCGTTTGGTAACGTTTGTTAATTGTGGTATTGTTTGTGTAGCAAACGCCATGTTGTCGTCTTTCACTATCCATCTCATACCTAACACTTTGGTACTCTCGTCTGTATCTAGTACGCCATCTCTCTTTGCTATTTGTCTTAAAGTCTCGCTGTTAGATGTCCAAGAACGTAAGTTAAATCCTGCTTGTAACATTAAATCTCGTGATTCTGTGTAATAAGCTGTTGCCTCTGTTTCACTTGGAAAGCTAGAGAGGATGTTATCAACATATAAATCTCTCCGTATGATTTCTGCTGTCAGGTTGTTTTTCTGACTGTCCAGATGTTTCAGAATCGTAGCGTTTAAGATGAAAGGTGAACATGTTGCCCCAAATAATACAACTTTGAATCGATATGTGCATAATTCACTGTCTGGGTTCTGTGGATCATCTAACCAAAAGAATCGTGTTGCATCTCTGTCTTTCTCATGAAGCCCAACCTGTAAGAATGCTTTTTCGATGTCCGTCGAGACAGCTACTGCGTTTAAACGGAATCTCACTAATAAATCCGTCAAGTCATTAAGAACTGGGGGTGTTGACTGTAAACAATCGTTCAATGATGATGAACTCTGTGACTGTTTGCAGCTGCAATCATATACAATTCTTACTGGTGTCGTCGTTGAATCCTTCTTAACAGGGTGATGTGGGATATAATGCACTGTTTTCTGTTGTGGTTCAGCTGGATCCGACGTATCACATATTTTTTCAATAAAACCTCTTTTTTCTTGGTCAGCAATGATTTCTCCATATTTTTTAAATATATGTGGGTTCTCTCTCAGTCGTCGTATGGTCGACTCTGTTCTTCTTTTAGCTATAGAGTAGTTTGTGAGCAATGTCGGATGTTCTTCCTTCCAGGGCAACTTTGCAATGAATTTTTTCCCATCAAATGTTATGGAATCTCGTTGATATTCCTCTAAATAATCTGTACCTTTAGTTTCGGGCTCGTCTGGAATTCCAATACTCTCCAAACTCCAGAATTTCTCTAGCGTACGTTCTTCAATTTCATGGGAGGTAATTATGTTCAGCATGTGATTATTGGCCTGACTCGGTTGTTTCCCTTGCATAGGTCCCGAAAGTAAGTATCCAATTTTTGACTTCACTGCGGTGGGTCCGTTTCCGCGAATAACTTTGTCTTCAACAACTGACCAGTACTGATCTGCACCGATTAACAATGAAATATCGAACTCACTGTCACGTGTGACGGGGTGTGCTAACTTAATTCCCCTCAAATACGGTAATTTTGATGCGCGGTCCTGTGCTCGCGTTTGTAAAGGTACTGCTATAGTAGGGACTATGAGTACGTCGAGTTTCACTTTCTCTTGGCTGTCAGTTTTCAAATAGATCTCGGCTCGGTCGAGGCGTCGGTGGTTCAAGTCTTCGTTTTTACTGCCAAATGATGCTAGTCTTATAGTATCCGTCCTTTTGCTTCTAAGATTCAGCTCATCAGCCAGTTTTTGTGTTATGAAACTTTTCTGGGCTCCTTCGTCGAATAGAATGTTCGCATATGAACAGTAGCCTTCGCTCTCAATTTCTGCTACCGCCGTTTTTAATAGAATGTCTGATCTCTCGTGATTTCCGTACAAAATTGTAGTTTCTTTGTCGAACTTGAATAATGGGTTCTTCGAACATATGCTTGAGTGATGTCTCCTATCACAAAATCTACACGTTTTCTTTGACAAGCAGACAGCGACCTGGTGTTTTCCAAGACAATTAAAGCACAGTTTATTTCGTTTCACTTGTTTCATTCTTGAGTCCAAATTTCCAAATTCTTTACACTCATTACTGTAATGATCTTTGTCACAATAGGCGCATTTCAAGACCCTTTTTTCTGTTTTATTGGAATTTCTTGTAAACCTGTCCTTACTTTGTGTGTGGAATATTGCTGTTGCTTTTTGTTCCATTAGATTTGTGCTGGAATTTCCGGCCTCCAAAATGTTAATTTCTCTGTCAATAGCCCTTCTTAAGTTAATCAAATTCCAGTTGTTGTGCTCATTTTCTCGGGCGAGATTTTTTCTCAATTCATTGGGTAACTTGTCCAATAAGATCGGCACTAACAGACTTCCATAAGTGTCTTGATTTTGATTTAGGGACTCTAATCCGCGAACGTAACTCTCCATCTTATCATAAAAACTTCTAAGGCTTGGAATATTTATGCAGGGGCTTGGTAGTTGGAGTAATGCCTGCATAGTAGCATGAATAATCTTGTGATGTTGTCCGTATCGCTCACGTAACAAGTCTATAGCTCTGGAGTAATTTCCGTGGGTTAAGGAAAATCCTTCAATTGTCATTGCGGCTGACCCTTCTAACTGAGATTTCAGGTAGCTAAACTTCTGGACATCACTTAGGTTTGTGTTATTATGCACGCTTGACTCAAAACTGTCCCAGAAAGTCTGCCATTGTAGTATACTACCATCAAAGGTTGGAAGTATTAGTTTCGGAAGTTTATGATGACTTGATGTAGAGTAAAAAGAGGCGTTACTCACAGTTGGATGATCCCTATTCATTTCAGTTCCCTGACTTATACTTAACCCTGGCGCGGCGCGCTCCTCTCCCCGGTAAGTAGATTCAGTTGAGCGATCGTTAGTCGTAGGTAATGGTCTATACTCTCTCTCCCCGGTGATTTCTGGAATCTGTTCGTTACTTTGAACAGGCTGACATGTTGAAGTAGTGGTTTGTCGTAAAACCCTGAGCTCCTCTAAGCGTATCTCCAGCTCTAACGAATATTCATCTGTCTCAATGATTTCTTCTTCCATCCCGTTTTCGTCCATAAGCGATAATATCTTGTCGTTGAGAGTTGTAAGCAAGTTCCACTTCGCTTCTAAGTTTTCCAGAATTTTGTCGAATTCCGTGCGTTTGTCATTTTTCTTTGCGTCTTCAATTTTCTCTAATAGCTTCGAAGTAGTTTTTCTGTGAGCAGAACGCTGTATAATGAGTTTACTTAAGGTAACTTTAGACATCTTCAGGTTTGGTCACGGCACCAAAAAATGTAGCGGTTAATTTCTAAGGAAGAGTAAGTACTTCGCGTGTGTGCAGTTCGATCCTTTATTTACAACTGATTTATAATTCAAATACAAAACGTATAAATACAAACATGTATACAATAACAACGTGACGTCAAGACAGCATACGAGAACGCACACAAAAATACTGGAACCAAAAACAAGACGCGGGAAAGACAAAACGACGTTGACGTGTTCACGACAGTCTCTGCCAATGTCAATTGAGTGCATTTTTATTTGAAAGGAAATGGAGCGATACAGGGCCATCACTGCCCTCTTGTTTCTTTCTTTTTTTTGAAAGATGCTTTCAATTAATAAAAGAAAAAAAAAAAAAAAAAATGTTTTTGAAGCAAATGCTAATATAAAAGAATCATTCAGTGTTGCTTTTCAACAATATCGATAGTACATCCTTTACGTTACCATTAACATGCATATGATGGAAAAATATAACTTGTGGATGTTTTACCCTCATTATCTCGGAACGTTGATATTTAATCTTTTGTAATACAATCTCGAGTTTTAATGAACGTGAAAAATTAGGCCTTCGAAAACATCGTGAGTAAAGGAGAAAATGCTGGTAACCAGCATTTTCTCCCTTTCCAACAATATCTTCTACCCTTTCGAAGACAGATCCATTTGTTTGAATCCTATCTAATTTTTTGTCTGCAAGGCTTTTGACTTCAAGTCTAACATTTTGTCGTTTTCTAAAGCGTGAAATGATATCGTTCACTTACAAACGAGCGGCGATCTGGCAAAAAAGGGGTTTAACCCTTTCCCAAACGATAAATTTTAGACTGGTCCAAATTGAAAGAGTTTGCAGACGACAATTTTAAATTTGATGAAAATGACAGAAAGTTCTCCAAAAGGGTAGAAAACACTGTGGGAAAAGGAGAAATTGCTCGTTACGAGCAATTTCTCCTTTTCCCACAGTGTTTTCAAAAGACTTGTACTGCAGACACGTGAAAACCAGGGTTTGTTTGGGAAAGGGTTAATAGACATTCGTGATGCATGATACCAAGCAAGTCGTCATAACTATGGATCCCTGTAATCCGTTTTGTTCTACAACTGACTACTGAGAGAATGGCCCTTGGACATGCATGAAATTTACAAATAGCAAAAAAGTATCGACACAAGTGAGCCTGCGCGAACTGCCTTGATTTTTATTTATTTATTTATTTTTTTTTTTTGCATATGCATTAAACCCCCTTTTCTCACAGCATAACTCTAGTAAATTTATTGGTCGGTTCGGTATAAATAAAAATCAAATTTATATAAATTTAATCGAAAGAATTTATTTTCTCGGTAACCATATAGTGACATTGAGGACGAAATTTAAACTGAAACTTCCGTTTTATCATTCTCCGAGAAAAATAGTATAAATGAGCTATGCTCTGTGAAAAGGGGGCTTAATGCATCTGCAGAAAGTATCGACCCATGTCAGTCTGCGAGTTCTGCGCTATCTTTGAATTTTCTGTCCGTCAAAGAACGTTCCACCTCATGATTCAGTCGGTTGTTTGACAAATTGGATTTTATGGATCTATGAAAATCTTGTATGAATATTTTTGTGTAACATCCAACTACCCTTTAGCTGTTACTTCTCTGTTCAAACGACAAAAAAAAAAACGACTCGTATGACGTTGCGTTCATGCACAAAACATGCGATGGCGGACGGAATGTCTTTTTCACACTTGAAAGCTCGTAAGATTCTTTATATAAACGAAGTGATTTAAACTACTTGTCGCTGTGAATCTCTTCCTTGAAATAGATTCTTGACTCACATTTTTGTTAGAATACGGTTTTTTTGTGGCATTTGTCGAAGACATTGCCACTATGAGTTCAATACGGCATTTTGAAAATCATGTATCGTAGTTTGTGCAAAACCGAAGGAAGTAAACCCAATTAAAATCTATTTTTCTGAGACAAACAAGTGTTTCGATTGCACTAAGATATGAAATTGAAAATGGCGTATTACAATAAAGTGGATTAGGCCATCGATCGTGGAAATACTTCCTTTTCATCGAAAATAGCTTGATCCGCTATGGCCTTCTATAGTGGCGTAATGATACACACATACCGTGCTTGTTCGTCCCAAAACCAGTTCGCTCCTGGCTTATTCGTCCCAGGGCATGATCGCCCGGACTTCTTCGCCCCACAAGATTGCACTCTTCTCTATCGGATTTTGCATGGCTATTTCTGTTATTTATTTTTCAGGTTTTTAATCCCACACAATGGCTCCCTTGACAAATGCCACACCAGTGTTTTCAACGCTTTGATTTTTTTTTGTGTGTGTGTGTGTGTGTTAAATTTATGACTGAGGCTAGGTACTTGTCTGACTATATTTCTGTTTATGTAGCATACACATTAACACTTTCCCAAACAAGCCCTGGTTTTCACGTGTCTGCAGTAAAAGTCTTTTGAAAACACTGTGGGAAAAGGAGAAATTGCTCGTAACGAACAATTTCTCCTTTTCCCACAGTGTTTTCTACCCTTTTTGAGACCTTTCTGCCATTTTCATCAAATCTAAAATTGTCGTCTGCAAACTCTTTCAATTTGGACCAGTCCAAAATTTGTCGTTTGGGAAAGGGTTAAACGTGATGTGAACACTAAAGGTTGGTAGCTTGTCTTTCTGATCCAAGTCGTCATTACGCTGACAATATCTTTGTTGGGTGATAAGAACAGGAAAAAAAGTGTCGCAATATTTTTGTCGGGTAATAAGAACAGGAAAATAATTGTGCCTTTCATGAAAATCTCAGAAATGATTATTGCCATGCCGAGATAGAACCACAATGCAACAAATGCTATGATGTCTTTACCGTTTCGTTCCAAAGCTACAGGAGTGCAACCAAGGTATCCAGCAGACTGGTCCTTTATTCACCAATCATTCTTAAGAACATTCATGGTCTTATTCTCCAAGATTTTCTACATTTGAAAGTAACGCACCTTCTGATTAGCTAAACCAAATGGTTTAGCCAATCAGATGTCGTGTTACTTTCAAATTTGGAAAATTCTGGAGAATAAGACTAAGAATGTTCTTAAGAATGGTTGGTCAGTACAGACCCTGGAGATGGAGAAGATACCGATAAAAAGGGGTTTCTATTGTTCTACAGAGTACAGACGGCTTTTTACGTCTTGCAGAAGTCCTCTTTTGAAAACATTGTAATACAAGAAGAAATAGCTTGTAAGGGAGATATACGGATATGCAGCAGTCCTCTTTTGAAAATATTGTGACAAAATAAGAAATGGCTTGTAAGCGAGAGATACAGACACACATAATGGAAACAACATAGTGACACGCAGAAATAGAAAGAAGCCAGACAGAAGTAGAAAGACGGAAAAGAGAGTGAGGAAGAGACAGACACACACAGTCACACAGACTCCAGCATTCACAGCATTTAGAATATTTTTCATTATTTGTTTTACTGAAACATGATAGAAATGACAATGCGAGTATTCACAACATTTAATTCTTTATGTCTTTAAACATCGGGGTCCAGATTCACCAACCATTCTAAGTTTTATTCTCAGTCTTGTTCTAGATTAAGAAAGTAACACGACTTCTGATTGGCAAAACCATTTGGTTTAGCCAATCAGAAATTGTGTAACTTTCGAATTTAGAAAATTCTTGAGAAATTGACTGAGAATGCTCTTAAGAAAGATCGGTGAATACGGAGTATTCCATTACATAGTGGCATTATTTATAATGCAAAAATAACGGAAGAAATGAAAATTCAAGCATTCACAACATCTATATTTTTATAGCTTTCAGCATCGGGGCCCCTATTCATTAGCCATTCTGAATTGCATTGGAGGCCTAATTCTAGGTTAAGAAAGTAATGCAGACGGTTTAGCCAATCAGAAACTGGGTTACTTTCAACTTTGGAATACTCTGGAGAATTAGACAACGAATGTTGTAAGAGTGTTTGAGGAATACGGGCCTGCGGTCTTTCGTAGTAATGGCATTATTTATGAATAACAAACATAACATAAATGATAGTTCGATCATTCACAACACAGATTTTTTCATATGGATTACGATGCCGATCTTTGTCTGAAGCGTGCATCGAAAATAGGAACCATGCACCAAAATATTCGCACAAGAGCCTAAAATAAGTATAGCCAAAGTCGAGTACATGTCCGAACTGAGGGCAAGAAGCCATCCTTTAAAGCGCCATATCCTTCTCAATCAATTCCATTGGGATCCAAAGTAGTACTGATTCGGAACATATATAAATAAGCTTTAAAACAGACATCATGTTATTTTTCCCACGTTAAAACTTGAATACACTGGAAAATTGCGGAAAACCACTTAGAATAACCCAGGTCAGCGTGCACAGTCCGCTCAAGCTGACCTGGGTCGAAACTTTTCGCTATTGGTCAATTTTCTGTATGTCCAAGGACATCTCTACCTCGTTCGTAAGTCGGTTGTTAAAAATTGTGGCTATCATGGATCCGTAATTATGTGATGGCTTGATCGGTATCATGGATCACGGAGATGCTTTAAGTCCCTTTTTGCATGGCTCATATTAATGTGACAATGAGGTCGGAGGTAATTTGTTTCCGAACATGCGTTAAGGCCCGTTCGGTTCATTAATGACGCAAGTATATGCCGTCTCACTGGTTGAGACGTTTCCTCCGCAATTTTTTTACACAAGCGAGACTCGCTTCATCACATGCTTGATCGATGGCAAGACGCCAAAATCCCGCAATCATGGGAGAGGCAAAACTCTTTGATTGCTTGCACGTTTTATGCCCACACCAAAGGTAACTTTAGGATTTTGCTAAATGATACATCGTAATGATATGTCTTCTGTAGCTAGTTGCGAAAACACCTACAGATAGCGAGAACGTCGTCATATTTTGAGATTTCGCCTCCCAGGACTGTCAATCAAACTTCTGTGTGTTTTTTTTTCTGATGGAATATCCTAAATAATGGGGCTTATCAGTTATCTGGTTTCATCTTTTCTTTTGTAATTCATTTCACAAAATCTTAAATATGAGACATGCTCTGTGAAAAGGGGACTTAATCCATCTGCTAAAAGTATCGACCCAGGTCAGTCTGCGCAGTTCGCGCAGGCTGACCTGGGCCGAAACTTTTCGCTATTGGTCAATTTTGTGTATGTCCAAGGAACAGCCTACCTCATAATTCAGTCGGTTGTTAAAAAAAAAGAAAATGTGGCTATTATGGATTCATAATTATGTGATGGCTTGATTGGTACCATGCAGCATGGAGATGCATTTAGCCCACTTTTGCCAGAGCATGGCTCATATGTAATCTTCTGTTGAGAAAGTTAAAAAAAAAAACGAAAAAGGATATAAGGCATCAATCCTTAACCATACAGTCCCGACTTTAATGATCCTGTGGAAAAGGTTTCAAAAATGTTTTTGGAAAAGAAGAAAATGCTGGTACACAGCATTTTCTCCTTTTCCCACATTTTTTTTTTCCAACCCCTTCGAGGATTGTTTTCGCCATGTGAGCCATCTTTAATTTGTTGTCTCCAAGTGCTTTCAACTTTTCAAGTCTGAAATGTTGTTTGATAAAATTTTAAGGAACGCAGTATTTGTTGTAGTATCTTATCAAGCACCATCAAATTGAATATTTCATTTCAAATAGCGATTAAAATAGTTGTTTTCTGGACGGTGTAGATTAAGATCAAACTACACAGAATGTGCTTTGGTTTCTGATCTTTGATTCACACCGTCCGCTTCCTGAAGCTACACCGTTACGAAAACCAGCATCAATTGCAATGGAAATCGATTGTAAGACTAAAAAAATCAGATTTGTTCAGATGGCAGCGAAAGAACTAAACTTGTCAACAGAAAGAAGTTTACAAATAAATACCGTAAATACAAAAATATAAAACAACAAATTCACTCTTATTTTACAGTTAGCAGTAATTCATTTCAAATTATGAAAACGTCTGAAAAAAAAAACGCAACGTTTTTGATATAGTCCTGTCCTAAATTGTGTACTCTAAGAGAATGTCGTATTTGTTACTTCTGCCAGATTTTACCATCAGTTTAACTTTAGTACCAGGCGGGTACGGTTCTTTACTAAAGTCGATGTAACCTTCGTATATATCTGGTTCCACTTGTTCGAGTGGGTGCCAATCGTCGCCTGTCTTCACTTGGACGTCCACAGCTTTCGGGATGTAGTACCTAAATGTGACGGGATAGTTGGTACCTTTCTGGAGCATCTTTGGATCGAACACGTAACACCCCTCTTGCTTCCAAGCCGGATACTGTTTCGGATAAGGTTCAACGTAAGCATCCACGTTCCTCACGTCTAGCAGATAGTTGAACACGTTGATAAAATGGGGTCCTGCTTCACTGCTTGGCAAGGCATACAATTCAAATTTGTAGAAGCCAGTTTGGGACACAGCGATATCGAAATGCCACTCTGTACCGGTATTCTGCATTAAAACACAGTTGTTCATCTCCTGTATCGGATTCATCCGTTTAAACTTTATGGTAAAACGTGTTTTCTCTCTTATACCAATCGCTATATGCACTTTATTTGTGCTCAGGCGTAGCAAAGGATCCGGATGAGTGAGTGTCTTTAATCCATAGGGCACAAATTTAGCCTGGGCCCCCAAATAGCCTTCAGTTAAATGCGGAATGTCGTCAGCCATTTTGAATTTTATTGCACCAGTGTAAATCTATTCCACAAATATAATTCCGAGAATAATCCACCGTCAGTTAATGTATACAAACTGAAACAACACAGGTCCGGAACTTGTGTATGTTTCGCTCTCTCTCTCATACACACACAGATAACAGGTAAATAACTTTTTTTTTTCCTATACTTTCTTCCTTCCACACAATACACCTTCCTGCTGAGAGGCTGTACTCTCGATATATGCACTGAACTCTTTACCAGACGACAAAACATACGACTGACCCAAAATAAGAATATTCAATCTGCACTCTGGCAAATGGGGGTTTAATGCATCTCCGTGATGTATGATACCAAGCAAGTCATCACATAATTATGGATCCATCAAATCCAGTTTGTCTAACAACCGACTGAATCATGAAGTAGAATGGTCCATGGACATGCAGAACATTTACTAAAATCCTTTGACCCATGTCAGTCTGCTCGGACTGCGCAGGCTGACATGGGGTCATTTTTGAAACAGTAGAAAACCTCGTGGGAAAGAAGATGCAGGTTACCAGCACTTTCTCCATTTACCATGTTTTATTTTTATAAAAGGCAGTTACTGCAGAGTCGTTAGAACACGGGTCTGTTTGGTAAAGGATTAACTCTTATCCTGCTAGATAACTTAAATGAAACTTTCAAGGTGACGGTGAAAAACCTACATGTTTGTATTTCAAAGTTATGGGGGTTGGGGAAACAGCTCCTTATCGGACAGTGTAGATTGAAGATCAGACTGCACGTTCTGTGCAGTCTGGTCTTGATCTATACTGCCCGCAAAAGGTCCGTAAGTCACGATCAGCCGCCAAAGGGTTAATTACTTTGGCAGATTGCAGTGCTGTCAAGTACAAGTGGTCGGAACAACGAAAATCAGTGCAAAAGCGAGGTATATGAGCCGAAAGTTTATTTTAGATACATCTATGTTTCAGCATCCTAGCATTTTTTTTACAAAGGATTCCTTTATTTAACCCTTATCCTGCTAAATAACTGAAATGAAACTTTTAAGCAGATTGTAAATACCAACATTTTGCTATTTCAAAGCTATTTCTTTTGTTTGGGGGGGGGGGGGGTGGATGTCCTAATCGGACAGTGCCGATCAAAGATCAGACTGCACGTTCTGTGCAGTCTGATCTTGATCTGCACTGTCCGCTAAAGGTCAGTGTGTCGCGCTTAGCAGCCTAAGGGTTAATGTTTTATTCTGTTCTGAAATTCTTTTTATCCGATATAATATACGGGCCGAAAATGATAGAATATTACAAAAGGCTGCATTTCTGTATGGTTGGATCAGGTCGAGTTGCGTTTGTAAGAAGGTGCGTATCGTATGAGACCAAAGGTCGATTCCGATGTGAACCTCTTTACACTCACAACGACACCTGATCCGATTGCATAGAAATGCAGACTGTTGTAATGTTCCTTTTGTTTATAAACCTTCCTTAAAAAAAACACCAACAAATGAATTAAATCTATGAAATCATAGAGTTGCACATTTTCGGGATTTGACGGAAAAAGCCGAACACGGATTCACAAAAGTTCTTTACAGAGAACATGTGTGCGTGAAAAATCTAAACAGAATACATGGTAGTACAGAAAACGTATTCTGGTCCGTTGTAAACGTGGTTGAGGTAACGCTCATATGTATGTCAGATCGTTTATTGGTATAGATGTATAATAAAATAGAAAATGGTTTTGTTAAAACATGTTTTATCCATCAAATAATAACAAAGTTTTAAGGACAATTTAATAGAATAACAAAAAACTGACGAAATGGATAACAACGAGAGCTGAGCTTATACGGTTTTCCAAATTCCAGATACACACTTAACGGCTATTTCCAATTTCATGGCTAAAGTAATATAAATACGAATCGTAACATTTTGATAGATAGTGAAACAAGACAGTGACTTCAAGTAAACAGAAAGCAGGTTTTCTTAACTATCTGTCATATAGAGAATACAAAGCTTCAAAAATAAATTGCCTATTCTTGCGTCTCACAGCCTGACACTATAATGACACATGAGATATAATTTGCGACTCAGACAGTAAAAAAAATGCCCCCGATTTCGTCTGCTTTCTCCAATGCAATGTTCTTCTGGATAATCATTTTCTAAACAACCCCGTGTAAAAACTTTTTATGGTGAAGAGGGTTTTGAAAAAAAAAAAATATGCGGGAAAAGGAGAAAACACTGTTAACCAGCATTCCTTTCCGTTTTAACCACAATGTTTCTAGGCTATCAAAAAGAGGTCCCGTCATTCAGGCTAAATGTAATTTGTGGTCTGTAATTGCTTTCAGTTTCATACAGTTCGAAAGTCTGGCGTCTGGTAAAACGTGCATACCAAATCTTGCCAAAGTCACGGCATTTACGCTAGGTGTGCTCAAAAGTGACCATTCTTCTGAACATTCTTTGTCTTCTTCTCAAGAATTTTCTAAATTTGAAGGTAATGCAACTTCAGAAGTTGCGTTTCTTTCTAAATATAGAATAAGACTAAGAATATAATTGAGAACGGGCTTTGCTAACGGACCAAGGCTTCGTTTAATTGGATAAAAATGGTTATATTTCTTGCTTAATTCAAACAAGTAGTTTGTCAACACTTATTGCTGTATATTTGCACAATGGCGGCTTATCTCACTGGCGAAAAAGAATGGTATTCTTACGTTTATTATATGCGTGCAAATCGGTATAATTCAATTTGTATACACTCAAAATTTTAAAACAACAAGAACAACAACACCCAACTAGCTGGATGAATTGCGAAACCAATGTCTATTTTTATTTCGGGGTGTAGTTTATTGTTGTTTAAGATTTAAGTGTTTTTTTTTTTTTATAAGATTTTTATAAGATTTTTATATTTTTATGGTGTGATTTCACACACACAGACACCCCCCCTCCCCAAAAAATCATTTGGTTTAACTCTTACCAAGAGACACATTATCGCCGTTATACTATACAGCGCATGTTTTACTAGCGGTAATAGCAAATGCCAACACGATTTCACAAAGTGTTGCCAGGTGAGGGTTTACAGGAAGAAAATACTGGCAACTGTTTCTTTCTTCTTATTAACCCATATCCTGCTGGATAAGTTAAACGATACCTTCAAGTCGATAGTAAAAACACAAATAAAGTTATTTCAAACTTATTTTTGGAGAGAAATATTCCCAAATCGGACAGTGTAGATTCAAGATCAGACTGCACGTTCTGTGCAGTCTGATCTTGGATCTACACTGTCCGTTAAAGGTCAGTGAGTCGCGCTTAGCTGCTTCAGGGTTAATATCTTCACTTTTGGTGGAAAATTATCATAGTTTGCAACCCTTATCCCCTCTTACTTATATTATTTTACTCGTTACCAAACGGTAAAATTTTAGAATGGTCCAATTGAAAGCATTTGCAGACGACAATTTAAATGTGGCTTAATTAATGGGGTTACCTTTAAACAGGTAGAAACATTGTGGAAAAAGGAGAACATGTTGGGTACCAGCATTTTCTCTTTTTTCGGCAATGTTTTTAAAAGCCCTCCACTCGATGGTCGTTAAGACAGGGGATTATTTGGCATATGGTTATATCACTACCTCAAACGAAAATATCGGTACACCTTTTTTCCTGATATAGGAAGGGTGGTTGATCATATGGAGTTTAAAGTGTTACCATCCTAACGTTTCTAGCGCAACATGGAATAAAATTTCTTATTAGTTGACGAATAAGGATTTATACTGATATAATATTTTTGAACATTTCTAACCGACCAGAAATTCATTTGTTGTCTATCTTGAAATTATTTGATGATATTTTTGCTAGTTTTCTGAAAAGGGAGGTAATTATTATCTCTCTTTGTATTGAGAATAGAGTGGCTTTAGATTTATAAATGATAATTCTAAGAAGGAAAAAATGAAAAAAGTGGCTCGGTCAAAGTATTACAATAATACTCATTTTTAATCATAGCACATTTTTTAGGACAATATTATTATGGAAATAGCTGTTTTTCATTAGAATGGTACTACCTTAACGCCGTATTCAGCATTGTTTCAGTTATATCGAGGCGACACACCTATCTATGCTTTCCTTGAGTTTCTGTTACCAGTGCTAGGCACAGCATTCTTCCCAAGCCACACTGTCTGCTTTCCTGTCGAACCATCATCGAAACAATGATCAGCGGAGAGAGAAGAATGAATCCTATCGCGATGACTATCGTCAGAGCTCGGAGAGCAATTGGCCGAGCTGTAGATTCGAACAAGTGCCCCTCCCACCCGTCCTGAATGCTACCGGCAGTGCTACTGGGGCTCGCCTCTCGTCTTGTTGGAGTTTTATAGCTGAATCGTGTGTAAAGAAGCGGAGAGAGTGTAGCGTTTGTACACCAAGATAATGCTTCACGTCACTGCACCTGCAACTTGGTATGTACTTTTCACTAGCAGCTTCGTCCTCGTGCGTGGAATAACAAGGTTTAAGTCCGTATAATTATAATGATTATATCAGACTGAGAGGACGGTGCGCATTAAGATTACATCAATGATATGTACACTCTGCAACCGCTTTATAAGACCACAAAAAAGTTACAGAGGTCCAGATTTAAAGCGTAAACAGACTTTTTTCTGAATTGATGAAAATTTCCTCTGAAAGAGAAAAAACCATAGTGGGAAAAATGAGAAACTGCTGGTTACAAGCATTTTCTCCTTCTTCCCCTTTCCCCCCCCCTCCCCCCCCACACACAATGTTAAAAAAAAAAAAAAAAAACAGGTCGTGTAAACTCGGGATTGTTTGGCAAATAGTGACGCGACGAGGGTTGAATTTAGAGCTGAATGAATTAATCTGTAATCACGAACCAGTACATATTGTACTTTGCATTGTTCTAAATTTAGAAAGTAACGCAATTTTCTTTTGACCATTGAGTTTAGCCAATCAGAAATCACGTTTTTTTTAAAGAAATTAAAAACAAAAACAAAAAAATCGGAGAATTAGATTGAGAATGTTACCAAGAACAATTCGTGAATAAGACCCCGCGTTTTATTATGAAACCAAGAAACGAGATTATTAACCTTCCCTGATGCAACTAAGCCTATAATTAGGTGTCGTACCACTACGAACTCCTTCCAGGTCGAAGTAATCGAAAGTAGTTCCGTTTGAAAATTTGAAACCGAGCACTTCTCCTGAACTGTTTATCAGAGGAAGTGTTATAGGACACGTCTAAACTGTGTCTCTGGTGTTGATGTGATGATTTCAGCGGAAATTGGGTGCACCCTTGTTACTGGGGAACTATTTTGTGCCTATGACCACTTACAAGAACATGGTCTACCACCCAGACAGCCTTTATTTTTTCACTGTGATTTTTCAAAAGTAACTGTGTTGTAGATGGAATAGCAAAGACGCAACTGGTTTAGGTGACTTCTGTTTAGCTTTTTGTGTATATTTGATAGAAACAAATTGCAAAGCTGTGGGTTTGCCAACAAAAGTACAGCAGAGGGTCAACCATGGCGAATTTCACTGTATTTTCAATGTAGCAAAAAAGCAGTGGTGTGACAACATCAGTATATATACAACGCGGGACCAATTTGTTCGGGAATGCGCTGTCTAAAGTGCTCCGATAAAGGCCATTTATAAATGTCAATGAACAAAGATGATAGAGATGTATGGGATTGTGTAACTTATGAACAATACGAAATCAGATACAACTGGTAAACTACATGTAGCTTCGCAATCAATCAAATACCCAGACTGTTAAGTCTTTTAACCCTATGGCTCAAGCACAACTCAAATCGCTTTTGCGGACAATGTAGATCAAGATCAGGCTGTTTAAAGCGTGCAGTTTGATCTTGGATATACACTGTCCGATACAGTGATATTATGCTGGTAAATTGCCCCTTCCCTTTTCTTTAAAAAAAAAAAGGATTTTGAGTGAATAGAAATAAACGAGCCACGCTCCGGCAAAAGGGGTTTAATGCACCTCCGTGATCCATTATTTCAAGCACGTCATCACATAGTTGTGGATCCATACCATCCATTTCGTCTAACAGCCTGCTAAATCCTGGGGTAGAATGGTCCTTGGACAAAGCAGAAAATTTACCGAAAGCAAAATATTTCGATCTAGTTCGCGCAGGCTGACCGGAGAGGTAGGTATACTTTTTTCCAGATGCATTAAACCCCCTTTTCTCAGCTAAAATGATATTAAGGTGTTTTAGAGACGTATTTATCTTAACCCTTGGAACTGTTTCATAAACGAAGACAAATAAAACGTTCAACCAATAGAAAAACCAATAGATCTATTTAATTCATGCTTTTCGGTAGTTTATCGAGATATAATAGTTGGTTATGGTTTGACATTTTATGGTTACGACCAGTGAAAATACCGATTTTATATTTTGTAGCTCTTCCACTGAAGGCGAAAACAGTAGTTCCCGCGCACTAGCTACCAAGGTAATCAGTGCGTGCCATTCAAATGGAAATATGACGTAATTTACGCTATATTTCTCGCGCTTTACGTAATATTGTAATGCGTTGTTATGTGAGGGGGTACGCCACGGGGAATTACCGAAAACAACTGTATTGGATTTTGATGAAAGTTCCAACAAAAGAGGGGTTAGAAGCACTAAATAAATAGAATATTTGGTTTTATTTTTCGGTGAAAGATCGAAATTTATTTCATATCGTGAACATCGTCGGCAAAAATTTTCACGCTAGGCTGCGCCACTCATGAAAATATTACCGATGATGCTCACTCGATGAAATAAATTTCGATCTTTCAACGGAAAAATAGAATATCCTCGATTTATTTCATTTTGCCTGAAAGAAATATATTGATTCAAGACTGGGGGCACGATTTGTGCAGTTTAATCTTGCTCCACACCGTCCTCAAAAGCGGCTAGAGTTACGCTTAGGAGTCTTAGTGCTGACTTCTTATCGCCTGAAGACGAGTTTCTTATTGGTAATGCTACATATGCATTTAAAACATCATATCAAAAGGAGAAATTGCTCTGAAGAAGGCTATTCAGACTCTTATCATAGGCCACTGAAACTCCTTCGGTCTATTAGGGTGTCACACCACTGGTTTTTGGCCACATTGAAAATAGAGTGAAATCGACAATGTTTAGAGTTCCACAGATCGCTTAATGGCAAAATTCTGGCTTCTCGGTCTGTTGTTCTCCAAAGTATGACCATAGGCCTACAAAAAAATGCAAAAAAACCAACATGTCAACCGATTGCGTTTTTCGCTAAATTCCAACCAGTACAGGCACCCTAAAATTTGCCCTCTGAGGAACACCTGTTCACGGCCATGGCCCCAACTTTTTGTTCCTCCAGTAATACAAAATAGTCCTGTCAAAATACATTATAAATGCATCTAAGTGGTCCCCCAATGCCCAAATTTGAAGCAAATCTAAATTATATACCTCCAAGCCATCTCGGCTCCATGAAACAGTGCAGCAGAAGTGCTACTGCAAAATTTCATATGGGACTACTTTTGACGACTACGACCCGGAAGCAGTCTCGCAGTGGTGCGACACCTTAAGGGGTAATGAACTTTTTCTTATCGGACACCGTTACTTTAAATAGCACATTGGCGACTGCCTCTATATTGTATTCAATAAGACTTATTACGTATAGTATAGAGGTACATTCGGCATAACTCGGGTGATCCGGTGATCAAATCCCTCGGCTGTATCACGTAGCTTGATATGCACCTACACGGTACATTTCGCACATCTTCGGAAGCACACCGCTTTACCGTTATTGAAATTGTAAGGCTCCTCTTTAGAAAGAACGCATGAGTAAATTTCCTATCGTTATCTTTCTAAGAGTATTTCAGTCGGCAAACAGTTTGTACATTCAATTTTTAGCGTGGTTTATCAATTCCGTTAGGAGCTTTCATCGATAGATCGATAGAAGTGAATAACTTCACCGTGGTTGTTCATGTCGTTGCTAAGCGATCTACAGGGGCGCCGCCATGTTTAAGATCATGTGATTGGTAGTTCAAAATGGAAGCCTCCCTTATACAGACGAGGTTAGATGTAGGTACGGAATCGGCCGAGTTGTGACGAGTGTATAGAGGTAGTCACCATTGTACTATTAATAGTAACGGTGTAAATGTAAATTTGAGTATTCCGTGATATACAGGCGATGCACCAATGCACAAAAGTGTTCGATAATCGACCAAGGAAAATTTTAGGGTTTCGTGATAAGACCAATTGAGCTTCAAAGGCCTGTGCTTACAATATCACCAATCTAAAAAAAAAAAAAGACTCATCACTGAATTAAGTATAGCGATAGCAGTCAAACCACCAGTGAAGAAGAAAGACAAATATACGAAAATAATACGAAACCTTTTGAACTAGTTTTAAATTTGTTTTTACAGAATTTCGCAAAGGCTTTTGGGAATGTCATGTGATCGATAAAACGCGCCTGCTATGTAAGTAAGATGACGTAATGTTTGATCTCATTTATAGACGGAGTTACTGATTGCTGAGCGACCAACCTGTTGTTTGAACGCCTCATGTGCACCTTTTCATTTCATGTGACCGTCCACTTTCTTTACCTTTTCAGAGAAAAGTAAATTCTGTATTAATTCTTCTCCTGCTAAATAACTTAAATTAAACTTTCAAGACGATAGTAAAAACTCGAATAATGTTAGTTTAAACTTACTTTTTTGGAGGACAATATCTCCTAGACGGACAGTTTAGATCCAAGATTAGATTGCACGTTCTATGCAGTCTGATCTTGATCTGCACTGTTCTCTAAAGGTCAGTTAGTTGCGCTTAGCCGCATTAATCAGGGTTACTCATCGGTATCTAAAAAAAAGAAAGGCATCCAAAAAATCTATAGAGGTCCCTTTCACAAGCATGTTCCCTTATTGTCACAATGTGTTTTAAGCGTTTTCTGTAATTAAATCTTTATGTTGATCGACCATAATTTATTCGGACGATTTCTAATGAACTCAAATGTATTGTTGCAAGCACCTGAAGGGACGTGGCCTATGCTACTTGCCTGTAAGTATTTCAGTTCAGGCACAAAATAACATCAGTGCCACACCCTCTCCCCTCCCCGTGTGATCGATTATGAAAGGTGCCTGAGGCGTGAAAAGTTCTTTGTTATCCGTGTGTTTACTTGCCAATTTGATCGGCCTCGATAATAAGCCGGTGATGAGGAAATACAGTTGCTGATAAGCCTATCTACTGGATATGCTATCTGATAAATCATACCGGCATATAACCCAATACTTTGCAGACCATGGCTAGATATGCAGCTTAGGAGTTCAAGCAACACAAATGAGATTCAAGCGAAGGAAAGGAAAGTGCCATTTCTCAATGTTATCAATTTGGTGAGAAAGATGCTTGATCAAAAGGTGGGACTGAATTTGATAAACACTTGCTCCTTTTTCCATAAAGTTTTCTAAATCATCGAGTGCATAACACGAAGGTAATTATGCGTACATCTGTGGTGATTGGTTAACTCTGTACAAAACAATCGCTATTTAACGACCCTGGGGAAAAGGCTTTCGAAAACTGTGGGAAATGGAGAGAAGGCTGGTTATCATTTTTTTTCCTTTTTCCCATAAGGATTTTTTCTACGTTTTTAAGACACATCAGATAATTTGAGCCACTTGTCGTCTGCAAATGCTTTGCTTTTTGAGCATGTCCAAAATTTCGTCGTTTGGCACAGAGATTTAAGAGATTAGGTCACGTGGTATTTTGGATGCTATGCATATAATGATAAAGCAGACAAAAATACCAAACAGCAACGGCCTTCGGCGTTCGATGTATCTCAGACGATCTATAAATAGTCATAGGCTGTTTATTATGATATATATATAAACATCTACGAAGACTAAAGGAATATTTCTAGTCTATCAGTCACTGAACTTTTTATTACTTCTGGGTAAATTGTTTACCAAACAACAAGATTTTAGATTTTCCAAAAGTCAAAGCGTTTGCAGATCACAACTTGAACATGGGTCAGCAATGTTGATAACCAGCAATGAGAGAGAGAGAGAGAGAGAGAGAGTATTTAACCCTGAAGCTGCAAAGCGCGACTCTCTGACCTTTTGCGAACAGTGTAAATCAATATTACACTGCACAGAACGTGCAGTCTGATCTTCAATTTACACTGTCCGAAAAGGAGATATTAAAAAAAAAAACAGAAGTTTGAAAATAACATTATGCCGGTTTTTACTGTCGGATTGAACGTTTTATTTAACTTATTTAATTTAGCAGGATAATGATTAAAATGTGATGAACCAAGGCAACCTGAAAAAAAAAAATCCCCTTATCGGACAGTGTAGGTCCAAGATCAGACTGCACGTTCTGTGCAGTCTGATCTTGATCTAAACTGTCCGCAAAAGGTCAGTGAGTCGCGCTTAGCTGCTTAAGGGTTAAAAAGTTTAAGTCTTTACCACACAATCCCGAGTTTTAACGACCCCGGGGGAAGGAGGCATTGAAAACGTCGGAAAAGGAGAAAATTCTGATAACCAGCATTGTCTCCTTTTCCTGCAGTTTTTCTACGATTTGAAAGGCAAATCCCATCATTTGAGTCACGTTTAATTTGTCGCCTGCAAACGCTTTCACTTCCTATGAGTATAAAATTTGTCGTTAAGTATAGAGTTTTGAAAAATTTAATTGAACATTTGATAAACACCTTTACCAAAACTCTTAGGGCGTCGTTCATTTTCAGCTATTTGTTCTTTTTCTCGCAATGTTTTCAAAAATTGTCTACTGCAAGACGGAAAACTGCTCTTCCGGAGGAGGTATTGCAAAACGAATGTTAAGTAAACGGTGCTCTGAAAAAAAGGTGTTTAATGGATATCCGTGATGCATTTAGACCACGCAAGTCATCATATAATTATGGATCCTTCATTCAATTTTGTCTAACAACCGACTGAATCAGGAGGTAAAACCAGACCTCCAGATAAGAGGGAGCGATAGTATTCTGAATCCATTATTTCTCTTCCAAACCCTATGTTATGGGTACACATTAGAATCGTCTCGATGAGACGATTCTAATGAGTACCCATAACTTAGAGTTTAGTGCAGAGTGATTTATATTTTCAGTTTTGAAATCAAAATCACTTTCTCTATCTGGAACCCTGTACCATGGTCCTTGGACATGCAGGAAACTTACAAATAGAAAACTTTTCGACCAATGTCAGCCTGCGCGGACTGCGCAGGCTGAGATGGGACGATACTTTTTTTTTTTGCAGACGCATTAAACTCTCGTTTCTTAGAGCACCACTCATATAGCAGAACATGCTTCTAACGTTCGCTCGCAAGATAATTGCAGCAGTAAAGCAAGCATCTTTATTGCGTGTCATTGCTTTGTACTTACAGGAAAGTACACGCATTCTAGCCGTTAGAACTTTGTTTCTAATGAAATGGCATTCCTACAGAATAGATGTATCATAACATATACATCTATGTAAGTGTTTTGCACCAACACTGTTGCAACATTTCAGTTACCTGACTAATGTTACATATAATTGAGCTATGCTCTGTGAAAAGGGGGCTTAATGCATCTGCAAAAGGTATCGATCCAGGTCAGCCTGCGCCAGTGCGCAGTCAGCGCGGGCTGAACTGGACCGAAACTTTTTTGCTCTCGGTCAATTTTCTGTAAGTCCAAGAACGAGTTTACTTCATGATTTAGTCAGTTGTCAGACAAATTGAACTTTACGGTTCCACGATCATGTGATGAGTTGCTAGGTACCATGCATCACGGAGATGCATTAAGCCCCTTTTTGCCAGAGCATGGTTCAATTAGTAAATGCTTGTACAAAATTATCCTGTGATATAAGTGGGAGTTAGTACACGGGATTGTCATACCTACGTAAACGGTTACCGTTCGCCAGACAGTTCCGTTTTCTAACGACCCTCAATGAAATGGCTTTCGAAAATATTGTGTGAAAAGGAGAAAATGCGGGAAATCCAACATTTTTTTCTTTTCCCCCAAAATGTTATCTATCCCGTCGAGGGGTAAATTCCACCATTTGATACATGCTTGATTTTTCGTCTGCAACTGCTTGCAATTTGGACTAGTCTAGATGTATGCCGTCTGGTAAAGGGCTATACGAATGTGAAATTAATGCATCTCTGTAATGCGTTATGACAAGAAAGTCATCACATAATTATGGATCCATAAAATACATTTTGTCTAACTACTAACTGAATCATGAAATAGAATGGCCCTTGGACATGAAAATTCACCCAGTTGCGGACTGCGCAGGCTTACAGGGGTCGATACTTTTTGCAGATATATTGAATCCCTTTTCACAGGGCATTACTCAACTTTAACACTTAAGCTGCTGAATAAATGAAACGCAAATTTCTACTCAATCCTAAAAGCCCAAACATTGCAGTTTCAAAGCTGATTTCACCGGAAAGAAAATACCGTAACGGACAGTGTAGATCAACGATCAGACTGCACGTTCTGTGCAGTCTGATCTTGATCTACACTGTCCGCAAAAGGTCAGTGGGTCGCGATTAGCAGCTTAAGGGTTAAGTGTGGGTTTAGGAATGAATTCATTGATACATGAATACACTATGTGATAGAAGGATAAATCCTTTTCCAACAACGTTTTTTTAAAAGCATTTTGCTACAAAACTATAGAATTCGAAGCCAAACTTCATTTCGAGAATAGATGATAGTTATTACGACAAGATCCATTCTTCTCACACCGTTGCTTTTTTATTTGAGAAAGCAACCACTGGTTCAGAAACTGGAAAGATAGTAGTGTAATGCACTGTTGCAGAAAACTCAAGGAACGCATTGATAGCTGCAGTGGTCAACCGGATACGACTTAAATAATGTTGAAAGGGCAGTAAACACCAAACAAGCAACACATCATATTTCAAAAGCCAAAGGAAAGGAGATGCGACAGTTAAAGGGATGTAATAATGTGACTTCCCTCTACAACGAATCGAATGATCGCCCCTCATTGCACCAAATTTTGATTTTATAAGAATATTAACATTGGCATTTCATTGAAAATCAGAAAATTACTAGGCGGGCAATAAACAGCGACCCCTAGTTTTCAAGCCCTGTACGTTACGGACTTAGCTACCAGGCTTGGCGAAAAGGGTTTTCAGCGTCTGTCATAGAACAAAACGATCATTACGTCTGCAGTTTTGCTGAGCATTTTAACCCTCAGAGCGTCATCAACATTTTCATCCAAGAAGAAAAACAACAACAAATAACCGCAATTTAGGATTAGAGGAGCGAGCCAGGGGGAGATACAGCTTGAAGAGAGAGAGAGAGGGACAGAGAGAGACAGAGACAGACAGAGAATGAAAAGGGAGAAAAGGCGAGAAACGGGAGGGAGACAGGGGGTGTGGGAAAGGGAATAGCTTACTACAAAACAGTTGTCATTAACCCTTTACCATACGACAATATTCTAGACTGGTCCAATTTGAAAACATTTGCAGACGACAAATTAAATAATGCTGAAATGATGATTTCCGCCTGTAATAGGTTACCAGCATTTTCTCCTTTTCCCACAATGTTTTCAAAAGGCTTCTTTCTCAGGATCATTAAAAGTCGGCTTTGTGTGGTAAAGGGTTAAGAGATTTCACAACATAAAATACATAAGAATTATGGTTTCTGCCACATTTTATCATGTTATGCATATCACTGCAGCACGCAGAGTCTTTTCATACTTATCGACAGATGCTGCTGGAATTTTGATACGAATCTCAAGGTTAAATCTATCAACGCCTACAAGAATAAAGTTTTTACTGTTTTTATCCTCTTTCTTTTAATTTGTTGTAGAGCAACGCACCTATTATCGACCCTTTAAGCTTTGTTTGATATACCTAGAATAGTTACCAACGAAATTTCGAAAATGGCCTGTAAGGTCTAAAATGTCCTGAGGGTCGAACATGGCAAATGAAGTCTAAAAAGGCCTGTATGGTCTAAACTGGCTTGTGAAGTCTTAAACGCCCTGGAGGTTCGAAGGTGGCGTGTAGGTTTTGAAAATGACCAATAGTGTACAAAAGGCCCTTTATGATCTAAAATGTCGTATAGGGTCTGAAATTTCATGTTAAGTATAGAAATTGCCTATAGAGTAGAAAATGGCCTGTAGGGTCTAAAATGCCCTGTAGGTTCTACTATAGCCAGTAAGAAATGGTATTCGGCAGATGAACAGTTATTTATCTGTCTTATACCATTCTGACCCATTCTACTTTATCCTTCTTGTTCGTGTGTACTTAACCTTGTCAACTATCATCCTTCAATTTAATCACAGCCAGCCACCATTCATTCTTTCATTCATTCATTCATTCGTTCGTTCGTTCGTGCATTCATTCATTCATTCATTCATTTGCTTCGATCTAATTCAGTATTTTTCAGTAATCCACCATTCATTTTCTATTTATGCTCCATTTATCATCTAGGTGACATATAGGCCCATGGGGCCTGGTGTTGAAATTTCTATATCATGTATTTGTAAACTTGCATGTAATTGTATAACACATGTCACTATAATAAAAAATTTACTTACTTACTTATAGCCAACAGGGCCGAAAGTGATCGGTAAAGTCTAAAACGGCCAGTAGGTCCAAAATGCCCGTTTGATCTAAAATGGTCTGTCTGGTTGACAACTGCCTGTAGATTGACAAAAAGGCCAGTAGGTCCAAAATGCCTCGTACGGTATAAAATGGCCTGAAGGATCGAAACTGACCGTTAGGTTTTACAATGGCCAGTGGTGTCTAAAATGGCCCTGAATGGTCTAAGTGGCATGTAAAATCTAAAATGGCCTATGAATTCTTAAAGTATGATCTAAAATGGCCCTTAGGGTCTAAAATGGCCTGAATGGTCTAAAATTGCATATAAAGTCTAAAAAGGCTTGTATGACTCTGAAATGGTTTGTAGGATCCAAAATGCACCATAGGGTTTAAAATTGCATGTGGGGTCTAAAATACCCTGTAAGCTCTAAGATGCCCTGTATGGTCCAAAGTTACCAATGGGTTCTAAGATGGTCAGAAAGGTGTTAAATGACTTGTCGGGTCTAAGACCGAAAAGTCTAAAATGACATGGCTTGTAAAGTCCAAGAAAGCTTAAAGTGTCTGAAATTTCCTACTGGGTCTATAAGGGTCCGTCAAGTCTAAACTGGCCTGCAGTATTTAAGATATAGCTTTAGAACGATATGTAGGACCTAAAATTTGCTGCAGTGTTTGAAATGGCCTGCAGATTCTTAAAAGGCCTGTAGTGTCTCAGAAGGCCTGTAGGGTCTTAATTAGCCAGTGGTGTCTAAAATGGCCTGCACATGCAGTATGCAAAATGGCCTGTATATGTATGTACATGTAGCATAGCAAATAGTTCTTAGTGTCTAAAATGGAATGCAGGGTCTACAATGGCCCGTGGGAATTAGAATGGTCTGTTAGAGACTAAATGGCTTGTAATGTCTAAAATGTTCATACAGGAACTAAAATTGTCAGTAGTGTCTAAAATGGCCAGCAGGTTCTTAAATGCACAGTAGTGTTTGAAAAGGCCTGAAGGGTCTTAATTAGCCAACGGTGTCTAAAATGGCCTGTACATGTAGATATTGAATAGCCAGTAGTGTCTAAAATGGTCTGTACGGCTAGTATATGAAATGACCAGTAGTGTCTAAAATAGTTGTTATCTATAATGGCCTTAGAACCCTCAGGATACAAATTGACAATGGCTTGTAGAGTCTAAAATAACGTGTAGGATCTTTCACCGCCTGAAGGATATGAAGTGGGCAGTACCATCCAAAATAGCCTTTAGGGTCCTAAAGTGCCTGTATGACATAAAATTGCCTGCTTGGCAAAACTGACCTTTAGGATCTTTCCTGGGCTCTATGGTATAAAGCTGGAAGGATCATTTATGGAGTGTAGGGTCTAAAATGTCTTCAGGATACAAAATAGCCTGTAGGGTCTTAACTGGCCTACTTCATACTGTTTTGCCTGTAGGGACTAAAATGGTCTATAATAGCCTCCGTTGACTACTGGTAATAAATGACCCATAAGAACCCGAATAGTCTCCAGGATCTTACATTGCTCGTAGTGTCTTCCATAGCCTGAAGGATCCAAAGTGGACTGCAGGGTTTTAAAAGGTCTATAGCTTATAAAATACCGTTAAGGATTTTTCAAGGCTTTTAGGGTCTGATATGGGCTGTAGGATGTTTCATGGCATTAGGGGATAAAATTTTATGTTGGATGCAAAATAACCTGCAGGGATAGAATTCCATGTAGGGTCTTACGTGGTCTGTAGGATCTGAAATGGCCAATAGAATCTAAAATGGCCTGTTGCGTAAAAATGGCCCATAGGATTTTTCATTGACTGTAGGGTCTAAAATTGCCTATAGCATATAAAATGGTGTGTAGGATCTTTCATGGCCTCAAGGGTCTAAAAAGATACGAACTAGCCAGAAATAGATGTAGTACTCCCAATCACCATTTATTTATGAAAAATATTGTTGATTCCCCTCTTTGTATTTGTGGAGGGATTGAGACGATTGAACATTTCTTTTTTCGAATGCAATAAGTATGATGCTATTAGGACGAGACTACTTAATACAATATCAGCATTTGGTAATATTGATCTTGAGATAATACTCTTTGGGAAACGTAATCTGGTATATCGTGACAATGAGAAAATTCTTCTTGAGGTCAAAAACTTTATTAGGGAAAGGAACCGATTTCTAGAATGACAATTTGTTTCTATTTCTATACAATTTTAGCAGGAATAATGAAGCTCTTTATAAAATGGAACAGATTCATATTCGTACCGTATAAGAGTCTTTTAAGAACACTCCTTTACCTTTTCGCAGATGCATTAAGCCCCCTTTTCACAGAGCATGGTTCATTTTTATCCGTACCTATTCAATTTCGTTTAGGGACACTGAATACGATTTTGAACACGCTTGTAGCAAAATTTCACTTGATATGCAAAAGCGCCACATACAAAACATTCGGGGAGGAATTTCGACGAGAACCCCTTCGTGTTAACCCGTTTGATGGTGTATACTTCCAGGAATGTAAATTTCAGAGAGTTTAGACAAGATCAACCAGCATATTTGTTAACTCTGATCTTACTCTACGTTTTTCTCACTCGTCATTTATGGCTATAGGAGTATAAGACCGATAATGCCACTACAGAGAACAAAATCTATTTTCGACATAATAACAGTTTGAATTCGGTAGGATTTGGGTTTAAAAATCTGCCAAGAAATGATACCGGTCGTTGCCGTGTGATAGCACTTGCTAGATACGATAAGGAATGATAAATCCCGGTATGAAATTCATCGATAACATGATCCAGTACAAGCTTGGGTCAAATCGGGAAGTAATCTCATCGGTAAAAAATAATCTTGCAAAATTGAAGATAAGTCTGAGACTCCACAGGAGAAAGTTCGATTCGCCCAATTTAAAAGAATAACCAAATTTTGACATGCTACTGTTTTATATTTGGGACAACCGGAAATGGACCCGAATTTAAGGAAAGTGTCGCCGACGACCAGCACCTTAGCCTGCTATTCTGCATGGCACTCAAAAGTTCCAGAGAGTACTAGTTTAAGACACTTTAGGAGCAATTTCGTGTTTTGACGACCATTATAAAGAAACATTGTTGGGGAAAAAGAAGAATAATCATGCTGAAAACCAGCAGTTTCTCCTCTTCTCCACAGCGTTTGCAACCGTGTTAAATACAGCTTCCATTATTTGAGCAACATTTAATTTGTCGCCTGCCAACCAAATTCTTTAAATTTGGTCCAGTCTATTGTTTTTTTTTTGTTTGGTAAAAGAGTTAACTGAAAACAGAAAAAGAGAGATACTGTATCTAACCCTTTACTTCTTGCTGACAACTCTTTCCGTCTTGTGCACAAAAAAAAAAAAAAAAATTGTGGCAAAAGAAGAAATTGCTCATTATGAGCAGTTTCTTCTTTTTCCACAATATTTCCAAACGTTTAGACATGTATTAAACCTGAATTCATTCAAATTGCCCACAACCTAGAGGGATGTTTTCATCGTGGCATGCTGTAACTTTTTTATGAATTAAATTGATCGAAGGTATGAGAACAAATAAATCTTCGGAGAAATTTGCTGTGTTCAGCGTAATCGTCTCGAAATAGTTCTTAGAGGTACTATCGTCATTCAGATTCTAATAAGACAGCTAAAAGGACGGTTTAGTTCGTACCTTTGTCTGCATTTTGTCTTTAAAAATATCTCAAAGGATAGTTACATATCATTGTATGAGATTTTTTTTTTCAAATTCTTTAACGCAGATTGATAAAAGAAAATAGAAAATGGCTGGTAAACCTGAGTTTCAAAAAGGATTTCTCGGACCTCAACCAAAGTTCGCAGAATTTGGACTTGCAACGTTGACTCATATGGATCCTGAAATAAACTTGGATACAAACCAGGTAATTTTGTCTGTCCGCCTCTGTCTCTCTCTCTCTCTCTTATACTGAATAATTTGTTTCTATTTTTTTCTGATTTCCAAAGAACGTTTGATAGTGATAAATTGGTTTATTAACTCTTTACCAGACGACAAAATTCTGGACTGGACCTAATTGAAAGCATATACAGACGACAAAATGATTGTAGATCAAATGATGATTTATGTCTTTGACTGGGTTGAAAACATTGTGGGAAAACGAGAAAATGTTTTCAAAGGCCTTCTCTTTCAGGGTCGTTAATTCTCGAGATTGTGTGGTAAAAATAAAGGTTGTTCCCAATGGAAGTAATAACAGAGTAAAAAAAAAAAAGATTATGATAACAATAAAACAAATAAATATTCCCCTAACATTAGTTAAATCTTCAAACGATTCATCTTATTTGAACTGATTTATTTTACATCCATTCTAAATGTTATATTAATCTCTCTCGATTATTGCTTCTAGGTAACCATTACCAATACTAGCACTGTGATAGGGGTGGTTCCAAAAATTAAACCTGATTCCATATTTATTCCGGATTAATTTCAAGAATAAAATAAATAAATAAATAAATAAATAAATGAATAAATAAATAAATAAGATAAAATAAAAAATTCCAATCGTTTTTACAGGTAGACCATATGCGTAAAAGTGTATCGTCCCAGATCAGCCTGTGTAGTCTATGACTAATCCGAGACGACACTTCCCGTTTTTGTGCAATTTTCAGTTTCACGAAAGTCTACTGTATGAAAAAAACTTAACGTAGTCGTAAAGTGCCGTCTCGGATTAGCCTGCGCGGACTGCGCAGGCTAATCCGGGACGACACTTTACGCAAATGTTCGAAGGTCTCATTTCACATGTTGCGGGCCATATCATAAATCAAATCAAAATTTTCGCAATTTCCGGAGGACATCAAGGATAAAAACAAATGAATACATGTAAAAGGACGAACCCGTTATTTCGTTATATATACCTTCAGTCATTTTATCTGACAAGGGAGATAATTTTATATACAGAAATGGGACCCCCATTATCGTTCTTTTATTTGGGGTGTGTGTGTGTGTGTGTGTGTTGTGGGGGGGGGGGGGGGGTTTGTATGTTTTGAAGACAAAAGTAGTTATATTACCAAATACCAATCTCTGTTTGAAAACTTCTTTTTCGTCTATTTTTTTTTTTGTTATTTTTACTTCATATGCACATCTTTTATAGGCCTACACAAATATATGAGACACGCCCTGTGAAAAGGAGGCTTAATGCATTTACACGAAAAGTAGAAACATTTTAGCTATTGATCAATTTTCTGTATGCCAAAGGACCAGTCTATCTTATGATTCAGTCGGTCAGTGGACAAAGTGGATTTTATGGATCCATAATTATGTGATGACTTGGTTGGTATAATGCATTATGTAGGATGCATTAAGCCTCCTTTTGCCAGAGCATGGCTCATATAAAATCCGTTATGTACTCAAGATGCAAAATTGTTGTTGTTACTAGTGCTGTTGTTGTAGTTTTTGTGCTTGTTGTTGAAATTGCTGCTTTTGTTGTTTTTGTTATTGTTTGGTCGCCATCGTGTTTGTTGTTGTCATTTTGTGAAGAATGAAAGTACTCTATCATATGTCTACTTTCAGCTAGAGGTACAAGTTAAAATGACAGCTGCTGTAAAAGTGACCGCCAATCTGACAAACTGTGCCAAAAACGAAGAGGTACCACAGAACGTGTTCGTTCAGGTAAAAGGTGACGTCATTTCCTTTTACGCGTCACTACCGGAAACGGGATACTACAAATTTCAACTGTTTGCCCTACCTATTTCTGACGAAAGCACGACATTGATTGGCGTGTATAATTATCTCATCAACTGTAAGAAGATAACAAGCGCAGCTGTTGTATACCCGAAGCAGTTTGCACAATGGAAGCAAGGCTGCAGCATCAAGGAGCCTATCAGTCTGTACCAGGCCAATAGCTTAGCCGATGTTCATTTCGAAGTGATGGTCCCGAAAGCCAATGCTGTCGCAGTTGTTGCGGACGGTAGCTGGTCGAACTTAAAAGGATTGGGCGAAAATGTCTGGGAAGGGCGCGTTGACCTTGAAAAATACCGTGGCAAGGATGTCAAGGTCACGTTAAACGCAAACTATGGTGATGACAACAAGTATTCGACGCTGCTGGAATATAAAGTTTAAACTACAAAAAGCGTGTGTAAATGGTTTCCCCTAATACATTGTTTTTATTTTATCTAGAAATTTAGTCTTGACCTGACATGTATTTAGATATTTAATTATTCGACAGTTTGATTTAGAACATATGACAATTAAAAAACAAGCAAACTAAACATCACAAGTCAACTGCTACCTAACTGCACTCGAGAACGATTTAGTTTTCTCCTTGAATTTTGGATTTTTTAAGTTTTTATCTACGGAAACAAACTTGAAACAGTCTATTTTAAACTCGTCCTGATAAAATATCAACAATCAACAGTAATTAAGTGTTAATGCATGGATGCATATTAACAGATTGTGACAAAATGACCAGTCACTTGTTAAAAACAATTTCTCCGTTTGTTGTTATGTTTTAAAAGGTGCTTTGCTGACGTGCGAAAAAAAAAAAAACTCGCCTGTGGGAAGTACGAGTGCCTGGAAAACTGAAGGGAGAACTGTGTCCAGAACATTGTGCTTCAATGTAATCATTGTTTGCCACTTTAGTTTATTGTCTAGACTAGTAATTACATTTACAAGGAACGAAATGGCAAAGTTTGTATACTATGGAATGGGATGTGGCTCAGCTGATGGAATTTGCTTCCGAAACATCGGAAAACATTGTGATAAAAGGAGAAATTGCTAGTAACAAGCAGTTTTTCCTTGTCCCATTTTTTCTAAGGCCATCTGTATGGTAAAGGAATAATATAACAGCATAAATGTGTGTACTCACCGACGAATCTATATATAACATGTAATTTAAAATTGCATGACTAGACATCTGATAGGTCATGGCATTCGGACTAGACCAATCAGATGTTTTATTTTACTACATTAAATTGGAATTTAAAATGGTTGGTGAATGCTTTCCGTTAAAAAAAAAAGTAATTTATAAAGTAGAAAAAAGAGATATGTTTATGAAATAAATCGGTTGACAAAAAAGCAACCCTTCTTGTCCTACAGTATTAAGAAGTCTTTCGGTGTCACTTAAATGAATTTAGCTCGTTTCGAGGCCTAAAAATAGATTTCCATAGCAAATGAAGTTGATTGTTGGTCAAAATCAAGCATCACGTAGCGGATAGCGTGGATCCAAGGTCACTCTACACCGTATGTGCAATTTCACCTTGATCCACGCTGTCTGCTTTAAAAGTCCCGTGCCCGTTTCATTCAAATTGTAGAAATCGGTAGAAGCAAACTGATAAGGTGTATTTTTATTTAGGGATTTACCGTTCTCAAAATAGCCTATACCAAACAAAAGAAAGACGAGGAGGCGGAAGGATGCGCCCGCATAGTAGGCCTACTTAGATACTGGACAAAGTATCGAAGATGGTGTTAACAAGCAGCATCAAAGTAAGTAGAAGAAATGCTTCTGGTTGAATATGCGTTCTGCGTGCAACTTATTTGATTTTAAGACATATGTGCAGTATGCAAATTACCGCAAACCTGATTAACGTATTTCGTGTTCTGGTATCTTCCTTAACCCCTAAGCTGCTAGGCGCGACTCTCTGATCTTTTGCGTACAGTGTCGATCAAGATCAGACTGCACAGAACGTGCAGACTGATCTTGGTTCTCCACTGTCCGATAAGAAGATACTCCTCTCCCCCCAAATAACTTTGAAATAGCAATATTTGAGTTTTTGCTATCGACTTGGAAGTTTTATTTTAATTATATAGCAGGATTAAGGTAGTTGTTTCGTGTGTTTCGTATAAGTGTGATATGTAATCTAGTGTAAGATAAAAAAAGAAATAAATCGTTTCTTAAAAAATCCGTTGCATTTTCTGCCTTATTTTTCTTGTTTAAATTCTTACCAAACGACAGAATTTTAGACTCGTCCATATTGAAAGTGTTTGTCAAATGTGGTTCAAATGGGGGAATTCGTAGTTCTAGGATAGAAAATATTGTGAAGTAAAGGCTTGTTATTAGCATTTTCTGGTTTTCTCACAATGCTTTCAAAACCCTACGTCCTCAGCAATGTCATTCAAAGCTCGATTTCCAGCTCGGCAAAATTCTGTCCGAGAACTGATGATAGTTATTGCGGCAAGACTCATCCCTCTCTTATAGCTGAACATTATTTCAAGTTTTTCGTGTGGAAAAGCGGTCAGAAAAAAAAAAAAAATGTACCAGCGGAAAATCATGGATATGTACGTGTTAAAAATAGAATTGAAAAATAAGATTAAAAGAAAAAAAGAAGAACATCTAACAGGTTATTGGACAATGAAGATCCGAAAGCTGATCGTATTCTTTGTCCACATATTTAGCGAATTTCTTTGTGCTTGGAGTCTGAAAGGTTGATATCATAATAATGGTGTTATTCTTAGAAGAGCATCTGAGAGTAAGCTATATAGCCGTGATATGAATGAAATATTGTTGGAAGCGCCTTAAACACAATTTAACCCATTGACACACAATCCCGACTTTTAACGACCCTGGAGGAAAAGGATTTTGAAAACATTATGGGAAAAGGAGAAAATGCTGGTGACCAGCATTTTCTCCTTTTCCCACAAAGTTTTCTACCCTATCAAGGACAGGAATCATCAATTTAGCAACATTTAATTTATCGTCTGCAAGTGCTTTCAATTTGGCCCCGTCCAAAATTTTGTCGTTTGATAAAGAGTTAATCGAAAAGATTAAACAATAATCCTGTCTGAAATATGCAATCCGTTGACCTTATAAAATTGTCAAAATTAATGTCAAAGACATGGTAATTAAGATTGGTCACTTTTACCATCGTATCAGTGTCTATCAGAAGTGAAATAAGATCTTCACTTGTAATTCACAAATTATCTAAATATAGTAAGTTTTTTTTTTGTCAAATTTAAGGTAAAGAGTAAGTGGTAAAACTGTAACTGGCATTGGTTACAGGGTTTGATTGAAATTCTTTTACGTTACTTACAACTTATTTTCAGTCGACAACAGTCGACGACAGCTCATTCATGTATGTCCTGGATTTCGCCAGAACTAGACTTAGGCTCTCTTTTCAAAGTATCTTGGCCGAGAACACACTCGCGAAAAACACAATGCTTCGGGTGAGGATGTAAATTAGGGAAAAAAAAAAAAAAAATCTATGTGAGCTGCGCTCTGTAAAAAGGAGGCTTAATGCATCTGCGAAAAGTATCGACCTAGGTCAGCCTGCGCGGTCCACGCAGGCTGACCTAGGCCGAAACTCTTCGCTACTGGTCAATTTTCTGCATGTCAAAGGGCCAGTGTACTTCATGAATCAAGTTGGTTGTTATACAAAATGGATTTTATGAATCCATTATTATGTGATGACTTGCTTGGTATCATGGATCACGGAGATGCATGAAGCTCCCTTTTGCCAGAGCATGGCTCATATCTGTTTTACTGGCACCTTCAAGACTTTGCTATTGGTGACATTTGAAATAATTACAATAACGTAACCGAACCATATTGTTGGGTTTGGCTTTCTTTAAATGGCCGTTAATGAGTAAATAACCACCCTATTTTCTTTACACAGGCAGTGGGGAGGGAATTAACTCCCTTAGAGGGAAATTTATAAAAACACATCAGACTTATTTATGAAAATAGATTTTGCAAACTTGGTTGGAAATAATAATAATAATAACAATAACAACAGCAATAATGATATGTAATGCGTTTTTTTTCCTGATCCTAAATCCAGTAAAAATTATTATCATAATTATGCTTGTAACATTATCTATGTGTTACCTCAACGAAATCACACACACAAAAAAGAAACGTTTATGGAAACATTGCTTTGGGAAAAAAAAAAATCGAGAAAACGTGAAAGTATCACTTTTTTTTTCCGTTCGTCGTACTGTTTTATCAAGGTGATAATAAGCCGTTTCCCTCCTGCTGGCGACTTTTTTGCATCTTGCGGCAGCTTACGTCGTCTCTGTATTTTTTTTTTTTTCAGGGAAAGAGTAAACAACTTTGAATTAAATTCTTCTTTTTTTTCCCAAGAGTTTTGAAATATTAAATCTGATTGAAATACTGTTAACCCTTTACCACACAATCACAGAAGAAGAAAGATTTTGAAAACATAATACGAAATAATGAAAAACTATGGTGTCGTAGAACTGCCACCACATACCAAATAATAATGACTCATATTTTCACGAAAATTTTGGCAGGTTTCAAGTTATTTTGGCGAATATCAAAGTTTTTTCTTTTTATTGCGGTTGTTCAAGTTATTTATGGACGTTCATGATAATGGTTATTACATTATGGTACCACATAAATAATGTAACATGATTTTCCCTAAACATTAGCCAGAGCTCCAGATAGAGGGAGTGATTTTGATTTCAAAACTGAAAATATTAATTATTATCGACTAAACCCTATGTTATGGGTGCTCATTAGAATCGTCTCATCGAGACGATTCTAATGAGTACCCAACACACAGGGTTTGGAAGAGAAACAACGGATTTAGAATACCATCACTCCCTCTTATCTGGAGCTCTGATTAGCGCTCTGTATCTGCCACCACTTCTAAAGTTAATTATGGTAAATATCTATATAAAAAAATGGTGGATTTTGCGGTTTTTATTGTTAACTATTGTGACGTGTTAAGAAGTTTACTAGAAAATACCATAAATTCTTGATACCACACAATTTTATCTAAATATAGAATCAATGTGAATAATATACCACGATATGTGCAAAAAGATTCCAAAGTAAATGTTATTTTCGGCGTTTGAGGAATCGAATTAGACGAAAATTAATTTCCCTTGTAATAGTTTCCCTTGTAATAGTCTAAGCTCCGATAGGAGGCGTTCGTGTAGTGCACGAGTATAATGCTCGTGCGCGGGTTCTTCAGTTCAGAGTTGGAACCGACTGGGACCACACGTACAATTTTGTTTAGTTCATGTTATGTATATAGTTGGACACAAAGTACTGCGTTAAGCGTTCAGAGTATCGTGAGTCAGGCGTGGCTGCCTTTAGAATTGCTGGCGAGGTGTTAGTCCTTGTCATGGCGTTTGCCATATTGTGTTTTAGAGTACCACAATGTAGTGGGTAAAGGCGTGGCTGCCTTTAGAATTGCTGGCGAGGTGTTAGTTCTCGTCATGGCGCTTGCCAGATTGTGTTTCATAGTACTATGTTGTTGGTATGTTGTTCATGGAGTTCGCCATGGTGTGTTTAGAAGAAACTATCGCGATTGTACGCTGTATTTCATTGTTTTGCTATGTGATGTGGTTGTTAAAAATGGTAGATTAAACGGTCATCAGTCGGTCAACGATTCCAACTGTTATACCAAAAAATATATAAGTGTTGTATTGATTGTAAGAGGAGTGTGAGTTGGCAAGGGAAGTCACAATTATTGTTAGATATGTAAACTATTGAAAATCTTCCGCTGATTATAAGTATCAATAGTTTTTTGCTAAAGAATGGCCAAGGCGTTCAAAACGATTATCAGGAAAAAAACTAGTAATAGGCGTAAGATTAGAGCAGTGCTAGGAAAAAGAAATCACTGTAAAAGTCATTTACCTGGTTCCGTGGGAAAAATCATCATGATAGTTTTAGATTAACGTGAACTCTGCCATAACTATCGCGAAAATATCCATCATTATTATTAGTGGTGGCACTTCTACGCCACCATAAAAAAGGAGACGATTCGTTTCAAAGAGATTACATTGCATTCAGAGCTCCTTGTGAATTTATAAAGGAATTACATGTATATAATTTGGCATGGGTCGTGTTTCATATCATAGGCTGTAAATAACATGCAAACTAACTGCGCAATATGATGACAGGTAACCTACCACAACGTAACTCTGTACCACATGACAAAACATTTAGCCTCGTCCACACAAAAAAATCAGTAGGAGAAAAATCAAAAGGAACTTAAATAGCTGAATTTGTCTTGGAAAGAGTAAAAAAAAAAAAAATGTGGGAATAGGAGAAAATGCTTGTATTAAGCATTTTCTCCGATTGACACGGTTTTGTAGAAGCATTCCTTCTCAAGGTCAGTTAAGCACAGAATAGTTTCAAAAAGTGTTAACTCTTTACCAAACAATCCCGGGTGTTAACGACCCTGGGAAAGAAGGCTTTTGAAAACATTGTGGGAAAAGGAGAAAATGCTGGTTTCCAGCATTTTCTCCTTTTCCCACAATGTTTTCTACCCTGTTAGAGAGTTAATTTGTATCAGATTTTAAATTTATCATCTGCATATGTTTTTAAATTTGAAAGATTCTAAAAATTTGTAGTTTGGGAAATGTTAAACGTTTCATTCGTTAAAGTGAACTACTCTTGTACAGGCGAGTTATAAAATAAACAGGCGCTTAGGGCCCTAAATAAAGTATACGCAGAAGTAATATCGAAGGTATACTACCCTAGGCGCGAAGTGCAGAGAGGGAGGGATTTTCCAAGGAGGGTCTGGGGGCTCCAGAAGAAAATTTGAATTGTAGAAGTTATTTGGTGGCCTCTGGCGACATCTTTTTCTTTTGCAACTTTGACTCTTTTTTGCGGAGTGTACGCAACTGCGTTTCCCCGAATATGCAGCTACACCCCTAATCTGGACAGAGGCAGTCTGTTTCCGTAATAGATACTGATATGCCAGTAACTAGTATGATGCAGGGGACGACGGTCAACGCCAACACACGCAAACGAAAGCCAGATTCTTTTTATTTCAGGAATTACTTAAAAACCAGTAGATCTCTAAAATCTACGAGAAACATAGTCTACATAGTTATGAGACAGACTCACTCTTTTGACAAGAGGGTACATTCGGAATTAAGATGATTCTGGAGAAGCTGACATATAATTACTTGTTCTTAAATCTAAAACTGACTCAAAACTTAGTTTTACCACAAGCATCTATAGATATCATGGTTGAAGTAAACGAGAAATTTGAGTCGGATGTTGTTTTTGGAAATAACGGGCAAACATACCTTGCTTTGACAAATGATGCCACGACGTGTAATGCCCTTATGACGTCACAAAACCTTATCTCAAAAGCGTGCAAGGTAAGAAAATTCGTAATGGCTACATCGCACCGAAAACAAGGGTATATAAATATGTGATAAATATACACATATCAACACACTGTCTTTAAACTTGAACAGCTCCCAACGAAAGGCTTTGTGGCTGATACGCTTTATCTTTTGATCGCAAAACAACAACAACAACAACAACAACAACAAAAGGTTTAGAAATTGCCTAGACGCTTCAGTTTTGTTTTTGATAAGAATATCAATATATCAATATGACAGGCATCCAAGGTCAGAATGCACGTTCTATTCACAAAGGCAAAAGCAACACATTCTTTGCAGTCTGATCTTAATCTACACCATTTATAAAAGAAACTAAAAGGTGCCTTGAGCAAACGTCGCAAGGGTTAAAATGTATTGACTCACATTTTTCGGCGAGGCCAAAGTTTCAAGTTCAAGAACCGCTAAGGGCACACGACTAGAGTGGATGATGACCGAGATTGAATGTTTACTAACTAATCAATACTTTACCACACGACAAAAAATGTAGACTTGTCTAAATTGAGAGGTATTTGCAGATAACAATTAACAACAAATCATGGATAGTGTCTTTGATAGGGTAGAAAACATTGTGGGAAAAGGAGAAAATGCTGGTTACCAGCATTTTCTCCTTCTGCCTCAATGTTTTCAAAAGGCTCTTTTCTATGGATCGTTTACACCCGGGATTGTGTGTTAAAGGGCTAACACTTTCCTTTCCATTCGAAGGTCTTCTCAAGGACGTTCTCTTTCGAAAACAGTGTAGGAGCATCTCCTTAATTGCAAGCATGGTTTATCTATTTCGCATTTGAAATGTTGACGTCTTTAACAGGGGTCGTTAATACACGACAAAAGAGTTGAGCCCTGACTGCATAGGCAAGTTTTAGATCAATCAAGAACTGAAGCTAATTCAAACACAGAGCTAACATTCAAGTGGTGGAAAATGCCTCTATTAATGGTCTAGGAAAACATCGTGGGGAAGGGAGTAAATACACGTAATGAGTGATTGATCCTCTTCCCAACAATCTTTACCAAGCCTGTCAACTGTAAAGGCGGACAAAAGTCCCTTTTTTGTACAAAAATAGTTTTAACTATCGGACTTTTGACGACAAAATTTTAGACTTGTTGAAATTGAAAGCATTTGCAAGCATTTCAAATGTGGCTAAAACGGACTTGTTGTCTTTGATAGGGTAGGAAAACATTGTGGGAAAAGGAGAAAATGCTGCTAAGCAGCATTTTCTCCTTTTCCCACAATGTTTTCAACAGGCATTTTTTCCTGGCTCCTAAAAACACGAACTTATGTAGAAAAAGGCTAGTGATGTCAGCAGATGCTATCTTGGGTTTGATAAAAATGATTAACCCTTAACCCAGAGACAGAATTTTGACTCATCCATAATGAAATTTGCACAGAACAAATTTTATTATAGCCCTTATGATGGGTGTTGTCTTAGAAAGAGTTAAAAACAGTGTGGAAAAATAAGAAAAAGTTGGTTACCAGCATTTTCTCTCCCTTTTTCCACAATGTTTTGAATTACCTTCTTTCACAGGGTTTTAAAAACACAGGGTCGTGTGTAAAATGGTTTAAAGTACCTTGATCTTTTTATCTTGGTGTTTGTCCGATAAAGCATAACTGTAATTCAGTCGTTTCTCTTAATTTCCTTTCTGTGTCTTTCTTCTTAACCTATTTAAAGCGGAGAGTGCAAGCTGATATTGATCTACACCCTGGGGACAATACATCCGTTGTAGCATAATTATAGAAGAATACATGTACATGCTGAAATTAATTATATTTCCGGGTTGCTCTGATCTAAACTGATCCCCCTTGTAAATATACACGTCACTACATTACACGTTGGCTACGTCAGGGGAGGTAATAAATCTAGCTCTGATGAAACATCATCGAAGGTACTTTGATTTACTTAACTACGCAATAATTTTCGTGATAATATCGACTCAGTCGCTTTAATGATACGCGCCCACTAGCTTGTGAGTATAAAAATAGAATTGTTTCGATGGGTTTATACCGAGTGTCATTTGAGAGTGTGTCGCAAAGGTTAACACTGTTATAAATTAGAGTGATATTAGGGATGTTATGTATAAGATCTATGTAAAGTACGGAAATTTAAAGTTACCATGGTTATTGTTTTCATGATTTAACTTTACCTACTTGGCAAATATGTCGAATACAGAAGTCATTACGGATTCAGAGGATTTAGACTCTGTGCACAGCACGAACTTCCGTTATAGACTGTCGGCTGAAGGCGGAAATCTTTACAAAACGATCCGGTCTGATGGAAGCATCAAACGGCATGGCAAATGTACAGAAGAAGAGAAAGATGTGGATTTTAAAGAAACACGTGACGATAATAAGAAAGATGACACGCAGAAGAAATCAACATCCGGTCGAGTAAGTCGTTTAAACATTAGCAGACGACAAAATTTTGGACTTGATTTAATTTGAAACCGGTTGCAGACAACAAATTGAACATGGGTAAAATGGTGGGATTTGTCTCTAAAAAGGATCGAAGACAGTGTGGGAAAAGGAGAAAGACTGGTTAACAGCTTTTTCTTCATTTCCTAAAATATTTGAATCATGCTCTGTGAAAAGGGGGCTTAATGCATCTGCAAAAAGTATGGCCTTATTTTTTTGCTTGTGATCAATTTTATGCATGTCAAAGGATCAGTCTACCCTATGATTCCGTTGGTTGGCAGACAAAATAGGTTGAAGGGGTCCCTAATTGTGTGATGACTTGCTGGGTATAATAAATCACGGAGATGCATTAAGCCCCCTTTTGCTAGAGCATGGCTCATTTTCATGTACCTTATCCCCAGTGTCTTAAAAAAACAACGTGGCATTGTTTCGCAAAAAGCCTATCCTTTGTCTTACAAAATTAGAGGGTACGAGAGAGTGTAAACAAAGATCAGACTGCACGTGTGCACAGTATTACATTGGTCTACTTTATAAAAAAGTGTGAAAAACTGTTGCACCCAAGCGTGATTTCCGCAAATACATTATATACTTATTCATTCAGTGTCTGTTATTGTTACCTGTATGTACATGCTATTCTTACATTTTTGTATAAGCTTTGTAATGACGATGAACATAGTTCAAGCCATTTTGAAATAAATTTCTGTTCTGTTCTATATGCAGCCAGAACAAATCAATGAGCGTGTAGAGCAGGATGAGAGTTACATCGATTTGAACCGCGCTCTGTCAAAAGGCTGTTTAACCCTTAACCAAACAACCCCGAGTTTTAACAAATCCAAAGTAAAAGGCGTTTGAAGACACCGTGAGCAACGGAGAAAATGCTGGTAACCAGCATTTTCTCCTATTCCCACAATGTCTTTTAACCCTTTACCACACAGTCCCGACTTTTAACGACCCTGAGGAAGAAGCCTTTTGAAAACATTGTGGGAAAAGGAGAAAATGCTGGTAACCAGCATTTACTCCTTTTCCCACAATGTTTTCTACTCTTCCCGAAACAAATTTCAATTTTTGAGTCATATTTATTTTGTCGTCTGCAAAAGCTTTCAATTTGGACTAATCTAAAATTTTTTCGTTTGGTAAAGAGTTAACCTTTCTGATACAAATCACGTCATTTGAGTATTACTTTATTTGTCGTCTGCAAGTGCTTTGAATTTGGACAAGTCTAAAATTTTGCTTTTTTGGAAAAGAGTTAATACACCTCATTGATGTATCATACCAAGCAAGTCCTCACACAGCTTTGGATCAATAAAATCCATTTTGTCTAACAACCGACTGAATCATAAGGTAGACTGGTCCTTTGGTATGCATAAAATTGACCAATAGCGAAAAGGTCTGACATAAGCTAGCCTGTGCGGACTGCGCAGACTGACTTGGATCGATACCTTTTCGCAAATGCTTTAAACCCTTTTTCACAGAGTATGACAAATTTGCTTTGCACACTATTTTTGTGATGTGATTTAATTTTTTACCAGATGAACATATTTTGGACTTGTCCAAATTTAAAGCATTTGCAGATAATCTAATAGGATTTATATCTCAATGAGTAGAAAAAGTTGTTGAAAAAAAGAAAATGCAGGTAACCATCACTTACTCTTTTTCTGAAAATGTTGTCGAAACATTTTATCCTCAGGGTCGTTAAAACTCGGGATTATTTTGTAAATGGTGTAGACACTGGATGTAACATCTTGTCTCTGTGCAAGAGGGGGATATATAGCACTGCAAAGCGCAGAGACGATAAAATAGCATTATTATAATGCAAAAGAATTTCTCGCGATCTGATTGGATAATATGCTCCAAATATAATTTGCTGTACACTGGCAGCTCCCGGGGTATCGCACAGTTTCCCTGTCGGGAGCCCTCTAGATCCTTTACACTTTAGGGCAAAATCCAAGATGGCGGCGTCGAATCGTCATGTAAAAAAAACGTGTTCATAGTGTTAAAGGTCAGGCATTGTTAGGTTAAAAAAATAATGATAAACTAATGGTCGTTTGAGACGACTAATGGTCGTTTACTTTTGCCAACAAATCATAAAATGCATCCCTTCGATTTGTTTAAATCCATGTTTAGATAGAAGTACGTCGAATATCTATTGCGGTGACTTCATGCACCGTCGCAGTGACTTCATGAACCAAACTGCTCATTTTACCTAGGTTTCAGTGACGTTAAGTTTTCAATGACATCATTTTTCAGTGTGTTTGGGCACTCAGACGAGGAATTCGATTTCGTAAGCGTACTCGATTTGTTAAACAATAAAACAGGGAAATTTAACTTGAATACACGTAAGAATGGTAAAACTTTGCAGTATACTTTGCAAAAAGTAACAACTCAGTTCTGCCCTTGCAGTCCGTGCTAACTGACCTGGGTTTTGTTTTTGAACACTTCTCTGCATGTCCAAAGACCTAAGGATTCAATCGGTTGATATACAAAATGGATTTTATGGATCCACAATTACATGACATGCTTGGTGTAGTGCATCACGGAGATGCATTGAACAAGGTTTTTGCCAGAGTACAGATCAATGTTTTTTTTCAATCGAATACCATTCAAAGAGGAAAACAAAACAAAACAAAAACCGGAAAAGGTAGAAAATAAGCAACGACAAATCAAGTTTTGAGTTACGGTACAAGTATCATATACGTTTTTATGCATCACGGAGATAAATTAAACCTCTTTTGCCTCAGTATTGATCAAATATTTACAATCGAACTCCATAATAAGGTAAAAAAAACGGGAAAATAGGAAACGTAGAGAGTAAGTAACGACAATTCAAGTTTTGAGTTACGGTGCAAGTATCATATACGTTTTCCTTGCAAATGGAAAACGTTACATTTGCTTCCGTATTTATGAAGCGGCCAGGTAAAGAGGGAACTCTATCTATCAGCCATATTACTATAAAGTGTGGAAATTTAGGTGTAACTCTTAGATACCAAATAGTGAGGATCCAAGAGGCGTCTTATGAAGTCTAATCTTGATCTACACTGTTTGCAAAACCGGACTAAGAATTATCAATTAAGTCTAATGACGCCGGCGGGAATTACCTGGTTACACATCCAAAACCTGTTTGCACATCCTTTTACTAAAGGAACCCGACTTTTAACGACCTTCAGGTAGAAAGAATCTGAAAACACAGTTTGAGAAGAGAAAATGCTGGTAAACAGTATTTTCTCCTTGTTAAATAATGTTTCAACCCTTTCATGGACAATACCGGTCATTTTAGTCACCTTTAATTTGACGTCTTCAAAGGCAGTGGATTTCGAATACTTCAAAATATTGTAGATTGGTAAAGAGTTAAGCACTGAGCTACTGAGAGCTTTTTTTATTTTGAAGACTTTACTATACACTCGGACGGTATAGATTCAAGATTATACTCCACGTTCTTTGGCCGAGATGGGGAATCGAACCGGCTACCTCTCGGTTTCAAGCTTGTACGTTATGGACTGAGCTACCGGGCTCGGAGTCTACTTTTTCGAAGAAGTACGTAATATAGGGGGAAAGAAATTGCCAAGACTCATCCTGATTTTTTTTTTTTTTTTTTTTCTAGCTATTTAAATGAAAACGGTTGTCTTAATTGTGTCAAATTTTGACCTTTTAAAAAAGTTTGCATCCAAATCCACGTATAAAAAAGTGCAGCAAATTGCAACTATGGAAGAGTCAAGCCACCTGAGTAACTACAGTGTATAAATTAGTACTCTATGAATTCTATCTCCATTTTGCTTACAGAGGTAGAAAAAAGCACAAACATCCAATGAATTTTGGAAACTTTGCTGTCAAATCTATTAAAAAAAAGTGTAGCAAATGGCTACAATGGTGTCAGTGGTGGTTAAGCTCCCGTGGTAACTTTAAAACAACGCTTTCTGAATTTTCCCTCCCTTCTTACAGAAACAGGAACAAAGAATCCTAGACATTCGAGAAAATTGAAAACTTCGCATCCAAGTCTTTAAAAATAAAAAAGGAGAAAGAGAAGTCTAGCATGTGGCTACAATGACACAAGGGAGAAAGAGAAGTCTAGCATATGGCTACAATGACACAAGGGAGAAAGAGAAGTATAGCATATGGCTACAATGACACAAGGGAGAAAGAGAAGTCTAGCATATGGCTACAATGACACAAGGGAGAAAGAGAAGTCTAGCATATGGCTACAATGACACAAGGGAGAAAGAGAAGTCTAGCATATGGCTACAGTGACACAAGGGAGAAAGAGAAGTCTAGCATATGGCTACAATGACACAAGGAAGGGAACTCAATTCCCCTGGTAAGTTTCAAACAATCTAAATTTTCCCTCTTTTCTTACAGAAACAGAAGAAGCACAGACATCCAAGAAACTTCGAAAAGACGACATTTATGTGTACTTCCGCCTTCATGGTGATTCTATCCCACGCTGTGCTGAGCTTTCAGTGGCTTCTACCATACATGTATCTAATCGTCACGCCGTTTATCATAGGGATACGGCTGACGATGTATTGGTAAGTCAGGTAAATCCTGTATTAACCCCTAGGCTGCTAAGCGCGACTCACTGACCTTTTGCGGACAGTGTTGATCAAGATCAGACTGCACAGAACGTGCAGTCTGATCTTGATCTACACTGTCCGATATGGAGATATTTCTCCCCCCCCCAAAAAAAAAAAACCAAAAAAACATTTGAAGTAGCAAAATTCAGGTTTTTTTTACAGGCTTGAAAAATTCATTTCACTTATTTAGAAGGATAAGGGTTAATGGTCAGCTCTATAAACAATTTACCAAACAATCCAGACTTTTTAACGACCCTTAGGAAGAATACCTATGAAAAAATTGTGGGAAAGGAGAAAATGCTGGTTACCAGCATTTTCTCATATTCCCACACTGTTTTCTACGTTATAAGAGACAAATCACGTAATTGTAGCCACTTCAGATTGGACAAGTCCAAAATTTGGTCGTTTGGTGAAGAGTTAAAGGCACACTAGCGGCCAAAAGTAAACCATTCGGGAGTCAAAATACAGAAAAGTTAAATTCATACCATGTAAAAACATACATATTACATATGAGCCATGCTGTGGCAAAAAGGGGGCTGAATGCTTCTCCGTGATACATGATACCAGGCAAGTGATCATGGATCCATAAAGTCCATTTTGTCTGACAATCGACTGAATCACGAGTTAGTCTGGTGTCCTTTGACATACAGAAAATTGACCGTTACCGAAAAGTTTTGGCCCAGGTCAGCCTGCGCGGATTGCGGAGATTGACTAGAATCGATACGTTTAGCAGATGCATTAAGCCCCCTTTTCACAGAACATGGCTCATATATTTTGAGTCTGATAACGTGTTACAGTACAGTTTGTCAAAGTTCCAGTCGATGGCAGAAAAAAATGTTTTGTCAAACTGGAACAAAAGTAGGCAACTTTTGTTCTAGTTCTTCATTAATTTTGTTTTTGCCAGCGACTGGAAAGTTGACATATTGCACTGTAATGCATTATAAGACTCAAAATAATGTCCAAACTTAGAAATTATATGCATTTAATTTGTATGCAATTTGTCCCTCGAATTGTTTACATCAGACAGGTAATAGGCCTTTAAGCAAGTAACCTGCTTTAAACAAGAACGTATTGAGTTCACAGAGAAGGCTTTGTTTGTTTATAAGGTTTTTAACGCCGTTTTCAACATTATTTCAATTACATCGCGGCAGCCAGTGCACCTATCCGTGCTGGAGCTTTCTGTTACCAGCACTTCGCACAATTATCTTCCCAAGCCGCTGGCTGCTTTCCCATGTAACCATCATTGAAACAATAATCAGCAGGGAGAGAGAGAAATGAATCCTGTCGTAATGAGTATCATCAGTCCTCGGAAAGAAACTGGCTGAGCTGAGAAATCAAACCAGCGAACCCTGGTTTCAAGTCCTGCGTTGCTGGGGCTCGGCTGTCTGGCAAAGGGTACAAGTAAGAGTGGAAAACTAGTTTGTTATCAACTTGACTAATCAACATTTTTCAGATAAAGCGCAGATACCAGTTTTTGAAGGATGGAATATTTTTCCCCTCTGTGTCACGTATACCTACCAAAATTGTGTATATAAGTATGACTCTGCCTAACCCCATTCGGCATACCTCGGGTGATCCGGTGATCAAATCCCTCGGCTGTATCACGTAGCTTGATATGCACCTACACGGTACATTTCGCACATCTCCGGAAGCACACCGCTTTACCGTTATTGAAATTGTAAGGATCCTCTTAAAAAAGAAAACAAGAGTATATTTTCTGTCGTTATCTTTCTATGAATATTTCAGTCGGCAAACGGTTTGTACATTCAATTTTTAGCGTGGTTTATGAATCCCCTTGGGAGCTTTCATCGACAGATCGATAGAAGTGAATAACTTCACCATGGTTGTTCATGTCGTTGCTAAGCGATCTACAGGGGCGCCGCCATGTTTTAGATCATGTGATTGGTAGTTCAAAATGGAAGCCTCCTTTATACGGACGAAGTTAGATGTAGGTACGGAATCGGCCGAGTAGTGACGAGTGTGCCAAACCCTTTACCAAACAATCCCATGTATACCTATATCAGCGCCAATCAATATTACCCGACCTTTCTCGATGTCTAAAAATATATACAATCCGCTGCAACTCAGTGTTTGTTGTGCAGGCTCCACTTGAGAAATAGACGGTTTAGATCTAGGATCAGCCTGCAGGATCATGCAGTCTGCAAAATATCACGTTTTCACTTTTTAAACGACCCGAAGGAAAACCACTTTTAAAAGCATTGTGGGAGAAGGAGAAAACGCTGGTTACTAGCATTGTTTTCTTGTCCAGCAATGTTTTTTACAGTCCTTCTTCCCCAAAGCCGCTAAAATTCGGGACTGTGTGGTAAGAGTTATAACAAGGCATCAATAAGGCACTGAAAATGACTTGTGGTTGCTTGAGATTGGTGCTTGCGTCATAAGGTTCACTTTAACCCTTACAATGCTAAGCTCGACTCAAGGACCTTTTGCGGACAGTGTAGATCAAGATCAGACTGCACAGAACGTGCAGTCTGGTCCTGAATCTACATTGTCCGATATTGTTTTTTTTTCCTCCCAAATAACTTTGAAATAGCAATATTTGGGTTTTTACTATTGACCTGAAAGTTTCATTTTAGTTATATAGCAGGATAAGGGTTAACATAGGATATTGTCCTTTACTGCGTGTCGAGCCCGGTAACAGACCGGCTGCTACTGTTGCTGCTACAATGTTCTCTTGTTTTATTTTCTGTTGTTTGTATTTGTATGAAGACTTAATTACATTGTAAATAAAAATATACCTTGTATGTATATATCAAACTTGAACGCATATTTCATCCCTTACCGCACAGTCCCGTGTGTGGACGACCTTGAAGATGGAGGGTTTTGAAAACATTGCTGGAGAAGGTGAAAATGCTGGTTACCATTTTCTCCTTGTAGGACAATATTTCTACACTTTCAAGGACAAATACCATAATTTGAAGGTACAGTTGATGTGTCCCCCACGTTATCTACTAACCTTTCACCGAAATATGAACCGAAATATACACCCATGAGCAATTTAAAGTGCGAAATGAAACATGCATCGTCAGCCTTTACCAAACAATCCCGTGTTTCAATGATCTTGGAGAAGGTTGAATGACTGTATGGTGTTTAAAGCCGTTTTCAGCACCATTTCAATTATATCACGGCGATCGATCAGTGTACCTATCCATTCTTTCCTACAGTTTCTTTCTAGCAGTACTTCGCATAATATTCTTTCCAAGCCATTGGCTGCTTTCCAACATGACCATTGTTCAAATAATAATGAATCCTGTCTCGATGACTATCATCAGTCCTCGGGAAAAAAAATTGGCCGATCTTGGTCTCAAATCCTGCATGTTACCTGCACTCACTCTGATGAAGAACGTTTTTTTCTTTTTTCAAAATATGATGGAAAAATGAGAAAATGCTGGTGTTGGTAAGTGGGGAAACATCGTGCGATCAAAAGGGGAAATTGCTGATTATGAACGTTTTCTCTGTTTCCCATGTTTTGAAAACAAAAACCTTCTTTCACAGGGTCATAAGTACACGGGGTCCTTTAAGTAAAGGACTCGACCAAAAATCACAAACTCTGTACAAGGACTTTGGTAATAATGATAATGGAGATGGACGTGACTTTTACCCCCGCCCTCTTTTTTTTTTTTTAAACACTGTGTATAACTTAGGTCTTCTGAAATACTGTATCACGTGTTATATGTTATCACATAACCCGCCAAGCCCCCGTAGCTCAGTCGGTAGAGTACAGGAATTGAGAACAGGAGGTCGCTGGTTCGATCCCCGGCTTGGTCAATTTCTTTCCGAGGATTGATGATAGTCATTGAGACAGGATTCATTCCTGTCTCACCGCTGACCGTTGTTTCGACGATGGTTATGTGGGAAAGCAGCCAGTGGCTTGGAAAGAATATTGTGCGGAGTACTGGTAAAAGAAAACTCCAGGAAAGCATGGATAGGTGCACTGGCCGCCGCGATATAACTGAAATAATGTTAAAAACGGCGTTAAACACCATACAATCAATCAATCAATCAATCAATCACATAACCTCCCTTGTTTTTAGTGTAATATAGCCATTGCGAATTTTCTTATCATCTCTTAACTCTCAAGCAGCTAAGCGCGTCTCACTGACCTTTTGCGGACCGTGTAGATCAAGATCAGACTGTACAGAATGTGCAGTCTGAGCTTTGATCTACAGTCCTATACGGTATTTTCTTTCCGGTGAAATCAACTTGAAACCGTGGTATTTGGGTTTTTATTTTTGCGTGAGAATTTTCATTTCATTTATTCAGCAGTTTAAGGCTAAGCCTGTTTGAGATAGGCACCGTGTGACGTCCTTACAGTACGTGACGTGATTTTGTACTGCTTTCGGAGACGTGAGTCGGTTTTTACTCATAAAATTTGATCATATTGGTTCTATTTTTTTTTTAAAACTTGATTGATCAATTTCGTTGGAAGATTTTAGTGATCAATTGATAGATGTAAATACATATTCTGTGGTTTTTGATGTGGATTAACGCATATCCTGCTACAGAACTGAAATGAAATTCTCAAACAAGTAGTAAAATACCGAATAATGCCATTTCAAACTTATTTCTAGAAAAAGAATATCTCCTTACCGGACAGTGTAGATCCAAGATCAGACTGCACATTCTGTGCAGTCTGATCTTGATCTACACTGTACGCAAAAGGTCAGTAAATCGCGCTTAGCAGCTTTAGGGTTAAAAGAATTTCAAAGGCATCGTCATGTTAAAGATCATGTGACCGAAAGTAGATTCAGTGGAAATCTACTCGATACGGATGAAGCTAAATGTAGTGACGGAATCGTTCGAGTGCTGAGGAGTGAAGCATGTTTTGATTAACAAGAATCGTCTCGTTGTGACAGCTCTAAATTAATGTGTGTGTACATTATACACTTTGGTTATGAGATAAAAGTCTTTTAGAATTCCATGACTGCCCCTAATGTGGACCCTGCCTGTTGGCAGACAGCGATGTTTCAGATTTAAAGTACCAGCTAAATTTCTATTTTCTTCTTTACATAATTACAGGAAAAAGCAATGGCAACATTTTATGCTGGATTTCTGTTACTATGCCAACATCATCTGTATCGTATTTTTGTTGTAAGTATATATATGTCACAAACATTGTCTTAGCGGATAATTATTCCTCTGTCGATGGCATAGAGTTTTTCTTTGCTTTTATGGATCGTGTAGATCAAAATCAGCTCTTTTGGAGCCAAGTTTTAACTATACAGAGGGTAATTATCTGTTTCGGTGTATGATTGAAATTCATCGAGTGAAAAGCGAAGGCCATATTTTCAACAGTGGCGACGCCACGAGTGAAAATATGGCCTTTGCTTTTCACGAAATGAAAGAAATTTCGATCATACACAGAAACAAACAATTATCCTGTTTCTTTTATGCTCCTCACTTTAACCTTTCTTTTCACGTCTAAAATTTGTTCATCGTGAAAGATATACATGTGCGTTTTTCAAGCGAAATAGATCTACCCAACCTAGTGTGGATATGGACTGCCTGTAAATATGACGTCATGAGTGGTGCTTGAGTACGTCATAAAACGTGACGTTCACCCGCTGAAAATTCGTTCATATTCTAATAATATCCATGTAAAAAAAAGGTTATAACATTCAGCGGTCAATTATAACATTCTGTTAGATTTCTATAAACAACAAGTTTCTATAAACTCCTTGTTGGTCTGTTACTTTATGACAATGTAGTGTACGTCCTGGTACCTAGCCCATGTAAAAATATGGATGATCGTAAGAGCTACTTTAAACCAAACTTAAATGTGTGATATTTTGTTGTAGTGGATTTATGTGGACAAAGTTAAAATATACACGTAGCTAGGCAAACTCTCGACAACCCGAACATAGACAATGTTCAGTATTGCAAGTAGATCTATATACTATATGAGCCATGTTCTTTGAAAAAGGGGCTTAATGTATCTGCCAAAAGTATCGACTCAGATCAGCCTGCGCAGTCCGCGCAGGCTGACCGAGGCCGAAACTTTTCGCTATGGGTCAATTTTCTGTATGTCAAAGGATCATTCTACCTCATGATTCAGTCGGTTGTTAGACAAAATGGACTTTATGGATCCATAATTATGTGATGACTTGCTTGGTATCATGCATCTCGGGGATGCATCAAGCCCCTCCAAAGTCAAAAGGTAGTCGAATCGTCGTTACGTTACCCTCCCCTACCGTGTGGGCTTTAATTTTACGAGACCTCTGGTTGCGCCCCTTAATGAATGGTATGTGGGGGTAAAAGTAGTTTTGAGATAAACAGAAATAGCTAAGAAGTTGATCTGACAGCGTTGCATTGTAGCCACGTCTGGTAAAGACACGAACAATTAATACAGTGAATGTAAAGGGAGATTTCGGGAATAATGGACCTTAACCACAGTCATCTTCATTACTGTCATGACGTGCGCCGATTGTTATTTCATGTTTCTTCTTATTTCAGTATTCCCGATAACCCAGTGATATTTTCTGTGATGTTTTCTCTGTCCACCGGCCCTCTTATGTGGGCCATATTCGTTTACCAGAAATCACTGGTGCTACATCGAATAGACAAAGTCACTTCCACGTATCTACATATGTTACCACCGCTAATATCTTTTTCGTAAGTGTTCCAGCATGTATTTTTTCTTGTCTATTATATCTGAATGTTTATGCACATTTTTGTTATGTTTTTTTCTGTCAACTGGTCCTATCATGAGGGCCATATATGTGTGCTAGACGTCAATAGTATTGCATCGTACTGACAGAGTCACATCAAAATACCTATATACATGTATATATGTGTGTGTGTCAACGACGCTTATATCTTTTTCGTGAGTATTTCGATATGTACATCTGTCTTTACCTTTTCATTATGTCTGTACCTCCCTGTTCTATTTTTCCTATCCTATGACCCGCTCATGTTGGTCATCTTTGTGCACGAGAAGTCACATGTGATATACACGGTATTGACAAAAGTCACTTAAACAAATCTACATTTACCTCCACGAATATCATTTTCATGAGTCCTTCGTTCACATACCAATGCACATGTATGAACTTTTGAAATGGCTTTATTCATCTCTCTGCTTACTAAACGTTTATGGCAGTTGCAGACGACAAATTAAATGTGGCTTAGATGACAGGAAGGGTTTTTAACAGGGTATGAAAACATTGTAGGAAAAGAAGAACGTGCTTCAAAAGACTTCTTCATGGTCGTAAGAACAAGGTATTAATTGATAAAAGGTTAACTCTTTACTTGGCGACAAAATTTTAGACTTGTCCAATTAAAAGCATTTGGAAACGACAAAATATATGTATGAATAAAATTCATTGAATTTTGTTGTGGGAGAAGGAGAAAATTTTGATTACCAGTATTTTCTCTTTTTTTCCTACAATGTTTTCAAATACCATCTCTGTCAGCGCTTTTTAAAGACTTTTTCAGGGTCTAGAAAACATTGGATTAATCGATAATGGGATATTTCGATTACCATGAAGTACTGATTTAAACTTGCAGATCTGTCTGTCTGTCTGTCTGTGATCAAAACACACTGACTCAAACTTTCATTTTTGTCATAGTCAAATTAGCAGATCTAGTTGCATTTTTATTACAACGTTCTTACTATTTATTGTCGATTTTTTTCTATACTCTATTATTTTTGTGTTGTAGAATGAGATGGTACCCGAAAGATGCTTCCAAATACTGGTTTCGCGAGTTTTTACAGGACACAGATAACCTACCGTTGTCATGGACGTATTTAGTGCCATTCACCGTTTTTATGTGCTACAGTGTAAGTAAGAGCTACTGATTGATAAAACGTGTAGTGAACTCTCCGAGTGCCAACCTTAAGTTGCTTTTACTCACATTTAGATATGAGCCATGCTTCTTGAAAAGGGGGCTTGATGCATCAGCGAAAAGTATCGACCCAGGTCAACCTGTGCTATCTGCGCAGGTTGACCTTGGCCGAAACTTTTCGCCACTGGTCAATTTTCTGTATGTGAAAGGACCAGTCTACTTTGTGACACAGTCGGTTGTTAGACAAAAATGTTCTTTATGGATCCTTAATAATGTGATGACTTGCTTGGTATAATGTATCACAGAGTTGCATTGAGCCCCCTTTTCCGAGAGTACGGCTCATATAGAATGTGCAGTTTTATCTTGAAATTATACCTTAGTAACATAACTACCCTTGTTTTCGGTGTAATATAGGCATTACGAATTTTGTAATCTTACACATGTTTGAGATAAGCAAGTAGGTCCGTCCTTAGTTAAAGATCTGTAAGCATACTCCACAATTATAAAGCACTGCTGATCTAGATTCCTCTGTTACATGTAATTCAACTGTCAAATTTGATGTAGAGTGTAGTGTTATTTTGAATTATACTTTTATCATATAACTACCCTTGTTTTTGTTGTTATTCAATACAGCCATTACGAACTTTCTTATATTACACATGTTTGATGTAAAAAAGTAGTGTCATCATTGGTCTAAGCTACATAACCATACGCCTAAGTTTTAAAACATGGCTGAGCTTTACTTCCCTGTTAATTCAACTCTCAAATTTGATAATCGTGACAAATTGATGAATTTCCATCTTTACATTTAAAACATAGTCGTTACATGTAAGTTTCTATTGAAACATTTTTTTTTTTTCATTCCTGACATACTTGTCAAAGAAGAGAAATGGTACACATTTCTTATAAATTTCAGTACACACGTACTTTTGGCATATATTGTATTATGAACTAGACCTATTATTCTTGAGATACACATAATATGATGACAAGAATCTGACATTAGTTGGCTTTTGAGAGGTTTTTTTTCATCAAATGCATCAAGAAATGTAATTCATTTCGCCAAAGGCTAGATCAATAATACTCTCAGTACATTTAAAACGCAACACTGGTTGTAAATTGAAAATCAGCCGGAAAATAACATGTTTTGATCAAATTTACCTTTAAATGTAATTCATTGTTATTCCATTTAGTGATTCACAAGGTTTCGATAGAATGCTGTAAAATTTTCAGATGGAAAACGGTACAAAAAATTCCTGACAGCAAATTAAAAAGTCACATGGCTAACATCGAATATGACCACTCCTTGCATTTATCAAAACCTGCCAACAACGGCTCATTGAGAAATTTGTGAGATTATTCCAAAACATTTTTAAGTATGTTATCTCTGCACAATGTTAACTATGTTGTCCCTGCACAAGGATCCACGAGACGTCCATGCAAAGTAGTTTGGCTCAAGGAACTAAAGAGACAAGGTTACAATGGCCCAGTGGAAAGCCCCGTTTCAGCAGGCTTCAAATGAACTCTGTTGTGTTCTCGAATGAATCTAGGATTCAATTATGTAAAGTTGAGATTGGTAGTATAATTTGGCAGAATGAGCAGTTCAGTGTTGCTTGCATTATCGAGCATTACCAAAAGCATGATGGTGCTGCTGCACACACAGCCATTTTTACTAGAAACTTTCTTAATTAGAACAACATTAGCATGTTTGACTGGGCGTATTGTCACCTGATATTGTGCTGAGCATGTGGGAAGCTTTGAAAAAAAATGTGTGCATACTAGTGTTAATCCCCGACAATAGTTCTGAAACTCTGAAGTGTCTCTCTGGAGGAACTGGACAACATCCAACAACTGAATGACCTCACAATTTTGTCAATGAGACTAGGCTGGCAAGTTCAGTTAAATGCAACGAGTGACCATACTCAATGTTAATCATGTGACTTTTTAATTTGCGGTAAGGAACTCTTTGTACCATTTTCCATTTGAAAATCATAGAGCATTCTAACAAAACTTTGGGAATCATTAAATGGAACAACCATGAATTACATGAAAGGTAAATTTGATCAAAACTTGTAATTTTTTGGCTGATTTTCAACTTACAACTAGTGTTGCGTTTCTAAATGTAGATCTACTGAATGTATTTTTTCTAAACTCGTGTCATGAAACTTTATCTCAAGTACCAACTTTTGTGAGATCCTACACTGCCATCGCCATTTTTTAGGAACCACAGGAATAACAATGAGCAAAATAATCAAATTTCCATGAGATCGGTTTCTCCATATTTTTTTCAATAGAGTTTCAGAGTTTTAGAAATAAGTGTTAGATAAACATGTGGTATGACTTTTCTATGTTGTTTGAGCAAGTGTCGAGAAATAATATCAACAAAGTGGCGGTTTAGGTGTTTGTTTTTAAGTATATCTCGATTACAATTTCCATCAAGAAAAAAAAATCTCGATATTGTCTTTCCAATGCTCGCCCTCTGTCAATGGTTAGACAAAAAGGTTGCGAGAGTATGCAACCAGGACAAACGTTTATAAACTATGGTTCAATCTTGGTCCGTATTCAGCAACCACTCTTAACCCTTAAACTGCTAAATAACTGAAATGAAACTTTCAAGCCGATAGTAAAACCCATAATTTTGCTATTTCAAAATTATTTTTGGGTGCAGAGATATCTCCTTATCGGATAGTGTAGATCCAAGATCAGTGTCGCAAATTTATCAAATGCTACGTGTTAGTGTATATTCAATCAGCAAGGTGTATTGGTGAGCGGTTGTTCACAATATAAATTGCTGTATTGTGTAAACTTGTGGTCAGAAAACATGTAGATTTTGCAGAGTGTAGATACATTTTGGCTTTGATAGCCAAGTTAAGTTTTATAAAACTGCAGAGAAGATGAGAAGTTGTCTCTTTTTCCTAGAATGATTGTCAGAGAGTTGTCCTTGCCTCTCATGATGAGCTTATTTGTCACTGTGCTGAATGTTGTACGCTGTCAACTGTACCGCTGTCTGTCTTGTGTTGCATGCTGAATGTAGAGTAACGTCAATACTGTCCACACACTAGTTACAGGCTCGTGTCACAACTGTCCATACACAATACCATCACTACAACGAAACACGTAGAGCCAAAACCATTCTGTGCGCTATAGACTGTACTACTGTGTTATATACTGTACGCGGGGAAAACAATTAGTGGGTATATTTGTGTCATGATCATTTCTTGTAAGGCGATTTGGCTAACTGACAGACACCGGGGTATGTTATGGGTCCTTAGAGTTAAAGCATGCTCTTGATAGAGCTGGACTTGTAGAAAACCATCATGAAACTGTGTAATTGTGTGTTCAGACTGTAGCAGAACTTAGAACTGATAAGACTTATTACGCCATTGTGAACTTTACATTCTATCTTTTCTTCTTCTATTCTGTGTTTCTTCTGTCTTTGGACTATATGTGTATATTAAGCATAGTTTTTGTCATCATTAAACTCTACTATTGTTTGTTTACACAGACTTTCTTTCGTGGAGTTGAATTGTTCATCTTTCAAATAATTCACGTCTTCACAATCAGACTGCACGTTCTGTGCAGTCTGATCTTAAGCTACAATGTACGCAAAAGGTCAGTGCGTCGTGCTCTGTAGCTTAGGGGTTAACAACATTCTTAGTCTCATTCTCAATAATTTTCTAACTTTGAAACTTACACATTTTCTTATTGGCTAAACCTAATGTTTTAGCCAATCAGAAGTTGTTCGGTTTTCTAAATCTAGAATTAGACTAAAATATAATTAAGAATGGTTGGTGAACACGGTCCCTGGTGGGCTCACCCTCGTTAACCCAGGTGTGAAGTGTTACCATTCATCACCCCTGGGACATTTAATTGCGAAACCGTCGTTTCTATGAATATTCATAAGATTGCGAATTGCACCCGGTAGGCGATCGAATTTGTCGATAACATAACGATACTCTCTTACAGTGGAGAATAATCACATTTCTTCCATTAATATCAATAAACCGGGTAAAACCCACATCATTATCAACGAACAAGGCGGCTGCCGGTGGGCTTTCCTGCTGTGGCATTTGCCTTACGACAATCCAGGGCAGACATTATAAATCCATGTATATAAAGGCAAATATTCAGAAATACAGCGTGCTGCTGCAGTCCTTAGGGGTATGTAGCAGGGGTGACGTCATCCTCGTTGACCCAGTTCCGATGTATGCCGTAAACTACATTTATCGATTTGATTGGTTGTAGACGAGGTAAAAATAGAAATGATAGCATGTTGTTGATAAAAACAGATTAAGTTTTCTCACTGAAAAACTGAGATTACCAATCAAAATGCCTCATGAATAATTCATGAAAACGAGAAAACATACGCGAGATAACCCAGGGGCGATGGATGCAGTTTACGGAATATATCGGAACTGGGTTAACGAGGATGTGGTGGGCTATGATGTGCTTTACTGTATACCCAAAGCTCTATTTATGCAGATTTCTATTGCAGAACGAAGAACTAAAGGACCACTTACATCGACAGCTTTTTTATTATTTTGTCAGAAACAGGAGACACGCGTTTATGTAACCCCGCGCATGTCTAACACATTGATTTATTATTGAATGTCTTTTACTGTCTTTCAGTGGTATTCCAGTTATGTCAAGAAAACAGCTCAGCGATTCATGGGTTCTTATGGTTTTACCTAACCGTAGCTGTACTATTGTTCCATCTTTTGTTCTAGGTGATATATGCTATAGTAGACAACTTTCTTTGGGACCACAAAGACGGCCACACAACGATACGAAAACGTCAAGATATAGAACATGGAGTCGCCCTACATTCCCTGTTCTTCTGTGTGGATGAGAGGTATAAAGCCCTTTTCTTTTTGACCCAGAGCCTTTAAAAATATCACTCGATCTCTGAAACAGGCAAAAGGTGCTTTCTGCATATTCATCTTTCGGCAAGTACACCATGCATTTCTTTGCCTGAAATAAGCACACTTTACTGCTCTTTAAAAACAAATACTCTGAAATACTCACGAGTCAAATTTTCAATCATTTCCATAGACAAACAGTATATTTTATTCGTGTTTAATATTCCGTTTGTTGTTTTCACTGACAGCTTGGTGAATGTAAATGACTTCACGGTAGTTACCGTTGTCGTCGCATAAAGGAATTTCAAGTGCACCGCCATGTTCAAATCATGTGACCAAAAGTTGTTCCAATAGAAACCGGCTTGATACGAAAAAGGCTTACTGAAATAGACTATTGTAATAGGCCGACCTATGACGACTGTATAATTATACTTCTTTGTCCACCTGCAGATGTCGCTGTCTGAGATTTTACATCCGGGTATGGATATTTTGTCTGATGACGATGATTGGCTGCCAGTTTTGTTTGTATTCCTACACAGTGAACTACATTTTTGTTGCCGGACTGGGACTGGTCGCTGTATGGAATGGAGGAAGTTATTATGTACATGTGTTTAGTGTGAAAGGGTTTTCGGAAGAAAAAGAAGACATGAATAATATTTAAATACTGAACCGCGACACTGAAGTTGAAAAAGAATCGAAACAATTTTAACCAAAGTACAAAATACTCATGCAGATGTGCCAATGATATTCGCCTGTTGTGTCATTATAAGCTTGTTTTTAGTTACTTGAAAAAAGGAAGAAGAAGAAAAAAGTTCACCGCCCGGTTCAATAAGCTACAATGTATCATGAATCATAAGAGATCGAAATAACCCTTAAATTGCCCTATCAGTTACATGTAACTCTTTACCAAGCGACAACATGTTAGACTTGTTCAAATTGAAACCATTTGCAGATTACAAAATGAATGTGAGTAAAAAATCGAATTTTGTTGTTGGAAGGATAAAAATCATTTTGGAACCAGTATTTACTTCTTTTCTCAAAAAGTTTTCTCTCCAATCACATAATTTCAGCTCATTTGTATTAGTTTCAAAATTATCGTTTGCAGATGCCTGAAATTTCGAAGGATCTTAAATTTGTCATTTGGGAAAGGAATGGACATGAGTCCATTTTGATTATCCACACTAACTTTTTACCAAACGACAAAATTCAACACTCCTCCAAATCCTAGGCATTTGAAGACAAATAACATGTGACGCAAAAAATGGGATTACTATTATTATTATTATCTTTTTTTTTTGAAAAAGAGTCGAAAACATTATGGGAAAAATATAAAATGCTTTTAGCAAGCATTTTTCCTTTTTCCACATTATTTAACATTTTTCCAGACGAGTTTGATAAAAATTTTTTCCCAAAAGAAAACGGATGTCCGATTTGTTTTATTTCATAATAACTCTTGTATCGAAAGAATTATATAATATTTTGGTTAAATCTATAGATAAGACTATATATTTATGAATGAGACCTACTTGCCTCTTTGACAAGAGTGCGTTCGGTAAAAAAAAAAACAGAAAGAAGATTAAAGACGATTGCTACAGTTTCATCATTTTTTTCAAAACTTTCAGAATTTTACGAAACTTTTTTTGGTGATAGTATATAATCTGATCTACAAAAATATGAGATAAAAACAGGGGGTCACCGGCTTTAGAAAAATTCTTTGAATATTTCTTTTAATTCACCCTGTATTGCGGCAGTTCAGAATGAAATTTCACTTACGAAAACTTGGCCTAGATACATTTTTTCTTATGATTACAATTATAAACAAATTTTATCTCATTATACTGGCGAAACATGAAATTTAATGAAACAAAATGATTTCAAGGTATACTAAGTATAAATCTATTAGAAAATACCTTTACTTGTGGCTAAAACATACCTTCATGTCGGAAAAACCCAATAAAAACGAGAGCATTTCTTAAACTTTATATTTTTCAATGTTTAAACATATAGATATCTCTTATTTCTTCCATGAATGATATTTAGGTACTAAACTATAAGTTTCAGGCTTAAAACAAATAGGTCACCAGCCTTTCTTTTTTTTAAAGAATTACATATGAAGTTTTTGGGTGGGGGCACTTACAAATGAGGTTCGTTCCCGTGACAAAGACATTATATAAAGTACAGTGTTAAATATAATAGTGTTGATAAGTAAGTTGTTGCTCACAATAAACCAATACATAGCATATAAATGAAATACTAATGTAGATATAAATGAAATACTAATGTAGGCATTAAATCCATTACCAAAGACAAATTTTAGACTCTTTTAAATTCAGCCAGTTTGCAGACGAAAAATCAAAACTATATAGTATTCATGAGTCGCAGTTCTCTGACGAGGTAGAAATCGTTGTGCGAAAGGGAGAAACTGGTCATTATGATTTTCCCCTTTTTCCTCAATGTTTTCAAATATCGTCTCATGCAGACTTGTAAAAACTAAGGAATTGACTGGTAAGTGAGTAAGAGTTACAGCCCCTTGTTAACTTTAATTTTCTGTTTTTAACGTATTATTACAGATTTATTTCACAATGGAAGATTTCAAAACACGCAGTTCACTTGATTTATGCAAATAATTATGAAAATGTGCAATACTTTAAAAATTTATCTATACCTGGCTTTATTTTCCGAGTTATTATTGCCCTTTGATAGCCCTTGACCTCATGATTATTAAAATATGTCAGATTCCATCCGACATGATTATCTAATTTTGCTTCTTTGCACATAGGGCAAAGAAATTTACTACCATAGCCAACAACATTAGCTCTATAATATTTCATAAAGCAACAGAGCTGACTGATCAGGGTAAGCTTGGTTTACCGTTTTGTACAATATTATACATCTGATTTCTGTCTGTTGGTTATGCTGAAACTTCTTTGCTCTATAATACTGAAAATAAAATCCAGTCCTCGACACACTTTTAACCCTTTCCCTCGTAGAAAAGACTTTTGATGGGTCTGCAGTCGACCACTTATAAAAATATTATGGGAAAAAGAAAAATTGCTCAAAACGAGCCTGAATCTTGTAGTTTAAAGCCTAAATATTATCATGGAAGAAATAAGAAAAAAAATCAATGTTTGAACATTGAAAAATATAAAGTTTTAGAAATACTCTAGTTTTTTGTGTATGTTTTTTTTTTAATTTCGAAATTAAGTATGTTTTAGCCACAAGTAAGGTATTTTCTAATAGATTGATACTCAGTATACCTTTAAATCATTTTGTGTCGTTAAATTTGATGTTTCGCCAATATAATGAGATAAAATTTGTTTATAATTGTAATCATTACAGAAAAATTTGTCAAGACCTAGTTCTCGTTCGTGAAATTTCACTCTGAACAGGGTGTATTAAAAAAAAAAACATTCATAGAATTTTTCCAAAGTTGCTGATCCCCTGTTTTTATCCAATATTTTTTGTAGATCAGATTATATACTATCACCAAACAAAGTTTCGTGAAATTCTAAATGTTTTGAAAAAAATGATGAAACTGTAGCGATCGTCTTTAAATATTACTGCCTGATTTCAAAAATGAAAGTAAAGTAAACCTTATTTTACCACGCTTATCAGTTTTGAAAGTTATATTGAAAATATGTGTTTAGCATGGCCTTGTAGTGGGTATGAATAGGATGCGGACTTAACAAATGATGTCTCGTGATGATCCGACGACACGAAATGTTTCTTCGAAGGTGTGTAAGATGAGAAAATTCGTATTTTACACCAAACAGAGGGGAGGTTATGTGATAAAACATACCTTAAGTCTGTCTGTGTTACAGTTTGTAAATGTTATTTGATATGTATTCCACTGATTTAATTGTCTCGTTTAATTGATCTAATGCAAATTACTTTTATCGTGTACAATTTTTTATTGGCATAGAGATTACTTTGTTTTTATGTAACAGTATTTACCTGAATTGTTTATGTTGATCATGAGGGCAATTCATATTCTCATAAATATGTAAAACTTGCAAGAAGTATTTGGAAAAAATAATTAGTATTTGTTCTTCATTTCTGTTCCGCACTAATTTTTTTGCGAGAGTTTTTATTTCACTAAGTCTCAATGCCAGTCTTTACTTTAAAATCCAACACGTTGACGTACACTTTAACGGCGATTGTATGTCATCGGTTTGGACCTTTTGCATGCACAAGTTAGCAAAATCGCCGTTGAAGCATACTGAACTTGTTGTTCTTATGTTTGTTGTTACCCTTTTGTTTGACTGATTTTTCTTCTTGTTTTTCTCGTCCTTTTTCTTGTTCTTCTTTCTGTTCTTCTTCTTGTTCTTGTAGTTTTTCTTGTTCTTTTTCTTCTTTCTATTCTTTTTCTTCTTACTTTTATTATTATTAGCTCCACTGGCCGAAGGCCAGCGGGCTTATGTCATGGCCCGGTGTCCGTCGTGCGTCCGTGCGTCCGTCCGTCCGTGCGTCCGTCCGTTCGTGCGTTAACTTTTATTTCAAACATCTTCTTCTCTGAAACTACCCATCCAATTTTCATGAAACTTCACAGAAATGATCCTGCCATGGTCCTCTTCAGAATTTCTTGAAAGAATTTGATTCCTTCAAGAACTCTGGTTGCCATGGCAACAAAACTGAAAAATATTGGAAATCTTTAAAAATCTTCTTGTCTGAAACCATAAGGCATAGGGGTACCAAATTTGGCATGTAGCTTTATGTAGTAGACCTCTATCAAGTTTCTTCAAATTATAGCCCTGGGGTCAAAATTGGCTCTGCCCCAGGGGTCACAAGTTTTACATAGGCTTATATAGAGAAAACTTTAAAAATCTTCCTGTACCTGGCCATAAGGCATAGAGCTACCAAATTTTGCATGTAGCTATATCTAGTGGGCCTCTAACAAGCGGGCCAAAATTTTTGCCCTGGGGTCAAAATTGACCCTGCTGCAGGGGTCACGAGTTTTACATGGGCTTACATAGTGACAACTTAAGAAATCTTCCTGTTTTGATTTTTTTTTTTAAATTAGCCTTGCATCAGGGGTCTTATGTTTTGCAGAGGCTTCATATGGACAAAACTTGAAAATCACTTTATTTATAACCATACAGCATAGACTTGTATTATTTTGGCATGTGGCTTTATCTTGTGGACCTCTACCAGGGTTCAAGTAATAATAGCTCTGGGATCAAAAATGGCTTTGCCCTGCGGGTCTCAACTTTCACATGGGCTTTTACAGAGAAAAATTTGTAAGTCTTCATTTTGAAACCATTTGGCTCAGAATTGAAATGTTTAGTATTTATGGTTTATATTTATAAGCCAGTGGAGCGATACAGGGCCATCATGGCCCTCTTGTTATTATTATTGGGGGTTTAATGAGCCTGGTTCTGTAAAAACAAAACTTTTGATTCATAACAACTTTAATGAGCATCGTGGAAAAAAGGAGCAATTACTCGTCACAGGCAATTGTCCCTTTTCCGCACGATGTTTTCTAATCTGTTGAAAAAACCAATATTTTCCTTTCCTTTAATTAACCCTTTCGCAAACAAGCCCTGGTTTTCACGTGTCTGCAACACAAGTCTTTTGAAAACACTGTGGGAAAAGGAGAAATTGCTCGTAACGAGCAATTTCTCCTTTTCCCACAGTGTTTTCTATCCTGCCGGAGAACTTTCTGTCATTTTCATTAAATTTAAAATTGTCGTCTGCAAACTCTTTCAATTTGGATCAGTCTAAAATTTATCGTTTGGGAAAGGGTTAAAAGTTCCTCCCTTGTTTAACATGTAACAGGTTTTTGCTGAATTGAAACTAACAGTACATTAGTGGGTTACTTATGGAGAAATGCTAATGAAAAATGAAGTATATGAGCCAGGCTGTGTGAGTAGGGGGCTTAATGCATCTGCGAAAAGTATCGAACCAAGTCAGCCTGCGCAGTCCGCGATTTACAGGGCCGCCGCCATGTTTAAGATCATGTGATTGGTAGTTCAAAATGGAAGCCCCCTTTATACGGACGAGACGTAGTACGGAATCGGCCGAGTTGTGACGCAGTGAACCCCGACAAATACGAACGCAAGGTAATCAGTGGTATATTTTGCGGGTACTCTTTTGATCTGAGGAAATGAGATAATGGCGCCATATTGCGTTCAGTAAAAAATACCTGTAGCCTTAACTTAACCTAAGCGTATGCAGGGTGTTATTGTTAGAATTCGCCTATTTTCAACGTTGTAAACAGTTCTTTTAAAATAAACATCAAAATCCTCGCTTACGCCTAATGCCAAGCCGACAGGAGCTGAAAAGTATACAATCACTGAAAGCGGTGTAAAGTCGATCAATCATATTTTCAAATATGCTCGATGTCTTGTGTTAGTTCAATTTTTCACTGCGTGTCTTTCGACTTTGAATGTGAAGTATCGACTCAGGTCAGTCTGCGCAACAAACTTTTTGTATTGGTAAATTTGCTGCCTGTCCAAGGACCATTTTACCTCAGGATTCAATCGTTTGTTAAACTAAAATGGTTTTTATGGATCCATAATTGTGTGACGACTTGCTTGTTTTAGTTCACCAAGGAGAGACATGGAACCCCCTTTTATTATTATGTCTTTTGTTTTTGACAATAATAAAATAAACACACGAGAACAGAAGGGGGAAAAATTTAGTCAATAAAACCAAGAAAATAAATTGACAATAATAAAATAAACACACGAGAACAGAAGGGGGAAAAATGAAGTCTGTTGCCAAAATAGTTAGAAAGAAAGACAATATACTAAATTCCACCCTGTGAAAAAGCCCTTGCAATAAATTCTTGCAAAAGCCCTGTGAAAAAGCCCTTGCAATAAATATACTAAATTCCACCCTGTGAAAAAGCCCTTGCAATAAATATACTAAATTCCACCCTGTGAAAAAGCCCTTGCAATAAATATACTAAATTCCACCCTGTGAAAAAGCCCTTGCAATAAATATACTAAATTCCACCCTGTGAAAATGCCCTTGCAATAAAAAAGACAAATCCTTGGTCAGAATGTGGGAGCACATTTCACAAATCAAAAAGTACAAATGAGCCGTGCTCTGTGAAAATGGGGCTTAATGCATCTGCGAAATGTATCGACCCAGGTCAGCCTGCGATGTCTGCGCAGGCTGACCTGGTCCGAAAATTTTGCTTTTGGTTTTGGTCAATCTTCTCAATGTCCAAGGACCAGTCTACCTCTTGATTAAGGCGGTTGTTAAAGAAAGTGGCTATTATGGATTCAGAGGTATGTGATGGCTTTCTTGGTACCACGGATCACGGAGATGCATTAAACTCCCTTTTACCGGAGCATAGCTTAAATACTATAGAAAAGCGTGTAACTGGGAAACGATTAAGAATATGCAAATCAAGCTTGGAAACCTTGCAACAAAAAACAAAATGCAAGACAGACAATAATAAGGAACACATAAGGAATGAGTGAATAAATGAACAAACGCCAAGAATAAATGCATTGATTGAATGAGCGAGTGGATAAATCTATCTATCAAACAATTAACCGTCCAATCAATCAATGCTAAAAAGCGAGAAATAGCTCGCTAAAAATATGAGCCATGCTCTGTAAAGAGTGGGCTAAATGCATCTGCAAAAAGTATCGACTCAGGTTAGCCTGCGCAGTCCGCGCAGGCTAACCTGAGCCGAAACTTTTTGCTATTGGTCAAGTTTCTGCATGTCAAAGGACCAGTGTACCACATGATTCCGTTGGCTGTTAGACAAGGTGGATGTTATGGATCCCAAATTATGTGATGACTGGCTTTGTACAATGTATTACAGGGATGCATTAAGCCCCCTTTTACCAGACCATGGCTCATATATGAGTCATGCTCTGTGAAAAGGTGGTTAAATGCATTCTGCAAAGACTAAGGATTCATTTCAGCCTGCGCAGTCGGCACATGACATGGATCGAAACTTTTTTTGCTACAGGTAAATTGTCTGAATATATAACCCTTTACCATAATTATAGATCTACGCCCGATTTTAAGGGCCTTGACGAAGAAGACTTTAGAAAGAATTGTACGAGAATTGACGAGGAAAACAGTGCTGGTAACTAGCATTTTCACAACCCCACAATGTTTTCTATCCCTTTAAAGACAAGTTTTAGATTTGATGGCAATTACTGTCATCTGCAAATGCTCTCAATTCGATATGTCTAAAATTTTGTCGTTCGGTAAAGAGTTAATACATTGATATAATATACAGAGCGTTGTGGCAAAAGGAAAATTATCGTTACAAGCAATTTCTCCTTTGGTCACACAAAATCTACAAATATTCCAATGAAAGACAGGAAAAAATGTCTGCTAGAGGTAAAGAGTTAACCGGGAAAACACCGTGTTTTACAGATTAATCGATTTCCGAAACGCGTCATAGTACACCGGAGAAGCTGCATATTATTACACCACCGGAAATTCCAAGGTGTCCGTTATTTGTTCTCGGCATAGAGCTTGGATAATGTAAATATATTTCAGAGGGTGCTAAGGTAAGTAAGAAGTTTGTTACAAGTTTGTGGAATAGATGTAGTTTGCCGATTAATAAGATCAAGATGCAAAATTTACAAGTTCAGGCGGCGCATTTATAAATATTGATATGCCGAGAGACCTGAATTTCCTGGTAGCGCTATCGGTGCATTGCAATGGTGAATTCAGACTAAATCATAGGGTACAAAACTTTAAAAAAAAAATCCTGCTAGTGGAATACAGACAGATTCTCAAGAAATAAGATTAATTGCGATTAAGTGACAACAACGAGAAGATCTTGGGCCATAACATGGCAAGGAAAATATGATTACTAAACTTCATCATCTGTCTATGAACCTAACCGAAACCTAGCCTTTCCGGAGCTCTTCCTTAAGGGAGAGAGAGAGACGCAGAGAGAGAGAGACAGACAGACAGAGAGAGAAAGAGAGAGAGAAGATAAAAGAGGAGACAGACAGACGGGCGAACGGACTGAAGGAGTGACATATGGAAGAACAGACAGACAGACAGACATCATCTTTGGTTTTCACCTTCATATTTGACCTGCAGTAAACAAATAGTTAAACAAATTTTGGGCAAATTTACAATGTAATAAGCGGTATTCAATACTACTGTTATTATTAGCCTACTACCATGAATATGTTATTGGTTTAAATAGAGAATGAAATGCACACAAAATGTGTGTCGTGCTCTGTGAAAAAGGGGCTTGATGCATCTGTGAAAACTATCGATCCAGGTCAGCCTGCGCAGTCCGCACAGGCTGACCTGAGCCGAAAACTTTTCGCTATTGATAAATTTGCTGTATGTCCAGGGACCAGTCTGCCTTGTTATTCAGTTGGTTGGATTGGATTGTATTGGAGTTTAACGCCATTTTAACAGCTCATGTCATATCATGGCGATCAGCGACGCACCAATGTGTTTCCTGGCTTTCTCACACCAGTGCTGACACAACTTTCTTTCAAAAGCCACTGACTACATTTCTCACATGCGTCAGATTGATTGATTGATTGTATGGTGTTTAACGCCGTTTTCAACATTATTTCAGTTATATCACTGCAGCCAGTGCACCTATCCATGCTTTCCTGGAGCTTCTGTTTTACCAGTACTCCACACAATATTTTTTCCAAGCCACTGGCTGCTTTCCCCCATAACTGTTGTCGAGACAATGGTCAGCGGTGAGAGAGGAATGAATCCTGTCGCGATGACTATCATCAATCCTCGTAAAGAAACTGGCCAATCCGGGGATCGAACCAGCGACCTCCTGTTCTCAAGTCCTGTACGCTACCGACTGAGCTACGGGGGCTTGGCACACATGCACCAGAGGTGAGAGGCGCAAAAACGCGGAAAGAAAGTTTGCCTCAACCGGGTATCGAACTTGCAACCACCAAGTCACGAGTCAGATACACTAAGCTAAGAATTGAGACTGGTTGATATAAGCAGCAAAGAATTGAAAGATCCCTAAGGAAATGTCAATTATGTAATTCTCAAGATTTGGAAGATGAATATCATTTTTTACTTATTTGTCCAGTTTATACAGATATTAGAAAAAAGTATATTAGCAAATTCTATTTCGTCAGGCCAAGTGTTTACAAGTTTGTCTGTCTGATGAGCAGTGCTAATACTCTTGTCCAGAAGAAACTAGGTCGATATGTGGATGAGTCCTTTAAGTTAAGGAAATCTCTCACCTAATATTTTCATTATTTTTTTCAAATGACATTCTGTTCTTCCTCCTATTGCCCTATCTTTTGTTAGCGTTGCCCTACTTTTTCCCATGTCTTTACATTACTTTTCACCATGTATTCATTTTTTTTTTACTTTTTTCCTTCTCTTCTAACATTGTAAAAATGTCTAGAGCAGCAATGTTGTTTACGCTAAAAGTCTCTATATGTGACACTGACCTATACCGAAATAGAATGATGTCAATTTTTGTGGTTGATGACGAAAAACTCTGTAGTTTAAGTCAATAAAATATTCTGGTTCTGGTACTAACCACTGAGCTACCTAGGCGGGCCGACTGGCTTGGTAGCATGCATCACGGAGATGCATTAAGTCCCCTTTTCACAGAACATGGCTCATTTAGATACACGTATATAGTCTACTTGTAATTAAAACTACCTGTTATTAAAGTATGGATTGAATACTCATTCCTTCACTTAATCCTTTTCAGCGCCACGGGTTAAAACAGGGGCTCTTCTGCACGACATGGATCAAGATCGGACTGCACAGAACGTGAGGTCTGATCTTGGATCTGTGCCTTCTCACTTGTTTAGTCAAGCCTTTAAGTTAGAATTTTACCCGAGTTTCAATGGATTATAATTTTAGCCGTCGAAAGGGATCGAGTTTATATAGGTAATCGGCGCTAAAAGAGTTCATGCATGTAGTGGGGACGACGTTCTGTACAGTGAACTCTTCTTTTTCTTCAAATATTTTGGCAAAAGGAGAAAAAAATAGTCACAAATACAATATCTTCTTTTGCAACCACATATCTAACGTTAACTCGTGTGATTTATCTATACTGTTACTGTTACTGTCAAAGTAATCTGCTGTACATTTGTTTTACGATGCAGTGAGATAGTCGAATTATTCTTTTGCCATTTACTAAAAAATCTCGTGTTTTAACGACCGTGAGGAAAAAGCCTCTTGGAAACATTTTTAGAAAAGGAGAAAATGCTGGTAACTAGCATTTTCTCCTTTTCCCACAATGTTTCTGTTCCCGGTTTCAAAGAAAATCTCATAACTTTCCCACAAATTATTTTGTCGTCTTCAAATTCTTTGAATATGGATGAGTCTAAACTTTGTAGTCTTAAAAAGGATTAAAATATAAAGACATACAAGTAGTAATGCCATTTACGTAAAGGTAGGGTGCATACAATTATACTTTATTCTTATTGGAAGCCACCATTGCACAACTTTTCCGACATATTCACTCAAATACTTTTAATACTATGTTGCTGTTAAGCTCAAAATTATGCATTTCTTTTGTATGTACTGTTGAGATGAATACTGAGCATGAAAAGTAAAGATTTCGTATTTATAGATATTTATTTAATAACTGATTAATGATTGACCCCACAGGCAGCGTAACTCTTCTTAAACTAGTATAGACTGGTTACCTCCCCTGATACTACTGTACATGTCAATAGATTAGCGCAATATTACGCATTTTTTTTTCCTTGTGCTGTTCACATAAATTGCGAGCATGCAAACTACAGATTTTGTATTTGAACTCTTATTTCTAAAAACGCTCAATAACATTTTAATCGGGATATCTCGCGCAACACTGAAGAATTTCTACTAAATTGCGCGAGATATCCCGATTAAAATCTTATTGAGCGGCCTAAAAATCTCGCTCTAAAGAACGCACCTCAGTTTTTCTTTTTATCATGTGACAATAACAAAGCGGTACGCTTGCATTTAAAGCTGCTCTTCCACATATTTTGGTAAAAAAATCAAAATTTTGAAAAACACATTTCTTATACATACTTTTTTGTAAGAATGTACCTTTGTTGTGACAAGCCTTGCATACTCAGAGCACAATTGAGACACACTAAATCCTTGGGCATTTATTTATGAGCCATGCTGTGTGAAAAGGGGGCTTGATGCATTTGCAGAAAGTATTGGCCCAGGTTAGCCTGCGCAGTCCGCGCAGGCTAACTTGGACCGACACTTTTTGCTTTGGTAATTTTTCTGCATGTCAAAAACCAGTGTACCTGACGTTTCAGTTGGTTGTCAGACAAAATGGATTTAATGGATCCATGAATATGTGATGACTTGCTTGAATTATGGATGACAGAGATACATTAAGTCCCCTTTTGCCAGAGCATGTCTCATATGTTTTAATAACCCTGAGGAAGAAGACTGTTGAAACGTAGTTGCAGGAGGACAAAATGCTGGTTACCATCATTTTCTCCTTTTCATACAATGTTTTCTACCCTTTCAAAGGTCTAAAGTAAGGTTGGAAAGGAAATGTAATGGAACTTTTGGTGTAGCGTTTAAGGGTATTGCACTTATTTTTGTGGCTTTAGGGCTTCAGCCAAACTTGGGTTTTGCACCTAGTTATAAATGACCCTCGACAGCTTTTGACTGATGTTGTACATCATTGCACTTGAGCCATGCTCTGTGAAAAAGGGTCTTAATGAATCTGGGAAAAGTATAAACCCAAGTCAGCCCGCTTGGACTGTGCAGGCTGACCTGGGCTGAAACTTTTCGCTATTGGTAAATTTTCTGTATATTTAAGGACCAGTCTACCTGATGATTAAGTTGATTGTATTAAAAAAGAGGCTACTTGTATTGTTGATCCTTAATTATGTGATGACTTGCTTGATATCATGGATCACGGAGATGCATTAAACCCCCTTTGCAAAAGCATGGCTCATTTACATGTTCAACTATTACATTGTAAAGGGGCTATTCAGATTTTCATAGTCAAACCAAACTTGAAAATATTTTATTGCTCAATTTAGTCAGGCAATAGCTGACTAAGAATCAAGAAATAAAGCAAAAAGCAAAGGAAAAACAAATCGATGGTACTTCTTCAATGGACTAGTTAGCATCTTAACTCTGTACCCTACAACAGAACTTAGAACTTGTCCAAATTCAAAGCAGTTGCAGACGACAAATCCAATTTGGTTATAATGATGAGATTTGTCTCTAAAATGGTAGAAAGCCATATGATTGTAGGAAAAGGAAGAAATGCTTGTGATAAGCATTTTATACTTTTATTGCAATGGTTGCAGAAGCTTTTTTCTTCAGGGTCACTAGAACATATAATTGTTTAGTGAAGGATTAAATCTTTTCAAAATAATCCCGACTTTTAACGACCCTGAGAAAGAAGCCTTTTGAAAACATTGTTGGAAAAGGAGAAAATGCTAGTAACCAGCATTTTCTCCTTTTCCCACAATGTTTTCTAACCTTTCAGAACAATTGCAATCATTTTAGCCACATTGAAATTGTCGTCTGTAAATGCTTTCAACTTGGACAGGGCTAAAATTTTGGACAGTATTGTCCAAATTCAAAGCAGTTGCAGACGACAAATTAGATTTGGTTATAATGATGAGATTTGGCTCTGAAATGATAGAAAGCATTGTGGAAAAGGAGAAAATGCTTGTGACAAGCATTTTATACTTTTCTCGCAATGGTTTCAGAAGCCTTTTTCGTCAGGGTCATTAATTAGAACATGTAATTGTTTGGAAAAGGTTTTTTAGCTTTTGGCTAAAATTTTGTGAAGGCTTGTTGGAATGTCAAGTGATCATGCAATAATATGCATCAGCCACGGCAGAGCTCCAGATAGAGGGAGTGATTTTAATTTCAAAATTGAAAATATTAATCAGTCTCCACTAAACCCCATGTTATGGGTACTCATTAGAATCGTCTCATCGAGACGTTTCTAATGAGTACCCACAACATAGGGTTTGGAAGGGAAATAATGGATTTAAAATACTATCACTCCCTCTTACCTGGAGGTCTGACTACGGTATGTAGGATCATATTCATGTAAGAATGGTAACAGTATTTTGGTCAAAATAGAGAATGATAACAGTATTCTTGTCAAAATAAAGAAAATACCTAATCCAAAATGACCATGCTTTTATCTGAAGAGCAAAATTGCACCATTCCTGTTTACTGAATGTAACTGTCCTCTTTCTGAATGCATGCAGGAATAAAAGTGAAGTTTATATTAGTGTTTAACTCTTTACCACACTATCCCGTGTTTGAACGACCCGGAGAAAGAGGCATTATGAAAACATTGTGGGAAAAGGAGAAAATGCTGGTAACCAGCATTTTCTCCTTTTCCCACAATGTTTTCTATCCTTTCCAAAACAAATTTCAATTTTTGAGTCACATCTATTTTGTCTCTGCAAATGCTTTTAATTTGGACTAGTCTAAACGTTTGTCGTTTGATAGAGAGTTAAACAAAAAATAGGATTCACAGCAAACAAAAAAAAAAAAATTCTTAATTAGCCCCCAAATTGTTGCAGTCGATAAAATTTTCTACTGGGTCTGTATTCACCAACCATTCTTTTCTTAAGAACATTCTTAGTCTTATTCTCTAGAATTTTTAATTTAAAAGTAACACAACTTCTGATAAGCGAGTTATTCCTAAAGCACCTTCCTTATTGATGGTAACAAAAAAATTGCCGGCTTCTTTGATGCTATGCATCAAAAATTTGTCTTGTCTCAACTGACACGTCTTCATTTGTAAGCAAATCGTTAACTGATCAAAGTTGTTTTTGGGTCTACAGTTTCCAATGGAAGTGAGCCGCGCTCTGGCAAAAGGGGGCTAATTGCACTTCCTTGATCCATGTCACCAAGCAAGTCATCACATAATTAGGGACCTCTAGAATCCATTATGTCTAACAACTGACTGTATCATAGGATAGACTGGTCCTTTGACATACAGAAAATTGACCAATAGCGAAAAATTTCGGCCCAGGTCAGCCTGCGCGGACTGCGCAGGCTGACCTGCATCGATACTGTTCGCAGATGCATTAAACCCCCTTTTCAAAGAGCATGGCTCAAATGTAATAGTAGCTATGAAATAGAGTTATTCAGTGCATTAAGTCCTTATTTAGTTCGGATTCCTATTGGAAAGATTAACATGGACACAAATATACGTGTACATGTATGAAAAAGTGAGTTTAGAAATTAATTTCTGTATTTTAGAATAACTTATGAATAAGGTGGAAAATCTTATCATGTCGTTTAAGCTGTTTTTTTTTTTTTTTTTTTCGTGAATGAAAATTTTCTGTAAAGAAAACTTATGATTACAACTTTAAGTATATTTTTTCTCTGCCAGGCGTAAGAAAAACAAAACTTATTCATTTATTTATTTGATTTTTTAATTCTTTAACTTTTTATTTCCTCCATAAATGAAGATTTCAAACAATACACACGAAAAAGAAACATACTCGTCCAAAGAAAAAGGCAGGTATACATGAAAACAAACACACATACATTATACAGATATACCCTCATGTTCACAGACATTGACCCTTATCCTGCTTAATAAAAGAAATGAAACTTTCAAATCGATGGTATTAAGGCAATATGTCCTATTTCAGAGGTATTTTTGGAGGAAAGTATCTCCTTATCGGACAGTGTAGATCCAAGATCAGACTGCACGTTCTTTGCAGTTTGATCTTGATCTACGCTGTCCGCAAAAGGTCAATGAGTCTCGCTTGGTAGACAATGGGTTAACATACACTCACAAATGCCCGGTCAGGCAAGCAATCGGAAGACATTCAGACCGACCAATGGATGGACATATGGAAGGGGCTGGGTGGTTACGTTTAGAATACGCAGCGAAACGGAACGAAACGCAACGAAATGGAACGAAACGTTACGAAACGGAACGAAGCGCAACGAAACGGAAAGAAACGAAACGAAACGGAACCAAACCCAACGAAACGAAACAGAACCAGATCCAACGAAACGAAATAGAACGAAACAAAACTAAATAGAATGAACTCTAGCGAAGTGAGTTTTATTCCACAGTTTATCATATTTCTTTTGTATAATTCTTCTTGGATTATCCCACATTTTATGTGGAGAGCAAACAGAAACACCTGAAATTTTGCGTCATCTGATTCGTGATTTGCCGGTTTGAAAATCTAGTCAGAATCAGAATTAGTTGGTCTAAATGACAATCCTTTACCAGGACTTATGTTTGGGAAAGTTGCGCAAACTCTAACATATTTGATGCAAGATTTTGGACGGAAATGGGATTATATTTTCTTTCTATTCTGTTCTTCTTTCATTTTGATACCCAGCCCCTGTAGCTCAGTTGGTAGCGTAAAGGACTTGAGAACAGGGGGTCGCTGGTTCGATGCCCGCCTCGGCCAATTTCATTCCAAAGATTGATGACAGTTATTGCGACAGGATTCATTCCTCTGTCACAGTGACCATTGCTTCGACAATGGTTATGTGGGTAAGCAGCCAGTGGCTTGGAAAGAATAATGTGCGCATTACTGTCAAAAGAAACTCCAGGAAAGCATAGATAGGAGCACTGGCCACCGCGATATATTTGAAATAATGTTGAAAACGGCCTAAAACATCATCCAATTAATTAATTTCATTTTGATATTATATAACTCTCGCAGGTAGCCGTCATATTTCGCATGAACACCATATTATGCCGTGAATACCTTTGAGGTTTTTAGTCGATGCCCTTCAAGATGCTTTCAGTCGACCCTTGCCAGTCTATAGAGTCCTCACAGATTTTTGTTTTTCATTTGTACATTTTCCCCATAATAATAAATCAATTTAATGAACGTCTCGGCAGAGCCTGTAAAATAAAGAGATGGCTTCAGGTCTGAAAAGAGGAAATGGGTAGGCCTGTTCGTTACAACCGTTTTAAAGGTGAATGGCTACACTGGCAGAGAAAGACAAATTTGGTCTAGAGGAAATCACCTTCAGTTTCAAAGGCATTACTTTGTTACAAATAAATGTACAGCATGTTAATAAATGAATCCGAACATTCGCACAGGATCTGACTGTAAGCAGTAGATTATCTTAAAGTCATCTGAAAATGTTAACCCTTATCCTGCTAAATACGTGAAAATGACACTTTCAAGCCGATAGTAAAAACCCAAATTTTGCTATAAATTTCAAAGGTATTTTAGGGGGGAAAGTATCCCCTTATCGGACACTGTCTGCAAAAGGTCCGTGAGTCGCGCTTAGCAGCCTAAGGGTTAAGTAGGTTGCAACACCGCTGTCTGGCGAGTAAAAAACCTTACCGAACGACATACAGCGATTAAGGATAATAATTATTATTCGCACGACAACAGTAAGGTAATTATTTTCTATGAAAAAAAAAAAAAAGAAAATGACACCGTATCGAAAAATATCGAGGAAAAGATTCACTCTTCTTATGCTAAATTGCTGTCTATGTGAAAATTATATGAGTTAAAGGCCCATTTGCGGCCAGAAACACAATGCTGGTGTTATGCTAAATTGCAGTCTATGTAAAAATCCCCGGACGAAAAGTGATCTGAGGAGAACGATAAGCGACGGGCTTTCCTTACAGTATTCCCATACGTGCATCTATATCACTACTGAAATAAAGATATTTTTATTCCAATATCAAGTCATTTCACGGGCTGTATCTTGAGATCAGATAAAGTTCCATTCCTGGCGAGAAATCAGAGTGTCTGACTTATATACCTCCAACTGGAGAGTTACGAAAATTTACGAAAATATTTACGCAAGCTTCGTAAAACGCACATAAGAATTTCGTAACTTTCGCGTAAGTGAAAACTTGCGAAAAAACTTACGTAAATGTTAGTAAAACAGGGCCCTGGTTGCTATTTAAGGCAAAGTTCGATTTTCGGTGGATGTATGGATAGACATATCCAGTCCACGTATTGATCAGAAATATCGATGCCAAGACTTAAAGAAAATTTACCAGAAAGAGTCATAGGTATGCTGGAGGCTGGGCTACGTACTACAGTGGTTGCAGTTCATGTTGGTGCACTCGCGCAAGCAATCAGCAGCCATCTGCGGCGATATGCGCAAACCTGAAGTGCAAAAGACTTACACGTAGCGGCAGGCGCACATTACGACTAGAGCCTAAGACCATTATATCGCGAATCAGTGCCTACGAGACCTATGAGCAACAGTTACAGCTGTTGTTATCCCCGGAATTGTTTAGCTGATAACGGTTTGCTCAGACGTCGCTCGCACGTTCGCTCGGTTCTGACGCGCCGCCATCGCAATTATAGAGAGCAATTGGCCTTGGGACACATAAACTGGACACGACAGCGTCGGCGGACAATTATTTTTTTTTTTTCTGGTGAGTGGAGGTTTGTATTGTCTCGAGCTAATGGCCGTGTACCATTGTTCCGACGCAGGAATGAACGTTATGCTGACTGTTGCATATTGCAACGCGATCGTTTTGGGGGCTGGGGTCAGTTATGGTGCGGGCGGTATTGCTTACGGGTATTTTGCCCCTCTCGTCATTATTGGATGAAATTTAAATGCTCCCTGAAAATGAGGAAAATAATCTAGGCCCTCATATTGTCGCTCTGCTTTGACTGAGCAGCGACATAATTGCTTCACTGACAGTTGCCGTATAATTGAAGAACATTTTAATGATGATTTATTTCCATAACAAAGTGAACAATAATCCAGATTCATTGCAATAAGACGACCTTCGTGCGTACAGCTGCTATCAAATTTTAATATTTACCTATTTGCATCAACTGCAATCAAGAGGAAGATGATTTAAAAAAAAAAACTAATTTAGGTTTTACTTTTGCTTCATTTTGTTCTATTTCCTTCTATTTCGTTTCGTTGGGTCTGGTTCCATTTCGTTTCGTTGGGTTTGGTTCCATTTCTTTTCGTTTCGTTGCGTTTCGTTCTGTTTTGTGACGTTTCGTCCCGTTTCATTGCGTTTCGTTCCGTTTCGTTGCGTTTCGCTTCGGTTCCGTTTCTAAGTTTATAGGGACCCGATTATTATTTTTTTTTAAAAGTGGCTTTTTCGGATACATAATGATGTGATGACTTGCCTGGTATAGTGCATCAAAGCCCCTTTTAGCGGAGCATGGCCCACATACTCCTCACTAAAAACATGTTTTCAAGTTTTGGCATGATTATAAAAATCTGGAATTTTTTTTGTGTGTAAAGCGGAAATGAATGTGTACATGCAAGTGCGGTTTGTCTTCCTGTTGTATTGTATCGACATTCTGGTTTGCACACTTACACAGGATGCGATTTGCGCTACTGCTATTGACAAGTCATCATAATTATATGAGTCATATTTAATACTTAACCCTTTACAAAACAAACTCGTCTGTTAACGACCCTGGGGAAAAAAGTATTTTGAAAACATTGAGGGAAAAGGAGAAAATGCTGGTGACAAGCATTTTCTCCTTTTCCCACAAGATTTTCTACTCTTTCAAAGACAGATTACATTATTTGACCCACATTTTATTTCTCATCTGCAAATGCTTTCAATTAAAAAAAATCTGAAATCTTGTCGTCTGGTAAAGAGTTAATCAATCGAACAGTTACTGCTTAACCCTTTCACGGTAGAAATAGAATGAGCCATGCTCTGGGAAAAGGGGGATTATTGCATTTGCGAGAAGTATGGACTCGGGTCAGCCTTCGCAACCTGCGCATGCTGACCTGAGCCGAAACTTTCTGCTATTGGTCAATTTTATGTATGCACAAGGACCATTCTACTTCTTGATAAACTCGGTTGTGTTTAAAAAAAAAAAAAAAAAAATGAATTAAGCCCCCCTTGGCCAGAGCATGGCTCAAATTTAAAGAAGTTTTAAGCTGATAGTAAATAAATGTGATTCTGAAACTCTTTGCGTAGGTGAAAATTAAAAACAGATCGCACAATGTAGACCAAGATTTTTTCTTGTTGCTAACATTTTTTTTTGACCATGTTTGCGGAAAAGCAGACGATGGCTTGAAAAATGTTTTGCGCCGCCGAACTGGTAAAAAGAAACTCCAGGAAATGTACACCGTGTAACTGAAATATAACTGAAATAATGTTGAAAACGGCGTTAAACGCCAAACAAACACTGATGGAAACATGTGTCCATTTATCTATGCACTGTCTGTAGTTTATAGGAAGAAAAATCTTTATCATGCTTTGTCTTATAAATCATTTACTCCAATAACAAATAGTTTCGAACCAGGTCAGCCAGCGCGGACTGCGCAGGTTGACCTGGTGTGATTCTCTCCCTCTCTTTCTCTCTCTCAAATGAGAGAGGTCCATGCTTTCACAGAGCATGGACCCTTTAAAGGGTTGTATTAGACAAGACATTTAACCATACATAACGCGTTAAGAGTTACACATATCAGTTTCAGCAAGAGGAAGCGTAACCCTTCGCCAAAACGATCCCGTATTTGAACGACCCTGAAGGACAAACGTTTTCAAAACATGGTCGAAAAAAAGGAGAAAATGTTCATAAGAAGAATCCTCTCCTGTCCTTTTCCTACAGTGTTTTCTACGAAAGTAATTCAAAGAAAAATATTCACCACGAACAAAATTTTTTGCTTAAAAATGTTTTCAATTCAGATTAGCCTTAGTATTTGTCGTCATGTAAAAGCCGAAAGAGAACAATTGCACACTGATTAGTATGCATGCAAAACTGTGTATCAATTTCATCATCTCAAATTCAGATTACCAAATTGTTTCTTATTCTTTGTTTAAGGATTATTAAACAATGCTGTGCTCATGATAATTGTGCATACTGCATGAGTTGTGCTTTCAGTAGTCTTTCTTATCCGTATTCTAAAGCTTCGTGAGAAGGATTAAAAAAAAAAATCAATATATTTTCAGCAAGGAATGTAATCTACTTTAATCACATTTCCGGAACAGAAATGTTATCTACGTTTTATAGCATGTTATCATAGTTTTGGTACGGAAATGTTATCAGTTTTTGGTTACATAAACGTCATCAACATGGTTTTATCACATTTTCAGGACTGAAACGTTATCTACATTTAATCATATTTTCAGTACAGAAACGTTATCAACATTTTGAAACATTTTCGGTACAGAAACGCAATCAGCATGATATCACAATTTCAATACAGAAATGTTTTCTACGTTCTGTCAAGTTTTCGGTGCAGAAAGTTTTTCGAAGTTTGATAAACTTTTTAGATAAAGAAAGCTTTTATTTCATGCTTTTCTGTAGTTTACCGAGAAATAATGGTGGATAATGGTATGATATTTCATGGTTACGGCCAGTGAAAATACCGATATCATACTGTCTAACTCTTCAACTGAAGGCGAAAACAGTAGTTTTCGCAAACTAGTTAACTAGGTAATCAGTGCGTGCCATTCAAATGAAGGGAAATATGACGTAATTTACGCTATATTTCTCGCGCTTTACGTAATATTGTAATGCGTTGTTATGTGTGTGTGTGTGTGTGGGGGGGGGGGGTACACCACGGGGAATTACCGAAAACAGCTGTACTGGATTTTGATGAAAGTTCCAAGAAAATAGGGGTTAGGAGCATGAAATAAATAGATTTTTTTTTTCGGTGAAAGATCGAAATTTATGTCATCGAGTGAACATCATTGGCAATATTTTCACGAGTGGCGCAGCCACGAGAAATAAATATTTCTCTTTCACCGAAATGAAACAAATTTCATCTTTCACCGAAAAAAAAGACAAATATCCTCTATTTCTTCTATGCTTTTCAGTAGTTTATAGAAATCTAACAATGAATTATATCCTTATAATTCACCGGCGAATGTTATAATTCACCGGTGAATGTTATAACTTTTATTTTTGACGTGCCACGGATATTTATAGAAAATGAATGAGTGTGAACGTGATGTTTTATGACGTTGTTAACATCACTCATGACGTCATTATTACTGCTAGTCCATGAAAAACGCACATATTTTTCACGGTGAGCAAATATTAGACAGAAAAAGAAAGGTTAAAGTGAAGAGCATAAAAGAAATATGATAGATCTACTTGTTTTTTTTTCAGTGTATGATCGAAATTCCTTTCATCTTTCACACACACAAAAAAAAAAAAAAAAAAGACAAATATCCTCTATTTCTTCTATGCTTTTCAGTAGTTTATAGAAATCTACCAATGAATTATATCCTTATACTTCACCGGCGAATGTTATAATTCACCGATGAATGTTATTACTTTTATTTTTGACGTGCCACCGATATTTATAGAAAATGAACGAGTGTGAACGTGATGTTTTATGACGTTGTCAACATCACTCATGACGTCATTATTACTGCTAGTCCATGAAAAGCGCACATATTTTTCACGATGAGCAAAAATTAGACGGGAAAAGAAAGGTTAAAGTGAAGAGCATAAAATAATATGATAACTATTTCTTTCAGTGTATGATCGAAATTTCTTTCATCGAGTGAAAAGCGAAGGCCATATTTTCACTCGTGTCTCCGCCATTCGTGAAAATACAGCCTTCGCTTTTCACTAGATGAACGAAATCATACACCTAAGCAGACAATTATCCTCCATATCTGAGTTTTACAACATTTCCAGTACAGAAAAGTTATCAAAATTTTATAACATTTTCGATAAAGTTATCTGATTTTCATAACATTGTCAGAAAATGCAGACTGTTGTAATATTCCTTTTTATAAAATACGTCACCACTATAAATGTAAAGAAACATCACAAATTCAATACGAATAACCAAAAATGACCTGCTACAAAAAAAATAAACAACAAGAATGGTTTAAAAACTATTTCTTAAACAATGAAGAGGTAGACACTGTCATTGTCAAGAATAGTACTTTTTTTTTTTTTGTTTCAATGCAGAATTCGAGTCAGTCTCGTGATTATTTATCATGATGCTGAAATCACGATTGTACTGTACAGTAGCATTTGGAAATACCCTTTCGAAACAACACATGTCAATATCGGACAAATTCAAGGTCTGAATAAAAACGATTTCTGAAAAAAGTAGATGACAAACAACATTCGAAATATCTATAGATACACTGATAAATGGGGTTTTCGTGCTTTGTCATGCTAGCTTTGTCATGCTAGTCGTAAAGGTTGAATGTCCCGAACGTTATTACACAGAAGTAGTCCTCGTACACGATTATGCCGCACACACGTTACTGGGCTGATACGGAAAAAAAATCCGTCAAGTTGTATTGCGAAGTTAGATAACGCCCGTATTTTACTCGGATCATTTATAGGTATATAATAAAGATAAGTTTTGTCACATTTTCAAAATAGAAACGTTACCATTGTTTTGCCACATTTCTGAATCAGAAACGTCACCTAGGTTTCACTACATTTGCATTACATTTACAGTGCATTATTCGGATGATATCACATTTTCGATACAGAAACGTTGTCTTTGTTTTATCACAATTTTAGCGAAGGTACCTTATGTACATTTTGTTACATTTCCGGTACAGAAACTTTATCTTTGATTCTTACAATTTAAGTACAGAAGCCTAATCTACGTTTATCATATTTTTGGTACATCTAAACGTTATCGGCATACTATCACGTTTTCGGCAAAGAAACGTTTCCTCCGGTTTTCCATGATTTCAGCACAGAAACGTCATCTGTGTTTTATTATACACCTACAAATAATCTGAATAACAGACGGGCTAACTTCACAACTACAATTCGGCGGAATTTTTTTCCGTATAAGCCTAGTACCGTGTGTAGAGTGTAATCGTGTGCCCAGACTACTTCTGTGTAATAACGTTCGGGACTTTCAACCTTATCCTTATTTACGTTCAGCTAGCTTGACAAAACACGAAAAACCCATTTAAGGTATGGCCATCCTAACTCGCTCTTCGCGATCTCGTTACTTTCCGTCCGATCTCGACATTTTCCGTAATAGTTCGTAAGTATTTCGGCAGTATCGGAAGTATGACGGAAACAAGGATCTGGTTCCACGCCTTATTCTTCAATGTATTGGTAAAATGCAGAACCAGCATTCCAGAATGGTGTCCCATGAGAATTCCGACCGTGTTGTGTCAGGAAAGAAAGGAGAAAAACGAGGATTACCGAAAGCATACGTGTAGATCACAACTATGACGATATTTCTTGATATTGTATTGGATATGAGTTCATAGTAAACCGAGGAAATTAATATCACGCGCAGTTTCCACAGACAGTAAGTCGTGACAGTTGGAAGGATGGGAGACGAATTGTTAAACTTGGTGTTTTACTTCACAATTTGCGATCGTGTTCGTGTAGGATGGTGACCTTTCGCTGTATTCGACGTTGTCCAATGTCGTTGGGGAATTACGAAAGGGACTTGGATGGAATCTGTATTTGAAATGTGAGAACACTGATTAATTAACTGTTAATTTGCATCAAAAAATAAACTCGCAATGATTGATTCTTTAGAGTAGAAAGAAGACTACAGTAGAGGTCCACATCAGACTTAATTAGGGCTCCACAGTTCCCTACAGAAACAGTTAATCGTGTTGCTGTTTACTGGAAAATTCAGAGATTGAAAAAGACTGAAAATATTTTGCTGCCAACACTAAAGTCGGGGTACGTATGTTTATACAGGTAGCCTCCATGAGGCTTGATTAACCCTTTACCAAATAATCCTGTGTTGTAACGACCCTGTGCCAGAAGGTCTGCGCAAACATTGTAGGAATAGAAGAAAATGTTGGTAAAAAAGCATTTCTTCTTTTTCCACAATGTTTTCTACCATATCAAAGACAGAAATTATCATAAAAGCATATCAAAGGTGGAAATCATTATTTATTAAGCCACATTTAATTTGTCATCTGAAAATGCTTTGAATTTGAATCCAAAATAATTTCGTTTGTGCAGGGGCCTTGGTAATGGGCTAAAAACCCTGATCTGAATGAATAACTTGAAAACATGTTTACTGTCACATAAATTACATGCTATTTTACTGATGATTACATTTACTTTTCATAATTTTTACATTAAATGCCCCTTAGACAAAGTTTAGACTGTCAAAACTTAGATCGTTTGCAGACGACAATTCTTCAGATGTAGAGAGAAAACATTGTTGGAAAATGAGAAATTTCATGTTACAGGCAATTTCTCTTTTTTTTTTTTTTTTTTTCAACAATATTTCCAAGATTATAGATGATGCGGACACTTAAAAACGTATTCTTTTTAAGGTCATAGGGCAGAATAAATGAAATTTCTACTTATTAAATGTATTAACTTTTACGGGCTGTATAGTGAAAACCCTTGATTATGAAACAAATAGTTTTGGGATAAAGTTTGCATATTTTAGTGATGAGAGACAGCATTGGAGATCTGGAAAGACAAATAATTACCCTGAATGTGAAGCACATTTTAAAAGAAAATCTGCAAAGAATGGAATCCAGAGCAGGACAGTTTGTAGCTGCAGCATGTGGTTTTAGACCTTGAAACTACTGATTTAAGTATGTAAATTTCATACACATGTACATGTATATACATACAGTTTTATATATTTACTACCTGTCATGCTAGATGGTAACTTGTGGGATTGATTGATTGATTGATTGAATAGTATTTTACGCCGCTGTCAACATTATTACAGTTATGTTACGGCGACAGCTCACAAATTCATGTATTTCTTGGGTTTCATTAGTATTAGGCTAGGGCTCTGAAGTGTCTTGCCCAAGGACACTCCCACAAAAAACCAGCGGATCAGGTGGAGCTCGAGCCCGAGACCTCCAGGTTACGAATCCCACACTCTACCACTGAGCCAAGCAGGACCCCGGTAACTTGTGGAAACACTGTAAATTATGTTAAACCTGTAAAATTAATATTGATGCTATTGTAAGCCGGTCTGAGACAATAAATTTAGAAGTACTGCACAGTAAGGTAGAAAGGCCTTCAACATCGGCCAGATAGCAATGGGTTTCTACCCTTGCCAGGCTGCACTGACTGTAAACTGACCTTGGTCGATGCTTATCAAAGATCCCTGGTGGTACCATTTAGAGTGAAGGGTCATTCTTCTTTCTGTCCCATTGCCTATTTTCATTATAAAGACATATATACCCCAAGCGAAATGAGTATTTTCTATGGTATACTCGACCAGCCTGTCTGTTCATGACTGTCTGTTTAATGTCTGTGTACAAAAAACAAAAGAAGTATTCTTTTTGCTGTGAAATACAATTTTGTTGCCATTGTATTAAACTTTGTAGATACATTTATTGCAAATTGAAGTTGTGCAAAACTTTTGTGAAATTGCCTGGAGCCAGGAATTCCACATCATGTAATATTATTATTCCTCAGCTCAGTTATTCAAACTCTGTTCCAGATGTCCAGACCTACACAATTGCAATCCCAAGTTATACTGACCCTGAAAGAAAATTACTGCAAAAGGAGAGAATGCTGGTTACAAGCATGTCTTCTTTTTCCTGGGTTTCTACCCTTCCTAAGGAAAATGTCATTAGTTAATCCTGCTTAATCTTGTTGTCTGCAAATGCTCTAGATTTAGTCAAGTCTTTAACTTTGTCCCCTGCTAAAGAGTAATAAATTTATATTAATTTTTCAGTCAGAGGACATTAACTCACTTGTCACAACTCGGCCAATTCTGTACCTACATCTAACCTCGTCCGTATAAAGGAGGCTTCCAATCCATTTTGAACTACCAATCACATGATCTTAAACATGGCTGAGCCCCTAGAAATTGCTTAGCAACGACATGAACAACGACGGTGAAGTTATTCACATCTATTGATCAGTCGATGAAAGTTCCCAAGGGAAATGATGAACCACGCTAAAAATTGAATGCGGGCGGAAATATTCTTCGAAAGATATCGACAGAAAATTGTGACTCGTTTTCTTTTTTAAGAGGAGCCTTACAATTTCAATAATGGTAAAACGGTATACTTCCAGCAATGAAATATACTGACTAGGTGCATGTCAAGTTACGTGATACAGCCAAGGGATTTGATCACCGGACCACCCGGGGTACGCTGAATGGACATCAACTGCCACATGTAACACAAATAGCAGGAGAAGAGGTGTAATACTGAACATGGTGTAAAATGTTTTATATCATTGAGTAATCATTGCGTTAAAATTTAGAAAAATGTTTTGTACATCAAAGCTTTCAACCTACAGAAGAAAAAATAAATAAATAAATAAATAAAAACTTGCCATTTTTCAATATCCTATGACCATGAAAAAAAAGGGTTTTGAAAACATTGTGGAAAAGGGAGGGAATGCTGGTAACCAGCATTTTCTCCTTTTTTCAGCAATGTTTTCTAGCCTTTCAAAGAGAAAATTCAATTTTTGAGTCACATTTATTTTGTTGTCTGCAAATGCTTTGAATTTGGACAAGTCTTACATTTTGTTGTTTGGCAAAGAGTTAAACCTGATAAACCAGCCCCCTTTTGACTAACAAACTCTCTTTAACAATGTGATTTGTTAACTGTTGTGCATTTTAACCAAAGGGTGTTGTTCTTGAGAAGTTGCTATGTTTTTATTTTAATTTTCGTCTGCAGCCGCTTTCAATAAAAAGTCTAAAATTTGTCATTTGGTAAAGGGTTACAAACCTCTAGATAAGAGGGAGTGATTGTATTCTAAATCCTATTATTTCTCTTCCAAACTCTATGTTGTGGGTACTCATTAGAATCGTCTCGACGAGACGATTCTAATGAGTGCCCATAACATAGTTTTTAGTGGAAAATGATTGATATTTTCAATTTTGAAATCAAAATTACTCCCTCTATCTGGAGCTCTGTCCGGTTAAAGGACTGAAAATCTTATTAAAACCTAGTAAAGTAGTTATTACTTTACATTTTCCTGCTAAAGATATTATTTATTATGGTTTTATTATAGCAAAATTTAATGATATTGTTTCGTTCATAAAGTTTCTGACTCTGACTAGCCAATTATCTGAACAAGAGGGCCATGATGGCCCTGGACGCTCACCTGAGTCAATAGGCGAAATTCACTCAACGTGCACAATTAAATTTCTGACCAATTGTCAGGTTAATTGAGCTTAAAATGTGGCCTCTAGAGCGTCCACAAGGAAAATCCGTAAGTTGACCTAGTGACCTAATTTATCCCTCCACGTGACCCAATTTAGAACTCATCAAAAAAAATTATCAAGACAAACATTCTGAACAGTTTTCAAGTTAATTGAGCAATAAATGTGGCCTCTAGAGTGCCCACAAGGTGTTTCTTAAATTTGGCCCGGTAACCTAGTTTATGACCTCAGCTGACCCAATTTTAAACTCACCCAATATTTCATCAAGACAAACATTCCGACCAACTTTCAAGTCAGTTGAGCAAGAAATGTGACCTCTAGAGTGCCCTAAAGGTATTTCTTTAATTAGACCTAGTGACCTAGATTATGAGCCCAGGTGACCCAATTTTAAAGTCATCATAGATTTCATCAAGACAAACATTTTGACCAACTTTCAAATCAATTGAACAATAAATGTGGCCTCTAGAGTGCACACAAGGTATTTCTTTAATTTGACCTAGTCACCTAATTTAAGACCCCACATGACCCAAATTCGGACTCATGTGAGATTTTATCAAAACAAACATGCTGATCAATTTTCAAGCCAATTGAGCCAAAAATGTGGCCTCTAGAGTGCCCACAAGGTAATACTTTAATTTGAAGTAGTGACTTTATGATCCCAGGTGACCCAAATCCATACTCATCTAAATTTTTATCAAGACAAACATTTTGACCAAATTTCAGGTCATTTGAGCAATGAATGTGGCCTCTAGAGTGCCCACAAGGTATTTCTTTAATTTGACCTAGTGACCTAGTTTATGACCCCAGGTGACCCAATTTCGAACTGACTGAACATGTTGTGCTCAGGTGGGCTAACAAACTTAGAACAGGTTCACTACATACCAAATAACAAAGCTCTATGCCTTCAAGGTTTAGAAAAGAAGAATTTTAAAGTTTTCCTTCTTTGTTCCTATGTTAGAACTTGTGACCCCCGGGCAGGGCCAGTTTTGACTCCAGGGGCATCGTATGAACAAACTTGGTAGAGGTCTACTAGGAGATGCTAGATGCCAAATATCAAAGCTCCACGCCTTCCAGTTTCAGAGAAGAGGAATTTTAAAGTTTTCCTTCTTAGTTCCTATGTTCGAATTTGTGGCCCCCGGGGCGGGGCTAGTTTTGACCCCAGGGGCATCATATGAACAAACTTGGTAGAAGTCCACTAGGAGATGCTACATACCAAATATCAAAGCTCTACGCCTTCTAGAATCAGAGAAGAAGATTTTTAAAGTTTTCCTTCTTTGTTCCTATGTTCAAAACTTGTGACCCCCGGGGCGGGGCCAGTTTTGACCCCAGGGGCATCATATGAACAAACTTGGTAGAGGTCCACTAGGAGATGCTACATACCAAATATCAAAGCTCTACGCCTTCTAGAATCAGAGAAGAAGATTTTTAAAGTTTTCCTTCTTTGTTCCTATGTTCAAAACTTGTGACCCCCGGGGCGGGGCCAGTTTTGACCCCAGGGGCATCATATGAACAAACTTGGTAGAGGCCCACTAGGAGATGCTACATACCAAATATCAAAGCCCTATGCCATCTAGAATCAGAGAAGAAGATTTTTAAAATTTTCCTTCTTTGTTCCTATGTTCAAAACTTGTGACCCCCGGGGCGGGGCCAGTTTTGACCCCAGGGGCATCATATGAATGAACTTGGTAGAGGTCTACTAGGAGATGCTAGATGCCAAATATCAAAGCTCCACGCCTTCCAGTTTCAGAGAAGAGGAATTTTAAAGTTTTCCTTCTTTGTTCCTATGTTAGAACTTGTGACCCCCGGGGCGGGGCTAGTTTTGACCCCAGGGGCATCATATGAACAAACTTGGTAGAAGTCCACTAGGAGATGCTACATACCAAATATCAAAGCTCTACGCCTTCTAGAATCAGAGAAGAAGATTTTTAAAGTTTTCCTTCTTTGTTCCTATGTTCAAAACTTGTGACCCCCGGGGCGGGGCCAGTTTTGACCCCAGGGGCATCATATGAACAAACTTGGTAGAGGTCCACTAGGAGATGCTAGATGCCAAATATCAAAGCTCCACGCCTTCCATTTTCAGAGAAGAAGAATTTTAAAGTTTTCCTTCTTTGTTCCTATGTTAGAACTTGTGACCCCCGGGGGCGGGGCCAGTTTTGAACCCAGGGGCATCATATGAACAAACTTGGTAGAGGCCCACTAGGAGATGCTACATACCAAATATCAAAGCCCTATGACATCTAGAATCAGAGAAGAAGATTTTTAAAGTTTTCCTTCTTTGTTCCTATGTTCAAAACTTGTGACCCCCGGGGCGGGGCCAGTTTTGACCCCAGGGGCATCATATGAATAAACTTGGTAGAGGTCTACTAGGAGATGCTAGATGCCAAATATCAAAGCTCCACGCCTTCCAGTTTCAGAGAAGAAGAATATTAAAGTTTTCCTTCTTTGTTCCTATGTTCGAACTTGTGACCACCGGGGCGGGGCCAGTTTTGACCCCAGGGGCATCATATGAACAAGCTTGGTAGAGGTCCACTAGGAGATGCTACATACCAAATATCAAAGCTCTACGCCTTCTAAAATCAGAGAAGAAGATTTTCAAACATTTTCCTATTTTTTTCCTTTCTGTTGCCATGGCAACCACAGTTTTGGGTAGAATTCAATCTCTTGAACAACTTTGGTATAGTTTTACCCAAGGAACATCCCTGCCAAGTTTCATCAAGATTGGCCCAGCGGTTTAGGAGGAGAAGATGTTTAAAGGAATTGTGGACAGACGGACAGACAGACAGACGGACGCCGGACAACGACCCATCACAATACCTCACCTTAGCACTTCGTGCTCAGGTGAGCTAAAAATCAGATGCACGAAATTTCAGTAGTACTTGTTTTTAATGTCAATTATTTTTCAATTTGGCTGGTAAAAGTTATTTTCTTTCGTCTTATTTTGTCATAATATTGTCAAGGAAAATTTTTATATCAGTTTTAGGGGGTTTTAGGGGTTGCATTTCTTATTTAAACGCAGAACAGCAGCTCTTTCACACCCTCCTTTTTCGGACATTGGAAAAAATGAGCGTTTAACCCTGTGTGGTGCACATGTTAATTTGGCAATATCTTATACATATATTTGCAATGGCTATTTTGTTTCATATATTTGTAAGGACAATCATATTGGTGATAATAAAAACATAAAGATAGACTACTTTTATCATTCTTTGTTGAGAAAAATAATATTGTACAATAAGAGTGGTGGCGGCCATATTGGAATTTCGAAAGGGTGGGGGTGGTGTAACAGAAATTCAATTTTTTTGAAAACGACACGGTGAAATTCTTTAATATTTCACACTTTTATGTCTGATACAATACTCTAATACCCTATACCAATTAAACATTTGGATTGAAAGGTTCGCCTTGGGATGGGCATACCTTAAGTGTATTTATAGATACTTCAACTGTTGTTTGTCATCTACTTTTTTCAAAAATCGTTATTATGCAGAACTTGATTTTGTCCGATATCAATGCCCATTACATAAACAGGTGTTGTTTCGAAAAGGTATTTCCAAATGCTTTTGTACAATACACTCGTGAACTTTGAACAACATTACGATTAATAATCACAAGCTTGATTCGCCTCTTGCGTTGTAAAAAAAAAATACATACATATACATAACTGTTCTTGACAGTGACAGTGAATAACAACCACTGACTACCTTTTCAGTGTGTAACAAATAATTTTTAAGCCACAGTTGTTGTTAATTTCCTTGAAGCGGCTCTAAAACAGCAACCGCTGGTTTTAAATGCATATAGACCTATGCAGACCATGTTACCTATTCATCCAGCATTCATAAATATTGTACATATACATGTAGATGTACAATAAAATGTAGTTCTCTGATTTTTTTTTTAATTCGTATTGATTTTGTGTCGTTTCTTTACAGTTATAGCGGTCTCATCCGATACGCATCTCTTTACACACGCAACTCGACATGATCCGACCACGCAGAAATGCAGACTGTTGTAATATTCCATATATATCAAATTTTAGGCAAAGAAACTTTATTAGCATGATATCACACTTTCAGTAGCCTATAAAAACGTTGTTCACGTTTTATTACTTTTTCGATAGAGAAAAGTTTTCTACCTCTCGTCAAATTTTCGATAGAAAAAGTTTTCCACTTTTAAGCACATTTTCGGTACAAAAATTCATCGAGTTGTTATTTCTTTGTCCACTTTAGTCACGTTAAAAAGCTACCTGCTGTGTTTGGCATAGTCTTTTCATTCTCTGCTCTTCTTTACTAAACGAGAGAATTCTACAATCGACCAAATTGCAAGCATTTACAGACTGCAAATTAAGTGTGGCTAAAATAATGTATTTGATAGGATAGAAAACATTTTGGAAAAAATGAGAAAATGTTCGTTACCACCAAAATGTTTGGTAATGATTGATTTATTGAATAGTTGAATGGTGTTTAACGCCGATTTCAACATTATTTCAGCAATATCACATCAACAGCTGACATATTCGTGTATGTCCTGGGTTTCACCACCACTAGGCTTGGGCTCTGAAGTATCTTGCCCAAGGACAGTCCGAAGAAAAACCCAGTGCTTCCAACGAGGTTCAAACCAGGGGCCTCCAGGTTACGAGTCCTACAATTTACCACTGAACGACCCAGGACCCAAATATTTGGTAAAGTGTTAATCACTTGATTGATTGATTGATTGATTTTCCTTTATTCATCGTCACCTCAGGTTGGCATTATGAGAAGACAGTTAGTTGTGTTAAGCGAGAGAGTGCAAATCACAGGACGAAACTAATCCAAATTACGACATGTCCTTGTCTTTATAATAATTTTGCATTTTTTTTTAAATATTTCAGATCACTTTGGATGACTTCAAGCATGAAATATACACGGTCATTTCAATCAAGGACAATGAAAACAAGAGAAAGAGTTATATTATTCCATACTGATGCAACAGGCACGACACCACGACAGGACAACTGAATAGCCAACTGATGTATGAATGAACAACAAACATGTTCTTGCTGAAGTGCAAAGCTAAGATTGAAACTGCCTTGATGCCTTATAGAGATATCCGAAATAGACGCTTTTAAAGTAGGCTAGCATGACTTGTGCTTTAATGATGTTTTGCCAGCCACAGTGTGTTATGTACTTCAATTCTTTGAAATGTCCTAATTGAAGACGTGGATATAGGGAGGATTCCATTTAATGGAACCTCTGAACTTCAGTCTTCCAAAGCGAAGACGTGTAGAAGATGCCACACCATCAACATCACAAACAGATGAAGATCAACTCAAATGCGATGGGTGCGGCACTGCTTCTAAAGCTTTGGTATCGTCTTCAGTACAGGTTCTGTGCATTGCATGTGAAAAGTACTTATGTAGCAGCTGTCTGACTCGACATAACGACATCTACAGAGATCATTTTGTAATTGAGCGGACGAATGTGGACAAAGCACAACTATCACAATTAATACAGACTTTGGCTAGTCACACTATACTAGACGATATCATGATGACGAAATTTCAGCATAGAAAGATGTTAAACGCAAAACACATCCGGGATAGCAATACTTGCTGGATTTCAGGGTGCACAGTTCTAAGTGATGGTAGATTAGCATTAGTAGACCATGATAATAACAGTCTGAAGATCATCAGTATTGACAGCGATGCTATTGAAAAGTATTTTAAATCAGAAAAACCTCCATGGGACGTAACAGAACTAGATCCAGATAATGTAGCAGTCACTTTTCCAGAGCTTCAGTCGATCATCATTATCAACTTTAAAAAAGATATCCATATATCAAAACAGATCAATGTTAAGATAGACTGTCATGGCATCTGTTACATTAACGATTGCTTTTTTGTTTCCTCAACTGCCCCTGCTGTCGTTCAGATATTAGACAAAACAGGGCAGTTGCTTAGACAATTTGACAAGAATGAGACAGGCGGTCCCTTGTTTGAATGGCCGCTGTATTTAGCTGTGAGTTCGGAAACAGATAGGATACTAGTGTCGGATTATTTTAACGATAAGGTTGTCTGCATTAGACTAGATGGTATACCACTTGGGGAACCCGAGTACAAACATGAAAAATTAAAATATCCAAGGGGAATGGTTTATGATGGAGGTGGTAGCGTGTTCCTAGCAACACGGTATAACGTACACCAGATGACAATTTACTGTGATCACGTTCAAATTCCACTCCACATTAAAGATGGTATAGAATTTGCACAGTGTCTTGCCTTCAGCAAGAAACGGAATCTTCTGTTTGTGGGTAAATACAGAGCAAATACAATGTCCAACTTTATCTCCGTCTTTTATGTGGAATGAAATTTCAGCTTTTTGTAACAATAATTTATAAATGAGCCATGCTCTGTGGAAAGGGGGCTTACTGTATCTGCGAGAAGTATCGACACGGTCAGCCTGCACAGTCCGCGCAGGCTGACCCGGGCCGAAACCTTTTGCTATCGCTCAATTTTCTGTATGTTCAATGACCGGTGTAGCTCATGATTCAGTCGGTTGTTTGAGAAAATAGATTTTACGCATCCACTATTATGTGATGATTTGCTTGGTATGATGGATCAGGGAGATGCATTAAGCCCGCTTTTGTCAGAGCACGGCTAAAATATAGAACCAAAATCTAATAATGTGATACCTGTAGTATATAGATGTAACTCTGAGGTGCATACGGGCTAGAATCATTCAGACAAGGTCCGTCAGGATTTTAAAAACCACGGTATCGCTTTACGTGTTTTGCTGCTGTGATACATTGATGCTGAAACCAATTTTTATTTCGTATTTTTTTTTTTTTTTTTTCTTGTCCAAATATTCGACTTTCAACTTATTTCATCTTATATTTACTTATATTTGTTAACGTTTGGCAAGACGACAAAATTATAGTCCAAAATGAAAGCATTTGCGGACAAAAAGCTCAGCCTTGCTTAAATGTTAGGATTTGTCTTTGAGTAATAATAATAATAATAATAATAATAATAATTTTCTAAAGAAAAAAGAAAAAAATGCTGATGACCAGCTTGTTGATATATACTGACCCACACTTCCAACGCAAAATGATGTTTGACTTTACATTTTTCATTTATTACTTCATCAACTGTAACACAATTTCAAAGAAATCAACAGAACAACCATTTTTGAAAAGGAAAACACTACATTTTTCCTTCAAACTCAATAAAGCTAATCAGCGTATGCCCAAATGTACTAGAGGGGTGTCTTCAAAAAACGAAGCATTAGTGTCAGTATCAGTTGTGTGCTCCTGCAGCATTATTACAGCCATGGATCTCCGACACAAGGACCTTACGTATTAGCGGATAACATTTAGGGGCAGGCTGTTTTACACCTAGGTCAGAGCCTGTCGAAGCTGCACAAGAGTATTGGGCTGTATTTGGTGGCGGCGAACGCGTCCAACGTAGGGACGGCACGCTCTATAGCCGCGTTCCGGTAGCCTTCTGATTACTATGTTTGCATTTACTGAACAGTTCTGCCATCCACTGTAACAGCGGCGGTTCTTGTCGCTGGGAGCTGTCTGCTGTCATGGACTGAGATTGTGACTCTGCCTCTACTTCGGCGGGGCAAATCAGCAACTTAACCTTTAAATGGACATTACATCCGGTTCAAGACTTAACCATGGATTGGGCAATGGGGAGGGGATAAAGAACTGTATCGCGAAATTTTTAACTGCAATACATTATCAAAATCGTTCATTTTGAAACATTACCATTACAACAAAATAAACGGGACACGGCGGTAAAAGACAACTCGGCCTGGATCATTCCATTTGTAAGTCTCCTGGTTTCAATCGCTAATCTTGGAATTATCAGGAAAGAACGTTCGGAAATCTCTAACTCCCCTACTGTCGTGTATCGTGTGGCAAACTTTGTGTACACTCAAATGTTAAAAATTTTGCCAGTTGAGCATGTGCAATACCACGATGGGGTATTGTGCACAGATACAAGTGTTCAGTGAAGCGTGAAAAAATTGTCAATCGGCTGGTATGCACATGTAGGGTATGCACAGGGACAGATAGGGATAATACTTCCTTTTGTTTTGCATATCCCGAAATTGAAACTATATATTAAAAAAACATTTTGCGTTGGAAGTATGGTTCAGTATAAAGCCCCATATTCACTGTCACGGTGCTGGTCCCGGTGCAACCAGATGGCGAGATGCCGGTATACCGTGATGATCCGGGACTTTTTTCATGAAAAATAAATTGCATTCTCATATTACCAGCGTTACCCCGGTGTATCTTTCAGTTGGACCCGGGATAGCTATGTTTGTTCCCGGTTTCCCACGGAGTAGTTACGGTGCAGGCCGGTGTGTTTCCCGGTTCGTCCCGGTGTGACCCCAGTTATTGCCGGTGGTGGCCAGATTACCGCCAGCGTTGTCCCGGCATGCCACGGTTGTACCACGGTGACGCGCCAGTCTTACCCGATGTTACCCGGATGTGATATTATTCGAGGCAAAACGTCAAACAAGATCAGTTATCTAGTTATTCCGAGAAAGAAACAAGCAAAAATGTGTGTACCGGTAGATGAGCTAGCATCGGATGAGGATTCTGCTGGTGGGCGATCACCTTCGCCACCACCTCATCTTGAAAAAGAACCGTCACCATCACCGACGCAAAACCAGCCCAAAAAGCGTCAGAGAATGCCTCCACTCCTCCTGACTTAGGAGCAGGAAGAAGGACTTGCAGACTGGCTTTAGTCTAATGATTTTCTCTACGTCCGGCTTGAATCCTGATCCACCGGGCCAGTCCCTAACAAAACGGGGCTCTGCCGGCCCTACCGGTTCGTCACGGTTCATCCCAAAACATCCCGGATGCTCACGGTACCGCCAGGGTTTTCTCCCGGTTCTTCACGTTTCTCAAACCGGGGCTCACAGGGGTCACAAAACCGGGACAGTGAGAAAGGGGCCTAATTGGCGTATTTTCTGAGAAAGTTGTGTAAGAATTCGACAAAAATTGCGGTCTCTAGAGTTTTAGCGAACAATGTACCGACGACACACAACACAGTATCACAAAAGCACACTCTCAACACTTTGTTCTGTACACGGCAACCATTCTTAATTATATTTTAACTCTTACCAGACTACAAAATTTTAGCCTTGTCCAAATTGAAGGCATTTGCAGATGACAATTTCAATGAGGCTCAAATGGTGCAATCTTTCTTTGATGGAGTAGAAAACGTTGTGGGAAAAGGAGAAAATGCTGGATACAGCATTTCTCCTTTTCCTGCAATGTTTTCAGACAGTGGCATTGTGCAGTAAAGGGTTAATTCAAAGACTTTCCATTTTATTGGCTGAGAAAGAAAATCTCAGCCAACCAAATGGCAGATCTAGAATTAAATCCCAAGTGTTCTACAAACATGCATTGATTGATGATAGTCATCGCGACAGGGATTCATTCCACTCTCACCGCTCACCATTGTTTCGACGATGGTTATGTGGGAAAGCAGCCAGTGGCTTGGAAAGAATATTGGAGTACTGGTAAAAAGAAACTCCAGGAAAGCATGGATAGGTGCACTGGCCGCCGTGATATAACTGAAATAATGTTGAAAACGGCGTTTAACACCATACAATCAATCAATCAATCAATCAACAAACATGCATCACATGTGATAGTAAGAATGGGCTGTAATCTAGACGTTAAAAAATAATTAGATCTTAAAAATTAATTAAAGGTGTGCTCAGTACAAATCAGTGATAGCGTATATAGTCGTCATTACATCTTGAAACCATTTAACCCTTATCCTGCATAGTAAGTTGATGATATTTTCAAATTGATAGTAAGAAACCCAAATGTTGCTATATCAAAGTTATTATTGGGGGAGAAATATCTCCTCATCAAGTTCAGACTGCACGTTCTGTGCACTCTGATCTTGATCGGAAAAGGTCCGCAAAAGGTCTTTGTGTCGCGCTTAGCAGCCTAAGAGTTAGCTCATAACCAGACGACAAAATTCTTTTAGACTTGTTCACAGTCAGAAACATTTGTAGACGTCAAAACAAGTGCGGCTCAAACGACAGGAACTGTCTTAGAAAGAGTAAAGAACATTGTTGGAAAAGGTAAAAATGCCGGGTACAAGCATTTTCTCCTTTTCCCACTCCGTTTTTAAAAGCCCTCTTCCTCAGGGTCGTAAAAATTCATGACTGTAGGTACAGGCTTAAAGTGCTTTACCACACGACAAATCTTAAACTTGCAGACGAAAGTCCTACACTTCACCATCGAGCCACGCAAAACCCTAACACTGTGACTAAAAGGAGAAATTACTCGGTATCAGCTTCTCCGCTGGCCACGATATTTTTTAAAGTTGCCTTAGAATACAAAAAATCCATCTGCATTTAGATACCGGTATTGACTTTACAGAAATATATTTAACCCTTTCCCAAACGACAAAATTTGGACTAGTCCAAATAGTTTGCAGACGACAATATTAAATTTGATGAAAATGGTAGAAAGTTCTCAAAAAGGGTAGAAAACACTGTGGGAAAAGGAGAAATCGCTCGTTACGAGCAATTTCTCCTTTTCCCACAGTGTTTTCAAACGACTTGTGCTGCAGACACGTGAAAACCAGGGCTTGTTTGGGAAAGGGTTAACTCTTTAGCTAACGAAGCAATTTTAGAAAACATTTGCAGCCAACAAAATAAAAGCTAACCAAGTGATGATTTCTATCTTTGAAAAGTTAGAAAAAATTGTGTGGGGAAAAGGAGAAAACGCTGGGGACCACAATGTTTTCAGAGGATTTTTCCTCGGGCGCGTTAAAACACGGGATTGTCTGGTAACGGGCTAATAAGTTACACGTGCCTTTAATGCAAGAGATGATTGTTGTACCCGAGTTGCCAAATTAAATGAGCCATGCTCTGTGAAAAGAGGGTTTAACGCATCTGCAAAAAAAGGATCGACCCTGCACAGTCCGGGCAGGCTGACCAGGGCCGAAAATTTTTGCTATTGGTCAATGTTCTGCAAGTTCAAGGACCTCTACCTCATAATTCAATCAGTTTTTAGACAAAATAGATGGTGTCCGTGGTTGTGAGTGATGTCCGTGGTTGTGAGGTAGAGCGTCGGCCTCGTAATCGTAAGGTCCTGAGTTCGATACCCGGGAGTGGATGTCAACTTTGGGACTGTTCATTGGCCCACACATTCGGCGCGAGTACTGGTGTAGTTTCCAGGAAGCAGAATCGAGAGAGATTAGTGTAAGTTGTAAGAACTTGTTTCTCAATCGATGTAAAATAAATATGTTTAAACTAAACTAAACTAAACTAAAATAGACTTTATGGATTCTTAATCATGTGATGGCTTGCTTGGTATCATGCCTCACGGAGATGCATGAGGCCCCTTTTTGCAAGAGCATGGCTCGTTAATAAATTGTGATACAGACTAGCTACATGTTCTTTCAGCTTGATTTGTATACATGTATAGATTTCATTAAAAATGCATGGAACCAGATTTTTACATTGGATACAATTTACATATGCCACTCTAGATAGGTGAAGTACTTGTTAATTAACCCTTTACCACACAATCCCGACTTTTAACGACCCTAAGAAAGAAGCCTTTTGAAAACATTGTGGGAAAAGGAGAAAATGCTGGATACCAGCATTTTCTCCTTTTCCCACAATGTTTTCCACTCTTCCCAAAACAAATTTCAATTTTTGAGTTACATTTATTTTGTCGTCTGCAAAAGCTTTCAATTTGGATTGGTCTAAAATTTTGTCGTTTGGTAAAGGGTTTAAGAATGTAACAGGTAGTATCTTGTAACCAGCTACTTGTCTCAGTTACTTTTCAAGGAGCTAGCTACCAGTAACCAAGTTTAAGTATCTTCCCACATTACGGGCTCATCTTGGCTTATTAATTTCGGGTTGGTCAGGTTGGTTAGTGTTTCATTTATTTGAATAATTGAACGCCTTTCTTGACAGTATTTCATTCTAATTGCGAGGACAGCTGACTTTCCTGGGTTTCACCTGAACATGGGCTCTGCTGTGCATTTGCCAGCCCTGCGTGACAAAGGCCACCTGCAGTACATGGCTTGAAACCAGGGGGTCGCTTTATTGGATTCTCTGCTCGGCTAATTTTGGGAGGTGGGTGGGGGATTAATGATAGTGCGACAAGATTTCTCTCTCACCACTGATTAAAGAAACTCTAGGAAATGATGGACAGGCGCATTGGCCGCTGCGATATAACTGAAATGCTGAAAACGGCAGTACTCAACACACACACACACACACACAGTGAACTATAAAAGCGTACTTGTCAAAAATATTTCATCTTTATTTCATTCATTAAAATGCACAAACATAAACAAGAAGTAAAACGATTATTTGCCGTTTATTGCTTTGCTTTAAACAAGTAAACTGCCGGCGTTACCACCTTACCTCTTTACCAAATACAAAATTTTAGGCTTGTACAAAATGAAAATATTTGAAGACAACTACAATATACATGTTATCGAATGTGGCTAAAGTAAGTGTATTTGTCTTCAATAGGGTAAAAATGTTGTGGGGAAAAAAGGAGAAAATGCTGTTTGCCAGCATGGTCGTTTTGCATTCAGGAGATACACTCATCAGACACTAACATGACGTCCCAAGTATATGTACCTTATTGAATATGATCACGCATACTCGACGCATATTATTGACAACAAATCAAATACTTCTCAAATCATAGGATGTGTACATCGGGTGGGTAGAAAGCATCTGTGGAAATGCTGGCTACCAGCACTTTCCTTTTTCTTGACAATATTTCCATCAGCCTCCTTCCCAAGGACAACAGAAACAACGGATTGTCTGGTAAACGGTTTACTTTTAAAAAAAAAAAAAAAAAACCGAAGTTCTAACGACTCTTAGCTTGACGGCTTTTGAAAACATTGCTGATAATTGAGAAAATGCTGGCAACCACCATTTTCTCCTTTTCCCCACAATGTTTTCTACCCTCCATTATTCCAGCCACATCCTATTCGGGACAAGTCTACACTTTTGTGGGTAGCTTGGTAAAGAATTAACTCTTTTACTGTTGACAATATCTTAGACCTGAACTTCCCAAAACTGAAAGTATTTGCAGACTAAAAATTGCATGTGCCTCAAAACATGTGATTGTCTTTGATGTGGCAGTAAATATATATTGTGGAAAAAACATAAATTGCTGTGTACTAGCATTTAAATCTTTTTCCCACAATGTTTTCACAGGGTTTTTAAAATTTGAGATTGTTTCGTAAAAAATTAAGGAATTACAATCTAAAGATAGTTCCCTTGATAGTTAGACACACCTTGAGCATTATTTTGTAGACCAGACCTCATATTAGGTTTAACTGGTATCCACTGCATTTGATCACTTGCTTTCAGCTGTGTATAGACTGGTTGTAAACTCACTAAAGATGGCTGGTTACCTCCCTTGTGGTTCAGAGTTTGAATTTGGGAACACCAATTACCAGTTTCCTTGTTTTGGACTGTTACTTTTTGTACGGGCTGAACTGTGTTATAAAAGGACTGCAGAGATTGTGATGTATTTTCACTGCTTTTCTTTACATCGGCAACTTGCCAACTCCTGGTATCTGGAGGTTTATCAAGAACTTTATCAGATTTGCTGTTTAAATCATCGCACACTATGTGAATAATATTATCTTTGTCAGCTGTGGGACCATGATTAACCTTGTCGAATTTGTTCAGCTCCTCATACTTGACATCTTCTGCATTTTTACTTAGTAGGATAAATGGGGACGGTAACATATTGTTCACAACTCTTACATTCTGTAAGTTATGGTATTCTTTATTCTGCCACTGTTGTGGCATACCTACTGTAGTTTTCTCCTTTTGAATTACAGTAGTTTCTCTCCAGGACATAGCTTTATCATTCCCTGTATTATTCAGCTGGCTTTCTTTAGCTACATTCCAATTATCAAGTGTTTGTGGTGCTCCAATTATACCCAAGTCAACAGATTTTTCTGTTCCACCAGCCTGTCCTTTTTTCCTATTATTGCCCTGAAAACCAAGAGTGTTTTGTTTCTCATGAGTTTTCATGTGTTTATCCAAGTTTCCCTTGATTGAGCATGCATAAGAGCAAATGGCACATTTATATGGCTTTTCACCTGAATGTATTCTCTGATGGTTCCTTAACTCACTGTTTCGGTAGAAAACTTTGTCACATGAGTCACACTTTATGCGTCTATCATTTTCATGCCGTCGCATGTGATGTTTTACTTCTGATCTCAACCTAAATGTTTTACCACATATTGTGCATATTTCATTGGCAGGACCATGCCGCAATCTGTGAATTTTCAGTACTCTAAATGACTTGTAAGCTTTGTGGCAGATTTCACATTTAAAAGCACGTACTTCAGTGTGGACGGCTTTACGATGTTCTTCATATGCTCCTTTTGACCTAAACACATTACCACAGAGGTCACACTGAATGTTTTTTATTCTTCTGTGAGGATGAGCTTCCTTTAAATGGGCATACAGATCTGGCCCTACAATACAAAATATAACATGCAATATCTGTCCATCAAGTACCAGACAATCTCTTGTCTCTCTGACCCTGAAGAAGGCTTTTAATCCTTTACCACACAATCCCAAGATTTAACCCTGTACAAAACAACAAAATTTTAGACTGGTTAAAACTGAAAGCATCTGCAGTCGACAAATTAATTGTGACAAAAATCATGGGATTTGTTTAAGGAAGTGTAGAAAACATTGTGGGAAAAGGAGAAAATGCTGGTTACTCCTTCTCCGACCATGTTTTCAAAAGCCTTCTTTCTCAGGGTCGTTAAAACTCGAGATTGTGTGGCAAGGGGTTAAAGACCCTTAAATACAGGCCTTTGAAAACATTGTGAAAAAAACAGAAAATGCTGGTGGCCTGCATTTCCTCCTTTTCCCACAAAGTTTTCTCCATTTTCAAGAGCAATCCCACCATTTGCGCCTCATTAAATTTGTCATCTACAAATGCTGTGGATGTGAACAAGTCTTAAATTTTGTTGTGTGGTAAAGCTATAAACAGGCTTTTGAAAACATCATGGGATTTGATGTAAATGCTGGTAACCTGCATTTTCTCCTTTGCCAATGATCATTTATACATGCTCATAGACAAATTTCATGATTTGATAAATATTGACATGTCTGCAAATCCTTTTGAGTTAGGGGGTCTAGAATCTTTTGTTTGATAAAAACTAAAAGAAACATAAATCAAACCCATAACTGTAAAAATAAGGCATTCAACAGCCTTCTAAAAAAGGGGGCAGGTGGTCATAACTTTGTGTCACTGAAGCTGCTGTTTTTGTGAAAAGTGTAAGGGGATGAAAAAAAAATGGGGGACATAACTTTGCTTGACTGAAATTGCTGTTTTTGTGAAAAAAAGTAAAGGATTGGAAAAAAAAAAGGGGGGGGGGGGGTGTGTCATAACTTTGCAATAATCTTTATTTGCCTTCTACCAGTTTCACTTTTGACAGCTGACAAGCAGCCCATGTTTGAAGCAAGTATCTTCAGCAATGAGAGAGATTTGAGAAAATGTCAAAGTTTTTGCTTGACTACCCTGCGGATGCAAAAGGACCATAGGTCTATTGTGATATCTGAATGTTTATGTATAAATTATATGAACATAAAAACAATAGGACAACCCATCACTGTGAAAATAAGCTGTTTAACACTTACACTACTAAATAAATGAGGTAAGCTCTGGCAAAAGGGTGCTTAATGCATCCCCATTAATTCTGATACCAAGCAAGTCATTACATAATTATGTATCTATAAAATCAATTTTTGTCCAACAACCAACTGAATAATGAGGTGCAATGGTCCTTGGACATACAGAAAATTGACCAAAAGTGAAAGGATTTGGTCCAGGTCAGCCTGCGCAAGCTGCACAGGCCAATCTGGATCGATACTTTTCGCAAAACTATTATTAAGCCCCCTTTTCACAGAGCATGGTGCAAATAAAATGAACATATTCTATCCCTAGAAAAGAACCCGATGTCATGATTCCGAAACCTTTTATTGGTCAGAACATCGAGAGTGTAGATCAAAGATCTACCCTTTCAAAGAGAATTTCCTAAATTTCAGTCTCATTTACTTTATGGTCTGCCAATGCTTTGAAATTGGACAATTTCAAATCTTGTAAAGAGTTAACCCCTTTCCTTGAAATATTCCCATATATATATGGTAAAGTACATACTTCTTTTAAAGTTGGCGGAACAATATTCACAGAACATTCCAGGAGATTCTAAAGGATGGACTCTTGCCATATGTTTTCTGAGATATTTCTCATAGGCAAATCTTCGACTGCAGTAGGAACATTGGATGGGAAGATTTTCAACCGGGACTTTTCCATCTTCCAGTCGAGGTTTCTTTTCCTCTTTGATGCTATTCAGATTTACTTGATCATCAACGACTGGTTCATTGTCTGGCTTTGATATGGAAAGTGGTTGATTCTTTCTCCCATTTTCCTCGCCAATCTTATCCACCTAGATGAGAATGGATACTCATACAAAAGTGATTATAAAATACTTCAGAGGAATTCTTACAAATGAGCCATGCTGTGTGAAATGGGGGCTTAATGTACCTCTGCGATGAATTATACCAAGCATGTAATGATGAATCCATAAAATTATTTTGCCTTTCAACGGACTGCATCATAAAATAAAATGGTCCTTGGATATGCAGGAAATTTAACAATTTAGCTTGTGGGTGCCACTCGAATGAAACTATCATAAGACAATGCCAATGTGTGCCGATAACAAAAGTTTTAGTGATTGCTCTGTGAGTTCCAAAATTGTTCTGAGCATCTAAAAAGGATTTTGCAACAGAATTTATTTCTATCTCACTGTTGAAAATCATTTCCACATCTTTCAAGTGGAACAGCAGCCAGTGGATCAGCAATAGTATTGTGCTCAGTGTTGGCTAAGGAAACACTAACAAGAGGGCTGATCAATGATCAGTACATATAAGATCAAGTCACATTGACTTCATGTACTACAAGAAGATTTTTAAAGTTTTCACTTTTATAAAGCATGTTACCCCCTGGGCTGACTACAGGGCAATAGTTTTAAAAATCTTGCTAGAGGGCCACTGGATGAAGCTACATGCAACATCTGGTAAACATAGAATAGACCATTCCATTAGGACCAAGTTTGTTATAGTTTTCAATGTAGATGCCGATGTATAACTTGTGACAGCTGGGGCAGAGCCAGTTTCGATCCTAGGGCTACAATTAGATATATTCTGGGGGGGAAAAATATGTCCTTCTCGGACAGTGTAGATCCAAGATCAGACTGCACGTTCTGTGCAGTCTGATCTTGATCTACACTGTCCGCAAAAGGTCCTTGAGTTGCACTTAGCAGCCTAAAGGTTAAAACCATTCAAACAAGTGCAAAATAACAAGAAGAAAACACACAAACAAGCTACATACCTCTGTTTTGTCATCATTGACTGAATCACCACCATCTGATTCGACAATCATCAAATCACCATCACAAAATTCATCCGACCAAGTCCTTTCATCAATATCTGTTTTGGCAATGGTATCTGTTTTTGGAAGAATATTAAAATGAGCCATGCTCTGTGAAAAGGGGGCTTAATGCACCTGCAAAAAGTATAGACCCAGGTCTGCCTGCACAGTCCGCGCAGGCTGGTCTCCGCCGAAACTTTTCGCTTTGGGTCAATTTTCTGTATGTCCAAGGACCATTTTACCTCATGACAAAGTCAGTTGTTAAAAAAAAAATGGCTATTATGGAACCAAAATTATGTGATGCCTTTATAGGTATAATGCATCACGGAGATGCATTAACCCTTTACTGCCCAATGACACCTTTTGACGCCCCTGGGAAAGAAGCCTTTTGAAAACATTGTGGGAAAAGGAGAAAATGCTGGTAACCAGCATTTTCTCCTTTTCCCACAATGTTTTCTACCCTATCAAAGAAAAGTTGTACTATTTTAGCCACATTGAAATTATCGTCTGCAAATGCTTTCAGTTTGGACAAGGCTATAATTTTGTCGTATGGTAAAGGGTTAAGCCCATTTTGCTTGAGCATGGCGCAAATGTATCAAACACAATTGTAAACACAAAATGTGTGAAAAAATATACATGTAAATATATGAATATTTTTCAAATCTGGCCAAAGAAAACTACTGAAAACTATCAAAGAATCTCCTGTGTAAAATTTGATTACAACAAGCACTGAATAACCAGCATTTTCCTTCTTTTGTTTTCTTCCCTTTCAAAGGCAAAAGTCATCATCTGAGCTAAATGTGAATCAATGTCTGTGAGTTTTTTCATTTCTGATAAGTCCAAAATTCTGTTGTGTGGTAGCGTGTAAGAAATATCAAAGCTTACAAATACTTGTGACATAGCTGTTGGTCCTAGGTTATTCAGTTTAAAGACAGGCACTCTTCCCTTGGCCCATTTCAAAAAAATCCGTAGCATTAGCAAACCTGATGAAGAAGGCTTTTAAAAACAATGAAGAAACAGAAAAATACCACCATTAGGGTCACATCTATTTCGTCAATGTCAAACATTTGCATTTGGATATATTTTGTAATTTGGCAAATAGTTGAAAACTGTATTTCCTACCTTTCTTGAAACTGTTACAAGTTCAAGTGTTCTGAACTTGTGCTATATTTGGCAAAAGTAGCCTTATGATGTAAATGCATTAGCTCCTAGGCTGCTAAGCGCAACTCAAGGACCTTTGTGGACAGTGTACATCCAGGTTGGATGGCACATAATGTGCAGTCTGACCTTAGATCTTCACTGTCAGATAAGGAGATATTTTTCCCACAAAAATACTTTTGAAATAGCAAAATTTGGGTTTTTACAATAGGCTTGAATTTTTCATTTCACTTATTTAGCAGGTTAACCCTTTACCAAATAAGCCCTAATTTCCACGACCCTGGAAAGGAAGGCTTTTGAAAACACTCTGCTGGTAACTAGCATTTTCTCCTTTTCCCATAATATTTTCTCCTCTATCAGAGACAGAGATCATCATTTGAGCTACTTTTTTTGTCATCTGCAAATGCTTTCAATTTGGTTGAGTCCAAAATATTGTTGTTTGGTAAAGAGTTAAGGGTTAAAATGTAGAAAGATAAAGGTAATCCCTAGAGCTAAGCACAACTTAGGGTCACTCTTGCTTATAGTGTAGACCTCTAGATAAGTGGGAGTGAAGGTATTCTAACTACATTATTTCTCTTCCAAACCCTATGTTGTGGGTACTCATTAGAATCGTGTCAATGAGACGGTTCTAATGAGTATCCATAACATAGGGTTTAGTGAAGAGTTATTTTTTCATTTTGAAACCAAAATCACTCCTTCTATCCGCAGCTCTGTTAAAATATATAATGTAGATCAAGATCAGGACTACACAGAAAAAGGCATCTGATCATAATCTACACTGTCAACAAAAGCCATTCAAAATCTGCTAAGCACTTCATAGGTAATATGTATTACCTGACTGTGTTATAGATGAATCTGATTTTAGGTTTTCAACCGTATCTGTATGTTTCATGAGATTTCCTTGAGCTTTGTGTGCCTTGCTTTTCAAAGTCCTATTTTTCTGCTTTGTTTTCTTTCTAGAATATCTTCCACTAACCTCTGTATCTTTTAAACCACTTCTTTTAATACTTTCATGTTTCTTAATCCTTTTTATAGCTTTAGGTTTGGTTTTAATTCTTCTTATTTTGTGTTTTGTCTGATCAGTTGCACAAATTTCCTTGTCATTCTTTGACTTAATCTGTTCATCACTTTTCTGTTGTCTGTCTGTTAAAGCTGGGTCTAAATTCCTCTTTATTTGACCAACCAAGTCTTCATCTAGTGCTGAACATAAAAGTTAAGATAAATATGAGCAGCACTCTAGGGGAAAAAAAAGGCCTTAACTCATTACCAGACGACAAAATTTTAGACTGGTCCAAATTGCATGCATTTGCAGATAACAAACTGAAAGTAGCTCAAATGACTATTTCTGTCTTTGATAAGGTAGAAAACATTGTGAGAAAAGGAGAAAATGCTGGTTACCAGCATTTTCTCCTTTTCCCAGAATGTTTTCAAAAGTTTCTCCCTCAAGGTCCTTAAAAATTGGGATTGTGTGGTAAAGAGTTAAAGGCCATGTGGTGGCAAAAACTAAACAATTCAGGTCTTAAAATGTTTTTCACTTTAAATCATACCATTTATAAGAATGAAAATTATAGTGGTGTAGACAATCTGTCATTGTCCAGTCTGTCAAAGTGTTAGCATCTGGCAGAAAAATTAATTTCAAAACTAGGTAAACATTTGCCATTAGTCGCTCCACCTTTGTGTACTTTTTACTATTAGTGGTATGATTTAAACTTAAATCCATTTTATCCCCCGCCTTGTTTACTTTAGGTAGCCGCTGGGCCTTTAATGCATTTTTGTACTGCAATAATTCTTCTCAGCAAGCATACCCTGAAGTAGTGAGCTTTTGAAAACATTATGGAAAAGGAGAAAATGCTAGTGACCAGCTTTTTCTCTATTTCTAACAATGTTTTCTACCCTATCAAACACATATCCCACCATTACAGCATGTCAGCCTATCATCTCAGTCTGCAACCGCTTTACAGATGGAGCTCCATCATTTAACCTGACCCAGGTCAACATCATTTACATAAATTTAAATTCTATTTTTACCTTCGGCATAGCACAGGAGTGGACTACCTTTAGCATATGTCCCAAATGGTCACAGAAATAGTACACACAGTAGTCGCCAGTGAGTAAATCAGTATGCGTGAATTAAATGGCTTACCTGTGTACATACAGCAAACTAGCTGAAGTCTTCCGTAACTTCAGTGAATGCGAACTGAAGTTCCCAAATAATAGTTGGAGTTTTATTTAAATTCCTACTTATATATTCAGCATAAAGGTCAGGATCTGGTTAAATGAAGTAAGCAGTATCTACAATTTTGTCTTCTTGCACAGAGTTAATTCTTTACCACACAATCCAGTTTTAACGACCCCGAAGAAGACGGCTTTTGAAAACATTGTGGGAAAAGGAGAAAATGCTGGTTACTAGCATTTTCTCCTTTTCCCACAATATTTGCTCCCTTATCAAAGACAAAAATGATCATTTGGGCTACATTTATCCTCGACAATTCGTCGTCTGCAAATGCTTTCATTTTGGGGGAGTCCAATTTTTGTCATTTAGTAAAGAGTTAATTCAGTATAACAATTACCTTGGCAGTAAAAGGTCCATCTCTTCTTGGAGAAAAGCTTCTGGATGGCAATCTCTTGGCTTTTGTTGATACACAGAAGGATATGGTATTCATGTAAACTCCCCATCTTTTATACCTCCAACTCAATCAGAAACGTTTATCATTCATTGTGGTCTACATTTCTATCTCTCCCTATAAAACAAACATACAAACATGTAATTATTGCGAGGTAATAGCCCTTTACCGTATGATAAGCTGTTTTGATGTCATTTATATCTTTAAGCCAATCACTGATGTTGCCAAACGGCCCAAAGTCATACACCTTTGAAAAGCTTTAAGAGAAAAACTCCCAAACGGGACATACGGATAGTTCGATCAGGAACCACGGCCGGTCCAGATCAGGAAGTATATGCAACCCGCTGTATAATTCTATCGACCACGTCCATTGTACTTTAACTGTAGTTCTCATTCTATGTTACAATCATTAAAATTTTACATGCTTCTTTTAAATAAAGTTGCACACTGCAAACTATCGCGAAATTAAGGTTGACACATCAGGACTATGGTCAGCAATCAAAAGCCCTTTGGGTCTGCTTGCTTTGTAATTTCATTATTTGTCTGAAAGTGGTTCCAATCTATTCATCCCGAGCTATTCGTCCGTGTGCTTGTTCGCATCAGCTTGTTTGTTCCATATACAATACGATGTATTGTATTTGTATTGTATTGTATTGTGCGCCCCATATGGGAATAGCTGATCGAACTGAATGAAACGTATCACATAATTAGAACAATGAATACCAAATTGAACAGTTCTACGAATGCTTTGGTATGACGATAAACTTGTTTTGTGTATTCAACACAGAAACACTATATACACAGGTCTAATTTGGTCCCTGTCGTTCATATACAGATTATACCTTATACACTTTGTTGTATCAGGGGTGATAACCGATGTATCATACACTTAGAACATCAAGGAACCATGTATAAAGGTCTTAGCATGCGTTTCGTATCTTGCGCTGTCCCCCATAAGTTACGTGACAAACAGCCATCTTGAGATCTTGCCCATACAATATACATGTATTAAGGAAAAAATAAATATATCCGCCCTGTGCATTTTTGTGAACTGTTATAATCGCATTAAAATTTGTACAATATGGTTAATTAACTCTGCTCACTATCGACGTAGTTTGGTAGCCCTGAACAGTATTTAGTTAAAGATCTACAGTTTCAACTAGTCATACTTCAAGACAAAATATACATGTAAAGTTTCACGATCATTACTCACGCCCTACCATTACTTTTTCTCTCTCATCATATTTCCTTATTCATCAAATGAACATATATGTATACTGGTGGTACAGTGTCTGAGAACTCCAGGCATCTATGTCCTATGTCAATATTATTCAAACTTATAACCATTTTGTATGGGAAGCATGACATCATGTAGTCGTGCTGCTAAATCTCGAATCATGAACAAATTGAATTATGGACAAGAGAAAATATTTTCTCTTTCTTAACTGTTTTCGATATATCTCAATGTTTCTTTGTAGAGTATCCTGTCTTATATTGTAATGTTACCGGGGGTAAAAGAACTTGTAACTCATGAACTTGAGAGAGTGCAAAGGACTGTAGCAAGATATGTTATCAATAAAGTTTATTCTTACCAAAGCAGTGTCACACCGATGCTTGAAACTCTTAAATGGAAAACACTTAAAAAAAAAAAAAAAAATTACTTATATATAATGTTGTATAAAACAGTATTATCATTATGTCAATGTAGACCACAACCACCTTGGAAACGCCAACTAGAAATTTGAACTATATACACTCAACACGTTTAAAAACGCAACACTAGTTGTAAATTGAAAATCAGCCTGGAAATAACAAGTTTTGATGAAATTGACCTTTCATGTAATTCATGGTTATTCCATTTAGTGATTCTTAAAGTTTCGTTATGCAATGCTCTAGGATTTTCAAATGGAAAATGGTACGAAAAGTTCCTTACCGCAAATTAAAAAGTCTCATGATTAGCATCGAGTATGGCCACTCCTTGCATTTAACTGAACATGCCAGCCTTGTCTCATTGACAAAATTGTGAGGTCATTCAGTTGTTGGATGTTGCCCAGTTCCTCCAGAGCCACACTTCAGAGTCTCGGAACTATTGTCGGGGACTAATACTGATATGCACACCTTTTTCAAAGCTTCCAAGACATGCTCGGTGCAACATCGGGTGATAATGCGCCCAGTCAAACATGTTAATCTTGTTCTAATTAAGCAAGTTTACAGTGAAAATGGCTATTTGTGCAGCAGCACCATCATGCCTTTGGTAATGCTCGATAATGCAAGCAACACTGAACTGCCCATTCTGCCAACGTCAAATTCTACTACGTCTCTTAGGTTTAGATAACTGAATCCTAGATTCATTCGAGAACAGAACACAGTTGGTTTGAAGCCTGTTGAGACTGGGCTCTCTTTTGGGCCATTGTAATCTTGTCTCTTCAGTTCCATGAGTCACACTACTTTGCATGGACGTCTCGCGGATCCTTGTGCAGGGATAACATACTTACCATTGTGCGGAGATAACATACTTAAAAATATTTGGGAAGAATCACACAACATCCCAGTATGGAATAATCTCACAAATTTGTTAATGAACCGAAGTTGGTATGTTCTGATAAATACAAGAAGTTGCCACATTCGATGTAGTCTTGTGACTTTTTAATTTGCGGTAAGGAACTTTTTGTACCGTTTTCCATTTGAAAATCTCACAGCATTCTATTGAAACCTTGTGAATCACTAAATGGAATAACAATGAATTACATTTAAAGGTAAATTTGATCAAAACATGTTATTTTCCGGCTGATTGTCAACTTAAACCAGTGTTGCGTTTTTGAATGTACTGAGTGTATAATTATGATACTTTTTTCAAGAACTCGGTATCACATGAACTCATTCTTTCCGCGCACAGTCAGATATTCGAATGCCTTGCCTTATAACATCAAGGCAAGCGATAGCCTTAAACAACCTGAATTATAATGTATTTTAAGTAGCACTATGTTTTTATTTTTAACATTTTTATAGTTTAAATATCAAACTGTAAAGTTATCATAATCATGTAACAGCCATCTCGGGTTTTCATTTTTTACTTATTAACATGTCTATGGAGCCTATCAGTATAATCAGAAATTGCTTTTTGATAGTACCTACGTAGATTAAGATTTTATATACTTCTCGATTTAAACCACTAACCTGCTGGGGCATGACACGATCTACCTTAAATCGAAGAGTATTCGTGCTTACACACTGAGCCCTGGATCCAGGGGTTGAGTCCACGTTCGGTATTACATTTTTTTCCTCTGCTAACGTTTTCCTATAACCCTTGGTTTTCAGAGCAGAAAGACGATTCACTAGAGCACGGGTGAGGGAACCATTGGAACAGCCTTGGTATGATAGTGATTTAAGTCCTCAGTCATACATCTTTTCATCCAGTTACAGTATGATAAAGCGGTACATCCTTTATTGTAATAGTATTATACTCTTTTATCACAATAAATGTGAAGCAGCTGTCAAACGAAATACTTTATAGTTGGCAAGAAGACACACTTCAACACAAAGCAGAGTTACAATGTCAAAGTTGGCTCCGAGTAAATTCCAGCAAGATGGGCACTTTTAAATGAAATACCACAAACACAGAGAGCTAGCACGCGTGCAGAGGAAACTCTGGCTTTTGATTTTCGGGAACATGTATTCACCAGTCTGTCTTCATGTAGCTTTACTGTTAATGTCCACTTTGTGTAAGAACTAGCTTACTTTTAAAAAGTTCTGTTATTCACACATGTTGTGCAACTAAATTCGAGACAATTTTCTACAGTCAACCAGTGCATTGATTAACGGTGTCATCTTGTATTTGCACAAAGGAGCAGTTATTCATTAAAATAAAGAACGAAAAAATGTTGCATTCTTCTCATTTACCATCTTTTTTTTTTTTTTTTTTCAACAATGCCTTTAATGGTAATTCTGTTCGACTACATAAATCGTTCGATTAAATAAATGGTCCGAGTATGGTCACAAGAGGTGCGTACAAAACGTATGCATTCAAAGGGGAGTAACTCTTACAAAGGGAAAGGATTCGACTCCAGGAAGATTCGGCCCTAATGAAAAAGTGGAAGTAATTTATAATAGATTCTTGACCTTGTATACATTAACCTTCTTTCAGACAATGCTATAATGGGTCTTGCAGAAGATGCTATGCCAAAACCGTATATCCTGTACATCACAACACGACAAGTGGTGGAGCTAAAAGAATTCATGAACCTGAAGAAGTGGGACATGGGAATATTTGTTTGTAAGAGATCATTTCTATATATTTCTTCACTAGACTAGATCGATATCCTTTTAAAAAAGAAATACATGTCCATACTCATAAAAATATACAATTCTCACAATATACCTGATGATTTTCGTAAAGGTTGGGCCACTTCGATCGAAATGTCATTAAATAACATCTCTTACCTGATTTCACCTGTGAAAATTTAACCAAACGAAAAAAATTTAGACTGTTTCCATTCAGAATCATTAGCAGTGTGGCTCAAATGATCAGTGTTAAAAAGTGTAGAAAACACTTAGTGAAAAGGAGAAAATCTAGCATTTTCTCCTTTTCGCATAATGTAAAATCTAAAGCTTTTATCCTTAGGGTTGTTAAAATTTAGGATTTTGTGTTAACTCAGCACAGTTTACATGGGGGGGGGGGGGGGGGGGGGGGTGTTTCACATAGTTTTTGTTTTGTTTGATTTAAACTATTTGGATCTAAAGCGAAAATGTTCTGAATCTTATTCTTAGTTTGAATGATAATGCAGAGGGAGTGAATTTTCATGACACCATGATGGAATTATTAAATATGGACATAACTTTGCTGGAATATGCTTCTATTGAACAGTTGATAAAGTTAACCACCATACACAGAAAAAAATAAGACTAGCAAAAATTCATTATTAATCTGTACAGAGCATCACAACAAAAAACCACGTGATTCCCCCTCCCCCCCCATGGGGCAAAGAGGTTTTCATACATGGACACATGGACAATCTGTCATGATAATTGATATCTGGATGTCAAGTGGTCTGCTAGCTCTGTTGTAAGAGCAGTCGCCATGTCAGTGAGGTTACCAGGTTCGAATCCCATACTGGCCACACTATTTCCCTTAGGGATTTACTTTAGTGGTGTCAGAACAATCTCAGAGCAGAGTTGTCGGTTGCTCTCACCATACATCTCTGCAACGGGCTAAATGACAAGAATCTTGTCAAACCGAGGAAAACATGTTTTGTTACTGTTTAACTGTTTCATGTGTAACATAATAAAGTAGACAAAGGAAATATGATTCCGGATACATTATAGGTGCATTCAAACTGATGAATTTACCTGTATACAATGGAACTATTTTTTCAAGCTTCTTTACTGATCAGAATCTTACGCAAATTGTTAAAAAAATGGCTGCGCCCATGAATGATGACAATTTAAACAAAATTTAAAAAACAAGTTATCACCCTTTAACCCTTTACCAGATGACAGAATTTTGGACTAGACCAAACTGAAAGCATTAGCAGACGTTAATTTCAGTGTGGCTCAAATGGTGCAATTTTTCTTTAATAGGGTAGAAAACATTGTGGGAAAAGGAGAAAATGCTGGTTACCAGCATTTTCTCCTTTTCCCACAATGTTTTCAAAAGGCTTCTTTCCTAGGGGCGTCAAAAGGCGTCACTGTGCAGTAAAGGGTTAAAAGACATTTAAGCTTTTCAGAAAATCCCTCTTTTTCACATTTCCTACCACTAAGTCTGATTGGCCGTATGCTGTTTGAACAGCACACAAAACAATCGATTGGTCTTTCTTTCACCGACGTTTGTGTCGCCATTTTGAGTTATGGTCATGTGACGAAAATATCACATGATGACAGACTACTTTCTGAGCCAACTACAGAGGTGAATGGGAATGATCTGTAGTGCAAGAGAGTGGTGTCAGAAGTGGCATCCAAAGACCAGAAGGATCTTACGGACCAGGGGGGTGGGGGATGGGAGTCGAATAGCTCCCCCTCAAAAAAAGGCAGAGAAGGAATGTAGTGATAATCAGTAGTATAGATGATGAGCGGTCCAGGTTTCTCAGTGGTTAGAGCACTCGCCCATAAGTGAGAGGTTTTGGGTTTGGATCCCATACTGGCTGCATATTTTCCCTTTTAGGATTTACTTATATTACTGTGCAAAAATTGCTTCAACCCTTTACCACACAATCCTGAGGTCAATGAATCTGAGGAAGCTAGAGGCCTTTTGAAAACATTTTTCAAACAGGAGAAAATGCTGGTAATCAGCCTTTTCTCCTAGTCACACAATGCTTTATACCCTGTCAAAGAACTTCATTTCATTTGTTCCACTTTCGAATTTTTTTGCCTGCAGATTTGGGAGAGACTAAAACTTGATGTTTGGTAAAGTATTGAGGTGTACATTTACTGTACAAGATGCCTTTGTATCCCTTTTATATAATATAATATGTACAACAAATTTTATTTGTTTGATGTCTGTAAATAACTTGTATGATACTGGGATAAATTTAGTGATAATTATTGCAACAGGTTTCATCCCTCTCTTATGGAATGTCATAGCAGAAAATATTCAAGATATAAAAACACTATCAAGATATTTAAAATATTCAATCAAGATAGTCGCAATTATACCAAAATGATATATAAATTTGATATATGACAGCAAAATTATCATATCAAAACATAAAACCACTTCAAGACAAATAAATATACTTCAAGATGTAAAAACTGCATCAACATTTTAAAAACCACACCAAGACAAATAAATATACTTCAAGATGTAAAAACAGCATCAACATTTTAAAAACCACACCAAGACTCACGTGACCAATCAAGACTCGCGTGACCACAAAATCCACGACGTCATCAGTTGGCGAAAAGTGTCCGTATTCCGTGATGATAAGGAAACAACTTGATGAAATTAAGAATTGAGACCAGAATATGAGCTAGAAATTACTTGCCTTCATAAAAAAAAAATCATTTCTGGACACTCTCATATCAAAAGAGTAACTTAGATAACTATTTTCATGTTCAATATGCATAAATAAGGAACATACCGTCGGCCTTCTTGTGCGAACATGGCGTGACCTAATTCCGGTAGCTCGGTAGTATTTACTGCAGAAAGTCGATGATCTTTGCATTTTTTTGAGAAGTAACACTACTTAGCATCAAGAAAAAAGAAGTAGATTTCTTTAACATACGATAATTAGTTTATTATCCGGTGTATTTGTCTTGTATTTGTCTGAAATTCAAGGGCAATGAGACATTCGGATATTGGTAAGGATTACGAGCAGAAATACCGTGTGACGTCATATGTGCTCTACGAGATGTACACAAAAATCACCGGTTCAAGGACACTCACGGAATAAGGACACTCGACGATATATGCACAGCACTTCTAGTAATAGAGGCCTACCATACATACGATACGGTATCTGGCATTGCCATTGCATTGTTACGATTGTGTAGCAAAAGATCAGACTGCAGGCCTTCAGTATCTTTTCAAATGCCTGTGTCTTTTCTGTCTGCATTTCCTATCTGTCTGTCTGCCTGTTCGTCCGTCCGTGTATATGTATGTGTGTCTGTCTGCCCTCCGTAGGTCTATTCATCTGTCGGTCTGTGCGTCTGTCTTTTTGCCTGTCTGTCTGTATCTTTATGTCGGCCTTCCCTATGTCTGTCTGTCTGCTCATCCGTCCGCCCGTCTATATGTATGTGTGTCTGTTAGTCTGTCCGTCTGTCAATATGTAATCGTGTCCGTTTGCCCAGTGTGTGCCCCTTACTCTATCGGTCTGTGCGTCTGTCCGTCTTTCTTTTCTTTGGCTGTCTGTCTGTGTCTTTCTTTCTGTTGGTCTTCCCTATATCTGTCTATCTGTTGGTCCGTCCGTCTATTTTGTATGTGTGTCTTTGTGTTCGTCTGTCCGTCTGTCCATATGTATGGGTGTCTGTCTGCCCTTCGTTGGTCCGTTAACCTTTCGGATCTTTTGGAGGATCAGACTGCACAGTGTTTTTCTGTCCGTCTTCCCACGTTTTTCTGTCTATTTTTTCGTCCGTCCGTCCGTCTGTTCATGTGCACGTCTGTCTGTCTTTTTCTCCGTGGGTCTGTTTATCTGTCGGTCTGTGCGTCTATCTCTCTTTTTGTTTGTGTGTCTGTGTTTATCTGTCGGTATTCCCTATGACTGTCTGTTTGTTCGTCCGTCCGTCCGTCCGTCCGTCCGTCCATCTGTCTGCCCTTCGTGTGTCCGTTCATCTATCTGATCTTTTAGGAGGCTCAGGCTGCACAAACATGCAGTATGATCTTACACTTTATGCTTTAATGAATGAAACAACATCACGGACATTTGAAGGGGCATCTGAAACACTCCTCCTGAGGTCTCTCATGAGATCTTGGAACTGCGAATGTCTAAAGAGCCTAGTAACTTCGTCTGGGTGGTCCATGATTAATGTTAATACGCCGAATAAAAAATGACAGTGTGACTGTCAACAGTCAAGCAGCAGCAGTGTGTGTACGTTCTTTTCGCGAAGTGATGACGTCGTGGATTTTGTGGTCACGTGAGTCTTGATTGGTCACGTGAGTCTTGGTGTAGTTTTTAAAATGTTGATGCTGTTTTTACATCTTGAAGTATATTTATTTGTCTTGGTGTGGTTTTTAAAATGTTGATGCAGTTTTTACATCTTGAAGTATATTTATTTGTCTTGAAGTGGTTTTTATGTTTTGATATGATAATTTTGCTGTCATATATCAAATTTATATATCATTTTGGTATAATTGCCACTATCTTGATTGAATATTTTAAATATCTTGATAGTGTTTTTATATCTTGAATATTTTCTGCTATGGCATTCCATACTCTCTCACCTCAGAACATTTTTTCACCGATATTTATTTTGAAAACTAGCTAGTGACTTAGAAAGTGTATTGTGCTTGGAAACTTGATGAATACATGGGTAGGGTCACTGGCTGCTGTGGCATCATTGAGATAGTGTTGAAAAGGGTTACTAGAGAGCAAAGAAACAAAAATACGTGGATAGCCACATGAATACAAAAAAAATTTTCATAGACTCTTGTTTCTTTCATTCTTATCTTGCGTTGTTGAAAACCATTTTCAACAATATTTTAGTTATCTCAGAATGGCCAGTGCACCTATCCATTTGTCTCTGTTGTTCTGTAACTAGTACATGTACTGCATGCAAAAGTTTGTCCATGCCATGGGCTGCTTTCCCACGAAGTTGTACCCATTACCAAGTTAGTTGAATGGGTTATATATGATATGCTGGCTTCACAGTGTCTTGCAATCACAGTGTAATACTAGATAGTTTATATTTTGTTGTTCATTGCATCTGGTGTAACAATGTAAATATTTGTCAGATAACATCCTTGTTTTCATTGTAATACAGCCATTACAGATTTTCTTATTATATGTATGTATCCATGAGATAAGAATTATGACATCATTTTCATTTTTCATACTGCTTTCTAAGAAATAAATTGGGTTTATTCATCAAATTTTGTATAAGAGCAAATATGGTTTTGAATGTTTTGAGGAAAGCTGTGAGATATAGTTATGTGATCTGACATTCTTTGGATTTCTCATCTTACTGAACTCATTTATAAAAATGTTATTAACATTGTCAGTGACTCACTTAAGGATATTCTTGTAGACTTTGCTTAACAATATTTTGTAGACTCATTTAATTAAGTTTTAACTCAAGTCAGATCCCATATGCCTGTACAGTTTAAAAGCTTTGAAAACACGTTGAAAAGGATCAATTGCCAGTAATAAGAAAATGAAACATTTCTAAGTCACAAATATGACTTTCTATCCCTCTGCAATCTAAAGCTTTGAAAAGTATTGTGGGAAAAGGATAAACTGCTTGTAGGAACAGAATAAGTTGCATTTTGGAACATCAAACTCATAAGAATTTTTTAATGCAGGTGTTGAGGCCGAAAAAAGACAGATCCTTAGCCAATTTCTAGAGGAGAAATCAAAAGGTAAGAGAGAACAAGTGAAAGATGTTAACAAAGAAATTAGTCCAATTTACATTAGTATAGTTTAACCCTTCACCAAAAAGTCCCCAAGTTTTAATGACTCAGAGGAATAAGGCTTTTGAAAACACTGTGGGAAAAGGAGAAAATGCTGGTATCAGCATTTTCTCCTTTTCCCACAGTGTTGCCTTCCCTATCAAAGACTGGTATTATTCACCATTTGATTTTCATTTGTTTTGTCATGTGCAAATGCTTTAAATTTCGACCAGTGTAAAATTTTGTTGTTTTGTAGAGGTAAATGGCATGTTTTTATTTTTGTCAGTCTCAAAACAAGTCCTCCAGTTTATATAAGTCACCCTCAATAACTTATTTTTGGAAAGCTCAACCACTATTAGGGAATTTCTCCTTTAGCCACAATTACTTGGCATGTATTCATGAAATGAGTCTAAAGTTGTGTTGATTATTCAGGGTTTATTACTGTCATTTTAGGAGGATACTTTCAGAGTCTTCTGCTGAATAATCAGTAATGCTAGTCTGATAGAGTTATCTCTCTTTGAGCATTCTGATGCATATTTGTAAGAAAACGGACAAGTCTTGCCGATGGCGTGATATTGTTAATACAGATACAGTGCCTGCAATGTAGACTAAACATTTTAAGCCATAACAAAAACAGCAGATGAGAAAAATAGGCCTAAATATTCTTATTAAACTCTGCATTGCAATGAAGTGCACCTCTGTTATTCTAGATGGTTGCACTAGATTGTATTTCCTGTAGGTTGCCATTGATATTTGTCTGTATGCAGTCTTGATTGTAGGTCTAAATGTACCTTTCACTTGGAAAGTTCCAGTAATGGGAATAAAAAGTATTAATGAGCCATGTTCTGTGAAAAGGGGGCTTCATGTATCTGCAAAAAATATCGATCCAGGTCAGTCCACACAGGCTGACCTGGGCGGAAATTTTTTACTATTGGCAAATTTTCTGCTTGTCCATGGACCAGTTTACCTCATGATTCAGCTGGTTGTAGGACACAATGGATTTTATTGATCCATGATCATATGGTGACTCATCAGGGATATGCATTAAGAACCCTTTTAACAGAGCATGCCTTATTTATAAGAGGCAATGGTGAGCTGACACAATGTCCCAGAAGTGTTGAAGCAATCCATTTTTCTCTTTGGATAAATTAGGCTGTACCACACAGTCCCATGTTTTCATGATCCAGTAGGATTGATTGTGTGGTGTATAACGCTGTTTTCAACATTATTTTAGTTATATCACGGCGGCCAGTGCACCCATCCATGCTTTTCTGGAGTTTCTTTTACCAGTACTCTGCACAATATTCATTCCAAGCCACTGGCTGCTTTCCCACATGATCATTATCAAAAAAATGGTCTGTGAGAGAGGAATGAATCCTGTTGCAATGACTATCACCAATCCTCAGAAAGAAATTGGCCAAGCCGGGCATTGAACCAGCGACCTCATGTTCTCAAGTCCTGTATGCTACCAACTGAGCTACGGGGCTTGGCACAATCCAGTAGAAGAGAGCTTCTGAAAATAGTGTGGGAAAAAGAAAAAAATGCTGATAACAAGCTCTTTCTTCTTTTCCCACAATGTTTTATGCCATTCCACTAGCAAATTTATTTATTGAGTCATATTTAATATGTTGTTGTCTGCAAATGCTTTCATTTTGGACAAGACCAAATCTTTGTCATTTTGTAAAGACTAAATTTTTATTTCAGTCAATGATAATGTGACGCCAGGACTGTCAGACCATAAAACGTATCAGGTCAGGGATACACTGTTTAAAGAAGTAACGTTAGAGGAAGAGATAAATCACTTATGCAGTGAGCTTGTTCCTCATGTGAAAATTGTTAGCATTGAAAGAAAAGCATTGGATAAAAGCTCTAACTTTGAAAACTCATCAACAAATGGGAGGATTAATTTGCAACATAAACAACAAGAATTGGTTGAACTGTGGGGGGAAGTTCATACTGAGCATAATGAAGGAGAAGCTGAATCAGAAAGTTGCAGCAGTGATGGAGAAAGTCCTTCGGACAAAAGTCTAAATGAAGACTTCAACAGTTTTCTATACAAAAAAGAAAATGTAAGAACAATAGCCAATGGCAACGAAGGAATATCAAAAAGTAATCGGAATGTGAACTGTAGTGATGATGAGGAAGATAACGCTAGTCAAAGTAAATTTGTTGAAAGAGAGAATAGTAATACAGCAGTAGAAGAACTTTGTGAAAAATCAGACAATAAGTATGCTAAGAAAACTGATAATGATTTGAAGAAGTCAAGAGTCGTTAAAGACTCAGCTTATGTAAATGGGTACAAGGATAGCAGAAGGCAAAGAATACAGAAAAAGAAGACAAATGGAAAACTAAAATCATTCAGTGAAAGAATGTCCACTTTGAAATGTAACTTGTGTGGAAAAGGCTTTGCAAGTGAGAAGTTTTATGATCGTCATGTAAAAATTAAACATTCAGAAGAGGCTGAGCAGAAGAAATTGACAGATGATAAGAAGAAAGTAGATGCCGGTGCTATCCATGTTTGCTCGATGTGCCAAAAACAGTTCTCAAGCAGTGAGTAAATTGTGTTTACTTTTACCTTCTAACATACACCAACATTTTAGCTTAGGTCATATTGAAATTATGTAATGTGGATAAAATTAAAGGATTTTTATGTTTGGGAGGGATTGTGGAAAAAAAAAGGAGAAAAAGGAGAAAGTACTGCTTACCAGCATTGGTTTTTCCTTTTTCTGTAATATTTTTGTTTATATGCATTTGAATTTAAACCATACTTTTTGAAAGTATGGAAATTATTGTGACTAACTCTTTGACAGACCGCACAACAAGAGATTATCTCTTTCACAGTAATTTCCATACTTTGAAATGGTATGATTTAAATGCATTTTAACGCCCCCATTGTTTACTTTTGGCTTCCATTGGGCCTTTGAGCAGTGGACTGATTTCAAGGTCTACCAATTAGATTCTTCTTCCGCACATGTATAATATGACAGAAAGAGTTTTAATGCATCTGGTGATGCATTATATCAAGCAAGACATCACATTACCATTGATCGATGAAATCCATTTTGTGCCTAACAACCGAATGAATCATTAGGTAGAATGGTCCTTGGACGTGCAAAAAATTTTCAAATAGTGGAAAGTTTTTACCTATGTTTGCATGTGTGGACAGAGTAGGCTAACATGGGTCAATACTTTTCGCAGATACATTAAATCCCCTTTTCACAGAGCATGGCTCGATAGTTTTTGCAGATGCATTAAATCTCATTTCACAGAGCATGAACTTGCATTAAAGAAAAACACCCATTTATAGAGACCACTTTTCTTTCTTCCCTTTAGTAGTCATCTGAATTCACGCTTGACTTTATTTATTTCATTCTACAATCATTCTTTATACATGTAAATTTATTTCAGAATGTGGACTTCAAGCCCACTTGAAACATATGCACTCTCCAAACTCCAGTGGCTACCAATGTGACCTCTGTGGCGCAGTTATGAAATTCAAGGGTAGTCTTGTCCAACACATGAAGTCAGTGCACACAGACAAGAGACCTTATCGCTGCAAAAAATGCAATAGATTTTTTAAAGTTCTCCGTCATTTGAAAACGCATGAGAGACGACACAATGCAGATCATATAGACACTTGTACAGTGTGTGGTAAAACCGTCAAGAAAGGTCAAATGTCAGCCCACCTCAAACGTCATAGTGATGATCGAAAACATACTTGTAGCACATGTGGGAAAAGGTTTTTCGAAAAACAAGATTTGGTCCGACATCTAAGGATTCACAGTGGAGAGAAGCCATATAAATGCTCTTTCTGTGCCTATGCAAGCACAATTAAAGGGAACTTAAAGAAACATATTATACATAAGCACAGAAAGGAGCCAAATGACTGGGATTTATTAATGCGAATACAATCATACTTTGGTGCAAAGAGCAACAATGATACCCCATCCCTGTCTGACAAAGAATACACTTCATTGTATGTATTAGAATCATCAGAAATGAAAACAAAGCACACTCAAGGTCAAATGAACAACGGAGAAATTAGTGGCAATCAAGTCGAAGTCTGTAGCACAGCTTATTCAGATTTAACCCCAGTGACTTTATCATCCTCACAACCTGGTGATTATTCAAAAAGCTTCGTTTCTAGTACAGTCTTAGACAGGTCTAATGCACTGCAACATAATATCAATGAATCTTGTGGTCTCACACAAGTTTACAATGAAGACTCAAATAAATATTATAGTATGAGATCTGTAATTAGGTCAAGGCCAAGTGTTGACCAGACAATGTATCCAAGCAGTGTTGATTCAGCTGTAGATGCTGCTCCTCAATACACAGATGGTAATAGAGTAGACAGGGTTAGTTATGGCTATGTAGACAATAGTCTAAGTCGTACAGATGTCCAGTATTCTGGTGTATAGGGCCGTTTTTAACATTTTTTCCGTTATATCGCGGCGGCCAATGTATATGTGCATATCCATGCTTTCTTGAAGTTTCTTTTACCAGTACTTCGAACAGTATTCAAATCAAGCGTTGCCTTCCCGCATAACAATCGTCGAAATAATGTTCAGTAGTGAGAAAAGATTGCTTTTATTTGGAGAAAATCCGACGCTATACCAAATAATCTTGTATATTCCATTGTATTTAAATTGTACTCATTTTACACGAATTACAATGATAAGCATTATGTTTATAAATATATATATTTTTTTTAATTTCCGTGTTTTCAGAGTGGAGAGCAGGGGTTGTAACCAGGATTATTGAATCATTACGCAGCCCAAATCAAGTTTACTACTTAACTTTTATTAATATACGACCAAATTTCAGACTTGTCCATATTGAAAATATACAGACCAGGAGATTTACATAGCTACAACTACATGTACATGTGACAGAAAATGTTTTCAACGTTAAATCTCCCTTCTTTCTCTCCTGTCTGTGTGACAGAAAATATTTTCAACATTAAATCTCCCTTCTTTCTCCCCTGTCTGTGTGACAGAAAATATTTTCAACGTTAAATCTCCCTTCTTTCTCCCCTGTCTGTGTGACAGAAAATATTTTCAACATTAAATCTCCCTTCTTTCTCCCCTGTCTGTCTGTCTTGTTTACCTCGGCTTAGAAATGGTATGAAATAGCAAAGAATAATTTCAAGGTTATATAGCCAGATCTCTCTCTCTCTCTCTGGTTTACCCCCGTCCTTTAACAAAATAACAAAAAAATGCCACTGTGATCTTCAGTTCTGCTTACATGAAAGAAAACATTAAACATGATAATCATGCAAGTAGATCATAACATGACTGGCTAAACATTTAACTAAAACCTGCTACATTGATAGTGTAGTCTGTATAAAACGCATTTGATTTGTTGCCTTACATATTGATATTTTCCTCCGGTGGAGTTCAAAGAAACTGTACAACACAGACTTTGGATTCCTTGACAATGCATTGCCGCACTGTTTTCCACCATGTACGTGTACTCTGACAAATAACAACCCCTATGGGATCATAATCCTGATACACTAAACGCGAGCAGGCTCTGTGTCGTCTGCTGGTTGAACATACACTTCCGTATCCGTTTTGTCTACTTCCGCTTCAGTGTTTTCTTCATCAGCTATCGGAGGATTATTCTGTAAAACAGTGTCACCCGTCTCTGCTGACGTGTATTCATTGCTTGCTTCAGAAACATTGAAGGATTCTGACCTCAGGGATTGAATGAACCTCTGCAAAGTAATGTGTTTATTGTTTACAAGCCAGTTTGATGATCACTTTCTGTTTTGCCATGTTTTCGAGGTGGTCAGCAGCAGATTACGTGTTAAAGGCTTAAAGCACTAGAATTGATAATGTTAGAATAGGAAGATGGATATATAGCTGTAGATGGGTTTAACTCTTGACATTCATAGAATGGAAAGTGACAACATTCGACAAACACGCGCTTTCGAATCTCGATTCGTTTAAGATTTTTCCCAGTATAGATTGCTTCAGATATAATGCACGATAACAGTTAGTGGGACTGAGAACGGTGTTGTGTACTGGTCAAGTACTACTACAGGCCCTTGATGCAGTCAACGAGAGTAGTTTATAATGAGGATCTTACATGACTGTTTATGTATTATCATTTTTATCAAACGAGTTGACAAAAATTATATGACGCAAGCCTTGGCAAGCGTTACATACATTTTAATAGTCAACGAGTTCGATAAAAAGGACAATACATAAACTCTATGAGATCCTATTTATCACATAAAACAAATGACAGACCAATAAGTATCTTTGCATCATCACCTTCAGCCTGTAGACATGTGCCGTTCACGGTTCTTTTTTACATATATGTAGGCCTACAGGTAGTTCGGTTTGAAAAGTGTACACACACACAGGAAGATAGCTCTGTGAAATTTACATCGAAAGTAGAGTGAAACGGTTTATAGAGGGAGTACATAGAACTATTTCCACAATTATGTTTACTTAAAAAACTTTTGCTGCATTTCTTGTTATTAAACATAAAAATCATAATGTTTTCCGCACGTATACATATGTCTCAGTAACAGCAACGTCATTTTCCTGTGAAATGGCGAAGTACAGAGTGTCCGGAAAGTAAGGTAACCTTTTTGCACGTTATAATATGGCTCTAAATTTCGGGTGAAAAGATTAGAATATAAATACACGTATATAAAATATGTAAGGTTTTTGTGTGATAATTTCATTCAATTTTCATTAAATATCACACTTCTATGCAAATTTCAAATCAGAAGTACCTTTCCGTCATTGGCGTTGGTGTAGTAATTAATGACGTTATTTTACTTCCTGTTGTCTGGTCATGTTCGTAGACAAAATAATTTGCGGTTTTGTGCACATGAGGAACCACATTGTTTCACAGAGACACAGCTGTGCAGTGAAAAACTCGCTGTATGGTGTGTCATGTCACGGTGTTTTGAGGCTATAAGTCTTTAACGACACGATTAATTCCCAGCACTACCTATCGCTTTTGAACAACAAGTTTGTTCCCTCGCTTAAGAAGAAGTCCCCTACATTTCAAAATTCGTGGTTTATGCAGGATGGTGCTGCGACACACACATCTAATACTGTGATAGACTCTTTATACGATATGTTCGGTGACAGGGTATTTAGCAAGACGATATCCCGAAAGAAATTCAGAATATTGTGGCCTGCGCACAGGCCTGGCCTCAACCCGTGTGACGTTTTCCCTGAGAGGTTTATTTGAAGTCAAAGGTTTACGATCCCAAGCTAGACAGCACAGATATGTTGTTAAAGAACATTTTAAACGTGAAATAAAGAAGACTGATATTGGAATGTCTGCTAAAGTGATTGACAATTTCATCGTGCGTGTTCGGCATGGAAAGAGCATAAAAGGTCGTCACATTGAAAACGTCATTATTTGCTAAAATGACACCAATGACAAAAAAAAAAGTATTTGTGGTTTGAAATCCGTATAAAAGTGCGTAATTATTTGATGAAAATTAAATGAAATTGTCACACAAAATACTTACATGTTTTACATACATGTGTATATATTTGTTTCTCTTCATCTTAAAAGCTATATTATAAATTTACAAAAGTGATAGGCCTACCTTACTTTTTGGACACCGTGTAGTACGAATTCCGGCATGTGCTGTGGTTGGTTTCGCCGGCTTCACGTGCTCATAAATACAAAAATAACCAGAATCGGGACAAAAACAAAACGATAATACTCTAGTGTATTATCAAAAATAAGTCGTGGGTTTACTGCACTGCTGGAGGAGGTTTTATGTGATAAATATGATGATTGAATGATTGATTGCAAGGTGTTTTACGTCGCTTTCAACATTATTTTAGTCATATCATGACAACAGCATACTAATTCATACAAGTCCTGGGTTTCATCCTTACTAGGATAGAGCTCTGAAGTGTCTTGCGCAAGGACACTCCCATGAAAAGCCCAGAGCTTTCAGTGAGGTTCACACACAGGGTTCCATGTTACGAGTCTTGCACTTTACTACTGAGTCACGCAGGGCCCCTTGATATAAGATGAACTTGTTTCAAAATCGATGTATAATCAATAAGTTTTTTAAAAAAATACCTCCTTAATCGACCCCTTCTGCTTCCACACCGCATGGACAACCCCGGCCACGAGGCCTAGAACTACGGGGAAAATAGCTACACACCATCCAAGTCGTTCAGCCCACCGCTGTTCGAACCCAACCACCGGCTCAGGATATACGTACACCGCAAAATAGTAAATAAGCAATACCTGAAACAAATAGGGTTTACCACAGTCAACTACTTTTAAATCTGAACCTTGTGCCCTTTTATCAAGTCATGACTTGGAACAAGTGTGCGGCAGATGCTTTAAAAATCCAGTTTATTGAAAAAAAATGCAGGTTCAACCCTTTACAAAACAATGAAGAGTTGTAACGACACAAAGATAGAAGGCTTCTGAATACTGGTAAGAAGCATTTTATCTGTTTCTCATAATATTCTTTTTTTTACCATTTCAGAGACAAACCCCATTAGTTGAGCCATATGTAATTTTTCAGCTGCAAACTTACAAACTGCAAACTGGGCACAATAATTCGTCTTCAGTACCAGAGCTTATGCGTTTAGCAGTTTTAGTTTGTTTTACCAAAATCTTGTAACCAGAAATTAAAAAAGAAAAAAACTCTTCGAATAAATGCACATAAACAGTATTCAGGAGAATCCCGGACATAAGACTTTCTGTTCTGCAGCAGACTTTCTTTTATAAAACTGATGACTATTGTAGACGTTACTCGTTTTTTTTTTCTCTATGTTTTTTTCCAGTTTGATTCAAGTTGGTTCTGCCCATTTTACCAGGATGATTTCATATTTTAACGTCCAACATTTTCTCAAAAAACTTACAAGGTTATAATTGCGAGCAGTTTCTTCCTTTTTCCACCATGTTTTCAAAAGGCCGTCTGCTTAACCCTCATTCACAGGATCCCGAGTTTTAACAAACTTGAGAAAAAAACCCTTTGAAAATATTGTGGGAAATGGAGAAAATGCTGGAAACCAGCATTTTTCCTTTTCCCCACAATGTTTTCTACCCTTTGAAAGACACAGGGTAGAAATCATTTGAGCCAGACTGCATTTGTCGCTTACAAATGCTTTCAGCTAGGCCTCGTCTAGACCTTAGTGAGTCAACCCTCTCCCAAACGAGAAATTTTAGGCTTATCCAGACTGAAAGTATTGGTATATGATAATTCTTACTTGATACAACAAACGAGCGGAAGTTCTGTTTTAGGTTCGAAACATTGGTAGAAAAAAGAAAGATTGCCTGTTTCAAGCATTTTTTTTTTCCCCACAATGCTCTCTAACCCTTCTTTTTCCAGGTTTTTAAAACTCGGGATTGTTTGGTAAAGGGGTTTCCCTTTACCACAAAATACCGACTTTTAACGACCCTGAGAAAGAAGCCTTTGGAAAACATTGTGGATAAAGGAGAAAATCCTGGTAACCAACATTTTCTCCTTTTCCACAATGTTTTCTACCCGTCCAAAAACAAATTGCAACTTTTCCGTCACATTGATTTTTTCGTCTGAAGTTCTTTCCATTTTTACAAGTCTAAAATTTTGTCGTTTGGTGAAGGTTCAAGATTGAGAAGATGTCGTCTGTACGAGGAAACGACTACAACCCGAATTACTTACAGTTGATATCAAAGACGCCAGCCCGTACCAAAATCCCACAAATGTTCGCTCTATAGGTATATACAGAACTTCTTGTTTAACTGAAACAACACAAAATGTTAAATCTCTTGGTGATATACATGTACTTGTATAAGATCTGACATGAGTTGGTATTGGAGATAAAATTTCATTAAATCAGTCTAGAAAAATATTAATAAGCTACATGTACCTTTACCGACGAGTTTGATAAGAAAAAATACCACAAAAGCTAACGAATCTCAGATCTTTATATCACGTAACTATATCTCAAGAAATATAATTCTTAACATAACAACATAGGCTTACATTTGTATTAAAATTTACATGAAATCTATTTGCGTCGTGGATAAATATTAACATCACGGACGCAAAATAGTTCCAAAGAAACTTGCATAATTATAATGATCCTATTTTGACGTTGTCTCGCGTATGTCAAATCCTTCGTTAAGTATTTGAAATGTGCCACCTAGCGGAAGATAATGCCTATTTTGAATCTTAACGATTATAAAATTCACATCTTTTTCACTGTCATCAATTTTGACAGGTAATCGCTCCTTTTCTCATAAAGTTATGAAAAGGTTTCTACTTCTGAGAAGTAAAACGTTTGTGTGTGTGGTGTTTATTTTAGTTATATCGCGGCTGCCAGTACACCTATCTATGCTTTCCTGGAGTTTCTTTAACCAGCATTTTCTTCTTTTCTACCCTATCAAAGAAATCAACATTTGAGCTACATTTAATTTGTCGTCTGCAATCGCTTTCAGTTAGGTCCAAAGAGTTAAATCATTTCACACATGTTTGCATCTCGATGAGACCACGCACAGGGCAGAGGGTTTAGACGCCAGCTTCCATTTGCTAGGTCACAGTAGGAAGTTAAAGGTGACATGTTTTTAGCAGCTTCCGTTGTGTGCATATTGTCTTGCTTGGCACTGCTCTTGTTTCATTATTTACGATCTAAATATAATGACAGAGAGGCAAACAATTCTGTTTCTATGTTTCAGTCAGCTTTCAAGGTCACAAAAAGGTATTGGGACGGTAGCACCAGCCTTGCAAATCAGTGGTATTGGGCTCGAAGCCTCGGATAAGCGGAATAAATCTTCAAAGCTATCCACATAATGGCACGAGTACTGGATAACTTCCTAGGGAGCAATCATAGAAAGTGATGGATGTCAGCTGTAGACACAGTTTCAAAAGCGGGAAAAAAAAAAAAAAAAAAAACTTTCAAACTATGCAAACTTTCTGCACTACATATAGATCCACTTTAAGAAACCGGAAGAAAAGAATACAGTAGACAGCCCGGTACCGAAACCTCGCTCATCGTGAGAATGCTTTGTCAACTGCTCTAACGAGCCATGTCCGGCCACGCCATCGGTTTAATTAAATCTATTTGAGGAATAGTTAACCCCCGACTGCATGTATACGATGTCAATAGTAGCACCTGCAACACGGGAGTAACTAAACTATTACGAGGAAGTATTAAACAAACAAAATACTGTTCTAAGGTTACTTCAAAGACGGCTGGTATCGGAATAAAAATAAGATGTAGAATGAGATGTAGAACAAGAATAAGATCTTGAAAAAGAATTAAGATGTGGAATGAGCTGTCGAATAAAATGTAGAATAAGAATAAGATTTAGAAAAAGAATGAGATGTGGAATAAGATGTAGAATAAAATGTACAACAAGATGTAGAATTAATTGTGAAAACGAACTCATATACCCCAATACATCTACTTACTGTAGCCCACTAAGAATGGTACCGTGGAGATTATGATGAGGGCAAAAATTAGTCTATCCACGTAGTCGTTCACAATGGCGTACAGATGGATTCCACCCTGAAATAGAGTGAAGCTTAGACCATCAGAATATCTACATGTATTATAGAAGTGGAAATTCATTGACAGAAAAACTGTATATTGCAGGTGCTAGCGGCAAGATGTAATTTTTACGAACGGGACGCTATTTACTTATTGATCTATGTATTTTTTCATTGAAAAACATACCGAGGAAACTAAATAAGGGAACTTCAAAAGTATATTTGCCCCCTCATAGTTTCTCCAAATTTACTACCTTCCTAGGTGACGGTACCTTAGACCTCTTGAAAGCATCACAAGTTACGGTTTCAAATCCCATGATGGGCGGGGTCAATCTTTGCAATTAAGAAAATCACAGTGCGAACAAATCTGTGATGGGTGGGTTAATCTCTTGAACGACCAAAATCACGGCACTGCTTAGATTTCAAGGAAGCAATCATCGAGATATTAGTATGTGTCATGGAACTTGTTTTTCAATCAAGGAAATAATCATCAAGATATTAATATGTGTCGTGGAACTTATTTCTCAATCAATGTAAAATACCACTGACTGCTTTCCCCAACAGACATCGTCGAAAAAGTAGTCAGTAGTGAAAGAGGAACGAATCCTGTCGCCATGACAATCTTCAATCACGGAAGGAAAATGGCCAATCTTACCAGCAACCTTTGGGTTTTGAGCCATGAACGTTGCTGACTAAGGTATGTGTCATGGAACTTGTTTTTCAATCAAGGAAACAATCATCGAGATATTGATATGTGTCGTGGAACTTATTTCTCAATCAATGTAAAATACCACTGACTGCTTTCCCCAACAGACATCGTCGAAAAAGTAGTCAGTAGTGAAAGAGGAACGAATCCTGTCGCCATGACTATCTTCAATCACGGAAGGAAAATGGCCAATCTTACCAGCAACCTTTGGGTTTTGAGTCATGAACGTTGCTGACTAAGGTACATGGCTCGGCATGCACTACAGGAAGAAGAAAATGAAAGTGCATTCGATATTTACTTGAATAGCATACGGAATACTAAGCAGGAAAGAGACTCCACAAGCAGCCGCCACGAGACACTCCCTTCTCCGGAAGTACGTCATAATAAACTTTGGTGTCGACGGAAGTAAGTTTTCCCATATAGCTATCAGATGTAATGCTTGATGGTGCAGGCCAAACAACAATATACAGAGGAACAACAAAAATGACATGAAGGGTGAAAGTTCCAGGCGCTCGAACGTAGTTGGTATGGCGATGAACAAGAAAGGTAGCCCTGAAAATGAAAAAAAAAAAAACATAAATAAACAATGGTAGAGGAGATTTAAGCGAGACATCCGTAAACTTACTTCGATACTTATTACGGCTCGTTGTTCGAACTGACTAGTGTTTAGTTGCTATTGTTACAATGTCGTATCTGGTGCTGGTAAAATCAAATAAAACAGGTCTTCACGGAAACGGACAAACAGAGTGTCAAAGTATGTATTTTAACTTAGTCCAATAATGTAACACTAAACCGGTAGACACATGTGCTTTTATTTTTTCCGCTTACTCTTGACGAGACGTCCTCAAAGTCTGACCTTTATTGATGCCGTCTGCATGACTCTTGTTTTAGCATATCGCTGGTCAAGGGCTTAATACATGGATTCAAATGGGGAACTGTCCGTTACAAACGATGGTTCATGACGTAAAATAGAAAATAATTAACGTTTTTACCTGGTTTAATTCCCTTGGAAGCCGCAATGAAGCCACCACTGTCATGTGGGTCAATATAGGGGGCCAATGCTAGCATGCCTATTTGTGGCAGAATGCTGTACACCAACAGTAGTAGTATCCATGCCCTACAATACAAATCGTAAAGATATATTTGAATTCATAGCCTATCTACTTAGAGTCTTTTTTATTGAGTACATTTCGAGAACGATAACATAATCACATGTATTTGTGGCAAAATGATATACAACAATAGTGCAAGTATCTATGCACGACAACACCACACATTTATAAATATCCGAATTAACAGACCCTCTACACAGTTATACTTGATCACTCCTACCAACTATGAAATAGCTTTTGTAATGACTTATTTAAACACACCGTAAAATAGAATAAGGCACTGGGATTCCATATTTTGCCAGAGCTGGTCTGGGTGTATATCTGTCTGTTAAGGCTTAGGTAAAACAGAGAAATGAACGGACAACTTACGCGTTGACGACGTACTTCCTGTTGTACACAAGGGTACCAAGTGTAGGCAGGATACCAGACCATAGACCTAGACTGTTGATGTGTAAGTGTAATGCATCTATCCACGGCTGCAGTAATAAATGAAGAAAGTTTCCGTCTTAGGAAAACTATGTACTGCCTGTGGAACGTATCTAGCTTTCATAATAAGCAGGGCATGTATTGACCCACCATTTTAAATAGCATTCCTGGTCGAATCATGTATTTCAAATGTAAAGTAATTTTCCGATTGGCGTGATTACTTGGTGAAGCCAACCAGACAGCTATCATATGAAATAAAGAACAATGTCAAGAATTACTTAGAATGTAATTTTGAATGGTTTGTGAATACCTTCCCAGCAGGGTACTGATAGGTGTATCATTGAGGCGTTTAGATATGTGGATACATGTGTTAAGGAATGCAACGAGAATAACAAGTATCCGTCAACAAGAATTGAATATTGAGACGTTGGTGACATTGTGGCATAAGGAAAAAAATGCGTTTTTTTCCCCCACAAAGGTCTGCTGCAATGCAAAACGGTCGACTGCAAGAAGTCATGATTTATCACAACGTAAGTAACGACCTCCTATGAAACTTGAAAATAAAATCCACTGACAATCAGAAAGATTTTTATCTTTTAGGCTAGGCTGAACAAGCAGACAGTATAAATCCTGGATCAGACTGTACGATATATGCAGTCTGTTCTTGATCTATACCATCTACCGAAGCCACTGTTTTCGCCTGAGGCGCTGAAAGTGGTAAATAATCGCTTCGAAGCACGATAAAGAGTGCCCAAGAATGGTTGTTATAGTTGTTATTTTCTTATTTATTTTGTAAATGTAATCTGTCCTAATATGCACATCAAATAGAACCTTACCACGCAGTTTTTTCTTTCCTAGGTTTGACTTAAAAGCTTTGCATATGTTACCAGAAAAATTCGTGTGAACCTGCGTATGCAATCGCAATAAGGCAGTAAGTAGCAAACACTTACACGTGGATGACCCAGTTTATTGGTGACCTTGCTAAACACCTGTAGGTCCTTGTCGGTCTGTACCTCTTCTCCGCGGCTATTTAAAAGTCGACTGATACAGAGGGAGGAGTTTGGAATAGCCAGATAGCCGTACACCATAATGATAAACAGGAAACATACTGTCAATGGTGTCATAAGATAGGCCGCCTGCAAAAATAAAGTCAAAAGTTGGCTTATATAGAGGGAGAAGTTTTGAATAGCCAGATATCCATACAACATGATGATAAATAGGAAACATACTGTCATAGATGTCATCGAGTAGGCCGCCTGTAGGAATGAAGCAAGGTACAAAATTCAGTAGCAGACAAGATGCTGTAGAAATGATAGTTTCCAGCCCTCTTTTTTCGTTACTTATCTATGAATTTTTTAATCGTGTTCGTAAAGGGATTGACTTTATCAAGTCACAGGATAAAATTCCTAATTTAACGGTATCAGAAGATTCAATTTTCAGGATGTTCAAGAGGTTTCTTTATTTAGGGGATAATCACAAGAGATAGAAAGAATACTGTTAAAAAGGTTTTCGACAAGAATGCCTTAAAAAAAAAACCACACAAACCATTGTTTCACAACCAAAGGAAACCGATACGTGTTTTATGCAGAGGACGTACGCAGTTAAATTTATAAAGTTATGCTTTCGAAAACTAGAGTTTAGCAAGATAAGGAGAAGAAACTGCCGTAACTGTTCGGGATATCCAGACTAAATCCAATGAACTATCCATTGCCTTTAAAACAGCCTTGTGTAATTAGGTATAAATTGGAACAAAATTTCCCAAACGTCTCGTCTTTCACTCTGCAAAGATAAACAGAGTTCTTGAACAACATGTCCATACCTTGGCTATCAGTGCAGTGCCCCGAAAGGTTAGGAGATATATAATCAGCCATGTCAGAACGAGGCAGAGAGCAATATACCACACGATGTAACCTCCTTCACCGATGTGCTCCGACCTTTGAAGGAAGTCCTCGCTGTAAAATATCAAAACACATTTTATCACATAACTTCCCTTGTTTTCAGTGTAATCTACCGATTACGAATTTTCTCAACTAACAATCGTTTGATATAAGAATAGAGCGAAGTAATATGTGACGTCATTTTATACTCCTTACAGAGAGGCGAATCGGACTTTATCCCTTGAAATTACCACGTGTGCATGTATGTTTTGTACTTTCTGACATATATACGGAATATTATGTTTTATTTTACACATGAACATTCTCCGGCTCAAATACATGCCTACCACGCAGATAAAATATCAAACGCGACAGAAATAAAAAACAAAAACAAAAAACGTATCTTCGCACGTGAAATACAGTTCCAAATATGGTATGATGATGTAACTCAAGCGCGGAATATGTATGTAAGCCTATGTATTGATTTGCAGTTTGATTGGTCAAAATTTTACGCTATAATATTCATCCGCCATTCATGAAAACGAAGTTCTTATTGACTAATCCATTACTTATTGCATTTTGTTTACCTTTATCGAATAAAATGTCAGTAATTGCAAAGTTTTGTCTTTGAAAGTTTAGGTATATAAAAAGGAACAATATGTTTTAGTAACTTTCCTGGGCTTGTATTTACTTCTCGCTACGTAAGAAAATTTTTACATCTCGCTCGACCTTCGATCTCGCGCGATATCAAATTTTCTCAGGCTGCTCGAATCAAATACAAGCACAAGAAAAGTTACTATAACATGATATTCTGTATTGAGTAACTGTCCTGGTGCTTGTATTTGATCAAACTCAATATTTCATCAAATTCAAAATTCCCATTGAGTTACATGTATTTTTCAGTGCACAAGATCCTTCAATGATAAGGAAAAATATACTGGAAAAAGCAGGATTACTGGAGCTTTTTACATTAATATGTTACTAGTGTTCGTCGCCTGACATCAAAGTTGTAGCTCGCTTAAACAAAGTGCTGTTGTTATCTTTTTGCTGAATTTTGGTGACGTCGCCAGTGACGTCAAAGTAAAAACGTTTTTCGAAAAAAACATCTTTTTAAACATCTGTATTCATGAGGTATTACACTGTATTGAGTTTGAACTGTAAAATTCATTTTGCTTCATTTTTATATAAGTTTTCTAATTATAGCTTAAGTTTTTAACCAACAATAAATTTAGAGGTGAAGTTGTCCCAGAAATACATGTAAGTCAATGGGGATTCGGACTTTGATGAAATATTTATGGCAGCTAACTGTATATAATAGAATTAGATATCAAAAGAATCTGACATAAGATCTAGTTTGTTTCTGAAGTAAAATTTCCTTTTTAAACTCGTCTACAAAAATGTTATTAAATTCGTAAGAGGCTCGCTAAATAACGTTTTTTCTAGACTAGTTCAATGATTTTTTTCTTTTCTTTTGGTTTGTTTGTATGGTATTTTACGCTGTTTTCAACATTATTTCAGTTACATGTATATTGCGGCGGCCAGTGCACAGCACTTTCTTGGAGTTTCTATTACCAGTACTTCGCACAATATTCTTCCCAAGCCACCAGCTGCTTTTTCACATAATCATCGTCAAAACAATGATCTGAAGAGAGAGAGGAATGAATCCTGTTGCAATGACTATAATCAATCCTTGGAGAGAAATTGGCCGAGGTGGAGATTTGAACCAGAAACTCCCTGGTCTCAAGTCTTATATTACGCTACCAACTGCTATACTGGGGCTCGGCGTTACCAAACAATCTTGCATTTGACAACTTTTAACGTCCTTGTTAAATATAAATCATAAACACGAGTTAAGTTCAAATAAAAATATGTTACGCTTTGGCAAAAGGGGGCTAAATGCATCTCCATGACGCATCATACCAAGCAAGAAATCACATAATTAGGGATCCTTAAAATTCATTATGTCTACCAACCAACTGTATCATATTGTAGAATGGTCCTTTGATCTACAGAAAATTGACCAATAGCGAAAAATTTCGGCCCAGGTTAGCCTGCGCAGGCTGACCTGTGTCTATACTGTTCGAAGATACATTAAGCCCCCTTTTCACAGACCATGGCTCGAATATGTCATGCTCTGTGCAAAAAGGATCGATTCATGGCAGCCTGCGAAGTCCGCACAGGCTGACATAGGTCGGTACGTTTTGCTTTTTTTTTTCATGTCAAAAGGCCACTCTACCCTATCAGCCGGGTATCAAAGTAGATTGGTATTTTGCAAAGACCTGCCTGTTATACTACATTACAAGGATTTTATAATACTCCGTTTTCCAAGAGAATCGCTCGGATACATCTGAAGATACAGTGGCAACATAGTATGGCCAATTCCTACTTTTTCTATTTCTATTTAATGTTTTCAAAAGTGTACTCCTGTAAGACGGTAAAATTCCTTTGCAGAAAATGATATCTAAATTATGGTTTAAACTTGTACAATAAATGAACCTAGTCAAGGCCCTGGGCCAGGTTTTACGTAAAAACTTAAGTCTCTTATTTTGATAAGTCCGCAGACTTAAGTTGAGTTCTTTATTTGAGACGCATTTCTCTGACAAAACAGTCTTAAGGAACGTTCTGAAATCCAGTGTTGACACAATGTTTCAGATTCAACTCGGCAAAATAATGGACTTAAGTCTGTTGAGTTAGTTCCGTTTATTTTCGTTTTAAGTTGAGTCTGAACTATTGCGTCAACTGAGGATTTGAGAATGTTATTTTTGTCTTTTAATGTTAGTGAAATACGTCTCAAGTAACGAACTCCACCTAAATCAAAAACTGAGTCCGTTAGCAGATTTGACCAAAATAAAAGACTTGCGGTTTTTTTCTTGTGAAACTGGCCCCGGGTATTGATATTCTAAATGGATTGCTAATGACTAAAACTTGAGCGATCCTTTCTACCATCGGTATGTGAAGTTAATTTACTCTTGTGTAAGATAAAAAACAAAAGATGTATATATGGCCCTAAATCGTACATGCATGTAAAAACAAAAGGAGAAATCAAAAGGATACAGTAAGCATGTAGCAATGAACAAGTTTCTCGTTGCGTGTGGAAAGAGTTGCGCATCGGATTCGACCTTCGGTCACATCCGATACGCACCTCTTTACACACGCAACTGGGCATGACCCGACCACGCAAAAGTGCAGACTGGTTGTTATATTACATATTTATCATCATTATGTTGGACAAGTAAAATGATACAAGCCAAACATTTCTTTGACAGATAATTACTTTACCAAACAATCTTATGTATTTTACGATCCTGGGTGAGGCGGGGGCTGAACACGCTAACCCGTTACCACACAATTCCAAGGTTAAACGACCCTGAGAAAAAAGACTTCTGAAAACATCTTGGGACAGGAGAAAATGCTGGTACGAGTATTTCTCCTTTTCTCACTATGTTTTCTAACCTTTCAAAAGCAAGTTCCTTCATTTGAGCTACAAAACATATGTCCTCTGCAAATGCTTTCAATTTGGAGCAGTATATTTTTGTGTTGTCTGATAAAGATTTAATGGAAAATAGAGATAATGCTGGTACCCAGTATTGTCTCTTTTCCAGCAACGCATCTACTATTTCAGACAAAGCCTATCACTTGTCGTCAGCAGAAGCTTTCAATATGGATGAGTCTAAAATTTTGTCCTCTGGAAAAAAAGTACGGGGAATAGGCTTACTGGAAGTACTTGTCTGCTGGTCTATGGTGAAACTTCAAAGCTCTGAAAAGAAAAAAGCAGTTATCAAGCCCTAAAAGATGAATGTGATTTTTAGTTTACTGAGCCTCTAATTCATTAGTAGCTCTATAATTTTTGTAAGTTATATTAAACTAATTGCCTCAAGAAGACACAGTGATTAATCTATGAATATACATGTATATATAAGAAACAGTGTTGCAAAAGTAACTGAGCTACAGCGTTGAATTTGTACCAGGCAAGCCTTGCTTCACCCGCGCTAGTAAACTAAACACGTAGGACTGTCTTCGGCCACGCATAGAATGAAACTCCAACTTAGCACAATGAGTGATCAGCCGCCTTGATACGACTTAGATACCGACTGAAACACCTTAAAAACAAACGAACAAATCTGACCACATTAGATTCATATTGAGGAGCTTTTTGGATACCTTGTTTGCAAATAAAAGTGCTTCGTAAAACACTGATAAATAGAACTAAATATGCTTTACTTAGCAAGTGTTAAGAGACTGTACGGCTTCATTTAGTAAAACAGATGTGCATCTTGAGACGGTCAAAACAGGACGGCAGTTTTGTAGTCGGACGCTTTGCTCATCTTTATGAGGCCAGATATGACGTCCTCGTACAAACATCATGGACGTGTAATATCAGTCATGTGACATTCTAATATGGTTTTACAAAATTATAGCTCAAAATTTAAAAATACCGTAGAAGTTAAATATCACAATAAGGAAATACAACTCGAAGTTTTTTTTTTTTTCGTACTTCTTTTTCTTAATTTATTGATGGTTTGAATTAAGTGGTGGAATTTTCTTTGAAGCTTGGCACTATCATAAAATTCTGAAAAGCCTCCCGAAGTCTCGGGGCAAAGACCGAAAGGAGTACTGAAATTTACCCATAAGTTTCATTATCAGCCCAGGGTAATGGAAACTGCAGAGATGCAAGAGCAAAGTAAACAGAATAGCTGAGTTCCACGCCATGGAGGAGACATCGAATGTAGGTTAGAATTAGAATAGAAACTGCAGAACCTGGAAGGGAAAAAATATTCTCTAACTCTTTACAGTGTTCCACATATTTTAAGCAATTGCTCTCAGCAGACGACCTCTAAAAACAATATGGTAAAAGGAGAAAATAGGAGCAATATCTCCACAAATCTTTCACATGTCTGCATGTATTAACCCTTTACTTGACACTCCCTTGTTTTAACGACCCTGAGGTAACAACCATTTGAAAATATTATGGGAAAAGGGGAAATTCGTGTTAACTAGTATTGTCTCCTTTTTAGACAGTGTCTTCTCCCTTCTTGATAAAAATCTCATCATCTGAATGTTGTTCTATTTGTTGTCTGCAAATGCTTTGAATTTGGACCATTCTAAACTTTTATCGTTTGTTAAAGGGTTTAACCTAAATTCGCGTTCATTTCTCGGAATTCAAAAGTTTTTTTAATAGTGTGCTGCAAATTCCTCTCAAGAAAATAATGAAGTACATCAGCTGTGCTCTGGCAAAAGGAGGCCTAGTACATCTCCGTAATCTACGATACCAAGCATTACATATTTATGTATCCATAAAATCCATTTTGTCCAACAGCCGACTAAATCATGAGGTACGCTGGTTGATTAACATGCAGAAAATTTACCGAAAGCAAAACGTTTCGGCCCAGGTTAGCATGCGCGGACTGCGGGGCTAAATACGTATCCGTGATGCATCATACCAACCAAGAAATCACATAGTTAGGGATCCTTAAAATTCATTATGAGTATTATAGTTTACTTTTTAAAAGTATTACTATGATCGGCGATCGGCCTTTTTCCCTCGCCCCACTTTGGAGGGTATAGAGGTCGAACACGTGGTGTATCACTAATCACGTTGACAGGGCTAGTCAAGAGAGCACAAAAGAAAATTATATATATATATTTTTTAAATATGAGTTCTTGTGTGAATGGGAATAGGTTCTTTTGTCAACGAAAATCTTTTGAAATAATAAAGGTTTCTTTTATATAGGTGCCAGGATTATTTACCAGGCACAATAGAATAATTAAAAGTGGCAAGTTTTTGCGTTCTTTTGTCAACAAAAAGTTTTTGACAAAATCTCAAATAGGTTTCTCTTGTATAGAAATGGAATGATGATATAATTCTAAAATGACATCAATTAGGGTGTCAAGTCCATTCAAGAGAGCACAAATGCGAGTTTTGACCTTTTGGGACCCTTCCGAGTAAAAAACATTAGTCTTCGACTGTCCCCGGCACCCTCGTAGACTTTCAGGAATCCCGGTGCCAATCAAGATAAGCCGATTTTCGACCTTTTTGGACCCTCAGAAGTCCAATGCATCAGTATGCCACTAGGCAACCTGGCCGACTTTCTTGAATCCGGTGCCAATCGAGTTGAGCATACTTTCGACCTTTTGAGACTCTCCCGAGTGCAATGGATCGGTCTGCGACTGTCTTTGGCACCTTCGCAGGCTTTCAGGAATCCCGGATCCAATCGAGATAAGCATAGTTTTGACCTCTTGGAACCCTCTCGAATACAATGTACCAATTTGCAACTGTCTCCGGCACCCTCGCAGACTTTCAGGAATACCGGTGCCAACCGAGTTAAGCATAGTTTCGACCTTTTGAGGCCCTCCCGAGTATAATGTATCGATCTGCGACTGTCTCAGGCACCCTCACAGACTTTCAGGAATCTTGGTGCCAATCGAGTTAAGCATAGTTTCGACCTATATGAAATGTCCCGAGTACATTGCATTGATCTGCAACTGTTTAAGGCACCCTCACAGACTTTCAAGACCCCCCCCCCCGTGCCAATTTAGTTCAGCCAAGTTCCGACCTTTTGAGACCCTCCCTAATATAATGGATCGGTCTTTCGACCTTTTGAGACCCTCCCGAGTACAATGTATCGGTCTGCGACTGTTTCAGGCACCCTTGCAGACTTTCAGGAACACCGGTGCCAATTGAGTTTAGCATAGTTTCGACCTCTAGGGACCCTCTCGAGTATGATGCATCGGTCTGTGTCTTTTCCGAGCAACGCTCGAAAAAAAATTCGTTGTCCAATATACCTTTGTTGAGTACAAGTTCGGTTGTCAGTGTCATAATTTCGGTTGTCAATGGTATCGAACTGAGTTAGGAAAAGGAAGAGAGGAGATTAGCGAAGTGGTTGTCAATGGTGTATGAGTGGCGAGGAGGTGCAAGGAGAATTGAGAGGAGTTAGGCAGAAGGTGATGATCATCTTCGAGGAGTTTGACAGACAGAGCACAAGGCAGTTGTGTAAAAGAAAACAAATATGTGTTATATGTATTTTCGATTTTTATTACAATTTAAAGTGAAACATAGTAAAAGGCCAGAATATAATGTCATAAGTTTAACTCTTTAAAATAGTCGCATTATCTAGTTATTTGCTGTTATAACCACTTCATCGCTTTTGACGGTTATTGTCAAATATTTCCACTGTCAAAGTCATCAAGGACAGAATCCAAGAGATATTTGCGTTTGCTGATGGCATATTTCCAAGCTTCGTCTCTAGTAAAATTCTCCATGTCCACTAGATCGCTAGCCGTTTTGCGCATACTTTTGTACACTGGATCCTTCCTCATTGCGTTAAACAACACCATTCTGCTCGTTAAGACGTTAACCAGTCCTTTCCGGTAAGTTGACAGTAAATCTTCGTACGCCTTGTGCCGTGCCTCTGTTATAACTAATCTATTGTATCGGGTAAACTTAGATACTGCCTCTTCAAATTCCTCTTGATATTGTTCAGTTGCCTTCTTGTATGAGACTATCTCACGGGTCGTATTTTGCCACTTGCTCTATACTCTCTTATTCATCAGTGCTTTCGTAAGTCTGTTGCTTCATATCCCCGGAATGTTCCACGTCAGAATCTGGATCCTGGTGGTGAACACTTCTTTTGAGCATATTATCTCTCCTTTCAAACTGTTTATCGCATATATCGCATGCCTTCATGTCGACAGTCTGTGTGACACTGATGAGGAGGCGGAGGATTCACCTCTAAAATCCAGATTTTTCTAAGTGCGAGACGTGTCGCTTTGGGGGATATGGTGACTCTTCTGTATCAACTTGCTCACGTCGCTGTAGTTTAGCGGTAACTGGTAAGTCTTCTTCCCGTTCCCTCTTCCGAGCATGTGTTTTGCTTGTATCCTTGAAAACGAAACCTAACCTATGCAGTTCATTCTCGGCTTGTTCAACAGTCCTCTCTAGGTGGGTTACAGCCTTTATAGCAATCAACACGCTTTTTGCAAAACTCTTATTATTTTCTTCGATTGGTATAATGCTTGCTTTATACGATGATCGAGGTGGAATTTGTCCCTTCATAACCTATTCGAAATACCTCTCCCATTTCAACGGGTCTGGTACATTGGTCTTCATTGTTTGATTCAAGAAGAGTTGTGTAAACACTGACATGGATTCAATGATAAACACGATGTTTATAGACAAATCAGGATTTTATAAGTGACTCCTCCGCCTCCTCATCAGTATCACATAGACCAGAGAAGGGAAACTTTTTTGAGGATCAGTTTATTTGATAACCGCTCACTGGAAACGTTATAAATGGTTGCGTTTATCATTGAATCCATGTCAATGTTTACACAACTGTTCTTGATCCAAAAGGTGGGGGGGGGGGGGGTTGTGAAGAGCCGATCATAGTAATACTTTTAAAAAGTAAACTATACTACTATTATGTCTAGTAACCAACTGTTTTATAAGGTAGAATGGCCCTTTGACATACAGAAAATTGACCAACAGTGAAAAGTTTCGGCCCAGGTCAGCCTGTGCGGACTGCGCCGGCCGACTTGGATCGATATTTTTTGGCAGATGCATTAAGCCTCCTTTTCGCAGAGCATGGCCCAAATCAATGTAAGACTGCAAGAACCACTTTTACAGTGCTCAACAATTTGTTCTGCTTTGTTTTTTTCAAAACAGAAAAAAAAAAAAAAAAACCCTACAATTTCGGTTGTAACGTAGCGTCACAGTAATCGTAAACAAAAGTTGCAAAATTAACTAAACCATTACAAATGCTAATTACGACCCAGTGCGATTTTGCGGACGATACGATTAAGATCAGGGTCATATCTACCAACAGTTCTAAAGAACATTTCTAGTCTTATACTCCAGAATTTCCTAAATTTGAAAGTAACGCAACATCTACTTGGCCAAAACAAATGGTTAAGCCAACCAAAAGTTGTATTACTATAAAATTGTGGCTCATTTTTAACTTAGCTGAGCTGTCGGCGTGATATAATTGAAAACGTTGAAAGGTGCGTTCAAACAAGCGAAATGACTAACTCATGAGGAAAAATACTGAACCCTTAACCTGCTAAATAAGTTAAATGAAACTTTTCAAGCCGATAGTGAAAACTCGAATATAACCATTTCAAAGTCATTTTGGGGTGAAAAATATCTCCTTATCGGACAGTGTAGATCTAAGATCAGACTGCACGTTCTGTGTTCTTGATCTACACTGTCCGCAAAAGGTTCTTGATTCGCGCTTAGCAGCCTAAGGGTTAAGATAAATTGATGCTTTACCTTTTAATATGGGCACGAGTATACTGAAAATGCCTACAATCCCTCTTTTAAAAAGCGCGCCAAGTTTGATCTGTACGTATGCCACTGGGATACAGATTAGCACGACAAGCACGTAGTAAGCCACAAGGAATAGACCTGAAACAGGAGAAATAATTTTGTTAACCCTTAAGCTGCTGATCGCGACCCACTGACCTTTTGCGGACAGTGTAGATCAGGATCAGACTGCACAGAACGTGCAGTCTGATCTTTGATCTACACTGTCCGATACGGTATTTTCTTTCCGGTGAAATCAACTTTGAAACCGCAATGTTTGGGCTTTTAGTATTGAATAGAAATTTGCATTTCATTTATTCAGCAGCTTAAGTGTTAAGATATCTTACAATGTGTGAGCTCTTTCGACGCCATGTGTGAAGACTCTGGGCTTTCTGCAGACAGCATAGATAGAAGATCAGACTGCACAGAACCATCAAATCGTCTGAATCAAGAGTTAGAGTAGTCCTTTGACATACAGAAAATTTAATATGGACATAAAGTTGCGGCCAAGGTCATCCAGGGTCGGATATTTGTTCCAGATGTATAAGACCCCCTTTTCACAGAGCATGACTTAAGTGTTTTATTTGTATCAGCAGCGATCTGGGAAGAGTGGATTTCACCCATCTCTGTGGTGCATGATACCAAGCATGTCATTACATAATGAAAGATCCATAAAATCCATTATGTGTAACAATCGACTGGATAATAAAAAAGAGTGGTCCTTTGACATGATTGAATTGTCCAATGACAAAAACTTAGGTCAACATGCGCGAATGGCAAAGACTCACATGGGTCGATTCTTTTTGCAGATGAGCCATGCTCTGGTAAAAAGGGGCTTAATGCATCTCCGTGAAGCAAGCCATTACATATTTATGGATCCATAATTTACATTTTTTTAACAACCGACATAAACATGAGGTAGACAGGTCTTTGGACATTCAGAAAATTGACGAAAAGCGAAAATTTTCGGTCTAGGTCAGCCTGCACGGACTGCGCAGGCTGACCTGGGTCGATACTTTTCGAAGACTCATTAAGGCTCCTTTTCACAAAGCATGGCTCGGATGTAATTGACCCCCTTTTTCACAGAGCATGACTCATATGTATTTATCATCGGAATACTGTTTAGTAAGGCAAGCACGTATTATGCCACTAGGAACAGACCGAAACAGGGAGAAATTCGTATTGTACGTAATTGCTTTAGATTTACTCCACAAATTGAGTTAGCCAGGGTAAATTGTGTTTGTAAATTATTCCCAAAAGCCCAAAACGAAACAATTTTGACGTTTTCAGTCAGGGGAAAAACGCACATTTGTTTCAATATAAATTCCATTTCTGGTAATAATCACCCAACAATGTAGGCTGTGCTAATCCAACGTAGGTTGCATATTTTGTGCTGTCTGATGTTGATAAACTGTGTCCATAAAAGCAAGTTTAGCGACTGAAAGCGTTTTATAGGTTAAACAGTGAAAGTAGATTATGCATTAAAATTTAGACCTCTGCTTGATACCACACCAGATATTTGCATGATGGAAAATTGAGCAATGCTCCATGAAAAAGGGACTTAATGCATCTGCAAACAGGAAAACACACGCACACCCACACACGCAGCGACCCAGGTCAACCTGTGCAGTTCGCACAACCTGATCTGAGACGAAACTTTTAGCTTTTGATAAATTTCCTGCCTAGGACCAGTCTACCTCATGATTCAGTCGGTTGTCAGACAAAACAGACTTGCTTGGTAAACTGCATCACGGAGATGAACAACATTAACCCCCGAGCTCCCCCCTCCCCCCTTGGCCAGAGATTATCAGATACTTCGACCAATTGCAGCATTTGTTTAGCCTTTCACTACACAATAATTTCGTGTTATAATAACCCTAAGGAAGAAAGCTTTCGAAAACGTTATGGAAAAAGGAGAAAATGTTAATGGCCAACATTTCCTTCTTTCCACACTTTGTTTTCTGTCTTTTTCTCATAGACAAAACCTGTCATTTTTGTATCGACCAAAAAAATCGCAATAAAAATTAACAGAAAAAAAAAAAAAAATAAATAAAGCCCCTAAAATACGGCGTATGCGCTTACCGGTAGGCTCTATCTTTACTCAACCAGTCTGATGCATCCATCATTCCAGAATATAATGTTAGCATTAGCCTATATACCTGCGCAAGCACTATTTACCATTTGCTTAGAGCCTTATTTGCATAAATCAAAGGGAAGTAATTAATTATGCTAACGGTTACACTTCCCCTCCTTGAAGAAATCAAGGTTTTGTTGACAAAAGCCTTTTTCGGCATTGTATCAAAAAGTCTCCCTTTAAAATTAAGCTATTTTGGCGCACAGTATGTATAGGATCTAACATAAGTTGACGTTTTAAGTAAAACTCTACTAAACAATAAGACATATAAAGATCTATATATATCTCTATTTAGCGAGCCTGATAACATTTTCGTAAACAAGTTTGATAAAATTTTATCCCGAACACCAACGAATGTCAGATTCTTTTTATTGACAGAGATCTTACTACATGTATGGGGATCTCGATGCCAAACGTACATAATTCATGATTAAGACCTGCTGACTACTGAACTAGCAATCCAAAACAAACAATTATTGGTTATGAATAATGAGCAAGCCCACAAATATGATATATAAAATTACTGAGCGGTGTCCTGGGAAACGTGCGTTTAATGCATCATCATAATGTATTATACCAGGCAACTCGTCGCATAAAGTGGATCCATTTTGTCTGAATCAGTCTGAACCATGAGGTAGAATGGTCCTTAGACAAGTAGAAAATTACCACGACAAAAAGTTTCAACTCATAAGTGGCTGCCTACATCCTGCCAAATAAATGAAATGGAGCTTTCAAGCAGAGAGTAAAAACCCAAAATGCTGTTATTTCAAAGATATATTTTGGGGAAATATCTCCTTATCGGACAGTGTAGATCAAAGATCAGACTGCACGTTATGTGCAGTCTAATCTTGATCTACATTGTCCACAAAAAGGTCCGTGAATCGCGCTTAGCGGCATAAGGGCTAGATTACCTTATCATAAAGCATACTTAAGATCTATAGAAATAGGGGAGAGGAAAATTGGACGTGTTTAATTAGGACTGGGGTAGAAAATTTGTTTATTTGTATAGTGTTTGGCTGCATTTTCAGCATTATATCAGATATATCGCGGCGGCCAGTGCACTTATCCATGCTTTCCTGGAGTTTCTTTTTACATGTACTTCTAACAACATTCTTCCCAAACCACTGGATGCTTTCCCGAACAACCATCATCGACACCCCAATCAGCGGTGAGAGAGGAATGAAACCTGTCGTAATAACTATCATTATGCTCGGAAAGAAATTGGCCGAGTTTAAACCAATGACCCCCTGCTCTCAAGTCCTGTGCGGTACCGACTGCGCTACCGGGTTCAGCTGGTGAAGAAGAGAGAAGAATAATTCTATCCCAAAAGGCCCTGGTACAAGCAAAAATGAAACAAAAAAGACATCATTAGTAATCAGTTGTCTCAACAATTTTCGCTCTGGCAATCGATTTTCGCTGTGTGACTGTTGTCTGTATATTTTCAAGCAACAACTAATTAGGATCCCGACTGTGAAACGAACTGTAGTCCAGCCTAGTGTAACAGTAGTATTGAATTGTTGTAGCGACTCTTTCTCAACAGACAAAATGTTAGACTGGTCAAAAGTGAAAGCACGGGAAGGTGGTATATAAAACGCTGCACAAGTTATGAAATTTGTCTTTGAAAGGGTAGAATACACTTTGAGAAAAGGAAAAAATGCTGGTTAACAGCATTTTCTCCTTTTCCCAGAATGTTTTCAAAAGTCGTTCACGTTATGGTCGTTAAAACTGGGTGTGTGGGGCAAAGGGTTTATACCTCCAGAAAACATATTTGCAGCAGACGACTTTGAAACATCACTGTAAAATACAGATGATCATTTTTTTTTAACCTTTATCCCTCTAAAAAAAAAAAGGTATGAAACTTTCAAACCGATAGTATACACCATAATTTTCCCATTTTAAAGGTATTTTTAGAGGAAAGGTAACTTCTTCTGGACAGTGTAGATCCAAGATCAAACTGTACGTTCTGTGCAGTCTGATATTGATCTATGCTGTCCGGAAAAGGTCAGTGAGTCGCGTTTTGCAGCTTAAGGGTTAATTTTCATATCCCTACTGTTTCCGTAAATCGATATGTGACGATCGAGATTCATCCTCTACCACACCTGAGAAATTCTATTATGAGTGCGTGCAGTTAAGGACAATAACCAAGATATAATGAATAACGAAAGGATTATTTGAGAAGAGAAAGAGTTGTAAAAGAAAAACATCAAACAGGTCCAGTCCGGTTATAAAGTCCAATGCAGTTCGATTCGGTGACTTTACCCGCTGCTTATAGCTATGTAAATAAAAAACATATAAATTTAATGATTTGGCATTTGAATAATTTCTAGAGATCAATTTTAGATGATACTTCCATGCTTTTTCACTTTTTTATGAGTAGGACGAACTCGTTGTTAGATGACACTTACAACACCATCGAACAACACGAGGATGAAAAAGGTTGCATTGCGATATGTAAAGATGAGTATAATTTGCAAAGGTCCCTGGTTTAATTTACATGTACACAAATATCTTGTACCTCATCCATGATATCTTGTTCGGTCTATGACTTTGTAAGTAGACATCGTTCGAATAGGTGTGGTAGAGATTTTGTAGTTCATTGTCATATTTAGACTTGCAATTTTATGATCGGAAGTTTAAAAATGGATGATCATTTTCAATTATGGAATACAAAAACTGTCCGATAGTGTCTGCAGGATGACAAGAAACATTGTTTGCCAGAGGTAATATGTTAACAAAGAAGTAAAAGGTTAAGGTGAAAACAGTGTAGAAAACCAACATATATGTGACAAAATGCTCTCCCGAAAGATAAAGTCTAAAAAGATAATCTCAAAACGCCAAACATGGCTCCATAGCTTTATCAGACTTCAGAGAGAAGTTTACAAATAATCAATCAGGGAAACGGCTAGGGGGAAAATTAGGCAACATTTCTCTGGTTTGAACTCGTTTGGCTGGTCGGAAACATGAATATCCCCAATTAATGTACAAAAGTTCTGTTCATAAAACTGCGAAATTGCTAGGACTCTATTTTTTAAGGAAAAACACACTTCATGATCTCCAGTTTGGCGATCAGCGAAAGTCAACGGTTCTTTATAAGCCATCGATTTCTGTAGCAAGACACTTAACCAGTAATGATACAAATCCATGCAGCAACCTACAACTATAAAACTACATATATAATGTGGGGGGAAAAAGAACAATTGTTTGAATATGTATGAGCAACATTTGTATATGATACATCAGTTGGGAGCATGGTTTTATAAAGGGCGAACTTTAGTGTTGTTTAGCAATAGTTATTTTCTTAGACACAATTCTCTTTTTATATTTTCATAGATCTACATACCTTTAAGTAATACGGAGCCTTGAATCTATCACGACTTATTCCTTGCAAATGTTGTTAAATAAGTGACTGGGTATTGATTTTCTGATTGTTCCGTCTGTCTAACGTAAAACCTGTTTGTCAATATTTGTGTCTTGAAGCAGATTCATCCGAGTTAGGTCTATCATAAAATAATAAATACATGCAAATATTATTCTAGATATATGTTCCACTGTCTCGTCTAATTTATATTGATTTATACGGTACTGCCAGATTAGAATAGTAGGAGATTGTCCTAAACATTTAGCTTGCACGCTCCATCAATTGGATTTATCCTAATAGTAAAAATACTTTCAATGTCACGGACATCCTCCTTTTCATTACAGAAACAAAACCGGTCAATGAAAGGCTAATTCACTCTCCAATAACACAACAACATTCGCTACAATAATCGGTTCCTTTAGTAAAACGACATTGATGATGTTCCCTGCCAAAACGGAATGAGTAGCCGCAGCTGGAAGTGTTTACATTGAGTAGGAGCAACGCTAAGTCACTGATTGGGCCACCTCTCTCAAATTTGGCTTAAAGAGGCTTCCGTTTTTTCCTCCCCACTTACTAAAGTAATAAACTCAAAGACAGTTGTTGCAGTAGCATCCACACATGCCTCTAAGTCGCGTGACCTTCGAGACTCTCTGCTTGGGCTGAACTGGAGAGTATTCAAGAATTATCGCTGAAAAATAAATATGAATCAAACCAATGACGACCATGTACGATTTAAGTCTTTCGAGTTTTACGAAGACACACAAAAAATGCAAATGGTACCAAAAACTAGGCATGGGTAGCCTGCTTCTTTAGAAGCTTGGCACGAACATAGGTCTTTGTAAGCCCTATTTCAGGGTACCCAAATTATTCCTGGTACGCGAGCCTACTTCATTCCCTACATCGCCGGCGATTTTCAAAGCTAACCATAGTTATAATAATATTGTTGTTTAATTGTTATTCCTCAGTTGAATTTCGAAATTAATAGGCCTACACAGTTTTGCCTACAGCAAAGGCGACTTGGTCCTTGTCTGGTCAGGTAAGACCAATGGCATACAACTGTTTATCTAAAATGATACATAAAGTTCTCATATGGTAATGTTTTACCTGCTTCATACACCTGACGTATCAATATGGAAATTTTTTGGTCACTAATACTTATGTCAAAACAGGGACACATATTTTGTTTCCTAGTAGTTTATAGGTGTATTATACCGTTTTCGATTCCAATCCTACTGGAATGATTGTCAAAGATCCTGGAAAATGGTTTGGCCGAGCTGAGATTCTAGCTAATAACAACTGATAGGAATAATTAAGATAATAAGTAATTAAAAGAATAACAATTGCATGAGCGGAACCATTTCCAAGGCACACAAAAAAGGTGTATGTTATACAATAATTGTTGCCAAAATAATAGTGCTGCAATCTGGAGAACATCTATAATAATAGATAATTAGTCTATTCCACCGGTAAATGAAGTCGTCCAAGACAGACAAAACTTTAATCAAGCGAAGTAATGACATAATCATTTACCACATCCGGTTTCATTCCAAAACAAGCAGACCAATCGATTTATTTCCGGTTGAGGTGTTTTCCTGAGAGCTTCTTACTTCAAAACTAATTGCTTACAGCCTTGAAGTGTTAGTTCAGTAATCGCGCACACGTAATGGCGTCTTCCCAAAATAACGAAAGATGACAATCTGAATTAACCCTTTCAGTGCCATAGGCAGTGCAAGGGGCTTTTGCGGACGGCACAGATCGAGATCAGACTGCAAAGAACGTGCAGTGTGATTTTGGATCCATGACGTCCGCTTGCTAAGTCAAGTTTATAGGATGAAATCCCTCTGATTTTAGTGGATCGTATTTTCAGCCGTCGAAATACGGTCGAGTTTACAATTAGCTATGCTCTGGCAAAAAAAAGGGGGTCAATGCATCTCCATGATCCATGATAGTAATCCAGCCATCACATAATTATGGATACATAATAGCCACTTTTTTTAAACATCGACTGAATCATGAGGTAGACTGTTCCTTGGACATACAGAAAATTGACCGATAGCTAAAAATTTCGGACCAGGTCAGCGCAGGCTGACCTGGGTAGATACTTTTCGCAGATGCATTAAGCCGCCTTTCCACAGAGCACTGCTTATACCTTTGGTTCCGAAAGTGTTAACCCTTGAAGCGCTTTTCACGACTAAAGTTGCCTGTCTGATCACTGATCTAATCTGTCCACTTTTCTGAAGCATTACGGACAAAAGGAATCTTGAAATTGCAATTACTTTGGTTTTATTTCTAGAACTAAAATGTCTGTTGGGTTTATTCGGCGCCCTACGAGTTAAGACAGAAAAATACAGCCAGCAACAGAAGAAGTTTTCTGCAAAGAAAAAACAATCTGAACACGATAGATTCAGCATTTGGATCGCTAACAAATATAATCTTGAAAACGCCAATATTTGCATTTTTAGATGCTGATGCTGAAAAAAAAAAAAAAAAAAGCGTTACATGGAGAAAGATGGTATCAAGCAGACAAGCGGTATTGATCTCAGAAAGAGCATTTTTTTTTTATCTCCTGATATCGATTTGTTCTTAAAAGGAATTGGCGCCAACTGTCTGTCAGACTGTTGTAACAAATTTATTTTATGTAAAAAAGAATAAATTTCCCGAGTTTTAAAGATATATCACTCAAGAATTGTGGGTTTTCTTCCTCATCGGCATACTAGCTGGTATATATTATCTTCAAAATGTAGATCTTTCAGAACACATCAGAATGCGATAAGTTCTTTTTTACCGTTAAATAGCAAAAACATTTATCGTTACATGTACAAAACGGCTTTATTTCTCTACGTGTTACATGAATATTAGAGTGCTCAAAACGACAAGAAGCTAAATGATGGCAATAATTTTGCACACGTGTATGGTGTAGGCCGTTTACAACATTTTTCAGTTATATATTGCGGGTGGAGGTTTCTGTGGGAAACAGTCTGAAGCAGAGGAGCAGAAATCAGAATGACTGTCGTCTCTACCACAATCAATACGGCCTACGCACAATAAAAAGCTTGTATTTCATTTTTGGTCGCCTTAGTTACTTCCATATTTAAGCCTTACCCAGATCATAAAGATATTATACTCGTGTACATTCATAACAGATGAAAATGTAAATCATGCTCAGATCATCCGATTTGGTTTGGAAAGGGCAGAAAACGTTTTCAGAGAGGCCAAAAATGATGGCTACAATCTACCACTGTTTATTGCAAATCTCTATGGACAATTTCTAAATATAGACATGGCGCAACAAACTGACAACAAAAAGCTGGGCTTATACCGGGGCTTTTCCCCAAGCTTACAGGGGGCTTATGTTTATAAATGGCTGGTGCGTATGTTATATGCTAGCTAACCATGGCTGGATGAATCATACAAGGTAGGTTTTAGTGAGTAAACGTATATTGTATTTTGAAATTCGCTGTATTGATTGCCGCCTTGAAAAGTAGTCCGGTTCTGTACCCAGAATGCCTACATCAGAAATGCATGTATTTGAAAAAAAAGGGCACCTAGCGGAAGATAATGGGCTCGCATAAGTGTAGGCTAAAAGCGGACCGACAGCATGCATTTCTCTCCTCTATATAAATAACCCAATTTTATCACAAGCTCTTAGAAAATCAAGCAATATGCAAAACTAACTACAAGCTCGTTGGGAATAACATTCATCGATTACAAAAAGGAAGCAGCTATTGTAATTTGATTATCTAGATTTTGTTGGTTCCCCATGGAGGCTACTCTTACTGTTTCCCGTCATCATGTTACTTGTAGCATACGCTGCGTGTGACATGTACGCCGAATCAATAGTACTGCGAGTAGTCATTGACCCTTTTAGCTTTATAGGCGAAACAAGGAGCTGGTGCGAACGGCATAGATCAAGATCAGACTGCACAAAACGTGCAGTCTGATCTTGGATATATACCGTCTGCTGGTTGAGTCAATCCTATAGGATAAAAAATCTTGTTAAGTTTCAGTGGATTGCGTTTTTAGCCGTTAAAAGAGGACGAGTTTATAGACTTATAACTGAAAGGGCTAAAATCCTATATTTCTCTACAATGACTCATCGTAAACAGGGAATATAAGTGAAGGAATCTGGAAGATCAATACCGTGTTTTAAATCATTACTTCGTTCGCCGATATAGAATCTTTTCCTACTAAAATAGGGTTTATCTCTTTCTGTTGCTGTTTTGAACGTCATTTTAGGTCACTTTGTCTGGTTTATCTATCAGCGCGTTTCTTGTGTTTCTCTCGAGGTTTATTACCCTCAAAACTGTTTCCAAGCCACTGGCTGCTTTCCCACACGAACAAGGTTGAAACCATGTTTAGTAATGAGACAGGAAACAATTTAATCATAACGACTTTTATTAATCCGTAAAATAGAAGCACAGAATAATTAAAAATCAACAAACGTTTGGCGTAACTAACACTACTCGATTAATCGATTGATTAGATAGTGTTTTACGCCGCTTTAAACATCATTTATGACACATCACAGCGCTAATCACAGCTCAATATTATTTCAGATATGTCTCAGACATATAATCACAGCTAGAGTATCACGTATGTTCTGTTTTTTTTTTTTTTAAATAGTGCTAGGACTCTGAAGTATCTTGTTTAAGGACATTCCCACGAAAAACTCAATGTTTCTTTCCATTGAGGCTCGAACCCGAGACATACAGCTTACGAGACCTACACTTTACCACTTAGCCAAACAGGACCCCTTACACCTTTCGAAGTGTTTCTATTCTTATAATTACGCAAAGGACGCTTTAACGGGGAAAAATGTAAAAAATTTGCTTGCCGCTATTTACCTTCCATTGCTACTCCTATTTTCCTAACTGGCATTAAGGCTAAATTACCTTGCAGATGTCAACGTCCGACGACCACGAACGAATGGGGAGTAAACATTGGACCCTTGTGTAGTAAGCTTATTTGTCCTTTGACAAGGGCAACAACGATACTTTCAAAAACTCTTTTATACGACACACCTTGTAACAGGATCTGGCAATATGATAAAACTTTATTAGTACGACGCACGTTGTCACAAAGAAGGGAAATAAAGCCAGTCCTAGTTATTTCAACATAACTCGTAACAGGATCGGGCGATATTTCATACACATTGTTAAATTGAGGGTAATAAAGCCAAACCTTGCTAGTATGACACACCTTGTTATATGAATTGATTGATTGAATGGTGTTTTACGCCGCATTCAACATTATTTCAGTCATATCACGGCGACAGCTCACGTATTCATGTAAGTCCAGCCTTCAACCAGTACAAGGTTTGGGTGCTTCTAGTGAAGCTTGATCCCGGGCTCTCTATGTTACGAGTCCTACATTTTATCACTGAGCCACGAAAGACCTCTCATCGTGTTGCAATGTGGGTCATAAACCCATTTCTTATTAGTACGACACATGGCAAAACCTTATTAGAACCACACACTTCATAAGAGGGAAACAGAAAACTGTTATTTCGACATACCTTGTTAAAGCGTAAAATGATACAGCCAAACCTTATTACCTCGACACACCTTGTTACAGGGTAGAATGATACTGTCAAACCTTATTACTACGACACCTTACAGTGTAAAATGATACGGCCAAACTGTATGACTACGACAAACCTTGATACAAGGTAGAATGATACAGCCAAATCTTATTACCTCGACAAACCTTGATACAAGGTAGAATGATACAGCCAAACCTTATTACTACGACACCTTACAGGGTAGAATGATACAGCCAGACTGTATGGCTACGACAAACCTTGATACAGGGTAGAATGATACAGCCAGACTGTATGGCTACGACAAACCTTGATACAGGGTAGAATGATACAGCCAAATCTTATTACTACCACATCTTGTTACAGGGTAGAATGATACAGCCAAACCTTATTACTACGACACCTTACAGGGTAGAATGATACGGCCAGACTGTATGGCTACGACAAACCTTGATACAGGGTAGAATGATACAGCCAAACCTTATTACTACGACACCTTACAGGGTAGAATGATACAGCCAGACTGTATGGCTACGACAAACCTTGATACAGGGTAGAATGATACAGCCAGACTGTATGGCTACGACAAACCTTGATACAGGGTAGAATGATACAGCCAAACCTTATTACTACGACACCTTACAGGGTAGAATGATACAGCCAGACTGTATGACTACGACAAACCTTGATACAGGGTAGAATGATACAGCCAGACTGTATGGCTACGACAAACCTTGATACAGGGTAGAATGATACAGCCAAATCTTATTACTACCAAACCTTGTTACATGGTACAATGAACCTGCCAAACCTTATTACTACGACACACCTTGTTACTTGGTAGGATTATACAAAAAATTCTCACAAGTATTTCACCCCTTTCTGCAGGTTAGGGTAATTCACATACAGTATCCCGTAGATCTATTATTTCTGATTGGAAGAAAAATTGAGACAAAATGTGAAACTGTTAAGCTTAGCAAGTTTGCCTTGGTCGGAAATTGTCCTAGACCTATCTGTGCCCGAAGCTTCTAGACTTATATGAAAGATATTGAAATGAGTCAGGCTCTGTTTAACTCTTTACCAAACGACAAAATTTTGGACCCAACCAAACTGAATGCATTTTCAGACGACAAATTAAATGTAGCTCAGATGATGATTTCTGTCTTTTATAGGATAGAAAACCTTGTGGGAAAAGAGAAAATGCTGGTTACAAGCATTTTCTTCTTTTCCCACAAGGTTTTCAAAAGCCTTCTTTTTCAGGGTTGTTCAAAGTCGGGATTGTGTGGTAAAGAGTTAATGAGGGGCCAATGCAACTGCAAAAAGAATCGACCCCTGTTAGCCTGCGCCATTCACACAGGCTGACATGGGTCGATATGCATGTATTTTCAAATCTGTAAATTCTTTGCGTGTACAAGGACCGTTCTACCACCAGATCTTGTCGATTATTAGAGTAAATGGATTTTAAGGGTCCTTAATTATGTGATCACTTGGTGGGTATAATGCTTACGGGATACATTATATAACCCTTTTCGCAGAGCGTCGCTCAAATGTTTTGTTCCAAATAAATCTTAGCCATTAATGGACTGTTCCGCATCAAAGAACGGTGGACTAACGCAGACAAACTGTTGGATCATAATTACTGGTTGCAACAGCATTTTGCAATCAACAGATTCAACAATCAATAAATTTAACAATTGAATCACTTTTTCAAGTTGATCATCACAAAGCTAAATTTTGCCGAGTTTAATTACACTAAATGCGGGTTTTATGACATAACATATATGAGCCATGCACTGTAAAAAGGGGGCTTAATGAATCTGCAAAAAAAGTATCGATTCAGGTTAGCCTACGCAGCCCGCGCAGGCTGAACTCGGCCAAAACTTTTTGCTATCCGTAAAATTTCTGCATATCAACTGACCAGTCTACCTCATGATTCAGTTAGATAAAGAGGATTTTATGGATCACTGTGAATGTGATTTCTTATTAGGAGCAATACATTGCGGAGATGCATTAAGGCCCCTTTTGCCAGACTGTGGCTCATATGTATAAAAGTGGAGAGTGTAGCCCTAGATATCCTGTCGGAACTTGAAGTGTAGCCTAAGCAGAATTTATCCATGGTCACGTATGGCATATCAAGATTTAACCCCTAACCTGCTATATAAATTAAATGAAACTTTCAAGCCGATTGTAAAAACCAAAAATTTGCCATTTTTGAAAATGTATTTTTTGGGGGAAAAGATTATCCACATTCTGTGCAGTCTGATCTTGATCTACACTGTCCGCAAAAGGCCAGTGAGTCGCGCTTAACAGCCTAAGGATTATAAAATAAACTTAATGGTCCTGGGTGGCTTACTGCTACAGATGTGAATTTGTTATTTTATGTTTCGTATCGCACCTGCAGATCTGTTCTTCGTAGGGGATAGTGTCCGTCAGTATTGTAGAGCCAAAGCCTTATAGTAGTAAAACCCAGGTAATCCATCAATAGTTGAGCTGTCGCTATGATATAACTGCGAAACTGTTGACATCTACCAAACACACCATTCAGTCAATCATAAAACGTGTACTTACCCGAGTGTTTATGTATATAATACGGCAAGCTGGTCAGTCCATGGAAGCCAACTGTGTAAGACGCCAGGAGAGCAAACTGTACCAAGCTCCATCTCGAATTCACAAGGGTAGGTTCCAAATTGATGTTTGTAGCCTCTGACGTCATAGTGACCTTATTCAACCCTTTACCAAACAATTCCGACCCTATGAGTAAAATGTTTTTAAAATATTGAGGGAAAAGGAGAAATCACTTGTAATCGGTATTTTATCCTTTTCCCACAATATTTTCCCTATCAAAGACAAATCTTATCATATTAACAGTAATCGATCTGTTGTCTGTAAATGTTTTCTAATTGGACAGGTCTGAAATCGTGTTTTGGTAAATTGTCAACACATGCTCTAAGAGGTACATTTACAACGCGGGATAGTTCCTCAAATAAAACGTTAAAAACCATAATCTCGCTCTATCGGTATGTTGCTTTCTGCATGGGAAAGACACCGCCTCCCATTTCTGTCTGTTTTCCCAATATCGATCTTGCTCTCTGTGTTCTGTACAGGATTGACAAAGGAAGCATGCAATATTCAACTTTTCTCAATCAGCTTTCAATATGGCATGCTCTGATATCACAGAAAAGGGAATACAAAACTTTAGAGAACCCACCGTTTGATAATCATACATTTTATTATTATTATCATTATTATTATTAACCCTTTTCTCTTCTAGATAAATTAAATGAAACTTTCAAGCCGATAGTGAAAAACCCGATTAATGCTATTTCAAATATATGTTTAAAAAGAAAAATCTCCTTATCGGACAATGTAGATCTAAGACCAGACTGCACATTTTGTGCAGTCCACAAAAGGTCAGTGAGTCGCGCTGAGCAGCCTAAGGGTTGACTTTTTCTTGAAATAATTTCTTGCTCACTTTTTCGTCTTTTTATAATCAAAATTGCAGAAATCGCAAAAGTGCAAACAACTTGGGCGCAATTTTTGTTTTCGCAGATTCCGCCGTAGAAATAGTCCATGCCAAAATAGAAGAGGTGGCGCGCAGAATCACGGGTAGGTATAGGAAACTTCATATTCGGAGCCAATGGCTCCGATGAGAAAATGTTGTGTTGGTCTTTCGGCTCCGAAATTGTCGGCCCAAAAAACAACTGAAAAACAGGTAAGCTTGTAATTCTTTGTAATTATGTGTTCTTATGTCTTTGAAATTCCAAAAAAGGAGAATGTCATGCAATTCTCAAGTCTTTCAACGTGTTTTCTACACTACGAAAAGCCGAGCCGTAGAATGTGTACAGTATTGTCTGAATCATTTGTACCGTGGGTTGACCGTAGCCGAAATAATACGTCAAGAACCCAGATTCAGTCTGTTATTGCAACTGTTATAATCGCTGCTGGTAAAGAATTGAAAAGAAATAGCGTAAACATGATAAAACAAAGAAGAGCTCCGATTATGTCAACCGGCTCTGAATATGTAAGTTGGCACCGATTGATGAGGGCTTCCTTTTACAACTTCAGTTTTCTGTTAGAAATTACTGAATACATAAGCTCTGTTTTCCTGGAAATACCCTTCGGTCCAAAATTTAATACATTTCTTCGATGGAACATGACCGAATTTATGACAATACAAAGGACTGATATTGTCACAACTGAAAAATGCTGTCTAACATTAGTTTATCTAAAATTTGGAAATACTTTTGTGTAGATTTTGATTAACCGAATGGTCTATATGTTACATTTGTAATGCTTCCGTCGTATGTGCAGCAAACAAATAAAGTCATATAATGAAAAATATTTGGCATTTTCGGAACGCTGTGTGGTCTTCAAATGGTCATTCAAAAGCTAAATAGAAAATGTAATGCACATATCGTAGCAGAAATATTGAATTTAGAAAAATAGTCTGCATAGAATATTTGATTTTTTTTCCAAAGTACACATGCATATTACAGAAACCGTATTACTCTGGCAATAAGCACTGTTCCTTTACAAGTAAGAGAAGAGAAGAGAAGAAAATGATACACGCAACACGTGTTTGAATGGTCTACATACATACATTTGCATTATGCAATTTATTACACATTCATCAACATAACTGTTTACGCTTGATAATGTGACATGAAAAGAGAGTAAGTGTAACAATATGTATCAAACTTAAGTTATAACTATTAATTCATTCATGCATTCATTCAAGCATTCGTGCATTGATTCAGTTATAAGTTCTTTGTCCATTTGTATAGCTTTTGTTCTCCATCTCTCGTGTGGCTGGGCGTGGACGAGTGAGTGAGTGGGAGGGTGAGTGATTACCTTATATATAAGGGGAACAGGCTGATATGGTTAAACTGAAACGTAATGTCTTGCACATATACATTTCGGATAAAAACTTTACGTTTAGTCATAAATTACAAAAAAGAACAACGTTGTCTTTTTCACAATCTCTGGTACGAGCGGTAAAGTTGTAATCTGGACCTCAAATCAATCAATATTCTTTGCCTACTTATCTTACCAATGAAGCTAAGGGTTAAGGGTCGCGTTTGTGAACAGGAAGTTTAATATTGCAGAGTAATTTATTGTGTATAAGCAAACTAATGACGTACACATTGTAAATGTGACAGGACATCATTTTCCCAACCATTGCAGATTTGATTGCTTTTTTCAAAATTCATGTAGCATTGATTGGAAAAATGGTGTCATGTAGCAATGCGTATATCGTTAGTTTACTTACACGTCTGAGGTTAGTTTGTTGTTCTTTTTTTGCAACTTATGCCTAAACATAAAATTGTTACCCGAAAAGTTTATGTGTAAGACATTACGTTTCAATTTTACCACATCAGCCTATATATTATATACTAGGTGACCACTCTAGCCACTCTAGCCACTCACTCGCTCGCTCATTCACTCGCTCGCACGCTCGCTCGCTCGCTCAACCCGCCCATTTTCATGGTAGGGAGATAGAAAACAAAAGATATGCAAATGGGCAATGAACTTACGACTGAATGAATGCACGGACGCTTGAATGAATTAATTAATTGTGATAACTTAAATTTGATACATAATTGTTTCATTTACTCTCTTTTCATTTTACATTTTTGCGTTGATGAGTGCATTATATACATAGTAAAATTAGTGTTGCACCCCCTGTGTTTTTTTTAACGGGTTTGATTTTCTGACGTGAATGAGATAAAATTGGGTCGAAATTGGAATTCGGCTGCTGCATACACCAACAGACTCGTCTTTTGCCCATAAAATGGACTGAACTAAGGTATCCCTTGACCTCATGGTAAGTGGGAATCTTTTGCCTAGATGTTGCTTTCAAATTTAAGAAAAACGAGAAGGGTTTAAGTTTGGTTAAAACAGGGAATTTAATGTCGAAACAAAACTTACGACAGGTTGAAAGTGACCTGCAGAGAATGGACACACAAAATCAGGCAATATTGCATACTTCCGCCCGGGGCATGCAAAACAGCTTGCAGTCTTTGTCTCACACCTCTCACGAGAGGTTGAAACAGCTCGATCAGTAGCTGCTGCCACGAGGTTAATGGATACCTCAGTTCATTCCATTTCAGGGACAACAGACTTGTTTGTTCTTGTATACAGCAGCCAGATTCTAATTTCCAACTCATTTCATATCATTCACGCCAGAAAATTAAACACGTTAAAAACACAGGGGGTGCAACACTAATTTTACTATGTATAGATTATATAATGTAAATTCATGTAGACCATTCAAACTTGTTGCCTGTATTTTCTTCTCTTCTCTTACTGGTAAAAGAACGATATTTAATCCAAGAGTAATTGGGCTTCTGTAATATGCATGTGTAGTTGGATAAGATTTTTGTTTCGCAAAAAAAATCAAGTATTCTTTGCAGACTCAATTTTTTTATTCAGTATCTCTGTTATGATAGGTACATTCCATTTTTTATTCAGCTGTTGAATGACTATTGGAAGACCACACAGCGTTCGGAAAATGCCAAATATTTGTCATTATATGAGTTTATGGGTTGATTACATTATCAAGCGTAAACAGTTATGTTGATGAATATGTAATAAATTGCATAATGCAAATGTATGTATGTAGACCATTCAAACACGTGTTGTGTGTATCATTTTCTTCTCTTCTCTTCTATTACTTGTAAAGGAACAGTGCTTACTGCCAGAGTAATACGGTTTCTGTAATATGCATGTGTAGTTTGGAAAAAAAAAAAAAAAAAAATCAATTTTTTTTTAAAATTCAATATTTCTGCTACGATATGTGCATTGCATTTTCTATTTACCTTTTGAATGGCCATTTGAAGACCACACGGCGTTCCGAAGATGCCAAATATTTTTCATTGTACGAGTTTATTTGTTTGCTGCACTCACGACGAAAGCATTACAAATGTAACATATAGACCATTCGGTCAATCAAAAGCTACACAAAAGTATTTTCAAAATTTAGATAGACTAATGTTAGACAGTATTTTTCATTTGTGACAATATCAGTCCTTTGTATTGTCATAAATTCGGTCACGTTCCATCGAAGAAATGTTTTAAATTTTGGACTGAAGGGTATTTCCAGGAAAAAAGAGCTTATGAATTAAATAATTTCTATTAAAAAAACTAATTTTCTAAAAGGATGCCCTCATCAATTGGTGCCGACTAACCTATTCAGAGCCGATTCCACATAATCTAAGCCCTTCTTTGTTTTTAAAATTTTTACGCTATTTCTTTTCAATTCTTTACCAACAGTGATTATAACAGTTCAAAATACTAATTCACGCCTTTAAGACAGCAAACCACTCTCTTATTTGCTAATTTGATGGCTATAACAGACCGAATCTAAGTTCTTCACGTATTATTTCAGCTACGGTCAACCCACGGCACAAATGATTTAGACAATACTGTACACATTCCACGGCTTTCAGCAGTGTAGAAAACACGTTGAAAGACTTGAGAATAACATGAAGAATAACATTTCGGAATTTCAAAGACATAAGAACACATAGTTTGCAAAGAATGACAAGCTTACCCGTTTTTCATTTGTTTTGAGCCCACAATTTCGGAACCCGAAGACCAACACAACATTTTCTCATCGGAGCCATTGGCTCCGAATATAAAGTTTCCTACCCGTGAGAATTGGAAGTAAACAAGATACCGAAGATGGTGTTGAGGAGTAGCATCAAACCGAGCAATAAAAAAGTATTAGGGTTAAATATACGTTCTGCTTTTTTTCTTCTTTTTTTTTTAAGGGATTTAAAAGCGTATGTCATGGACGACCCTAGAGTATCAATAAAATGGGAAGACATACTTTTTTAAATCCACTGTCATATATATCATATTTGTGGTCTGAAGTTTCCAACAATGCTTTCAGTATTCGAAACTAACAGTAACATTTCGTTGTTCCAATAGATTATTTTCTCACTTGCCAAATTTGCCCTACGACAAAATTTTATACTCATCCAAATTGAAACGTTTGCAGACGACAAGTCAGAAGTTGCTCAAATGGTGAGATTTCTATCGGGAATAATAGAAAACATAGTGGGAAAGGAAAAATAATGATTACCAACTTTTTCTCAGAATGTTTTCAAAAGCCTTCCTAAGGGTAGATGAACACGGAACTGTTTTGTAAAGCCTTAAAATGCACAAACCATATTGGAAAAGGGCGTTAAGGGTTATCTCTTCCTTCAAATAAACAAAATGGAGATAACGCCTACTAGGACATCAAAGAGATTTGTAAATTCGGCGACACTTTGGCATTTCTTCACAATGTTTTTTGAAACACTGTTTTAAAAAAAAAACAATAAATAAATACTCTTGTTTAATATCCAAGTTTGGCCCTTCTCTCTCTTGGCTTGCAGCACGAATTCTAAGGGAAGTAACTCAAAATATGAACAAAATCTTAAGAGAAGTAAATCAAAATGTAAATAGAGGTGGACAGCAATGATTACACTCCCTTGAATGTCCGCGCATTTCCAGATACTTGTGTGTTATTGAATCAGCTTTCAAAACTCCAATGGCATTTTCGACTATAATTGTAATTAAAATTAATCTAGCTTACCATTTTTATCAACACGTAACTCAGGATCGTCCGGGTCCAAATAAGTATGGCTGACCTATGCTCTACTCTCATACCATCATATCCCACTCTTTCTAATCAACCGGCATATGTACCCGTTCTCCGAAATAGTAACCTTATCATCGTTATATGCGAAACAGTGGCTTTTGCGGACGACATACATCAAGATCAGACAGCAGAGAACATCCAGTCTAATCTTGGCTATGTATCTCTTCTATCCGCCTGTTTTGTCAAGCCCATTAGACAAAACTCCTTTTTAAGGTTCAGTGAACTTACTTTCAGCCGACGAAAGAGACCGGGTCCGTATTCACCAACCATTCTTAAAAGCGTTCTTAGTCGTATTCTCCAGAATTTTTAGATTTGATAGCAACACAGCTTCTGATTGGCTAAACCATTTGGTTTAGACAATCAAAAGTTGTGTTACATTCAAATTAAAAAAAAAAAAATCTTGAAGATTAAGACTAAGAATGTTCTTAAGAATTGTTGGTGAATACGGGCCCGGGTTTATTTATTTGGTGGTGAAGTAGTTAAGCATATTTTCTCGTATGGTCCAGAATAGACTGGATCTAACTGATGACTTTTACCTCATAATGTGTGGACGTATTTGAACATTTTATACGACACACTTCTGCTGCACTATTTCGTCAGGTAAGATGAAAGAAGAGTTTAAAAATGTGCCTCTGATTTCCATTTGATTTAGAACCATGGTACGAATTTGTTAGTTCTTGATACCATGGTCTACAATCAGGGCTCCTTTTCACTATTACATTTCACAAACGACAACATTTTGATGAGATCAAATTGAAAGAATTTGCAGACGACAAATTATGTGAGGCACAATTGATGATTTGATGATTTCTGCCTTTGATAGCGTCGTTAAAATTCGAGATTGTATGGAAGAGGGTCAACATATATTGCTCAAAGACAGCTGTCTTCATTTTGAATATCAAGACACACGATTCTTTCTTTAGCTTTTTTGGTGGAAGCAACTGATTTTTTTTCAAAGAAATCGACAGTCTGTACCGCGTTGCAAGTGAAAGAGTGAGAGAGGGAGGGTCAAACTTGTTTGTCAGTATCGCGAAAAGTAAATTCTGTGACACCTGCGTATACTTTAAAAAGAGTTTCTAAACAAAGTTACCTCCCCTAGACCTCCCCCTTCAATGTCCGCATGGCTCTTTCTCAAAGGAGAACTTAATGAAATTAATCAAGAATGATATCGGCACCATGACGAAGTCGATAACTGTTCTGAATATCGTAAATACACAAACTGAAGGATAATCTTCCCCTGTCAATAGATTTTAATTAAACACTTTAAGGACATTTTGAAGGCCGATTACAGTCAAATTTCCGTAAAGCGATTAAAATAAAGCGCAAGAAAACAAATATTCATCAGATACACTCGAGAATATTCTTTTCAATTTATTTCATTTTCAGTGTACCTAAGGAAACCTAAAGGGCGATTGGGGGCAGTGTGTATAATGATCAGGCTGCACGGAAAGTGCAGGCTGATCTTTGATCTGCACTGAGCCACATCTGTGGGATATACTGGCCAAAACTAACTTATTATTGCAATTTTCGAGTAATTTAACTCTTTACCACACATTCACAGGTTTTAACGACCCTGAAGAAAAAGCCTTTTGAAAACATTGTGGGAAAAGGAGAAAATACTGGTAACCAGCATTTTCTCCTTTTCCCACAATGTTTTCTAACATTCTAAAAACAAATTTCAATTTTCGAGTCACATTTATTTTGTCGTCTGCAAATCCTTTCAATTTGTACAAATCTAAAATTTTGTTGTTTGGTAAAGAGTTAACATTCTGAAAATGTCGGTTACATCGACCTATTTCGATGGCAGAAAACACAGTCTGTTGAATTTGAGAAAACAAGAAATGTTATTAGCTTCAAACACGAGCGGACGGTATAAATCCTAATTTAGACTGCGCGTGCAGTCTGATTAGGGATCTTAACCCCTTATCGTGCTAAATAAAAGAAATGAAACTTTCAAGCCGATAGTAAAAACTCAGATTTACATATTTAAAAGGTATTTTTGAGGAAAGATATCTCGCTATCGGACAGTGTAGATCCAAGATCAGACTGCACGTTCTGTGCAGTCTGATCTTGTTCTACGCTGTCCGCAAAATTGTCTGCGAGTCGCGCTTAGCAGCCTAAAGGTTAACTGTCCGCTATAGCCCCTGTTGTAGCCTGTCACGCTTAAAGGTTCTAGAAAGTAAAACCATGAATGACGGAGGAGATTCAATCATTATTTACGGGTCTAGCAGACTAAAGATCCTGTAGTTCCTGGCAATGCGACATTAAAACCAATTAAAAGCCCCTCCTGTGTTGAATGTGACATTACTCAATCTCTGTAAATGGAATTTTCATGTAAATTTCTACAAGTAAAAAAAAACTTCTCACTTTATTGCGTTTTACATCCTATATTTTTTGTTGGATGTCACTGTAGACGTTTTCCTTGAGACGTTTTTGCGGAAACTGAAATTTATTTCGTCTGGTTAAGCCATGGTTACTTCTCTCTCTCTCTCTCTCTCTCTCTCTCTGGTTTTCACGTTTTCGGAAAAGAACATATCTATGAGCAATTCTTTTTGAAATGGGAGTCTTAACCCTTTCCCAAACAAGCCCTGGTTTTCACGTGTCTGCAGTACAAGTCTTTTGAAAACACTGTGGGAAAAGGAGAAATTGCTCGTAACGAGCAATTTCTCCTTTTCCCACAGTGTTTTCTACCCTTTTTGAGAACTTTCTGCCATTTTCATCCAATTTAAAATTGTCGTCTGCAAACTCTTTCAATTTGGATCAGTCTAAAATTTATCGTTTGGGAAAGGGTTAATGCATCTGCAAGAACTATCGAACCAAGTCAGCCTACATAGTCCGCGCAGGCTTAGCTTAGTCGGAACTGTTCGCTATTGGTCAAACTTCTGCATGTCCAAGAACCAGTGTACCTTATAAGTCAGTTGGTTGTTGAACACAATGGATTTTACGGTTCCATAATTTTGTGATGACTTGCTTGGTATTATGCATCACGGAGATGCATTTAACGCTCTTTTATCAGAGCATGGCTTATATTTTTGCAGGGATAGAGAACCTGGAATGTTTCGTTCAGTAAAAAGGTGCAAATTTGGCGTTTATCCCTTTAACCACACAATCCCGACTTACAACGACCCTGAAAAGAAGCCTTTTGAAAACACTGTGGGAAAAGGAGAAAACGTTGGTAACCAGCATTTTCTACTTTTCCCATAGTGTTTTCTACCCTTCCCAAAACAAATTTCAATATTTCAGTCACATTTATTTTGTCGTCTGCAGATGCTTTCAATTTGGATTAGTATAAAATTTTGTCGTTTGGTAAAGATTTAGATAACGTGGTTGTAGTCACAGTCAGATTTTCTGTCTATCTTTATGAGACTAGATACGTCATCGTATTAAAAGGTTTGGAATAAGATCCCAAATAATCGATACGTGTTATATTGACCATAAAAAATTCCTACAAACGGTTGCGACATTCTGGCACAAAGTATGAGCCACCCTCTGGCAAACGGGGATCTATGATACCGTGATCCATGATACCAAGCAAGTCATCATGTAATTGGGGATCCATAAAATCCATTTTCCGTAACAACCGACTGAATCATGAGGTACACTGGTCCTTTGACACACAGAAAATTGACCAAAGGCAAAAAGTTTCGGCCCAGGTCAGCCTGCGCGGACTGCGCAGGCTGACCTGGTCGAAACTTTTTGCAGATGCATTAAGCTCCCTTTTTACGGAACATGGCTTATATAAAAATAGCTTAATAGGAAGACTAAGACAATATATTATTTTTTTGCATACATCTCTCTGCCTTATTTATTCATTGTTTGCACATGTTAGCATACCAAATTCACCGATAAAACATACAAAATTCGGTGTGATTATAAAAATCCGAATAGCCCCCTTCAAGGAATGAAAAATGATCACGAGAAATTAGAAGACTTTTGTGAATTATTCAAATACCTTTCAAGATATTATGTTGCGTGTCACCTGGCAAGTATCCGGAGAGCATATTTAGTACAACGATCACATTTCAAACGCGAGGCAATGTCCATTTACTTAGACAAGAATCATAAATAGCGATACAATTTTTGATTGTTTCAGTTCCCCGTTGACGAGAAACAGATACAATAAAAAGGTTGATTTCTCGAGAACGCAACAATTTTAATGTGCACCTTATGTTCGTAATTAAAATGTATTACGTAATGAAAGGGAAACTTGTAGTGCAGCATATACAAAGATCTTATTTCATTCCCATATTTTCACGACTTTAAGGAATTAAGTTTTTGAATACATAGATAAAAAATGTGCCAATAACAGCATTTTCTCATTTTCGTACAATATTTTCTACCGTGTTTAAGATACATTCTTAAAGCTAGAGAGAGAAAAAAAAAAAAGCTGTTAAAACTTGAAAGTGTGTAGAATATCTTAGCTGTGTAAACATAGATAAATTACCAATACATATGGTGTAAGGGATAGAAAAACACAAGGGATTTGTCATCATTTTAAACCGGAAACGACACACAGCGATAGCTTGGCAGGCCTCCAAAACATGAAATGCATTTTCTATCCGTAGTAATCTGTGCAATCTTGAAGACATCAGGGGCAAAGTTTGCATGAAGATATAACAATGATTATAGTTTCATAAAATAAGGATGAAATTGATTAAAAACTGGCTGAAAAATGCCTGAAAATGAGTATAGATGTATCTTTAAAGACAGACCTCATGATTTGAGCCATATGTGATATGTCGTATGCAAATCTTTCTGTGTGGACCAGTCTACCATTTTGCCGAGTACATAGGTATCAGGATCTATTCATATCGTAAACCCCTTTAATCTTTTACCAGACAACAAAATTTTAGACTTGTCCAAATTGAAAGCATCTGCGTACGACATTATTTCATTGTGGCTCAAATGGTGCAATTCTTCTTTGATAGGATAGAAAACATTGTGGGATAAAAGAAGAAAATGCTGGTTACCGGTATTTTCTCCTTTTCCTACAATGTTCTGAAAAGGCTTCTTTCCAAGGGTCGTCAAAAGGCGGCATTGTGTGGTAGATGGTTAAAATATACAGGCGACTTTTGAAACACACTTTTTAAAGCAACAAAAACTTATGTTGGCTTCAACTAAATCAAATGACCATATTTGGACATCGTGGGAAAAGAAGCAAACAGGAAACTATTCTGGTTACTAAAAAAAGTAATATACTATCTGCGACAGGGCCTCGTTTCGACAAGGGGCTTGTTTTGAATTGACTTCGGCAATTCCTATAACTGTTTGTTTTGCTTTTATACATATGTATGAGTATTCAGATTTTTATAACCACACAAAGCTTCAAAAATATTTTTTTCACCTAGTTTAGAAAAAAATAATTTTTGTTTTATTTCTTTAATGGGTCCTGAAAGATAATTTTAGATTTTACGCCAGAATTTTGCAGTGAACTATACGAATGTCAAGTTGGAAATAACATGCGACAATTTTGTTGGATCATTATTCAAGTAAGCTTCATGACGTCACATGTTGGTGGTTTCCTTTCAGCTGCATTTTTTTATCATATGAAAAAAAAAACCGCATAGCTCTGTTGCTAGGGCGGGTACTTGTGTTATCTTTAAAGTTGTTGTTTGAATGGTGGCTTATGCCGGATTCAACAATATTTTGATTCTATTATGGCGGCAGGTTTTATTGCGCTTGCACCGGTAATAAACTGGGGTTCTGCTGTGCCTTGTTTAGGGATATGCCCATGCGATAAGCTGAAGCAATGAGAGAGGGAGGTATGTTCGCATAGAGAGAGAGAGATCTTGCTTCAACCAGACGAAATGAATTGCAGAGTCTCCACAATAAGTCTCAAGGAAAACGTCTACAGTGACATACAACAAAAATAATAGGACGTAAAACGCAATAAAGTGAGAAGTTTTTTTTCTACTTGTAGAAATTTACATGAAAATTCCATTTACAGAGATTGAGTAATGTCACATTCAACACAGGAGGGGCTTTTAATTGGTTTTAATGTCGCATTGCCAGGAACTACAGGATCTTTAGTCTGCCAGACCCGTAAATAATGATTGAATCTCGTCATTCATGGTTTTACTGATAACTCTTTACCAGACGACGAAACTTTAGCCTCGTCTAAATTGAAAGCATTTGCAGACGACATATTAAAAGTTACTGAAAACATAAAACTTGTTTTTCATGGGGAAGAAAACATTGTGCGAAAAGGAGAAAATGCTGGTCACCAGCATTTTCTCCTTTTCCCATAATGTTTTCAAAAGCCCTCTTTCTCTGGGTTGTTAAAATTCGGCATTGTGCAGTAAAGAGTTAAACGAAACATATCTTCATTAACTCTTTTAGCGCCAAATATAAATGGGCATTGCATTGCAAAAAGGGGTTTAACACTTTACCACACGATACCGACTTTTATCGATCCTGAAGAAGAAGGCTTAAGGCTTTTGAGAACATTGTGGGAAAAGGAGACAGTGCTGGCTTCCGTATCAAGGATAAATTTTGTAATCTGGACCAGCGTCGTCTGCAAATGTTTTCAATTTCGAAAATTTGAAATGTTATCGTCTGGAAAGGAATTAATGCATTTCCGTGATGCATTATACCAAGCAAGTCATTTCTTAATTTTAGGTTCATGAAATTCCTCAAATCTACAACGAAACAACCGACTTAATAATGAAGTAGAATGGTCCTTGGACATGCAGAAAATTGACGAATAACAAAAAGCATCGACCAAGGTCAGCCTACGCGGACTGCGCAGGCTAACATGGGTCAGCACTTTTTGCAGATGCATTAAACCCCCTTTTCCCGACTTTTTGTGCTCTTGCAATAGAACGGCATGCTTGTAACAAGCAATTACTCCTTATCTCATGATGTTTTACATACCTTTTCCCACTATTTCCCCTTTCTGCAAATAATTGTTCGTACTGTAAATAAGTTTAGTTCTAGCTTGATCCTCGCTTGACCTTGAGCACCCTCTTGCTCTTATACGTTAATCCCATTACAAAATATACCATTTTCTAGGTAGGCCGTTCACTTATTTTGCGCTGAAAGTTCTGCAAGTAACAAATTTTGGTCAACAACTTTTCCATATTAACTCAAAACATCAATAAAGAGCACTGAAATTTTCATTCGGAGAAAGACCAACATGCCGTGAAACTGCGTTGTTGTGAGGTAGAGCGTCGGCCTCGTAACCATAAGCTTCCTGAGTTCGATTCGCGGAATCGGGTGTCATCTTTATGACCAGTGTTCATTGGACCATACATTCGGTGCGAGGACTGGTGTAGGTTTCAGAAAGCAGAATCCAGAGAGATTAGTATAAGTTTTAAGAACCTGTTTCTCAATCGATAAAAAAAAAAAAAGTATGTTTCAATTGCTGTTTAAAAAGGGTCTAGATATGTTTAGATTTTTACTAATCATTCTTCAGACTTTAAAAATGTGTTATCTCAAATAAAGTTCGGCATGAGTTTGCAAACCATCAATGAATACGAAATAAAAGTGTGAAGAAAATCACTTTTCAAAAGTACTCGAGACGCTTGTGCCCTGTAACCCTTAAGCTGCTAAAAGCGATCACAGACTTTTTTCGGACAGCGTAGATCAAAATCAGACTGTACAGTCTGATTTTGGATCCACACTGCCCGATAAGAGAGTATCTTTCCCCAAAAATACCTTTAAATAGGAAAATTTGGGTTTCATTTCTTTTATTTAGCAGGATAAGGGTTAAGGTATTTTATGTATTTCCTGCCAGAATTTCGCAAATGCTTTTCGGAATGTCAAATGATCCATTAGGCCAGTCGGTTATCCGGGATCGTATTCAAACAGGGACGTATCTCATAAAAATAGACGAAGTGCCCGATTGCAAAACGCCAGTCCCGTATTTCAAACGCCAAAACTGCAACTTTTCACTTATTTTAGACCTCCAGTTTCTTTATGATTGCAAAGAAAAATAGATCATGAAAGCAGTTGGCAGTATTTCAAAAAAAGATTTAATGCTTTTTTTTTTTTGCTTTGAAGTGAAAATAAAAATAGCGAATTGTTGTACACGAGGAAAAATCTATTTGTAGAATTCTACATGAAAAGTAAATTTATAAAGATTAAAAAATATAAGAGCGATGTTCTGGCAAAAGGGGGCTTAATGCATCTACCATGCAAGTCATCACATAATTTTGGATCCTTTTTCTCTAACAATTGACTTAAATCCTGAGGTAGAATGTTCCTTGGACATGCAGAAAATTGACCCAATGCAAAAAGTTTCGGCCCAGGTCAACCTGCACGGACTGCACATGCTGACCTGGTTTGATATTTTTTGGCAGGTGCATTAAGCCCTTTTTTCACAGAGCATGTCATATAACATTTGAACCCAGGCGAGGCGTTTTATTACTTTCGACGTTGTAAAGCTTTGGATATATCGTGTTCCAGTACAAAAATGAAAGAGAAATTGGGGTCAATGACGGCAAATGTAATGGAACACTTAAAATCGGCTACAAAGCTTTTTTATATCGGTCTGTTTGTCACAGAAATTCCAACAAAACCAGGGCAAATTATCTCTCTTTTGACGGTCCTAAATGTGTTTCGAAACCATTAGAGTATACTCACTGCTTAACTCTTAATTCATGACAAAACCATAGGTTTGTTTATATTGAAAACACATGTAAATCGTGACATATTGGATTTGTGTTTGACTTTGTAGAGAGAAAAAAAAGCATTGTAAGAACAGGAGAAAAATTTAAATTACATGCACTGTCTCCCTTCCCAACAATGTTTTCCAAGACCTCTATTCTTCAAGATCGTTAAAACACATCTCTGTTAAGTAAAGTGTTAACTACAATATGTTTTATGTAGCTGTAGATTTTCAGAAACTCTTTTGTAGGCAACCGAAAAGGATATTTCTGGAAGACTCACAAATATATATCATACATGCAAACTGTAAATTTTGACTGCTGAAAACACAATGACAAACGAATAAATATAAGCAGTTTTTTGTTTTTGTTAAATACAATATGTTTCATGTAGCTGTAGATTTTCAGAAAACTCTTTTGTAGGTAACCAAAAAGGGTATTTCCGAAAGACTCACAAGTATATAATACATGCAAATTGAAATCTTGTGGCTGCTGAAAACGTAATAACAAAAGGATAAATATAAGCGTTTTTTTTTTTTTTTTTTTTGTTAAGTACATTATGTGCATCGCTGAACATGTTCCTAAAAGGAACAAAGTGAAAAAAAAAAAAAATTGGGTCTGCAGTGCTTGTCTTTGGGACACTGCCATGTGTCAAGCACCGTGAGCGGAGGACGAACCTGGAACCTTTGGATTAGTATTCCAATGCATTAATCACTCTAGCAAGGAAGACGTCGTGGATCCATAAGGAAAGAGCTATTCCAACATCAAGAAAAAAATCGATGGAATCTTTTTCGAGAGATAATTAAAGAGCCACTAAAATTTAAGAATCATGTCTCTGAGACGTTTACTCTCTTTTCCGGAGTTTTGCTCCTTTTCAGAATACGGTGCACAAAGAGCTCCTGTTGGCACTTACAACACTTACAAAAAGTTAAAAAGTAAGGGTTTCAGACGAACCATAGAAAACTAACAGAACTTCTTTCCTTGAGTCACGAAACATCGTAATGAAAAAAACGGGCAATAACATTTTATCGAGACCAATTAGAAAAGACGGCGACCCTTGGGAACTGTACGTGTATTGATGGCGAGAAATCGGCGATTGCCTTGTCTATGACCGTGTGGCCGGAGTGTGGAAGTTTGGCCTGGCATTGAAATTAGGTTTATTGGCTTGTGCCATAATCGTTTGTAACCGTCCGTAACTATGCAGACTTTTCTACTTAATCCGGCATATTAAAGCCATTACCATACATTCTATGTTTAAGCTCACTTAAAACCTAGCAGTCCCGCGTTTTAACGACCCTGAGGATGAACGACTTCGAAAACACTGTGGGAATAATAGAAATGCTTTTAACCAGCATTTTCTCTTTTCCAGCAATGTTTTTTTTAAACCCTGTTAAGGTCAATACCAATCATTGAGCCACGTTTAGTTTGATGTCTGAAGCTTCTTTAAAATTGGCCAAGTCCTGAATGTTGCCGGGTAATAAAGAACATTAGAAAATCTTTGATTTTTCTTGCCGCGAATCAACATTTCTTTAAAAAAGAGCCATGCTCTGTGAAAAGGGTGATCAATGCATCTGTAAAAGATATCGACCAATGTCGGCCCGCGCTGGCCGACATGGGTCGAAACTTTTTTTTCTATTTGAAATTTTTCTGCATATCAAAGGATTATTCTTACTCAAGATCCAGTAGATTGTTGGACTAAATGGATTTTCTGGATCTATGTGATGACTTGCTCGGTATAATGCAGGAAAGAGATGCATTAAACCCCCTTTTGTCGGAGCCACAAGCTTGAGGACAATGGACGGTTATATTAACCCTTAGGCTGCTAAGCGAAACAAAATTACCTTTTGCAGACAAATGACCTTATTGTAGATCAAGAACGTGTAGTCTGATCTTGGATCCGCACTGTCCGATCAGGAGATATTTTTCTCCAAGAAATAATCGCAACGTCTGGGTTTTTGCTATCAACTTCAAAGTTTCATTTCACTTATTTAGCCGGGCAAGGGTTAAGTAAAAAGGTGCAATCTTTACGTGTACATAACGGGACGGTCGATTTGCGATCGGGAACTCCGTCTGTTCTTATGAGACCAGATTTGACGTCATCATGTGCAATTGAATATGATCCCGTATAATCGATGCATGTTATTAATAATTTGACAAGCCAACAAGTCTTTGCCAGTATCTCATCTCGCAGTTTAAAGATACAGTTAGTGAGTACCAACAAGCCTGTCTTTTAACTATTGTCCACTTCATTTAAGTTGATCCTTACCTTTATGCCGAATATATAAGTAGGCATACAAATAGAACTCCGACTGTAATTCGGAAAGTTTAGCTCACATTCGTTGAAGTTACGGAAGCTAGGTATTTCTACACAGGTAAGCAATTTTAAACGCTATACCGTACGAAATGTTTCCGTGACCATTCGGGACATACGCCGAAGGCAGCCTTGTGCAACGCCGAGGGTAAAAATAGAGTTTTAATTTAAAATGTAAATAATGTTGACCTGGGTCAGGTTAAATGATGTGGGCTATACCCTGAAGAATAAAGCTTTTTAAACTATTGCGTTAACAGATGACAATGCTATTAAACAGCATATTCTCATTTTCCCACAGTGTTTACTATCCTTTCAAAGTCAAATCTTATACTTAAAGAAAAAAAAAAAAAAAATTGATTTGTTGTCAGCAGACGCTTTCAATTTGGACAGGTCTGAAATTTTGTCGCCTCGAGAAGAATTAAAACAAAAGCAACAGGAATTCAAACAAGAGCTCCGCAAAGCGGGGCAATACGTGCCCAAAAGAGGCTGTCAAGAACATGGTACCGCTGACCCCCTTGCCGTGACCCCCTGCCGTGACCCTGGCCTTCAACCCTTCGACTGAAAGCTCTGCTGTGTGCATCGTGCAGTATATTGAAAATGAGACTAGGGTTCGAGAGATATTGAGCGGACACAATTTAAGACCCTTCCGATGACCTTGGAACCTAACGTCTGAAAATTCCGCTCTGCCAGTCGTGTCATCAGGGTGCACATATATGTTTGAAATATATGAGCCATGCTCTGTGCAAAAGGGCTTAATGCATTTGTAAAAAGTATCGACCCATGTCAGCCTGCCCTGTCCGCGCAGGCTGACCCGGGCCGAAACTTTTTGCTTTTGGCCAATTTTCTGCATGTCAAAAGACCTCATGATTCAGTCGGTTGTTATACAAAACTGAATCTAGGTTTGTATAATACTGTGATGACTTGCCTGGTATCATGCATCACAGAAATACATTAAGTCCCCTTTTCACAGAGCATGGCTCATTTTCAAAATAAGAGGGTTCAAGAAATATGGAGCAGACACGAAGTTGCTAATGAAAAAGAGGGGCGGGCGATTAGTAACATAACATGATACGTCCCTTCGGGCGTATAAAAAGAAGTGAAAGCACAGATTCACGATATTCAAGACAAACAGCAGGCTGTTGGAAATTCCTTGTCTGACTTCTATAAAAAAAAAAAACTGTCAGACTTCTCAATAAGAACATCTTTCACATACAAAGGGAGATAAATCTTGGCGAGACGTGAAGCATTTCATTCCAAAAAGCTTTTTATCGAGATGAGACCAGATATGTCCTGTTCTCAAAAACCAATACATTTTATAACTCTGACCTTTGTTATGTATCGAATAAACAACGTTTAAGGAGACGCTGGTAAATGAAATTTTCTCGCTGATAAAGCTGAAATAAGGCAGCCGGTGACAGAATATGTTAATAACTTTTGGCTTATCGTATAGATCTGATCTGGCACTTTTTAAACGAAAATATCACCAGTCATTTTTCGTCGAAATCTTTGTCTTCTAGACGCACTTTGACAAAAAAAAACTATTCACATTGTTACGAGCGAAAGCTACCAAAGTTGCACTTGACAACATATGAAGACCAAGATCAGCCTGTGCATAAGTGCAGCCCGATCTTAGCTAACTCTTTCAGCCTCTCTTATGATATTTCTGAACCTATATTTCCCTGTTAACGCCGATGATATAGCGAAACCTATTTCAGTGATAGTTAACAAGATCAGTTGGCCGGAATAAAAGTTACCCCTAAATGTACTTTTCCAACATTATTGCAGTTACATTGCAGTAGATTGTGCATCTGTTTATGCTTTCCTAAAGTTTCCATGACAAATTATTCATACACTGTTCTTGCCCAGCCACTGGATAATTTCGAACATAAAAAATTTCAACAAAAAGTGCAACGTTGAGAGAAGAACTAATTCTGTTGCAATGACCATCCTTAATCCTCAAACAAAATTTGGCAGGCATGAATATCGAATCAGCGACTCCCTGGGTGTCAAGCGCTGCGCATTAACAAGTAAGCTTCCAGATTTTGTCCTTACCTTCATTTAGAATTGTCATTTTCAATCAGGAGAATAAAAACTGCAACCTCATTTCTCACAAAATCCGACATTGAATATCTGAGATCAGAATCTACGTTCTGTGCAATTTGATCTTGATATGCACTTCCCGTTTTTTTTGTTTTTTTTTCTATAAAATGACTTTGTCATTGTCTCGGACTGATAAAACTGTGTCCTTATGACTCATTTGCCAAACAATCCTTTGTTTTAAAGTTCCTCAGAAAGACGACTTTTGAAAACATTGTAGAAAAAAGGAAGATACGCTAATAACCAGCATTTTCTCCTTGTCCCACAATGTTTTTCTACACTCTCTGAGGCAGATCCCGTCACTTGAGCCTCGTTTGTCGTCTGCGGATACTCTAAATTTGAACGAATCAAAAATTTTGTCGGCTGGTAAAGAGATTACTTTGGAGCCTTGTGTAATCCAGGGTTCACGAGTTCGAAATCCTGCCAAACCTTTCACGAGATGAAACAAGGAACAAGTGAAGAATATTGTACGAAGAACTGGTAAAATGAAGGAACGCGTGGCGTAGCTGCATAATTATAATTCTTTCTGTAGATATAGCACAAAGACTGGACAGACAGGTCCGACTTATTTGGTATAGTAGGTGTTAGTTAAATTACCCGTGTATAAAAAGAACTTAATTCTATTATCTTGAGTATTACAGTCGGTCATTTTGGCTTATTTGAATGTTTAAGACATAGCTGATTTTTGTTTTTGCGGTGAAAGATCAAAACTTATTTCATCCAGTGAACATCATCAGTACTATTTTCACGAGTGGGGCAGCCACGAGTGAAAACATTACAGATGATGTTCAAGAAATAAAATAAAATTTGATCTTTCACTGAGGAAAAAGAAATTATTTACTGCTTCTTACCCCTTGGGACTTTAATTAAAATCCAGCGCAGTTGTTTTCGTTAATTCCCCGTGGCATACCCCCCCCCCCCCCCTTCACATAACAACGCATTACAGTATTACGTACAACGCGAGAAATGTAGGGTAAATGCATGTAAATTACGTCATATTTCCGTCTGGTTGAATTGCACGCGCTGTTTACCTAGTACGCGTGAATTACTGTCTCTTTGTCCTCAATTGAAGAGTTACGGAAACATTTACGGTAAATTTCACTGGTCGTAACCATGAATTATCAAACCTTATAATCCACCATTATTTCCTGATATATAAACCACCGAAAAGCATGAAATAATACACAATAAGTTTGTGCTTTAGATTAAAGTACTGAAAGTACTGACAGACTAGTGAATTTGATTGATTGATTGTTTGTATGGTGTTTAACCGTGTTTTCAACGTTATTTCAGTTATGTAGTGATGGCCAGTGCCCATGCTTTCCTGGTGTTTCTTTTACCAGTACTCCGCACAATATTCTTTACAAGCCACTGCCTGCTTTCCCAAGTAATCATCGTCGAAACGTGAGAGAGAAATTTATCCTATCGCAATAACTATCATCAATCCTCAGAAAGAAATTTGCCTAGTTTGGGATCGAACCAGCGGCCTCCTGTTCTCAAGACCTGTACGCTACCGGCTGAGCTGCTGGTGCTATGCGTGCTATTGGTTAACTATAATCCAGTTTAAGTTTAAGTTGAATATTGCTATTTCAGAGTTACATTTTGGAGAAAATATATCCTCTAATCGGACAGTGTAGATCCAAGGTCAGACTGCACGCTCTGTGCATTCTGATCTTAATCCACATTGTCCGCAGAAGGTCATTGAGTCGCAGTAGTGCTAGTAAAAGAAACTGTAGGAAAGCATGGATAGGTGCTCTGGCCGCCGCAATATCACTGAAATGTTGAAAAAGGTGTTAAACACCATGCAATCAATTAGTCAATATCCAATAACACAAGATGTAGTTACATGTTTCTATTTAACTCCCTTGACAAAACGAAAAATTTTACACTTGTTCAAATTCAAAGCTTTTGTAGACCATAAATTAGATGTAGTTCAACTGATGAAACGTTAATATAGCTGGAGTTTGCAACAAGTTACCTAGGTGTATCTATTAATAGATTCCATTCGTAATGTTACAGTTGTGTAGGAATAAGTGATTCTCTGCTTTGCATAGGGCACTCAATTTACATATAAGCAAAGATCTTGTACCTTATAAATGACATCTTGTTCAGTTTATTACTTTGTAAGTCGACATGTTCGAATTGGAGAGGTAGAGATTTAGTGTTTTTTGTCAAAATTGTCATATATAACAGAATTAAGATTTCTAACAAAAAGGAGTATTTTCTGTGAGGCAGTATTTGGCAAATGTGAGGTTTTTTGTTTGCATTGACTCTAGGTCAGTCATGATGTCTATAGACCAGCTTCGCTAGTCAAAAATCTCAAATTTTGCGATCCGTCATAATCATAAAAACACTCTTCCACTGCGAAAACGTCATTTGCTTAACACTTAGGCTGTTAGGCACGATTCGAGGCGCTTTTGCGGACAGTGTAGATCAACATCAGACTGCACAAAACGTGCAGTCTGATCTTGGATCTGCATTGTCCGGTACGTTATTTTTTCCGGAGAAATACAGCATTTGGTTAAACAAAACCTCATTTCAGTGTGAACTACTTTGTAACATATTATTAGAGTTGAACCAGCTAATTGAAATTGAATCTAACATTCGTTTTAATCATCATTTTTAATTATCTATGCATGGAACAATCATATTTAGTTACCTCCAATTAGTTCAGACGCAGTCTCATGGGTGGAAAACAGTTGTTTCATCCTGTGATATAAGAACCCGAAATTAATTAAGTCAAAGTTCTTTAATTGACGTTTAATATCATAGACCATGTTATTAAAGCCCTACTTCTGATTAGGCGTAAATCCCCTGTGACAGTCAATATTAATCAAACACAGACATTTCTGGAAATATTCTGATTCATTCGATGAAAAGGACTAATGACTTCCTATAATAAATAATTTCTGAGGCAAGATCTACATCTTTATCAATAAATGAACCATGCTCTGTGAAAAGGGGACTTAATGCTTCTGCGAAATGTATCGACTCGGGTCAGCCTGCGCAGTCCGCGCAGGCTGACCTGGGCCGAAACTTTTCGCTATTGGTCAATTTTCTGCATGTCCAATGGTACGGTCGGTTGTTAGACAAAATGGATCCATAATTATGCGATGACTTGCTTAATAGAATGCATTATGGAGATGAATTAAGCCCCCTTTGCCAGAGCATGGCACATTGATAATTTTTAAGGCAAGATCTACATCATTATCAATTGTAAGGGTTTCTTTAGGCAGCTGCAGAGTTTCTGCTTAGAACTTTTGAATTCAAGGAATGAGGTCAGTAAGTGAGCTTTCGCCGTAATATAACTGAAATACTCTTGAAAATGGCGTAAAACCGGATTGGATTCAAATTATTACTTTAACCCTTTACAATACGACAAAATTTAGGACCAGACCAAATCTGCAGACTACAAATTAAATTCAAGTGCTTATCTATGGCTTTATTACGGTAGAAAACATTTTTGTTACCAGCATTTCCTCCTTTTTCCGCAGTGTTTTCAGAAGGCTTTTCCACAGGGTCGTTAAAAGGCGACATTGTGTGATAAAGGGTTAAATCAGCATCACGTGTTTCTGGGTTTGTTTATGAGCCATACCCTGTGAAAAGGGAGATTAATGGATCTGCAAAAAGTATCGACTGAGGTCAGTCCGCGCAGGCTGACCTGAATCGAAATATTTTGCTATTCATCAATTTTCTGCATGTCAAAGGATCAGTTTACCCTAACGATTCACTTGGTTGTTTGACAAACTGGGTTTAATGGATCATGAATGATGTGATGACTTGCTTGGTATGACGAACCAGAGAGATGCATTTAGCTTCTTTTTGCCATAGAATGGATCATACTTTTGTGGGGCTTCTTTCAGATGATGTTGTTAGGACCAGAAAGTTCGAAAGAAAGAAGAGTAATTGAGACAAGCCAGACATATATGCCGAATGGGCAGTACACATTCATTAAAGGGAGGCAATTATGACAGCCATAACAAGCTTCACGTGACTAATTGTTGCAATAGGGCCGTAAAGAGTCGTGGTCAAATTTGACTTAATGTACATAGCCTGAAAGGATCTGTGAATGTAGATAAGAGGTTGAAAGATCGACAGTTTATTTAGGTTACACATCAAATTACATCAATATTTTTACTGTTTGATCCCGCTTCCATAACATACTGCCATACACAATAGGAGACCGAGTCTCCCTTGGTGCGTTCGTAATATACTATGGTACAGCCATACGATCATGATAATCTTTTCGTTAATATTATTATGCGCTGATAATACGACAACACTAACACTTGTTTTGTGAAAGATTTCTCACGAAGTCATACAAGTTTCGGAGAGTTTGATTTTCACGTGTGCCTATATGATCGATATCGTGCCCATGATATTTTTTAAAAGCCCATTGAGATTTGCACGACACAAATGAGCGGATATGTACAGCCGTTTATACAATGCATCCCTTTACTAAATATTTACTTTAAACACTGTCAAGCAATTAGTACAGTTGTTGAAACAGAATAGAAGGAAGATCTTCCAATAACAACGAAACTTGATGTTTACACCTTTTAAACATGCAATCAAAAAGCAAAACTTATAATAACGTTTTGAAATCTATAATACAATTCATTTCGTAAACATGAAAGGCTCTGTAAGACGAGTCTGTGAAAGAATTGGGGTCAGTTACTGAAAGAAAGTGTCGTTTTACAGGAACTTACTTAATTTTCCCTAAATTCCCCGTAACAAACGGTATAAATCTTTATTAAGAACAGTCACCTGAATTTTTACGCATGCGTATACTTATCGCATATTCCAACGAAGTAATCCGATATATAAAGCTAAATACACTTCTTTAACCGATCATCTCGCTCCGTTCACATAAATATACAATTGATAAAACGGGGGAGTGGGGGGGGGGGGATTACATGTCAGCCTAGATCATTTCGAATAGTATGCAAAAACATCAGCTGTTTCTACAAACAGACGTTGAGTATGAGTACACACATTTATCATAGAAAAAGCAAGATGCATAGATTTACCTGTCCGAGTAAATAGGTAGAACTGGTATTTGTCAAGTTATTTGTATAGGCATTGATCAAATATTTACGACGTTTTCAGCTAGTGATTCAGTTGACTGTTGAGCAAATGATATCAAATAGCCTTAGATAAAAACACATTTTGTGATCCATTGTATGTTTCATGCCCCTCACCTCTGTGCTTCAGAGCCTGTTGTTAATCATAGTATATGATTTTGTCGGAATTTACTGCTTATGAAATCTATTTAGAGTTTTATATATACTCGTTTTATACTTTAAGGCCAAATGATTTTACCGCAAAAAAGACGAAAGATCATCGCCGTTAAACTTACTGTATTGATACGTTAAAGACAATGGATCGTTCAACGTGGCAAAAGCCAATCACGCTTGTTTGATCATGAGACGAATACAGGTGCTCGCAAGGGGTACCTGCTATATTTTTGTAACAAGATTGCTTTTCTTTACGTTTGAGAATCCTTTTTCACCCACAAGCAAACTTTTCTGGCGTTTTCTGATATAATCATGTTATCGTCAGAAGATAGTGTTATTGACGAAAGGAACAAAGCCACACACACACGCAAAAAGAAAACAAAATATTGTCAGCCTAAGTATTTTGAGAGTGATAATCACGGACGGGTTCGGCTATAGAAATAGAAGACAGCAGATTTTTGTGCATTTTTACTGATCACTTTATGTATAGTCTAATCCTCGCCAACATAACTGTCATACACATTGTACATCAAACATCACAGAGTTCTAGAGTATAATACAGATAGAACATTACACCAGCCTGCATTTCAGTGTGGTCGATCAGGTCGAGCTGGTGTGTAAGGAGGTGCGTATTGAATGAGACCCCGGGTCAAATCCGATGCGAACCTCATTGCATACACATCGAGACAAAAATGATTAGGTGAAAAAGGAAAGTAATCTAAGCAAATAGCAAAGGGTATTTATTTCTTCAAAACAAGGTCGAATGAAAGAATACAAGTTCACAATCAAGACTTAGATACTGTTACTATTCCATGCAACAACCTTTTTAACCCCAAACAATCTGAAAACAACATTGATTTAGTAGGAGGGATAACAGACATCAATTTCAATGCTGTATACAATGCATAAAAACAGTTACAAAGGAAATCGAAAAATCGCTAAATTTAAACACAAACCAAATATTTATACAATCGAGTGAAAATAGAATTCCATTTACGCTGGTCATTGTATCAGGTAATATTATAATGTCATCGTAACCCGACAAGTAAAATCGAATCGCGGTATACCGATGCCCATTGATACAAAAATTTCAGTTATCAGATGTTTATATATATATAAAAAAAAAGTTCAAGCCCTTATAATCTCAAGGTTTTTCCCACTAAAAGGTCTTAAAACATTGCGACAAGAGGTGAAATTGCTTAACTTTGGAAGCTTCAACCTATTCACATTTTTTTACAATAAAACTACAGCACTCAGACCTCGAGATAAGAGGGATTGATAGTATTCTAAATCCATTATTTTTCTTCCAAACCCTATGTTATGGGTACATATTAGAATTGTCTCGATGAGACGATTCTAATGAGTACCCATAACATAGGGTTTAGTGGAGAGAGATTAATATTTTCAATTTTGAAATCAAAATCACTCCCTCTATCTGGAGATCTGAAATTTTATTAAAATATACATAAACCCAATTAAGTGATGCGGCTTTGTTATAGGTCTAAATGTGCATTACAACGGTTTTGGAGACCACCATAACCCATCGTGTACAAACTGTGTCGCACAGACGAAGTGTAACTGTAACACAAAGCTATACGTAATAACTTTCCTACCATTTTTGTTTAAGTCCATCTCTTTAAATTTCTACAAATGATAATGTTTTGAGGTGCCAAGTAAAAATGTGAGAATAAAAAAAAAAGAGTTCAATACGTGATAAAAAATTTACAGATTGTGCAATTGTCATCGTCTACAACTGAAAAAAAAAAGTATTTACACGCCGAATACTAAATTTATTTACAAAGAAGGTAATAACTATATAATTGGCCGGATTAAAAACGTTTTCTACTTGACAAACTACAACTCTTGAATTACGAGCATCAAAACTAAGAGTAACAAACAATTCGGACGCAGGAGGCAAAACTAGCCTGGGTTCCAGATTGACCATTTTACCTTTTGTTTTATGTTACTTTATCAAAGATGACAAGGTACTAATTAGGGAAATGGTTAAGATTTATGTTGCCTAATATCTATGTAGATCGTGATTGTGAGGCCGCATAGGGAGTGATTAAGACATTGTCGGTATCTTAGCACAGGCTCGGGAAAATCGTGTATATAACTATATTTCATTTAAGTGGTTAAGCCAAATTACTTGCGAAAAGCAAACCTTATTTACTTTTTGAGTTGATTAATAAATGAGATATAATTTCATACAAACATACATTTCTCATCAAATGAATATGCAATTATTTTAGGTTGAGAATAAGTTGCTAATCAATGCGAAGTTTATTTTCTAACAGACAAACATTTACTTTTATATAATTTGAATTCTGCCTCTCCCCTGAAAGCAAATGTATATTTATTTTTATAAAGTTTTCTATGACATTACCAATAATAGCTAACATTCAGCTTATCTATTATCGAAGAGATATGTAATTTCATATGTGAATTCCGCACTACTCATGAAAAAAATGCATATTTATACCATGAAGTTTTCCGTGAAAATAAATGGCTTATCAGAGTTTTATTTCTAGTAAACACAATTTCCATAAGCAACGAGTTTTGCACTGAAAGAGGCGAATTTTAACACATTTGAACCCAGTTAATGCAGCCAAGCTTCTGTGGAAACAAAAAGGTCAATGATTTCTTTTTAACTCAGCTACGTAGTATAAAAGTCGTGCTACGACAATATACATGTAATTATGAATACATGTAGAAAATGGTAAACTGCAAATAGTTCGATGGGTATCTAAACAAAATACATAGATAATGCAGCATTAAACTGACAGTTTGTCTGACTTTTAACCAAATGATCCCAAGCTCTCACTTCCTTAGTAACCCTGCCAAGTGAAGATCATTGTGTTTTTTTCCAAACGAAGTAAATCAAGATCATGCTGCACAGGACGTGTAGTATGATGTTAGATCTACACTGTCCAACACAGTTAAATATTTCGAGCGGGAAAGAACTTTGAACTCGCGATATTTTTATCACATGACCTCTCTCTTTTCAGTATGATATAGCTATTATAAATTTTCTTATCTTACAGACGCTTAAGGTAAGATTATTCGACGTCATGTAGGAGCGTTATGTGATGTCCTTTATTAAAACATTGTATTGTTGTCCGCAGTTTCCAAGATTTCCAGATTTAAAGTCAAGTCATTAATTATATGTCAGAACTATTTTAAGCTCCGAGGTTAAACTTACGCCAAAGCAGTGAGTCGGTCTTATTCATGAATATGTAGATTTCTCGTAAACATCTACCGATTGTTCAAGTAATTCTGGGGATACAGTTATGTGATAGAAATAATCTGACATTCATTTACATTTGAGATAATTTTTTTATCAAACCCTCCAAAGGCTCACTTAGTAACATTTTTCTTGAAATCGATTCATAAAAAATTATCTCAATTTCCAGCTTATGTCAGATCCTATATGTCTTAACCAACAACTGGAAATCCCTTTTATCCATTCAGCTGTTTAATCCTTTAACACACTGTCGACTTTTAACGACCTTGAGAAAGAAGACTTTCGAAAACATTGTGGAAAAGGAGAAAATGCTGGTACCCAGCATTTTCTCCTTTTTCCACAATGTTTTCTATCCCATCAAAGACAAAAGTCAACATTTGAGCCACATTTGTTTTGCCGTCTGCAAATGCTTTCAACTTGGTTTAGTCTGAAAGTTTGTACTTTGGTAAATAGTTAAGGGTTAAAACTGTCCAACCGTTTTAATGTGTCGAACACCGTCTTCCGTAGTATGCAAACGAGATGACGAGATTATACAAATCTTTATATATAGTATGATTTAAACCTTACCCTGTCTAATTTTCATCGAAAAGTAACCACGAAAACATAAAGTTGAGTTTATTGGTATTAAGTAATGATTACATGTAGATGTATATCACTGAAATTAGTGCCAAAGATGCGGAGAGTTGAGACCAAGATCAGAACGCATGTATGTGCTGCGGTCGAAACATTGTTGTCAATGTATATTTTAGCTCATAATGGCAACCCATTGTGAAAAAAAGACGTCGACTAAAGAACTGTACACTTGACTAGATACAAACACTTCATTAAGAATTAAAATTTAAGCCATCCTCTTTGGAAAGGGTGTTTAATGCATTTGCAAAAAGGATCGACCGAGGTCAGCCTGCGTATTCCTCGCAGGCTGACCTAGGAGGAAATTTTTTACTGTTGGTCAATTTCTGCATGTTAAAGAACCCGTATACTTTATGGTTCAGGCGGTTGGTTGACAAAATGGATTTTATGGATCCATAATTATGTGAAGACTCGCTTGTTATCGTGCATCAATGATATATATCAAACTCCATTTTCAGAAAACATGACTCATTTGTATTTTGATTACATAATAAACAAATCATTCGTTTGCTTGTTGTTTCCATTTCAACTTTTTACGAGACAACAATATTTTAGACAGGTCCGTATTTAAAGAATTTGCAAACGATTAAATGAGCGTGGCTAAAATGGTGGGATTTGTCTTTGAATGGATAGCAAATATTCTGGTAAAGGGAGAAAAAAATCTGGCTACCAGCATTTTCTTCTTTCTCCCCAATCTTCTCAAAGGCCCACATCGTAAGGGCCTTTAAATTCGGAATGTTTGGAAAGTCGATTCGCTGTCTTCATTCTCTGTAATCCTATCTCAAACAACTTCTGTCGGACTTGTTGGAAGGGTGTTTCAACACGATGATCACACTTCACGTTTTCTGCAGCCTGATCACACCTATACTGTCCACAAAAGCACATTGATTCGTTTTTAGCATAAAACATAACCCCCGAAATCCGTGTATTCATGAACCCAACGAAGAAGGCTTTAAAAAAAAGATTGAGAGCAAAAGGAGAAAATGCTAGTTACCAATATTTCTTTCCTGTTTCTCCCATAACGTTTTTTTTTTTTTGTACCCGTTTTAAGACAATTTCTAGTACCTAAACCACATTAAATATCTTATGCTTTCAGTTTTGTGCGAATCTAAAAATTTGCTAAGAGTTAGGAACCGATATCTTCTCGAAATCTGCTCAGTACAGCACAACTATTGCTGGCTTTTTAAAGCAAAACTGAAATTACATAACTAGATGCAAATTTTAACACAGTGTCTTGTACATTGAAGATAAAAAAAAGACAAAAGCGAAATACAAATGAAATACAAATGAGCCATGCTCTGGCAAAATGGACCCTAATACATCTCCGTGATCCATGACACCAAGCAAGTCATCACATTATAATGGATCCATAAAATCCATTTTGTCTAAGAACCGACTGATTCAGGAACTACACTTGTCCTTTGATATGCAGAAACTGCACAGACTGCATAGGCTGACCTGTGTCGATAATTTTTGCAGATGCACGTAGCCCCCTTTTCACAGAGCATGACTCAAATATAGGTAGGTGTAACACTTTTAAATACTTTCCTTTCATGGCAGCTTTTAGGTGTAACACTTTTAAATACTTTCCTTTCATGGCAGCTTTTAGGTGTAACACTTTTAAATACTTTCCTTTCATGGCAGCTTTTAGGTGTAACACTTTTAAATACTTTCCTTTCATGGCAGCTTTTAGGCTGACGTCTTCTTCGGCGTTTTGTTGGATTCGTTCAAAGATGGTTGATTAAGTGATTAATTTAAAGAATTGTGTTTTACTCCGTTTTCAAAAACATTTCAGTCATATTACAGCGACAGCTCACTTACTCATATGATATATGAGTAAGTGAGCTGTCGCTGTAATATGAGACCCAGGACATATGATATGTTCTGGGTTTCACCTGTACTGGGCTGTGGTATTGACGTTTCTTGTCCCAGGATACTCCGACGTAAAACCACCGCTTAGAGTAAGAATCGAACACGCAGCCTCAAGGTTACGAATCCGACATCCTACCACTGAGCCAGTGAGCTAAGCAAGACCTGTCTTAGATGGACTTTGTCCGGTAAGATGAAAGAAATAAAAGAGAAGAGCAGAAGATTTCTTTTAGACTTCAATATCAAAATCATCATCCAGTTACTCTCAACTCTCCCTACCGTTAGCCTTCTAAGCGACACTAAATGCGCTTTTACGGACAGTGTAGATTAAGACTGGTCTGCGCAGAAAGTGCAATCTGACCTTGTATCTACACTGTTTGATACCGTTAGCATTTTCCAGCATACAGAGCGTTGAAAACCGCAACGTTTTTACTTTTATTTTTTTAATGTAATGTCTACCTGAATTATTTAGAGGTCTTAGGGTTTCTATAGGGCCATTCAAAGCATATATAGCTTTCTATTATTGTCCGAATAACAAGTACTGAAAATACGAATTAATCCAAGGCCTGTATTCACCAATCGTTCCGACTGCATTGTTAGTCTTATTCCAGTTTAGAAAGTAACGGAATTTCCGATCGGCTAAACTATTTGGTTTCAGCCATCAGAAATATCCCGAGAATCAGAATAAGAATGTTACTAAAAACGGTTTGTGAATGATACAGACCCAGGAAAAAAAAGAACATTTGGAAAGTTAAGAAAAAGATGTGGGAAAAGAAGAATTTTCTCATTCTCCAAACATAATTTCAAAAACCATCTTTCCCAAGATTGTTAAACTTTGAGTTGTTTCATACAAGGTAAATGATACCAATTTCTAAAATACATGCATTATTCAAAACAGTGATTAAAGCTTCGCATCCTGACAAACAGTTAAAGCTCTAAACCATTTCAGGGTCGTTCAAACATGGTCGAAGGTCCTTCACATGTAGAATTGGTCTCGTTTTAACGTAGTTCGATTACCTGTCGCTGAGCGCCAAGTTTCAATCTGAGAGAAATACAGTATTTTGAAGAGTTTTTAAAAAAGAAGATTGTTCCCTTCAAACAACTCGCTACACATGAGTGTTCTCAGTAAGAACTGTATTCCCGTTCTGACTTGTTTTAGTTTTCACAAGTTTCATTTTCATCCAACCAGGCTTTTTCTTCGGACAACAACCACAGAAAATACTCACAAAAGTATCTCTAAATTGGCGGGACATCGTACTGTACAACACGAAGTTAATGGCGTTGTTACACAAGGCCATAATGTCCAACAGGTCTCCTAAACGCATGTAAACATTCTGAAAAAAGTCTGTCAGCAAAAGACTAAGTATGGTCAAAATCCCTTGTGGAAGTTCTGTCAGCAAGAATAGCACGACAACAGCTAAAAGCATACCCGTTGTCCTATTATGCTCACCGTGTCTATCAGATTCTTCTCGCTTGCCCTGATTCTTTAAAGCCATTCGCTTTTTGTACGCTCTGTGCATGGCCGTTATAAGAAGAATTGTCAAAATGGTCAGCAATATACACGGGACAATTTTAAACAATATTGCTTGTATCATTTTGTTTAGTCTGTCAATGTGATCAAAGGCACCCCCGCTTCTGTAATCCACATTGTAATATTTTTCTTGAACGATAACTGTAACGTTTTGCTCTTCGACTGTCTTATTGTTGAAAGCTGTCTTATAGTCATTGATAATGATGTTCGGCACACACAAAATAATAACCGCGCCAACCGTTATAGCAACACATCTTCTTGCATTTTGAATCGTACAATACAAACTACCTTTCGTAGGGAACCAAATACATATAAACCGGAAAGACGCCAATGCAATTGTTAGCCAAATCGCACATGAATGACAGACTACGCTAAAATTAGCGTGAAATAACAAATAGATAATCCATCCAAAGCCGCGAGTTTCTGGAAAATTCAAGTCAGGATCTTTGAAGATGTAGAAGTGCATGGCGAAAGGGAAGTAATCCAGCATAGTGAAAAGATCTGCAACGGCCAGCCAGGTAAGTATCACATTTGTCGACGTTATCATGTTTTTTCGGGTAAGCACAACTATGTTTGCTATGTTTGCCAAGAAACCAAACAGACAAACACATACACTAACGTAGCCATGAACTTTTGCATATTTTACACTAAATATTTCTAGATTTGTCCTGCTTTGTACAACAGGGACAGTTTGTGTTATATTTTCAACCATAGAAGTAAACATATTTGTGTCGTTCAGACTTGTGTTTATAACGTATAGCGGACTCACTGTCATGCTGAACTGTATTTAGACTTCTTTTCTGTATGTTCAATTTCAAAGTCGTGTCATAAGTTTGAAATGTTATTTGAAAGGCATCACACTAAACATACAATAATAATAATGTTTGATAAACGTTTTTCCAGTGTTTGTTTCCAAGCCTGTGTATGTTGAAATCAGTCGCACGCCGTATCAATTGATAAATGAAAGTTTGTCCATGCAGATGATTTTTTGCACTTGTCAAAAGTTATTGATCCAATTGACAATCGCTAGAATTCGTCGGAATCTTGCCCTGCAAGTTTTCAATATACGTTTTTCTTTTTGTACAAGAGACACACTTAGCTAATTTTCTTTCACACAGAGCTCCATTTAATCTGTACTGAAGTACTTGAGTTTCCTCATAATTTCTTCCAGTATTTACTTAGTCCCATCTAGGAGCGCGTAAGGTTGATTAATATTGTGCGTGTCGACGGACTCTTGAATGGCAGTTTAAGAGATTTCTCTGAGAAGTATTTATTCACTGTCGCAGTATCTCAAGCAGTTTTCTCAGATATAGTTGTTCCACGGCAATTTGTTACGTCTTTTGTATGCCACTGATTTTATCATACTTCTTGGGAGAAACCCGAGACGTTGATCGGTGAATAAAGCAGCAAAGTCTGATTATTTCTTATCCAGGTCATTTTCATGGATGAATGCCCTTCCACAAGTTTAACTGTATCTGAAAAAAAAAAGAAGCAATAAATAAATTAATGAATAAATACAGGTAAAACACTTAGAAATTTCTTTAATCCCATAATAACCTCTGTTTCAAGTGTAATATAGTCCATTACAATTTTCCTACATACGCTGGAGATAAGATTTTATTATGTCATACAATCATAATCTCATGTCGTTTGCCAAAGGCTCGCTTAATAACATTTTTATAGACTCGTTAAATGAAATTTTATCTCAAACATTAATCTATGTCAAGACCTTTGTATATATAAAGCCTTTTCAGCCTTTAGAAAACGAAAAGCTTTTAGACTTGACCAATTTAAAACATGAAGAACTGGTTTAAATTCCAGATAAAGTGTTTGAATAATACGGGTTTGAACACTGAATAAATCTATATAGCATAAAATGTCGCAATTACGATCAAAATCGAAGCATAAACTTTAGGATTACAAATAATATTCATGAAATTATTTCAAACAAATATAGATGGTAATACATTTAGTTCATACTTATATCAGTCAAAAATAGTTTTTAATATTTATGCGCGTTCGTTGAACAAAAATTTTATCTAATCATGTTACACTTTGAAAACCATCGGTACGATATCGTTTGTGTTTAAGCATTTACGTTAATCTTTATGAATTAAATGTTTTCTCTTAATCCATTGCACAATCAGCTGTGAGCAATAAATCCAATGGTAGAGGACTGCAGCTTCCTAATTTTTAACTTTTTTAAACTATGTAGTTTTTTTCTTTTGTTAATTGTAGTGGAGAATCCATTGATAACAAAGCATTAATAAACTTATTTCACGAAAAAAATGTCAGGCTTAATACTGAATATAAAAAGAAATTTAGATCACAAGAAATAATAATGATAATAATAATAATAATAATAATAATAATACCGAAAATCAAGAAAAAACCTGAAGCCAAAGCAAAACTGTTTTAATGCCTTTCTATTCACTTTCTTCCGTGGAAAAACAGAATAATTTCAACAAGAGATTTACTGTTGCTGTAAGACATATAACGTCCGAAAGCTTACTCAACCATTCAGATTCTATCGAAACCATCCAACTAGTAAACGAAGTGAGGGAGTGTCACCATCCCCTTCACGTGAAGGTACCCTAACTGATTGAAAGCCACTAATTGTGCTAGAGAAAAATCAACGTCATATTTCTGAGCACTAGTCTCCCCTGGAGACATTTACCAATATTAGCGCCTCGCTTCTAACCCTACATCCCAATCTTGTTATCCTTTTGCCCCATCGATTTTGTTCAAGTGTTTGCCTATATCCAATTGGAACACTTCAAATTAGACAAATGTATGTTCGCAAAAAGGTCAATCGCATTCACTAAATTAAAAAAAAATAAATGACGTTGCAAATTTATTCTGAAAATGCACCCAGTAAACTCTAGTAGTTATTTTATTTCTGGGCAACGAGTTTGTTTCAGCTGACTCTAAACACGGCTTTCTGATAAGCGTAAGAGGCTGTTATTGAAGCCTTGATAAACAACATTGTTGTTTTCCTTACATAATTTACAAGTCCTTCAAAAATTAGCAAGAGCCCGGGCTCTTGTAAGTTCTTCGGTTTTTCCCCCTATTTTTTTCCTGACATTTAGTGCATCGTAACGGTGGCAAACACTTTTAACATTTCAAATAGGTAGCTTTATCATTTGTTGTAAAATATTTACTCTGTGAAAAATTTTGATGTTAAAAATTATAAGAAGAAATATGCTAAAGATAGTTTTTCTGCATTTCGCAACAAGAAAATACAGTACGGTCAGCCAAATATCTTAAAAGTGTTTACGAACACAACAAACAACTTCTCTTTCAATCTTTTTTAGAGAATACAAAATGGGGGAATGAAAAATAAAGAAAAAATACAAACACTTAAACTACGACGGATAAACTTTGCAACAAGCCTCCGCAATGAATATTTATAAAAAACAAAAAACGCTATATATGTTCATGCACAAAACAAAACAGTAGATCTAAATTTGTCCTCAATGATTATTCCTCACTTTGCCTGCATCATTTTAAAGACATCTGATTCATAAAGTATTTATTCCCTGTGTCAAGTATGTTCAGATAGAGGATGCTTCAAACGTACGGATGTTAACCCTTAAACTACTGAATAACTTTAAAGAAACTCTCAAGCCGATAGTAAATACCTGAAGTTGGCTCTTTCAAGGTTATTTTCCTGGGGGAAAATATCTCCATATCGGACAGTGTAGATCAAGATCAGACTGCACGTTCTGTGCAGTCTGATCTTGATCTACACTGTCCGCAAAAAGCCACCGAGTCGCGCTTAGCAGCCTAAGAGTTAGGATATCAGTACTTATTGGTAACTGTACCAAACTTGACCTATATACAACGGTTTGAGATTCTATATCCTCAGAACGGAATCTAAATGTAAGACGTCGATGGATCCAATAAACGAGCCCAGTTTATTCATCAACCTTAAGTGGTCTAAACTCGATTTAATTAAATCGGGCGATCTTTTCTGTTTCCCGACTTATATGTTTGCCCCGGCTTTCTTTATTGTCTCGGAGCTTGACAGTATCTTGAAAACACAAAGCGTCTTATCAAATTTATAGTCGCTGAACACAAATACCTCACCAAAGATTGACTTAGGCAATTACCGTACAAATTATGAGTATGTAAGCCAAGCTCTGTGAAAAAGGGTTTAATCATTTGCAAAAAGTATCCACCCAGGTCAGTATGCACACTCCGCGCAAGGTAAACTGGGGTAACCGTTTGCTTTTGGTCATTTTTTGCATTCACAGGACCAGTCTGCCTCATGCGGTTATTGGACGATAATTTGGATCCATAATTAAGAGATGACTTGTTTGGTATTATGCATAACGGGAATGTATTTTAACACCCCCCTTTTCACAGAGCATGGTACATCTACATTTAAAGTTGGACAGCTATCTTCAGGTTGACTTTACTTATCCCTTAAGCTACTAGAACTAATGAATGAAAAACTGCTGCTATGAATGAAACCCAAATATTGTGATTTCAGAACTCTTTCCGTTGGAAAAAAATTATTAATTTACATTCCCTGTATTTTTTAAGATATCGACCAAAACCATTCATTGGTTTTTAGATTAAACTATTTGTTTCATGTCATACTCGTAAGCATAACTTCTTTGGCATCATCAAAGAAAATAAAGTCATAGTTTATTTTTACTTCCGTTTGTGCACAGATGTACATTTTTGTCGACATCTGGATACAATGGAAGACTGGATAGCAAATTTTAAGAAAAATCAAGCTACATCGGTTCGAAAGCATCGATAATATTTATAAAGAGGCTATCACTGCCAGATTTACTAGCAAATTCCAACAAATATTAATAATTTTATAATAACAATTTTATACAAATATTGTTTTGGGAAATTAGCATATGAAATACCAGCATCCACAGAAATGCAAACATGCCTATATTGGCATAATTAAACAATTTGTTGAAGGACTTTAATTTTCACTAAAGTATTATATTATTTCAGGTGTTTATCTGCAGACGCAATTTTCTTAATCAAATAAATACTTTGATACAAATCGGGAATTTCCCAGTACACTTTTTATTAATAATTGATTTGAAACAATTAATGGATAATAATGACTAATCAACTGCAATTCGCATATAGCACGATAGCAAAGAGATTTCTTATACACTGCTATAATTAGGAGTTAATAAATATATCACTTCTGTCCTTATTCATAGTCCTGCCAGCCGGCATAAAAATGTATAGTATACAAAAATAACTGACATTTTCTTAATACCCAAACATTTTTTCCCTTCAAATTTGTTAAGGTAAAAGTACAGGTTAAGGGGTATACTCCGGAGTTATTCTATTCTATTCTTTCTATTCGTTCGACTCAAAATCGATCTGATAAAATTTGATGGATAATTGCAGGGTATGAATAAATTTAAGATCATATTTAACCTAATCTTTTAAGGTACAACATTTCTTGCGGGGGGGGGGGGGTGTGTGAAAGATAAGTTGTCAAATCTATTCAAATATAAGTCCATTCGATGAAAGCACTTGCTAATGAAATAACTGAAACAAGCATTTGTGCCCTAGATGGTTATCAGGATCATAGATCTGAAAAAAAAGTTATCGAAATCTACTATGAACAAAAGCGCACAAAATAAGCCACTCACTTAAGCAGTGGGTAAAAAATCTTTTAAAAGTTGATATGAGAGATCCATAAATATATGAAATTTACTCATTTCTACATCTCGGTACACATAGAGTATCTAAAATCTTGAAAATGTTTGACATTTATGAGCGATTTCATTTTGCACCTTTGAACGCTTAAAGGCACACTAGCGACTTTAAGTAAACAAATCGGGTTAAAAATGCAGACAAATATTTGTATTAGTATGAACATGTGTAACATTGCAATCTATCAAAGTTCAAGTCACCTGCAGAAAAACGTATTTAAGACTATAACAAAAATTGCCAGTTTTTTTTTTTGCCAGCGACTGGAACGTTGACAGACTGCACTGTAATACACTATCAGACTCCTACCGTCGATAACTTTGAATGGTATCAATCAAAATGTCTACAATATGACTTTCAAATTCTCTACATTTCGCAAGCATTTAGCCTTTAAACATGCCACGCTTGTGAAAAATATATACATACATTACGATTGACAATTCTATCATTTCATTCATGTCTATCACAATCTGGCGTCAGAAATCTTTACACGTTTATTGTTTGGCACAACTTTGGAAGAGTCCATATCCAATACCTACTCCCAAAAAAACAGGGAGAGACCAACTCAAAACAACATTATGGAGTTTATAAAAGTCTAGTAATATTTCTTTGTCTAACTGAAATAAAACCATAAACAAACCTCAAAATCTTGCATTACACTTCTAAATTGTTAAACTGAAACTTCTTAAAATACGGCGTTCACGAGAAAAACGTTTTTCGATTATCATCCTCACACTCAAATGATCGTCAAGACCAAGTTGAACGGTTTACTTCATCAGTTCATTTGGCAAATGAAAGTCCTGTAACATCAGCGTTTGAAGAGATGTGATAAATTTCATGAGAAGTGGGCATTATTCGATAGCCGGCAATAGGTAATCGACATGATTTTGTCCTAGAATGGTCTAATTAGAGTGTTCTCCGGAGGATTGATCCAGTCGTGTCCAACGCCAAGATAAACGAGAAAGAGCTATAGGAAGAAATTTAAGGACGTTAGCGTAGAATTCAACCTAAATAAATTGACTGTCTGCATCCATTTTCCCAACTAATTAATTTATTTAAGCTAGTTAATTAAAGCTTTGTTGTCAGTATCTGGTTAAGCTTCGATTCTTGGTGTACTTATGGAACACCATAATAAATGCCACATGCTCTGGCAAACGGAGGTTTAATGCATCTCCGTGAAGCATTATCCCAAGCAAGTCATCACTTTATTAGGGATCCATAAAATCCATTTGTTCAATCAACTGACTGAATCATGCCATGGTATAGTCCTTGGACATGCAGAAAATTTACGCATTGCAAAAAGTTTCAACCTATGTCTGCGCGGACTGTGCAGTCTTACGCAGGTCGATCCTTTTTGCAGGTGCATTAAATCCCCTACTCACAGAATATAGCTCATTTGTTTTCGTAGGTTAGAAGATCTATAAATTTGTCTGATAATGGTTTTTGTCACTTTTGAGCGTATGTGACAAATGTCACGACGATAGGTAACTTATCAATGTATTTCCCTATTTCCCTTGTCATGATTTCAGGAACAAGATAGCACACTGAGGAACAATACCACCTGACCATTGTCATCAGCGGGGATGTAGCCAGCCTTTCCTGACCATAATGCAACGTCTTCAGTACTTTGCTGATGGAGTGCCTGTTTAGAAGTCTACAGGTGTACACGTTTAGTATATATTTTTTCTATTTGTTGTATGTGTTGAGCACAGTTTTCAACATCAATATTTCAGTAACACCGTGGCGGCCAGTGTACCTATCGATGCTTTCCTAGAGGTCCTTTTACCAGTACTTCGCTCAATGTTCTTCCGAAGCCTCTGGTTGCTTACCTATATAACCATCGTGAAAACAACAATCAGGGGTGAGAGAGGAATGAATCCTGTAGAGATTACTATTATCAATTATCAATCTATTAAAAAACCGCCGAACTGGAAATTCGCAAGTATTGGTCCATTACGTCCGGCATTTTCGTTTACAACAGATATTTGTTAAATGCATGAATAAATTGTTGCTGCGATGAACATTTCTGAATGCTGTTGTACCACTTTGGCACTTAAACTATGTACCTGAGGAATAAACTATTCAGTGATTACAAATCTTCGATTGAGCAGTTACTGTTGCTGTTATTGTAGAAACACAACGCTTACATTCCAGCCACTTTGACTGATATTGTATCATTTCGAGCGGATAGAGGAGTTCTGTTTTTGCGTGTTTTCGTGAAAACAAGTTAGCTTACTTTCATTAGATCGAGAATTGTACAATAGGTATTGACAAATGTTTCATAGAAATTCGGACCGAAGATGCTTCCATTTCGTTTTTTCCTTTAGAACGAAAAACAACGACACCAAACTCTTTATTTCTGACGAAACATTTAACACTAACACAAAAAATCAGGTACAAAAAATAAAACGATTCGTTCAGCCGTCTGAAAGACTTTTCCTACCGGCTAGCCACATTGAACTTGGTCCAAAACGCTTTTTTTGTTTTGTTTCCCCTCTAATCTGTACCTCCTCTCAATCCTAAGATTGTAGTTCATTACGGATTTTTTTTTAAATTTATAATTACACTGATTTTTCGAAAAGGTTGATAAAGCTGTACATTTGAATATGTATAAAAGGTGCTGAACGAGTCTGCAACAATAATAAAGGCAAAGAAGGGCTATTTATTTTTTACACGCTGAATTGCAAACATCCGCAGGAATCTAAGAGCGAAAGAAATTGGAATCCAATTACACAGTGTTACAGAAATTCATGCCTGGCTACTGGATCTTGTTTCTTGCCAGAAAACCAGGTCATTTAGGCTCACTTTGACATTGTTTACAGTACAAAAGTGATCAATAGGTAATTACTGTCATTTACTTAGTAATTGTTATAATTAACACGAAGAAACCCAGAAATCTTTGGAACTGAAACACCGGTATCTTTTCTTGTCACGCTCTGACGTAAAGTAATGGCGTGTGTATCAAGTCCTGGTAATATTGACATGTTAAGTTTTACAATCGACTTTATGCTGTCACTTTACCAATAATAGCCTGATGACCTTTTCGTAAATCAATCTAGGTTATCTTAGGTGTGTAATTATAAACGAAAAATGTCGTTGTTGAGACTTCTTGTGACAAATAATTGTTCTTGAAAAAGTGAAAGGTATACGTTATTTATATTTAGAGAACAATGGATTTCAAAATACATACGCCTCCGACCATGGAATGTTAAATGCTACTGTGTGTTTGTGTCTGTCTGTAGCTAGTCGTAGCTAAAACTTATTACGTTCAGCTCCAAAACAAACAAACAAGCTTCTTAGCGGTTTAACATCTTCCTTTCGAAGAAAATATCGTTCAATTTATTTACTGTTCTTGTGGTTGAGTTTTTCCCCGGAGTTAATGGCCAGAAAATACATAGAAAATACTGGAGAAATACAGGAAAACACACGAACATCCATTGAACTCAGATAACAGCCCGATTAAAACAAACAAACAAACAAACAAACAAACAAACAAACATGCACATGATTTACTAAGACACCTTTGACTTCGAATAAGTCTCCTAGAGTAGGGCAGACAAAGCAACATATTCTTTGCTTTCCACAGTTAATGGGCATACTATTACACTGTGAAATGCGGTTCCAAATACGGTACGAGAAAATATTGATGCTGAACATCAATGGCGCCGCAAACTAGTTGTTTCTGTAACAGGGCACAATGCATTGGGTTATTTCCTAATACGCATCTCTTGCACAATCTTCGTAGAGGTCCAAGTGGTGATACTGTATTTAAACTCTGGGCCATCTGGTTTTTGACAAGATTTTTAAATTTCATATCATTGAAGGCTATTTGCAAACTTCTTATCCATGGACTGGGCCATTTCTTTATCCACAGGACATCATTTGGACACAATTGGTAGATAGAAATGTTAGAGCTGTTGCCTTTCTGATATTTGATAGAAGATTTTGAAAAGTGTGCAACAAATATGGCTATGCGCAAATTTGTGACATCTGGGTGGAGGGGAGCATATGGCAACTTTTGACCCGAAGGCCACCATTTGAACATACTAGTACTTGTGCTAAATCTGACACTCCAACACATATGTCTGGTATCATACAACACCTCTTTATTATAGATATAATAAAGACTTGAATGAAGTCCTTATATCTATATAGACTAGAGGGGTTGTATGATACCAGTCATGTTAGGCGCTCCAACATTGATTTACGGATGTTTCGGTAACAGACGAGTTCGGTAAATTGGACTTATAGAGTAAATTGATTGGATGTTTCGGTAACAAGGCAGTAATATAGTGCCGTGACGTTTTTCACACCCATGGCTTCTGTTTGTGCAAACGTTTTTTCTTTTAATTTGCAATTCTCACTCGTTTTCTGACGTAAATATATTTGTTGTTCTTTCCATGCTGTATAAATAAATACCTGAAATTAGTAAATTTTGATCACCATATCTTATTTTCGTTTTTCACCCATAGCTGATTCATGTAATGAATAATATACGGTCCCTGATAAAACCCAGCCCTAAGCTTGTACCCGTATTACTTAATCGTCCTACAGATAACAGACTCCAACTTTAAGCCAATCCTCAAGTTTTTTAAAAATGTTTTATTAAAAATGACGCTATTCTTGTCAACGTTTTCTGTGTGAAAAATAATTTCTTCCGGAAACAAATTGGTCAACTTCCAAACCAGCCATTTACCCTCAGAACACCTTTCACTCTTCTTGCCCTTGCGACCGATTCAGACAAAGATCAAACTGCAAAGCAAAAAAAAAACAGAGTATGATCGTTGGTTTACGCTGCCAGCTTTCCAGCTTTTCTAAGACATTATGAGGAAGGACAACTTTGCTTTGAAATAGCTAATATTAGACCAGGGATCGTATATTGTAATATATATATTGTTCTGTTTCTAAAATGAAAATAGCCTTTACTTTTTTCGATGCTCTAAGGGTTAAAAATATGGATAATTAACGTGAATTCAGAAATAAAGATAATACATTTGAAACATTGTGGCAAATGAAGAGAGGGAGTGAGAGATAGAGAGAGAGGCCTTGACAATAATGCTTTCGTGCATACTTCTTGTGATTTTGACCATGAACATTTGTGCCCATCTAAAAGATATCTGTTCTGTATTGTTCCTCTCCATTTTCCACACAGTTTTCAAATCTGGTCTGGTGCACAAAAATCGGCGTCTGCTGGTTTTAAAGTGCGTTCATCAATACAACACTGCATAAAAAAATCATATGCGTACTATTTGAGAGCGAAGGGAGTACTGTATATTGTATATAGACGCGTTTACAGCCTGTTTTCACACGTCCCATTGCCAACAAGATAGAGAAGTTTCCCGTAGATCTTAAAGATTAACCCCGGTTTATGAAAACCTGAAACACCATTGGACAAGAAGAAACTCGCAGATCAGACTGCATGTAAAAGTTATGGGGATTGGGCATGTTTAGATCGCACACTGCTCGTGCAGTTTGAAAAAAGTATTTGTCAAAAAAAGTCTTTGCTACTATCTATCTCTCGCGCTCACTCTCTTCTTTTGCCACAATATTTTTACCTGTATTACCTGTGTTTCTGAATTAAATTTAACTATCCATAATTTTAAATCTAAGAGCGTCGAATAAACCCAACGGTCATTTTCATTCTAGATGTAAAACCTATTTTTAGCAGTGTCAAGGTTTTCTTGTTCAGAATGTCTTGCAAAATTGACAAATGAAGATCAAAGATCAAACTCCGTGTTTGGTGTACTCTGATCTCGATCTGCACCGGCCGCAATGGCAACAGCAGTAATGACAGACGCTCTAAGGGTTAATGGCTGGTTTGGAAGTCTTTCAGTAAGAAAATATTTTCACATTGAAAGGATCATAAAGCATTGATTTAAAAAGAGATACAACGTGTTTCAAGTTTAGGACAGGGTGTTGTTATTCGTTACCTCAACTTTGATTCGGGTATCATTTTACGTACAGCATGACAGTAGAAACATAACAAAAATATTATGTCTTAAAGTGTGTGGAAGAAAAAAGAGAAACATTGAACGAATCAGAACCAAGACTTTATTTGGTGTGAAAAACGTCACGGTGCATTACCACTATATAATTACCTTGTTACCGAAACATCCAATCGATTTACTCTATAAGTCCAATTTACGGAACTCGTCTGTTACCGAAACATCTGTCACCCCCCCCCCCCCCCCCAACATTGACCTAGTTACAGTTAGCTGGTCTTAAAAACACGATCGCGGAAGGAAAACAATATTTCTACAATCCATACAATACTAGAACAAAAATATAAGTGGGGTCACAAGTACCACATAGGGTGCTCTAGGGTCAAAGAGCTTGAAAATGCCTCTTAAACTTTTCCAGCGTAAGATATTTAAAATGGTGGCTTCGAAAATTTGTGACAGATAATTTTTGATCACGTGAGTTATTATTCGAAATGCATTTTTCATTTTTCGAAAGGAAAATGTTGATATGTCTACGATCCGTGTTTTTATCCATCTAACAATGAAAGTGCAATATATAAAAACACACACAAAAAAAAAAATCCCCACAAATAACTAAAAAAGTTATTATGGACCCCGATCTGGTAATCAAAGTACAGTAGATATAGGAGGATGTTAAAACAAAGCATGGAACCAGTTCAATATGGCTGCCTCCATAGGCACTTTACAAAACCGAATAAAAATATAGTGCCGCGCCACAATGATGACGTACTTCACACGCGGAATACGTACGTACTGATTTGCGATTTGATTCGTCAAAATGTTACTCTATAATATTCATCCACCATTCGTAAAAACGAAGGCACTGGCCACTTTACCACTATTTCTTTTATTCCCTTTACCGTTATCTAATAAAATGTCTAAAACTGAAGAATTTTGTCTATGAAGGTGGTAGGTATGTAAAAACAGGAATATTATATAGTAGTAACTTTCCTAGTGCTTGTATTTACTTCTAGCTGCGTAAGAAAATTTTGACATCTCGCTCGACCTTCGGTCTAGCGCGGTATCAAATTTTCTCACGCAAGCACTAGTTAGAAAAGCTACTACAACATAATATTCTGTATGTATCTGACGAGCAAAAAACTATTTCCATCGCTGATGACGTCTTTGAAAACGGTTAGACTCCGCTAGCTCCCACAAATCTGGATAAAGCACACGTTTATACTAGCTACTTCCGTCATTTTACTGAAATACCTTAGTAAATCCTTAGAACCGGATCCAAAAAGTAGGTAAACGAATAGACATTTTTTTTTTTTTTATGTCATGAGAGATTTTTAGTTAAGTTCTTTGATACGGGCAAAAATGTGACGGATCTTAATTTGATGTATTTCAAGAGCCGGACTACAGAAACCACTTCAACGTTGTTGACGTCCTTACAGTTTAACTTGGCTAGCTTCCACAGATCAGGTGAACGTTCGTCAGACGGAACACGTGAACGGTCATCGAGTGTTACACCTAAAGTTTGTAACCTCATGACAGTATTACTATGATGAATTGACGGATGACAGGAGATTATCGGATTTTCGTTAATGCAATCGGCATTATTTTTCCCTGGGAGAGTCATGTAATCGGGGCGTAATTAGGCTGTGCCTTGAGGTGATTGCACTGTTAAATAGCTAATGCTGAGATTCAAGTGAGATTCAAGAGTCTTTCCTTCCGGTACAGACTTGGAAAACTAGGTACTGAAAGTGAGTGCTTGGCGATAATGGAGTAATTCGCAATGCGATAAATCATATATATCAGTTAATTGGAAGCACTGCTTTCAACGAACATGCTTTTGGGCAAAATGTTTAAGCATTTTTAATTGATGTTCACTAAGTTTTAACTCTCACCAGACGACAAAATTTTATCTAGTCCTTATTGAAAGTATTTGCAGAGAAGTGCTTTGAATCTGTCCAGTAATACATTTTGGTGTTCCCGATTCTTTTTCTCCCTCTCTCTCTTTGATTATTGGAATGTAGTGCTAATTTTCAGGTGATGTCTAAAATGATAATACAAAGCTTGTTAGAGGCTTCTTATATATCCGTATGTATCAAGCCAGAATGGATTTAGTTGTTCTATATCTGAAATCTGCATACTTTGAAATTGCCTCATACTATTTGCATTTTTACTAGCTTTTGCCATCAAATATGTTATTTCACTTTTATGATAAAATCGGCCTATCAGAGGATCGATCAAAAATTATGTAGACAGTAGCTGAATGCTACGTGTACCACAAGAAAAAACAAACAACACACACATTCTAAAACAGTAAATATGTGCTTGAAAAATACGTTTCCGCTAGCCCGACCATCCATTTATCTGACCATCTACTTCGTTATTAGCTTTGATCAAAATGTACGTCTAAAAATTAAAACTTACCTCCCACTCTTTTACACACGTATATTCGTCATTTCCAAGCGACTCTGTGCTTGTGAAAAAAAAAATACTACTCTATTTTTCATAAGAGCTGAACGTAAACACAGCTAATCTACAGGCAACAATAACCGACTACCAAAACTACATTAGATTTAAAAATCACAGTTTTCCCATGATTGTTAAGCACAATACATGTACTTTTGTGTCCAAATCCCTATTTGGTACTGAACGAAACAAGGACATCTGATTTTCAAATGGGGCGAGATAAAAATCTGTCTTCATAATGACTATATTTCTTGACCTGTCCACTTGATGATCAAAAATCACCAACCGGAGTGTATTAAGGCGTAAATCTCGTTTGCATTATTCCGGTGGCGTTCCCCTGGAGAATTCCGTTACGTCCGCATCATTGGGAGAATTCGGACCGTAAATGATGTAATTCAATGACACATTATAAAATTGTTGTATATCTGCTCTGAAAGGACCGTCTGAGGTGTAATCTGCTGTTTCACATTTTACAGTCAACTTTTTGACATGTCTTTAATCTAATCATATTTCATTTGTCTGTTAACAGGGAACTTGCTATGTTAATTTTGATTGTGTAATTAGCTCATTACACCATGATAATACGGTCGATTAATAAAGACGAGTGAAGGTTTCATGCAAGAGTCGATACGAAACATTATAGCAAAAGGATAAAATGCTCTCTATATCGTGCAATATCTTTTTGGGCAACAATGTATCATATGCATAAGTATGCATGCCGAGTACGATTCTGTTTGTTTCCATTCGTTTGCTTTTTAAGATATGCTTAGCTGTATACGGTATTATGTACTTATTATCGGGACTTTTTCAAAATACTGTCAGCGGAGAATGGTTTACTAACTTAACCTCTTGAAGCACTTCATTAAAAGCAATTGGTGTTAAAAGAGAAATTGTCCAACAGAGATTGTGCATGTATACATATGAGCATTAATTAAGCACCCCATATTTCCATGTTTAACACAATGCAATTGTCATTCATTTTATGGAAACCTAAGACTTGGTTATATATTGTTTAACGGAACACTCTGGACAGTGTGTCAATTCATCAACTACGGCTGCTAATTTTAGCTGTAATTTGTTGACAGTCAGAAAGGGACTTTGAAAAAGTAAAAAATGATCATGTCCGAAACTGTGGTCACAGAAACTAGATCAATGGTCTGACGCACACGAAAATTTCAAAAAACGTCCAGTGTTCATCCCTGAGCCAACAGCAATGGTGACATCAGTAGCTGGTGTATCCTCCCCTCGCATGGATAACTGCTTCAATCTTCCTCCTATTACTGGAAATCAAACGGTAGATTCGCATCAATGGAATCCTCTGCCATTCGTCAGGGAGTGGACCCAGGCCTTTTTATCTAGATTTTGGATAGGTGGATCTTTTGCTTGACCTTAACGCCCCAGATGGTCCCACAAATGCTTATTTGGGTTAAGATCAGGGCTTCTTATAAGCCAAGGTAATGTGTTAATTATTTGGGGCGGTGCTTGATTAGTGTTAATATATATATATTCTGTGTCCACTGGCGCATTCACCAAGACAGGTAACGCACTTTTTACCTCATAAGAAAGTCAATGACAACCGATTCATCCATTTACATTATATCTGTAAAAGACACAACGTTTGGACAGGAACAAACTCGAGTTTGTTTCCATATACCATATTTCGGCTCTAGTGTTTGTGTGAATAAACTCTCAATTCTTGAGTATTTCATTTAAGAAAGGATTATGTTATTATACTAAGATCCGTGTTACATAAATTGGGGATAGACAGATCGTTTGTTATAACAGTAAGGAAAGACAATGACAACATTATGGAAACACCGGCGTGGAGGAAGTAACGTCCTTTGTCATGAATTCCTTTGACTGAGAGAAAGTGAAATCAACTAGATTGTTGCCTTGACAGAGGAATTCTAGACACACCGTTATTGACTTCTTTTTGGTAAATTTGATACACAATACCCCTTTACGCGTCCACATGGTCTTAAAGACCGTTTCAGCTGAAAATGTAATGCTTTTTTTCTGGATGCGCTTGAACTAGCATATTCGTCTGCACTCGAACTATCGTATTCGTCGGTCTGACTATCAGACTATGGGCGTGTGCATAAATATCTTTATGTCGTTAACTACCATTTCAGTTTTCTCCGATGATTTATTGAAATTTCTGTAAGAGGCAATTTACAGATGTCTACTTCTACGCGTTGAAAAAAAAAAAATCATTTTCCTTTCAACTGTGATTTGTGTGTGTGTGTGTGTGTGTGTGTGTGTGTCTGATGCACGTTGGATTTGAGCATCTGTCTTCTGTATAACAGCGCTTGTCAATTGATCTGTATTTTACCCTTAGATTGCTGACCGCGGTTCATTGACCTTTTGCGGGCAGTGTAGATCAAGATCAAACTGCACAGAACGTGCAGTCTGATCTTGGATTTACACTAGATAAGGCGGTATTTTTCCTGACAATTAAGTTTGAAACAGCATTGTTTGGATTTTTACTAATGGTTTGAAAACTTCATTTCACTTATTTAACAGGATAAAGGTTAATTACTCTCTAAATAATTCGCGTTTCTTTTTTTCTCTCTTTAAACAAAACGATTGTTCTTTTCATTTCCAACTTTCCTAACTCAGTACAAACGGTCTTCGTTTCATGTAACACATTATTCGGATGTTTTCCTTCCTGAAATCTATTGCTCTTGAGTCTCGGTTGGTAGTGGGAGGCTATTTACTTTAAATGGAAAGTGCAGCTCTAATTCGAAAACCTTAATACTTAATACTGAATTCCTGAATCGTCTCTGTCAGTTAGACAAGTCTCGTAAAAGAATACAACATAAGGAATAGCTAGAGTACATATAACAAAGTTTTGGAATCCACCCTATTCAAAGCACTTGCAAACGACAAATAAAACGTGGACAGAATAACCAGAAATTACTTTGAAGGGGTTATCAGTATTTTGGGAAAAAGTAAAAATGCTGGTTACTAGCATTTTTACCTTTTCCCCATGTTTTCAAAAGCCTTCATTCTCGGAATTAAAAGTCTGCACGATACAGGGTAAAAATCCCACTATTTCACTTGCTGTCAAGATTTTCTTCTAATAAAGCAAGAAAGCCATAAAGTTGCAGGATAACTAGTGCTAAGTGTATGTAATGAACCTGATATGCAATAGCATCTATTGTATCCCGAGACTTCTATTCGACAACAATGTGAATGAGATCTTATTTTTGGCCGGTTCCTGCATTCAGTCTTTACTTTAGCATAAAGAAGGCAACCTACATGTGGAGAGAGGGATGGTCACGTATCGGAAGGTAATGGGAGATCAAAGAAGACAGATAAGGATGCCTTGCATGCAAGTTTCTTGGTGTTCAGCGGAGTGTTTACTGGACAAGTCGGTGATGAGCTACTTCTTCTCGTCCTAAGAAAAGTTGGTGTCATCCTTGTGTGTGTGTGTGTGGGGGGGGGGGGGGTCGTTCTCTTGAGACTTTCTAAGCGTTTTCTTTTGACTGCTCAGCCGAAAATGTCAAGAAGAGTGAAACGCCTTCTTTACCTATCGGAGGTCATTGGTGATTTCGAGAATATACATGCTTCTTGTCCAGTTCACGGCGATGGTTCCCTTTAAAGCTTGCCACTCTGGCCAACCGTTCCTGTTGTCTCACGTCCATGCCGATGTGTCAACGTCACATTGAAGGATAACATAATGTAAACAAATAACTGTAGTTTTTCTGTAGATTGGCATGATGGTGTAGATCAAAGTTAAGATTAGAAATTCTGTATAGTTTGACTCTTTTTACGCCACGTACATAAAAGTAAACGGCGGTGAAAGTGTAAATCTACGTTTAACAGTATAATTGATCAACATCTCATTCCATTCATTCACAAACGGGACTGCAATAGATTGACCAATTACTGTCTGTATAGGATTTATAAATCTATGCAGTAGCCTTTGCAAATTGCACAAAGGACAGACCTCAAAGGTAGAGATACTGTCTCAGTCACATTAAGAAAGCTTGGTAAATCAAGGAAAATCGTGTGCTTTTGCACTTACATGAGAATTCTTTTAAAACGTGGTTTTTTTTCCCTTCTTGACCGACGACCTCACATCAGCAAGAGAGTGGTTTTCTCATAATGATCTGTCAAAGTTTATCAAATACCCTGTGGATGCCAAGGTTTGACGAGCAGTGCGTGGGTGAGGTTTATTTATACCATGCGCTACTGTAAAAAAAAAAGATCGGGTTCCGTTATTACATTCCCTACAAGGAAATTAAATTCCCATTGAAATCAATTCCAAGACACCACTGCAAATCAAAGCAAGACAAAATTCAGAAATCAGCTGCGAATTTGTCTCTAGTGCGATTTCTGCAGCTTTAGGTTTGAAAGAAGTGGAAAAGCCACAATCCCAGAATTAATGACAGCCATTCCATTTTGAAGCGATACGTCAGTCTCTTTGTTCTGGTAGCCCTTTGGCAGTTCTTATCAACAATCTTTCTGTAGTTGCAACACTGGTCATCTGATTTGCTCAGGCGTTCCTTCTCGGCTAGAAGGAAACGTTTGTCCCGAAACTTAGAATAGATACTAATAGAATTAATCTAGATATTAGTTGGGGAAAAATGGAGAAAAAACGCATGAAGTTTTTTTTTTTAATTAGAATATCTTTTTACAAAAGCTTTTTTCCGGGAGGCCAACGTTGTGGCGTGAAGTTTTTCTAGTTTTTGAGGTGCAAGAACTTCTGATGTAAATTTTAGAGGCTTTATGAACCCAACTGCGGAAGATAATATTAGGACAAAATTTCAACTTCCGGTATGACGAAAAACCCTAAGTCATCAAGCTTTAGTAAAACCAATTAACTTAGATCAAAGAATTTAGCTCTATCCCTGATTATGTTATCGAAGATGAAACGAAAGACTTCGCGAGAGAGAACCAGGTTTGGTATGAATATAGAATCGGCATTTTAAAGTCTGTCGTGAACTTACTACAGCCCAAATCGTACTTATCTGTAGTTGAATCTTCTTTGTGGTAAAAAATGAAGATAAATGGGTAGTGTACATTTAGATAATTTAAATGGCACACATACAGTGACAGCGTTACGTATTTAATTGCTACATAGAACTTTTGGTGAATTTGATGACAGTATCTCTCATGATTTAAATACTCAGAATGGTTCTCCGTCGAATAAACATTTTGCCACACACTCCCGAGTTTTAACGACACTGAGTAAGAGAGATTTTGAAAACTTATGGGACAAGGACAAAATACTGAACCAGTCTCTTCTCCTTTTCCCACAATGTTTTGTCGATTCAGAGAGCATTTTGTCATTTTCTATCTTTCGAGCTACATTTAATTTTACATCTGCGAATACTTGCACACATAAAAAAAAAAATTAGTTGTCTGGTAAATAGTTAAGGAGAAACTATCATATCGGTGTTTATGAAACAAAGCAACTAAAATGGTCTTTTATCACATAACCTCCCCTGTTTTCAGTGTAATATAGCCCTTACAAAGTCTCTTATCATACACACGTTTTATATAACATTTTGTGACGTCATAAAGGAGTGTTAAGTGACTTCTTTTTTCAAAACATTGTATTCTTGCCCTTTATTTCCAAAAACAACGTCCGACATAAATTTCCCGGTCAATTCAACAGAGAAATTTAAGATTGTGGTAAATCTAAGGTTTGTATTGTTTTCAGATTAAACTCTTACCTTGCTAAATAAAGGAACTAAAACTTTGAAAACGATAGTTTAAACCCAAATTTTCCTATTTTAAAGAAGGTTTTAGAGGAAAGATATCTCCTTATCGGACAGTGTAGATCAAAGACTAGACTGCACGTTCTGTGCAGTCTGATCTTGATATACGCTGTCCGCAAAAGGTCAGTGAGTTGCGCTCAGGAGTCTAAGGTTTAAGAACAAGCCATTAATTATATGTTGGCTGCTTTGGAACTATTTTAAGCTCCGAATGTACACAAGTTTATATAAAGCATTGAGGCGGTCTCATTCACGAATATGTAAGTTTCTCATACAGATTTACCGATTTTCAAGTAATTCTAGAGATACAGTTATGTGATTAAAAGAATCTGACATTCGTTGGCGTTCGAAATAATTTTTTTTTTTTTTACTCGTCAAGAAAAAAAAAAAAGTGTTGTTAAGCTCGCCAAAGGCTCGTTTAACAACACTTTTCGGAGAGACTTGTGACAATTTGTTATCTTAAACGCCGACGTAAGTCAGGTCCAATATATAGATCGAACCAAAGTTGTTAGGAAAAAATCTTGAAATATTACGAAGGTTTGAAATCATGCTGAATATTCGACTTCCAACTGACGCAACACATGAAAAAAAGAATTCAAACGTAGTTGACTGACTGTTCAAGACAAGAATATCCGGTGGGTCTTCCGGATAAAACGCAATAGGATATTCTAAAATCTCTTCTCTCCAAAGGACTTGAATTCATCACAGCCGATAAAAGAGTCCTAGATAACGTTATCTACAAACTGCAAAAGCTCTAGAATAAGCCTTCCAAACAAGGCCATCTTTGAAAAATTCCCTTTTCATTTGTATGTTGAAACATGATATGCCATTCTATAGAACCGACCATAGGACATAATTTGCTATGAGGGCCATTCCCTTCTGGGCCACAGGAAATCCTCAGAAATTTTCTACATGGTTGTCTGCTCTTTTGATACCGTTAATATTTAACCCATAGGCTGCTTATCGCGACCCACGGACCTTTTGCGGACAGCGTAGATCAAGATCAGACTGCACAAAATGTGCAGTCTGATCTTTGATCTACACTGTCCGATAAAGAGATATCTTTAAACAGAAATACCCTTGAAACAGGAAAATTTAGGCTTATACTATCGGCTTGAAAGTTTCATTTCTTTTATTCAGCAGGATAAGGGTTAAGATAAAGAATCGAAATTCCACGGCTGCATCCTTGTTTCACGTAGAGCGCAAACGTTTTGATTATGGCTGCTTTACAGGTACGTGAATTATTGGCTAAAGTGGGACAATCTGTATAGGAAATTCTGAATACTAATTTGAAGAGTTTTGATAAGATCTACGATCCTAGCCGAGAAAATAAGGCGTTATCGCCCGTGGAAGCACTTATTTTATCGCAGTGACACTTCACAATTTTATCAGTGACGATAAAATTTACATTTGACTGATAATCAATAGGATCGGAGAAATCCAATGGCACAAGTTATTCCAAGATCTGCCATGTTACTGTAGCTTACATAGTATAAACCTGTACATAATTATCACCTATACTCAACCAAACTTCTGAAAGGTTATTTAAAGCTGTGATTCCGAAAAAAGTTATTTTTGCATCTCCGTCCAGAAAAGAGAATTGTCCTTTAAGCCGCGCTCTGGGAGAAGGGGGTTAATGTATCTACGTGACGCATTATACCGAGCAAATAATCTCACATTTATGGATCCATAAAATACAGTTTGTCTGAGACCTACTGATTCATGGGGTAAAAGATTCCTCGAACATTCAGAAAATTTACAAAAAAGCAAAGTTTCGATAGTTCGCAGTCCGCGTAGACTGTAGTAAGCCCACCTTTTCACAGCGTATGCCTAGTTTGTGTTTATCCTTTGCAGAATAGCCATCCAGTATAAAACCATACCTTATTGACTTGTTCACAACTAAGGAATCTCTTCAACGTTCATTCATCAAAACGTTGAAAATACATTTGAAATAAAATGATAATGTCTAACCCGTTGTTTCGCTTTTCGTGCGGATTTTTTTTTTGTGTGTGTGTGTCTTTCCTATTGGTAACAAAAAGAAAATTAGGCTGATAGACACCACACAGTCACAACCGGTTTTTCTTTTTTCTTTTTTTAATCATATATTTGCCTTATAATTACAAATTCAAGAATTTATCTTGCACATTCCAATTTCTTACATCCGATAACATGTCACAAAATGTTTTCATTTACCTGACTATCACATGGTCAAGTTTGCAAAAGAAACATGATTCGCCTGTTAGCAATTACCCTGAATGTGAGTTGATACAAACTGGTTCTAGGTTACATAGATATCTGTTGTTGGGTTTTTCCCTCTAACTTAGAGCTTATTCCTATATCTATTAGTGCTGACAAAATAAAATGGGTGCTTTCACTCAACCCTTAGGCTGGTAAGCGTGACTCACTGACCTTTGCGAACAATGTACATGTACGTCAAGACCAGGCTGCACAAAACGTGCAGTCTGATCTTTGATCTGTACTGTGAGATAAGGAAATATTTTTCTCCAAAAACTAAGTTTGAAATAGAATTATTCTCTGTGTGTGTGTGTTTGTTTGTTTGTTTGTTTTTTTTTAACCATCTGTTTGAAAGTTTCATTTAATTTATTTTGCAAAATAGGAGATAAAAAGGAGTTTAGAACTTTAAGGCTAGGAAAGCTAGACTTTTTTATTCGTATCGCATAGTGCAAATCAAAATTTCAGACTGTTCTATCCCCCCCCCTTTTTTTTTTTACCAATCTTCATTGTCTGCAAGAAGATCCGAAAGAAGCCTTTTGTTAAAATCACTTTTGTACAAAAAAGTCGTTTCATTAAATAAAGTGGTTCTAACAGCGTTTGACAATTCTTAAAGTTAAAATTCTCTTGGAATAAGAAACCCCGGTGCCAGGAATTAGATGTCAATGTGTTTTGTTACGAAATCTTAATTCATTCACCAGTACTATACAGAATGCAAGACTATTAGGGTAGCGAGAAAAGTAGAAAAGCCGGAAACTCGTGTCAAGTCATATGCACGCCATGGCGTTGTGACATGTGAACTCTTTATCTGACAATATAATTTTAGACTCGCCTATACTGAGAAAGTTTGCAGGCGACAGTTTAAATGTGAATACAATGACAGGGCTTGTGTTTAAAAGAGGCAGTAAAGATAGTGAGAAAAGGAAAGACTGCTGATTACCAATATTTTCTCCTTTTCTCACAATACTTTCAATGCTTTTTTTGTTTTTTTCAAGGTTGTAAATAACGGGATCTTTTGGTTAGGGCTTCGAATGGAAGGTCGTCTGTCACTGAAATCAACCTTCCTGTAATCAACCGGAAACCGGTACGTCAGCGACGTCTACTGGCAAATTGTAACATTCTAGATTCATTAACGTTTGATTGAAGGCTCAATATCGGAATTGAAATCTGTAAAAGAACCTTACATTCAGACAGTTTAGATAATTGCAATCGCAATACCGTGATTGTGACCAAGAAAAACTTAGTTAATGTCTGTATATTAAAGAAATAAAGTGAGAAAACGATATTGCACGCAACAGGAGGAAAACTTAGACTTTAAGTAAATATTTTTAAAAGTTGCTTCATTTCTTTTCTCCGAGTTACTTTTTTGTGACTGTTTTTCAGGAAACAGTTCTTACTTTTGTAAAAGAACATTTGTTCGGGGAGATTCATAATATCTTATACAGTTTGTACCTGTAATTTTTTTTTTTTTTTTTTCTGCCAGCACAAACCTTGTTATAATTTAAATTCACAATAATCTATAATGATTACAGTTTTGTTTGATATACAATGTTCAGTAATTTAAGTACTTACATGTTAAATGAAATAGGTCAAACTTTTTCGCAACATTTACATGATATGCTCTATATGACGTCCATTCTGGGCTATTGTGACGTCAAGCCTCTTTCGAAAGTTTGCTACCATCGATGCACACATTTCTGACGTTATTTTTCTCATCTCTCGACGAAGAGCTTGTTTCAACTCTCCAAAAGTGTTTTGTTTTGGCGAATATAAATTTTCTTTCAAGTGCCCCCGCAGGAAAAAAGTTGTAAGGATTAAGCTCCAGGGAATGAGGGGACCTTAACATTGTCAGTCCTGAAGGAGATGAAATTTTCCTCGAAAGTTTCATGAAGCCATGACAATATTAAATGTGCTGTCTGGTATGCTGCTCTATCCTGTTGGTACCAAATGCCTTTAACCTCTCTTCTTCTCTCTCTCCACCTCGCTCAAAAAGGAATGGTCTAGTCACACCACTGTAACTAAACGCCGCCCACACGGCCAACATGTAAGAGGATTTTCATAATTAATGTTACGTTTTTGCCCCAAATTCGACAATTGTGCAGCACCCTATTCAGCACATTCAGTATGGTCGTGGCTTCGTGAAACTTTCGAGGAAAACTTCATCTCCTTCAGTACTGACAATATTTGGCCCGCTCATTCCACGGAACTTAGTCCTTTGGACTTTTTTCCCGCGGGGACACTTGAAACAAATTGTATATTCACCTAAACCAAACATGATGCGAAAAATGACTCCCGAAATGAGAGCATCGGTGATAGCAAACTTTCGAAAGAGGCTTGACGTCGAAATAGCCCAAAATGGACGTCATATAGAGCATATCATGTAAATGTTGTGAAAAAGTTTAACCTATTTTATTTAATATGTAAGTATTTAAAGCAATGAACATTGTGTATCAAAGAAAACTGTAATTATTGTAGATTATTGTGATATAAATTAAAACAAGGTTTGTGCTGGCAAAAAAATATACAGATTGAAACTGTAGCAGATATTATGAACCCCTCTGTATTATTTTACAATCCGGCAATTCAAATTTAAAAAACATGCTCCATTTTATAGGTGTTTATCCGGGGAGTCCAAAACAAAATTGTCTTCAATATTTAGCTTGTAATATACTTGCAATGCCTTCAAAGAAATTGCTAAGTAGTTGCGTTTCTAAAAGATAAAGAATACGCCTCAAAAACTAAGATTTTTTCCTCGTCTTCAATGACGCTTCTCATACTAGGGTACTTACAAAATGCATAGGCAAAAAACACGCCATATTTCTTATTTGAATCTTACTTTTTTTTCCCCGAGAAATTCCTTACCATGGTAGTCACGGTACTGCCTTTGTCACATGACAAAGGCTTAACATGTTTTAAACACTCTCGAATAATACTTTGAACAGTGTCTCAGTAAGGCAAGCGCGCCGGTTTACAATCTTGCATCGCTAATTGCCAAAAGCTCTTCACACTCTTCCAATAATGATAGCACTTCAAAAGGTCTCCTTACCTATTCCCTTACACCAGACCACTTCTATATTGTTAAGCTTAAAGCATTCGTTTACTTTTCCCCCGATAGATTAACCAATTTAAAATAGTGCGAGTCTCATGAATAGCGTCACGGACATGCAGGTCTTAACTGACTAGTAAAAGGGAAAAAAAGATTGACTGGTGCATGAATGTACGACCAAAGACGGATTTACCATTTCATTAACATGTAAATAGACATCCTAATGATATGGGATGGTAGTAGTATAGGAGGGTAGACCTCGGACAGTGTCCGAGGTCTACCCTCCCATGGTCCGAGGTTTGCCCGCCTGGTCCGAGGTTTACCCGCCACGGGAGGGCAAACCTCGGACAAAAAATGCAAAAGACCGGTCAAAACTTCAAACCGGAAGTAGATGTGCGCTTTTTCTGCCCCCCCTCCAAAAATTGGATCTCGGGAGGGTAGCCTAGGGACAAAACCGGAAGTGGATGTCCGCCATCTTGGATTTGACCAGTGGGCGCCGCCATCTTGGATTTGACCAGTGGACGCCGCCATCTTGGATTTGACCTTTGGGTGTCGTCATCTTGGATTTGACCTTTTGTCCCTAGGCTCCTTTGTCCCGAAATAGACTGCCCCAGGGCAATCTATCTCGGGTAAATTGGATGTGGCACCGTCTTTAGGACTTAGCCAACTCTCTATCACCGTATTGGACTTAGTCTTTCTTCACGATATAGACTATATACTGTAATATGACTGAATTAGTCAGACAAGATTTATCTCCCTTTGTGCTCTACGAGACTTCCCCAGAAATCAAACATGACGTCATTTTTCCGAAATGTAACGGAATGTAACGAAAGTATGTTTACTGGGTTTTTCCCACCATTTCCCGGAAACCATTCCGTCTAGACTTATTCGACCCTAGTTTTAAAGGTCTTTTTTTCTCAACGATATGGCGCTATATGTCGAAAAAAGGAGGCAAAGAGGAGTTAAAGAGGAGTTAAGGAGGAGTGAAGAGGAGTGAAGAGGAGTTAAAGAGGAGTGAAGAGGAGGCAAAGAGGAGTTAAAGAGGAGTGAAGAGGAGTTAAAGAGGAGTGAAGAGGAGGCAAAGGGGAGTTAAAGAGGAGTGAAGAGGAGTCACCTCTCTACGCATATTGACAAGGCTGTCCCTATACTACCCTCCCGCGGCGGGCAGTATAGGGACAAGATGTCCGAAATGGGTCGAAAAAAAACATCAAGCCGGAGATGTGTGTTATAGATATTATTTTATTACGATCTAAATTGAAACAGCAAAAGACTCGAATAGAATGTCATTGGTTTAACTCTTTAAAATAGTAGTTAAATTCTGGTATGGTCGCTTTATCACTGTTTCCTGGTTATTGTCAATTGTCTCCACTGACGGCAAACCAAAATCATCGAGGACGGAATCCAAGAAATATTTGCGTTTGCTTATGGTATATTTCCAGGCTTCGTCTCTAGTGAAATTTCCCGTATTCATCAGATCGCTAACCTTTTTACTCATACTCTTGTATACCGGATCCTTCCTCATTGCATTAAACCACACTATCCTGCTCTGTAAGATGTTAACCAGTGCTTTTCGATAAGATGACCGTAAATCTTCGTATGCTTTGTGTCTTGCAGCCTTTATCCCTAGGCTGTTGTGTCGGGCAAGTTCAGAAACCGCTTCTTCAAAAGACTCCCGACATTGCTCAGTTGCCTCTTGTATGAGAATATCCCATGGGTTGTATTTTGTCGCTTGCTCGTCACTCTCTGATTCGTCACTCTCTGATTCGTCAGTGCCTTCGTAGGACTGTTCCTCGTCACTCTCTGATTCGTTACTCTCTGATTTGTCAGGGCTTTCGTAAGTCTGTTGCTCCATTTCCTCGTAATGTTCCATATCAGAATCTTGGTCCTGGTGGTGAACGTTTCTTTTATGACGCAGCATATTATCCCTCCGTTTAAACTGTTTAGCGCATATATTGCATGTGTTCATGTCGACGGTCTGTGTGACACTGATGAGGAGACGGAGAAGTCACCTCTAAAAATTCTTTTTGAGACAAAATGATTTTGGGAAAACGATTGTGAGTAAAACAGAGGTTTACTATCCACATAAACTTCGATTTTAACTTTTTGTGAGATTTAAAGTCAATTTTCCATCTCTGTTCTTTTCCAAGTTTTTGGGAAGGAATCAAAAACAGACGACTTTTGAAATCATTTCTTTATTCAAAGTTTTTTCCAAGTCTGAACTTTTCTTTGTCCAGATTTTCTGGGTTCTTGTTAATTGTCCAAGTCTTTTGGGAAGAAATCAAAACAGACGACTTTTGTTTTTGATTATTTCTTTATTCAAAAGTTTGAAACACTATAACATTTTTTAACAATCGTTAAATCATTCTAACATTTTTACAAATACATAAGTCATTCAAAGTTTTTAATAATCGTTAAAAAACACTATTAACATTTTTAACAGTTGTTAAAAACTTCTAACATTTTTACAAGACAATTTCTTTATTCAAGTTTTTTCTCTTTGTTCAAAGCTGAGCTTTTCTTTTGGGAAGGAATCAAAAACAAACGATCTTTTAAATTCGTTTGTTTATTCAAACTTTTCCCAAGTCTGAACTTTTTGGATACATTTTCTGCAAGACAGTTTTAACAATATTATTGTTAAAGTTTTTACAATATAGTTTTAACACAAAACAATTCTTACAAGGCGAATTCGCAGATGGCTTGATTTTTCCACTTGTCTTCATGTTCCACAATAACTTTATGCAATTGTTCATGACCTAAAGACAATAGAAATTTACTATCCGTCTCGCTATATTCCCATACTCCACTAAATGGAAAAACATGTTTTAAAGCATATTTTGAAATATCTTATGTTTTTTCTTACAGTTATTTATACCCTCAAAGTTTTATATCCGTAGGGGACAGTATCAGTATCGTTTACAATCACTCTTTTGGTATAGACAGAGCGAAACGTTTTTGACTGGGGTTCGCTGGTCACTGTTCTATCTTTATGCCTTCTGATTCTACAGTCATACTGAACTTTAATTTCTACCGTGCGATCCAAAGCACATTTTGAATAGGTGTCGAAATTCACCAGCTGATTTGTATTGTGATCCAAAGTAATTCCCTTGACTTTACATTTGCTTTTTTCTTTCCCATCTTTCGTCTTCATCTTATAAGCGTAATTCTTGGGGCCTAATCCTCTGAAATGAGTAATTCTACAATCAGGCTCTTCATCGGTCCATTTTCCTAGTCTACTGTTAATGATGGGAGGGTTCCACAATTCAGGATCATGAATGTACATACAACTATCTGTATCGAAATACAGAACTCTATCCTCCAACCTTTCAAGAACGCTGTACAGCTCCAATCTTGCATAAGCTGTTACGTAGGATGCTACAATAACATTGGCTGTTGCATGCGTTTCGACAAAGTCCATCTTCTCTTCATAGTTGACTAAGATGCATTCGCACTCATTGTCAAAGATTTCCACATGTTTCACCGTATATTTCGGGTCGGTAATCAACTCGAAATATTTAGACGGTTCTCTGATGTATTTCGTCTTGCTCATATTTTCACGCTGTGCTAATTTTCCCCAAAGACAGTTCAGCATAATCTTAGCAAATGATCTTTTGCCAGGGTTTTTTTGAATACGTTGGGGATCGAGACGAATCCCTTCGGCTTCCTCATACTCACGAATGAATTGGTCCTTTTCTGAATCTGTCTGACACCAGCCGGGATATCCACTGGCTTCTTGCTTGATTTTCAAGAAATTGTCCACATAGCCTTTAAAGAATTGGTCCGAAACAGAGTCGAAATGCCATATTTCATACACTTGTATTAACTGATACCCACAATCGAGAGCTTTGAACAGTTCGAATGTAACCCAAGTTCCAATCAAGACTCTCTCTTCTTTGTCATGATTACAAACGTTTGAACTTTCTTGTGCACATTTCATACAAAGTGGAAACATCATCTTGTTGTTACAGTGAACTGGAAGAACGGGATGAAACAAATCCGTCGGGGGTAGAACTTTACATTTAATGAGTCCTTCATACTGGCGAATATTCTTCATGTCAATACTCTCAGCAGTCAAGATTGTGGGATGACCTACAGGATAGAATTTATGTTTGCAGACGTAAGGATACAGAGAGCAAATGTCAATGTACTTGATTTCCTTCTCACTGTTTTCCTCAACATCATAGGCAATTTTTATGGCATTGCATCTGCCTCCAGCCAGGCCCTCTCTTGGCTCGATGGGGTCACAGTTCGGGTATAGCCTTTCAATAGTTTTTCTGTATTCTTTATCCTTCTTCATCTTGGCGTCGAATTCGTGCTCCCATATGGTCACGACGTTATATCCCATTCTTTTGAGGGTTTCTAGCCGTTCGATAGTACTGTCGTACAATTCAGCCATTGATTTTCCATTGATGGGGTTGATATATTTTCGATCCTTGAAACATGTCTGACAGCCATGAAATAAATCCCCGAGGAATTCATAGACAGTCTTTGAGTCGTGGTGAAATCCGTCTACACTATATCTTCCTATTCGGTATTCACCACCATTTCTAGCATGTTGAATATGAATCCCTTTTTCTCTAGCGATGCTTTGAACCCACCGTATTGCTTTCATAGAAAAACGACGTCTGATTGGGTCTTTGCATGATATGATGGCTATCTGATCTTTTGGTAAATAATCTTTTCGCCAAATCTTGTTACAGGCTCCAGCGATGGTAAACGATTCTGTGAATGGACAAATACCACTCTGTTCGATGAACAACTTTCTGAATTCACCACAACCTCGTCTTAGGATATCAACATCTGATCGACAGTACAGCTCCATCTCTTTTTGAAAATTGAATTCCTCACCATTTTGAACTTTGTCATTATACCAGACTATGAATTTTGATCGAGCCTCTTCAGACATTGAATTAGGTTTGTAATAAGACATATCCAAGTATGGACCGACGTAATCCCAAAACTCATCTGTATTTGCCCAGTGAGGAAAGTAGCCTTTTTTCATTTCTTGAAGTCCAAATGTGGTCGGAAATTTTGCCAGCCCAAAGTTCATGAAACTGAAGGAGTCGATCAAACTCACACCGTTCAGTTCTAACTTCAAAATATTATTTCCATTCATGGTTACTTCTGGTTCTTTCATTCCTACGTTGATAATATGATTGAGAATAAATTGGCCATCATACCCTTTGAGATTATGGGCAATAGCTATGACCCCTTTATGATGTTTTGTAAAGAGCCAGCTGCAAAATTGACTCAAAGTTTCTTTTCCTTGAAAAATAACTTCTCTTCCTTCTTTGAATTCACTGCATGTGGAACAATGAAAATCAAGTGGTTTATCGATACATTTAGCACAGGCTCGGTGTGCAATACAGTAATTTGGGATATGTACCCCTGTATCTTGCTGACATTCGAAATCAAAGAAAATGAACAAAGGTTTTTTGACTACAGAAGAACTCGTCTCATCGTCGCTGTCGTGCTTCATCTTACTTTGGTAAGGCTGAATAAAACAGCGATGAGAATAGTCAACGATTTTCTTGCAAAGGTGGCACTTTTTCTTTCCCTTACAGCGATGATTTTTCTTTCTATCAAAAATCTGGACTCCACATTTTGAACAAAGTTGCACTAATTCACAAATGGTTTTCTTCTCTTTGCCTTGAAGTGTTTTGTGATTTTTCAAGCATGCTGCACTGAAAAATCGTCTATGACACTTGTCGCAGACATACTCTTTTGATTCTGATGGACATTTTCCAGCACGGAAACAACCTTTACAGATCTTTTGGCAAGCATGGTCTTCCCGATTCTTATAACGTATGTCGCAGAACTCACAATAATAAGCACAATCAAGAAATCCTGTGATGGATTTGATGTAATCATAATGCTTTTGGTGAAAGTACAAATGTATGATTTTACTATCGTCTTTCACTTCTGGATGTTCAAATACTTTTTCCAATTTCGATAACTGTTGGTGAACTTTAATAACATAACCTTTTTCATACAAGAACTCTTGAATTTTTTTGTATTCTTCAAGACCTACAGGCTGTGTCGATGAAAGTCCAACTTCATTCATTAATTTTTCGGCTTCAGTCTTTTGAAGTGATCTGTTTGATCTTTTGATGAGATCCCATCTTCGGTTCCATTCTTGGGTGTTTTCACGTTCATGGTAACAAATCCCCACAACAACAGCTCTTGCAAAACATAGATGATCTTCATTGTTAATTTCAACAAGCGATTGTTTCTTCTTTGCGAAAACCTTTGAATCTAATAGATCTGTGGATGTAAGTCTTTTTCCACTACCACTTGGCGGTATCGTATATGTAATATCGAATGTCATGCGGCCATCGTTCAAGACGAATTCTTCATTCGATTGTAGAACTTTTTCAATTTCGTCCAACATCGTATGACTCTCCAACTCCTCCACATATAGAAAGGGAATATAAATTCCCATTTTCAATGAGGGGTGGTTGATGCTAATTCTAATCATATCCCTCGAATCAGCCTTTAACTTTTGAACGATTTGTTGGATAACATCATCGAATAATATGGTTAATTGTTGGGGCTGTAACTCTTCGAATTTCTTAAAAGACGCCTCCAGTACATAGGCTTCTGTTTTGAATTTTCTTGACTTCTTTTTTCCCACTTCTGTTAAGACGTATAGACTTCTCATATCCAAAGCGTTTTTCTCTGAAGAAGATTTGCCTTCACTTTCTTCTTTCAAAGATTTCTCGTCTTTCAAAAAGTTTTCCTTTGTTGAGGTTGACGTTGGGCATTTCTCATCGTTTTCTTCTTTCAAAGATTTTTCATCTTCGTTGGTTAGTCCTGAAAAGGACTGTTTCTCCTCTTTCAAAGATTTCTCGTCTTTCAAAAATTTCTCCTTTGTTGACGGTGAACATTTCTCATCATTTCCTTCTTTCAAAGATTTTTCATTTTCATTGGTTAGTCCTGAAAAGGACTGTTTCTCTTCTTTCAAAGATTTTTTATCGCTTTCAGCGTCACTTTCTTCTTCTTTCAATATTTTTCTCTTTTTGGGTGGAAATTTCTCATCGTCGCTTTCATCATTACTGCTACTGTCTGGGTAGACTAGGATTCTTTTTCTTTTCTTGGCCGGTAGTAATTTTTTCCTCTTTTTCGACATGGGTTGAATTGCCTCGCCGTCACTTGGGCTGTCCGAATATGGGACTAGCCTTTTAGACCCACGGGTTCTGTTCGACATGGCTTTATCTCTATCTGTAAGCATATCCACTTCCATGATTGATGATAAGTCAAACAATGACCCAGAACTCAAGAAATCCTGGCTTTTATATCTTTTTTCAGACCGAATGGGCATAAAAAGATGTTACAATTGACATTTTAATCATTCTTCGGAAAGAGTTCAAACAGAACAGTCGATAGAAAATGAGCGCGTTCGACCTACAAAACACAGCACCCTCCGAAACGAGGATGTATCTGTATGTTAACCCATACACGCACGATTATGCGATCACCAATGTTCCACCAAAGTATTATGGTGGTAACTATGTGGGATCATTTCCAACCTATCAACGTTTTGATGAAAAAGACGGTTACAGTATTACCAGAGTTTTTCTTAATCATGAGTGCAGACCACCGAGCCCAAGAAAGACACCGATATGCGTTTATTTCTCCGTGAATCGAGACACTCATAACGTCATTTTTTCACCATATCCAGAAGACGTTATTGGAATCGGAGATATGTTTCATGTTGGCGCTCTGAAATCATATTATGCCGTCGAGGACCCAGTTAGACATATAACGATTTTCGACGCGACTATCAGTGATATAGAAGTTTGTAGAGAACAGATAGAAAAACATACAGGCTATAAAACACCACAAACTCGTCTATTCAGCGAACTTCTTCAGATAGATCATCCTGTGAAGAAAATCTCTTCAGAGAAACATTCTTCAGAAAAGTTATCTGAAGAAAAGAAAATCGACAAGATTTCTTCACCACCTGAAGAAACCCAAAACGAAGAACAGAGGACCCAGAAAGCTTCAGCGATTGGAAACAACCAAATCAACAAGATTTCTTCACAAGCTGAAGAAAAGAAAATCAACGATAAAATCAGCGATAAGTCTTCAGCAATTGGTGATAATCAAATCAACGAACAGAGGGCTCAAAACAAGAAAACCTCTTCAGGGAAACTCAACAAGAAGTCCTCTTCAGGGAAAATCTCTTCAACGACTGGAGAGGGGAAAAGCAAGAAACATTCTTTAGGTTCTGAAGAAAAGAAAAGCAACAAGTCCTACTCAGTGATTTACAGGAGGAAAAGTAAGAAACTTTCTTCACAGTCTGAAGAAAAGAAAATCAACGATAAAATCAGCGATATTTTCTCAGTGAGTGGAGAGGGAAAAGCCAAGAAAGTACTATCAGTAAAAGCCTCTTCAGAAAAGAAAATCAACGATAAAATCAACAAGAGTTCTTCAGTAAAGCCTACTCGACGAGAAGGAAAGAAGATCTGTTCAGATATCGAGTTGAGACGCAAATGGAAATCCGACGTTGTGAAAAATAATGAAAAGAAACGCAAGAGTGAGTGTGAGCTTGACATCCCGAAGAAAAAAAGAAAATTGTGTCTGTAATTTTTAACAGAAAGAACTGTTTCAAACAGTGAGTTGTAATAATTATCTGACAATAAATAAAAGTTCTAACAGTTCATTGTAATGATTATCTGACAATAAATAAAAGTTTTAAACATATAGGACTTGACTTTGTTTGTTTGACAATTTGAAGAAGCAGACTTTCTAGGTCTTGGATAGGTCTGAATGACTAGGTCTGAAAAGGACAATTTGAAGAAGCAGACTTTCTTGGTATTGGATAGGGCCGAATGACTAGGTCTGAAAAGACTACAACTTCCTTCAAGTTTCCTTCACTGCCTTCCCGACCTTCCATCAGAGAACCCACAATACCTTGGTATTAGCAGTATTTGGACAAGGTTTACTAAATACTTCCAATTAGAAACTCAACATGGGAGAAAAAAGACTCACCATGGAGAACTGTTCTCGGACAACTCCGTCGTGGAAATGAAATGGGCTATAGAGAAATCGGCCGGCTTTTATAGCCTGGCAGGAGGATTGACCTACTTTGATACAGAATTAACAGAATTAAGAGCGCGACCATGGGCGAAAGCATGTAAGTAGAATATAATGTATATTATACCCTAGCTATATGAATATATCTATATGAATGTAGAAAAATGTAACGAACCCCACGATTGGCTAACGTTAATTCCCTTAAAAGAGCACGAACGTGAGCGGAAACATGTAGATAGAACATCGCTGTGATATTCTATCTATAATATCTATTAGAGAGAAAAAGACTAAGCCTATGATACTCTATCTACAATAGCTATGTGAATGCAGAAAGATGTAACGAAACTAACGATTGGATAACGTTAATTCCCCTAAAAGAGCGCGAACGTGAGCGGAAGCATATAGATAGAGCATCACGTTCACATAGAATATGATATTCTATCTATAATATCTATTATAGAAAAAGACTAAGTCTATGATCTACAATACCTAATCGAAGATAGAGAAAAAAGACCAAGTCCAACGCCTATAGAGAAAGAACACCTATCCAAAAACTAAGTCCTACAGTAATAGAGAAACATTAGTTTTCAGTCGTACAAAGACTAAGTTCAGCGAGACCCTCTGCCTGAACCAGCGTGAGATGTCTTATAGCCTATATCGTGGAAAAAAGACTAAGTCCAACGCTAGTAGAGCATTGATTAAGTCCTACAGAGATGAATAAAAGACGGAAAAAAGACTAAGTCCATCAGTCTGAGACCTTGGGACAGCCACAGCATGGGGACAACCTTGTCAATATGCGTAGAGAGGTGCCTCCTCTTCACTCCTCTTTGCCTCCTCTTCACTCCTCTTTACCTCCTCTTCACTCCTCTTTAACTCCTCCTTAACTCCTCTTTAACTCCTCTTCACTCCTCTTTACCTCCTCCTTAACTCCTCTTCACTCCTCCTTACCTCCTCTTTCGGGATATAGACCATATCGTGTAAAAAAGACTAAACCCAAACTGTGACGTTACATGATCGAATTCGGGCATTTTCGGCTTTTGTCGGGTATTTTCGGACATCTTGTCCCGAAACAGACCGACTAGGGAGGTCTATTTCGGGACATGGGATAACCTGTGACGTCATAGGGTGATCAACCAATCAGATTTCAGCACAGATCGCTAGGGGTCAAAAGGTCAAATCCAAGATGGCGGCACCCACTGGTCAAATCCAAGATGGCGGCGCCCATTGGTCAAATCCAAGATGGCAGCGCCCACTGGTCAAATCCAAGATGGCGGACATCCACTTCCGGTTTTGTCCCTAGGCTACCCTCCCGAGATCCAATTTTTGGAGGGGGGGCAGAAAAAGCGCACATCTACTTCCGGTTTGAAGTTTTGACCGGTCTTTTGCATTTTTTGTCCGAGGTTTGCCCTCCCGTGGCGGGTAAACCTCGGACCAGGCGGGCAAACCTCGGACCATGGGAGGGTAGACCTCGGACACTGTCCGAGGTCTACCCTCCTATACTACTGATGGTATACGGTCATTTTATCTCTCATAAATATGGTCGATCTCGTCACCTAGAGAAGAAAAGGAATCCATTCGAGGCAAGTCTGTAGATGTGATCTATTCATCATTAGGGCTATTCCTGATACAGTCTTGCAAGATATTAACCTATAATCACATAAATATTCGAACTGTCGGGCTTTTTACATTTCATGACATTTGCAAACAAAGATGAAAGAGAATCGAAAGGACTCAGAGGAATCTGGTCGCTCTCCCAGGATAAATGACATAAGGCATATGTGCACGTTTGATGGGAACTTGCACAACATTTGACTTTATGATCTATTTTTACCTTAACAAATATATTCTATGTTCTTGCCTAGATATATGAGTGAGTAAATGTATTTCTTTAAATCCTTTTTAGACCTTTGCTCTCTCTAGAATTCAAATAAGAATCGTCCTAAGCAAGTTTAAGCAGGATTAAGGGTCAGAATGAACATTAAATTTGACTTTTCGTCTTAATTTTGACCTCGGCTGATTCATTTTTTAACCCGTGTGATGTATGTTGAAAAACAACAAAATTAAAGTAAGATCAAGTCTGTGTAACGAAGAGACTTTTGTTCCAATATAACTCGGCCTCGTCGCGGAAATGTTGAAAACATGTTTACCAAGTTTCATCATCATTTGAGCAAGAAATGTCGTCTACAGTACGGTTAGTGTTGAGCATGGCAAAATTTACAGAATATGTGTACACAAACTTCAAAACTTATGCCCTTAAAGGAGTTATTGCTGGGTTAAATTAGAAATAGTTTTCATGCAAATTTGGTCACAGGCCTTTGAAAAAAAAAAAAGAAAAAAAAAGAAAAAAACGATTAGATGTTACTACACCGTTCTTTTTTTAAAATTTATTTATCTATTTATTTATTTACATATATTTAAGAGAATTAAAGAAATGTAATGTATTATATTAATTATCTCTTAATAATCGGTTCCCACCTTCCGAAAAGGAGGCAAGACAAAGAGGTCAGACGGACATGCAAAGGGCCATATAGGGATTTTTTTTTTCATAAATTTCTTTGTTTTCCTGAACGTAATGCTTATCGTTTTTATATAGCACACAATGTGTGAACTTTTGTAAATGAGCCAGATATTTCAAATGGATGCATATTTCGTTCGATAAATTCCATGTATTATTTCATGCTTTTCGGTAGTTTATCGAGAAATAATGGTGGATTATGGTTTGATATTTCATTTTTACGATCAGTGAAAATACCGATTTCATATTTTCTACTCTTCAATTGAAGGCGGAATTAGCAGGTCTAGTTCCCACGCACTAGTTACCTAGGTAAACAGCGCGTGCCATTCAAATAGAGGGAAATGTGACGTAATTTACGCTATATTTCTCGCACTTTAGGTAATATTGTAATGCGTTGTTATGTGAGTGGGTACGTCACGGGGAATTACCGAAAACAACTGTACTGGATTTTGATGAAAGTCCCAACAAAAAACGGGTTAGAAGCATTAAATAAATAGATTTTTTTTTTTTATGGTGAAAGATCGAAATTCATTTCATCGAGTGAACATCGTCGGTAATATTTTCACAAGTGGCTTCACTCTTGAAGATATTACCGATGATGTTCACTCGATGAAATAAAAAACAAATATCCTCTATATATCTGACGGTTTAAAACTCATGATATGTTTTCACTATCTAGACTTTACGATTTGCAGCTGAAATCGCGATGAAAGTACCCATGCCGCCGTAGAGTTAAGTCGAAAGTGTAAATGATTCCACTTTTAAAGGCGTTCACAACGGTTTCAATTCTATGAAACTGAAGGTGCTTTTAGATATTTGTGACCAAAAGGAGGCGAATTTGAAAAGATAGAACGTAAACAAAAAATTGAGCAATGGTCTTTGAAAAGGAGACTTAATGCATCTACGAAAAGTATCGATTCAGGTCAGCCTGCGCAGTCCTCGCAGGCTGACCTGTTCGGAAACTTTTCGCTATTTGTCAATTTTCTGTTTGTCCAAGGACCAGCCTACCTCATGATTGAGTTGGTTATTAAAAACTGGTTATTATGGATCCATAATTATGCGAAGTCTTAATATATGGAGATGTATTAAGCCCCATTTTGCCAGAGCGTGGCTTATTAATGTATTTCATTACAGAAATAAGAAAATTATGTCGACTTATCTTGCAGAGAAAATTGAATCAGACAGACATACATTCCTAGGTGAAAACTGAATTGTACAAACTTGCTGCTCCAGTCAGACGATGTATGTATAGCACTAGTTTTCCTGATAGGTATAAATTCGATCATTTTGAGATTTCATGCAGAGCCGTAGTCTAAAACTGTAAAGTACTAAAAAAGATCTATGAATCCATACTGTATATATATAATTTAATATCAATTGTTTTCATGAATATTGGCGAGTTCTGATTGGCTGAAAAAAAAATCATAGCTTCATGAAAAAAAAACACGTTGTGCCGGAACTACTTTAGCTGTCAAACTAATATAAACAAACATGTATACAATATTCCACTTTTTTTTTTTTTAAGAATTTTATAAAGAGTCCCAAGTTTATTAGTTAGCTTTTTTTTTTGCTCTGAATATCATTTTATGAAGAAAAAATAATAATATAACAGTTCAACAATAAAAGTTACGAGAGAAAAAATATCGTCTGCTACCGTCATGGCCGAATCGGGTTTTCGAACATTTGATATTGGCGAAATGGACGAAATACTAGGGGACACGGACTTTCTGGGTCCCGATTCAACCTAGAGGAAATGGCTCAGTTTGATTAATGGGTAATATCGTCAATTTTGGACTATCCATCATGAATTCCCACTGCAATATTCACCATGCTTCTACTCAGAGTGAAGGTTACACATTGCGGGTCCTACACACTGCCGTGTTCATTTACTTTCGTTTTATTGGTTGATTTTCAGGACACGTTAGTATTGGGGATCTGAAAACTGCTTCCCTATTGTATTCTTGCGCCATACAAATATGAGAGGAAGGAGCTTTGGAAACTCCAACGTTATATTTATAAATAAAGAAAATGAATGCAGTTTAAATAATTTACGTGGGATTATGTTGTCTGTAATATTAAATTATAAGGAATGAAGAGAATTTTTTTTCATGGAGGTATGATAAAGAAAACATAATCACACTGTATGAAACTGCTTCGCGGTTTCATACAGTGTGATTAGGTTTTCTTTTTCATACCTCCATGAAAAAAAAAAAAATGTTTTCATTCCTTAAGTAATTCACTTTGTCTGATAACCAATGGAATCATTAGGTAGAATGGTCCTTTGACGTGCAGAAAATTGATCAACAGCAAAACCTTTCGACTCAAGTTAGCCTGTATGGACTGCGCAGGCTGACATGGGTGATACTTTCTGGAGATTCATTAAACACCCTTTTCACAGAACATGACTGATATTTAATGCTAAAAGGAAAGAAAACTTCAAAGTACCTTACTATTTGTAAAGATTACGTTCGTTGCAAATCTGCCAGTTTCTTGATTGAGATCCACATGATTAGTAAAAAAAGAAAGAAAAAAAAAAAAATCCGAGAAATGGAGAGATTAATGGTGATTACAATTTTCTATTATTGTTCTCCGAACAAGATACTGTATTCGAAGAATCGGTCTTTGCTCATTCTCATTTAGTGTTTACAGAGAATATTCCATTACCATACTTGTCACTGTTATACAGGCCATTAACTTAAAGTATAAACAAGAAAAGATATTTCAAGGAAAGGGGCAATGTCTTCCTTAAAGAAACCATTTTGGGAAAAGGAGCTTGTACCAAGCAATTGCCCGTTTTCAAATATGTTTTAATAGCTCTTCACTATAGGTTATCCATTTTAATCCATCGATGAAGCAGATATTACAAATGATATAGGCGTTGAACATCATATCAGCAGGGTATTAAATGGCACCGACCTCAGAGATAATTAACGATCTGTCATGTGATACTCAGTTTCCATTAACCTGCGTCTATGAGGCATATCTTCGTATCAGAATAAGACTTATGGTTTTCTAGAATTACAACATGCATTGATAATCTCTCACTGTTAACCCCTTATCACAAAGTCCTGACTTTTGACCTCCCTGGAGAAGAAACCTTTTGAAAACATTGTAGGAAAAGGAGAAAATGCTGGTAACCAGCATTTTCTCCTTTTCCTACATTGCTTTCTGACCAGTCAAAGACAAATTTCCTCATTTGAGTCACATTTGAACTGTCGTCTGCAAATGCTTTCAGTTTGAACAAGTCTATATTTTTTTCGTGTGGTAATGAGTTAACACGTACCTCGAAATTCCTCTGTTTAAAAACAAAAAGATAAATCTAGTAGGGATAGTGTTTTTGCCATATTTCCTGCTTTGAATCTGAACTATTTTTTGTGCTCATAAAGAAAAATCTTGAAACTTTCTTATATATTCCCTGAAACATTATTCTCTTCTTCATTCAAAAAGCACTCATAAATTATTATCGATAGTTAAAAATCTAACAGAAAAATCACAAAACAGAGCTTCAACTCTGACCAGCAACTGAAAATTTAAGAAAGCTACCTAAATTCTGATATATGTTTTGTGTTTTCTTTTACCATAAAATAATTTCTAAAAAAAAAAAAACGGCATGTTTGACCTTGGCATTTTCAGTAAGGGCAAACTGCTCAGCTATTGCATTTCAACGTTGTTTTGCACAGAACATCTATCAAAGTATAAAACGATATTAATTATGATCAACGCTGTCCAATTAGCGACTAGAGAACTGCTAAAACCCTAAAATACACATAGTATTCTTGACCAGAACAACAACTAGCTTAAAACTTCATAACTTTCTCTTTGTGCAAGATACCTTTTTAGCTGCATTTTCGACTATATATCCTAGCAAGTGGCCAGTGATGATCCTATATCCTATATCGCTCACCTGAGTGAATGCAATGAATTTTAGGGAAAAATGCTCAACAGCAATGAATCATTCACAATCGCCCTAAAGTGAGGCTATTTTTAACCCCAGGGATACCATTGGAAAAAAAAAAAAAAACGCTTCTCCTAGAAGAAAAGCATAAAATTGGAACTACTTAAGGGTAATGTCATTGTCGTATTGTCATTAATCGGATGACTCCAATTTGGCCCTGGTATTTCGACGAGAACTGCTGTAAACGCAGGAGACCGCAACCTAAGATTAGTCAAAAAGGGCCAATTCCAATAAAATTTCCAAAACTGCGTCGAAACAGGTCACCCGTGAAAAACTCGTATTGCAGCAGCCGATCAGAGCGACTCATTTAGGTACTGGCCCTGTGTTATTGTATTGGCTCTGATTGTACCTTCTTTTATTGAGATATTAGCACTCATTCTTCATATAGGCTTTATCAAACTTGCAGTATATTGCCTTATATGTATTGGTTAATTCATAATGCTTTTTAATGACATGTAAAACATTTGGGAAACAGGAAGAACTGCTCCAAATAAACAAATGCTGTTTTAGCCATACGATTTGTTTCCGCTATCTTTTACAGAGACAGAAAAATATCTTGTTATGACATTAAACCTGGTTAACGCTTTATCGTCTAAAATAAATTTGTCAAATATAAGTAATCAACTTCATGTAAGGATGAAACATAAAAGCTAGGCATGGAGTTCTGAGAAATCGCCCCTCTAGTGAAAACTTTCTCTTTTTATAACATGTTTTTCAAATGTGGCAAGCTGAACGACTGAAGAAGTCGTCTCCAGGAGGTAAAGAATTAAATCATTCAAAGTTTATAAACTCGACCTCTTTCTATGGCTATAAACTCCTTAAGATTTTTATCTTATATGCTTGATTAAACCCTATGGACCAAAGAACACGTTGCACGTTTTGTGCGGTATAATTTTCATCCATGCAGCCCGCAAAATGCACCTGTTTCCGGCTATGGCGCTAAAAGGGTTTACCCTTTCCCACACAACCCCGACTCTTAACGACCCTGACGGAGGAGTCTTTTGACAACGAAAGAAGGTAATGTAAGACAATACTGGTAACTAGCATTTTCTGCTTTTCCCCACAATGTTTTGCACTCTTTCATAGACAAATCCCATTCTTTGAGCCACATTAATTTATCGTCTGCAAATGCTTTCAATTTGAACCAGTCTAAGACTTTGTCGTTTCTTTAAGAGTTAGGGATAAAAAAATCGACCAGTTTCTAGAACACCGGTAAACATATGTTGCTGTGATCGGTGGACAGCGTAAGAACATAACGCGTGTCTTTCTTTTACGAGCCAGGAGATGTAGGCTTTTCAAAAACATCATAGGGAAAGCTGCGAAAAGTATCGACCCAGGTCAGCCTGCGCAGGCTGACCTGGGCCAAAACTTTTCGGTATTGGTTAATTTTCTGTACGTCCAAAGATCAGTTTACCTCATGATTAAGCCAGTTGTTTAAAAAAAAAAAAAAAAAAGCGGCTATTATGGATCCATAATTATGTGATGGTTTGCTTGGTATAATGCAATAATGCATCATGGAGATGCATGAAGCCCCCATTTGCCTGATCATGGTTTTTTATATATATATATATATATTAAAATCAGTGTTGCACCCCCTGTGTTTTTTACGTGTTTAATTTTCTGGCGTGAATGATATGAAATGGGTTGGAAATTAGAATCTGGCTGCTGTATACAAGAACAAACAAGTCTGTTGTCTCTGAAATGGAATGAACTGAGGTATCCCTTAACCTCATGGCAGCAGCTACTGATCGAGCTGTTTCAACCTCTCGTGAGAGATGTGAGACAAAGACTGCAAGCTGTTTTGCATGCCCCGGGCGGAAGTACGCAATATTGCCTGATTTTGTGTGTCCATTCTCTGCAGGTCACTTTCAACCTGTCGTAAGTTTTGTTTCGACATTAAATTCTCTGTTTTAACCAAACTTAAACGCTTCTCGTTTTTCTTAAATTTGAAAGCAACATCTAGGCAAAAGATTCCCACTTACCATGAGGTCAAGGGATACCTCAGTTCAGTTCATTTTATGGGCAAGAGACGAGTCTGTTGGTGTATGCAGCAGCCGAATTTCAATTTCGACCCAATTTTATCTCATTCACGTCAGAAAATCAAACCCGGTAAAAAACACAGGGGGTGCAACACTAATTTTACTATATATGTATCTATATTAAATAGCTGCAGTTTATTGTAGTCTGCGCATTCTTTGTCCAAAATTGTGCCGCCTGGACGAAGTTAAAGCACTGATTTGTGGCAAGGTCTTATTGTACAAGGTGATGAGAGTTTCTTCTCTTGGAATCAATTTGCAAATATTAGGTTCGTGCTGTGATTCTTTATCGCATTTGATAAAGATGTCTACGATCAGACAATTTGAGTCTGACCATACCGGAAGCTAGTTCATAGTTCAATTTGGGAAGTAGGGATTGTAGATTGACATTATTCGACATTTTTAACTTGTCGTCTCTTCGAGAAAGTCAAGTTTTGAATGTAGATGTGTTACCGAAATTAGAATTCACAAAACGAATCAGATTCTTCCGTGTTTTCCCCAGATTTTTTATATACAAATCTAGGTGCACCTACTCTTCGGTGTATTGAAGGGTTATAGTGTTGGAATGACAACTGTTGACCCTCTGATGCGATATATTGGCAACCTCGGGGCTTTGCTATTTATTTCTGTCATACATATGATTGCTCTAAAATGGCTCCTCAACCGATTGGGCAGTATTCCACCTCAAACACAAATGACCTTGAAAAATGACAATGAGAAGAGACCATTTCTAGTTGTAGAACACGTTCCTTTGTTGGTCTCAAAGTACAAAAAAAAAAATTCACAAGAAATAACAAACGTGCCCCCCCCCCCCCTTTACTGCCTAAATCACCTAGTCAACACCGGAAACACATCTTGGACACCTTTTTACATTTTGTACAGCGGAAGTACTTGGTGTCGAATTCTTAAACGGGGCTAAGAAGTAGTTCAGCGTTGTGTTTCACATTATAGCCAACATGTACGTATGTCATGGTACGTACAGAAATTAATGTGAAGCCTTTGGCGATATAGCAACCTAATATGGAAAAGGCAAAACCTCATCAGGACCGACCTAATTATTTTGTGTTTTTAAAGATTGAAGACAGATTTAAAAAAACAAAAATCTCGAACAGTTTTTTTCAAATTCTAATAGATCGAGCATGTTGTAGATAATTTCAGTCGTTATCCGCAGAATTAGGGATATATGGGTGGAAACAGATAATTGGTACCTGTGATTGAAAACAAATATATATATAATTTATGACGTCATTATTTTCTAGAATGAAAAATTTCAGATACTTATACAGAAATAGAAGTTTAATACGCTGAAAGTACGCTGGGAGATATTCTGTACTCATTATACTGACGATGATTTTTAAGTAGTCATCAAATCGGTAGATGGAGATCATTTATGTCATTTTTTACTGATCAAGACAATGTGCGAAACATTGTGATACGTGTGATGCGTTGAGACCAACCGGAAGTCATACGAATTCTTAGCAATCCTCATCTAGATTAAGACTAAATTAATTTTCTAAAAATCTAAAAACGGTGTTACCGCATAACGAACATGCTCGTTATAGGCTTCGTCCGTAAGTCGCTGTCGCTCGTTACTGTACAAGAAGAAGGGTTGTGTGGTTTACGAAAGGACATAAGCAGCCATTTAACTCTTTCCCTCCCGAAAAAGTAGGTTCTATATTACTTTGTCATGATCTAGAAGTAAGTTGAAACTACAATTGATCTAGAAGTAAATTGAAACTACAACTGAATGTCATTGTAAAATATTATGTTGTTGTCTGATCTTGATCTACGCCGTCCTCAAAAGCTATGTAAGTCGCCATTGGCAGTTCAAGAGTTAATAATAAGAAGCTGGTATTTCTTATTATAGACAGATAATGAATACTGAAATCTGAGGCTATTCATTGCCTACCACGTGGCTTCTAAACCTTTAGTCATTAATCTGATAGTGCTTTACTCATTTCGAGCTGCAGACGACTTTTCGGTCAAATACAGACAATTTAAAAAAAGAAGAAGAAAATGAATAATAAAAGCTTCGCTGTAAAAGGCAAAAATTGTTCACATGGAACAGTATTATTTCTAAAAACATTATTTTTAGACCCATCGTATTAAACTATTATGATCGTTAATCATTCTGATTTTGGAATGATCTTTTTTACGAATAAGTCTGGTGTAAAATGTATAAGGGATATAACTACATGTATCTTCAACTAAGAGTTTTGTTATCGAAAATAAATTACCTAGAAGGAATATATACAGAATATAATGTTGCTGTAGGTTTTCTGGGGTCTGTATTTGTATTTGCTTCGAGCTGCGTGAAGTCAAGCGTGATGTGAAACTTCTCTCAGGCTTCGAGAAGCAATTACAAGGTCTAGGAAAGTTATTACAGGGTAATTATTACCTTTATTTTAAACCAACAAATTTTTAACAACAAACTGTCAAAGTTTTTTTTACAATTTTAATCGAAAGCAGTTAGAAATTAAGACAAATACTAATTCAGAGGCTGAAAACCTTTTTTTTTTTGTTGTTTTTTGGGATGGCGATAGAATGAAATTACGTAAAATATTGACCAACAAATCTTGAACCAAGCTTAAAGCAGTCCGCAAGCTGTAATCAGAGATCACCTAAGGGTAGTAATAAATGTGCTGCCATATAACAGGTGGTATTCTAAAGAAGGTTCCACTTAAATTTAAGAAAAAAATGCAGACTCAAACCAATGATCTACTGATGTAACGGATAGCTTAATACAGGCTGTCTTCTAGACAGGTTCGACTGCACAGACAAAATGTGGAAACACACATAAACACACGCAAATCTTCAAGATGGCTATTTATGATAAACATTCAAATGCGTTCGAGTTTGCGTTCTGTCATAAAACCTCTGCAAAGTCATGTCGTGTTTACTGGGCTTTTGAAAATACCGTTGGAAAAGGGGAAAATAGTGATACTTAGAATTTTCTCGTTTTAGCAACATTTTCCAGACAAATATTATCAATGGAGCAATATTAGAAATCGTCAGATGTTTGGCAAATGTTTTCGATGGAGGAGTCTATAATTTGTAAAGAGCAGATGCGTGCCTGACGGTACTGTCGGAAGTTCAGTTTTTTTTAAACTTCTCTTGCTGAAAAAAAAAAAAGGAATAAAGTCTGAATATGGCTGCTCTAGAGATTTTAGCGATTTCCTATTTGTCAGTGGTGGTTCCATTCGGGTCTTTCGTCATTTACGGTTATCAATCACGCTAGAATATTAACAGCACCGGATATCCTGTCGATCCGCGAAAATTGTCGAACAATACCGAGAAAATGGGAGTTCATTCTAGGAGAGGGGATGTTTTTTTACAAAAGAAGACTGCAAATAATGGAGAACTAATTGTGAAATCAGACCCCGTATTTACGTTCCCCGTAGTTTTAATGAGTAAGGACTTGTTTTTAACGACACGTGTTAAATGCGATTGGCAGAAACAATCAGTGTTTCGCAGTAGTGGCGCTGAAAGAATAGAAATTAGGAAAAAAAGGCATGACCAAATCTTTAACCCTATAGTACTGAAGTGTGATGTTACCTTGTTATTTCTTATATCTGCTCAAAAGAAGATTTTGATAATTCTTTTATAGAAATTTGATTCTTGATAAGATAAAATCATTAGCACAAGACCGTTTACTAAAGTGCGTGAGCGTTTGAGTGTGGAAGGGAGGATGAATCATATCGATTCCTGTACAATGTTGCAAAACGTGTGCGACCGGGACTTATGATCTAGCCGACCCCAAAATCGAATAAGCTGCACTGTATTCGTGCAAATCTCACTAGGGATCTCTGGTCATGGATTCGGTTATTTACGACGCAACAATGGACCATGTTGTTCGACATTTCGCGTCACATCTTGCAATATTGTGCTGCCATTCCATCACTGTAAAACACACCATGCTACTATTTCTAAATGCAATTTACGACTGCAGATTGTCTGCGTGTAAATGGGGCCTTACTTATCCTACAGAACGTGCGGAACGTCCAATCTTTGATCTACATTGTCCGATTCGTTCAGCATGGGTCAGACACAGCCTTTAAATCGTAATATTTGATTGTCCTTTTAGGACAAAAAAATATTTTTCTGTGTACGGCGCTTAATAGGTTAAAAATCCAATTTTATCGATAAGTCAGACATGGTCCCATTATCCTTAAACGGGGTATTGACACGATTAGTCACGTGCCACCAGTGTTGGTTTTTGTCCTAAAATGGGCCAAACGGAAACGTGATATCCTTTGGAGATAAAATAGGATTATTAATTGTTCTTTCGAACATGACGAAATGTTTATCGATTACCCTTTAACTTTTCATTGCCAAACATATAAACTCGACAACTTTCAACAAGTGATAGTACAATTCCACTGAGACTTGAAAAGATTCATATTACGGGTTAAACTATACAAGACGCTACAGATTAAAGATCCTGAATCATTTTTTAAATAGAGAAAGGTGCAAATACTTGCCTTTATAGACGGAAACAGGGACCATGCACAGAACAAACAGACTTATATTGGATATGGAATCTACATCGACCCCTTTTAAAGGCCTGTCTGTTAAATAAAACGTTTATTTTCGTATCTTCAGCTACCCAAAGACGTCAGGATAATGAATTTGACGCTGCAAGGATTAAGCCAATGAATACGAGCCATACTCTGGCAACAGGGGGCTTAATGTATGGCCGTGATGCATTGTACCAATCGAGCCGTCACACGATAATAGCCACGTATTCTAACAACCGACTGAAACACGAGGTAGACTGGTCCTTGGACATACAGAAAATTGACAAATAGCGAAATGTTTCGGCCCAGGTCAGCCTGCGCAGGCGAACCTGGATCGATACTTTTCGTAGATGCATTGAAACCCCTCTTCACAGAGCATCGCTCATATACAAGATGAAAATGTACCGCTGCTCGTAAAACTATTGCGATATCAAAGTTAGTTTCGTCGGGGAAAAATATGTTACCGTTGCGGACGGTGTAGATTCAAGATCTGAGAGCACGTTCTGTGCAATGCTATCACGATCAGAAAAAAAAATGTAGTCACGTTTAATAGCATACGTGCTAAATATGCCTTTGTCATTCCATGCGTACCACCATGCCCGCAACACTATACAGGCGTGCAATGCTCGTTTTGTTCCCAGTTCATTTTGTCAGTGAATACGGCTTCTATTTACAAATTTCCACAAATGTTTAATTATCAAGACTGCGTAATCTGTTCCAGCAATTATGGTCGAGCGGCAGAACTCCTATATTCGACCATTGTGAATATCCAAAGGGCTATTTTGTTTCTGGTAAAATTATAAAAGATCAATTAATGCTACAAATTAGAAATGTTTACTTACCAAACACAGGGACAAAAAGACGAGCGACATTTATTTGCTCGTAATAGGAGCTATGCTCTTCATCGATTGACAAAATCTAAGACTTGTCTAAACTGAAAGCATTTGCAGATATAAGGTCTCAAATGAAGGGATTTGCTATTTAAAGGGTAGAAAGCATTGTGGGAAAATGAGAAAAAAATAGTCACCAGCAATTTCTCCTTTCTCCAAAATGTTTTCATAGGTCTTTGTCGTAGTGGTACACATAAGTCGAAATAGTTTGGTAAAGGATTAATCGATATGCATAAAAAGCTTCTCCGGAATAGCTTTTTTATTGGTCCCGTTCATATCGGATGTCCCAAACAATGGGTATTGATGATACAAAATTTGCCGCTAGTGACATGCTCTGACACCATTTTCCTTAAACAGGCACAAAACCACATTTCGTTGCATTATTTTTTTTGTGTGTGTGTGTGTGTGAAAATCTAAAAGAAAAAAGATATCGCAATTCTAAAAGTAAGCCACGTTTAAAAATAGTATCGTTCTTTTGTGTAAAACAATATAAATGAGCCGTGCTCTGGCAAAAGGGGGCTTAACGCATCTCGTAATGCATGATACCGAGCAAGCCATCACATAATTATGGATCCGTGATAGCCACTTTTTGTAACAACCGACTTAATTATGAGGTTTCTAGAATGGTCCTTGGACATGCAGAAAATTGACCAATACCTAAAAGTTTCGACACAGGTCAGCCTGCACGGACTGTGCATGCTGACCTCGGTCGATACTGTTCTCAGATGCATTAAGCCCCCTTTTCACAAATCATGGCTCATATATAAAACCGTTCGTTAAGGGTTAGCAGACGCTAGAGTACAAGGGATCAACACATTTCAAACAGGATACCTATTTACATGTGGTTGCGTGTATGGCTCCGTCGTAATGGTCGCAAGGCCTTTGTTTTAAATGTCTCTGGTTTGAATTCCATTGATTCCTATTTTTTTTTTTTTTTTTTTTTTGTTGTTGTTTACCAAAACTAAAAATACATATCACATCTAATGTTTTTTTCCTTATAAATATCAAGTATATGACAGTCTTGACCTATTCAGAATCCATAGTTTTGAAAGAAGAATTTTCATCTTTTCCAACTTTGTATTCCAAGGGTAAGTAATATGCGGGATTGTTTTATAACGGGTTAATTTATTTGTTATAAAATTATTATAACAACGTCCAGTTAGATTAGATGCATCGATTCCTATCGAAATTTATGTATTAACGCACTTCGTTATAGATTTTATTTTCCCTCAAGCATGCGGCTTCCTACTCTAGGTAATATTTCGATAACAGTCATAAGAAAAATTTATGTAAACAGCATTCAACCTTTAGCAATTAGAAAAGATAAAATTTTACACAGGTAATCCAATAAATATAGCCAGACGGAGGCTTTTTAGGGTGACGCAATATTTTTGGCTTTTAATTCTGTGAATTGAGAATGTAGTTGTAAAATATGGATAAGCTATTGGAGCCATGCTCTGTTAAAAGGGGGTTTAATGAATTTTCGAGAAGTTTCGGCTCAGGTCAGGCTGCGCACTCCGCGCAGGCTGACCTGGGCCGAAACTTTTCGCTACTGGTAAATTTTCTGTATGTCCAAAGGACCAATCTACCTCATGATTAAGTCGTTCGTTAAAAAAGTGGCTCTTATGGATCCATGATTAGGCCATGGCTTGATAGGCATCATACATGACGGAGATGCATTAAGCCACCCTTTGTCAGAAAATGACTCACATGAATAAGCCATTAAGTGCTTACACATGCCAAGCGCTAATTCAAAAAAGAATATATGCTAGACCATGAATAAAGTCATCTTCAATTGCCATGAAAATCTGTTCATAGACCTGGAAAAGGTTGAATTTATTTACATGTAGTTGGCAAGGAAAAAAGTTCTGTTAAAAACATCTGTCACAAGAAAGCATGCTTTTTTAATTCAAAGTAATATGGCTGGCTGGCTGGACTGCGATTTCTTGCCAATCCTGTGATTAAATGCCCTTGAAAAAGGGGAATCTTATAAACACTGCGAGTAACGGAGAAAATGCTACTGATCAGCATTTTCACCTTTTATTCAGAATATCTTCTATCTTTTCAAAGACAAATCACATCATATATGTCACATTTTTATCGTTTATAAAGGGGCCATGCTTCGTGAAAAGGCCGAGTTTTTATGCATTTGCAAAAATAAAACAAGGATCTGTATGCCAAAGGACCATTCCACAGCATGATTTAGTCGGTCGCTAGACAAAATGGATTTTACGGATTCATAATTATGTGATGAATTTCTTGGTATAATGCATCACGGAGATACAGTAAACCCCCTTTCGCCAGAGCACAGCTCAAATGCTCTAAATTTGGACAACCTCTAATAATTATTGTCAAGAGTTGCACCGAGATATTGTGTTGTATGGTAAAAGAGTTCAACTTAATGTTTTGTTCCTAAATGTCCTTCGTCGTGAAAAAAAGAGTAATAAATCTTTGTTCATTGGAGTGAACTAATGGAAATTAAATTTCGAGGCCAAAATAAAAAGCAATCAATTTTAAAAATTGTGCACAATCAGTTATTCTCCCTTGAACGTAGTCATTTTAATGCGTAACGCACCGCTTGTTTTTAACCCATATCCTGCTAAATTACTTGAATGAAATTTTCAAGCCTATAGTAAGAACCTAAACTTGACTCTTTCAAAGTTACTTTTTGAGGGGAAAATATCTCCTTATCGGACAGTGTGGATCAAAGATCAGACTGCACGTTCTGTGCAGTCTGATCTTGATATACACTGTCCGCAAAAGGCCACTGAGTCGCGCTTAGCACTCTAAGGGTTAACATCACTTTTCTCTACAAGAGAACTTTGCATCTTTTCAGTCACCTTTGTGACAGTTCTAGGGTTTTTATGTTCTTAGATTTGTTTCCTCAAGATACAACAACAACAACAAAAAAGGATGCAATGAGAGAAAACGACATACTAGGATACATCTACAAACGAACACATGCAGAGGGAAGCCCAGTTTGCATGCAAACAAACAGTCATATATGAGCCATGCTATCTGAACAGGGTGCATCTGCAGAAAGTATCGACTCAGGTCAGCCTGCGCAGTACGCGCAGGCTGACCTGAGCCGAAACTGTTTGCTTTTGTTAATTTTTTTGCATGTCAAACGACCAGTGTGTCTCATTAATCAGTCGGCTTTCAGATAAAAAGGATTTTATGGATCTATAATAAAATGATGACTTGCTTGGTATCACGGATCAAAGAGATGCATATAAGCCCACTTTTGTAAGAGCACGGCTCAATATTATAACTATTGACATGAACAGATTAGAAAATAAATTCAAACAATAATTGTATATACAAACAGGCTCACAATGCACCCTCATTCTTATATACCCAAACATCTGAATGTTGTTGTAATACTAACTCAGGTTTGAATCACTTGGGACAGCGCCTTGGTCCATATTCACCAATATTTCTAAATATTATGCTTAGTCGTGTTTTGCAAAATTTCTGATTAATTTAGCTATTTGAGTCACGCTCTTTACTAAAAGCGCTTAATGCATGGTGGAGTGGCCCTCTAACGTGAAGAAAACTTAACAATTAAAAAAAAGTTTTGACTCAAGCAAGCCTGCGCGAGTTGCGCAGGCTGACATGAGTCGATACTGGTTGCAGGTGTGTTAAACCCCTTGTAACAGAGCATGGCTTATTTGGGTCAGCCGATCAGAAACTGCATTACTTCTTCGGAACCAGCCAAAGAATGCAATATAGAATGGTTGGTGAATACGGGTCCGAAAATGGTTTGGTAAAGAATTACTTATCCCTTATCCTGCTAAATAAAAGAAATGAAACTTTCAAACCGATAGTATAGACCCATATGTTCCTATTTCAAAGGTATTTGGGGGGATAGATTTCTCTTTATCGGACAGTGTAGATCCAAGATCAGACTGCACGTTCTGTGCAGTCTGATCTTGATCTACGCTGTCCGCAAAAGGTCAGTGAGTCGCGCTTAGCAGCTTAAGGGTTGATACAGTAACCAATTAAACTTACCATTTCAGCATCGAGGTCGTTTTTTATCTCACTGAAATTATACAAAAAAGTCAGAATTTATAGCGGTTGTTTTAAACACTCGCCAAGCCCTTTGTGGCTATTTTGAAGGTCCGTAGGGACGGAGGTTGGCCGCTTTGGGTGGGAGTGAGGTAAGCCTGCAAATAATTGGGGAAATATTTGAAACTCCTACGATGGCTAGTCCTTTTTTCTCTTTTGTTGAACACATTAAAAATCAATAGTAATGATAATGATAATAATAATGATAAATAAGTAAATAAACAAATACATAGAGAAATCAAATTTTTTCCATTCATCTCTTATTAGTCGGCCTCGAGCCTAAGAACAAGGTAACGGGTTTTTATAAAAGATATAGGAAATTGATGTTGTAGCCACATATTTTTCTTTAGCTCCACAGTCTGAAAGAGCTTCCTACGGGCATTTAACCTACATTTAACTCAATCGTATACATTGTGCATTATCAAAATGTAAGTTTTTCAGTGAATACTGTCACATGTGTATACATATACTCGTAATAAAGAAGACGTCATAAAACAGTAGAGTAAAATGTTTACCTATAGTTACCAATCCGACGAAGAAATAAAAGCAATAAAAATACACGATACTCATAAAAAATAGCGCTAATTTCTGAAATCAGACTGTAAGGAAAAATTATGTACGAAGAGAAATATAATATAGCGAGGGAGAGATGACCAAACATTTTCGGGTAGAGAAAGCTTGCCACACAATCCCGTGCCAAGGTTTAACGACCCTGGGGTAAAAGGTTTTCAAAAATGTTAACAGAAATGGAGAACGTGCTGGTACTCAGCCATGAAAGGGAAGGCAGTTATTTGCACTATGCAAACCTTCACCAATCCCTTACTTCCTGAAGAATGTGTCAAACACAAGCATTTCCTGCCGACCTGTACCATTTCAATTACTGACAATCCCAAAAATAGATTCCTACAAGGTCACCGTGAGAAATACATGTATGTCATGGCCAGGTGTTATTTTGTTTTTCTTTGTTACTAACAATTCAGACTGAAATCATAAAATAGACGTTCTGAAATGTTATACTAGCACTTCCTTCTTTTCCTGTAATGTTCACGAGCCTTTCACAGTCAAAGCAGCATACCATTTCTCGTCTGAAAATACTTTAAAACATGGCAAATCTAAATTTTTGTCGTCTGGTGAAGAATTTTAAAAAGCTAGATAACGGAAATTTCAAGCCAGAAGAAATATCCCAACAATTGCGATGTGTATGCTATTTTCTAGTAAAAATATTATCAAATCGGACTCTGCAGATAGAAGATGAAACCGCAAGTTCTGTGCAATCTGAAATTAAACTGCAAAGGCCACAAAAAGCATCGAATAGCGCTCATCAGCCCCTGTATTAACATACTGACATATCGCAACGATGTTGAATTCATCCATGTGTCTCAATCGTCGCAAAATTATTGATAGACTGTTGAACTAACTGAACTGGATCACCTGCAGATATAATGTACAAACTGAAAACGTAAACATTTTGAAACAGATGTTTTCTGAATGTTTGCTTAATACTTGTACAGTAACTTGGAACGTACAAGTTTCGACGCAAACCGTAGGGAAAAATGTAATAGCATATTAACAACAATAATGATAATAATTAAAGAAGAAAATGCTGGTTACCAGTAAAACCCCCCCCCCCTCATTTCGAGGGCAAATCAAATCATTTGAGCTATAGATGGTTAGATCTAGTTGTCTGCCCATCATTTCAATATGAACAGAACGTAAGTCTGATCTTGGATCTACGCTGTCCGATAAGGAGATATTTTCTAAAAAAAAAAGTTTATCATAACATTAGTCGGGTTTGTACTATCGGCTGGAAAGTTTTATATAATTTATTTAGCAGGGTAAGAGTTAACCCATAACTCTACATGCCACGCCCAGAACCATTGAAATCACACGAATGGCACCATTTTTCCAACAATCTTCTCCTTTCCCCACAATGACTTGAAAATCCGTAACTTCTCGGACCTAAATACACAAATCCTCTCTCTCTAAAAATTCAATCGATCAAGTTCAAGTATTTATTAAAAGTTTACTTTTCTTTAAAATAATAATAATAATAATAATAAGTTCTTCTCAAAAATCGATCGTTGAACTGTCGACAATAAAAGTGTGGTCCGATCTATAAATACCTGTATGAACGGTGATTTGATTAGAAGATTGTATTTTATAAAGGTCTGATAAGCCCGTTAATGCTCTAGACTAGATGAAATAGATACACTGTTTATTCATCTCACATACTGATGCATTCTACACCGTGCCGTGTGCTAATGGTTTTATTTTTTTGTGCATCATAGCAGAAGTAATGCTTGAGTGTAAGAGAGGAATGAACCCCGTTTGGGCCAGACGAACGTATAAAACATCGGTCACTGTAGATTCAAGATCAGACCGCAGTCTAATTTTGATCTACACTGCCCGCAAATATTTTGAAAGTCTTAGTTGTATTTATAGGATCTGACATGAGTTGGCGTTTGAGAAAATTTCTCTTTAAAGGAGTCTAGGAAAATGTTATTAAGCGAGCCTTTGGCGTACTGAATAACTTTTTCCCTTGACGAGTTTAATAAAAAAATTATCTCAAAGCCAACAAATGTCGGATTCTTTTTATCACATAAAGATATTTCACAAATTATAGATCAGAAGATGCAAAACCATCTATAGATGCAACCGCGGTAATATTCATGAAAGAAAACATTCACATTCTATACAATACGTACAAAATGATGTCAAAAATAACGTCACACAATCATCATATCAAACCGAAAATTCGTAATGGGTATATTACACTGAAAACAAGGGAGGTTATGTGATAAAAGAAAAATTGGAATGGGTATGAAAACAAGGGAGTTTAATTGATGAAAGTGTTTAAGATATCTTGTTTTATGGGGAAAAAATCGAAATACGCATTAAACCTCTTACATATAGATGTAAGACAGAGAGAGAGAGAGAGAGAGAGAGAGAGAGCACATGCTAGTATAGAATGTGAAATAAGATCAAACATGTTTTAAACTTGTTTGTGTCTTTGATCAGTTTTTCAACGGCATCTACGGCGCTAATGTTTTGTTCGTAAGCCAAAAATTCGCACCAGTACGACAGTTTACTGATGCTTGGCGGATGACTAAATCTTACATCTCTAAACAAGTAAATTGCAATCGTGCGGCTGACCAGGCAGTCAACTCCTGCTGATCCAGCCAATCAGCTTCTCGTAATGCGACGATAATCCTGGCTCAAATTGTTTAAACTCTGACAGACGACTTTTCTTTTCGTCTTGCAGCCTTTAGAAATCAATGTGTCTAAAGGACAAATTGCTCCTAAAGATTGTTCTAAAACCTTAAGTCTTGTAAATCATTCACATTTTACAACGCCCTTTTTTTTTTAGTCAAAATGGCCTGCTATTGCTTTACTGCTTTATTTCTAGTAGGGGAGGGGCAGAGGGCAACTAGAGTCGATATAACATCAATAATCTTGCCATCTTGTTCATCTTTCTCTATACACAGGTCTTGAAGCCAACAATGTTCTATACATTTAAGTGAAAATGTGACTCGAAAACTTGAATTTCTCAACAAAAGATATAAAATATAAATGGGGTTGGGTGGGAAAGCAGTATCAAGTTTTACCCACAGTCATTCATAAATTCAAGGCTGAATTCTTTAGACGATATATTATAATTATTCACTTTTACGAATTTGTGTCTTGCTGTTCTTGTGGAAAATATATTGCTTTACTGTAGAATTTAGAGTTTACAAGTCTCAAAAGTGGGTAACTTTTAAAGAATAACAAACAAAGAGGGTGCTAATTTCTTGCTGTTTTTGTCAAGCAATGATTTCCAACTCAGATATTCAGAGACGTATGCTTCTCTTCGAATCTTTCTCCACTGAGTTTGTGTACCGGTACGGATTTGTGTCATGTCTAATGTTAATGCGTGTTCTCTTTGACCAAGATGCAAAAGATACAGCCGACAATATGGTCATTTTTTTCATTTTAATGAAATGGCATTTCATGAGAAAACTGTTCATGACTTGGCCATTTTTAACAAAGAAGTAGTGGTTTTACATCCAGATCAGCCTGCGCTGACTTTGGTCTACATTCTCCACGAAAGTTCATCCGCAGTCGCGTATGGCAGGATAAGGTTTCGCTTGTTAATTAGTGGTTTCGCGCTTCAATGAAGACACCATTAGTCCTTTCACTCAAAATAACAGTTGATCACCGGTTTTCACCCAGTACTACTGCATTACCCTTTGGTATACAAAATCTCCACAAAGACAACTATGGATAGGTGAAATTGTATTAATTATCTTTGCTTTTAACAGGAGCACTTTGACTACACCTGCCATTTGGAATGACGCAATGCACATGTAAATACCATACAAGGCTTACTTATTGTCATGCCTAAAATTTCAAACTAAAAGAGGGTAACCAAATGCAGGTGCGAACGTTCGGCTGCAGATGCTTTTACTGTGAAAATTCTAAATAGAAAAGGGTAAATCTGTGTCAAAAACCCTCTGAATGTTACCTGCTTTACTGGCATAGGGTTTCGCATGATAATTAAAAACTAGCCAAAGTTTTGAAGTAAATGTGTGAATATCTTCAACAATATCAGCGAGATAAAAAATGTCATAAATTTCACGCGACACTGTCGCGAACACAGACGACGCAGATGAAGAAAGGGCTTTGACAAAAGCTCGACGATTTCCTCGACAACAGCCGAGCTAAAAAAGGAGCTAGTTAAGGTTATTTTCCTCTAAATACTAATGTGTGCCTAAAATTCCAGTTTAAAGTAACATATGAATAGGTATTGAAGAGGATAAAACTGTCATGGTGAATTAAAAGTAACGGCTCCTACCTGTAAGCGTAACGGTAAACATATGCAGCTCTAGCAATTTAAGAGGTTCGGTGTATAAACATTCTCAGGACTTTACACTGTTAGGGCTGTGTGATGTACTGACTGCCCCCTTCCCCTTCCAATCTCCCAACACACCAGAAAAAAGAATTTTAATTCATTGTTCAAGCTTATGTAAAAAACAATTCTTAAACTCGAAAGTCTTCGTTACTTTTAAGAATAAACTGTCGGTAGGGCCAACATAAACGACCACTAAATTTCTTTGGTGAACATCATAATGATGTTGCAAAAGTATTTGGCCTACTTCTAGGACAGTTCCTCATACACCATCAAAATGAAAACAACTTTGCCATCCTTTAATCAGATAGTAGATATACAGCCGAATAAGTCCAAATTGCTTGCGGACACAAGCACTTGACCTTTCCTTGTCTGACTCCAAGAGAACTTCTAATTGTGCGCAAAGAGGGGTTTACTTTTTCCCCCGAGATATTTGTGGCCTTGGCAATGGACAAATATGTTGACTTTTGCTTGAATTACTCATTAAAGTACTTTATTTACAAAGCTGAAAAGAGCAAACTACAGCAGGGAATTGAGGAAAATAACCCTTTACCATACAATCCTGAGTTTAAACGCCCCTGACCAAGAAGTGTTTTGAAAACATTGAGGGAAAAGGAGAAAATGCTGGTGACCAGCATTTTCTCCTTTTCCCACAAGGTTTTCTACCCTATCAAAGACACATTCCATCATTTGAGCCACATTAAAATTGCCGTCTGCAAATGTTTTAAATTTGGACAAGTAATTAATTTTGTCGTTTGGTAAAGAGATAATATGTATTGAACACACATAAAGAAGGAAAAACATTTGAGCCATGATCTGTGAAAAGGGGGCTTAATGCGTCTGCGAAAAGTATCGATCCAGGTCAGCCTGCGCACTCCGCGCAGGCTGACCTGGGCCGAAACTTTTCGCTTTTGGTAAATTTTCTGTATGCCCAAGGACCAGTCTACCTAATGATTAAGTCGGTTGTTGAAAAAAGTGGATCTTATGGATCCGTAATTATGTGATGGTTTGATTGGTACAATGCATCAAGAAGATGCATTAAGCCCCTTTTGCCAGAGCATGGCTCATTTTAGAAACATGACGTTCTTGAAGGAAGCCAAAGTGTTATAGATACTAAGGCGAATGGTATTCTACTTTCTTTCTTCATATGTCTTATTTCCGCCACAAACTGGAAAACAGGAACATTTGAAAACGATAATGTTATTATTGATATGAACCATGCCCTGGCAAAAGGGGGTTTCATGCATCTCTGTGATGAACTATATCAAGCAAGGTATCACATTATCATGGATCCAAAAAAGTCCTTTTTGTTCAACAACCGACTTAATCCTGAGGCAGAATGGTCCTTCGACATGCAGAAAATTGATTGTATGGTGTTTAACGCAGTTTTCAACATTATTTCAGTTATATCGCGGCGGCCAGTGCACCTATCCATGCTTTCCTGGAGTTTCTTTTACCAGTACTACGCATAATATTCTTTCCAAGCCACTGGCTGCTTTCCCACATAACTATCGTCGAAACAATGGTCAGCGGTGAGAGAGGAATGAATCCTGTCACAATGACTATCATCAATCCTCGGGAAGAAATTAGCCGAGCCGGGGATCGAAACAGCGACCTCCTGTTCTCAAGTCCTGTACGCTACCGACTGAGCTACGGGGACTCGGCGACATGCAGAAAAATAACCAAAAGCAAAAAAAATGACCCAGGTCGATACCTTTTGCAGATGCTTTATACCCCATTTTCACAGATCATGGCTCATATTATTCTCGTTTTAACGCCAGTCAGCATCAATCAACACATTGGAAAACGATAATGTTACTATCAAGTGAATCGTGTTTTGTCAGTTGAGGTCATTTGAACGCACGCAATCATTAGCTGGGACTTTGTTTTTACATTTGCTTGAATTCCGTCACATCTGTAAAGAATATTCTAGTTATGAATGCAAATGTTAAAAGGAATAACATGTACTTGAGCTATGTTCTGTGAAAAGGGTGCTTAATGCATCCGCGAATAGTATCGACCCAGGTCAGCCTGCGCTGTCTGCGCAGGCTGACCTGGGCCGAAACTTTTCGCTTTTGGTAAATTTTCTGTATGTAAAAAGGACCAGTCTACCTCATGATTGAATCATTTGCTAGAGAAAATAGATATAATAAATCCACAATTGTTTGATGATATGCTTGATATAGTGCATCACGGAGATGCATTAAGCCCCCTTTTGCCAGATCATGCCGCACATGTATTTCAGCTTTACCTATTACTCGATACTCCAGGTACTGGTATACAAAATAAAATATAGATCAAACAATGGAGAAAAAAATGCGTTTTTTGAATGATAAAGAATTAATTGCAACCGGCAACAGTTCCTTTTTCCTCATTGCATAAAGGGTTGTAAACTGTCGTTAATTGTATGTTAAGCTAGGTGACCTGATAATAAAGTTATATATGGGTTCAATAAAGTTGGAAGGAAGATAAAACTAGAGCCAAGTTACCAAACGTCCATTTTGGTGAATCCTTTTCCAGTCAACTCTGAGTGTTAACCACCTTCCGATAGAAGGCTTTTGAAAACGGTCTGGGAAAAGGAGAAAATGCTGACCACATGAATATGCTCGTTTTTCCGAAATGGTTTCTACCCATTTCAGGGCAATTCCCATGATTTGAGCCAGATAAAATTTGGCGTCTAAAAATGCGTTCAGTTTGGAGAAGCCTATATTTTCTTTTTTTCGTCTGGTGAAGAGTTAATCCTTACAGACGGCCAAGGTGTTACATTTACAGCTTGTAAATAGCTTTACAAATTAAAAGTCGTAAACAATAAATTGTTTACAAGTTAACTAATAGCAATTTTATGTCTACGGTGAACACAACGCGAAACCCGGAGATCAAAATGCATCCTTTCATCTATATGAGTTTCTTAACCTTCTCAGCACTACACACGGCACGGATCAAGATTAGACTGCATAGAACGTGCAGTCCGATCTTGGAACTATCCCATCCGTTTGTTTAACCAAGCCTTTAAGATAAAATATGTCTTGAGTTTCGCTAGGGTTGTACCTTCAGTCGTCGAAAGAGGTCGGGGCTATACATTTGACTCTTAACTCTTTAGCAAACAGCAACATTTTATATTGGTCCAGATTGAAAGCATTTGCAGACATCATTTCAAACACGACTCAAAAACTGAAAATTGCCTCTGAAAGGGTAGAAACATTGTGGGAAAAGGAGAAAATGCTGGTGACCAGTATTTTCTCCTGTTCTCACAAGGTTTCGAAAAGCTTAATTTCCCAAGGTCGTTAAAGCTGGGGATCGCGCGGTGTAGGAATTAAGAGTTCAGGGAAAAAAAAATACCGGAAATTTCTGCCTCAACCAATTAGTTGGAAAGTCTTACAGTTTACATTAGATTTTAGATTTGAAAAAAAAAAACTTTGGAGCGGTTTTTGAAAATGACTTTACATTAGAAATTACACTTGAAAAATGTTTTTTTGAGCGGTTTTTTTAAAATTACCCTGTGAAAAGTTTTGATAAACACTAGTGTAGCGTTAAAGATTGGACAAATAAAGACTTAGTACTGGTGAAACCCAAGATATACACGTCATGAAACTGTGAGCTGCCGCCGTGGTATCACTGAATTACCGTTAAAAGCTAGGTAAAATACCATTAAAAGATGAAATCAGAACAGGCGTAGCTGCCTGTAAGCAATGACGAAGTTGTGTGCGCTTTGAAAAAAAAAAGAAATTTGTGTCAAAAAGCCTCACCAAAGGCCACAAAATAGCCTCTACAATTCAAAATTTCCAGGGGACCCTCCAGACACTCCTGGGAATCCTCCTTCCTCTCTCGGCACTTTACGACTCGGCGTAATACCTTCGGTTTTACTTTTTCGTATACGTTGCTTTGGACCGGCTACGCCCGACGGCTGCCTTTCACTTAACTGCGTGCGCAAGAAAACTTGCGCACGCAATTTAAGTAAGCAACCATCTGGTTTAAAAACAAATTACACATAGCAGCATTACTACAATTTGAGAAAATATCTGTATAAGTTTACGTCAGCTCATACCAATGGGTGAAATATACCATCCACAACAATATGCGTAAATCTACGCTGTTTAGTGAAAGGTAGCCCTGATGAATAAGTGAACTGTCTCCGTGACATGTCATATCACGCTGAAAGCGGCGTAAAACACCATTCAAACAATCATTTTATTGGCCTTTTTTCCGAAGACTGTTCAGAAGTTTCCCAGAGGACCGATGAGTACTACTGCAACATGCACATAACACTTTATTTCTCAGGTCATGTGATTGAACGTTTTACAGAACAAAATGTTTTTACACTTTTTGAGACCTATACTACTATATGAGCCATGCTCTAGATTTAATGCAGCTACAAAAAGTACCGATCAAGGTCAGTCAGCGTATTCTGCGGAGGCTGACCTTTTTGCATTTGTTAAATTTTCTGCATGCCAAAGGACCATCTAACCTCCAGATTGAGTCGGTTGTTAGACAAGATGATTTTTATGGATTCATGATTATGTGATGATCTGCGTGGTATAGTGTATGGCGAGATGCATTAAACCCTATTTTTTTTTTTCAGAGCGCGCGCCCCATTTATACTGAAAGCAATGAAATGTACCTCGAACATTGAATTTATCTTTGAGAGGGCAGAAAGCATCTTGAATATAAGGGAAACAATTCTGGTTATAAGCATGTTTTCTCCTTTTGCACGATGTTTACAAAAGCCTCCTACCTATAAGTGGTAAAACATGAATAAATTTGGCTAAACTGATACCACAAATTTTCAAAGAGAATCGAATGTTGGGCAGGCGATAAAATTGTTTGTATTGGAGTTTAACGCCATTTGAACAGCTCAAGTCATATCATGGCGGTCAGTGACGCACACATGTGTCAGGCGATACAAACGAGAAATGTTTGAAGTAAAGGAAATTGCCAATTGTTGACTGAAATGGAAAAGCATTGTAGGATAAAGGTCCAATAACTTGTTCGAAACCATTACTTCTGTTTTGACTTTATATCCCTGTTTTCGACAGGCATTTGCCGTAGGATAAATTTGGAGCAGAGGACTTTGAAAATAAAATGACTAACCCTTCAGCTGCTAAGCGCGACTCACTGAACTTTACCAGACGGGGTAGATCAAGATCAGACTGCACAGAATGTGCAGTCTGATCTTGAATCTACACTGTCCAATAAGGAGATATCTTTCCCCAAAAACTACCTTTGAAGTGGCAAAATTTGGGTTTTTACTATCGGCTTGAAAAGTTCTTTTCTTTTATTTAGCGGGATAAAGGTTAATAACAAGTATGAGCTTATGCTTAATACATTTATACCAGTAGCACTATGACAGAAGGATAGATTACTCGTATAAGAAATTTCTCCCTGTAAAACCGTTGTCTAGATGAGGAAATGGACGAAGAAAAATATCGGTATATATATATATGGAACATTGCACGAAACTATTAAACTAAATTAGTAAGAATAAAAGATAAGATATCTGAATAATCGAGTGCTCTATATTTCCATTTATATCTGATTACATGCACGCGGAATGGATGTTTCTACATGAAAAAGGGCCCTCGGGAATTCTGTAGAGCAATATCTTTGCAATGAAATTATAGAACATGCAACTCTCGTTTATCTTAATTACTGATGATTAATAAACTAAGATTTTCCTGTAAGCCTACATTTTTTGTTGTTGGGAAAAACAACAGTATTACTAACTTTCCACGGCTGTTTGAGATTTTGTTATGATTTTAACCGCCAAATGCACTTTTAACAACTTTAAACAAGAGGATTTTTATGGCCCTGTACTGTCCACTGTGTTATTTATAATTGAGCTATAAGCGACATTGGCATAGAGACAGGGATTTTAATCGTACGAAGCTTGTATTGCAAGTATCATTCAGAGAGAAAATAAGTCTAGCCCGCCTCAAGTCATTTACGCTTTCAATGATGGTGTAAGTGAAAAAAAAAGATGGCTGCTCAGTGCTCACACATCATTCACACAACCTATCAATGAACTCTGACAAGCAGTTATTTTAAAATTCCGAAGAATTTGTAGCAGAAAAAGATGTTGGCTTTGGAAGGAATGTGTAACGTTCCGGAGGAAAAAATACAGAATAACACCAACTTTGCTTTATGTTAAATATGCAAAACAAACCTGCGCTTAGCATTATACGCCACAATAGATTGTTATAAATGAAAAATGAACATTTTCTCTCCACAAAGGTTGAGTATTCAATGCTAATCATTTTAAAACGTAGTTCGATAATCAAAGGAGATAAATGTCAACAAATATCTGTCATAAAAAAGTCCTTATTTCCCTTCATCATTGAAAAGTTTACTTATAGCTTATTATACGGTTGGAAGTACATATGCACGTCAAACACAGTGGCACGACAAACTCTTGATGCACTTCTAACAACAGAGATTAAAAAACATATAGTCGTTCATTGACTCATATCTATGACTAAGTTATAATATTGTCGAGTTACACAAAAATATTTTTGTTGACTGAACTCATTGTAAGACGAGACACGTAATTCTCATTAAATCGTCATAAATCTTATCTCAAATGTGTATAAGATGAAACAAAGTGCTACTTATATATACATCTATCTCGCTGAAGACAGGGGAAGTCGTCTGATAAAAAAATAAAGTTAAAATATTCATAGTCTTATCTCAAATGTGTGTAGGATAAAAAAAAAATATATATATATATATATATATATTAAAAAAAAGGTCATCTGGCAAAAAATATCTTAAACTTCTCATACCAGACTTTGTAGAAGAGCAAAAAATATCTTAAACTTCTCATACCAGACTTTGTAGAAGAGCAAACGAATCGCACGAATAATACTTATGGAAAAGAAAATAGTCTTTTGTATGTAACATTATCGTTCATCCCTCTGAATTTAACCAGGTTCTTTGTTCTAATCACCAACGATTACTATATCAAATGTCGGCTCTGTAAAAGCTTTATACCTTTACCAAACAATTTCCTGTTTTAACGATACTGAGGAAACCAGCTCTTTAAACTACTGCTCTGGAAGCCAACATTTTCTCTTTTACCTGGAATTTTTTCTTTCATTTCAAAGGCAAACCCCATCATTTCAGTCACAAATAATTTGTTGCCCGCATCTTTCAATTTAGCCGAGTCTAAAATTTTGTTGGTTGATTCATTGATTTACTAGTGTTTTACGCCGCTTTCAATATTATTTCAGTCGGCGACAGCCCACATATTCATGTACATATATGTCCTATATCTCATAAGTTCTAGGCTAGGCTAAAATTGCATCGTTAAGCAAAGATTTATCAAAACACCTACATTGAACCGAGTTTGAGTAAATATCAAATGCACGTTCAAGATACATATCAAATTGGTGTAAAGCAAAATGCATTTCAATTGTATGCATCCTGGCGTAAATGCAGAATAAGATTTCGAGACGATGACTATAGAAAGGGTTACTTTCTAGCTCATTTGTTTCCGACCTGTCGTCGTAACCAGCATTTTCTCTTTTTACCATAAAGTTTTCGAAAGCCTTCAAAATCTGGGTCATTTACTTTTTTCACACCAAATATACAAACTTGATCTCTTTCGACGGCATATAATATTGTCCAATAAAATTCAGAAATACTTTTACCTTACAGGCTTGACTCAATAACCTGACGTTATAGATCCAAGATCAGACTGCACGTTCTGTGCAGTCTGAACTTGATCTATATTGTCCGTAAATACTCATGTTGTCGCTTATGGCACTGAAAGGGTTTAAAAACAGGACTGTTTAGTCGAGGATTTAAAATGAGTTGATTTAACGCTAGGCCAAGGCAGAATAGTGCTAGAGGTCCAAATAACATTTCCAAAACCACTCTGATTATATGGTCCCGTGGTCAATGATATGAATAGACGTCGGTGTGCCATAGGAAACCCGTTTATAAAATGGCATTTCATTATACAGTCTGATGACCTGACCCTTAACCTTATTTGGTCTACTGCTTCCATTATGTATCTTTTTAGTATCTGTTTCTTTCACAACAAAGTTTCATAGCATGTAATAGGTGTCGCTGTGCGATAGGATCCCTGTTTGTGGAATGTCATTTTATCATACAGTCGGATAACGTGACCCTTAATCTTGTTTAGCCAACTACTATGATCATAAATATTTCCCCTTCTGCAAACGCTCCAACAAGTATGACAGCATGTGTGTCTCTCATTAAAAGAGTGTTTTTGCCTGTCCTTCAAAATAGTTTGTCTTTGTGTCTCTTTCACTAACGTGTGGAATGTCTACAAAGAGGTTGTATGATTACAATTGAAAGAAAATTAGTTTTATCAGATACGTGTAAATACCCTATTTTTCAGTATGATACCGTTTTCACGAATTTTCTAATCTTACACGCGTGAGAGATAAGCATTATGAGACGTTGAATTGACGTCATTTTGTTCTACTTTCAGAGACGTCAATCGGCTTTTACTCATGGGAACTTCCAAATGTGCATGTGAAGTTTTGTATATTCTGACCTAAATTTCGCGAGATAACGTTATGTGACAAAAATAAAATCTGACATTTGTTGGCCTTTGAATTGAAACTTTATTAAACTCGTCTATAGTAATAGTGTAGCCAATTAGAAATGTGCTACTTTGAAATTTCGGGGATAGGGGAAGACCAAAAAAGAGAAAGATGACAAAAAATGAATGTTTACTGAATAACGGTCCTGATATTTGTATTACAAAGCAGATGAAGCTAGAACTGTACTTATACAACCAATTGTATAACCGTTTTGGCGCCAATGCCGATTTAATTTTATTCACAACTGGTGTACATAAAGACCAGACTATGTAAAACGAGCAGTCCAACCTTGGATCTTTTAACATAAGAAGCCTTATGAGATATTCTGCTACAAGGAATCCTCCGAATAACACCTGGGTGTTTTTCCGGTGATCATGTACTGTGTGTATATAGGTTACAGTTTTGACTCTATACAAGGCGAGAATGGTTTAGACCCACTCATCTACCTACGCCGTCCGCTTGTTTACTAGTCAAAGTTATAAGATAAATGATTGGTGATTTTCCGGGAATTGTATTTAAGCAGTCGAAAAACAAAATTGTCGAGATTATATACTGTGCACAAAAAGGAAGGCCGATTTGAAAAGATGTTGACTTTCATCTTTATGTGATAATTGTAGTAACAATTGAAATACACCAATAGAGGTGTAAGTAAGTCCATACTCCATGTAGTGTTGTTTTAAATTAAATCACAATTTAAGAATACGTTACGTCAACGTCATTTTTCACATAAGGTAACTACCGGTTATGACCACCCCGATTGCTACAGCATTCAATACAGCGACGTCTGTGATAGACTTGTATGGATATTTGAGTCTATTGCTGCGTTTCAATTTTTACTGCAAATATTACATAAAGATAAAAGGTGATATGTTTCGTTTTCCCACACTGAAATAAATTACCCATATTCTTTTGTGAAAAATACATGTGTGTGTTTATCGCTGAAAGAGTTAATTTGACATTTGTCATTACATGTTATATCCTCTTTGTCACTAATGTTGTTAAAAAGTGCGAATTCCATTTCTACCGTCTTTCTATGATTACATTTAATCTATCTAATGATTCTTTGATTAAAGAGATTCATTCTTAAGAAGTCTTAAGCCGAACAAAATCAAACATGCCAGATTCTCTAGCGTGTTTGGAATTCGAACGTCTTTAGTTAGCATTAAGATTTTTATTTTTTATTTGCATTATAACGGGGAAAATTTTACGAATTAAATGATCACTGGTTGGTATCCGCTTCCTTTGGGTTCTAAGTTCCCCAAAAGGCATTAATCAAATCATTTCAGTCTGCAAATAGTCTTATCGACTTAACCCTTTCTCCAATCTCGGTGTAAATTAGTACTATTTGGGAATGATTTTTTACACTTCTTTACACACACTCTCACACACACGGAAAATACTTCAATTTCTCTCCAAAGTCTACTCAAGTATTTATCATATTTAGTTAATACAAGACTTTTGTGTAAAGCAAATTACTGCATCCATTTTTTTGTTTGCATCAATTAGAATAAGTGCACTGTCTGTGACTTTATTGTTATTGTTGCACATTTACTTCTGATTTATAGACAATAGCGCATTTGTTGTTTAATTCTGATCCGAAATAACGGCAACCCATAGTATCGAGCGACAGCTCGTATCGAGCGAAGCACGTTGCGAGTGAAGCTTATTTTGCGGTCATACTGTACCAGAATTTCAGAATTTAACTGCCAAGTTTTAATCTCTACCTGTGCAGTGATAGCTAAAAATGACTTCCAGTATGCATTTCTAATATATATGAGACATGCTCCGGCAAAAGGGGTCTGAATGCATCTCCGTGATGCATTGCTCCAATCAAGCTATCACATAATCATGGATCTATAATAGCCACTATATTTAGCAACCGACTGAATCATAAGGTAGACTGGTCCTTGGACATACAGAAAATTGACCAATAGCGAAAAGTTTCGGCCTAGGTCGGCCTGCGCGGACTGCGCAGGCTGACCTGAATCGATACTTTTCGTAGATTCATTAAGCCCCCTTTCACACAGCATGACTCATACATAATATCATATTCGAAGCAGGCTGTCCAGATTGGTATAGTCATACTAAACTTAAAAATGTCTTATCGTCAATTTCATTCGGCACATACTTTGTAGCTTATCAGTGCACAAGAAAGAGAAGCGCAGGAACATAACCATTTAAATCGATCACAATTAAGTGATACGTAACCTATTAAAGTACATGTATTTTTTTACTTCTTGGCAGACTTTCGCAAAGGTTTGAGGGGATGCTGTTAGATTAATGAAACGGGTGGAACATGTAGGATCGTATTCAAATATTCACAATGACATCATAATTATCTAATCTCCTGAAAATAGCCTGATTTTCCGACCGCAAAACAACAATGTCGTGATTTAAAAACCAAAAATCGAACCATTTTATTGAAAGTAACCGCCCAGGTCCTTCACGCATTATGAGGAAATATAATTTGCAGCATATACCAGTATCTACAAAGAAATTTCGATGCTTGGAATAAACAATCTATAATAGGCTTAAACGAAGGACCCCTCGAACCTACCATATTTTCCAAAGTTCTCTTGATTGAACAAAATTAATATAATATTGACGTTGAATAATTTCTAGTATCCACCTTAAACCAAACTTGCAAGGAATTAATCGTGAACGTAACCCTGGACCTATTTTATCGTCCTTCTTCCTTGCAGGGACGTACAAAGCAACGGGTATTTCAACGAAGCCTCCAAGGTAGTTCGTCCGAAAAGCATTTGGTCACCTAATGACTATTGCGGTAAAAACATAACCTCTTTCTTATGTTTTTGCATATACTATTACTAATATGATTTGCAATCGGGTTGTATTATTCAAACATATTCAATGCGACACAGTGTAGGTGATCAGATTACACTTTCTATGGGAGTGAAACTAGATTATGCCTGCATTTAGGGAATACATCCTGAAGCACTTTGCCTTTATTCCCGCTCAACCTATTTCCTGTTTCGCCCAAATTCATTTTTGAACAGCACTCAGTGAAAATAAATCTTATTGCAATATTGCATAATGATTTTGCAGAGTTACATTTCGGCAAAATCAGTGGCATCTAAATTTCAGTCGTACAAAAGTCTTTTTTTATTTTTTTATTTTTTTTTCAATTGAGCTAGTCTCTTGCAAGAGGGGTTTAAAGCATCCCCGTGATGCACTATACCAAGCAAGTCATTACATACTTATGGATTCATAAAATCCACTTTGTTTAACAACTGCCCGAATCATGAGGTATAATGGTCCTTTAACGTGTAAGTAACATAAAGAAAGCAAAATATTTCGGCCCATGACACCATGCACGGACTGCGCAGGGTGACATTGGTCGATATTTCTTTGCAGATGCATCGAGCCCACTTTTCACAGCATAGCTCATGTATTTCAGTAACAATAGAGTGAACCATCCCGTATTCTAACGACCCTGAAGTAGAAGGCTGTTGACAATCCGTGGGAAGAAGGAAAGTAATAGAAACTATTGTATTCTTCTTTTCCAAAAATGTTTTCCATCCTTTCAAAGACTATTCCGATGACTTGAAACATATTTAATTTCTTTTCTGCACAGATTTCCAGTATGGACTATTCAGAACTTTTGTAGTAATATAGGAGGCTTAAAAAGTTAACTAGAAGATCATGAACCAAGAGACGCAGATCACCTCATTTGTCTTCAAACCTGTTATTGTTTTCAAATTGAATGCTGCGCACTGTAAATCAGGTTATTCGGAGGCAGACGACTTATTTCTGGCAATAAATTACAATCAAACAGCAATACTTTTTTTACAGGCTGCATGTTTGACATTGATAACTTGGTTCATTTTTTATCGAACGGGTGAAAGATATAGCTCATTTACGTTCGTCATGAACAGACATTCAGATGCATCTTTATGAGACAAGTTCTGAATAAATTAGGACGAAAAAAAAAAAATCCGAGAAACACAGAAATAATGATTAATTTCTCTTGTAGCGTCATTTGATTAATACTTGCCATTTTATCGATTCTAAACTCTTTCAGCGCCAAGTATAATATGAGCCGTGCTCTGGCGATAGGGGACTTAATGCATATCCGCATTGCATGATACCATGCAAGACATCACATGATTGTGGATCCATAAAATCCATTTTGTTTATCAACCGACTGAATTATGAGGTACACTTGTCCTCTGAGAGGCCGAAAATTGACCAAGAGCAAAAAGTTTCGAAACAGGTCAGCCTGATCACACTGCGCAGGCTGGGCTGGGTCGATACTTTTCACAGAGCATGGCTCATACTCAAAAAGATTTTAGTTATCACATAACCTCTGTTGTTTTCAGTAAGATATACCTGTTACGACACTTCTTACTTCACATACCTTAGTGGTAACGATTGTGTGACATTTTGTACTTCTTTCAGAGTTCTAAGTGAACTAGGCTTGCATATTCTGTCCTATAGTTAGCTATATTTTATATGATTAAAAGAATCTGGCATTCGTAGGCTTTTGGGATATATTCTTGTTTAAACTCGTCTAGAAAAATGTAACTGAGCTCGCCAGAAAGCTGATTTACATAACATTTTTGTTTAATAAAAGTTTTTATCATCTTTTTATCAGCATCTCCCTTGTTTCCAGAGTAATATATTAAATACGAATTTTTATACGTAAAGGATCTGGCGGGAGCTTTTGAGATAGAATTTTATCAAAATCGTCTGAGAGAAAAAATGTTATTATGCTCGCCAAAGGCTCGCTCAATAATATGTTTTGAGCTTTTCATAAAACTTTATTCGAAATAGCAACTCCTGCCAAACCCTGTATATTTTATAGGCCTGACTAAATTTCGCAACGTAAAAAAGCATTAGCACGTGACTGTCCACTCTTAGGGAAAAACCAAAGTACCATTTAAGAACCTATATATCACTTGTTCCAAAGTAACTGCTACCATTTGAAAAACGGAGATAATGGAAAAAATGGGACATTTCTCGTGTTTTCTACATGCTTTTATTTCGATTTTCTTTTTTTGAACCTACCTTTTCTAACAAATAAAAAGCGCAAAGTAAGATTTTCTCTTGAAAAGTCAAATCTTGTTGTATTCTAATTTAAGACTTGGTCTCATTCTCATTTTCTGTTCTTGATTTAGATAATTTTCTAAGTAGATAATTGTCACAAAAGATATCTGGGCTACAATCCAATTCAAAAAAAAAGGGGGGAGGGGGTGAATACTGACACTATTAATTGATTAAGACAGATTATTTTCTCCGCCGAGTAATTGCAAATTAACCTTGTAGTAGAATGTTTATGGGATGTGGACAATACACTGTTAGCATTTCATAAAAAGAGGTATGTACTTTGACAACATGTATTACCAAAATTTTCCTAGGAAAGGCGAATAAAAAGGTTTTTTTTTTTCTGAATATTTTGAAATGAGATTTTTTTCACAATAGTTTTACACTTAAAAATTGTAACGTGACTAGCTCGGTTTAATACTTTAATAGCTGGTAAACAATGCTAATGTATTCAGAAAGGAAATGACATAACCCTTAAACTTTCAGCCCGACCTAAAGTGCTTTTTATAAAAAGTGAAGATTAAGATCAGATCTTTAAAAAATCAGGCAGCATAATTTTATAAACTGAAACATACATGCAAAAGACAATTCTCATGGAAATTGCCGATTTCGATTTCCTTTTCAAATTTGTGGACAAGATCCTTTGTGGAAAATGTTGAGCAACATCAGGCGATGCCGATGTGCAGCCTATTTTGTTGGAGTATGGTCTCCATTCCTGTCTGTAAATAAATGTTTTAAATTAAGCAGAATCTTCTTTTTTGATGTCAATTATATGAATTGGAAACGATAGGAGTTAATGTTACTGTACCATTTGCCGTAAAAGATACGTTATCAGCAACATGTGTGTCACGTTTATCAATATCTGAAAATAAAACTTTTGCACCAGATGGTTAAAAAAGGTGAAGGTCACTTTGCATTGAAAAGCACTCTTTGCCATCCTAAATGTCGCAAGGAAGCAAAATTACTGTGAGAAAAATACTTAAAAAAGAATTGCTACCTTATTGTAGAATTCCGTGTCACATCAAGGAAAACTGTTTTTCTTCCATTACGCAATCACAAGCGACGCCAAGTATGGTAGGTATAGCATTTGTGGAGATAGTGCAATTATTTATTTATTTATTTATTTATTTATTTATTTATTTTACAGATGTTAGATCTACAATCAGAAAAGAATCATTTGTATATTGAAATAATTATAGTCAATTAAACTAAGGTTGGGAGTGAGATCTCAACTTCAGAAAAGTCAAGTACCAAACCTAAAAAGCATCCATCGACCTGTATTCAAGTTCAAAACATCAACTGACTTATCGACCGATCAAGCAGTCAATCGACCTGTCAATCAACTCATTATAATCCTGGCAATAACCTCTCGATAATCCGACACTAATCAATCAATTAATATGGAAAATGGGAAACGGTGTTTAGCTAAATACAATAACAACAAGTTTTGTCCATTGACTCCTTAGAGCCATACGCGAAACAGAGGCTATTGAGGACGGCATAGATAGGGGATGAGAAAGGACAGAACGAGGAGTCTAATCTCTGATCTGTAACTTCCGCTTGTTTAGTCAATCTCATCAGGCGAAAAAAAAAAAACCTTTCTGAGTGTAATTGGATTACATTCAAAGACGTCGATAGATATCGACTTAACACTAAAGATGCTATGCGATTTGTGGGCTTATGCGGACCGTGCAGATCAAGATCAGGCTGCACAGAACGTGCTGATCTTTGATGTACACTGTTCGATACGGCGGGATTTCTCCGACAAGCAAAATGTTACTGATTGGACATCTTTATTTTAATTCATTTAGCAGCTTAAGAGTTAAATAATTATCTGGCACTCGGGTAATACCCTAAATCTGGCTGCTACCATTCGCTGACAGTAAATCTTAAAACAAGACTATACAGAACCCGCAGTCACATACTGGATCTACAATTTTCGTATTATTGACAGACCAATCTTGACTTAAAAATCTTTCATCATTTTCCCAGATATAAAGTGTCCATTTTTTTTTTTGGGGGGGGGGGGGGGGGCTCATTCTTGTTTAACCCTGTTTAGTCTTTATCCTGCAAAAAAAAAAAAGAAATTAAACTTTCAAACCGATATTATAAACTCACATTTTCCTATTTCAAAGTTACTCTTGAAGGAAAGATATATCCTTATCGGACCGTGTAGATCAAAGATCAGACTGCACATTCTGTGCAGTCTGATCTTGATTTACGCTGTCCGCAAAAGGTCAGTGAGTCGCGCTTAGCAGCGTTAAGGTTGATATCTATGTATTTAACATCCATTGTTAAACAAACTTTTAAAACTTATACCTGAGCCTCATATATAAGGGTATGACTTTTGGCGGGCATATTGCGTTATTTTTCAACAAGATCCCCTTCAGTATCTATAAACTTCTGCCAGCGATATATATGGCCTCAGTGCCACTTTCAAAGAAGTCCTTTTCTTGACCGCTCAGAAAGTGCTCGAATGCATGTATGACGTCATCATCTGACCAAAAGCGGGTACCTGAAATGATTTTGTTTTTTGGAATTAGATGACAGTTTGATGGATCGATATCAGGCGAAGGTTCAATCATTTCAGATTCAATAGTTAATGGTAGCCATGGCAATGGCAGACTTGTGAAAAAGGGTATTGTCCTCATGGAACAAACGTGACTTGCCTTGATTACTTTAGAGTGCTTCTTCTCCAACATAAACTGACCAAATGACACCAGTCTTCGAGTACACAACCTTAAATAGTCAGGGAATTTTAGGCCTGAAAAACGACATCCCTGCCTAACTCCTTTAACCCTTAGACTGCTTATCGCATCTCACTGACCTTTTGCGGACAGCGTAGATCAAGATCAGACTACACAGAACGTGCAGTCTGATCTTTGATCTACACTGTCCGATGAGGAGATTTTTGTCCTTCAACAACACCTTTGAAACAGGAAAGTTTTGGGCTTATACTATCGGTTTGAAAGTTTCATTTCTTTTATTCAGCAGGATAAGGGTTAATACAAGTCTCACAGCTTATCAATCAGCCCTCTTATTAATGTTTATTTACATTTTTTGAGGATTATGTACAGGAAAATAGAAGAATTGACACTGCATGTATGTTTAAGCTCTTTTTGCTTCTCTGAAAAATAGTTACATAGTCACGTATAGATTAATGAATGCAAAATTCAATCCTAAAACTTTCGACAATTCTGTAGATCTATAAATAATTACGTTTCCCTTATGAAAAAGCGATATCCCTCTCTTGCAAAACTCCCTCGTGAAATACACGTATATAACTTTTTCTTTTCTTTTTTATCAATTTTGGACGCTTTTTGCTCTCACTCTCACCATTTTGGCGTATTCATCCGGGTTGTATTGATTTATTTCGGGAACTGGGACATGGATACAAATACTCTCGATTACGTCACTGGCTGTTAAAGATCAAAACTGACATCCCTAGCATTCAGAAGTTTATCTGTACCAATTTCAAGATAAAAAAAAAACGCAAATAAATTTAATCCGCATCTGTTATAAAATTATCTCTGACAACGATGTGGGATATCTTTATAAACGATCTGACAAACTAGGGTTTAAGTTAATCAGTCGAAAGGTTATAGATAGTTTCCGCCTGCTATAGATAATGCTTTCAGAACAGAGCTGCCAAAGGTTAAACATGATGCAGGCACATGTGAATCCCTAGAACATAATCATGCAACATAGTTATATTAGCCATGCTCTGTGAAAAGGGGGCTTAATGCATCTGCGAAAAGTATCGACCCAGGTCAGTCTGCGCAGTCTTAGGCCGAAACTTTTCGCTATAGGTCAATTTTCTGTATTTCAAAGGACCAGTCTACGTCATGATTCAGTCGGTTGTTAGACAAAATGGACTTTATGGATCCATGATCCTGTAATGACTTGCTTGGTACCATGCATCACAGAGACGCATTAAGCCCCCTTTTGCCAGAGGATGATTCATATACATTTGACAGCATGTATTAGTCGCACAATTTTGTTTGCATAACAATAACTAGAACAGTTAAAAGGGATGTCCAGATGTACGGGTGCTGTTTATTCGATTGAATGGTGATCTACGTTTATTTGACGTAAACTTGACATAGTTTATAGTCATGTAACATATTCGTGCATACAATTTAAAGCCTTTTCCGTCATTTGAGTTATATATTCACTTCAGGGGCCGTAGCTAGCCCAAAATGAAGTATACACAAAAGTAAAATCCGAGTCGCGAAGTGCCGAGATACAAACAAACAAACAAAATCCAGACAAAGAGTAGAGAGATACACTGTTTGGGCTATAAAAGTTTGTGTGGTGTCCTGGATCTCTGCGGCTGGTCAAAGACGTTAACCATACTGCTAGACAAAAATAACATGCAACATAAAACAACTGAGCCATGCTCTGACAAATGGGGTTTAATGCATGTCCGTGATCCAGGATACCATGCAATTCTTGATCCACGATAGCCGTATAGATAGGACATAAGTTGGCATTTTAGACAAGATTTTTATTAAATGAGCCGAGAAAAATGTTATTACAGCAAGCCTTTGGCGAAATATTTATCTACCTTGACTATTCGTACATGTATTTTTCGATGATGCTACGACGTTGTGACGGGCCCGATAGCTCAATTGTAAACGTACAGGGTTTGAAACCCAGTGGTCGCTAGTTCAATGCCCCAGCTCAGCAAAATCCTTTTCAAGGATTGATGATGGTTATTGCGTCAAGATTCATTTTCCTATCACAGCTAAACATTGTACCAGAAAGCAGTCAGCGGCTTTGAAAAAAAAAAAACTGTAGTGCGATGTACTGGCTGGAGAAACCCCAGCAAAGCATAGCTAGTTGTACTGGTCGCCGCGACCTATGAAACGATATTGAACACGGCATCAAACACCAAAACTTAACCAACCAACAATGCAGCCATCTGCTACATTATTTCAGTTATATCGCGGAGGTCAATCTACTTTTACATGCTTTTTTGGAATTTCTTTTACCGGTGTATCGCACAAAATCGCACAAATAGTTCCACATTTTTTTCTCTAGAGGAAACAGGTTAAATGATATTTATCAAAGTTTTGCGTTTCATATGCTGCCTGATTACAAAGATTAACAAAATCGGCATAATGTTATATGCCTTGCACGCGAATATCGCTGTTCAAAGCGATAAGGATATCCTCTGTACGACTTTCCACCATTCTTCGACTTTTTTCTACACAATCCCACGTTTTAACGACCTCTGAGCAGCAAAAAGGCTTTGAAAACATTGAAAATGAGAAAATACAGGTTACCAGAATTTTTTCCTTTAACCATAATGTTTTCTACCCTATCAATTACAAATATCGTCTTTTGATGGCGTTCTCTTTTTCCTACCATGTTTTCTACCCGTTCAACAACAGATATCGTAGAGCCGTGCTCTGTGAAAAGGGGGCTCAATGAATCTGCGAAATCTATCGACCCAGATTAGCCTGCGCAGTCCGCGCAGGCTGACATGGGCCGGAAATTTTCGCTATAGGTCAATTTTCTGTATGTCCAAGAACAAGTCTACCTCATGATTAAGTCGGATGTTAACCCTTTCAGCGCCATAGGCGAAAACTGGGACTTTTGCGGACGGCATAGATCAAGATCAGACGGCACAGAACGTGCAGTCTGATCTTCGATCTATACCTTCCGCTTGTTTGGTCAAGCCTATATGATAAAAATCTTCCGGGGACTCAGTGGATTCTATTTACAGCCATCAAAAGAAGCCGAGTTTGTTTATTTGGTGCCGAAAGAGTTAACAAAAAAGTGGTTATTATGGGTGCATAATTATGTGATGGCTTAATTGGTATCATGGATCACGGAGATGCATTAAGCCCCATTTTCCCCGTCATGACTCCGTATTTTGTCGCTCTTCTCTTTTTCCCATCATGTTTTGAACCCTTTCAACGATAAATGCTATCATTTAAGGTCCGTTCAATTTGCCGTCTGCAAATGCTTTCAATTTAGAAGAGTCCGAAAATCTGTCGTCTGCAAAAGTGTTAAACGTCTTTCCTTGATTTAATTCTAGTTGTAGTGAGTTATCGCAATTTAACCGTAGCTTCGACTAAAATATCTCACAACCACCAAACAATGTAATTATACAAGTTAACTCTTTACCAAACGACAAAATTTTAGACTTGTCCAAATTGAAAGGATTTGTAGCCGACAAATTAAATGTGGCTAAAATGATTAAAACTGTCTTTTATAGATTAGAAAACATTGTAGGAAAAGCAGAAAATGCTGGTTACCAACATTTTCTCCTTTTCCTGCAATGTTTTCAAAAGGCTCCATCTTTAAGGTCGTTAAAACTCGGGATTGTGTGGTAAAGGGTTAAGAAAGTGCATTCCTGGGAACTCAGTCAGAGCGCCTGAGGTAGTGCTCAGGTTGTAAAAACGAGTAAGTAGCTCTTGCTACTTAGCACCAGTAATAATGCTGCCAGGATGAGCGATCTGATCTTATCTTTGAGTGGCTAGCTCGACCACTGGTCATATTCACAAAACATCCTAAATAATATTACTATTATTCTAGAAATTCCAAGACCAACCATTTTATTGGCTGATACAGAACGCCTCAGCCAGTAAAAGGACTAGAATGGAGAATTTTTAGAACTGAATTTAACCCTTAACCTGCTAAGTAAATCAATAGTCAGATCGATAGGATAAATTAAAATGTTGCTACTTTAAAATATCTCAATATCAGACAGTGTAGATCCAAGGTCCATTCCATAACACTGCCGTAGGATATCGCCGTTATCAATAAAAAATGTGGAAAATAATATACACAAGAGTTAATTGTTTACAACAAGAATTAATTGCATATACAAACATTCCAGGTGATTTGTTATTATAACCGGGTCAAACCATATGTTCCCAGGTGAGAAGCAAGATCAAAGAAAAGGTGTATTAAACAAACGAGTAAACTCATTTGAGAGAGAGAGAGAGAGAGAGAGAGAGCAAGTGAAGAGATTTATGGTTTAATCGCCTAAGAAAATCTAGAAGTAGTTAATGCATAAACAAATATACATGTTCATGACCAAAGATAATACTTATTTATAGCAGAACTCATATCATTTAAAACCTCGTTGGTGTTTTCGAAATACATTCAATCCGTCTTAAGTGGCCACCTTGATTAACCTAGTAGCCTGTGTAATATTAAGCATATATTGAGTGCTCGTAAAAAGCATAGTTGTTGAAATGCATCTGTATTAAAAACACACTAGCTGCCAAATGTAATCAGTTCGGGTTTAAATAGCTGACAAATTTTATTCATTCCATTTAAAAGTATGGATATTGTCGTGAGTCTGATAAAGTGTAAAATCAAAGTGTGTCAAAGTTCCAGTTGCTGGCTGAAAATTGTAATGTAAAACTAGAACATAAGTTGACAACATTTATTTTAGTTTTACAATACAGCTTTCAAGTTGCCAACATTTGTTCTAGTTTTACAATACAATTTTCTGCCAGCGGCCGGAATTTTGACGGATTATAAAAATATCTATAGTTTCAAACAATGAGAATTGATTTTGTCTAGATTTTGACCCCCTTGGTTGTTTACTTTGTGCCCCTAAGTTTGCATCCTGCATTAAGAAAATCCTCTTTAAGCAACCCTATGTGCTTGCTTTTACAGATGATAACTGAATTGGGATGTTTATTCCGTAGTATAAAAAAAACTTAATTGCACCACCAAGGTTTATTCACCCAGTAGACATAATACGTTTTTATGTTGCTCTTCTCCGCCCGCTTCTTAATGTTATGCTTTTGCACAAAAAAAGGCAAGTTTTCTGTAAAATATTTTTCTATGATCTCCATAAAGTCGAAATTTAGTACATACATGTATATAGTTTTTGTTAAAAAACGTCCAGAAATATTGAAAAGAACATCTTTTTAAAGTAAGTGATTTCTACGGAGCCCAGTAGATGCCATGTGTCATACATTGTTCATTTCAATTTAACAAAATACATGCTCATCGAAATGAATTATCCATTCGTTATGATAAATCTTATTTCTATCGAACGAAATGATTACTCCTTATCTCCAAAAAGTTGTTCGATAACAAGAAATTATTGGTTTTTTAAGAAATAATAATAAGTTTTAACTAAATAATATTCTCATTCTTCTTCAGTTACTATGCTCACGTGCAGTCGATTCATACCGGAAGAAAACCTACGAGTGTTCCGAACATATGTTTCGTATGCTCAATCATTGCGGAGATGCATTGAGCCCGCTTTTGCCAGAGAATGACTCATTTCGTTTTGTCAAATTAGTATTCTGTTTCAACGAATTAAAAAACTGTGCAATGCATGACACCGACGAGGCTCCATATATATCCTAGTACGGTACGCAACTTTATTTAAAACATTATTGTCTGAAGCTTAAATTCTATGCAGCCTGAAAAGTAAAACAGCGGAACAAACAATCCTTCTTTCTACAATATTTGTTAGTGGATGAATATTGTATAGACTTACAGTTTCATGTGTAGTTAGAAAACATCGGTACTCAGCATATAGTTAGAAAACATCGGTACTCAGCATATTGTCCACTAACCCGTTTTCATCCCTTTCTAAGACGAATTCCATGATTTGAACCAGATTAAATATATATGAGCCATACTCTGTGAAAAGGGGCATAATGCTTCTGCGAAAAGTATCGACCAGGTCAGCCTGCGCAGTCCGCGCAGGCTGACCTGGGCCGAAACTCTTCGCTATTGGTCATGTTTTCCGTACGTCCAATGACCAGTCTACTTCATGATTCAGTCGGTTGTTAAATAATGTGGCTATTGTGGATCCATAATTATGTGACGGCTTGACTGGTATCATACATTACGGATATGCATTGAGCCCCCTTTTGCCAGAGCATGGATCATATGTATGGTCTATAAAGGTCTTCAGTATAAAGTCTTCATTATTGACGAATCTAAAAATCTTGTCGTGTGCTAAAGCGTTAAACCCCTTCGGATTCTGGGGTTACAAAATTGCTTGATGTGGATGACATAGATTAATATCAGACTGCACGTCCCTGCTGATCTCGATCTATGCCGCCCGTGTTTTTTTTTTTTTTTTAAATCAAGCCTTTGTAAGATAAAAATCTGTTTTATTTCTAATGGATTGTACTTTGGACCGACAAAAAAACCGATGACGAATTATAAAGGTATAAACCACTTACCTTGCTTCAATCATCCATTCTATTCAACATGAAAATGATATTCAGTGTGGGGGCTATAGAAGAAATCCAATAGCATCTTCATGCGGCAACAAACTACAAAATAAACACTGGCTTCTTTACTGTTATTATATATGAGCCATGCTCTTGTGAAAAGAGGGCTAAATGCATCTGCTAAAAGTATCGACCCAGATCAGCTTAGGTTGACCTGGGCCGAAAGTTGTCGCTACTGGTCAATTTTCTGTATGTCCAAGGACCAGTCTACCTTATGATAAAGTCGGCTGTTAAAAAGGTGGCTATTATGGATCCAAAATTACGTGATCGCTTGATTGGAACAATGTATCACAGAGATGCACTATGCCCCCTTTTGCCAGAGTATAGCTCATATCTTTATCTAAAGGAAATCGGGCGATGTTTGGGTCTGATTTGCTCCTGCTAAGTGATTTCACTGCGGTACGGTCATGTAATTAGCCCACGATCTGTGAAAAGGGAGCTTAAGGTATCTGCAAAAAGTATCGACTCATGTCAGCCTGCGCGGCGCAGGCTGAAATGGGTCCAGACTTTTTTGCTATTATCAATTTTCTGCATTTTTAAAGACCACTCGTCCATCAGGTTCAGTCAATCGTTAGTAAAAAAAAAAAATGGATCTTATAGATACCTAATCATGTAATGACTTGTTGAACATCCGACCGACTAAATTGGGAGAAGTTACTATAAAATACTTTCATTTTTTTTTTGTATTTTACAAGACGCGTCTACACGAGTGAAGCTAGTCTATAGGCATCATGATTGACCCAGAGTCAAAGTAAACAAAAAACCCCATAGTTGCCAAACACTGCCTCACAGTAAAATACTTCTTTCTACTAGAAATACTAATTCTGTTATATGTGACAATTTTGACAAAAAACACTAAATCTCTACCACTCCAATTTGAACATGTCTTCTTACAAAGCAATAGACTGAACAAGATGTCATTTATAAGGTACAAGATCTTTGCTTATATGTAAATTAAGTGACCTATGCAAAGCAGGCTATTATCAGTTATTCCTACACCACTGTAACATTATGAATGAATCTAAAAATAGATACACCTAGGTAACTTGTAGCAAATCCCAGCTGCATTAACTCTCACTGGAGAGGGAACCCTTATCATTCCTTCAGTCATTCATTATTTGGATCATTGTATACAGTTAAACTGTTATGTTAAACCATTATTTTACGTTTAGAATATTAACCCTTTACCACACAATCCGGAGTTTTAATGACACTGGGGAAGAATCCCTGGTAACCAGCATTTTCTTCTTTTCCCACATTGTTTTCTGCCTCCTTGGAATCAGGTTTCATCAATGCATCCATCTTAAATTGGGGCACTGTAACAGCTTTGAATTTCGTTTCGTAAAGAGTTAAATAGTTCACTACAACTTGCACTATTGGATATTGACTTATTGATTGTATGGTGTTTAACACCGTTTTCAACATTATTTAGGTGATATCATGAAGGCCAGTGCACCTATCTATGCTTTTCTGGAGTTTCTTTTACCAGCACCACCGCGACTCAGTGACCTTTTGTGGACAGTGTGTATCAAGATCAGACTGCACAGAACAGCAGTCTTTTCTTGAATCTACACTGTCCGATAAGAGGATATATTTTCTCCAAAATGTAACTTCGAAATAGCAATATTCAGGTGTTTACCATTGGCTTGAAAGTTTCATTTAATTTTTCTAGCAGGTTAAGGGTTAAACTTAAACTGGATAATAGTCAACCAATAGCATGCATAGCCCCGGTAACTTAGTCGGTAGCATACAGAACATGAGATCAGGAGGTCACTGGTTTGATCCCCGGCTCGGCCAATTTCTTTCCGAGGACTGATGATAGTCATTGCGACAGGATTCATTCCTCTCTCAAGTTTCGACGGTGGTTATATGGGAAAGCAGCCAGTGGTTTGGAAAGAATATTGTGCGGAGTACTGGTAAAAGATACTCCAGGAAAGCATGAATATGTGCACTGGCTACCGCTATATAACTAAAATAATGTTGAAAATAGGGTTAAAAATCATACAATCAGTCAATCAATCAAATTGGCTAGTCTGCCAGTACTTTCAGTACTTTCATTGATATCTATACATGTATGATAAATGTAACCAACCGATGTTATATCTTTTGTCCGCAAATTCGTCATTTAGTACTAGATATACCTGAGAAGTCAAATAAACAAGTGTGTATAAAATGAATGTATGCATGTACATGTATGTGCAGTTGAAAAGTTTGAATCCCATTCCCCTGCACTGGATTTCGACCCAGCTGTTGACAAAGAAAAGTAAAAAGTTAAGCTGACCAGCTTCAACTTTTATGGTTAAAACCTCGTTTTACAATAAGCCGAGAGCTTTATTTGACAACAATGAATAAAACCAAAAAACCCTCTCATTTTTCTACTGTTCGTGAGAATGATTCACCAAGAAAACTTAAAATTAAGGCGCCTAATTTTTAGGTTTGGGCTTCCGTTCACTGTAACATGTCAGTTACATGAAGTTTTAGGATACATTCCAGCACCAGATGATCGGCTGTCAAAATACATTTGTGGATTTTGTCGAAAGGGTTCTGTTAAGGACATATGCCACAGTTTTTCCTGCTCATCAGTTTGCGCATGTTGCTCTTTTGTATACTCTATTATATGGCGTGCAACACACGAAAAGGGGCCTTCGGACATATGCGTTAAAGTGTGTCGTCCCAGATCAATCTGTGCAGTTTGTGACTAATCCGAGACGACACTTCCCGTTTTTTTTTTTTTGTGCGATTTTCTGTTTCACGAAAGTCTACTGTATTAAAAAATCTTATGTAGTCGTAAAGTGCCGTCTCTGATTAGCCTGCGCGGACTGCGCAGTCTAATCCTGGACGACACTTTACGCAAATGTCCGAAGGTCTCATTTCGCATGTTGCAGGCCATATTACACTGGATTAGTATGACAGAGAAATAGTACATTCGGTGTCTGTAATATGTCGATTGCATTATGAATATTTGGAAATCACCTATGCGGAAGAAAAATGGGATATTTAATTATTTATAAATGAATGGGGTGCCAGATCACGCCAAAATAGGCTTTTATTATATGAGGAGGTAATTCATTATGTCACTTTCTTTTAAAAACGCACCATACCTCTTACAAATGCTCCGCTTGATATACTTTTTTAATTTTGTTTTTACATGATAATAGAAAGCACTATTTCTGTTCAAAATTTAAAAAGAAGAATCTGTCCACTGATTTTTTTTTTTTTTACATTGCAGGAAATTGGTCAGAAAATAAGTATGTTGACACCTAAGACCATTTCATATTGCTATTGTGATCTGTCTAGCGCCTTTATTCTTTCGATTTTTCTCAGCATACATTATATTACCATCTGAATGAACATGAAAACAATCTGCCCGTAGGAAAAACTTGTGGTATATGGAATTAAGCGACTTTTGATTGGTTTTCAATGATGCAGTTCTAGAGTGAAATCTATCAAAATCCACTGGGTGGCGTATCTCGGGGATTACTAATTTCGATTCAATCAGCCATGGTTGAGTAGAGCAACTTGGTGATGGTCACCCTTGACAAGCAAAGATTTGCCGAATGTAGCGCACGGTTTAGAGTTTCTTCGGCTTTACAAGTGGTTTTCCTTTGATATATGGGGATTTGCTATAGCTAAGTGTCCAAAGCGTTGAAATTGTAGTGCAGGTTTGTACCCACAAACCATTCTTAATTTTCATGCATAGTCTTTATTCTAGATTTAAGAAAGTGGCACAATTTCTGATTGGGCAATCAGAAGTTTTGTTAGTTTTAAATTAAGAAAACTCTTTGGTGTAAGACAAATAAAATTTTAAGAACACGTTAGCTGGTGAATAGGGACGCAGGCGTGCTCAGGCAAAACACGTCAGAGCTACATCTGAGTTTAGTGTCGGTCATGTGCAAGAAAACATGGTTTATTGAGCCGTCGTTAAGAAAGAAGAGTAAACTCTAAAACCAATAAGAAAAACCGTCTCGTTCGAAGGAAATTGTTCGAGTTTAAGTCGATTGATTTGTTTATTTGCACTCTCCACAAAGAAACTAAAGTGAAATAGATCGATACGTTTTGGAGATGCCTTTAAATAACCTTTCAATGACTTCTTTATATTTGAAAGTTCAGAGTGCTTTTCGACGATGCGTATGCACAGATCATTTCAACTTATTTCTTACCTTTGAATGAAAACGTTGTACTGTAAAGAAGCAACTGTGTCCAGCAAATAATTGCTCTTTTATCCACTATGCTTTCGAAAGTTGCCAAGTGATGTCCAAAGAGTCGTATTTATACATGATTGAACTAAGATCTAGACAAGCTAGACCACACTAATGTAATGCCACCCTACTTAGAGGTGATCTATTATACGCCAAATTTCATTCCTAAGAACGGCCGCTGTACCGTATTGAAATGACGGCCATAGAGATCCATTATGGAGCATTGTTGTATTGTTTTGCCATTGATAAAGAATGGGTTTCCAATGCTGTATCGTAATCTTGGTATCACTTTGTGCGTTCTTAGGCATTTTTTTTTAAAAAGTATCCTCTGCAGACATTTTACTGCACCGTAGCAGATTATTTTACGAGTAATTTCTCCTCTCCTATTACCACAATGATTTCAAAGAGGTATTATGCCAAACGCAAAGGGTCGTCAACCGTTAGTAATAATACGTTTATACTGTACATAAAATACAAATGAAACTATTACGTTACGAGAGACATTCCTCACAAGCAGCACCTCTAATATATCAACCTTCCTTTCAAAAGCGCCCAGCCCGGTAAAGCTTTCGGTAGCGTACAGGACTTGAGACCAGGCGGGTTGCTGGTTCGAATCCCCAGTTCGGTGAATTTCTGTCTGAAGACTGATGATAGTCATTGTGACAAATTCATTCCTCTCTCACCGCTGGTAAAGACGGTGGCTGTTTTTGGAAAGCAGTCTGTGGCTTCGGAAGAATATTGTGTGAAGTGCTGATAAAAGAAAAGGAATATATGGCCAGTTGCACTGGCCGCCTCCATAAAACTGAAATAATGTTGAAAACTGCTTTTAAGACCACACAGACAACAATCCTTTCAAAGCAGTCGGTTGTAAGACGCAAAAACTTGTTTGTTGTGGGCAAAATGTTGACGATTTTCATGATCAGCGGTAACGTTTATGAATTGCGAGTTATTCGTTCGAAACATGGAATTAAATAGCCTTAGGTCGTTATGATATATCTAATGCCGTAATAAACCATGGTAGCAGTGCGTGAGTATAATGTAATACAGAAATTAGATATTTGCTTTTAGTACCATTTAGATCCCATTCATGTGCCCGTAAATTTCATGTTAATTTCAGCACATGCTTTGACATGGTGCATGATTAGCAATGAAAAGGGGAAATAAATAAATCCAGTTTATTGACGTATCACATACTTTCGCGCCCCCCCCCCTCCTCGTTTTAAATGTGATATAGCCATTACGAACTTTCTTTTATCACACAGCCTCACTTGCTTTCAGTGTGAAATACCCATTACGAATTTTCTTACCTTCCACACGTTTGAGATGAGCATTTTGTGATACCATGTATAATGTCATTTTATAACTTATTCAGATAAGCGAGTCGGTTGTTTATTCAAATACCACGTGATCATGTTTGTTTAGCATATTCTGACCGGTAATTCATGAAATACTGTCATGTGATAAAACGAATCTGATATTTGTTGGTTTTTGAGATAAAATATTATCAAAATCGTCTACAAAAATGTTATCATGCTTGCCAGAGGCTAACTTAATAACCTTTTTCTAGACTCATCTCAAATGCCAGCTTAAGTCAGAGCCTGTATATCTTACACACTTTTGAGGTAAAATTGTGTGATAGGAACTTTATTTGACGTCATTTGTTAAAGCATTGAGTTTCTACATACTGATTCTACATAGGAAACAAAAGTTCAGCCAACTCAACTCTCAAAACTGATGACCGTGGGAAGGCTAAGACTCGTTTTATTTTTAACTTTTAAAGCAAGCAGTTGTATTTCAACTTATTCTAAAGTAACTCTATCATGAAAGTGCACTCCTGTCATAGTTGCGGGTATGTTCCTGGAATGAATATGTACGTTTTGAACATCTATCTATAAATCTAAATGTAATATTTGAGATATAGGTATGTGATAAAAAAAATCTGAGATTTGTTTACTTTTGAGATAAAACTTTATTAACCTCGCCTAGAAAAATGATATGTTAGATGCTAAATATCTCTGTCACACACATACACATAAAAGTGACATGATACTACCGCCAAGTGCTTTGATTACGTACACATGCGTTCAAAATTAAACAGCATTACGAACAAATGCTTTAAAACAAAACGAGAGAAGTTCTTTATGATTAAACGCTGACAACACTAAGTAAGCGTCTTGCGTACCTTATGTGAGTGGTAAGTAGTGAAACAAATTTACAATACTTTGACAACAAAACTGAAAGTGGAAGTTAGCGACCGAGGTATACCTGAGTGCTTGTCACGAGCGCACGGACTGACGAACAGATAGGCTGATTCCAACTTACCTCTGTTTTTCCTGGGGTACAATACAGTTGAAACTCCAAATACAAAGCACAAGTTCATAATTTACAAGTATAATTTGCCCAGAATAACGTTCTATAAATATACTGTGAGGGTTATATATAGCGTGACATCGTTGACCCGAGACAATTTATACTTCGTCAAACTCTTCGTCTGTATGCAACATTTTCTACTGTTTCCCGAAATACGTTTTAACCTTCCAAAAACAATTTCCAATACATTTGATTTTTTTCCTCTGCAAAGCTTTCAAAAGGGACGTGGTCAAAATATTATAGTTTGGTAAAGAGATATATGATGTTCATCAGTGTTGTTTATGTATTGCAAGCATGGAATCGGATGAAATAATTGTCTGCACCACTTAGGTAGTTATGATATATTTACGACGATAATAAACGATAGGAACAGTGCGTGAATGTAATTTGATATAGATATTGGATATATCTCCATATTGCTACAGGGATCTCCCATAAATTAGAGGAAACCCTTTACCCTCCACCAGAGGACATAATTCTTAGACATGTCAAACGCAAATTTGTGTAGGCGACAATTTCAGTGTGGCTTAAATGACAGAATTTGGTCTTGAAAGGGGAGGAAGCATTACTTGAAATAGAATAGTTGCTAGTGAAATTGAATTATTGATCACGAGAACCATAGCAAATCTCAGTATTCATATGACTTATTTCCATTCCACTTTTCAACAACTTTTTTAGTTTCCTTATTTCATATCTATTTTCTCTTGTAGCACTGGTTACTATCTCTCGGAATACCGTGACTGAAGAAATTGCAAAGCACAATTTGAAACGTTACCGTCAAAACTACTTAACGACACCATCTTGAAGAACACGAGAACCTGAGCAATGCCAATTCCCATAAATGATATCAAATGCCATGTATTTCGTAATTTTAGCCATGAAGACTTAACTCTTACCGTGTTAACTTGGCATATAAACAAATTGAAATTTGTCAACAAATTATAAATAACTTTTGTAAAATTGTAAAATGGAACCAGATATTTTGTTGGACACCTTCAGTATATCTTTACTGAAACATAAACATGCATTTTGAGCTACTTGCAAGGTTTTGCCTTCTAAGAGCCATCAGCTGAAGTTAATAGTGTTTGTTTCTGCTGATATGAATACTGTGATACATTAATGGTCAGTGTAAATGTGATGCAGCCTTATGGAGCGATTTTTATCTCCGTCAACAATAAAAGGCATCCATTTGTCTAGAAGGAACGTCCATTAGTTTGTGAAATCATTGCACCAACTTCCTGCACTGATAGGATTTCTCTCTATACATATACGCATAATGGCATTCTGGTGGAACTTTCTGTCCTCGTCTCAAAGAAGGAGAACCTCATACACTACAACATTATTAACCCTTAGACTGCTAAGCGCGACACAAGGATCTTTTGCGGACAGTGTAGATCAAGTTTAGACTGCACAGAACGTGCAGTCTGATCTTAGATCTACACTGTTTGATAAGGAGATATCTTTCCCCAAAAAAGCTTCGAAATAACAAAATTTGGATTATTACTATCACCTTGAAATTTTCATTTCACTTATTAAGCAGGTAAAGGGTTAATGATTTAGGAAGACAGCAGTGTAGAGGCACAACACCGGTCTCTCACATCTAAGGACGACACAATTTTAGACTCTTCCATATTGAATGCATATGCAGACGACAAATTAAAGTCCCAATAAAGTCCAAATGTAAACAATGCGGGGTAAAAAATGAAGTTAAATTTTAATCATACCATTTAAAACTATGTAAATTAATATAACGATGACACTCTCTTAATGTGCGATTGGTCAAAGTTCCATTCGCTGGCAGAAGAATTACTTTCAAAACTGAAAGAAATACTACCAGGTATCTCTAACTTTTGTTTACATCAATAACGATGACGTAGGTACACCACGTGATACCTTGGAGCTAAGGTAAACGAAAAACAAAATGGAGGACGGTGTGACGGTGTGAGAATCACATTCGACAGAAAACCAAGTTCGTTTACCGAATTTGCCGAAGAGCGACACAGAAAGAACAAACGTGCGTCTATTTTAGGATTTGTTTCTTTTGTTTTGAACAAGAAGCTCCGTGTAAATATACAGAATGAGAGAACTGTCTGAAAACAGATGCGGATTTCGGTTCGCATTCTTGAATCTTACGTTCATCTTATATTTATTGTGTTAAAAACAGATTTATCGCTATATATCTGTATTGATTTCCCCATTTACTGTTGGAACAGGATATGTAAGCACTTTCTGATGAAACACAGGTGAACGGCGAGCGACAGTATAATTCATATATTATCTTTCCCTAATCTGGTCAGTGCACATATCAATGGAATCTTGGTGTTTTTTTTTTAGCAGATGACAAAATTTTGGACTTGTCTAGATTGAAGCCATTTGCAGACGACATAGCTTGTATTGGATCTACATGACTTGTATTTGAAACAGGAGAAACAATTGTTGAATTAAAGGTAAATACTAGTCACCAGCAGCATTTTCTCCTTTTCCTACAATGTTCTGAAAAGGTTTATGCCTCTGGGTCATTACAGCACTGGATTGTATGTGCACCCTTTACTACGCAATCCCGAGTTTTTACGACCCTGAGAAATAAGCCTTTTGAAAACATTGTAGGAAAAGGAGAAAATGTTGGCAACCAGCATTTTCTCCTTTTCCCACAATATTTTCTCCCCTATCAAAGACATATTCTATCGTTTGGCCCACATTAAATTGTCGTCTGCAAATGCTTTCAATTTGGACAAGTCTAAATTTTTGTCGTTTGGTAAAGAGTAAAAGATGAATTTGCACATTATTAAGTCTGGAGTTCGATCTGCTGGTTTTTTCATGGGAGTGTCTTTGGGCAAGACACTTCAGAGCCCTAGCCTAGTACTGGTGAATCCCAGGAAATACATGAATTTGTGTGATGCTGCCATGATATGACTGAAATACTGTTGAAAGCGGAGTAAAACACCATTAAATTTCTAGCACAGAATGTTAAATGATATGTAAATGATATTCCAGAGTATGGAGATAATTACTTTACACATCTCTGGCCAATGTGAATGGATCCTCCTACATGATGATACACATACTGAATTATACTGACTGTGCAGATGCAGATGAGCCTTGGTTTCTGACTCTGTTATGATTGTGATTCCATCCCAGTAGATTCAGAATTTGGCAGCCACTTTTCAGGTACATATGTCTTAATCAGATAAAACAAATTTATTTTCAATAGCCAAATTCACAAAATTTACATGACTGGTAAAGTAATGAAAATTCAAAACAATGTACATGTATGGCAGTTTCAGGGATTCACCTCAACCCACCGCATGGGCTATACCTTTAAAGAAGCAGTGTAGATTCAAGATTACCGGTATACTGCAAGAAGTTTTTGCTGTCTCATTTTGCTAGATCTTGAATGAAACCCTTATTATAGGCCAGGATGAAAATGGAGCAGAATTCTTGAAAATACCGGTAGACAGCTGATTAAGCTACTACTGTGCTTATGCGACTGAATTTTGTTTCGTCACTTAGGGCTTCACAGTTCTCCTATATTACTTGAGCTGACCCTTGTGATACTAGTAATGCCACAAGTTTTATTCAACAGAACAGCTGTAAAGGGCTCAAGGATTACTTCATGTCTCAGTGGTAAATGCATAATATAAGTAATCCATGACTCAGATTCAATTCTCACTGGGTTTCGTTGGGATGTCCATGGGCAAGTTACTTCAGATATTGTTAAAACTCAGGAAACATATGAATAAATGATCTGTCAAAATGGTATGACTGATATAATGTTGAAAGCTACACATATGTATCACTCAGTCAATCAAACTGGGCTTCATTTGCAAAAGTGCTGATTACTGAGTAAAAGATACTGCATTACACTGTTCTAGAATTTACATGTATCATACATGTAAACAGAATGATTGTCAGAAATTGAAAGGCTAAAAACTACATTCATTTGTTTGATGTATAGCCCATACCCATGATTGTTTGTGCTACTGTTTAAAGGCCCAGCAGCCACCAAAAGTAAACAAAGTGGATGTTAAAATGCATTTTGATTTAAGTCATACCTTTTGAAAGTACAAAATTGTTGGGAAGATGACAATCTGTTGTTGTACAGTCAATCCAAGTGTAAGTCAATGGCAAAAAAAAAAAAAAAAAAAATTGAAATCAAGTAAAAAGTTAACAAAAGATAGAGCAGCATAGCAACTGCTGACCTACTTTTTGTACTATTCGGGCTTTGAGACATATGCCATACTAGAGTAAAGAACATGTGAAGAAAATTAGTAAAAGGTTGGAAATGCAGCAGCAGTCAATTTTGATCCATATGGAAAAGTAACATTGTGGAAGATGGATCATATGATTCTTCCCTACAAATGATAAGTAATTACCAATGCTGTTTTGAAACGGGTTTGTTAAAAGCTGTATTTGTACAGTTATGACTTCATACATGTACAGTTTTCAACATTATTTAAGTTCAACCACATGCTGGACAAATGCTGCAATCAATTCTGTTATCAAATGGAATGAAGTTGGAGTAAACCTACACCTATTACTATACTGCTGTCTTTATTGTTTTACAGTTTCAGAATGAGATAAATTAAAAAAGAGAATACGTCTTTTTTGTAATTTTTCAGATATACAGCAGAATAATCAGATTTCCAAAGACATATTCTGTGGTGTTGCTGAAGAATATGTAGCATGTGAAAAGCTGGCCTTCAGTACTACGATATAAAACTGGCTGGTTCAGATCACAGCTCTTACAAAGACAGATATGTTTCATGCAACAATCAAGGCAATATAGTGTAATATTATTTTATTATTTTAAAAACATGTACATCACAATAGTCCTACAAGAAGAATTTGTGGACAAAAAATAAAAAAATATATTCATACATAACAGAGCAATGTTAGAAGCTATTGTTTGCCCTCAACCCTTAACTCTTTACCAAACAACAATATTTTGGACATTTCCAAAATGAAAGCATTTGCAGACGACAAAATAAATGGGACTCAAAAACTGGAATTTGTTTTGGGAAGGGTAGAAAACATTGTGGGAAAAGGAGAAAATGCTGGTCTTTAAAAGTTGGGATTGTGTGGTAAAGGGTTAACCAAAACATCCAAGTTATTATGTAAAGCACTATTTAATCATTTTAACGAAGAAAAATGCTTTTGAAACATTATGGAAATAGCAGAATTGCTGGTTACCAGTATTTTTTCCTTTTCCCATAATGTTTACTATTCTTCTTGAAGCAAATCTTTTCATTTGAGCTACTACGTCCAATTTTTCATCTGCAATTGTTTCCAATTTGAACAATTAAACTAAAATTTTACCAACTGGTAAAGGGTTGCGCACCTGCTTGGAAAGTAAGAAAATGGTAGCCGTCTTGCTTTATTTTGACAAAACTTGTTTCATAGTAGCAGAAAGTATAGATCTTAAATCAGACTACATGTTATGTGCAGTCTGATCTTTATCTACACTGTCTGCAAAAACAACTTTTGTCTGCAAAAACAACTTAAGTTGGTTCCAGGGCTTTAAGCCGCACCCTGTAGCTCAGTCTGTAGCGTAAGGGACTTGAGAACAGGAGGTCACTGGTTCGATTCCCGGCTCGGCCAATTTCTTTCCGCTGATTGATGATAGTCATTGCGACAGGATTCATTCCTCTCTCACCGCTGACCATTGTTTTGACAATGGCTATGTGGGAAAAGCAGCCAGTGGCTTGGAAAGAATACTGTGTGAAGCACTGCTAAAAGAAACGCTAGGAAAGCATGGATAGGTGCACTGGCCACCACGATATAACTGAAATAATGTTGAAAATGGCATTAAACACCATAGAATCAATCAATCCGGGGCTTTAAGGGTTAAGGAATGTCCTTAGGCAAGACATTGCAGAGCCCCAGCTTTGTGCTGGTGAAATACAGAAAAGACAGTAATGAGTTGTCACACTGACATCAATAAATATCTGAAATAATGTTCAAAGTGGTGCAAAATGCTCCAACAAATAAACATCCAATCTATACAAGAGAAGAACATTTTAGTCTCATCTAAATTGAAACTATTTGCAGATGAAAAAGTACATGTAACTCAACACAATAAATGTCTCTCTGGAAGGGTAGAAAACAGTGTGGGGGAAAAAGAAAAAATGCAGGCTACCAACATTTTCTGCTTTTTCTACAGGCTATATTGTGCCAAAATTTTCTCTTTATCCCACAATATTTGGAGAGGCTGTCTTACTAAGAGTTGTTAAAACTTGGATTGTTTGAAAAAGGTTTAAATTTAATAATGTGCCTTTTACCTATATTTCATACACTAGTAATTCTCAGCAAATTCTCTAAAATTCACTGGCTGTTTCCCCCATGAGCAAACCCAAATCATGTTCAGGAGTTTGAGAGGATCAAATCCTGTTGCAATGACACTTAACTCTTTACCACACAGCAATATTTTAGATTGGTCCAAATTGAAAGCATTTACAGACGACAAAATAAATGTGACTCAAAATTTAAATTTGTTTCTGGTAGGGTAGAAAACACAGTGGGAAAAGGAGAAAATGCTGGTAACGAGCATTTTCTCCTTTTCTCGGAATGTTTTCAGAAGGCATCTTCCATAGGTTCGTTTAAACCCGGAATTGTGTGGTTAAGGGTTAATAAACAAGGACGTGAATATGCTTGCAAGCCAACAATGGCCTTTTGGTTGATATGATTTGTAAAACATGTGTTCAAAATTCAACTGTAGCTGGAGCTTGATAGGTAGTTTCCTACAAAAAGTAACCTCCCCCAGCTTTATTGCCAGTAATATCTCTTTACCAAACAACAAAATTTTAGACTGGTCCAAATCGAAAGCAGTTGCAGATGACAAAATAAATGTGACTGAAAAATTGAAATTTATTTTGGGAAGGGTAGAAAACACTGTGGGAAAAGGAGAAAATGCTGGTTACCAGCATTTCCTCCTTTTCTCACAATGTTTTCAAAAGGCTTCTTTCTCAGGGTCGTTAAAAGTCGGGATTGTGTGGTAAAGGGATATCATTTATTGACCCAGTGAACATGAGTAAGTGTACAGCTACTGCTATACAGTTGAAATACTGTTGAAAACATATTTATTGCATTGTGACATATATCAGTCAAATACATTTACTTGTTTTTGTTTCTCTTCCTACCTTAGGTGCTCTATGATGGAAAGTTTTACGTGAACAGTATTTTTGCCCAAGATACAGATAGCCAGTATTAAGTTTTTACAACAGTCATGAAGAATATTGAATTAAGATTACCAATATGATTAACTCTTTACCAAACAACAAAATTTTAGACTGGTCCAAATTGAAAGGACTTGCAGACGACAAAATAAATGTGATTGAAAAATTGAAATTTGTTTTGGGAAGGATAGAAAACATTGTGGGGAAAGGAGAAAATGCTGGTTAGCAGCATTTTCTCCTTTTCCCACAATGTTTTCAAAAGCCCTCTTCTTCAGGGTCATTAAAACCTGGGTTTGTGTGGTAAAGAGTTGAGTGTGATATTTTTGTGACCATTGTTTTTTATTACTAAAAGGAAAATTATTGAAAGATACTAAACTCTATTTCCAGTTTAAGCCTTTACCACACACTCACGGTTTTTAACAGCCCTGAGAGAGAAGCCCTTTGAAAACATTGTAGGAAAAGGAGAAAATGCTGGTAACCAGCATTTTCTCCTTTTCCCACAGTGTTTTCTTCCCTTCCGAAAAAGAATCTTAATTTTAGAGTCACAATTATTTTGTCAACTGCAAATGCTTTCAGTATGGACTAGCATAAAATTTTGTCATTTGGGAAAGGGTTACAGTTTTAATTCATGTTTATGAATTTTAAAACAAAACCATATCTTACAAAGTTCGAGACGAATAAAAAGTACATTTGAGCAAACTGCAATTGTTTTCACTATCTACATGTTTTCAAGCTTTTAAATCAAGTATACAATGGTCCTTTAGCAAACAATCTCGTCTTTTAATGACCCCCAGGAGATAGCTTTAGAAACTTCGTGTGTGAAGGAGAAAATGTTGATAACCAGCATTTTCTTCTATTCCCTCAATGATTACTACCATTTCAATGACAAATCTAATCCTTTCCGCCACACTGAATTACAGTAGTTGTCAAAAAACACTTCCAATTTGGAACAAGTCATAACATGATCATGGATCCACAGAGTTCATTTTTTTCTAACAACTGACTGAATCATGAGGTGGAATGGTCCTATTACATACAGAAAATTGTCCAATAGTGAAAAGTTTCGTCTCAGGTCAGCCTGAGTCGATACTTTTCACAGATGCATTAAACCCCCTTATTACAGAGCATAGCTCATAAGCAAAATCTTATACCCATTATCTATTCCAGCACTCAGAAAGCAATAGCTCGTAACTGTATCTGTCCAAACTTGTTTTCTAGCTTTATTGTCTGTAGATGATGTGTATAGGTATATGTATAGGTAGAGTTCTTATTTTGAATTTTACTCACTCAAATTGTTCCAAAAGAAATCTCCAAAATCCACAATTTTGATCCAAAATTCTAAAATTACGATCACCAATCACTGCAGAAGTCCATTCCGATGTTACTGGTATATTGTTAAGTTAGTAGATGTACTAATATTGTCCATATTTGTCTATAAACTGAGAGCGATTTTTTCCCTGTCCACACTGTTCAAATGTCACGTCACTCTGTCCAAAATGAGACACTGAAATGACAAGAACATAAATTTCTTTTTAACTCTTTACCACACAATCCCGACTTTTAACAATCCTGAAAGAAAAGGCTTTTGAAAACATTGTGGGAAAAGGAGAAAATGCTGGTAACCAGCATTTTCTCCTTTTCCCACAATGTTTACTACCCTATCAAAAAGAGAAATCATCAATTTAGCAACACTTAATTTGTCGTCTGCAAAATTAATGCTTTCAATTTGGTTCAGTCTAAAATTTTGTCGTTTGGTAAAGAGTTAAATAATGCAAAGTATGTATGGGCTATGCTCGGGCAAAAGAGGGCTTAATGCATCTCGGGTGTTTTGAAAACATTGTGAGAAAAGGAGAAAATGAAGGTAACCAGCATTTTCTTGATTCCACACTATGTTTTCTACCCTAATAAAAACAAATTCCATCATTTGAGCCACAGTTAAATTTTTGGCTGCAAATACCAGTAAAACCCAGGGTGTACATGAACAAGCAAGCTGACGCAATGAAATGACTGATGTAATGTTGAATGCCGCATTAAACACCATTCAATCAATCAAGTAAATTTAGATTGAAAAACACATGTATTTTTAATCTACTAGTCTCAGACTGTATCTCTAGAACTATTTTACAAGATATGTTCATTTCTTTATACAGTAAACCCTGCCCTTGTGGCCACCTTTATACTAATTCTTTTCAAGCTGATAAAATTTCTAACTTGTCCAAATTGAAAGCATTTGTGGACAACAAATTGAATGTGGCTCAAATGACGGAACTTGTCTAAAAAGGTAAAATCACTTTTGGAAATAGAAAATGTTGGTTTTCACCTTTTTTCATTATGTTTCAAAAGCCTTCTTTTTCAAGGTAAAAAAAACCACACACAATTTGAGAGTCTCTTTGGTGCTGGCTTAATACAAAGCCGCTTTTGAGTGTACCTTTTGTGCTTGCTTACTAAAAGTTGGACTTTAATTTGTTTTAGCCCAAAGGCATGCCTTTTTCTCTCTCAAGAGTACATTACTTTTACGAAATACTACTGCAGAGCCCTAGTGGTGCAGCTAGTCGCATAAAGGGCTTGAGATTAGGGGATTGCTGCTTCAAATCCCTAGCTCAGCCAATTTCTTTCCCAGGATTGATGATAGTCATTGCAATAGGATACATTCCCCTCTCAATGCTAATCAGTGTATTGACAATGATTACGTGGAAAAGCAGCCAGTGGGATATTATGCAAGGTACTGGAAACAGAAACTCTTGATAAGCATGGACTGGTGCACTGGCTGCCGTGATAAAACTGAAATAATGTTGAAAATGGCATTAAACAACCGACAACTGGGGAATATTCACACACACACACACACAAAAAAAAAAAATCAACTAAATGGAGAAATGTGAGAAAGGTGCAGTTGCTTGTAGCAAACAATTGCTCCTTTCAAAAATTTATGGCAAGGGTGTAAAAAAGCTGTATTTGATCAATCATCCCTTCTACAGCTGATCCTTTCTAAGCTTAAAATATAATAGACTTCAAAGTTCTAACATTAATGTGTAATAGATGTAGATCTAAATATCATTCAAATACCTGTTGACATGGACTGTGCTAAAATCTGTGAAAAAAAATCGTCGTACAGCAGAGATATAACACCAGACTGGGATATCTATTTGTCGGTTAACAAACATCTTGGTCTCTCTGTATCACACCCTAAAAAGATACACTGTTTTTAGATTGGAAAGAAAAGAGATCAGTAAAAAATGACTAAAAAAATATTTTTCTTAATCACAGTGTGGTAGATAAATATTACTTGAGTACTAGTAACCTTCTACTTTTGTCTTCAATTGTCTTGCACTCCAACAACTTGAAGTACATGTATTTATCAGCTTTGGAATATGTATCTATAATTTTGAAAAGTATGGTTCATCTGCATGCAATAACTTGACTGATGAAGTAGATCAACTTTGTCTTCAAAAACTAGCAGTAAAAATATCTATAAGCAATGTGTTCTACCAAATTCTTGAAAGTTGAGAAATATCCTTTGTTGACAGCATAGATCGAGATCAGATTGCATCTGGTAAGAGGTCTGACCTTTGTTATAAAACGTCCACCACCTGATGCTAATCTCAGGTCAAAATTCGCTAGTAATTACATACCAAAAAAAAAACCCACAAAGTTCTTAACTTTTACATTACCTACGAAGATCAAGATCAGCTCGCGCATAATGTAAAGTCTGATCTTAGTTATAAAACGTCCACATTTTGTTTGACTTATTCTCCATGGCTCATATTACAAACCTTTATACCCTGTGTAGACATTCGATTTTGTATGCGCCGAATTTCTTACTAGTCGAAATTGTAATAGGCCGAAAGTGTTATAGGCCGAGATGTCATTCGATGTTTGGATGACTCTTGACAAGAAGAAATAGGCATATCATGATCGCAATAAATATAACACAACTCCGATTTACCAATCAAATGCATACAAATAAATTAGATACGATGAGCGAAGGTAATTTAACGAAAATTAAAGACTTACCGAAGTTTCGCAACGTTTTCTAAGGAGAGAAAGCACATCGTCTGTGTAATACGTCATCGGTCACATGGTGTCTACAAATAGGACACCAGAATGATTCCGAATAGTGCGTGGCAACGTCACTTGGGAGAATTGATAAAAAAAAATAGGATTTTTTGTATGGTTCTGTGACATGAACCGATGCTGCAATGAACGCCCCTATCCCCTTGGCGACAAAATAAGAGTGAATCTAACAGATTCGTGCCTTTTTTCAAGCATAAAAAAATTCTAATTTTGGACTTTATTGGGGCTTTAAATGTTGTCCAGTTAACGGGAATTCTCTTCAAATCGGAAGAAAAACATGTTGAAAATGGGGAAGTGCTGGCACAGACTTAGTCTCCCTTCCGAACGTTTTCAAAAGATCTCTTCCCGAAGGTCTTAAAACCACGGGGTTGCACGGTGATGGCTTAAAAATTTGAATACTAAATTATTCATTTATTTATTTGTTTGTTATACAAATCTCCAGATAAAAAGGAATGATAGTATTCTAAATCCATTATTTCTCTTCCAAACCCTATAATGTGGGTACTCAATAGAATCGTCTGGATGAGACCGTTCTAATGAGTACACATAACATAGAGTTTAGTGGAGAGTAATTGATATTTTCAATTTTGAAATAAAAATCACTACCTGTATTTGGAGCTCTAAAGTAAACGATTGCAAACGAGGGAACTTGTGTTCGGTTTATCAGCTGTGTCTGTGTCAAAGCCGTTATCAATTATGTCAGTACCATTGTTTGTAATATGACTCATAAATCAAACATCACTCAGTGAGACAATCCATGTATTTTTCTAGGCAAGAAAGATCAATGAAACTTGTAAAGAGGATACTCTTTCAACATGGTTCGCCATTGTTTGCAATATGATGCAAATGCAAACATAGATCTTTTTCTGAGATTAATATATGACCATATCTTTTTACTGATCAACCAGCTGTGGGGTTATAAAAGATCATATACAGTTTCTGGAATCGTAATGTTGTTTTTCTTTAGTCCATATATACAGATCTGCTTGCACCATGCACACCAAGTCTTTATTGCATCTATAATTGCGATGAAATGCTTTTCGCAATTGTATGCATAATAAAATTGGGTGTGTCGAGCTCGCTTCAAGTGAAGAGACATTGTACGCAAGAAAATGAAAAAAACAAACATAGAGACAATGGGTTTTGGGTAATGCACGTTGCCTATGACCATTGTAAAGAATGTGGAAAATTTAAGTATAGTAAAGTTCCTATTCTTCCTCGACTCACCTAGTGAATAAGTATCAACTTTAATACCCATAGTGCATTTACTTTAATTTTGACAACGATATAGATCTATTTGTAAATCATTCATATACCGGGTGTTATTAGTAGGATGACATACATTGTTCTTTTATTCCTTCCATCGACAAATAGGTAAACGTTTAATCCCTAACAAATAAATGAGCCCTGCTCTAGATAGGGTTTAATGCATCCTTGAAATGCATTTTATAAAAGTAGTAGTCGCACAATATGGATCAGTTTTGTCTACAAACCGGCTGAATCATGGAGTGGAATGGTCCTTTTGGTATGTAGAAATCTAACAATAGCAAAGAGTATGGACCCAGGTCAGCCTGCGCGGAATGCGCGGGCTAAACTGGGTGGATATTTTTTGCAAATCAGTTGAACTCCTTTTCACAGAGAATGGCCCAAATATAATCCAGCGACAAAAAGATGCAGCGACGCAGAGCTCAAGAAACCAAAAAATCAGATATGACGTCATCATCCAGCTGGAGCACTAAATGTAGGCAACAGACTGAGATATCCGAAATTCACACAGAGGTGCTTCAACAAAATATGTTAACCTTCGGCACTCATCGATATCTATATGTGTTTAATTAGATAACCCTTTACCTCATAATTCCATGTTTTAAGGAGGGAAGAGCTTTTGAAAAAAAAAAATGTGGGAAATACACTATCTCTTTTTTCCATTATGCTTTCTACTCTTTTAAGACAAACTCTATCATTTCAGCAACATGCAATAAGTCGTCTGATGAAAGCTTTCAATATGAAAGAGTCTAAAATTGTCTTTAGGGTAGACATTTAAAAAAGCTTTACTTTTCTCCTTTGATACATTTTCAGTAAAGCCAAGTAAAGCCGTTGGTTCCACCAGGAATCTAACTCTGTTCTTGGTGTCTTATCCTAGACTAATCAAAGTTGAAAGTAACTTTAGACGACAAAAGAAATGATGCCCAGCGATGCTGTTTGTCTTTCCGAGGGTAGAAAAAAATATGGGAAAGAAAGATAATGCTGGTTGCCAGCATTTATTTCTTATTTTCCTAAATTTCTTGAAAAGCCTTGACATCCTAGGGGTCAGCAAAACACGTAGTAACAGGTTAATTCAGCTGAATAAAGTGGCAACACAGTTGGGAAAGCGCTCTGATTTTTTTAATGCTCTGATTCTTCTAATTTCTCTTCAGGTTTTATGGCAGATATATTAGATAAAAGCTGTAAAAGATATATCTGGTCTATAAAAAACTATTATAAAACTCTTTATTGATTGACCACTAGACAAAGGTCAAAAAGTCACTCATACACGAAGCGGGTAGAAAATGCAGTGAACATATACAATAAGGAATACTTCCTCGCGCATTAAAATGAAACCATTAAAGATGAGAAATGTCAGCGTAGAAAGTAGGAAGCAAGGTCAAGGAAAACTTTTTTTTTTTTCCTTAGTTTATTTGGTAAACTTTTGTACTTTTTATGACTTTTTGCCACATAAAAGTGATATAAAAGTAAATATACTTTATAATTGGTTGTACATTCATCGTTGGAGAAATTGCCGTCAAACACCCCCTGCCTGAGTGGCTTTATTCCGCAAGAGAGAAGAAATTGTACTTTTAATTATCTAAAAGATGTAAAATGAAACAAAACCGTGTTTAAGTATAAATTTAAGTATAAATGAGTCATGCTCTGTGGCAAGGTAGTTTGGTGCATCTGGAAAAAGTATCGACCCAGGTCAGCCCGCATAGGCTGACCTGGATCGAAAAATTTTCTAAGGTAAATGTTCTGCAATCAAAGGACCATTCTACATTATGATTCTGCCAGTTGTGAGACTAGAAGGGTCCATATTATATGTGACGACTTGCTTGGTATGGTACTTTAAGAAGATGCAATAGACCTCCCTTTTCAAACTCAAATTGTTATATCACACATCACTGCCATCAGACCCTTCGTTGCGTCCTACAGCTTTTGAAGACTTTGTTACAACCGCAAGTATGTTCGTAACCATCAGACCTTAACCCTTAAAGCGCCTTTCACGACAATTGTTGCCTTTGTGGTAAGTGTAGATCAAGATCAGGCTGCACAAAACGTGCAGTCTGATCTTTGATCTACACTGTCGCTTTGCTGAAACACTGTAGACAAAAGAAACCACGATATTGCAATTTTTTGGAGTATTATTTCTAGGATGAACATTTCTGTAGGTTTTATTTGGCACTCTAAGGGTTAATATACATGTATGTTCACTATAGACAAGTTACAAAAATGTAATCAAGGTCGACTGATGCACAGACTTACAAATATTGTTCGCAAAGTTGTCTACTGGAATTGGTTTAATGAGCAACCAAAGCAAACACTGGTACCATTAAAATCGAGGAAAATTGATCCTAGCTGTCTATTGAATTCCACCACCTTTTGCCAAAATGGCTATCTGCAAAAAATGCGAGACAAAAGTAAAATTTCTAACATCGTCTCTCCTAAATTATGTTATCTTCACTCACGCAACAATTACTGGAAATAAACATACAAACATGCGCTGAACACCACGAAAACAATCAGACATTACTTCGACGCTGTATAATTTTACTGCTTTTGCGGACTACAATAAAATTGCAGCACTTCTGGAATAGTTCCTTTTTCTGGTATAACAGCGAGAGTCTTTTCATTATCCAACTAAAGTGTTTGATATGGATTTCTATGTATCTGAATAAATGGGCTGGTGGAGCTCGTTCAGGCATCATTCATATCTATAAATATAGATACACGTGGAATAATGCTTGGGCCTTTAACTAAACGATCCAATGTTTTTACGACCCTGAGAGTGAGGACTTCAGTAAATATTTTTGGAAAAGGAGAAAATGCTTGTCACCAGCATTTTCTTCTTTTCCCTCAATGTACTTTTACCTTTTGACAGAGACTTTCCAATATTTCAGCCACAATAAGTTTGTTGTCTACCAACACTTTCAGGTAAAAGATAAACGCCGAAAGGTCAATACTAAGAAATAACCAGGCCCATTCAATCTGTTGTACACAATTATTGTACATGGATACCGCATTAATAGTTTGACGGTTGATTTATCAAATTACCACCGGTTACTATTGTATATCGAAAGCCATTGCTAAATGCTTCATTTGTCCGAAATAGATTCTGCAGTTTGACGAAAACAGAGACTATGTGTAAGACTCTGAAAGGCATTGATGCATGCTATTAACCCTTTAACAGCTATGTAAATGATACGAAACTTTCAAGTCGATTGTAAAAACCCAAGCTTTGCTATTTCATAGTTTTTTTATTTATTCATTTAATTTTTTTTTTTTTTTTTTTCCCGAGGAAAATATCTCCATGTCGGACTATGTAGATCAAAGATCAGACTGCACGTTCTGTGCAATCTAAATTTTCCCAGTGTTTTTACACCATGCATCTATTCTATTTACCCTATTGCTTATTTATAATCGACTAAATGGCATATTTCACTCGAAATATATCACAAATCAACTTTAATTGGAAGCCGGCTCTTGAATAAATATTTATTTAATAACTGATTAATGACTGATCCCACAGGCAGCGTAAACTCTTCTTAAACTAGTATAGACTGGTTACCTCCCCTGATACTACTATAAGTGTAATACACGATACAACAGGGGACCAGTTTAAAACTAGTAGATTAGCGCAATATTACGCATTTTTTTCCTTGTGCTGTTCACATAAATTGCGAGCATGAAAAGAACAGATTTTGTATTTGAACTCTATTTCTAAATATTATTTGATAACTGATTACTGACTGATCCCAATAAATCGGTTCAATCCAGAGGTGCGTTCATTAGAGAGAGATTTTTAAGCCGCTCAATAAGATTTTAATCGGGATACCTCGCGCAACACTGTAGAATTTCCACTGAATTGCGCGAGATATCCCGATTAAAATCTTATTGAGCGTCTTAAAAATCTCGCTCTAAAGAACGCACCTCAGTTTTTGTTTTCATCACGTGACAATAACAAAGTGGCACGCTTGCAATTAAAGCTGCTCTTCCACATATTTTGGTAAAAAAAATCATAATTTTGAAAAACACATTTCTTATACATACTTTGTCATAATATTCAATGTGTTGCATGCATTTCCAGGATTCAGAGCTCTAATATACCCCGGCTAGTAGTCGGGATAAATTTCGCAATTTCAAAAGTTTATTTGCGATAATCAAAAATAATTCTTAATGGCCATACCTTGTCAAACATTTTATTTCAAATATTTAATGTCATTATAGCAAAATAAAAGAAATATTTGTCCACAATCTTTAGTAAAGCAGCTTTAAAGTGACCACCTCTATTTGCATGAAGCCCTTAGAATTGAAAGTCCCTATTGAAAAAAAAAAGACTTATTTTTGAACAAGACAAAACCACTTTTTGATTATTTTTGTCTAAGCCCTATGCTGTATGTACTTAATAAAACCTTTAATTATGTCATATATTTTAAAGATGTAAATTTGTTTTATCCTTCATATCTACCCACACTAATATTGCATATATAAACTGTTGGCTGAAGACACCACTTTGCAAAGGTCCATCGGGGTGGTAGCTTTATACAAGTTTAATTTCATTTTTAGGGGTTAGCGCAAAACTATTGTAAGTGCATATACAATGTATATGTACTTGCAATAGTTTTGCACATAACCCTTGACTACAATTTCCTTTTATGCCCCTCATTGATAGATCGGGAGCATATAGGTTTTGCCCTGTCTGTTTGTTACTCCAATCTGAAACTTCTGAACAGTAATTGATAGGGCTTATGTATTTCACATATGTATTCCTTGCAGTAAGACCTTTCTGTTAGTACCAAGGCCAAGATCATCTTTCAAGGTCACAGTTCAATGTCAAATTTATAGAAAAATTGCCTTAGCAGGGGCTTTTGTGTTTCACAAGCATTCTTGTTTATACTTTTGATACTATGCTTTTATACTTTTGACACTCCTTTTTGCTGAAATCATGATTCAGTGTTACAGTTGTTTATCTTATCTTTGAATCTAAATATCATTGCTTCTTTCCCAAACAATACCTTCGTTTCCATTCCACATTGTTTAAGATTTTGTCTTCTGGTAATACGTAAAAACATACTCCTACTAAAACTGTAGCCAGCTGCTTTTTTATAGTCATTGCATTTCAAATCACTTCAAAGCCATAATTTCAGATTTGTGCTAAGTTTGCAGTTACAGAAACAATAGACAAAACCGATTAAACGCTGGATAGGTGTTTGATAATGTTTCTTAAGAAAAACACCCTATGCATCGAAGTGATATAACAAGTAAACTAACAAAAGTTGTTTGGTGTTGTTTTTGTCTCGCAAGTCAAGCTAGCACCAAGACTGGTTGGGTATGTGTGTATTAACCGATGTACTATTCTAGGTCTAATCACAAAATTGCCCACAAAGCACCTTATTAATAAGACAAGTGAGTTATTGCTAAAGCACCTTCCTCATTGATGGTAACAAAAAAATTGCCGGCTTCTTTGATGCTATGCATAAAAAATTTGTCTTGTTTCACTATACTGGATAAGTTGGTAAAGCGTCCTTTTTACATAAAACAGCGCGAGGTACATACAGAATATTGTGTTACATTATCATACCATATTTGAAACCGTATTTGATACTGAATAGAAATGGATTTTCTTCTGTCGTGTCTGTTATTCTATCTGTGCGCGACGCATGTATTTTTAGCTGGAAAGATTACAGGTATAGAGTAAATTGAAATACCATGCATATTACTTGAATTTTTGAGATTTAGTTTTGCAGTAATTCGAATGAACCACACCTACATGTATTTGAAAAAGCGACATTTTGCCATATTATTACTATCACTATTATTATTGACGCAGGTAATGTGTTTGGAAAAGCAGGTCAGATTTATTGATTGAATGGTATTTTACGCCACTTTTTTTCAATGACGTCGGTGCGCCAGGTCAGTTATTCGCGTTTTTCCGGGTGTGAGTAGTACTGCGCTTGGACAGTGATGTGCATTGCCCACGGACACTTACAGCAGGTTACGATCCCTGCAAGTGATATCATCATTATATTAGATGAATTCGGTTATGCTTTTACAATCAATACACAGCAAACTGATAATGATATCATCATTATATTAGATGAATTCGGTTATGCTTTTACAATCAATACACAGCAAACTAATAAATCGCATTTGTGTAACATCTGTATGATGATAAAAACTGCTCTATCGAACCAGTTCGAAAGACATACCTTTGTCTATTGGCTTTGAGTTTATTTACAGAAAACCCATTAGTATTCGTGATAGACCTATTTTGTGACAGGACTTCAAACTATAGTAACGGCCTTTTCTTCTTCTGTATCAGACCCTTTTTTTTTTTTTTTTTTCACAACAAATGACTTAATTTTCCCATTTAAGGCAAAGAAACACTGTCGAGAAGGCAGAAAATAATGAATACAAACTGATTATCTCCCTTTCCCTCATTGTTTTTAAAAGCCAGGGTCGTTTAAACGCAGGTTGTCTTGTAAAAGGATAAACCTTACCACATATTTGACTTACCGTCTGATAATACAATCTGCAGAAACTGGAAGGTTATAATCTAGCTTCGCCTTTGATCAGTATAAAGGCAACACGAGATCAGGTGCGATCCTCTGAACTAAACGTTCGGCTGTAGTTGCTTTTAGAAATATTCAGTCATGACATAAATATCGGAAAGTGTATTTAATAGTTTTTACACAACGAGGCAGACGCAGCCGACGATGGGTCAAGACAACACCTTGACGTTTTCTTCGAAACCAGACCTAGTTCAGTAAACAAAATAAAATTAAAACACTTGAACAAAAAGGAAACTATATTCGAATACAGTATTTACTAAAAGCACTCTCACATATAATTGGGAATTCTTAAAATGTACCTATCAAGCACATGGGCCATTCTTTGTGAATAGGGAGTTTAATGCATTTGCAAAAAGTATCGATCTTTTTGTAAATGGTCGAAACTGTTTGGCCATAGGTCAATTTTCTGCCGAAGGACCACTCTTCTCCCAGATCCAGTCGATTGTTAGAAAAAGCAGATTTTATGGATCCCAAACTATTTAATGACTTGCTTGGTATAAGGCATTACGGAGATGCATTAAGCCCCTTTTGCCAGAGTATGGCTCATATGTATACAGAGCTACACCCTTTATCACAAACAGCCGTGTTTTGACAATCCTGAAGAGGTTGAGTTTTGAAAACATGGAGGTAAAACGGAAAAAATAGCTGGGCAACCAGCATTTTTTTCTTTGCCCACGATTTTTTTTCTCGAGTTTCACAGACAATTCCAGTCATTTGAGACCTATATCATTTGTCGTTAACCAATTCATTTAATTTGGACAAATCTAAAAATCTTGTCGTCTTGCAAAAATTTAAAATGAGTTCCACAAATTGTCACAGTTGAATAATAAATTTTCGAAAATTTTCATTAAGATAAACGATTTGGCATAAGGTTCGAACGCATTAATTTTGTCAGAAAAAACCCGAGATTGATTCTTAAATAACTTTAAAAGCCCAAATGCAATTTCATTTCGATATTTTACACTTTTTTAAACGCAATCAGCAAATGAGACGTGCAAGGCAATATATCAAGATTGTCGTGACGTTCGAAAGCCAGTGACCCCCCAAACCCCCCCCCCCCCCACCCCCACCCCCCCGCTACTTTAGGGTACATTTTCGGTATATTGCACTTTTCTTCTAAAGGATCGCGTGTTTTTTACGGCCCAGACAAGGATGGCCTTTCAAACATTTTCGGAAAAGGAGTGAATACAGAAAACCAGCACTTTGTCCTTTTCTGATAAAGTGTGCTGTCCTATTAGAGATATATCCGAACATCTGGGCTATCTTCAATTTATCAACTGCAAATGCTTTATGGAGAAGCAGTATCTTTTTCGTGTGGGTCAGAGTTAAAAGCAAAAAAGCAAACTCGGTATTTTGTATGGCCATAGTGGTGATCAAGATCAGACTACACAGAACGTACAGTCTGGTCTTTGATTAACACCGTCAACTTCTTTGCAAGATATTCTGACAAAACAGACTTGAAACTGCAATACCTGCATTTTAGATCTGACTGAGATTGTCCATGAACTAAGAATGACTGAGAATTCCAGTTGAAGCTATTGTACCAGTAGTTAATTGGTTTATCCCTTAACCCTTTCCCAAACGACAAATTTTGGACTGGTCCAATATGAAAGAGTTTGCAGACGCACAATTTTAAATTTGATGAAAATGGCAGAAAGTTCTCAAAAAGGATAGAAAACACTGTGGGAAAAGAAGAAATTGCTAGTTACGAGCAATTTCTCCTTTTTCCACAGTGTTTTCAAAAGACTTGTACTGCAGACACGTGAAAACCAGGGCTTGTTTGGGAAAGGGTTAACTCTTAACAATGACAAAATTTTAGACTTACCCAAATTGAAAGCATTTGCAGGCGACGAAATAATTGTGACTGAAAAATTAGATTTTAATTTTGGGAAGGGTAGAAAACATTGTGGGAAAATGAGAAAATGCTGATTACCAGCATTTTCTCCTTTTCCCATAATGTTTTAAAAAAGTTTCTTTCTAAGGGTCGTTAAAAGTCGGGATTGTGTGTGTAAAGTGTTAACCTACTAAATAAGTTAACCCTTTCCCAAACGCCAAATTTTAGACCCTTCCAAAGTGAAAGAGTTTGCAGACAACAATTTTAAATTTATGAAAATGGCAGAAAGTTCTCCAAAAGGGTAGAAAACACTGTGGGAAAAGGAGAAATTGCTCGTTATGAGCAATTTCTCCTTTTCCCACAGTGTTTTCAAAAGACACGTGAAAACCAGGGCTTGTTTGGGAAAGGGTTAAATAAAACTTTCAAGTCGATAGTAAAAGTCCGAATGATGCCATTTCAAAGTTTTTTTTTTTTGTGTGTGTGTGTGTGTGTGTGGAAAAATGTCTCCTTATCGGACAGTGTAGATCCATGATTAGACTGCAGATTCTGAGCAGTCTGATCTTGATCTAAACTGTCCGCAAAAGGTCCTTGAGTCGTGCTTAGTAGCCTAAGGATTAATTTTGAAATTCTAGATACAGCTGTGTATTTCACTTCAAATTGCCTGACATCAGCCGTAGTCATTCTTTCAGCACCAAATATACAGGCTCCATCATTTGGACGGCTTAAAATACAATCAACTGGCACTCAGAAAGATTTTCATCTTTTAGTAAACGGATGACATATATTTAAAATTAGACAGCACATTCTTTGTAGTCTGATCTTGGATCTATGCCGTCTACAAAAGCCTCTGTTGTCGATTTAGGCCCTGAAAGGATTAAAACTAAGAAATCCTAGCAGTAAATTAAATCGCAACTTCTCTTGTCCTGTTTTCTATACCGCCCCGATCGTTTTGATTTTGTAAAACCTCGCAGATAAAGCAGTGAAAGAGAGCACTGCATGTGGCTGTAAACGCTTGCCTTCGAGTGCTTTTTCAGTTGAAATTTGAAGTCGAAAGGGGGCATACCTGTGTCAAAGATATTCTGAAGGTTACCTGCCTTTCTGGTTTGGATTCCCTTTTTAACAACTTACCGATGTTTAAAGTAAACAACTTGAGTAAATGACAAAGATGTAAGAAATTGTCTCAGTTTCTAACAACAACAGCGACACAGGCTACGTCAACGTCACCGACGACGACTACGACAGGTCAATGACAATACCTTGACGTTCGTTTCGAAAACAGCCGAGATGATATAAGCTCTTCATGCTGATACCAAAATTCGTCTTCAGTTGCTTTTTTACCGAAAATTCTACGTCGAAAAAAAGGGTACAACTGCGTCAAAAAATATGTTTTTATCTTTACCTGCCCAAGTGGTATGGGTTTCTCTTTTAACAGTTTACAACCAGCCCGAGATTAAAAGCAAATGCATGTAGCTGCAGCAACGATAGAGGTATCAGAAAATGTCATTTTTTCCCATGATACAGATGTCGCAGACCACGACAGGGCTAAATACTGGACGTTCTCTTCGAAATCAGCCGTGCCAGTAAATTATATAGTCACTTTACACTTGATAGCTTGAACATAGTTTGAATAGCAATATAAAGGAATTTTCCATATGTGTTATCCAGTTAAACTGAAACTATTGAAACCTTTTTTATAGCACCACAAAGATATATCCTGTCTTGTTGTACACCATGTGCGGTTATTTTTACTGTTGTTTCTGGAATATGATATTCGCTTGATTTGGATTGTGTTTGAACTCAATGAAATAAAACCAGTGATCTTCGATTTCTCCAGAGTACATTTTTGATTGAGTATGGTGCACAGTCCCACGCCGCAAACCATTTCCTCTTGCTTAACCCTTTACCACACAATCCCGACTTTTAACGACCCTAAAGAAGAAGACTTTTGAAAACATTGTAGGAAAAGAAGAAAATGCTGGTAACCAGCATTTTCTCCTTTTCCCACAATGTTTCTACCCATCCCAAAACAAATTTCAGTTTTAAAGTCAATTTTATTTTGTCGTCTGCAAATGCTTTGAATTGGACCAGTCTAAAATTTTGTCTTTTGGTAAAGAGTTAAGGCGGCAACTTTTCAAAAGGAAGGTGTTTAACGAATGTGAAGCACCGAAGTGTATAAGCGTGCTCTGGTAAATGCGGGTTGAATGCATCTCCGTGATACATCATAGGTATACCAAGCAAACCATCATTGATTATTGATCCATAGAATCCATCCGACTGAACCCGACTGAATCATTATGTAGACTGGTCGTTTCATACGCTTAAAATTGGTCTATAGAAAAGGTTTACACTATGTCAGTCTGCAGAGGATGGTCTGGATCGATATTTTTTGGAGATGCATTAAACACCCTTTTCACATCATTTTCCATGTTGGTGGCGTTTGGTGTTTTCGAAAGCAAACACGTGCCTAAACCGAGGTCTAAAAAGAATTTGTCGGCTTCTCACCGGATCTAGTTTTTTTTTCGAATATTTACTCTCTTATAATTGAAATCAAATATCATAAACTTAATACTCGTATTTCCAGATTATTCTTTTGTGCCGAAAAAAGGTTTGCTATTTCTCTTGTTATTGTTTTAGCCGTACAGGTTTATTTACATACATAGTTTTCACTTTTTTTACTTGATAGATACAGCGCATTCGCAACTGATTTGTTTTACTTTTTTTCATAATGACATGCCTTCAAATTGCAAAATAAAGAATCTTTTAAAGGACAAAGAAATAGTAGGCCTATACGTCCGACATTTTGTTGCAGAGTAGTTCATTATCTATTGCTTTGAAGAAAGAAAGGGGCTGGTAAGACGTTCCGACAAGTATAGCGCAGAAATGCACGATTTCAACAGTACAACCAGTGAACAACTGTACTATAGATAAAAGTTAAACAGTCAAGTTTTGAATGTGTGTGAGTGCGTCTTTAATAGACAAAAACGTTGTTCAAAATGGTCTCGAATTTCCTTTAATTAAGGACAAGAAAGCTTGATTGGAATCTGTGTAGCTTCATTTGCTCTCCGCTCTAAATTTATGAGGAAATTCCTGAACCAGACAAATTGCTTCCATTATTTCTGAGCTCGTTTAGAGATCCATTCTTTAAAGCAAAACCAGGATAAAAGCTCTAGAAACCAAACGCCTTTAATTGTCATAGGCGACTCAGATTGTTCTTTGTGGATAGCACAATCAAGATCAGATAGCACAGAACCAGCAGTCTGATCTTGGATCTACACTCTGCGATACCCGATGAAAGCTGTAGCAAGTTTACTCGTACTATTCGTGATAACTTGAATATTTTTCTTTGGCTGCTTTTCCACATAATAATCTTCGAAACAATGATATGCAGTCAGAGAGGAATAAATCCTGTCGCAATGACTATCATCAATCCTCGGAAAGAAATTCACCTAGCTGGGAACCCTGGTCTCAAGTCCTGTACGCTACCCACTGCGCAAATGGGCTTGGCGCAGCTCATGGTAGTCAAATAACTTTGTTCAGAATAGGCTGAACAAGAATTACTAAAATATTTCGTAAAATCTCTGTTAAAAGGTGTTATCCAATCCCATGTAATAAGCTGTGTGAAACCCTTTAAATTAAAGCCATAGAAACCTCAAAATTTCTTTAGCATAATAAATAGCGTCTAATTTGTCATGTCATTTCCCTTTTAAGGAACAGTTATACGTCTTCTGTTTGAGGCTTTGCGTTGGCAAATCCTTGAGCGAAAACATCAGGATTGTCTGTCATATAAGACCATTTACTAATATGAATGCGACTCTCCATGCCTCTATTAAAGAAATCTTTAAATATAAACATGCATATGCATCGCGAACAGAAGCAACGGCTTATTGCAGCCGTCTCATGTCACAGAAGTTTTCTAACCATGTACAAGAGTTATCCAGCAACCGAGCCTATTTCTTTCTATTTCTCTAATATTATATTTATGGTATTTTCTTAAATACATAGGCGTGAAAAATACCCAACGATATCTGTATTTATCGCAATGATTTCAAAAGTGGGCTGTAAAAGGTACACTAATCCTTCGGGTATTAATGAATGCATTTGTAATCCAAATAACTGTGTACGTCGGTACTTTTAGATATGAATGGGAACTTTGCTGATTCTTTTAATCAAACAAAACTTCAGCTAGATTTAGTAAGGTGAAATCGACCAAACCTTAAATAAAATAAGAATGATAAGTGGAAGAAAGACATGTTAGATGGAATTTCGTTTCTTCAGGTTTTGTTTTTTTTTTCCCTAAATTTCGCGCCAGTATTTAGTAAAGTCTTACGGGACTGTAACATGGTCAATAAGACGTACCGATTATATGGGATAGTACTCAAATTAGCATGATGATTTCATATCTGATCTCATGAAAAAACATAGAGTTACCGATTGTATCACGACCATCCCACTATTCCGCTAACACCAAAATCGCAAAATGTTTTTACTGATTGTAGCCGTCCAGTGCCTTACTTTTGCACACCAAAAAGTATTTACAAGTAGTATTTTTCGGTGTTTTACTGAAAAAAAAAAAAAAACACCATAGAAATCTAAATGGGCCCCTTTAAAGGTCCTATTGCGACCAAGAGTAAATAATGTAAGTGCTGAAATGCATTTACATTTAAATCGTGTGAAAATTATTACGAAAATGACAATCTATTATGGTATGATCGGTCCACGTGTTAGTCTCTGGCAGAAAAATGAATTTTTAGACAAGGTCAAAATTTGCCAGGTCGCTCTATCTTTACCATACTTTTTACCTGGTTTTAAATTTCATTTTTCTTCCAGCGACTTACACTTGGACCGACAATACAATAAACAGATGGTCAATTTTACAGTAATATCCATATTTCAAATGATATGATTTAAATTTAAGTACATTTTAACTCCCACACTGTTTTCATTTTTGGTCACTTTTGGGCCTTTAAATCACTCAACACGATCTAAAGTATTTTTGCACAAAGTAAGTTCTGAGTCAGTATTCACCAACCACTTTAATTTGCATTTTTTGCCTATTTCTAAACTTTGAAAGTAACACAATCTCTGATTGGCTTAATCAATTGGTCTGGCAGATCAGATATGGCAGTTTTGGAATTTAAATTATTCCTAAGAATCAGGTTGACAATAAAATTTTAATGCAATGGGCCTTGATTTTGATTTAACTTGATCTACATTTTTGATACATTCTTCCATTTCAGCCTTAGAACTGACACAATTTCGGCTTTTCCGTGAAAACAGAAACGATTTGAAAAAAAAAATCTATTGGAAAGTACACCTAATTACAATTTATGCCGACAATAGGAACGGCGAATGTCGCTTCTCGAAAAATGATTACGTAATTGAACGCGTGGGTCCAATAAATGACAATAATGAATAATACTTAACGGTTGCATATGATACCTACTCTTTTATCTTTGGAGTGATGGTTACATCGGCTCGTATGATACTTATTAAATTAAGATTATGAAATCCATTACCCAGGAATACCATGGCGCCACAGCGCTCGTATGACACTAAAATTTCTGAGTTTAAAAACTAGAATTTGATTGAGGATGATAATCATTATTAAGTTATCAGTTGATTGTCAAATGACGGGATTGTTTCATAAGTTATTGCCTTTTTAAAACGATAGGATGCTGAAAGCAGTACAATGCGCTTTGATGGGTATTTCAACGGGGTTTTAAATAAATGGATAGAATAGGTCCAAGATCGGACTGCACGTTCTCTGCTGTGTAATCTTGATCTATGCTGCCCGCAAAAGGTAGTCTGACCTCGATTATATTGTCTGCAAAGTTACTTGAGGTTTACAAACTTGATTACAACACTATCAAATTGAAGTCTGATCAGGTAACTATTAGCACCGGATAAGAAAATCTACGCTGCTGAAGAGATACCTGCAAATTTCCGCAACGTTATGGGGAAAAACAGTGATCGCATAAGTACAAGAAAATATTACTTTTTCTATATGTTTTTTTTTATAACATAAAAGGAGACATAGTTTTTACCTGTAACTCTTAACCAGTCAATCCTTAATTTTAACGACCCTAAAAATAAGTTTTTTTAATAAGTTGTGGACACCAGCATCCCTTTTTCCCCGCAATGTTTTTTATCCATCCATTATTTTTTTCGTCTGCAAAATGCTTTCAATTTGGACAAAAACCGGCAGATAGGTGTCTGATACACATCTTTTTCAGTTTAGCGGTATGCTTAGAATTTCCCTGATACCAGAATGCGTAATGAAGACAACGATACCTCCTATCAAAGAATTGCGCCATGCTCTGTGAAAAGGGGGTTTATGCATCTGTTAAAAAATATCAATTCAATTTAGTCTGAGCAGTCTGTGCAGGATGGCATGGGTCGAAACCTTTTGCTTTTTGTAAATATACTGCATGTCCAAGGACCATTCCACCTCATGATTCAGACAGTTATTGGACAAAGTGGATTTCATGGATCCCCTATTATGACATTTAGGTTTCGACTTGCCTGGTATAATGGATCACGATGATGCATTAAACCCGCTTTTTCCTAGACCGTCACTCAAATAATTGGTCTTACTGCACTGCACATTCAGTATAGTAGTACCAATACCTTGTACAAAACATTGGCTTGAACAGATAAATCAGCTTTCAAAACAGCTTGGATTCTCGTTATAGACAATATACGTATCCATTACTGTAAATTCCGGTAACGTGATATAAATTGTACAATTTCGTAACTATAAATGGTCTTCGGGAATACCAAAGCATTTCGATACCGCGACGTTTCGCCTAATTCTTCCAACTGCGCAGGCTGACCTGGTTCGATACTTTTCGCAGACCCCTTTTCACAGAGCACGACTCAAATATATAAACTCGACCTGTTTCAGCGGCTGAAAAAACAATCCACTGAAACTCTGAAAGATTTTTCTTTATCTTATATTGCTTGCCTGAACGAGCAGACGGTATAGATCAAAGATCAGGCTGTACAATATGTACTAATGTACTACTGATTTTGATTTTTGCCGTCCGCAAAACTCCATGTTTTCACCTTTGTCACCAAAGTGGCGAAGCTTTTCTTTTCTTCCGTTATCTATGAGACTATGTTTATGTTACACTTAATCTATGTACGGTAGGATATTTATTTGCCAAAATCTCTTTCTCATCAGTAATCTATGAATCATTTTATTGGTTCCATAATGATACTCTGCGGAACTTTCGACCAATCAATTGACAAGTTATACATTTACGGCTAGAATTCGGGTGTAAATGTAGAGACTTACGTCAGGACGACGATTATTTTCAACGAGAACTACCTTCAGCTGTGTTGTAAGTAACACAAATACATGTAAAGTGTGAGTTTATTTTTGTTCGATTCAAAGGACTGAATACACACACAGCAAAGTTACATCTCTACAACAATAAAGTAATTGTAGAACTTTACAGCCTGCATAAAAAGGCAATAATGAATGCATACTTGACGCTGTTATCATTTTGATGCATGTTTATTGTTTTGTGGGAATCATAATGCTATATTTTATGTTTTTTTTAATTGAAACCACAACATCTATTACGCTGATAAGATGGCGACAGGTACTTAATGCTGCTATGATAAAGTGTGTTGATTTGGTGATAAGGATGCTAATTTGGTATTTACCCTTCACTAAACGATTCCGCCCGATTTTATGACAATGGCGAAAAGAGTTTCTTTTCTGCAGACCCTGTGGGAAAAAAGAAGACGACGCTGCTAACCACTTTTTCCTCCTTTTTGATACATTTTCCCAATCTTTTGAGGCACATTTATATTGTCCCCTTAATATGCTTTTGGTATGGATGGGTCCTTTGATGAATGTTGAAAGCTGTTTTCTGAAGCATTTCTATAAGTTCGTCTTTCATATTTTCTGGTATTTCATTACCCAATATTCTGATTTCTACTCCTTTAGTGCAACTGGCTGCTCTCCAGCTTTGACACAGTCAATATAAAACTATTGAACAAGAGGAATCGTGATATTCCAACAGCGAAGTTGTGGATATGCTGAGCAGGATGTCCGTGCGTAGACACAGTTTTATACTTTCGTGTCCTCCTCTAGTTTTCCACAAATTTGACGGAAGTGTTTATGTAGGCCTTTCTACAGTTTAAACTTGTGCAAATGCAATTTTTAACATGATTAATATACTACCACATGCGTTATGATACTTTTCTTTTTTCTTGATCGGTTGACAAGGCAACAGGTGTAACAGAGGCATTTGTCGGTCTACAACAGTTCTAGATATAACTCACATCAAATTTTGGTAAGAATTTACAGGAATTCAACAGTTTAATTCAGATCTCCTTTTCTACAGGAACATTACACTATCAGCTTTCCTATATGGTCTTGGTTGTTTAAATTATTAGATACATGTATATATTCCACAAATTATTCAAGTCGCTCCTTTTTAGGTTTTGCCTTTTTCATATCAACTGGATTAGACCATTTTCTTCAATATTGTATGGACAAATCAAGTCCACATTAGTCAGTCTGTCAGTGCCTTCAGTACTTTGATTTCACTTTCAAAACCTCGGTTGGCGTCTGATTGATTGATTGATTGATCCGCACAATATTCTTTCCAAGCTACTGGCTGCTTTCCCACATAACCATCGTCGAAACAATGGTCAGCGGTGAGAGAGGAATGAATCCTGTCGCAATGACTATCATCAGTCCTCGGAAAGAAATTGGCCGAGCCGGGGATCGAACCAGCAACCTTCTGTTCTCAAGTCTTGATCTCTACCGACTGAGCTACGGGGCTCGGCAGAGTTGGCGTCTGAAATAACTAACTTAATAGTATATTACAAGTATAGATGTCCCCGACTTCAAATCTATACGAACTCCAAGCCATAACAATAAGCTCTCTGTCATTCAGTTTTATTTACATTGCTTACAGGGAAACTAATATCTTCATGGCATAGTCTGTTTAAACATTATTCAACCCTGTACCACAAAAATACCCAAATTTAATGATCCTGTTGGGGAAGAAGGCTGTTGAAAACATTGTAGGAAAAAGCAGGAAATACTGGAAAGCGGCGTTTGCTCCTTTCCCCGCAAAATTTTTTACCCTTTCAAAAACAAATCCATTTATTTTAGCCATGTTGAATTTGTTATCTGAAATACTATGGATATGGACAAATCTATTTTCTTTTTCTTTTTTTATGGCAAAGGGGAAAGGAACTTGAGACTCAAATAAAGAAGAAAATAAATAAATGAGTCACGCTCTAGCAAAAGGGTGCTTAATTCATCTCCGTCATCCATGATACCAATCAAGCCATGCATCACATAATTATGGATCCATAATACCCACTTATTTTTTAAGAACCGACTTAATCATGAGGTAGACTGGTCTTTTGACATGCAGAAAATTGACCAATAGCGAAAGGTTTCGGCCCGGGTCAGCCTGCGCAGTCCGCGCAGGCTGACCTGGGTCGATACTTTTCGCAGATGCATTCAGCCCCCTTTTCACAGAGCATGTCCCAAATACAGAAACAGTTCGTCGCGATTTTTTGGGATATCAACAACAGCTTTCGGAAATGGATATCCTAATGTCACTGAGAGGAACACAATAAACTCAAATTACGTTTACTAAGTTACGAGGTGTTTAGGTGATCTATGAAACGGATAAACAGAAAAGTAAATTGGCATATTCCCTAACCCAGTAATAACAGCATCATCTCCCAGAAGGGACCGATAATTTGTTAATTGAGAATAAAATGAGCCTAGCGCTCTTCACATTTTGCTCTGTATATTTCAGTTTGTTTTCAGCAGAGACAAACTATTTGCCATATAATTCCAGTTAATTGTTTATATATTTACCAACCCGTATGAAGTCATAAAACGCTTTAGCCATGCTCTGTGAAAAGGGGGCTTAATGCGTCTGCAAACAAGTCAGCCTGCGCAATCCGCGCAGGCTGACCTGAATCGATACTTATTGCTATTGGTCAATTTTCTGCATGACAAATGGCCATTCTACCTCATTATTCAGTCGACTGTGATACAAAATTAATTTCATGGATCCATAATTATGTTATTAATTGCTTAGTCTCACTCATCAAGGAGATACATTAAACAAAGCCCCTTTTCCAATAGTAGGGCTCAATTTACGTTGGTTCTGCGGACAGTGTAAATTAAAATCAAGACTGCACAGAACTAGTGTCTGATCTTGGATCTTCACGGTCCGGTCTTTATTCAGATATTCTATCCAAAAACGGATACTGGCATTGCAATATCTTTCTATTCATTTATTTCCTTCTGACGTTAAGTGGGAAATAAAGCAACCGTTCTTCACGAGCACGTACACAGAAGATGTAGTGGCGCAAGTACAGCAATTTCATTCGAATTTATGAAATAAAAGGGCTTTCAGAAAAAAGGTTTTGTTATTGCATTGAAGCCTACAAAGACTAAATTAAGCACGAATGATATGTTGTACGCATGGGGAGAAAATAATACAGTGTAATACAGATAAAAGAGAAAGAACTATGGTCGAACACTAGGTGCAATGAATTAACCAGACATATCCTGTTGACTTTTTAATCAAAATGACCATGTCGTGTTTGGTGGTGTGCAAAATCAGTCCAATAATTTGAAAGCTGTTTATACTTTAATCAAACAACCATCTTTTCAGACAATGAAGAACAACAAACGTAATTAAGTGCATTCTTTCATCTTGCATGACTCAAAACTCTTTATGCCGCCCCCCCCCCCCCCCCCCCCCAAATGTGCTATAAAGGCAAACTCCTATTTAAGCCAGTCCGTATCAACGTATTATTGTTGTATCAACAGTTGGGTCAACCTGCACTGAATACTAGTTTCATTATCGCCAGTCCGAAGGAGTTACCGCTCATGGAGCACTCTTGCATACACTTGGTGAGCCTGGTACAGGGCCATACTTGGAAAGTACGTAAGGCAAAGCGCAATAATGGCGGCCGCCGTTGGTAATATGCAGAGGTAAAGAGATATTATTATTTTACTTGATCAAATCGGACTGCAGGCTGAATTCAAAACAGATTGGTTTCAATATAGTAATGGCAGTAAGCTTTTTCTTTTAATGATCATTCTTATTTAGCGAGAAAAACTACATATCAGAAATACTTTGAGTATCCGAAATGTCAATGGGTCTATATAACGTCCAAAAATAGGGATACTTTTGAAAAAAAAAAAAAGATCCATAGTCAAATTTATATTTAAACCATACGCCAACAACACGTTTTAGATTCGGTAATGCATATTTTGTACAAGGTTGATCTCATTTTATTCATTAATCAAACTGGATCACATCAAAACGGGAAAAAAAAAAATATAGGGCTACTACACTTGAGGCGCCATGGAGACCGCCATTATTGCGCTTTGACTGACCCGATAACGAAGTGTTAGGGGCAGGTAATCCAGACTAACACATGGTGAGAAAATGAACATGTCTCAGGAGACATCGCGAGGCTTACGGGACATCCCCAGGAGAATAAACCTACACGAATGTAACGTGTCTTTTGATCATGAACGTTAGACACTGTATCGCAGTGAAAACTACCCCATTCAGAAATTTCAGCTATCGCCTAAGGTTCCTTGGAATGATTAAACGCTCTTCCGGTGGGAAGTTTAAACTTTAGTTCCACTTATTGAAGTATTTCTATGCTGTCATAGATTTTACCTCGTTTAGCCCTTAAAGCACCTTTCACTACTATAGTTGCCTCTGCGGCAAGTGTGGATCAAGATCAGGTTGCACAAAACGTGCTTTACTGAAACACTGTAGACAAAAGCAACCATGAATTGCAATTATTTCTGTAGTATTTCTGGAATAGAAATGTATGATAGATTTATTCGGAGCTCTAAAGGTTAATACATTCCAGACAATCGTAACAGCCAACAACTAAAGTTACCTACTTTAGAACTGCCTATAAGTTTACCTGAATTGTCTTCCAACTTATGTTTAACTTTCGGGACCAAGGACATCCATATCAAGTTGAAAATAAATTGCGGTGTCTGATCCTGATTCTACACTGCCCGATATCATGGAGACCCCCACCAACCGCCCCTACGGAAGGGCGAAAATCCCCGTCTCGTTCTCTTCCCCTCTCGTGCCTTCGGCACTTGCTGCTATTCTCCGCTGGACCACTTCCAAAAACGCGGCGACGGGCCTGATATGTTGAGATGTTCCTTGCATCATTGCAGTGAGGGGGGAAAAGAGGGAGGGAGAAGTTCTTTTTCAGGTACACGTGTAGGTTTAATCTGACAGCATGGGACAATTCCTACAGAAAATTTAAACCTGCAATTTTGTGTAAAAAAACACTTTTCTGCTTGACATACAAAATTTTTCCGCAGATTTAATTCTGATGTATTAAAACTTTTTTTTTTTTCTTTAATTATTTTATTATTATTCATACTTCAATTATACTGATGTATGGGCCATTATTTCCTGACAAGTTAGTGTAATAATCAAATATCGAACCGAAATAGATGAAAATAAATGACAATTATGAATGGCTACTGTTATCGCACGTGTAAATACTTTATCATCCAATAATATGGTGGGTATTCTAGAGCCATTAAACCCATCCCGCCTACAGAATAGAGAAACCCTTCTCGTGTAATTAAGTTAACACTTCATCAAACGATACAATTTTAAGACCCATAGGCCGAGCCCGAAGACTTGTGAAAACATTTCCTGGAAGAGGAGAAGATGCTACGTTATAATAGCTAATACGGACAAGTCCAGAATAGTGTCTTGTGTTAGATAATTACTACTTCATGAAATTGGCAGTTGAATAGAAATGAAAACCTCTGGCCGTTTTGAATAAATTTGTTGATAAACACTTGTAAACTGGTATACATTTTATTCATAAACAAGACACTGTACCATAGGCATGTTTGAAATTGTAACCTATATTATGAAACGCCGTGTGTTAGGGGTTTTATAAAAGCTGTCGCGACAATAGCGTGTAAATAATAATAAGCATGTCTACTGATGAACGTTGATACAAACAGCAAAGATATAGACGATAATATATCGACAGACTTGGTTATCTCTTGACAAGTACAACAGGATTTCAGACGAGACAAACGTTACCAGTGGCTTTAATATCAAACTCTCAGTAGGGCATCCGTAACATCTGCTTCACTTTATAACTAGGACAGGAGATTTACATCCTTGCAAAATTTATAATATCGTTACTAAAAAATTGCCAACTTGATAAAGGGTAAAAATATTCTTCAGATACATGTCAGCAATAACAAAAATGTCAAGTACGACAAGAAATTTAATTCAGCCAGTTTGAGACTTATAAAACCTTACAATAACATTTTAAAATCAGTATATTGAAACAGTATTCGTATGTTTAATTGATGTACATTTTTCTGCATTAGCATCATTAAGCAAGGGGATAGTTCTGGTAAAGTTAATAAGCCAGCTGTCATTTTGACTTACACCAAATATTGTTAAAAACGGCAATTAAGGCGATGAAAACAAACACATATTTTTTCTTTGCCACATTTTAACAGGTAAGAAACATCAAAGAGAACGCAGTTATTTTTAAATGATATTCTATCGGACAAAGAGACAAATTTTGGTTGTTCTGTTTTTGAAAGGTTGAGTAAGTGACCAAAAGACGGAGCTCGTACAAACGTTTAACGTAACCTAGTCTTTGAATGCCTTTCTAAATTCCATACAGGGTCCGTATTCACCGACCATTCTTAAGAACGTTTTTAATCTTATTCTCCAAGATTTTCTAAATTTGAAAGTAACACAACTTCTGATTGGCCAAACCAAATGGTTTACCTAATCAGAAGTTGTGTTTCTTTCAAATTTAGAAAATTCTGGAGAATAAGATTAAAAGCGTTCTTGAGAATGGTTGGTGAATACGGACCCTGGACTTACCACTGAAAACTTGTCAAGGCCGAGCACATCATCAGTATGCTGGTAACAAACATACCTTCTAATTCTAAAACTTGTACAGAAATACAGGTACCATCATACCAGATTCTGCACTAGTCCTCAGCGCTTCACTTACCAATGGCGATCCTTCTGAACGATAAATTAATTTGCTTATTTCATGAGAAAAAAAAAAAAAACTGATCATAGTATAACAAAACCATCGTAAGAGGTGACAGCTCTTGCAAAAATGTTTTATCATACACTTGATCTATAACTCTTAACCAAACGATCCCGAGTTTTAATGACCCTGGGAAAAAAAGGTTTTAGAAAATAATGTGGGAAATGGAGGAAATGCAGGTAACAATGTTTTCTACCTTTTCAGTAAAGCTTTATATAATTCGTTGTCTGCCTTCAATTTGGAACAATTTATTTTTGTTTCCGTCTTATAAAAAGTAACTATTCTAAAGACCCTTGGAGTGTATGGCCTTTATCTTTGCGCTAGACATATGTCGAAATCATTCGACCAGACAATCTCCGATAAAATTGATCGGTCGATCTATGTTTTTGGAAACATAAACAATTTTCACACCAACTGCGGCCGACGTGCAGTTGAGTAAAATCGGATAGCAGCGGTATGGCGCCCCTTTACTCGGTGAGAAATAAAACTCTGCAGTGAGTGACAAACAAGGATGAATTCGCAGTTTGTTTTCACTGGAGGAAGGCATTTAATTTCTAATTTACAAATCTTTAGAACTAAATAAATATGGCTTTCAAGTCTAAATATTTATAACAAAAGATACATGATACGATAATGGTTAGTTATTATAGTTTTTAGTTATGTGTGGTTCCAGTTTAGTATGAAACTGTAAACCACTATCTTTTGGAGATGTGATAATGCTTCGAAAAGTTTTGACACATCCAAAATTGAATCCCTATTTAAATATAATGTAACAGTATAAATAAGCGTACCTCGTAAGTAGATCATATTACTTTTCGCCAAATGGATACTGGGACATCCCATAAATACAACTGTTCTGTGCGTTTGATCAAATAGAAAAACAGTCTCAGTAATTATTTTGATGACCTTCAATGCTCTTGTGTTGTGTTGTGTAAGCCTATATACCAGTGAGTAGATATTTTAGCACTTGTAGCACCTCTATAATGTGAGTTAAATGGAGAAATTAAGAGTTTTTTTCATTCATTCAGTAATTTTTGTTCGTTTCTAAACTATGTAAACCATGCAAACCACCGTGAAAATTGATTAACGGTATTTAGAGTAACTATGTACCTACACTTAATAATTATCTATAAGTACTGACTTTGAGAGAGATAACGAAATGAATACATCGAGGAAGAAAACAAAAAGATAAACCGACTTGGTAACTTTTTACCTAGTTTTAAAATTCAATTTTCTTCAAGCAACTGACACTTGGATCGACCTTAATATAACAGATTGTCATCTCATAATAATCTCCATACTTTTAAATGGTATGATTCAAATCTAAATGTATTTTAACATCCGCATTGTTTACTTACGGCCGCCGCTGGGCCTTTCAAGAACCATTAGCAAGCATCAATCAGCAGTAAAGCGCCCACATTAACCAACCCTTACGCTACTAAGCGCGCCTCCAGTACCTTTTGCGGATAGTGTAGATTAAGATCAGACTGCACAGAACGTGCAGTCTGATCTTGGATCTACATTGTCCGATAAGGAGATATTTTTCCCAATTAACAACTTTGCAATATTTGGGGTTTTATTACTATTAACTGCTAAGTTTTATTTAACTTATTCAGCAGGTTAAGGGTTAAAATCGGGTATACTATTTCTCACAAAAGTGCACATCCCAAGAGAAGATCGGTTATGTAAATACTGTAACATGAACTTGGTCGAAAACGAATATCACTTTCTTCTCGTTTGTCCGAAATATACTAATCTAAGAAATGGTTATTTCACAAATTATTATTGCCGGTGGCCTACTGAAGAAAAATTTAAGAACTTAATGTCTTCAAGACCAAAAAATACCTTAATTAATTTATCAAAATTTATTTACTTTGCATTTGAGTTAAGATCAGAATCCGCGGAAGTCTGATTTTTTATCATTTTTTCATCAATTTCTGTTCATTATTACTATGTCATTACTTTTAATCAGTTAATGTCAGAAGTTACACTTTGATTTTTCGTATAACTTCTCAGACAAAAGTTCCTTTGAACAACCACAAATATACTATGTGGCTATTTGTATTATTATTATTTTTTTCCTCAAATGAATATGTTTCTTTTTTTTTTTTCTATGCATGTGCAAATGTTGTTTGTATTTACATACTGTCAGCTAAAAATCTACGTAATTTTATGCTGAATAAACTGAAACTGAAACTGAAAGCATGGCCAATTTACTATACAAAAAAAATAAATGTACGCCTATAGACCGTATAACTACCGGGGTGCGATTCTTCATTAGCTGACAAACGATACTTTGTCATAAAATGAAGACAAGCAGCGTATATGACAAAACGCTTCTTGCCATTTTATTAGTTAGTTAATTTATGCTAAATTTCCGTGAATAGAAAACGTAAATTGTCATTTTTTCAGTCCTAGAAAGACCCCCTTTTATTTACAATGTTAAGCCTGATTTACTCTGTCCTAATTACGGAAGCTGATGCTTTCTTCAGCTCTTTAATGAAGATATGCTGGTTTCAGAAATGAAAATATGACTTTAGTGTTTCAAGTTGAACAGAAAATATCAGTCCCCCCCCCCCCCCCACCACCACCACCACAAAATGCCTTTGAAATATGAAATATGAAATTTTGAGTGTACACCATCAGTTTGAAAGTTTCATTTTCTTTATTCAGCAGGATAAGGGTTAATGACAAGATAACATTATTCTTTACTCTGACACACACACAAACAAGTATAGTTTGGTAACCACAGCATAGATTTTAGTGAAAAAGCAAATGACTTGAAAATACATATGAGCCATGTTCTGGCAAAAGGGGACCCAACCCTTTCCCAAACAAGCCCTGGTTTTCACGTGTCTGCAGTACAAGTCTTTTGAAAACACTGTAGGAAAAGGAGAAATTGCTCGTTACGAGCAATTTCTCCTTTTCCTGCAGTGTTTTCTACCCTTTTTGAGAACTTTCTGCCATTTTCATCAAATTTAAAATTGTCGTCTGGAAGCTCTTCAGTTTGGACCAGTCTAAAATTTATCGTTTGGAAAAGGGTTAATGCATCTCCGTGATGCATGATACCAAGCAAGTCATCAATTGATCATTGCACCATAAAGTCCACTTTGTTTGACAATCGACTAAATCATGAAGTAGACTGGTCCTTTGACATCCAGAAAATTGACCAATAGCGAAAAGTTTCGGTTCAGGTCAGCCTGCGCCGATACTTTTTGAAGATGCATTAATCCCCTTTTTGACAGAGCATGGCTCATATATTCTCTGTCATCTGAGGCTCAGTCTGATGGCTTGTCGTTAACAACATAAACGGAGGAGAAAAATATTGGCACCAGTTAGTTTCATCGGATCAAAAGAAGGGTAAGAAGGCATTTTTGAACGATTGGCGAACACCGGGCCCAGGAGGCATACACGTGTAGACCATCCTCATTAAGTAACTTTAATTAATATTGTTCATTACGAAGGGTACATATGAGTTCTTTTTCAAAATACGTGTCACTCGAAAGATATTTCAAAATGGTGTTTACGGCTAAGGCGTTATAGTATTTTCTTGCAACAATAGTCACGGGCTTGTATTCTTCATAACAATTTCAGTCTAATTCTGAACTTGTTCTAAATTTCAAAGTAAATTATTTTCTGATTGGCTGGACGAAATGGTTTATCCAAGTGGTGTAGCCAATTTAATATTGTATCACTTTCAAAATTTATATTAAGTCCCTAAAATAAAGTTTTGAACGGTTGGCGAATGCGGGGCACAAGTAAGCACGTGTAGACCATCCTCATTATTAGTTACTGAAATACATGTACATGTTGCTCAATATGGAGTGTACAGGGCTATTAACTCTTTTTCAATGGACGTTCCGTAGGGCTTTTTGTATATCAATGCAACAATAGTTCTGAATCCGTGTTAACCAACCATTCTCGATAAAATAGTCTTATTATCAAGAATTTCCTATAGTTGTTAGTAACGCTAAATATTACTGATTGGCTTGACCAAATGTTTTAGCCAATCAGAAATTGTGTTACTTTCAAGCTCTAGAATGAATGAATGAAAGGGATTTTAGGCCCGTCAACACCTAGGGTCATATTGGGGGCATTACAAAGTAGGTTGATTCTATATTTTCAACCTCTAGAATAAGATTTGGAATGCAGTGTATAACAGTAGGTGAGTACAGACCCCGAAAACATGAACGTCCGGAACTGAAATACCCGTTCGTCCATGAAACAGAATGCACCGGTACCCTCTATATTAATGGAGGGTACCAAGGCGTTCTGGTTCTATTGGCGAGCCGCATCGACGATATTTGAAAGAAGAGGTTGTTACACTCTTGCTACTTCGAAAGAGCACATCTGCTTTAATAAAAAAATGTCTAAAGAGTCGATCTAAAAGTACACGTTGCGGTAATAGAATCAAGAAACAAAGGACCGTCAAGTCTCCTAGTCACGTTTTCAGTGCCAAGATATTACAGAAATAGGTGGCAATTTTCGACCAGAGGGTCGTTCAATATACCTCCTCCGTATCACGTAATCGTCACCTCGACTTTCAATTTCTATCCCACAAGAGCATGTTTTTTGTCTACAAATAATAGAAGCCCAGTCTAATCCATCACACAGCTGTGACAGGGTATTTCTAATGTAGAATTGTTACCAATACAATAAGGCTGTGGGATAGTTTGTGTCGATCCTTGGAGCACTTAGTAATTGAAATGGATAGGGAAAAATGAAACTTTGCAATTCTTAAGGCTGTTTTTGCCAAAACTCACACAGCATAACTGATAATAAAGATCCAAGGTCAGACTGCTTATTATCTATGAGTTGATTTTGCTCCATACTGTCCTCAAAAGCTAGTAAAGTTGGTGCAAACGGTTTTAAGGATAAAGAATCGCACTAACAAAAGAACAAATGAGGCATGCGACGCTTACATAAATTAAACGCACATTAATTTCCGCCCTCCTTTATTAAACTTGATATGTGGCTGACTTGGGAGAAAAATAGTCCAACATTTCCCTTAAAAAAATAAAAAAAAAACTGTCTTTTACTTTTTTAAGCTTCTAGGCAAGTTTTTTTTTTTTTTTTTTTCTTAATACCATTTAATCAAATTGTATCCAAGAATGGAATGGAATATTGTATGTTGAGGATATTATATGAGCAATGCTCTATGAAAAGGGTGCTTACAGCATCTGCGCAAAGTTTCGGCCCAGGTCAGCGTGCGTAGTCCGCGCAGGTTGACCAGGGCCGAAACTTTTCGCTATTGAGCAATTTTCTGTATGTCAAAGGACCAGTCTATCTCATGATCCAGTCGGTTGGTAGACAAAGTGGATTTGATGGATCCACAATTACGTGATGACGTGCTTGATATAGTGCATTATGGAGATGCATTAAGCCCCCTTTTGCTAGTGCATGGCTCATATATGTGTCGTATTTCAAACCGTTGCAATCGTAACACCCATGTTCGCAACTTCGATACGTGGATAGTATGAATACAGCTTCAGGAACAAATCAAAGCGCTGAAGGCCTGGGTATCAGAACGGGAGAAGAGGTAGGAAGATGAGGCCCAGAAGCATTTCTACAGGATTTAAAAATGCTATCAAATTTGTACAGACTAATAAGAAAATATCTACATGTCTCACACTGATAGTGTGTGAAGCTGACAACAGAATGGAAAAACACAAATTTGTAAAGGCCAATATAATGACTATTTTTGTATAGCATTGGCCTCATGGTCTTTACGGATTGAAAGGAGATAAATTTCAAAGGATTTTCTGTTTCATATTTTCTCCCTTTACGTTGCTTTGGCAACAAATCTAAAGGGTAACAATCCAAAATGAGCAGCGTGCAAAAAATTGCTGATAGAGGACAAGTCCAGGGAACATTTCTGGAAAATGCAAAGAATCCACCGTGGCCAAGCAATGAATCATATTTTTCTTTCATTTTACAATACTCAGTTTATAAGTTGAAATAGTAACCGTGTTCTTTGAGCAATGACAAGGATAAACACAAAGTCTTAGACGGCTAATATCACAAAGAATGATTTGGTGTCTGAGAAGACAATTTTTAAGGTATTTCTTTTTATTTTTGCATTTTGGTTTCTATGGCAACAAATAAAAAGGGCGCCAATGCTCGGCAACAGTTGTGTTTGGTAACAAGAGCACCATATGCGGACGCCAACGCATGGCTGCAGTTGCTTGATTTTCAGTGAAACCACAAAGTTGAAAAAGGGGCATAACTAGATAGTTATTTACCCTTATTGTTTATGTTTCCCTTTTGATAGTTAACAACTTGTCCAAGTTTGAAGTAAACATCTTCATTAATAACAAAGCAATTATAAAATGTCAAAGATTTTGCATGACAATGACACAAACGACGTAGACGATGACACTAGGGCTATAAAAATGCCATACCTCTAAAAACAGCTGAACTAAAGTTCTTAGTCGAAAAAAAGGGGCATAACTAATTACTTTGCCAAAATATTTTGGTGGTTACCTGCCTTTGTTGTACTGATAAAAATTCTCCTTTTAATAGTTAACAAAAAGTCCAAGTTTGAAGTAAGTATCTTCATTAATGACAGATATGATAAAATGTCAAAGATTCTGAAAATTCAGAGTAGTGACTGTGTCAAAAATATTTTGATGGTTACCTGCCCCTTCTATATGGGTACCTCTTTTGACAGTAATTAACTTGTCCAGGTTCGAAGTAAACATCTTCAGGAAGAACAGGGATATTATAAAATGTCAAAGTTTATGCATAACGACAATGACGCGTAGGCTTTGACAATAGCTTGACGTTTTCTCCGTAAACAGATGAGCTAAAGACTACCATTTGAATAAAATCATATGGATGATACAAGACTACTCAAGGAACTATTCTATAAAAGATTTGTAAAAATATCTGCTGTAAATGCCCTTTTCAATTTTCGCCCATTTAAAGTCTATGGAATCTCTAAGTTGCCATGATCAACCAAGTTGGAAAACCGATTTTCATAAACAAGGGGGCCGTTGGACCTAAAGCCCTCATCTGAGAAATGTCATGTAGGACTGATAAATTTGAAGAACTCCTGGTTGTGATTATGGAGAAAACACTAATGAGCCATGATCTGGCAAAAGGGGGTTTAAGGCATCTCCGTGATATATCATTCCAAACGAGCCGTAATACATTTATGGATCTATAAAATCCACTTTGTTGAACAACCGACTGAATCATGAGGTACACTGATCCTTTGACATGCAGAAAATTTGCCAAAAGCAAAAAGTTTCGACCCAGGTCAGACTAAATACCTATGGAGATCAAAATCAGATTGAACTGAATGTCAACTCTGATCTTCGATATAAAACGCCCACCAGTTACTGAACTCTTTACCTCACAATCCTGAGTTTTAAGGACTCTAAGGTTATAGCCTCATGAAAACCTCTTGGAAAAAGAATAAAAATGCTCTCTTTTTTCCCACAAGGTTTTCTGCACTTGCACAGCCAATTTATAACCAACATTTCAGCTAGATCTATCTTGCCGTCCGCAAATGTTTTCAATTTAGACAAGTTTAAAATTTCATCGTTTAAGCAAGATTAACCGGTTTTCAACGGCTCATGTTACAAACTTTAATACATAATTTGATATTGTATGCGCCAAGTTTGCTATGGGTCGAAATGGTTATGGGCCGAGATGTCATATCTGGACAACTCTGACAGGAGATATAAGGCATATATACCAAACAAATACATAGTTATAACTTCAGACACGAGGTGCACAGTAACTTTACGAAAATTAAAACCTTACCGAGGTTTTGAGAGACCTTTTTCAGAGAAAGAGCACACCGTCTGAGTAAAATACGCTATCATTAATTGTCATTCACATGGTGTCTAGGAGACGGACAAACCAACGATCCCGATTAGTGCTCGGCAACAGCACTCGTCACAACTCGGTCGATTGTGTACCTACATCTAAACATTTGATCAACGATCACTCGACGTTTGACAATTGTTTCTTTCACTTTTAAGCGTACGAATTTGCAGCTCATCAGGGCCCAAAACTCTCAGTCAACACTTTCGTACGATTAAAATCGCACATCTATCAAAGTTGGTTGTGAAATTAAACCTTATTATGATGTTCAAATCGAAATTTTTTTATTATTTTAAGGGGTTTTTCAGCGAAGCGAGATGGATTGCAGGCGGTACTTTTCACTTTTACTCGGGTTTTTCCGTAAATGCTTGGATGGGGGTTGAAATTTGGTATACGATTCCTATGGCCTTGGGCTTGGCAAGCCAAAAATGAACTTGAACAGGTAATCTAATTTTTCATGTTTACAAGAACTTTAAATCTATAAAATCTATATTACATTATAAAAATGCTGAATTATTAGAGCAAAAAAAAAAAAGCCATTGTAGTTGATACAAAAAGGCCTAAACGAGACTTCTTACTTGCAAGAGTGTCTCATAGCGGTCAAGTTCCTAACAGTGTGATCTTGATCTACACTGGCTAGAGGACCATAATAAAAGTAATTTAGCTCTTTTTTATGGCAACTTGGATAGCTTTTGCAGAAGACATAGATCCAGATCAGACATCATAAAACTTGCACTCTCATCCTTGATCTACTACTCCCGCTACCTGATACTTAATACTTTCATTTGCAGTGCGTCTGGTCCTTTAGATTGGGACAAAAATCGAATTTATTTCGCCCGCAGCAAAAGACTTGTCGAAAAGCTTCTAAGACAGGGACTCCAGAATATGAGTTTTGCCATCGAGACTATTCAGTTAGGTACTCACAGTAAAGGTTTTGGTGAAAGACCAAATGACTGGAGAATGGGGATACTGGATATCTTAACCCTTTCCCAAACAAGCCCTGGTTTTCACGTGTCTGCAGTACAAGTCTTTTGAAAACACTGTGGGAAAAGGAGAAATTGCTCGTAACAAGCAATTTCTCCTTTTCCCACAGTGTTTTCTACCCTGTTTGATAACTTTCTGCCATTTTCATCAAATTTAAAATTGTCGTCTGCAAACTCTTTCAATTTGGACCAGTTCAAAATTTGTCGTTTGGGAAAGGGTTAAGGACCATATTGTGATGCCCAATCATCAGAACTCCATGTATAATCGGAGGAAAAATAAAATGGCCTGGTCGGAACCCTGAGGCCGTATTCACCAACTATTCTTAAGAACATTCTTAGTCTTATTCTCAAGAATTTTCCAAATTTGAAAGTAACGCAAATTCTGATTAGCTAAACCATTTGGTTTAGCCAATCAGAACTTCCGTTACTTTCAAAATCTAGAACAAGACAAAGAATATCCTTAAGAATGGTTGCTGAATACTGGTCCTGCGTTCGTCAAAGTGTAAGTACCCTATTAGCCCTTTACCAAACGACGAAATTTTAGCCTTGTCCAAATTGAGAGCATTTGCAGACGACAATTTCAGTGTGACTCAAATGGTGCAACTTTTCTTTGATAGGGTAGAAAACATTGTGGGAAAAGGAGAAAATACTGGTAACCAGCATTTTCTCCTTTTCCCACAATGTTTTCAAAAGACTTCTTTCCCAGGGGCGTCAAAAGGCGGCATTGTGCAGTAAAGGGTTAAAGGTGCTGTAAGGTTATAACGAGGTCGCTATTTCTTTTTAAATAATTTTAGGAACAGATAACCACTAATAAGCACATATGTATAAATAGAATAAAGTCTAATGAAATGGCTAGCACACCAGTCAGGAAATAGTTTTTAATTATTTCTGGTGCCACACAGAGCGGCTGTTTGAAGTACCAGACGATATTGAAAAATGCATCCACACTTCGAAAGATAGATTAGTTAACCGATTACTACTGTTCATATACGACATCCGACATTCCCGCAGAGGTTGTTCAAAATCATTGTGGAAAAGGTAGCATTTACTTGCAACAAGTAGATATTTCCTTTCCAACTATGGTTTAGATCTTTGTAGTAAAAATGCATTTTTCTTTAAATTCCTTATACCCATATATACCCATTTGCCCACTTTTCTGTTTTCGTATATATAATATATATGTGTGTGTGTGTGTGTGTGTGTGTGTGTGTGTGTGTGAGCCACGCTCTGGCAAAAGGAGGTTTAATCTATCTCCGTGATCCATTATACCATGCATGTTCACAGACTTATGGACCCATAAAATCCATTAAAATGTCTTACAAACGTCTCAATCTGGGTAGAATGGTCCTTTGACATGCAGAAAATTTACAAGTAGCAAAAAATGTCGATCCGGGTCAGCCTCCGCGGATTGCACAGGTTGTTTCATTCTTTTCGGTAGTTTATCGAGAAGTTATAGTGGATTATGGTTTGATACTTCATGGTTACGACTACTGAAAATATCGATTTTATATTTTCTAACTCTTTAATTAAAGGCAGAAACAGTGGTTCCCGCGCACTAGTTACCTAGGTAATCAGTGCGTGCCTCGTTGTCTGCGCACGTCATATTCTTCGAAGATGTGACCTGACTGCTATGACGCATCACTTGATTAATGGACATATATTAATACGCGGTGCGTAAATTGCCGCTTAAAAAACGTTGGCGAAAATGACAATAAATTATACGTCTGTGGTAAAAATCAAGCAAGTTTTTCGCTACAAATTTCTTAAAAGAAAAAAATATTTCAAATGGGGAAAATATCTTTTTAGAATACCAACCGCCTACTGCAAATCTCTGTATACAGTTTCTAAATATAGACATGGGGAAAACCGGGATTCGTGCATTAGACTGACAACAAAAATAACGTCCCCACCTTGCTGGGCTTATACAGGGGCTTTTTTCCAATGCCTACATGAGCTTATGTTTATAAATGGCTGGTGCATAGGTTATATGCTAGCTAAACATGGCTGGATGAATCATACAAGGTAGGTTTTAGATAGTAAACGTATATTTTATTTTGAAATTCGTTGCATTGATTCCCGCCTTGAAAAATAGTCCGGTTTGGTACCCAGAATGCCCATATCAGATAGGTCATGTATTTGAAATATGCTACCTAGCGGAAGGTAATGGTGTGTGCCTTTCAAATGTAGGGAAGTATGACGTAATTTACGCTATATTTCTCGCGCTTTTCGTAATATTGTAATGCGTTGTTATGTGAGGGGGTACGCCACGGGGAATTACCGAAAACAACTTACTGGATTTTGATGAAAGGTCCAACAAAATAGGGGTTAAAAGCATGAAATAAATAGAATATTTGTTTTTCTCGGTGAAAGATCGAAAATCATTTCATCGAGTGAACGTCATCGGTAATATTTTCACCAGTAGCGCGCAGCCACTCGTGGAAATATTACCGATGATGTTCATTCGATCTTTCACCGCAATCTATTATGATCAGACAGCGCATTTTTATTCTAATCATGGATCTACACTGGCTGATATTTTCTTAAGCAATTTCGTCAAAACCTTAATTATAACAAAAATGGTCTTTATCTCAAACTGAAGGGTTAATTGTATGTATGGGTTTATTTGATTTTATATGTATACAAACACTTTTGCATCAATGCCCCGAAATAAAAGGTAATCGCAATGGAATAAACAAGTCTGTCGGAAACACGATGTCATGCGCTCATTTTCTAATTAAATTCGGATTTAAAGCATCTCTGATGTATTTTTGTACATGGAAGAGCTCGATTTAAGGTCATAAATAAAAGAGTGGGCATATTATCGAATTATTATTCTCTAAAAAAAAAAAAAAAACAAGGAGTTAAAAGTTTTTTAAAAAAAATCTTGCTCAGCAGAAATTCTTTTCGAGTATTAATGGCAGTTAAGACAATGTTCTTTTTTCATGTCTCACCGCTATGCATTTTTCCAAATACATGTACATGTATGTCTGGTGGTTTCGAAAGAAAGTTTTGCAAAGAACTGATAGGGGTAACAATAAAAATACGGCAATACAGTTTTGTAATAATGATAGTTTCAGACGCTCATAATTTATATTGTTAACGCGTCATTCACTGTCTTACTACAAGTCTTTCGTTTAGGCTTTTCTCTGCTGAATGTATGTTTTTTAACTCCTATCCTGCTAAATAAGTGAAAGGAAATTTTCAAGCCGATGGTAAAAACCCAAATGTTGCCATTTCAAAGGTATTTTTTGCGAAACGATAAAGACATCTCCTTATCGGACAGTGTAGATTCAAGATCAGACTGCACGTTTTGTGCAGTCTAATCTCGATCTACACTGTCCGATAAAGGTCAGTGAGTCGCGATTAACAGCTTAAGGGTTAACTTCCCTGATGTTGAAACATGCTTTTCAAAAGCAAGAAAAGATACCTTTTGGTAGTAAAATAACACACAGTAGCGGACATTGTAGAACCAAGATCAGACTGCAAGTTCTGTGCAGGATGATCATGATCTACATTGTCCACAAAAGTTATTCAGGTAATCCACAGCAGTGAAAAAGGTTAAAGCCCTGGACTGCCCTAAGTGACGATTTAATTCTAAATTCTAAACATAGCTATATTATTGGCTAAGACAGAACGTATCAGCAAATCATATGGCTAATACTAGAATAAAGAATAAGAATTACATTTGAAATGGTTTTGTTAACCCTTATCCTGCTTAATAAGTGAAATGAAACTTTCAAGCCGATAGTAAAACCCAAATTTTGTAATTTCAAAGGTATTTTTTGTGGAAAGATATCTCCTTCTCGGACTGTGTAGATCCAAGATCAGACTGCGCGTTCTGTGCAGTCTGATCTTGATCTACACTGTCCGCAAATGGTCCTCGAGTCCCACATAGCAGCCTAAGGGTTAATCTGTCCCCTGACTTTTTTTTCTCAGCTATTTATGACGACTTTAGGGGGTTCTAAGGTAACAAATCTCGTCTCGATGCATGGCGAGGTATAGGGAAGAGTTATCGTTCTTTACTGCCTGAGTTTGACGAAAGGTGTGGTATTAGTCTTAACCCCTATCCTTCTCAGTAAGTTAAATAATACCTTCAACCAAAAAAGTTGGGAAAGTTATTTTCAGGAGAGAGATATCCTTATCGAACTGTGTTGATCCAAGATCAGACTGCACGTTCTGTGCAGTCTGATCTTGATCTGTCCTGTCCGCAAAAGGTCCTTGAGTCGTGCTTAGCAGCCTAAGGGTTAATCAGACGACAGAAATAGTAACTCGTCCATGAGGAAAGCATTTACAAAAAGTGTGTACAAAGATCAACCTCCATACCAAAGTTTTCCCTTGATCAGCTCCCTTCCATTGCCTTATTAATCTTGTGTTATGTTCTGTTTAAACATTACTAGACCTACGGCTTGTTCCGTTGATTATTTGAATTTAACCCTTAGGGCGCAAAATGAGCTCAATATATGAGCCATGCTCTGTGAAAAGAGGGCTTGATGCATCTGCGAAAAGTATCGACCCAGGTCAGCCTGCGCGGACTGCGCAGGCCGACCTGGGTGGAAACTTTTTTGCTAATTATCAATTTTCTGTATGTCAAAGGACCAGTCAAGCTTGTGATTCAGTCGGTTGTTAGACAAACTGGACTTTATGGATCCATGATCATGTGATGACTTGCTTGGTATCACGCATCACGAGGATGCATTGAAAACCCCTTTTGCCAGAGCATGGCTCAATGATATTTCCAGTCTTCAAATAAAACCCAACTGAAGGGAATTTCGAGGTTGCTTTTGGCTGGAATGTCATAGCGGACAATTAAGACCAGAGATCGAGACTGCACATTTTTGTGCAGTCTGACCTTGACCAACACCGGCCGTAAAGGCAAGTATAGTTGTGATAAGAGTTTTAGATGTCAACAAGATATGCGTCTATGGTCCTAAGCCTAGCCCGGTTGCTAGTGGTAACGTACAGGTCCAACGCTCTAGGGGTTTGTGGGTTTGAATTCGAACTCAAACTCTTTTCGAGAACTGATGATTGTCATCGCTACAGGAGTTTTTTTCCCTGGCCATTGTTTCATCTTTGTGTATGTTTTGAAAGCAGTTCTTGGCTTGGGAAAATTGGTGTGGGAAGGCCTGGTAACAGAAGCTCTATTGCCACTATTTCGCACAGCATTTTCTTCCAAACCACCGCCTACTTTCGCACATATAGGTGAAATAGTTGCCCTGGTTACAGCAATGATATGAAAGTGGCATTAAACTACTAACAATCATTTTTTTTATTTTTTTTTCTTCTCAACTTTTTGTCAGCTTGTTCTGGAGAAGCATTGTCTTGTCAGATATTTATGCAAAGCAAGAAGTTACAGTCAAAGGTTGTTTGATAGATTTCCATTGTCACCATTTTTGCCCGAGAATATTTCTTGGTTAGAAAGTAACACAACTTCTGATTGGCTAAACCATTTGGTGTAGGCAATCAGAAGTTGTGTTACTTTAAAATCTAGAACATTCTGGTGAATAAGAATAAGAATGTTCATAAGAATGGTTGTGAATATGGACCCTGGTATCATCACATCTTATTCTACATGTGCGTGAATAAAAAAATCCCATTTTCTTCGTTTAAAAGAAAAAGACATTATTTAGAATATGACTGGGATTTGAGGTGTGAAATTAGAAAATATAAAACGAGGATTTTTCAAGGCTCAACGAGTCACCGTAAAGCCCACTTAAGAACTGTTTGTCAGAACAAAAAAGCTTTTAAACGGGCTTCTACATAAGGCGATAGGATTATTCGCAATTATACAGTTTGTGTCGGTTTCTCGGGATGTCTCCAAGCGATAACTTTATTTGCATATATAAATTAGGAAGAATTGATTGGGTACAATCATGCGCTAGACGTCCTTATACGCCGTAAAAATATGTGGACGTGATTTTGAGACAGAGCCCCGGGCAGTACTTTGTACAGCGGTATCGCAGTTTTGCCTGACAGATATTTTGCTCTCTGAACCTGCACCAGATGACTGAAGTTTAGACTTGTCTATATTGAAAGCATTTCCAAATGACAAATTCAGTGTGGCTAAAACGCTTGGATTTGTCTCTTAGAGGGTAGAAAAACATTATGGGAAAAGAAGAAAATGTTTGAAAACAGCATCATCTTCATTTCGTGTACGCGTGTGTGGTATAGGTTTAACCCTTTCGCTGCAAATAAAACAACTTCGACGTTTTTTCGAACTTTTGATCTAGATTTTCTCCACATTTTAAGCTGATATTGTTCAAAGTTTAGCATCAGGTGGCTGCAGATCCAAGAAGAGACTGTGCAGTCTGTAATTGCTTTACACCGCCAGCGAGAGGAGTTTTTTTGAGTTGACACTGGCAATGAAACTGTTGATTAACCCTTTACCATATGAAAGAACTCTAGGCTGGTCCAATTTGAAAGCATTTGCAGACGACAGATTAAAAGTTGCTAAAATGATGATGTCTGCCTTCAACATGGTAGATAACATTGTGGGAAAAGGAGAAAATGCTGGTTACCAGCATTTTCTCCCTTTCCCACAATGTTTTCAAAAGGCTTCTTTATCAGGATAGTTAACAGTCGGCATTGTGAGGTAAAGGTTTAACCACCACATCCGTTATTACCAAAGAAAACATTTTATTTTTTCTACAAAATAAATTCGGTTTGTTTTTTCGTTTTTCTATGCGAAATCTCGATGCATCCCATGAATTTTAAGTGTCCCAGTGCGATCTTTTTTTCGACGTCTAACCTGAACAAACTGAAGGTATTATACATCTCTGACAACTTTGACAAATGGCTGACTGGAAAACCTGGCATAGTAAAGACAAAAATAAAACTCATAAAGACGTAGGAGTTTTACATGTTTTCAATCATCATACTGAGCTGTTGTCAGAGGAAAAGAGAAAAGTCCAGTATTGTCTGGAAAAATATATAGAGGATAGAGCTTCGTTTTTTCGGTGAAAGATCGAAATTTATTTCATCGAGTGAACATCATCGGTAATATTTTCACGAGTGGTGCAATTATTTCATCGAATGAACATCATCGGTAATATTTTCACGAGTGGATGCTAGATGAAATAAATTTAGATCTTTCTCCGAAAATGAAAAGAAAAAAAAAAAAATTCTATTTATTTCATGATTCTAACCCCTATTTTGTTGGTACTTTCATCATTCCCCGTGGCATACTCCTCTCACATAACAACGCAAACCAATATTAAGTAAAGCGCGAGAATCATAGGCTAAATAAGCGTAAATTACGTCATATAATTTTCCTCTGGTTGAATGGCACGTGCCACCTAGGTAACTAGAGCGCGAGAACTACTGTTTCCGCCTCTACTTGAAGAATTCGAAAATAAGAAATCGGTATTTTTCACTGGCCGTAACGATGAAATACCAAACCATAATCCACCATTATTTCTCGTTAAACCACCGAAAAGCATGAACTAACTGAGCAATACTCCGTGAAAATGGGCATCTATGCATCTGCAAAACGTATGGACCTATGTCAGCCTACGCAGCTCGCTCAGGCTGACAAGGGTCGATACCTTTTGCTATTTGTAAATTTTTCTGCATGCCCAGGGACCATTCTACCCTATAATTCAGTCGGCTGTCAGACAAAACGGATTTTATGGATCCATAATTATGGGATGACTTGCTTGGCATAATGTATCAAGGAGATGTATTAAACCTCCTTTTGGCAGAGTATGGCTTAAATATTTGAGATCTTTACTAATCTGTAACACTCTGGACATGTCCATAATGAAAGCATTTGTAGAAAATAGATAAAAATGTTGAATTTGTCGGAATACAAGGGTTCATTTCTGGAGAAAATGGAAAACATTGTTGAAAGGAAGAATATGCAAGTTACCAGCATTTCCAGTTTTTCTCATGATGTTTTCAAACGCATTCCTCAAATTCGTTAAACACAAACGTTCGTTGATAAAAGGGTTAATCCTTAGGCTGCTCAGCACGACTCACTGACCTTTAGCGGACAGCGTTGATCAAGATCAGACTACACTGTCTACAAAGCATACATTTAAAATAGCACAAAGTTGGGTTTTTACTATCAGCTTGAAAGTTTCATTTCACTTATTAAGCAGGATAAGGGTTAACACAATTTAACCCTCAGACTTAAAATACAAAAGGAAGAAATAAATCAGAAAATTACAGGCGGAAAAATATCTAATGATAAAAGACACGCAAACCTCTGAAAACACAATAACACATTTCAAGCTAGAGTGTTCGAGCAACAGAAATGACAAATAAATACCATAGTCGCGGCTTAAAACACGATCACCCCAAGGGACAAATATTTGCCTAGATAATAACATGGCAATGTCGTAAAAAACACAGCGAAAACCACCGCGTTTATTTAAAGTAATGTGTGCTTTCATAATCGAATTTGCCATCTCTCCCGATGATACCGTATGATCATGAATGATATCTTATGCAAAATGTAATTATCGGCTCGCAAAGTCTACAGGGGACCCTTGAAGATATCAAAGAAATATCAATGGTAAGTAGATGCATTTAGGAGTTTGTTTGATGTTTGTTGGCTAACATTTAATGCTGTTTTCAACATTACTTCAGTCATGTCGCAGCGGCCAGTACATATAATCATGTTTTCCTGGAATTCCTTTTAGCGGTAATTCGAATTTCCAAGCCACTGGTTGCGTCTTTGGAGTTATGATTAAGATTTGTAAAAATGTGACATGCCTGCTCAATACGACGCCTGTTTCACCATATGTGTGTCCATACAAAAGAATTATAAACGGACATGACTGATAATTAGTGTTATCCATTCACTTTGGAAACGCAAGTATAACAGAACAGAACGAAAGAACATTCGACCAGAATGCTTAGAAATATGTAGTTTCGAGCAATCATTCCGTCATCTGTATCCTATACCTCCTACAGGTTGCATGTAATTCGTCCAAATGCCTACTCAAGTGAAACAAAAGATATTTTATCCTATAAAATACGTTACCATGTTGACGTCATGACGTTCCACCGTTTGGCACCAAAACAGTAAGCAGAAGAAATCAAGTACATGTTTGCAAAATTTCATGATAATTCTTTCACTACTCTTCCAGATTTATTTCTTTAAAATTGTCTCACTCACTCTTTATTGGATGACCCTCGTACATGAATCAACTATCATACAAACACCTACAGTCGGCAGCTTTTGATAACATTCTTAGAAAGGAGCCATCGTCCTTCTCGAGCTTTTCCATGTCCTGTGAAGAGGCATTTTTATGTTATCCTTTGTTAGGGTCTACCCGCCTACCTCCCCTGACATATTATACAAAACAAAATCAATAAAGAGATAGAATTTTTGGATGTAGATATAAGAGCTGTTCAAGCTGAAATATTTCCATTAAAACGTCGAATACCTAAATCTGCTTTCAGCATCTATTGTTTGACCAATGCGATATCGTTACGTTTGGTCAATCACATGTACATGCAGTTTCGTTAGCTATATGTATGCATTTCTTTTGGTAGTTGGGAGTACGAATATCAATCGAGAATTTTTCTATCGCTTTTGCGTCGCTTATTCTGGTTAGTGGCATGACTTAAAGTCTTTGCTGAAACGAGTTTGAATAGTATGAAATGATAGAGGAAAAGAGAAAACACGAACATAACTTTGATTTTATCCATCAAAACCTTGTTGTCCTCTTCCAGCCTGGGCTGCAGACTGCAGTTTTGATTCCGTCTTCATCAATCATTCTAAAATTATATAATATTATATGTGTATGAGCAATGCTCTGGCAAGAGGGGGCTTAATGCATATCCGTGATGCATTATACCAAGCAAGACATCTCATAACTATGGAGCCATAAAATCTTTTTTATCTGACAGCCGACTGAATCATTACGAAGAATGGTCCTTGGACATGTATAAAATTTAAAGATACCAAAAAGTTTCGGGTCATGTAAGCATGCGCGGATTGCGCAAGCTGACATGGATCGGAACTTATTGCAGATGCATTAAGCAGCCTTTTCACAGAGAATGTCTCATATTTCTTTCTTTCTCCTTTTTCTTTTTTTTTTAAATCTAAATCCCAATTCAGCCTCTAATTGGCTGAGACGTTCTATCTCGGCCAATCAGGTGACCAGTATTGGAATTCAGAACTAAAATGTTGTAAGAGCTTTATGAGTGCGAGACAAACTCCAGTATATTAAAGACAGTCCTCAGACAGTAAATATTTTCTCGTAAATAAGCAATCAGCACAGTAATAAATATGCTTTTTTTTTCTGCGTTATGTTTACAAAGCGTCTTTAGAAATATATGGGACATAGCCCGCCTTACAAATTCCAATAGGAATTTGAAGCAGAGAAGAACTGAGTGATAAACTGAATGGATGGGTGAATGAGAGATTAAGTAGAAAGGTGGCTGAGTGGTAGGGAGTGGTAGGGAGTCAGTGAGTGAGTGAGTCAGTGGGTGGGTGCGTGGGTGAGTGAGTGAGTGGGTGGTTCGGTGAGTGAGTGAGTGAGTGAGTCGGAGAGGATGCGAGTGAGACAGTGGACGACTTTTCGTATGTTTCATCGATTTTGTTTTATTGTTGGAAAGGTTTCGGTGAAAATCGGTAACAATTCTTAACGCTCGTTTGCGAAGACGAAACTGCTGTCACACTATTGAAAAGTAATGTTTATTCAAACTAATATCGGTATCTAGATTAGTAGAATTTATCAGAACAGATGAATTATCGTGTGTTCCACTATTCGAATTTTTACAATGTAGTAGTAATCTGTTTGAGACTTGCGACAGCCCAAAAATAACCACTATCACTTTCCGCGTGTTTTATTGACAGAGAGCTTAACAAATAAAGGAAGAGATTGTCAGTCAGTAGATTTGATACATGTATACATAGACTGTAATAAAAGTTTAAAAAAAAAAACAACATTTTTACATTTCGATCATACGGTGTAAATCTCATCTCAAATACATATACATCGTCAGCGGATGCAACTATGGATGAATAACATAGAACACTTTACCATACGATTCCGTGATTTTTAAATCCTGAGGAAGAAGGGCTTTGAAAACAGGAGTCAATAACTGTAAAGAGCAATTTCCCCCTTTTGTATAATTCTTTCCATTCTTTCATAGAAAAATTAAGTCATTTGAGCTACAGTCAATATGTCGTCTGCAAATGTTTCTCATGGCATACGGAAAAGCCTAGAAAAGAGATAAAGATTATTTTGAAAGTTGGATGCGGCTATCTCTGGTCTGTCGTCTTTTTCGAAAAAATCAACTTTTTCCTTTTCACGCATTGTGTTATATCTTAATCTTTTCAAAGTCATATGCAAACATATTCGAGATTGTCTTCTGCAAATGATGTCAATAGATTTTGTTATCTGGTAAAGGGTAAAGTGGCAGCAAATTTAGTTATCTATCGATTTCCTCGTCGTCCCACTAGAAAATCCGTTTAATTTCGGAAAAATGTTCAGTCGTTATAATCCCATTAAGATAAGGACAGCCAAATATTTCGTGCAGAAAAATGATTTACGAGACCAGATAATAATGCGTAAAAATGTTCACCTAGAGACGCTTTGACGGATTCTGTAATAGAATTTATCGCGATTTAATGGTTTCCGGATTTAACCGTTGTTGATACCATGGTATTGACATTTTATCCCCTTATTTCTTTAAGAAATTATTAAAATGTGACGTCATATTTTCGCATCGGACCTTTGAGACAATTTCCGACCTTGGGTTCCAGTCTGATAATTTTCTTTCCCTTTTACATATTCTGAAATTGCTTTCACAAAATTGACATAATCTCGAAGGGACAGATAACAGATAGCTACCAAAGATCTACAACAGACCGCGCATAGGAGAGGGCACAGTAAGGAGTGCTTAAAAAAAAACTATTGGCACCAGTGCCTGTATTCGCCTATTAAAATACATTGCATACTTAGTCGAATCCTCAAGAATTTTCTGAATTTTAAAGTAACACAATTTCTGATCGGCTAAACTATTGTATTACTTTTTAAATATAGATCAAGACTAACTAATAACTAATTCACAGTTTAGAATGGTTGGTGATTACGGATCCTGGTGCTTGGCTGACCATCCTTTGATAATAACAAAAAGTTGCAATTTTATTTCTCTATCTCTGATCATGGCTAAAAGGGCATGTCATAACCCTTATCCTGTTAAATAAAAGAAATGAAACTTTCAAGCCGATAGTAAAAATCCAAATTGTCCTATTTCAAAGATGTTTTTGGAGGAAAGATATCTCCTTATCGGATAGTGTAGATCAAAGATCAGACTGCACGTTCTGTGCAGTCTGATCTTGATCTATGCTGTCCGCAAAAGGTCAGCGAGGCGCGCTTAGCAGCCTAAGGGTTAAAAATGATTTTACCATGTTAGATATGACCTGTTGTGACTCTTTAACAAAGATCTAGACTAAAACAAAGTTTTTAACTCTCTCATTTTTAAAGGCTGTTGCAGACGACGGATAAAATATGTCTTACATGATAGAATTTTCTGTCAAAGGATAGATATAGATCTAGCAAATATTTCTGAAAAGGAGAAAATGCTGGTTAGGTACCAGCCTTCTCATCCTTTTTCCAAAGGGCTTACAGAAGTCGTCTCCCACGGGTCGTTAATATTAAAAGGATCAAATTATGCCTCTTGTACCAGATTTATATAGAATAAAGGTAATATAAATTATATTTGTTTGTTTGTTTGTATTGGAGTTTCTAACAGCTCAGGTCATGTCATGGCGGTCAGTGACGCACCCATGTGTTTCCTGGCTTTCTCACATCAGTACTGACACAACCTTCTTTCCAAAGCCACTGACTACTAAGTAATACAGAATGAAGGTAGATCTACTAGATTTTTAGGTCAAACGTATAAACTTACTGCATAATAATGAGTTTCGGTTGGCCATTGACTTGTATAAACCTCTATAAAATTTTTTAACAATACTTAAAGTATATGCATGGTTACATACCTTTGGCCTTACATAAATCTTTAAATTTATCACATCACCTATCTTATTATCCGTGTAAATTACGAATTTTCGTATCTTAAACACGTTTTAGAATAGATAGGATTTTGTGACCTCAAGGGAGCATTTTGTGACGTCATTTATTACAACATTGTATTTTTGCCTATTTTTCCAAATTCTGTCACGATCTAGATCTATTTTTGAAATTGTGGAAGTTGACGATCGCATTAAATTCAACGCTTGTAGAGTACTCTGATCTTTTGAAATTTACAATCAAGTAATCAGGCCAGACATAATTCTCCTGTATGTTAGTGTGGGCATTCTTAACTTGAAAGCAACCTTGCTCGGACAATGTCATTAGGGTATCAAGTAATATTGTTTCGAGTCATATAGATCTATTACACTTTTAGAAATTTTATCCTAATTCTTGTCTGTATTACTTGTTAGTACAGAACATGATAGATCTAGTAGAACCTTTGAGATATGCAGTTCTTAAGTATCAATTTTTAAAAAAAAATGTTTAACTAATGTCTGGAACCTGGACGAAAGTTTAGAAAACCCAAGATGTAGGTATTAAGAGTCTAAAGTAAATGATACAATGGCTCTAGAAAGGTTCTGTCACGGGTCTATTTTGAATAACAAATACGTCTAGACTGTCCATAAAAGAGTTTGGAGCATCCTCAAGTAGCATCAATCAGCTACGAAAATAAAGTGTTTGTGTCGAAAATTAAGAGTCCTAAAAGGTAAGATTAACAAAGCCTGACTTACGAGCACATCTTTGTTAGCTAAATGGATAAGCAAAGTTGCCCCCCCCCCCCCCCCCAAAAAAAAAAACTCCAACTATAACCAATTCGGGAATCATAATGCATACGAATTTATTTCATATCACTTAAAATGTTGGTATAATTATGAGTCAGATAGAGAATGCGTTACAGCGCTATATTTCAAAGTTTCAGTTGCTGGCACAAAAATGAGTCATGCTCTGACAAAAGGAGGCTTAATGCATTTCCGTGATGCATTATACCAAGCAAGTCATCACATAATTATAGATCCATAAATCCATTTTCTCCATCAATCGACTGTATCATAAGGTAGACTGGCCCTTTGACATATAGAAAATTGACCAATAGCGAAAAGTTTCAGTCTAGGTCAGTCTGCGCGGACTGTACAGACTGGCCTTGGTTGATACTTTTCGCAGATGCATTAAACCCCCTTTTCACAGAGCATGGTTCATTTAATGTATTGTAAAACTGGAGTTCAAGTCAGGAACTTTTGTTTTAGTTTTACAGTACATTTTTTTGCCAGCGACTGGAGCTTTGAAATATTGTATTGTAACACATTATGGGACTCATAATTTATAATTCATACTTTTGAATGGTATGAATTAAATTTTACTTCCAAATTGTTTACTTTTAGCTGCTAGTGTGCCTTTAATAATTTGTTTCACGGCAAGGTCGAATTTTCCAGGATCTAAAAGTAGATTCCCACTCCGTTTGCAGATGGTTTTGTTTAAAGATTAGCATCAGATAGTAAAAGATCAGACTGCACGTTCTGTGATCTATTGATCTACTCTGCAGTCCAAACATAATGTAATGGTCCTTGGCAGTGAAAGAGTAAACATGGCATTCCAAATGCAAGCAGACCTAGCTTGTTTACCAGATTGAAAGGGAAGACATGGCAATAATATCTAGCGACAGCGCTCTGGCAAAAGGGGGTTTAACGCATCTCTATGATACATTACACCATGGATATGTATGGTATAACGTATCATGGAAATCATCAGATAATTATGGATCCGTCATCAGATAATTATGGATCCGTAACAACTGACGGAATCATAAGGTAGTATGATCCTTGGACATACAGTAAATTTACAAATAGCTTATTGCTCGACTCATGTCAGCCTCTGCAGACTGCACGGACTGACATGGATCGATACTGTTTAATAGGTGCATTAAATCCCTTTTTCATAGAGCATGACTTCTTTGTTTAACCCTTTACTGCAAAATGACGCCTTTTGACGCCCCTGGGAAAGAAGCCTTTTGAAAACATTGTGGGAAAAGGAGAAAATGCTGGTAACCAGCATTTTCTCCTTTTCCCACAATATTTTCTACCTGATCAAAGAAAAATTGCACCATCTGAGCCACATTGAAATTGTCGTCTGCAAATGCTTTTAATTTGGACAAAGCTATAATTTTGTCGTCTGGTAAAGGGTTAAGTATATAAAAAAAAAAGTGAAATTAGCAGTTGCTTGTACCACGTGATTGCTCCTTTTCGACGAATGTTTTCGATGGCTGTTTACAACAGCGGACATAAAAAAGTTTCATATTTGTAATGCAGTATGTAAAATAAAACACGAATGCATATCATACTAGATCAATAACTGCTTCAATATGAGCCATGGTTTGTGAAAGTGGGCTAAATGCATCGATTCATATCAGCCTGTGCAGCCCGCGCAGGTTGGCCTGGGTCGAAACTTTTTACCTTTGGTCAATTTTTCTGCATGTCTAAAGACCTTTCTACCTCACGATTCTGTTGGTTGATAGACAAAATGAATTTCATGGACCTATAATACTGTGATGACTTACTCGGTATCATGCATTAAGGAGATGTATTAAACCATAGACGTACACAGGGGCTTTTGCAAACGGTAAAGATTAAGTTCAGACTGCACATAACGTGCAGTCTGACCTTAAATCTATACTGTTCGCGTGTTTGTTCAAGCTTATCAGACTAAACATTCTTTGTGGATTGATTGTATTTTCCGCCGTCGAGAGAGGTCGATTTTATTTATTCAGCGCTGACATTTAACTCGTCAATCAATAGAAGTTGTCTCTTGTAGTCTAAACTTGTTGTCCCACTTTCCAGATTAAGATCCATTTCAAATCCGTGCTTTATACAGTTGTTGAAAAAATATTTTATTTGTAGAAGAAAATTTGACATTTTAATCCGCTCTTAACTAAACGCCTGGGTCTGTGGGCAAATTAACCTGATTTCCGAGGAAAGTGTTAATCAGTATAGGACTGCGCAAGCCATGCAGCCTGATCTTATATCTACATATAGACCTTCCTTTCATTTATGAGATAACATTTCCCCCTTCCCCCCGAAAAAAAAGAAATATTGACATTGTAATATCTACATGAGTCATGTTCTGGCAAAAAGGGGCTTAATGTATTTCCGTAATGCATGATACCAATTAAGTCATGTCATGATCAAGGCTCCACACGGTCCATTTTGTCTCACAACCGACCGAGTCATGAGGTAAAGTGGTCCTTTGACACGCAGTAAATTGACCTACAGCAAAAAGTTTCGGCCAGGTCAGCCTGCGCGGACTGCAAAGGCTGACCTGAGTCGATACTTTTTGCAGATGCATTAAGCCCCATCACATCTTTTTGTACCGATCAAAATTACTCTAGATCTTTGTAAGGTTAGAAAAATTGAACTACTGACAAGGAAAGAAACGTAAACCTGTCAAGGAACGCGTCGTAATGCTTTCAGCTCTTATGAAATTGAAGACTGGTACACGAAATCTGAGAGAACAATAACACACTCTGACATGCAAATAATATTTGGTGCTTTAAGACTGCGTGATTTGACGCACGTGATGATTTGTTCAAACGTAAACTACTTTACTAAATGATTTCGTGTTTTAAAGACCCTGAGGGAGAAGACTTTTGAGAACATTGTGGGAAAAGGAGAAAATGCTGGTGACCAACAATGTTTTCAATTGCTATAAGGGCAGATTTGAACTTTTCAGGCAGATTTAGCTTGTCGTGTGCCCATGCTTTCAGTTTGGATAAATATTAAAATTTTGTCGTCTGGTAAAGATTTATGACGACTTGTTTTCTTGTTTTGAAGCACACCATTGTTCGCTTTTGAACTTGCTGCAAGAATTCTGTTTAAATATTTAGAGTATCTGACGTTCGTATCAAAACATCGATTTGATTTGACAGTTCAAGGCTGCACGGTGTTAAGAGATTTTTAATAACGAGTTCCTGATGACGGAAACAAAAATGCATATTCACTCATATAAGGTCAAAGGCAATTCAAGGTTGAGCAAACACATTAACTTTCTGTTGATGGACGCTCCATAAAAAAAAAACATTACATGAGGTCATGCACGTTACCTTTATCTCACATCTTTGAGTTGTTCACGACCAAATTTTATGCAATGTAACGTATGTTAAAACATAGGCATCCTACGATGTGTGATTATCTTATGAAATCGAAATTTCGTGGTCAAATTTCACATGAAATAACACCTGTTGAATGTTTTTTTTTTTAATCTCGACTGTCCTCGAGGTTTTCATGATCAAATTTTATATTGACTAATGTATGTTTAACTTGCTTATATTTATTCTCGTAATTTTCATGGTAACATTTTATGAGAGGTAACACATTTACTAATCTTACAACCTCGAGATTTCAAAACCGATGCTTATATTTGGCAAGATATGATACAAACGGTTTTTCTTTTTTTTTTTCCTTTTTCTTCTTTTTTATCTCATATCCTCCAGATATTCATGATTGAACTATACATGATGTTACATAATCGAAAGACTGCGATGGGGTAATAAAGGTTATTTAAAAATGTGTATTGGATATCTTCAAGATTTCTTTGACCAAATCTTGTATGAAGTAACGTGAGCTAAATGTGTCTTTACCTTATATCGTTAAGATTTTCGTGACCAAATGTTGTATAAGGTAAAGTATGCTGAAAAGGCTTATCTAATAGCCTGAATTTCGAAATCAAATTTTACACTGGGTAACGTATGTTTGACATACTTAGTTATGTGTATACTCTGGAGATTTTCGTGACCAAACCTGTTGCAGTAACGTATGTCCTCAAGATTTCCGTGACCAACCAGGGGCGTAGCTGGCTGTACGCAAAAAAAAAAAGCAGTTGCTTACACTTTAAAAATGAAAAAGAAAAGAAAGGCAAATTTGTCAATAAAAAAGTACGAGTTTCTACGATTCAGAACATTTCTAGGGGATGCACTCCAGACTCTTCCGGGAAATCCTCCTCCCGCTCTCGGCACCTCTTCCGTCGAATAATATCTTCGGTATTACTTTTGTGTATCCTTTATTTTGGGCTAGCTACGCCTCTGCCAACAATACATGCAAAAACCTACGGCCATCAATCCCCATTCCACAGAAGCTCATAACAGCTCCGCTGTGATATTGGATTATCGTCTGACAGATGTTCCATTGTAATAGAAATAGATCAATGGTACCTAATCGAAGGAATCGTCTGGTAGCCTCTCGCTCAAGGACAATTTTCATACTTAGTTAAAATCAGACATCGAAGAGAAAAATGACCAAAGAATACCAAAAAATCCAGTTTCAGATCAATGCATGTGTATAGATTCCAGAATTTTATCAGTTACACTCATGCCGCTGGAATGATGTTATTTTCGTCTATTTCACCGAACGACAACATTCTAGACGTTTCCAAACTGAAAGTGTTTGCAGAGGACAAATTACTGTGCCTCAAATGATTGAATTGTCTAAGTAAGGTTGGGAGACATTGTGGAAAAATGACAAAATATTTATTTCCTTTTCCCACAATGTTTTCAAAATCTTCGTTCTCAGAATCGTTTGAACAAGGAAATATTTGGTTAAAAAATCGATTCATAGTCCTGAGCAAGGGCTTATCGGTACATGTGGAAAGATGTTTAAATTGCGTAAATTTCTATTATCAATTTTGATAGAATTTTATTGCTTGGACGTATTCAGGGAGATGCGATAACTTCAGCCAACTGCATTGATACTGGGTCCGTAATCACCAACCATTCTTAAGAATATTCTTAGTCTTATTCTCCAAGATTTTCTACATTTGAAAGTAACACAACTCCTGATTGGCTAAACCAAATGGTTTAGCCAATCAGGAGTTGTGTTACTTTCAAACGCAGAAAATTCTGGAGAACAAGACAAAGAACATTCTTAAGAATGGTTGGTGAATACGGACCCTGGTGTTAAAATCTCCAGATTAATAAGTTCCATGGAGTTTGAATGGCAATCCCGTAGTGCCTAGATTGCCGCGCAGATTGTGAAAGAGAATTTCCCTCACAGTAACATTGATGTGTTTGCATGATGAACTCGAATGTTGGTTTTCAGACCTGAAAATACTGCTCCCTTTGAAATCTCTAACGAAGTTGTACTCTTTTGGGCCTTGTCACTTGAGTTTTTTATTGTAGGGTGGTTTTAAAGCCGTTTTCATCATTATTCAGTCATATCGCGTTGGACAGTGCACCTATCCATGCTTTCCCGGAATTTTTTACCACTTATTCGCACCATATTCTTCCTAAGCAGCTGGATGCCACTGTAAATAACTATCGCCGAGACAATGATCAGCGGTGAGAGAGGAATGAATCCTGTCGCGATGGCTATCACCAATCCTCTGAAAGAAATTCGTCGAGCTGGACGACCCTCTGGTCTCAAGTCCTCTGCTCGGGTTATAACATTGGACTGCCTTTAAACAGAGAATTGCAAAGCATAAGCATAAGAAGTGCGCTGATGAAAGTCCGAAGTATAAGAAGAAGTCAGCTCTAGATGTACTAGATCTATTAACTCTTTACCAAACGACAAAATTATAGACCCATCGAAATTCACCATTCGCAATTAAATGAATCAAAATAGAATTCAAATGATTAAATTTGTTTTTGATCGAGCAAAAAATATAGTGGGAAAAGGGAAAGAAATGCTAATTTCGAATCTCTTTAAAGAAGGGGACTCATTTTACAAATCGTAATTTTCATCAGCAACAGCGGTCGCCATGATATGACCAAAATACTGATGGAAGCGGCGTAAAAACCTCATTCAAGCAAGCAGACAATTTATTCCGTAAGGACAGTTGGGACAATCTTGTCTTTTGTTGTCTGGTGTCTTATATTCTAGGTCGAAAGAAAATTGATATTATGGTCATTAAAAGGCATTCATTCAAGTCTGATTCCGTCGCAATTTCGCTTCATTAGGAGAAGGTCTGGACAGTGAAGGCAGCTGGATTTCAGGGTCATCTCAAGTGCTTATAGATATTAATGACTGGGCTATTCTGTATGCACTTAGATGAACATTTTTAGTCAGTATTTAAAAAAAGGCCAAAGTATTGCTGTATGTATTTATTTCTAATGCCATTGATTTCGTGCAATTTGGCCTCGTAATAAAAAATGTAGTTTACACTTCAATAAACGCCTCTTTTGAAAGCAACGGGCTATAAATTTTACAGGAAAAACTATCAACTTCTCGTCCAGAGTCCAACAACTATAAACTAGAGTTAGCGATATATTTTACAATGCCGTGTGTGTAAATCGCTTGTTCATGTCAAGACTGACGTCATCTAGGCCTATGACGAATTATCTGAAAACGCAAATGTCTGTGACTTTATTCAGTGCACAGATGTGTACATATTTGGATGTTAAAGCAGCATACAATTACATAGCGAGAAACGACAATCCTTTCTTTTAAAAGCGTAAACTATTACCATACAGCTACTACTTCCAGCAGACGAGTTTTTGTTTTTCGCTTCACAGTAGACCTCGCAGTAGAGGCAAATCTTTATGTTTTTTATCTTTGTTATAAGTTAAGTTATTTGAGATTATGAGTCACAACCATCTCAACGTCTATAGAGAAGTAAAGGATTAACCCTTTACCACATATCCCGAGTTTTAACGACCCTTTTTGAAGAGGGTTTTTGAAAACATTGTGGATAAGGATAAAATGCTGATAACTAGCATTTTCTCCTCTCTCCACAATATTTTCTACTCTTTTACAAATTCGATCATTTCAGCAACTCTTTATTTCTCGACTGCAAATGCTTTCAATTTGAAGTAGGCTATAATTTTGTCGTTTGGTAAAGAGTTATTGACACTTTTCCAAATCAAACTTTTAAGACGAAAGAGAAAATGTGCTCCAACTGGTGGAAATAAGTTCGGTAAGCTTAGATTATGTTCTGCAAAAAGGAGAAAATGCCAGCATTTTCTCCATTTTCCATAATGTTTTTGAAAGTTCTCGTCCGGGTCGTCATAATACGGGATCGTTTGGTAAAGGCTTAACTGAATTACATGTCAGCATTCTCCAAAAGATTTTCAAAATTTGAAAGTAACACGACTTCTGATTGACTGAACCAAATGGTTTAGCCAACCAGAAGTTGTGTTACATTCAAATTTAGAAAAAAAAAAAAAATCTTGGGAATAAGACAAAGAACGTTCACCATGGTTGGTGAATACGGACGCTGAAAGGCACCGAAGAAAGAAAGCACGCTAAAGAAATAGTATTTACATTACAAAAGGGTACAAACTACTTGCGATTCTGTGAACCGAAGGAGAACGGAGCGAGTGCTTCCTATTCTGTCAAGATTGATTAATTTCTCGCATTCATAATCAATACAGGATTCAAGCTGAACATTCGGAGATATAGGAGTTATAAATATGCATATAACGATAATGATTGGTACAATTTATCACATCGAACAAGATGAAAAGTTTACAAGATACGTGCTCGTAATGATGCTTCCGAAAGGCATCAATCCAACCACGGTGAAAGACATCAGTAAAAAGAAACATGCTCGAAATGCTTCGGAAACTTGCATATACTATAAACTGTTGGTTCAGTTCATCACACCAAAAATGGTAGATTTATGGATAAGTACAATATTGTGCTCGTGATGGTGCTTCAGAGGGACATGAGGTTTAAATTATGTATTTAGCGTATTTTTTCCTTTTCTCACAAAGTTTTTAAAAGTCTATTTCCCTGGGGTCGTTAAAACTCGGAATTGTTTGGTAAATGCTTAAGAGAGCACGATGACTAGCGCAATTGAAGGTTTATTATAATAGATCTACATGTGACAATATGGCAATAGTGTGGCAAAATGTTTCCAACCGAGTGAAAGGCAGTGACAGTATATCTTGTTAAACTATGGCCTACTAAATCAAATTTGCAGCAGACAACATATATTTATGGGCAATGTTCTGTGGAAATGGGGCTTAATGCATCTGCAAAAGGTATGGACCCATGTCCGCGCAGGCTGATATGAGTCCAAACCTTTTGATATCTATATATTTTCTGAATGTCCGAGGACCATTCCACCTCAGGATGCAGTTTTTTCTGTAAGACAAACGGAGTCAAGAAATACATGCTGACTTGCATGGTATAATGCATCACAGGTATATCTTAAACCCCCTTTGGCCAGAGCATGGCTAATATACATGTATATCGCTGGGAAAATTAATATGGATAATCAGCATAAACTAACCCTTCTTTTGCCACAGTATTTTCAACGTATGTCTTCTCCAAGACAGAAAAAAAAAAAAAATCGTCTACATGTGTTTGCATGCTTACATTTGTCAAGGACATGTATGTGGCCAAATAATCAATCGACAACATAGAGTTCATGAAAGGCTGCATTATATTTGATTCTACTTCCTGTTTCATTTCGAATCAACATGCTAATGAGGTTGTTGCATGCATGCCCTGGGTTATGCAACGATCCTTTTCCTCAATTTGATATTTGAATGTCAATTTTTTTTCTCTTTTTAAATAAGAGTCATCATTAACAATATGATACGAGAAAATGTTAAAGTTTCCGCACGTCGACGACAGCACTATGAAAAAAAAAAAAAAAAACCGAGCTCAAAATACTAGGTCGAATTACAAAAGACTCGAGTCAAGCTCTGGCAAAAGGGGCTTAAATGTATCTCCGTCATGAATTTTACCGATTTACCGACCAATTCACTCCATAATCGTTGGTCAATAAAATCCATTTCGTCTAACTTCTGGCTTAATCCTGAGGTAGAATGGCCCTTAGACATGCAGAAAATATACCAAAAGCGACACGTTTCTACACAAATCCGCCTACTCGGCATGCGCAGGCTGACTTGGATCGACGTTTTTTTGCAGATGCATTAAACCTCCACTAACAGAGCATGGCTCACTTCTTTCAATCAGTAAATGATGACATTTTGTCCTTATTACATTTATTCATTCAGCTTTGAAAAATCAAATAGAAATCCAATGAACAGGATAAAATTTTAGACAAATCCTATTCTCTTGTCAACAAAAACGACAAACACTCTAATAAATATGCATTAGCTTTCTGATCTTTTAAATGCATTTCATTAATCAAGTTACAACCTTCTGCGGACGATTTTCTTTCATTCACAACAGGCGACTTGCTCTTTTGAGACAATATTTTTACATGTATTCATAGATTGACCCTTTACCAAACATTTTGTTTTTCACAACCCTAAGGAAAACGAGTTTTGATTAAAAAAGAAAAAAAATGGAAAATGAGAAAATGCATTAAACTAGTATTTTCTTTTTTGAGACTGATTTACGTTTACACAGACAAATCACCAAGTTTCTATTTGAGCAAAAGTAAACTTTTATCGTGTATAAAGAGTTCAACATTAGTTTGTAGACTTCATTAATTTTATCTCACAATAATTATTTCGAAGTGGTCTGCAACTAACTCTTTTGCCAGAGTAAATAACTTTAGTGACGATGAAACGGAGTTGGTCGAAATGTCATCCACGAGATTGACCACGAAAAGGAGAAATGAGATCTCGCACATTTCGCCTTTTCCTGACAAAAATTTCCACTTTTCTGTTTTTCTCGAAAATAAGTCTAAAATCTGGAATTCGGATTGTCGGAAAGCTGGTGCAAAATATTGTACAATCATCATACTCAGCAGTACAAGTTGAAAATGTTTGGAGCAAAGTCATGCATTTTTTTTTTTTTTTTAAGCATTAATCTCTGCTACTCCAAAGGAATTAAGGTAACGATATCTATCAAAAACCAAGGTACTGATGTAAAATATCCGAAATATTTAGTGCATAGAGAGCAAATAAATTATTTCCAGTTGGGAAAAATGCCACAGACAGTGAAGTCTGTGACTTTACCTAAAACAATCTGCAAAAGCAAGTAAACGAACTTTGTGAGCAGATGAAGGAGTCATCAGCATTCTCTCCTTTTCCAACTTGTTTCTTTTTCTATTTCAAGAGAAATGTTACCATTTCAACCTCGTTAATTTAATCGCCAGTAAATGTTTTCAATAGAGACGATTCTAACCATATAGAATAAATCTAAACAACACGGACTTTGCATGGCCTTCCAACTAATTGAAAAAGTGCAATTAGTTGTTACAGTCAATGTCTGAGTTTTCTACATCGGTCTCAAAGCCACAAATGCAACAAAAAGACGCTTTCCTTTACTCCAAAAGACACTTTTTTGTATCATTTGCAGAAGATTTGTTGATAGCATAGGTGCTTCTCTGCGGAAATGAGTACTACATATCAGAGACTTCAAAACAAACTATTCATTGAAGAAAATTGTTTTCACACACATGACCACAAACGATGTGGCATTCCAGTGAAGCGGCACACACTGAAGTAGTTTTATCAATAGCATCGATGTCAATTGTTGGCGGCTCTTCCATAAAATCTTTCTCTCCCATCTATTTCTAAAGTGTGCTTTTTTTTATTTAATTTTTGCTGCTCTATTCAGCCAGCGTGCGGATCAAGCGTACTAAGAACATGTACTTTAGTAGGAGGGTTGGTCAGGAGGTTCACAGACCGTTGGTTGCAAATAAAATCGTTAACCGGTGACCGTGTATTTCATGTACATTTTTCAAGGTTGAGATTTTTTTTTTTACCATGCATACATTTTATGTAAAAGTATTCAACAATAAAAAAAGTACAAAGACCTACCAATAAGGCAGTAACGCGTACACACGGAGCACGCCAACGTCAAAGATTTAATTACACTTTTCAACTTAATCTCCCTGGATGCGAATTACATATTTCTGTTTCTTTGTGTGTGACCATTTATCATGTACAGCAGAACTTGAAACACAAATCTCTCAAGCTAAACTTCTCAACATACGTCGTCTGTCCTTGTAAACTCAATCTTCACTTTCTATGCTGTCGAACACTTCACCTAAGTCGGAAGACCAGCTCGATTGTCGTCCTCAAGAGAACTTCCTCCTTGACGAAATCGTCGATTCCGCTTAAGAACAAGCGTCCTCCTGCATTCCCTTATCATACTCGATTTTCAAAACAACGTTAAGTCGGTGTTTTGTTTAATTCCACGCAGAATTTTATTGCTGCGATAAACTGGACGTCGCCTACAGGCAATACATACAAGGCATACAAATGTGGTAGTGATCAGTTCAGGGGCTGTTTAAAAGTCAGTATATAATTTTACGGGCTACAGGTATACCGATGCGCTTTGCTATGTACACTGGTAATTCAGCGAATACTTCAAGATTCATTTGAGCCATGCTCTGTGATGCATAATGCATCTGCAAAAAGTTTCGACCCAGTTCATCCTGGAACCAAAGTTTTCGCTATTGGTCAATTTTCTGTATGTCAAAGGACCAGTCTGCCTTATGGCACAGTCGGTTGCTAGACATAATGAATTTTATGGATCCCTAATTATGAGATGACTTGCTCGGTATGATGCATCACGGAGATTACCAGAGCATGGCTTTTTTTTTTTTTTTTTTCTGCTGCACGCTTGTAAGAAAGGTTTGATCTGTACGTTTCATAGAAATGCCACACATAATGTAGATGTTATACGAATAGTCTAGACTTCTTGATCAACCCTGGTATAATACGAAACATAACAATCGAGATATTATTATTATTATTATTATTATTTAAGTCTTAAAACTGCAAGTCTAATGCTTTTAATGAGTAGTGAGAACATTAGGTTTATCAGAACCACGGAGTGAATCATGTAAGTGTAGAGGCCATTCTGTATAAATTACTAATTCATGCCAGCAGTAACTGCACCATTCTCGGGTCTTTTGACGGTGCCACTATAGTAACATTGACTATGAAACTTATGAAACAACAAGAACGTAATGTGAGAAATCTGAGATTTCTTCATTATATTAGAAGAAAAAAACTAAAAACGCCGCAAACTCATCTGCTAATACCTCCACGTCCAAACTATGCACAAATGTCACCAGTATCTGTTACATAGCACATTAAAAACGTCTAGTGCAGAATATCATCCTGAACCCTGCTTCCAGTCGACTTGTTAAATGTATGATGACGAGGGATGTGCAGGCCTGAAAATGATGTATGCAACCAAATACGTTTAACTTAGCAATATATAGTGCTCATTGAAAGAAAAATGTAAAAGATGCTACGATACCTTTTTTTCAAAGTGTATTGTCTAGAAATAATACAATTATATTCTTTCCAAGTATTGGGTTAGAAACGAGACATTTTAGCAGTCTACATAAAACCACTTCTCAAATTGATTTTCATGGCTTCCCCATTCTTGGCTTTTGTCTGGATTTGACAAATTAGTAACAACATGCGAGGACGTATGTATGAAAGACTCTCACCTCTGAACTTTTCAGCGTTCTCTTGCCGATATGATTTATAACTAGAACCAAACCATGTCTCAAGATTCTGAATCGGTAAGGTTTTAAAAGAAATGTTTAGTATCTTAAGTGCAAAGATCAACTGCACAATTTGCTTGTACGTATCATTCATATATTATATCAGAGGTCTTGACAGACAGCGTATAGGTTACAGGAGATATACCTTCTAGCTTTTACGTCTTTTTCGTGGGAGTGTCCTTGGGCAAGACACTTCAGAGCTCTAGCTCTGGTGCAATCCAGTAAATACATAAATATGTGAGCGGTCGCCCTGATATGACTGAAATAATGTTGATACCGACGTAAAACACCATTCAATCATTCAGTCTAGCTGTTACGAATTACATGACAACTTTCAAGGTGTTACTGATTATAGGACTACCATCTAGTCCTTACAAATACTTTACAAGATTTGTCTATCGAAACTTAAACACATGAATAGTATAATTCAATTAAGACAATACTAAGTAAGAATATGGAATTCAAAAATACCCTGTGCAGATTTTGTCGCCGACAGTTCCTTGTAAACACATAACTGTGTTGTCCATAAGCTTCATCGCATGACAAAACAAGGATGATAGGATTCCTATATAATAATACATGTCAGAACCTTGATAATTACAGTTACATACATGTATATAGATTACAAAGAACCTAGCGACTAATGTGCAAGACAGAGAACGGTTATTATAATTGGCTCTACGCTATCGCCTATATATATATATATAGTGATAGAGCTTTTAAACTGTTTAACCTATCTATGCCAAGCGTTATGATGATGTGTAGTTGTTTTTTATCGGAACGTAAATAGTGTAAATTGGTTACATAATTATTAACTCCTTCAACGCCAAATATATGTGAGTCATGCTCTGTCAAAAGGGGGTTGAAAAGCATTTGCAAAAAGCTCCGACCCAGGTCAGCCTGCGCAGTCCGCACAGGCTGACTTGGGCCGAAACTTTTTGCTTTTGGTAAATTTTCTGCATGTCAAAGAACCATTGTAGCTCCTGATTGAATTGGTTGTGAGAGAAAATGGATTTTAATAATAATGTGCTGACTTATTTGGTATCATGGATTAAGCCCCCTTTTGCTAGAGCACGGCTCATTCATATATATATATATATATATATATATATATATATATATATATATATATTCGAACCCCCCCCCCTCATCGGCTATAAGATAAAAGCTTTTTTTTTTAAACTTTTGGTAGATTGTTTGTTCAGCCGTCGAAAGAGGTGGGGTTATATATTTGACACTAGAACAGGTAAGTGGTCTAAAATTCGTGTAATTCAAAAAGAAAGTAACGCCATGCGTAAAACCATTTAATTTAGGATCGAACAGTCTGCGTCATTAATCGATGGCCATATTTACCAGGAATAACTATTCTGTGGTTGTAGTGTATTTTCAAGAAATAAAGACTCCAGCGTGAATTTTCTGGTTGAAGAAGTTTCTGCAAGAATACCCATATTTTGAGAGACTAATAGTCATCAAATGGTAACAGACAACATTAGGAAACTCGAAATACATCGAGCCGTGAAAATACAAACCATGATAGAGTTAGCTTCTTTTCCAGACGGAAAAAATGCTCTGTTGATGTTAAATCCATCTGGGGCCGAACAGTTCCATGTATGTCAAATTATTAGGCTTGTCCTTGAAACGGTCGAAAATATTTCCTGGAAACAAGGAAAACTGTAGGTTACCAAATCTAACTCCTCGGGGTTCTAAAATAAACAGTCAGAACTGTTGGATAAAATTGAAGGCAATTGGGGACAGAAAATACATTAAACCAACAACTAAAGCTTTTCAATTTAACCAAGAAAACAAAACTACTGAGGCAGAAAATGAGAAATCTCGTTTCCTATCTTCAGATCTAGTCGTGCCCTTTAATAGCTTTGTAGCAAATTTATGGAACCCACGCCTGCTTAGGTTTCATATAAAAACCTTTGCATTCAACCTCGTAGTTTCACTGTTTTAGCTTGTCTGTTTCCGATAAAACGTCCAGGGTCTGTATTCACCAACCATTCTTAAGAACGTTCTTAGTCTTACTCCCAATTTTTTTCTAATAAACAAGAAGGGTAGTTAAGTCTGAAAATATTTTGTACACAGGTATGCTTCTTTTTTGACTTAAAATGTTTATCAATAACGCATCGACGGTCGGACGATGGCATCGGCAAGCGGTGCTCTTTGCTTAGGCAGCCGTTAAATACAGTAACAAATGGGAAGTGAGGCATCGTTTAACTCTTTACTAAACGACACAATTTAGGGACTCGACCACATTTATAGCATTTGTAAACGACAAAATAAATGTAGTTCAAATGAGGATTTCTGTCGTTGAAAGAGTAGAAAACAATTTGGTAAAAGAAAATGCTGATTACTTACATTTTCTCCTTTTCCCACAATGTTTTCAAAAGCCTCCTTCTTCGGGGTCCTTAAAACTCGGGATCCCGTGTTACTAAATAACCATTAAAATCTTGTGGCTCTTTTTTGTAGCTTAAAGAGTATCACGCACTGCGCAGTCTTATGTTCTTTGTCTGAATTGTCCGAAAAAGCAAGTATTTTTACCGTGGGAACCATTGGTGCCACGGGCAGACAAGTGTCGTTTCAGTTGTCTGGAGCAAACGCTCTAAATCTATTTCGGACAGCATTTGCTGTATCTCTCGGAATCCTGTTTGCATCGTGTTCTGTGCAGTCGAATCTTTGTTTACATCATTCACAGAAGCAACTTTCTTTGCCAACACCACTAGCATTTAGGTGAGGCGTCGTTGAAAATATCTTGTGCTAACGATCTAAAACTATTTAGGAGAATATTTGCATGACTCTCTGGGCGTCTTGGGGGACTTCAAATGTACACCGTATGTGAAATGACAGTGATATTTATCCCGTTCTCATAATTGTTTGTTATAGACCAATTTCACTCGATTTATTCGATTACCGGCGGGCAGATACACAACCTTGCCTCGCATTAACTCTTTCCCAGGCGACAGGATTTTTTAGAAATTCAGTATTCAAAGCACTTGCAGATGGCATGTTAAATATGGCTCAAATGTTTGGTATTTTTCTTTTAGAGGTCAGGAAAGAGCGGTGCAAAAGGGAAAAATGTTGGTTACCAGCATTTTTTCCCTTTCCTCCGCTGTTTTCAAATGCCCTGTTCGGACATTGTCGTAAAAGCAAAGGATTATTTGGAAAAGGGTTAACTGGATCGATGTCTCTAAACTGAACACCGTGTCTGGTTGTGTCAATTTGCTCTGTCACATGACAAACAGAAATTTTTGTTCTGGCAATTTAAAGGAATTACAATATAGTTGCTTTTTGGCCTTAAACTTTGAATTGTGATATCCCAGTTCGCTATTTTCCCTTACTTTTTGTTTTTCACCTTTTGCCCCCTAACATTTTTTTCCTGCCTTTGCTTTTAACTTTTTTTTTTTCAAGAATGAAATCAATATATCAAAAAAAGCTATCATCTGTTACTGTTAATGAAGTATTTATATGCGTACAGATTCGTATGAAATGTATAAGGAAGTTCATTTGTTTGCTGATGTATATCAGCCATGCTCTGGCAAAAGAGGGCTTAATGCATCTCTGTGATGCATTGTTCCAATCCAGCCATCACATGATTATGGATCCATAATTGCCACTTTTTTTTTAATAACCGACTGAATCATGAGGTAGACTGGTCCTTGGACATACAAAAAATTGACCAATAGCGAAAAGTTTAGGCCTTCGAAGGCTGAACTAGGTCGATACTTTTCGCAAATGCATTAAACTCCCCTTTTCACAGAGCATGGCTCATTTAGATTGACGAGCCTTAAAGAGATACCGCACGTAAACTTTAACCGGATCTTTGAGAAGTATACTACAAACGTCCATAGTCATTCAAGAGTCCAAGTAGAATATTGGCAAAGCTTCTTTCGAAATAAGAAACGATAAATCTTTTGACTCTATAAACGTTCGGAGGGCGCCATGTGCTGTAGCGGACAATTTAGATTAGACTACATAAGACGAGCGGCTTGTTTTTCAATCTACACTGAACGGAATGGGCATCGGCATCGTCCTGTACATTTTGGTCTTCTCATTGACCTTCGTATTGCTGAAATCGCTTTTTCTCCAATCAAAATAATAATTCTGTTCACTAAAGCACAGTGATAAATCATCAGAACTCTGACCGATTGCGGGCAATCTAGGGCGCGTGAATCCTCAAAGAGAATCAAGATTAAATCACAAGCTACGTTAAAATAATGCTTCGACATGATGACACAACCAGTAATCCGTAAGTATTATCAATGACGTGCATGAGTGAATTGCAAATAGAATCAATTACGGTTGAACTGCGACTGATGTGAGAATGTATTGACAACTTCATCGTCCGAGAGACGCTGGACGTTCCTTGGCCTTGGTCTCTGATATACTCTATATAGAAACATTAATCATCAACTATATTCACCAGTCATCCTAAGTTCGGTTCTATTTCTAGGTTAACCTGCCTGTGCTTTGCACTACGGCTGTCAAATGGTTTGATTCTCTCTTTGTGCATTTTGACTTCCATGAAAGTGTTCTACTGCACGAAACTTCAAAGCCTAGTACTGGTGAAACACAGGTCTCGTGTTAATTGGTATGCTGTCCTCGTAATATGATTGGTAATGTCGAAAGTGACTTAAAACACCATTCAGTGATAAACTTCAATCTTATTCTTAAGATTTTATAAAACGGATCTAGAAAAATATTAATCAAGCAAGGGTCTTATGAGCATTAATAACACTTTTCTAGACGAGTTTTATACAATTTTATCTCAATAGGCAACGCCATGTCAGATTATTTTTATCACATAACTGTATCTTAAGAATTACGAGAATAACGATTAGATCTGTACGCGAGACCTACATGTATATGTATATTTATGAATGAGTCCTACTGACTGCTTTGGCAGGAGTATCGATTCGTTGTAAAAGAAATAGTTCCAAAGAAGATGACTTATAACTGCTTGAATTTAAATCTAAAAATGAGTCATGGTCTGTGAAAAGGGGCTTAATGCTGTAATAGTGTATAAGAAAAGAAAATTCGCAGTGGTTATATTAGACTGAAAACAAGGGAATTTTTGTTACATTTTATAAAGGACGTGGCAGAAGTTTGAATTTCAGATAAGATTCTATTCGACGAATCTACCAAAGAAAAATGTTATAAAGTGAGAATCTGACGAATTCCAAAAGCCAACGGATGACAGATCATTTTTATCACATAACTATGTATCCTGAAAATAATCGGTCAGAATATGCAAGACTATTCATGTTCACGTGGGAATTTTCAGTAGTAATACCCGACTTACTCCTAGAATGACGGAACATACATGACGTCACAAAATGCTTATATCAAACGTAAGATAAGAAAAATCGTATCGGCTGTATTACGCTGAAAAACAAGGGCGGTTATGTGATAGAAACTAACATTGACTGGTTCGTTGATATGGTCAAAGGATGCATCAGTTCGTGGTTGTGACATGCTTAAAAACTCATTATTCTGAACTCTATCAGTTCTAACCATAGAGCCTCTACCTTTTTCGACAACTGAAAATGCAATCCACTGAAATTAAGATTTCAATCTTAAAGTTGTAGGCTTGTCTAAACTAAAGGACGCTTTATATATCTAAGATCAGACTGCACGTCCTAAGCAGTTTGATCTTGATCTATGCTGTCCTCAAAAGCGCCTGGCTTCGCCCGTGGTGCTGAAAAGGGTCAAACCAATCTTAGATATTAAACAGAGACCTTACTCACTGTAAACGAGTAATTTCGTAGTGCCATTTCTTTTTGTGCACAAAAACGTGTAAAAATCGTGGAAATACATCGATCATGCGTCTTTGTACTTCAATCTGTAGTATTTCATCCTTTTTTTTTTCACCAAACAGAAGAAGCAAAGTGGGATTGATAGAGATTCGTAGAATACAAACGCAGAGAAATGTAAGAGACGACAACATGTCTAAAGAGTATAGTGTGATGCAACTTCCACATCCGGTTTGCCCTTCCATGAGTGATGACTATGGTAGATAGTCCGATAGCGTGACAAAGCCACTGATCGTTATTTTCCACTTAGCCTAGAGAAATCAATAGAATAACAAGAGGGCCTCGATTGACCTGAAATTGCTCACCTGAAATCTTAAAATCTGATATTCCACGACTGTGTTTAAAATTCTGTGTTAAATTTTACCCGTTGGAAGAAGGAACTACTGACCTAGATCTATCTAAGATTTCATACTATTGATAAAAATCTAGTTTCTAGTTCATTTTAAACATATTTATTTTACATCGAATGAGACACAAGTTCTTAAAAATTATACTAATCTTTCTCGTTTCTGCTTCCTGGAAACTACACCAGCACTCGCGCCGAATTTTTGGGCAAATGAACAGTCTTAAAGTTGACACTCGGTCCCGGGATTTGAACACGGGACCTTATGGTTATGGAGCCGATGCTCTTTCTCAGAACCAAGGACACCACATATCTAGTTTCTGATGTGATAAATATAAAAAAAAATCTTCTAGGCATCGTGTTTAACAGGAGACGATATTTTCAGTTTTCAGTCTCCATAAAAAATGACACCTGGCTGTTAGCCATACATTGATACACCAATCATTTATAGCTCTGAGTCATGTGGTTCCAGAAATCAAAGGCTTTAAACCGATCTATGTATAACCCTATGTAAAACGTGATCCTCAGAACGCGATTATTTTCGATAGAAAGCTTATCTTTTAGCTCATTTTGGTAGAAGTAAAAGAGGTCAAAACATTTGAAATATGACGGCAATGACCCTTATAGTTAGGGACAAAAAAAATTTTATACCTTTTTCTCCGAAAAGTTTGTTTTCTTTAGGATATGTTGAAACCAGACAGGCTAAACTGGATCCCAAAGTAAATTATGGCTATAATTACGTGACTACAAATGATAACAGGTATTTGATGAAAAAAACCCTGTTAAGGGCTACATACAAAATAGTACGACCCAGACCCACTGGCTCAAGAGAGAATATCCTTGAAAGTTTGCACATATAAATCTACAAAAAGAACCTTTGACCTATAAAAAAGTCTGAGTTAAACACATTTTTTGTGCCAAAAGCCTTTAAACCAGTCTTTATTGTACTTATAATACTGGTGTCGACGTCGGCTTTCATTTCCAAATAAATTTTAAGTCTGTAGAAAAGGATGTTTAAAGTCCTTTCCCCCTATTCTGGCAATGGCTTCATATTGCTCGGAGAGCTCCTGCCGAAGATATTTTAAATTTCTAATATTTACAGACCATTTTAGCCCACGGGATCGTTTTCTGCAACAGACCACTACTCCTTTTTTTGAGAGAGAGAGAGAGACCGGTTGTTTAGAATGTTCCAGGTTCTTTTATGTACGGCGTAATGAATGTACTCAAATAATTATTCCAGTTGAACTGCATGCAGTTTGAGATTTCGACAAGAAACTCGATGAGTTACTGGATAAAACATGAACCTTACGAGACTGTAGATGATGCACCAGCCACTTTTGTCCAACTCCCAAACATTGGCGTAACAATGGCCATTTAGAATGACTGATGAGTATGTCTGAACAATATCGGTATTTATCGGGTTTACCATCTTCAAAAATTATGGTAACGTCGGGGTCAGTGGTCACCAACCATTCTAAATGGCATTTTAGTCTAATTTTAGATACGTGTTACTTAAACATGTAGAAAATTCATGAGATTAAGACAAATCTAATGCTATGTCCTTGGATTAATGTAAACATGTAGATGTAGACAAGCCCTCGGTCCGTATTAACCATGAATCCTGAACTGCATTTTTAGTCTTAACATAGATTTAGAAAGTAAGGCAGTTTCTGACTGGCGAAACCGTTTGGTTCAGAAATTGCGTTACTTCGACATTTGGAAAATGCATGTGAATTAGACCATGATTGTTATCAAGAATGTTTGGTTAACATGGGTCCTGGTTCCGCATTCACCAACCATTCTTAAGAATATTCTTTGTCTAATTCTCAAAAAGTTTGTAGATTTGAAAGTAACACAACTTCTGATTGGCTAAACCGAATGGTTTAGGCAATCAGAAGTTGTGTTTCTTTCAAATCTACACATTTCTTCAGCATAAGGCTAAGAATATTCTTAAGAATGGTTGGTGAATAAGGACCCTGGTTTCACAATGATCAACCGTAAAACACACCATCCTGCATCGTAAATGTTCCATGGTAAACTAGGAAATACCCAGCTGCTACATATCCGAACTGAATCATCGATCCCTCTCGTAGACGGCAAATATACCGGAGTAGCGTAGAAAATACATTACGATAATTCGAGGATCATGATAGTATACAAGCTTTTCTTCAGGGGAAAATTGTACTATTCCTGGGACTAAAACAGTTGGTTTTCCCGCCTTGAGAATGATAGATAACTTCCACAAATGTGTTACAAAACAAGATGTACACAACCCTCGTGAGACATTTACGGGGATAATAACATCTTACTGCCGTAGACCTGTTATGAAACCAATATGTTTATGACAGCTATGTGCTTCCTTAATCCTTTAGGCGCTAAGTTTAGCCTTTAGTAGCTGTTATATACAGGGTTGATTCAGTTGTAGACCCAGAACGTCCAGTTTAATATTAATCTACACTGTCCAATATCTTGTGGAATGGATCTGCCGGTGGCAGTCTTTCCGCTTTGTATAGGGTGGGGTGTTTACTAACTGCAAACGTTCATTGCATTCATGTTAGAGTTATGCTTTTTAACATTGAACACTGCTAAATAAATTAAATGAAAATTTATCTTAAATGGTAAAATCAAATATTGCGATTTCAAAGCATTTTTTGCCTGAAATATATCCCCGTATCGGACGGTGTATATGAAAGATAAGGGCCCGTATTCACCAACAATCCTTTGTTTCATTCTTAGTCTTATGCTATATTTAGAGAGTAACATGAATTTTTAACCATTTAGTTTAGCCAATCAGATATTTAATTTTAAATTTAGAAAATTTCTAGGGTAAGACTACGAATCTTCTCAAGAAAGGTTTGTGAATACGGGCCCTAGTTGCACTTTGTGCATTCTGATTTTGATACATATTGTCTGCAAATGGACAATAAGCCCTGCAGACTAAGGATGGATAATGGACTGTTTAGCAGCAGGGCTTTTGCTACAATTTAAATCAAAGGACTGATAGTCCTGAGAGTCGCCTGGAGGGCAATGGGTTAGAACTTTTCACCCTTTTCTGTTCAAATCTATTAAAAGCATTCAAGATACAAAATAACTTAACCATAAGACAGTATTATATGCAAGCATATTTCTTAGTTGTCATCCTAAAGTTGCAAACATTTAGGCACCAGGAACAGGTTTAAAAAGTTCAAAGTCTCTTACCCCGGGTGACTTCATTTAACAAATGATTTTCAAAAGGTAAAATCATTACAAAACAAGTCATTCGTTAAAATGATATCCACCGCCGAAAAAAAAACAAACATTTTTTTAGATAGAAACATAATTATAAGAGGTATCGTATTTTGCATGTAAATGGCCTTTCTGTCATTGGTGAAAATATACATTAAGCCCCCTTTTTCCATGACATGGTATTTCATTAAATAAAAACAAATACTGATTGTCTGTGGCTTATGATAAACAATATAAATATGAAGTTTCATAAAATTTTGTCCAGTAGTTAAAGGGATATTGATCCATAATGGAAATATACATCAAGCCCCCTTTTTCCATGACACTGCATTAAAAACAAAAACAAAATAAAACAAAACAAGCAGACCGGAGGACATCAAGCCTCCTCTTTCCATGAAAAAGCATTACATTTAAAAAAAAAAAGTATATCGGCGGACTATCATGAGGAACACATATTTGAAGTTTCATTAACTTCATCAACGAATTTAGAATACAGTATATCTGTCTGGATGGACGGAAGATCGGACCGATGAACAGACAGACGGACAGACAACATGAAAACTATATCCCCCCCACCCCGAAATTCAGCGGGGCATAATAACTGTCGAAGTTCCATCAATATTTACAGTTCCTTCCCAGCGTAACAATGCCTGTAAATCAGGCTTCTAGGTTGATAAAAATATTTTTCTAGCGCAGAAACTGGGTGATTTAACTTACATGTATATCTTAATTCTTACACATATTGCTAAAACAAACATTCTGAATAATTTCAGTAGAACAGGGCATACATTTTCTCTCCAGATTTAGAACAAGTTGTTTTTGTATGACACAATTTTTCTAAAATTGGACCATGTGGTTATACATATATCTGTTAAATTGAATAATTGTCCTTTCCAAATACAGGATGCTAGATATGAAATCTGGGTGTAATTGCTTATACAGTTTCAGAGGCCGTGATTTTGAAATGTTACTACTCAATTCTGAAGCTTCTGTAAAGTTTATAGAAACAGAGCAGAACCACTTGAACAATTTTACGAGAGGCCATTTGGGCAACATTATTATGGAACTCAACTGAAGTTTGTCTTTTGGTACAGGATCTAGTGACATACTTTTAGACTAAAATTGCCCTTTTGAAACACTTTTAGACTAAAATTGCCCTTTTGAAACTCACCCATATCTAATCTAAGCAGTCTGACAAAGTTTCGTGAGTATTGGACTGAACATAAATGGATTCTACAGCACTAGATCTATTACGGTTTCGTCTGATTTGACCTAGTGACAACCTTTTTCTTTTAAACCCCGGTGACCTACTTTCAGTTTTGTCAAAAATTATTATTGAGACAAACAGCTGGGCAATTTCATGATCATTGGACTGAAATGTAGCCTCTGGAGCACACACAAATATTTGACTCAGTAATCTACTGTCCTTTGGAAATAGTTTTTGTTGTTGTCCGGGTTCAAGTTTTGTCCACAGTGGACTCTAGAAATGTGGCTGCTACAGCTCAAGAAAAACAATATAACCCAAAAGCATGATCATCAGTCTTTTAACTTTGTCTGCGTGTTATAACGGCCCAGGAATTAGTACTGCTTCCACACCAATTGAAAATTGTAGAGATCTACATGTGTATTGCTTTGGTGTAAACTTCATATGTTTGCGATTAGCTCTAGTACCCTGCACAACAACCCTTTACAAGATTACAAACACTCCAATAAAGACCTTGTTGTTCGAGTGGGTTAACATTGACCTGTTCTATTATATTTGAAATATAGTGAAGTAAAAGTCAAGTTCTCAGATTGCTGGATGTTAGAACTGCGTAGTTTCAAGTCGAATTCCCGTGTGACTTCATATTTTGGCAGTTACGAAAGCACCTTTCGTTCTGACACCGGCACTAATAAATTGTTTCATAAATACTAGATCTAGGTTAATCGCACATTGAAAAAAAAAAAAAATTCACCTCTTTAAAACGAAAAACAATTAATTGAACACAGTAAACTTTAAAACACTCTCTCTGCATGGATCGGTGAGGCGGTAGGTCGGTGTACCCTGAAAATAAAGGCCGCATCAGCGACTGATTCATTCATAAAATTAATATGTAAATTTATAGAGAATTCCGTGGTGCACATGACGTTATACGTCACGTGATTATAAGATCTATATTTGTCACACAGCTACATTCCAGAAAGCACCTGCTAAGCGGTAACTGGGTGCAGTCTTGAACCGTGCGCATTATATACGCTATTGTACGATCTCTGCTTGTGCACCTAGAATATGGGTGTGCAAAGTAGTTGATGTCTAGAATAAAAAGCTCTGAAGAAGCAACGTTTAAGAATGTCTAAGAAGGCACGCAACCATTCCAAGTCGTTATAAATTTGTTTAAAAAAATTAGCCTACTTTTGGGAAAAATCTCCATTGAAAGCTTGGACCACGTTAACTCAGTATCGCCTTTCTCTTTCCGATCATAGGTTGAATGTTGGATTAAAATAAGACTTGCAATTACGGACAGATTGTAAGATTTAGAGTGTGCTTCTAATGGGTAATTATCAAACCTTTTTTCACTGAGAACTGTCCACAAATAGAAGCGTGCCGTAGTGAAGACGTTTGTCGTCGAAGAGTAATTTGCAGTGTGTTCGCGAACTTATTCAGTTCACGACGGCTATTTTTAGATACATACATAATGCGCTATTTTAAGAGATGATGTCTGTGTAAAAGATAGGCTATCTATCGTGTACCTTGTCGACGAAATGATTTTTCAAAGGCTTAAACCGTTAAAGAGCTCAGTCTTTATAGACACATTCAATATCACAAAGGCACAACTGTAAGTGAATTACTACAGAAAAATTGGGTTGTTTACCGAATAATTAGAAAACTATGTTTTATCTCGTAAACCGGAACTTGGGACAGGAAGCAGTACAAGGCCGGAGGTATGCTTACGTCACCCCATAAATCAAGATGATAACAATGAGAGCCTGGTTGCTACGCAACCAGGCGACTCAATAAAACCATCTTCCTCATTCGCCAGCGCAGAGGTCTTGGAAAAACAGAAAGACTGACAGTTTGATTTCCATGTCTAATTCGTTTTATGAAAGAAGATGCTACATTCTGTTCCCCTCTCATCTCAGGATATTGTGCAAAAGTGAATTTCTTTACTTTGAAGAGAAAACGGTATTTTGAATTGAACTAGTAAATGGCTGCGATGAACGTTGTGAAACAACTGTTTTGAAACTGTAGAGAATGCCATCATATAATAAAACATGCATGCAACAAAATATAGTAAGCATACACTCTGGCAGGAAAATTGGTCATGGTTTCGAATGAGGTTACGGACAGTGCAGATTCAAAATCGGACTGGATGTTCTGTGCAGTCGGATCATAATCTATGCTGTTTGCAAAGGCAATGTGTGTGGCCTACTGCGATAAAAAGGTCTCGAAATTCTAAAAAGGGGTTTTGCGAAGCATCATTTCGCAAAGCTATGTAGGAATAAAAAAAAAGGGAGCTGTTAAACACATTTCTTACTTGATGGTGGAATAAACAGGAGTAAGAAAAGCAAAGTTGGTCATGTTAGTAAGTTAATGGATTCAGCTGACTTGTAATACAGCGCATCAACCCAACAAGGTTTATCTGCTGACATTAGATGTAAGGCGGTATACACGAGCTCAAATACGGTAGTGACTAAGGGCAGGTTGAGAAGGATAAGCAAAATCTGAACGAATGCAAGCATGTCCAGAATACTAGTACTTGATTCAGATCAGAACAATACATGTAAGCTGATTTGCATGGTTGTAAAGTCAAATAAAGTGTTCCTTTTTCTTTGCATAGAGTGAATGTACTCCCTTTTCCTACATGTTCTGGATAAAGAAACTTGAAATTACAGTAATTTCTAACATTTTCCGTTGTGTGCATAATTATCTCTGATCGTTATCGACACCGGTTGCAGTGAAGTCCAAGGTTTGTACAGCATCAAAAGAGTTAATTTTACGAATGTTGTAAACTAAGTATATGTTCTCAACTTCAGTATGTCATTAAACAAAGTGAGCACTTCTCCCGAACGAAGAATTCAATCGCACGTCAGAAAAACTATGAAACTGATAAAACAAAAACACAGGGGTGAATACTGTTACCGAATTCGGAAAACTATGAATTGCAAGGAAATCCGTTTTATTATATACATGAACATTTTTCGGCTCGAATACATGGTCGCACTCGAATAAAATAACACACACGACAGACAAAACAAAAAATCTGTATCTACACACTGTGAAATACGGTTCCAAATATGGTATGATGGCGTACCTCATGCGCAGAAAACGTGCGCAAAGCTATGTAGGAATAAAAAAAAAAAAAAAAGCTGTTAAACACATTTCTTATTTGATGTTGGAATAAGCAGGAGTACGAAAAGCAAAGTTGGTCATCCCTGTGTTAACTGTGATGTTACTGCTTAAGAGTAGTAAGTTAATGGAAATACGGTTCCAAATATGGTATGATGGCGTACCTCATGCGCAGAAAACGTGCGTATTGATTCGCGATTTGATTGGTCAAATTGTAAATATATAATATTCATAAAAACGAAGGCACTGGCCACTTAACCATGATTTCTTTTATACCGTTTACCGTTATCGAATTAAGTGTCATATTTGCAAATGTTTGTCTTTGAAAGTGATAGGTATAGAACAAAAGGAATATTATGTTGCAGTAACTTTCCTGGTGCCTGTATTTACTTCTCGCTGCGCAAGAAAATCTTGACACATCATATCAAATTTTCTCACGCTGCTCGCATTAAATACAAGCACCAGTAATGAAAGTTACTACAACATAATCCGTATTTATCAAATAGCCTCCATTGTTTTCGGTGCAATATACTCATTTTGATTGTACTTACCTTAAACAGGTGTCAGCTAAGATTTTGCGACGTCATATTTGGCATCATCCTATATTTCCTTCAGAGGGGTGATTCTGGTTTTATTTATGGTATGCATGTGTGGTTTTGACTATTCTGGAATATAATTCGCAAGATATCACCGTGTGATAAAATGAATCTGACAAGCGTAGGCTTTTGAGGTAAAATTCTATTAAATTCGTGCAAATATTAAGTTCGCGAAAGGTTCGCTTAATAACATTCTTTTAAGACTCGTTTGATAAAATTTATCTCAAGTACCAAATCATATCAGATCCTATATATCTCGTCAACTGATTTCCCATTAGACTATTTACCAAGTCCAAAGGCACGGTTTATAACATATTATCTTCTCAAATGCTTAGTATGGACTGGATTTGACAAAGCATCTATTTTCTGCCTCTGACAATAACGGGGCTATTTTGAATTCTAATTCTTTTGAAATTTAAAAGAAGATATTGGACCCTTCCAAAATCTATCACCCCACTGTCTGTCTGTCTCTCTCTCTCTCCCAAGAGCCCATTAAATGTCGCCTGCGACAAACCTATTAAATCCCCCATTAACGAAGCAGGTTCAGTGTTTCAGCTTGGTGCAATTTAATGCTCAGAACATCCTGTTAGGGTGAAAATTGATTGACAGAAACTGTCTTTTATTCTTATTTTATGAACTTTTCAAACGAAAAGCAAGGTCAGACTTAAAAGATTTCACCAGAACTTTGAAAATTACGCATCGACATTATGAAAAAAAAAGTTCGAAATGGTCTAAGCCTTAATAAATGTGCAATCAGGGTCCGTATTCACCAGTCGTTCATAAAAACATTCCTAGTCTTATTCCAGAATTTTACAAATGTGAAAGTAACACAACTTTTGATTGGCTAAACCAAATAGCTTAGCAAATCAGAAGTTGATTGACTTTCTAAATCTAGAATTGGACTTGAAATGTAATCAGGAATAGTCGCTGAATACGGACCCTGTTCGCGGATTTACACTCTCCGATGCGCTGATTTTCGCTGCAAAAAATAACTTTGAAAACGGATTATTTTGGTTTTTACTGTTGGCTGGAGAATTTTATGATTTTTTAGCTGTTTAACCCCTTCCCACACAATCCCGAAAGCAAAATGTTTTCTACCGTACCAAAGACAAAATTCATCATTTGGGCGACAGTTGATTTGTTAAAGTTCTTTTAAACTCTTTAAAAAAAAATCTTATTACGCTCAGCAGTGGCTGCTTAGTAATGTTTTTTTAGACTCCTTTAATAAATTTTATGTAAAGTCAACTCATGTTAGATCCTATGAGCCCCGCTAAGGTCGACTATGGTAGAATAAGGAGTAAAGCTTTTTTTTTTTTTTCTTTTTTTTTTTTTTTTTTTTAGAAGGGCAGAAATATTATCTTGGAAAATAATCTCAAGAAAACGGTCTGATATACAAGACATTCAGAAGCCTAAGGAATATTTATCGTTTCCCCCTATAAAAGATTGTTATTGCTCAATATCGTTCAATTTATCAGAGAGCTGGCGGGCAAATTCACCACACAAATTAAATAAATCATTGACATTGCATTAACTTTACTTTTATCATTGCGAGTTTGTTTTGTATGGTGTTCAGCGCCGTTTTTCATATAATTTCAGTTATATCTTGGTATGGCTAGTCCATACCCTCAAAGAGTTCCTCTCAACAATTCTTCACATAAATTCTTCTCAAACCACTTGCTGCTTTCCCACAAATCATCGCCGAAACATTGTTCAGCGACAAGAGAGGAATGAATTATATTTCAGTGATTATCATCAATCCTCTTAAATAGCCAAGCTGGGAAATCGAATTAGCAACCCGTTGATTTCAAGCTATGCACATACTAGTTGAGCTACAAGGCTTGGCTTATCATAGGTGTGATCTTGAACATTTAATGTCAAGCATGCCAGAAATTATTCTGGGTCCGTATTCACCAATCATTCTTAAGAACGTCCTTTGTCTTATTCTCCAGGATTTTTCAAGTTTGAAAGTAACACAACTTCTGATTGGCTAAACCATTTGGTTTAGCCAATCAGAAGGTGTGTTACTTTCAAATGTGGAAAAATCTGGAGAATAAGACTGAGAATGTTCTTAAGAATGGTTGGTGAATACGGACCCTGATCTTTAGGTCAGAATATACGAAAACATAAACATGCTCGCAGGAATTTCCATAAAAAACCCCGATCCGATTGATTGAAAGTAACATAAGATCACGTCACATATGACGTCGCATAATGCTTATCTGAAACGTGAGTTATGGCTTACTGCGAACAAGAAAGGTCACGTGAGCGTCGGAATTTCCATTGATAAAACCCGACCCACTTCAATGAAAGTGACATAATATCACGTCACATATGACGCCTCATAATGCTGATCTGAAACGTATGTTATGGCTTACTGCGAATAAGAATGGTTAGGTGCGCGTGGAAATTTCCATGGATAAAACCCGACCCACTTCACTGACAGTAACATAATAGCACGTCACATATGACGTCTCGTAGTGCTTATCTGGAACGTGTTATGGCTTTTCCGCGAACAAGAAAAGTTACGTGATAAAAAAAAAAAATATTGCTGAAATTTAACGAAATGCCAAGGGAACGGCTTTTCGTGTAGTTTGTGCTTAATCACATCAAGTGATCTACGCATTATTTCAAGCAAACCTATGTCCGGATTTAATGGTACCACAATGATGTCATAAAAAATCACTCTTTGCAAACACCCTGTCATGGATGAAATTTTAAATTTGAAAGTCAATTGCTGAATACAGGTATATATTCCAGGAGGTCATATGTTAATAAGTTTGTCTCGCATCTATAGATCTAGAATGGACGAACCTCTGACAGACATTTTTTTTTCCATTCAGTTGAAGGGCTCATCCATAGAATCTTTGTCGGCGTTGACAGATTAAAGAAATTGATGTGTTCTGTGGCAGCATTTCTAAATAAGGCCAAATTGTGTTCGATTAACTGTTAACTAGGCCTGCTTTAAGAACTTTGTGTATTCAAACACAAAATAATTACAGATTGTTTCTTCTATACTTTCACTTCAGTTTCAAGACTGAAAATGGCACCATAGGAATTTTCCAATTCGATATTTTTGAGTTGCTATTTTCTCAATTTCAAGGGCCCCAGACCCCTAATGACAACATGTACGAAAATTCATGTTTTATTCAACCTGTGAAGTTCTAGTTTCAACAATGAATACTGAACGTAATCTACAACCAGCAATGGCTGGCTGTCAAACGCTAGCTAAACTACTGCATGCCAGTTTAGCATAGCCAGTTTGAGACTTTGTGTCTAACACATGCTTTAAACTCACTAATATCAAGTGCAAATGGTAAAGATAAAAGTACTTTACTCTGTAAGCAATTATCAGCAAATTTTATTTCGCGAAGATAAAATTGATAAAGCTTTGATAGCCCATTTTGCTTGGAAAATATTCGCACTGATCTACTTCAATGGGAGAAAGACTGACGCCACCATGCCAAAAAAATCCATTGAAGTAAAACAAATTTGTAGCCCCCATTACATTTTCGAAATTCAATTTTTTCCGACCATACATAATACCAAATATCAGTCAGGATGGTTCGGCTATTGCAGTTTTCGCTTCGCTGTCAATGAAAGATAAATGAATCTTTTTTTTTTTTTTTGAAACCAGAGTTAACCCTTTAAATTTTAACAAGACTACAATATTTCAGATTCCTCCAAATTTGAGGGCAATTGCAGAAGACAACCAATGTGAAGCCTAGATAATGAATGGAAACAGATCTGTAACAACGTGTTTAAGTTTCTTTAAAATTATTTATCGACGTTTCGGTTTACGCCTTCATCAGGATGTTTTCAATATTTTTTTATAGCCTAGATAATGGAATTTATTTTAGAAAGGGTAGAAAACATTGTTGGAAAAAGAGCAATGTTTTACAAAGGCTTTTCTCTTAGGGTTGTTAAAACTTGGGAATGTGTGGTAAAGGGTTAAATGATAATGGCGTCTTTGGTAGCTTTTATGAACGGTGTAGATCAAGATCAGACTGCAAAAAAGTGCAGTCTGATCTTTGATCTACTTTGCCCGTTCCTGACGCTCAAACTTGGCCAAAGCGTCTTTAAGCCTCAGGCTGCTAAGCGCGACTCACTGACCTTTTGCAGACAGCGTACATCAATATCAGACTGCACAGAACGTGCAGTCTGATCTTGGATCTACACTGTCCGATATGGAGATATCTTTCCTCAAAAACTACCCTTGAAATAGGAAAATGTGGGTATTTGCTGTTGGCTGGAAAGTTTCATTTCTTTTATTCAGCAGGATATCGGTTAAAATAAAATGGAATTCCACAGTTAGACCTAAGGAAAAGCCAGTTTTATTTAGTTGGCAGCAAGGGAGGTCACCCTTTACCGAACAAATGCATGTTCTGACGGTCCTAAGGGTGAAGGCATTTACAAAACTGTGGAAAAAGTAGAAATATTATGAGCCGTGCTCTGGCAAAAAGAGGGGTTAATGCCTCCCCTTGACGCATGATACCAAGCAACTCATCAGATGATCATGGATCCATAAAGTCCATTTTATCTAACAACAAACTGAATCATGTGGTAGTGTGGTTCTTTGGCCTACAGAAAATTGACCAGTAGCGAAAATTTTCGGCCCAGGTCAGCCTGCGCGGACTGCGCAGGCTGACCTGGGTCGATACTTTTCGCAGGTGCATTAAGCCCCCTTTTCACAGAGCATGGTTCTTATGTAACCAGCAGTTTTCCGTCTATGTGATTCACAATTTCAAAGACGATTCCCATCATCTGAGCTACACTGAACTTGTCGTCTGCAAATACTTTGAAATTGGACAGAACTAATTTTGTCGTCTGCTGAAGAGTTCATGTGTACTAAACAGGCTGGGTCTAAAAATCGACATGACTTACATGTAGTTGGCAGTGAAACAACTTAACCCTTTACCACATAAGTCCAAGGTTTAACGACAGTAATGGGGCAGGCATTTGAAAAAAAAAAAAAATTGTGAGAAAAACAGAAGACGCGAGTAACCAGCATTTTCTCTTTTTCCCGTCAGTATTTACAACATTTGTAGAGGCAATTCCCATCGTTTAAGCAATATTGAATTTGTCGTCTTCTGTTGCTTTCAGTTTGGAAAAGTCTAAACTTTGGTCGTCAGATAAAGAGTTACTATGCACTAAAAGCCCAGTGTTTTATTAATGGAATGAATGAATGAATGAATAGTGTTTAACGCTGTTTTCAACATTATTTCAGTTATATCGCGGCGGCCAGTGCACCTATCCATGCTTTCCTGGATTTTCTTTTACCAGTACTCCGCACAATATTCTTTCCAAGCCACTGGCTGCTTTCCTACATAACCATCGTCGAAACAATGGTCAGCGGTGAGAGAGGAATGAATCCTGTCGCGATGACTATCATCAATCCTCGGAAAGAAATTGGCCAAGCCGGGGATCGAACCAGCGACCTCCTGTTCTCAAGTCTTACACGCTACCGACTGAGCTACGGGGGCTTGGCTTTATTAATGGAAAGAGCACTGCAAAGTTACATGTTTATGAAACAAGGAAGTTTGTGTACGGAAGGAGGTGGGGATGAGCAACTCTGTTTGTTAATATAGGCTTAATTTATCATTACTGGACAGATTCTACTGGTAATCGGAAAGGTCAGAGGTGCCACTAACTCTATCAGACGATAAAATGTTAGAATTGTCCAAATTGAAAGGATTTGAAGACAACAAATAAGATGTGGCTCAAATGTTAGGATTTGTCGTCGAAAGGGTAGAAAACATTGTTGCAAAAGGAGAAAATGCTGGTTACCAAGACTGTTTTCCTTTTTCCACAATGTTTTTGAAAGCTTCTAGCCTTAGGGAATTGTTTGGTAAAGCGGTAACACTTAGTTCGTACGACTGTGGGAACGTTTTACCTATACAGACAATTAAGTCATTCATTAACATGGACTTTCTTTTATGTCATTTATTAGGTCTGTTGCGGGACACATAAAATGCTTATATAGAATCTGACTTGAGTTGACATTTGAGATAAAATTTTATTAGAGGAGTCTAGAAAAATGTTATTAAGCCAGCCTTTGGCGAGCTTAATAACTATTTTTGTTTTTTTTGTAGACAAGTTAAATAAGATTTTATCCCAAAAGCCAGTGAATGATAAACTCTTTTTATCACATAACTGTATATCAAGAATTGTAGTTAATGATCTGTCAAAAAATAGGCCGATGTGTACATGTATATTGAAATTTAGACGAAGCCTGTTTGATTCTTTGACAGGTGTATCCATAACGAATCAAAAACATTTTCATGTAATGATGTTGTTTTGAATCTAAAGATGACAAGAATTCGCAGCTTTGTCACAATCACAAATTTTGAAAATTAATTCCGCAAAGCAATCTGGGTCAGCAATAAATTAGGCGAATTATTAAAGAGTGTTTATGAAATGTGGCACTATTTGCTCAAACTTATGTAAAATTCGTAATGGCTGTATTACACTCAAAGCAAGGTCTATGTGATATTTATGTGATAAAATTATTTCATAGGCAAAGCAAGCCTTGTCGCCCATTAAAGGGGAATGTCCAGGTTTTTATAATCGAACAAAACCTTAAGAATCTTTTGCGGCTGAACACAGAAAGGCAATAAGTGGCAAACCATCAATGTATGCGAGAGGAAATTTGGAAAAAAGATGTTTTTAATCGGCATTTCCTCGATCGGACACCCCGCGTCAAAGGTAATCTTTAGGTTTCCCTCCAAGCGACGGCTTCGAGGAATTTCGCATGATCAATAACACGCGCCGGTTATATGGGATCGTACTCAAAGAAGTACCATGACGTCATATCTGGTTTCATAGAAATAGATGGAGTCACGGACTGAAAAAAATATCACCTCTCAAACACCAACATTGCACCTTATTACTGAATATGACTCCTCGAATACTTTATTCTGGCAAAGAAAAATTATAGATATCTTGTAGTATTCATCAGTGTTGACAAGAAATTTTAAATCTCCTGCAAAAATCACAATAGACACCATAAGGAAAATTTCGAACAAAAACAGAGAGACTACTGGACTATTTTTCAGTGAACTTTGGGACCAACAAAGAAAAAGACAAATATAAGGGTTAATACATACAGTGACATCTGTGAACATATGATGAATGACTTCCGGTTACGATTCATCAGAGTCCCACAAATGCTTCGTTAATGAAGCTATTTTTAAGCTTTATTTGTCTCCACTGAATTCATCGTTCTAGTGATTTGACTTTTCGAAATATCGTCAACAGAGGTCTTGTAAGCAAACTTAACGATAAATATAATTGACAAGTAATTTTTAAGCTAATTTTGGTATTTGCAAATTAGAAAATACTGGATGATAAATGCCAAAGCTATTTTTCCAGGAAAAAAAAAAAATCCGCATACAATCGGAAGTGTAGCCTAAGATTAAGCTGTCCTATTTGTTCAATCTAATCTTCATCTCTGAAGTCTGGAAAAGTAACGAAATTCGAGCTCTGTGGATTGTTGTTTGACTGGAGTTAGAGTGTTTCCTGATGAAGGAAGCCAGTGAAAAAAGAGCGAGATTAGATCTATGGAAGGATATCGATTTCGCGTCTTCGATTGCCTTTTACAAATCATAAAAGGTGACTTTTTCCCTCAGCCCAACCTGGTGCAAACTGATATTTATTGTCAAATACATGAATAGTAATTTGCAAATAGAATAATAATTCCTTGCCTTTTTTATCATTTCAGAAACTTCATACTGTCACTGTGATTTCACTTCTGTTTTGAACCATACAACTGGGAGTCGATTCAACTTGAAAAAGAAGTAAACCAAATGACACTTTAATATGGGTTACGAAGTTGAATGCATTTCTTCAAAAACAAACTCGAAATGAGCAAATAAAAAAAAAACTATCATTTTTATGACCCGTAATTGTTTGTGATTGCCCAATTTGGACGATCTTCTGGGTTATGGTGAGTCAGCTACTCGAATTTAATAGAATAAAGCAAAATTTGTGACAAATCTTTTTCCTGGTATTCTACATGTGCTCTTTACGTCGCTTGTGACATTTGACATACGGGGGTTTGCTGCAAGTCTTTCAAAACGTGTGTGTTTACTTCTTATATATCGTAAGTAGTCTATGGAGAATATTTAGAAACATAAAAACTGGTAATGTTGATATAAATTCAAATAAAAGACCCAAGTTTTTTTTTTTCACTTTAATGTTATAAGTCTGTTAGCGCCAAATAAATAAACTCGGAGTCGTTCGAAGTCTGAAAACACGAGCCTCAAACACTGGCAGATTTTAATCTTACAGGTTAAATTAAAACAAACAAAAAAAAAAGCACAATTTTCTCTCTAAGCCACAATTTTGAGCAGTAGGAAAGGGACCAACCTTGTCACAATCACTAAGATCAATCATCGGAAAGAATTTGGAATCAAACTCTCGACCCCTGGATTTCAAGCTCCGTATGTTACCTACTAAGCTATCGGGCTCGGCTCCGAGCCACTTTGAATGTTTCGTGGTTTATCAAAGCCGGTATCGCTTCTGTCAAGAGAAGATCTTATGTCCTGTAAAAGGTAGAGTCAAGTTTGAGACAAAAATCCAGGAGCTAAACCATGGTTTTGAATGTCAAAAATTTAGTCAAACTTTCACCGTGGATGAATACGGTAGATTCTAGCATGCCAAAGGTTCAGAATGGAGCCATCAAGGCTTAGATTTTCCTTGGATTCGATAAACTGGAGCATGACGGCAACCCACACTAGTCTTAAAAGTTACACTGAGGCTTTACACTTGGAAAAAAACGAAGTTATTCTGGTAAGAATATCTGAAGCAATTCATAGGCAATCCTCTGAATTACTGAGGACAAACGCATTTAGGACAATATGCAATCATGTGGAAAAATGTCAGCATATCTTGATGTGTGTATCGACCAACGTTATGTGCCAGGAAATCTGTTTATTTCAGGATGGCTGAATATTGCATTGGCGTTTGAAAGAAAGGCCAATCATCACGGTGCCGTGGTTTTGTATGCTTTTTGTGTAAAGCGACCAAATCTCCAAGTATGGCTTGAACTGAAACAGGTTTGATTTGGCTGTTTTTTAGACCATTGCTTAACTCCTCTGCCAGAATATCCGAACACGAGTCGGTTTTTTTCTTTCCAAAAAGGTAGTGGCCAATCTCCATTACTAGTCACTTCAAAAACAGACATTGTTAATAAGATATAATAATCAAAGAAAGTGTCTGTCTACAATTGAAAAAAAAAAAAAAAACTGTGTGATTCCTATTAGGTGATTTATTAGGCACTTGCATTCGATTTTTATGCAGAATGTGATGTTAGAAAGGGAAATATTCTGAATAAAACAATGTTTTAAAACAACTCATTTGCATATTTGACACCAACAGAAGAGAGAAACTTTCATGGCCTTGAGTTAAAATAAATGAAAATCTGTTGCATTTTATTCAATTCCTAGCGAAACAAATCGTGTTGCGTTATGCTACTTTGTAACCTCATGGGGACAAATGGTAAGAAAGAAGAGACTTAACCTTAGAGGCATTAAAATAAATTGCTATTGAAGGGGTTCTGTTACACCGCTGTCAAAGGTATTCCAGCTATGCCACTTACACTAACACGTTTTCTGTCATGATGTCTTTGGTTTCACAGGCTTCAGGCTGTGATTCTGCTTTGCATTGTTCCCCAGATATAAATGTTACCACCAATGGAAGGTCCAACCCAGAACATGTTGATTAAAATTCCATGACTGCAGCAAGGAAACCACGATTTTAAGAAGTGAAAATGTTGTAACGGTTAGTTATCATTCATCATGAATGACGCTGTCTACTCAATCCTTCTCAAAATACAGCCCAAACCATCGTGTCAAATAAACATGTACATGTATATATCTGTTAATAGCATGATTCGTGTGATTTCGAAAATACATTCCTTTCTTATGTTCAATTTCGTATTACGCATATGGGCATGTAAACGTTTTCTTTTACAAGTTCCGTTTTTAAATTTACAAAATGAGGAGCTAGTGTTAATCCTCGTCAAACTGATTATAACAAAAACACAGTTATCTTTTTTCACAAAACCTTTTTTTTTCTTTTTTTTTTTTTTTTTTTTTATAAACAGAGAAAATTATAAAACTGCGTTTACTCTGTCTTTAATCATCATATCCATGGAATGATTTCAAAAGGGCACTCAGACACTGTAATTGTCCACAGGACAGCATTTAACACCATCTTTGCCACAGAACATATGAAACTTACATGACAAATTTACATGGCAATTACTTGCAAATAAAACTTAGCAACACACGGTGAGGTTGTTTTCAAACACTACTCGAACGTCGAATTCAGAAATTCACAAAACTTGGCAATCTGCCGTAAATCAATTATTGTTGAATGGAAATTTCTAATTTGTAACATTAAATACGTTAAATGGTCAACCTCAACCAACATAGCAATATCTTAAGTAGTACAACAATGAGGAGGAGCTACCTCCACAAAAAATTAAATCTGTGCAAGTGAAATCCGAGAAAAATTTGAACAATGTGAGCTTATGTACTCAAATTTTATTTGTATGACAATAGGCCCACCCTTAAGTGACATTTTATTTTAGAACTATGTCTTTTAATAGTAAATCCCACATGTGAAGTTACAACGTTGGCCAACGGAAATTTGGCATACAGTCATTTCCACGTGTCATGCTACATAATTATATTCATCTGGAGAGAGATATAACAGTGACATACAGGTGTGATTATCGTATCGAAGATGAGCTCTAGGACACGGTTCTAAAGGAATTTGTTTTCAGTGTCGATTTACCTTATTGTTTTTGATATTAAGGACTCTTTCAACAGCAATTTACTTATGTTTACGGGGGAAGTAGGGGGGCACGAATTCACACTCTCTTACATAGCTTCACATGCACTGCTAACAATAGCATAAAAAAGTTAGTGTTAGTCGTTGTGGTATTTCTTAACTAAACTTTAAGCTCGATATTCATTCATTTCACAGAGTCGACTCAGTTCTGCCTTCAGTCGTTGGGACGAACCTTCATAGTACGAATACGAATACAATGTGTGATGAAAAGCTTTCGTCATTCACTTCCTGCAGATTTATGCAGTCTTCAGTCACAGTATGTTTGATATGCAAAGACTAAATATGTTTAAAGTTCTAGCCACATAGCTTAAAACATGCATTTCAGACACTTTTTTTTTTTTTTCAATATTGCGACAAAAAAATACATTTTCAAAGAAAAAATTGTATACTGCTTATATGTTATATTCATTCTCTACAGGGAGATGGGAAAGTCCTAACAAAGCTCAAAATGAGAGCAAAGTAGTGCATTGTTTGACAACACTCTGATATTTAAGGCATAGCAAGAATAAAATAATGGCATCAAAGACAACCGCTTCACATAGTTGTTGTAAATCTTGCTTAGATCCAATTCTTTTATCTGTGTGATTTAAATGACCCCTTGCACATATGAAAGTAATTTATTTGATGACATTCAATGTTGGTGCATACATCAAGTTTCGCGGTTGAATATAACGTCATGATGCCGCACGAAATTAAGAGATTCCCTGGTACTGGATGATTTTAAGATTGATACTCTGAATAGGGTCATAAAGATGCTTTCTTTGCCTTATCTTTCAGACTATGCCTTTACAAAAGATATATGTATTTCAGCTGTCAGTAATTACTAATATCGAGGTTCTGTTACGCCCAACAGTAGCATAGTTAGTGCTTTCAACTTTTTCTTTGAGGTCGAATTCATATTCCTAGGAGAGAAGAAATGATAATACTTGGTGGAACCGGGCAGGATGTGATGAATACTGTAGATGTCAAGCTGTTAGTGTATATATCAACCTATGATTTTTAAATGAATATTCCTCCACATTTAGTTAGTATTCGTAGACAACATATGCAATATACATGTACACATACATATACGGGGTAACAATATAGCTGCAATAAAGATCAAGAAAATAGTTTTCGGATAATGTGTGGGGAAGAGGACATTTACTTCAGTGTATCATTTTTCCATAATGTCGTAAGTATAGGAAAAGATTAATTCGTATTGGTGCCGACGGAACATGCGTCTCTTAAATTTGACAGATGGATGGACTCTTCTAATTTTCATTCATCACTTTTGTTTCCGTTCCAGCAGAACTGGCAGTGGATCGATTGCTATCGTAGAATCATTGTTCTTCCTCTCTCTTCCTTTCTTTTGAGGAGTCCTGCGTGGCTCAGTGGTACAGTGTAGGGCTCGTTACCTGGAGGCCTTGGATCAAACCTCACGCGAAGCGCTGGGTGTTTCGTGTGAGTGTCCTTGGGCAAGACACTTCAGAGCACTAGCCTAGTATCGGTGAAACCCAGGGCATTCTATTAATGTGTGAGCTCTCGCCGTGATATGACTGAAATAATGTTGAAAGCGGCGGTAATACTATTCAATAATTTCAATCCTTTCTTCTGAAATGCTACATATTCTGGGGACCGAAAAAGGACAATTTAACTAAACAAAAAATGTAGCTTATGATACCAACTGTTTGTACAGTCAAAAACAAGGCTATCTGATAATATGTTAACCCTTAACCTGCTAAATAAGTGAAATGAAACTTAAGTAAAACCCATGATTTTGTTATTTCAATGTTGTTTTTGAGGGAAAATATATTCTTATTGGACAGTGTAGATCCAAGATCAGAGTACACGTTCTGTGCAGTCTGATCTTGATCTACAGTGTCCGCAAAAGGTCCTTGAATCACGCTTAGCTGCCTAAGGGTTAAATACGAGGGACACTTTTTAAGTTCGTGGAGTAGGGCGGTCTTTTTAAAACCGCTTGAAATATCAAAATTTTATTTATCTAAGACCTTCGAAATATGTCCCGTCTGCCTCCACACACATTTTACACCGATCTACCCATTTCCGGAACGCCGCCCGGTAGTCCTCTTTAGGTATATGTTGCAGACACTGGTAGACCGCACTGCCTATACCACAACGGGATTCAAAACGGTACCCTGCCAGCATTTCCTTTAGTCTTGGGAACAACCAAAAGTCACAGGGGGACAGGTCAGGGCTGTATGGGGGATGATCTAAGACATCGAGCCCAGATTCTTTCAGATATTCCTGTACCGTAGCGGATTTATGGGCCGGAGCGTTATCATGGAGTAATTTGATGCCGCGGACACCGGTGCGCGGTCTGCGTTTCTGGTAGAAATCAACAAGTTGAGTAAGAACACTTTCTCTGTAAAGCTTTCCAGTGACAGAACTACCTTTCGGGACTGGAATTTGAAGGACTGGACCTTTCGAATCAAAGAATATCGCATACAACATGCGATTTGATGTTTTGCAACGGCGCGCAATGACAGGTCTGTCGCCCTCAGATGAAACCCAAACCTTATTTTTAGCCTTAGAATCGGGTTGAAAATGATAGATCCAGGTTTCATCACCTGTAACTATCTCTTCCAAACGACGTGGGTCACATTTATCATATTTTTCTATAACTTGCGATGCAAGTCTAACCCGACTTTGTTTCTGCTCGTCAGTGAGCAAATGGGGCACCCAGCGCGTGCAGATCTTACGTAGCCCAAGTCGTTCACGAAAGATCTTCAAAACACTTGACGAATGAATGCCACTTAATTCTTCTATCTCTTGCACGGTATAACGTGCGTCTTCCTCAATTAACGTTTTCACAGTAGCAACGTTCTTTTCCGTCAAAACGGAAACCGGCCTACCCACCCGAGGGTCATTTTCAATTGACTCCCGACCATCATTAAAACGACGTACCCACTTGCAAACTGTAGCATATTTTAAAGCACCATTCCCATAAACTTTTTGCAAATCAGCATGAATTTCTGTTGGCGGAAACCCGAGCTGTGCTCGAATCTTACAATATACCCTCTGTTCAGAGATTTTTCCATCCATATTGAACGCTATATTTTACTATAGTGTATAAAACCACGTGTTGAAAATACCCAGCGCAGCGTGCACGTGGACCTCGTGCGCCGCATACCGTAACACCGTTCGAGAGAGGAATGATTACGCAAGTTCTGTGTAAAAAATCGTGCAACTTCATAATCGCGTTAAAAAGTTATAGGCTTACTCTACGAACTTAAAAAGTGTCCCTCGTATGTGTGTGCAAACAGAAGCCAGTATTTCATGGAAAATGGACGATTAATACATATGTATACTTTCCTGCGGATCTATTTCCTTATTTAGATTTAACATTCAAGCAGATGCTTTGCTCTTCAAGTCAGAGCAAAATCCTCAATAAACACCTCCAAATATGCTCTGAATATTTCAATGCAATTACTTTTAAAAGGAAATTTTCGAAAAAATGGTTTTGTCTTTTACCAATTGAAGCAACAGCCATCGAGCTAAAATATGCGTCATTTTCATTTTAAATGCGCTTCTGAAGAGATCCCAAGACGATCGTCTCAAACATTTTCTGGTCAGCTAAAGTTCACAAATCACGAATCAGCTCATTTATTTTATATCAACAACAATTTCATTGGAAACTAAGGCTTTCAAAGAAAATGTCACAGCTTTACTGAAAAAAGTTCCTGCCACCAAAGATTTCACTGGTTGCACACAAACCGTAATTTAATACATTAACACTTGTAGGCATTTCCAGTTGAGGAAAGGATATGCATGTATTTTATTATCCTTTTCTGTCGTCGAATAGATTTATCCTACATTAAAGAAACCCTGTCTCTTCAATAGAAGACAGGATGATGTAAGGTGAGTTGAGTCACGGAAATATTCCAACGGAAAACCTGATAAACGAACAAAGGTAATAACTATTCCCAGTGTGAAGTCGATGAAAATTACTCTGGTGTTTTGTGTTAAATAGTTGTCTGAATAACATACTTTTCAGACATCACTACACGTATATACCTATGTACAACGTTCATTAAAATTGGCAAGAAATGGCTGCTGGATACTTTAATCGGCTTTACTCAACAGCATACCCCCGATAGAAGTTTGCCGTTGACGACTTTGAAAGATGACTTGCAATACATCAATAATTTTAACTCTGATCACGGATTGAATACAAGCGAAACAATTGTGTCAATAAGAGACACTGGTCCTTCTTCTCTTAACACTAAATCTTCAAATAGGATCTACTGCCACAAACAATCAAAGTACTGAAAGTACTGACAGACTAGCGAATTTGATCGATTGATTGTTTGTATGGTGTTTAACCCTGTTTTCAACATTATTTCAGTTATGTAGCAGTGGACAGTGCACATATCCATGCTTTCCTGAAGTTTCTTTTACCAGTACTCCGTACAATATTCTTTCCAAGCCACTGGCTGCTTTCCCACATTTATATCATAACTATCGTCGAAACGTGAGAGAGAAATGAATCCTGTCGCAATGACTATCATCAGTCCTCGGACAGAAATTAGCCGAGTCGGGGATCGAACCAGCAACCTCCTGTTCCCAAGTCCTGTACACAACCGACTGAGCTGCTGGGCTATGCGTGCTATTGGTTAAATGTAATCCAGTTTAAGTTTAACCCTTAACCAACTAAAAATGTTAAACGAAACTTTCAAGCCGATGGTAACACCTGAATATTGCTATTTCAAAGTTGCATTTATATATAAATAATATAACCTCTTATCGGACAGTGTAGATCCAAGATCAGACTGCATGCTCTGTGCAGCCTGATCTTAATCCACACTGTCCGCAAAACATCATTGAGTCCCGGTAGTGCTGGTAAAAGAAACTCCAGGAAAGCATGGATAGGCCACCGCAGTATCACTGAAATAATGTTGAAACCGGCGTTAAACACCATGCAGTCAATCAATCAATATCCAATAGCACAAGATGTACTTAACTATTTAACTCTGTTTACAAAACGAAAAATTTTATGCCAGTCCAAATTCAAAGCTATGGCAGACCAAAAGTGGCTAAACTGATGAAATCTGATTCCAAAAAGGCAAAAAACAATGTGGGAAAAGGAGAAAATGATGATTACCAGCATTTTCTCCTTTTCCCGCATTGTTTTCACAGGGATTTTTCCCCAGTATCGTTAAAACTTAGGATTGTTTGGTAAAGGGTTAATATTCAAGACCAGAATAACAGTGTAACATAACATTTCAACTGTACGCAATGACCTAAATAATGAATGACTGAAGGAATGACAAGAGTTCCCTGTCCAGTGAGGGTTAATGTAACTGGGATTTGCTACAAGTTACCTAGGTGTATCTATTAATATATGCATTCATAATGTTACAGTGGTGTAGGAAAAAGTGATTCTCTGCTTTGCATAGGTCACTTAATTTACATATAAGCAAAGATCTTGTACTTTGTAAATGACATCTTGTTCAGTTTATTACTTTGTAAGACGACATGTTCAAATTGAAGTGGTTGAGATTTAGTGGTTTTTGTCAAAATTGTCATATATAACAGAGTTAAGATTTCTAACAGAAAGAAGTATTTTTCTGTGAGGCAGTATTTGGCAACTTTAGGGTTTTTTGTTTACTTTGACTCTAGGTCAATCTTGATGCCTATAGACTAGCTTCGCTAGTCTAAAAAGTAGACCTGGTTTGACAGGGGAAGTGAGTTCAATACTTCTCAATTGTAGGTGAAAATACTTTTGTTAATAAATTGGAGTGAACAGGTGTACATACTGCGTAGAACCAAACTCAGAATGCTCATTTCGCGCTGCCTTGTCATGTATTATGTCTTCCCTACATGCTCGACAGTTGTGTAGGGATGAAACGTCGGTCTCTCACATCAGAAGTTTTGGTTTCAAATCACGCGATCAGAGGGGCCAACCTTTAGAACTACCCACATCACTGGGTGAGTAATGTTTGCAGGAAGCAATTATCGAGCTTTATGAACATAAGTTGTAGAACTTGATTTACAATCAACAATCAAAATAAAACAAATTTAGGTTCAAGCTAACTACACCAGCATAAGCAACAAATGTGGCCAGTACCTGCGACATGTTTTGTAGTTTTCTGTTCTACTAAAAAAAAAAACATGGCACTACTGTCTGCGTTTACACGCTATTGTATGATGGAGGAGGTAACTTGTACACTTAGACACAGAGTCGATCGAGAAGCCATTTTTGGATAATGTCTCAAATGTATGTCTGGCAAAAACGAGATCTAAGAAAAGATTAATTAGGGAACGGGTAAGCTAGTGATAGATGTTTAATGTTCCATTTTCAGGTTACAGTGACCTCGTCAAAAGTTACTAACTACAGTTGTACTCATCAGGTCATGAAGACTGATCAGCTAATTATCCTTGTGGCTTTCCTGAAGATGAGACACAAGAATAATTGACTGTAAATACATGAAAATTTAGTCTAACTCTTTTCAAGGGACAAAATTATAGACGTGTCGATATTGAAAGCATTCGCAGACTTCAAATTAAATGTAGGAGAAAGAATGGGGTTTGCTCTTCAAAGGACAGAGGACATCAAAGGAAGTAGTCTGAATATTGGCCACCAGCGATCTCTCTTTTTCCCATATTGTTTCGCAAAAGCCCCTTTCCTTTTCGTCCTTAGAACATGGAATCATCGAGTAAAGGCTTGAAGTAATTATAGTTCATTATCAAGACCCCGAGAGGGCATCAATTTAGCATGACCGGTCATATGTATACATGTACATGTGTATACAACAGAAAAACGAGAGGCTTTGTGTTTATCCCATTCCAACGCCAGAGTACGTATACTGTGACGTAGGAGACGTCAGAAAATGCGCGTATTTACAAATTTCCGTGAGTGTGTCTCATTCATAACGCTATTTAAATTTTACTCAGTAAAGTATTTAGGATTCGGATATTATAGTAAAATCTGCCTTGGTAGCCACCTAGAGCCACATGTATTAAACAAGCAATCAGTGCTCAGCAAGCATGTGTTGTGTTCCCGAAGGAGGCAAATACATCTATGTTGAAAAGTACCTGTACTAAGCAAACACATTTTGAGTGTCCGTTAGGTGGTTGTATTCGGTATATATGCAGAATATGCTTCTGCACCGTGTCAACAAAACACATAGACCACAAATACAGTAAAATAAGAATTGTCAGAAAACAGGTTGTACGTCATCCTCGTTAACCCAGTTCCGATGTATTCCTTAAACTACATTCATGATGAATGGTAATATTTCATACCTGGGATAACGAGGGTGGTTGTACGTTAGTTAATTAGGACTCTTAAAGTTACTAAAGGACCTTGAAAATCAGTCAAATATCGTCATGCTAGACTGTAAAGATCAAAAGAATAACTCGAACAGATTAAATATAAATTAGTCATGCGCCGTGAAAGACGATTTGATGCATCTACAAAAAGTATCTTAGACATATCGGCCTGCTATGGATCGAAAGTTTTGCTAGTTGTAAATTTTCTGCATGTCCAAGGACCATCCAACCTGATGATCTAGTCGTTTCTTAGACAAAATAGATTTATGGATTAGACAAAATGGATCCATGATTATATGACTTAAATTGGTATATAATCACGGAGATACAATACATCCCCTGTTTCTAGGGTGCCACTCAAATATCATGCTCATAATTATTTGGCAGCATATTGTGATGGTAAAGGAGCTCTGAGGTGAAGTTTCCCGGTTCCCTCTCAATAGCTCAGTCGGAGGAGTAAAGCCCTTGCAAAAATTGATACTCCGGTTGATAAGCCCGACCGTAATTTACCTTTGTAGACCAATAACAATAAGCCTTTGCTTATCTGTCTCTCCGCTATCAGTTTTGTTTACTTGATTGAATTGTATTCGGAAAATGGTTGAAAAGTTTGGAAGAGTTTTGTGCTTGATTAACTTAAAGAAACAAAGATAATTCAACTATGCTCTGTAAAATGGGGACTTGATGCATTTGCAAGAAGTATCGACCTAGGTCAGCCTGCGCAATCCTCGTATATGTAATCTTAAATCACTGAACTGCTCCAGATCGATGGATTCAACCGCTTAAATGTTACAAACCCGATATTTCTTTAATAAAGAAATATCGGGTTTGTAACATTTAAGCATTTACCAAACGAGCCGTCTATAAAAGAATGCACAAAAATGCGCTTGATATTTGAAAACACAGGGTGAAAGTAGAAAATGCTGGTAACCGACATTTTCACCCGTTCAAAGTTTTCTTTTCTTACAAAGATATAAAGACGCAACCCATCATATATGCCGCGTTGAATTGGGCGTCTGTAAATTTATGCTTTCATGATAAAATGTTCTGCCTGTCATGAATAAACCTATTGTTTACTCATCTACAAAGAGTTCAACAATATTCAACAATTTACAGATGAACAAATATCGAATGACAATTAATCCATTAGTCCAGAAGTACAGTATATGTGAATCAGACTTTGTGGAATTCCTCATGCAATGCCTCATCAAACAGGACGCCATCGAAGCGCCATCTTCAAAATGTCTAAGAAATGTTTAGAGGGCACTTTGTTTAAGTAATTACGAAACGAAATCTCCCTCCAAGTCATCTCTAAATATCTCTCCAAGAAAAACACCATATTGCGTGCTGGAGAGAAAGGACTGTCAAGAGAGATTCAATTATATCACTTTGTTTTTCATGTAGAATTCCGCTATTAGAGGGTTATAACAATAATCAATTGACTGCATGTCTCATGTTCAAGAGCACTTCACAACAAGAAATCCCCCTTTAACAAAGAAGCTGCACGCAATTTGTTAAGAATTGTAAATCTGGGTCCGTACTCACCAAACCGTTCTTAAGAACGTTCTCAGGCTTTTTCTGAAGAATTTTCTAAATTTTCCTTTCTTAGACTTAAGTACGTATTCACCTAACCGTTCTAAACTTCAGACTTGATGAATATTTCTTATTCTTTGTCTAGAATTTAGAAAAGTTTGGTGAATACGGGCCCAGGTCTCATTTCTGTGTTTTACAAACTGGGTCGATTTGACCGAGATTGGACTTGTAAGAATCTCTCTGGTACAAAGACTTTCTGGTAACTACGTAAGCATTTGAACACATAGCACTTTTTTTTTTTTGTAAACATAATTTAGTTTTTTTTTTACGCAGATATCTTGGCAAGCGTCAAAACTTTCTTGTCAATCACATAGTTCAGGGAAACATATATAATAGACTTTGCCTAATCTTAATTGATGTATTCATAAAAATCCAGATTAACTCTTAACAAAAAGTTTATATGTGTAGGCTGAGATATTTAAAAAAATATTCTGTATTTCCAAGAACGTCCAAATAGCAAAGTGCAGTTGTACTCTGGGCACCATAAATATAACAATAAAAGAGATGACAAGCAATTATTGCTTTCGAAAGACGCTCTTAGTGATTTTGATTGCTTCCCGAAAGTAAATTTGTCCTCAGTAATAGGAAATTGACGAACGGATCGGCGAAGTTTGTCAGATAGGGACAAATTGGTAACAACGAATATTGTTTCTATGAATATTTAATTGCGATGTGTCTGCATATCATAAGGGACAAGTCATATTCGGCATCCATGATTGTTGTCTAAGACAGTCAAGTCAGAGACTGCAGGTCCTTTGATTATTTTCGAAGGCAGGGGATAAATAAACATGTCAGTTAAACTGTCATTAACCCTTTTCAGCGTCCTAGGTGGAAAAAATGAGCTTTTGCGGAAGGCATAGATCAAGCTCAGACTGCTCAGAACGTGTAGTCTGATCTTGAATCTGTACGTTCCGTTTGTTTTGTAAAGCTTATTTACATATTAAAAGTCTTTCTAAGTTTCAGTGGATTTTGCTTTCAAAGGTCTCGAAAGAGGTCGAGTTTATGTCTTTGGCGCTGAAAGAGTTAAGGATACTTTTAACTCCTGACCTTCTAAATAAGTCAAATAAAACTTTCAAGCCGATAGTAAAAACCCAAAATGTTGCTATTTCAAAGTTATTTTGGGGGAAAAATATCTCTTTATCGGACATTGTAGATTCAAGGTAAGAAAGCAAGTTTTGTGCAGTCTGATCTTGATCTATTCTGTCTGCAAAAGGTCCCCGAATCGCGATTAGCAGTATAAATGTTAAATTATAATGCACATTCTTCTTCATTCTTCGAGTAGAGCCATTATACCTCCGACGACCAGAGAAAGTATTCACCAGCAAACATTCTTGCTACTGTTCTAGATTTAGTATGCAACGCAATTTCTTATTGGCTAAACTATTAAGTTTAGCCAATTAGAAATCGAGCTACTTTAAAGTGTATACGTTTCTGTACGATTAGAATAAGAATGTTATTTAGAATGATTGGTGAAAACGGGCCACAGATGTAAGGCCCTGGGCCAATCATATAAGCCATGCTCTGGCAAAAAGGGGCTTAATGCATCTCTGTGATGCTTGATACCAAGCAAGTCATCACATAATTAGGCATCCATAAAATTCTTTATGTCAAACAACCGACTGTACGTGGAGGATTGAAATATGAATGCATCTAAGCACCTAAAATTTGATTCTTCATAGGTTTCACTGATTTTTTCTTCTTTTTTTTTTCAGAGTATTCACCTCCAACAGATATACAAAGTTTCAGTCTCCGGATCCAATTTTTGAAGGTATTTTCATAGTCTTTTTTAGGTATACGATGAAAACACTGGAACTCATTTTCTGTCAACTCTATTTCAACGTGTGTAAACCATTAGTGTCAGTCATTGTCTTTTGTACGTGGTGCAAGACTTTCTGAAGCGGGAAAAAGTCCGTATTCACCTGACCTTGCAGCTTGTGACTTCTTTTTGTTTCCAAAACTAAAAAAATACCTTTCAGGTCGAAAGTTTGTACAGCGCAAACACCTCGGTTCTGCAATATTCTGAGAGAGAGAGAGAGAGAGAGAGGCTCATTTTCCTGGGAAACTATCAATAAACACATGAAACACATGAAAGAACACAGCTAATTTCGATCCAGATATATACAGATATAGATAAAGCTATTCAAATCTTTCAAATCTATCAATCTTTCTGTGAAAACTGCCAACCGAAGTGATAATTTACGCAAAACGAACTTATAAAAATGAGCTTACAAACCGTTTGTCAACGAAACTACAAATATGTAGAAAGATTTCGATGGAATATAATGTTTAGTGTTTCTTTTTGTTATAATTGGCACCTTAGGATTTTAAATATGGTAAAGAGGTCAATTTCTCACGAAGAAATGAAATGAAATTTTTTTTATTTTATATCACCCATCGCATTACAGTCGAAGGATCAGCCGAGGCTTCCCGAACTGTTATCAACGATGAAGTGTAATGGCAAAGGAAATACGTGTCGTTTTAGAGTCACCTCTCCTTTCATTGTTTTTAATCAAATTTGATGTTCCCCCACTACACTAAACTTTTTGCTGTTGTTCAATTTTCTGCTTGCCCAATGACCAGGCTACCACATGATTAACCCTCTCCCAAACGACAAATTTTGGACTGGTTCAAATTGAAAGAGTTTGCAGACGACAATTTTAAATTTGATGAAAATGACAGAAAGTTCTCCAAAAGGGTAGAAAACACTGTGGGAAAAGGAGAAATTGCTCGTTACGAGCAATTTCTCCTTTTCCCACAGTGTTTTCAAAAGACTTGTACTGCAGACACGTGAAAACCAGGGCTTGTTTGGGAAAGGGTTAAGTCAGTTGTTAAAAGAAAAGAAGTGGCCATTAAGGAGCCATAATTATGTAATGGCTTGATTTGTATCATGCATCACGGAGATGCATTAAGCCCCCTTTTGCCAGAGCATGACTCGGTTTAATTATCGTTAGTAATGCTGTTATTTAGATAAAAACAGGATTAGGTCTGTGATACTTGGGTGTCTTTTTTGGCTGAAAATAACCATTTTGTCTCGGTAATTGACTGTCGATAACTTCGGTAAAGATACAAGACAAAAACAAGTCGTCATCAAGAGCAAAACTTACCTGTTTTTTGTTCTCGAATCCGTTCTGAAAAGAAGAAAAGAAAAAAACTTCAGGTTTAATTTAAACCAAAATCGGTCACAAAAATTGACTTAACCCCCTACCCCACAATTCGGAGTTTTAACGACCCTGAGAAAGAGCCTTTTGAAAACGTTGTGAGGAAGAGGAGAAAATGCTGGTAACCAGTATCCTCTCCTTTTTCCACAGTGTTTTCTACCCTATTAGAGACAAATCCTACATATGAGTGATATCTAATTTTTCGTCTGCAATCCTTTCAAATTTGACAAGTAAAATTTTGTCGGTTGGTAAAGGGTTAATTCCAACGTTCAATGCTATATGAGAGATGATAGATTTATGCTGCATGTTTTAACTCCTCAAAGGAAAAGGGTTTTTGAATCCGTGGTAGGAAAAGCATTTTCTCCTTTTCCGTACGACGGTTTCAAAAGCCATCTTCCACTGAATTCGTAAAATATGGTTTTCTGGTACCCAGCACTTTACTCCTTTTCCCTACAATGGTTTCAAAAGCTCTATTCTACTAAATCGTGAAAATGTTGCTTCCTGGTTTCCAGTATTTTCTCCTTTTCCCTAACACAGTTTCAAAAACGCTCTTTCTCTGAGCTATGAAATGAAGGTTTTCTGGTGACCAGTATTTTCTCCTTTTCTCTACAGCGGTTTCAAACGCCTTCTTCGACTGAGTCGTGAAAGTATGGTCTTCTGGTTACCAGCATTTTCTCGTTTTCCCTGCATAGGGTTTCAAAAGCCCTCTTTCACTGAATCGTAAAATTATGTTTTTTTTTTTTTTGTAAACAGCATTTTCTCCTTGTCCCACAATGGTTTCTGCCATTTCAAAGACAAATTCCACCATTTGGACCATTTTTGAGTTGTAGTGTGGGATTCCTTTTGATTTGTTCAAATCTCAGATTCAGTCCATTGGTTATAACTTAAAATGCATGCAAAAGTGCTGACCAAAGTTAACGAAGGTACCCAAAACATTGTGTATTGTATACTTATATTTTCTTGTTCACTGCTGATAAGTTTTCGGTGTATGAACAAAGAAAGCAACAAATGGATTATCACAGGCGGCGGACAGGTATACTCCACTATATCCCCGACAGCATTCGGTTTTCGGGGCACAAACCGTTTGAACACTTTGAACAAAGTCTTAATGCAAGGAAAGCGAAACGAGGAGTATGGTTACGACACCAATAAACATATGTTGTGGTTACTCCTGGACAGCTGATTCCTGATTACCTCCGGAAAAAAAAATGCGAGGTGGGGGGGGGGGGTAAGATAAAAAAAGTTTCAGACCTCAATCTGATTCATAACTTAAGAAAGTTTCAATTAAATGACCAACAGCGAAGAGTGAAGTAAACACAAACATACACGTGATTGGATGCCCAAATTTATACGAGATTCTTGGAGATTGTTTTTTCACGGGTAGAGAAACAGTGAAATCACATGACAGTAAAACCTCAAGATCGATATTTGTCCAGAAATTTAGCATAATACCAAGAAAACAGGTACAGGAACCATGCTTTCTGAAAAGGGGGGCTTAATGCATCTGCGAAAAGTATCGATCTAGGTCAGCCTGCGCAGTCCGCGCAGGATGACATGGCCCGAAACTTTTTGCTAATGTTTTATTCTTTGTATCCCCAAGTACCAGTATACCTCATCATTCAGTCGGTTGTTAGACAAAATGAATTTTATGGATCCACAATAACATTATGACTTGCTTCTTATCATGCCTCATGATGATGCATTAAGCCCCTTTTTGCCAAAGCATGGCTCAAATAAACATGCTACTGTCGTCTAGAAAATGATTGGTTTAACTCTTCACCAAACGACAAATTTTTTTTAATTGTTCATGTTGCAGATGGAATAAATGAACCATGCTCTGTGAAAAGGGGCTTAATGCATCTGCGAAAAATATCGACCCAGGTCAGTCTGCACATTCCGCGCAGGCTGACCTGGGCCGAAACTTTCCCGTACTGGTCAATTTTCTGTATGCCCAAGGACCGGTCTACCCTATAATTAACCCTTTCCCAAACAAGCCCTGGTTTTCACGCGTCTGCAGTGCAAGTCTTTGGAAAACACTGTGGGAAAAGGAGAAATTGCTCGTAACGAGCAATTTCTCCTTTTCCCACAGTGTTTTCTACCCCTTTTTGATAACTTTCTGCCATTTTCATCAAATTTAAAATTGTCGTCTGCAAACTCTTTCAATTTGGACCAGTCTAAAATTTGTCGTTTGGGAAAGGGTTAAGTCGGTTATTAAAATAAGTGGCTATAATGAATCCATAGCTATGTGATGGCTTGATTGGTATCATGCATCACGGGGACGCAATAAGCCCCCTTTTTTCGAGTGCATACCTCATATTATTTCCCTTTGAAAGGGTAGAAAGTATAGGGTAAAGAGGAGAAAATGTTAGTTCAAGCTTTTTCTCCTTTTCCCAAAATGTTTTAAAAAGCTTGTCCTCAAGGTCTATAAAACACAGGGTCGTTTGTAAAGGGTTTAAAAATCCCGTGAAATGAGAAAGCACGACAGAGATATGTCAAACTTACCCGCAAGTATCTTTTTATAGCTGTTTTTGTCAGAGTTTAATCTTATTCCACACTGAAAACACATACATGTCTCAAATGAAAAAAAAAAAAACATCCACCGGGAATTTAGATTTTAAATTCGTTCCCGAAATTCACAGTCTTCGCTGATTCAGCTCCATTTTCATGATTGAAGTCGTTTAAAAGAACAAAAACAACACTGCATATTTCGGTTGTTAAATTCAATCCCGCGATAATTTATCCGCCGCACGACACTGTCCTCGAGTGGTTTTGGAAGACATAAGAAGACATCAATGCTTATAGGATTCTTCTGCCCTCTTCTTGTCGTCTGCCAGAATGCACTCACAGAAAATAGCGCCGAAACAAACAATACGATGTCAGATATCCTTATGAATAGTTCCGACTAAGGAATTTCGTCATAAAGGCTAGTGAAGTTTATTTTATATTCGTATCAATTAAGATGAGACGGTAGATTGTCAAGAAATAGGGTACGTGACCATCTTGGTTTCGCAAGACATTGGGTTTTGTTCGAGTTATTGATTTCTGATTTCTGTCTCAGAAAATTCTGAGTGATAGTCATTTTTCTTTTTTTTTTTATCATTATTTTGTGCAACAAGACAGGACGTCCATTGGAAGGAAGACCCGATTGAATCGAACAGCAAGGAGTTTAGTCCTAAAGGATACAGATTTTACAAATCGATTGTCGAGAAATAGCGAACGATACAATCTTTGTCTCGTGAGATATCGGCTTTAGTTCGAGTTAAAGATTTCTGCACATTATTTTTTGGAAACGACTTTGAAAAGTCTTATTTCTATGCCTGGCGAGAGAGCGTCAATCGGAGGGTAGGCTCGATTAAATTGGACTCATTATCTAAGTCATGATAGCGCAAGATATCATCTTAGTTTCGTTAGACATCAGTGTTTGTTTAAGCCATTAGTTTTCGTCATTACCAGGAACTTACTAGGGGTGTCAAAGGGTTTCATATCTGTGGATCACGATAGCACGTCCATAGGAAGAACGTTCGTTGAAATTGAACTCTTAGACTCAGAAGTTTTGTCATGAATGACAGATTTAACATGGTAGATTTAACATGGGACAGTTGATTGTCATGAAATATGGTACGTATACTAGGCCGTCTTTGTTTCGTGAGATCGCATTTTTTCGAGCTTTTGATTTTATGCACATTTCCACTCCAAAAGGAGTGTCAGAAATTCTTATATTATATGAATTTTATGTGACTGTACGTCGTTCACGGCGACATCTTACTTATTCACTTCTTTTCTCTGTTGCAGAGCCTTCCCAAAGGGCACTCCTTTGTCAGCACTTCGGTACTTCAGCACAGAAACTCCGGATAACAATTCCAACGCCTTTAATACGAAGCCAAGTAAGGCATAAAAAATGTATAAGATCCATAGGGACTCGTATTACAGAAACCCTACGGTGAAATTCTATATACATTTTGCAAGTTTTCAAAATCATCTTCGAATTTACGAAATAACATTTCGCAAATACGTACAGAATTGAAAATTCTCGAATAAAAGAATCGGTAAAGAATATTACTTTAAGGGATCTGTAGGATGGTGAATGTGATAATGAAAGATTTTATTTGCAGTGCAGGGAGTAGATTTGGTGAAAAAATGACATATGTCAATTCGATGTGATTTATGTCCTAAGATTACAGGTTTCTTTCTGTAGAGAAACAAACAATGTCTGTGGTCGAGAGTAAACAGCACCCAATTCCCCTTTCTCTAAAGGAATCCTTTTCACCACCAAGTTGAGATATGAACCATGCTCTGGCAAATGGGGCTTAGTGCATCTCCGCGATCCATTATACCAAACGGTTCATCTCATAATTATGGATCCACAGAATCTATTTTCTCAAACAGTCGACTGAATCATGAGGTAGAATGGTCCTTTGACATGAAGAAAATTTACTAAAAGCAAAAAGTTTCGGCCCAGGTCAGCCTGCGCGTATTGCGCAGGCTGACCTGAGTCGATTCTTTTTGCAGATGCATTAAGCCCCCTTTTCACGGAGCATGGTTCATATTGTTCCACCTTTAAATTCCATGACTGGCAACTTGATTGGCTGAGACAGAATGTCTAGGCCAATCAGATGCAACTCTTTACTATACAACCAAATTTTAGACTAGTCTAAATTGAAAGCAATGGCAGACGACAAATTAAATGTGGTTTAAATGGTCGAATTTGCTTTTAAAAATGGAGAAAACATTTTGGGAAAAGAAGAAAATGAGAATTACCAGCGTTTTCTCCCTTTTCTATAATGTTTTCAAAAGGCTTCCATTTCAGGGTCGTTAAAACTAGGGACTGTGTAATAAAAGGTTTAACTGATCGTAGAATGCTTCATTTGAAAGACGCCATGACTCTACATTAAACACAGAAACGAAGAAAAATGAATATTCTTGAAAATAGCAAGGTTTGATTTAATTTCTAGTGACTCTATCAACATATAAGTCCATCCAACGGAATCGGAACCCTCACCATTTAAAATGGTGGTGGCCATTTCTGTTTCTCAGTTTCGTTGGAAAAGTCTTTCATCAGCCATTTTGAATTCAATTCTTATTTTGAGTTCCGTGACTCTTACCAGTACAGCCAGAATGTCTCGGCCAATCAGACGTCTAGTCTTGAAATTTAGAATTAGTAAAACATTAGAATCGCTAACCCTTTACCACAAAAAAATACCGCCTTTTAACGACCCTAATGTTGAAGAATTTAAACACATTGTAACCAGCATTTTCTCCTTTTCCCACAATGTTATTTTATCCTTAAAAAAATCTATTTTTGAGTCATATTTATCTTATCGTCTACAATTGCTTCCAATTTGGAAATGTTTAAAATATTGCTATGTGTTTACAGGTTAATGAATAGAACCCGGATCAAAGTGGTGTAAAAAGGGCGGCCAGTACAAGGCAGAAAAGGAGGGGGAGGGGCGTTTGTATCAAACCTTCCTTATATACTGCCACTTGAAGTCCGCTCCTATATAGCCCTGCATCTGGTACATTTCATAATTGGAAACATGACACATTTTATGTTCTTTTTGAAAATGTTAAATGGTCAAAAATGCCATAATTCTGTCAGAAACACGGATACTGTCCAACCACGGGGCTTGCACGACGTTTCACATTGAGCTTGCTTATCTGTGTGGTGTTTAGAGCTGTCTCCCAAATTATTTCAGTAACTTCGTGGCGGCCATTCCTTTTCCTTTTACTCTGCACAAAATGCTTTCCAAGCCAGCGGCAGCTCTCCTATATAGATATCTGTGGTGGCAGAGAAGTGATTATTTCAGTTATAAAGCGGCAGCCATAGCACCTATCCTTGCTGTCCTGGGTCCGTATTCACCAACCATTCTTCAGAACATTCTCAGTCTTATTCTCCAGAATTTTCTAAATTTGAAAGTAACACAACCTCCGATTGGCTAAACCATTTGGTTTAGCCAATCAGAAGTTGTGTTTCTCCCAAATTTAGAAAATCTTGGAGAATAAGACCAAGTACGTTCTTAAGAATGGTTGGTGAATACGGACCCTTTAGTTTCATTTCCAGGTACAATTACTTCGCGCAATATTCTTCCCAAGCCACTGCCTGCTTTCCCACATAGATATCGTCGAAACAAACAATGACCAGTGGTTCACATGAGAGGAATAAACTCTGTAAGTGATGACTAGTATCGATCCCCAGAAAGAAATTGATCGAGCTGAGGATTCGGACCAGCGACCCTTTATTCCAAGTAAGATTCCATTACCTATTCGCGACCGTTTGCGCTACTTGGCTCAGCCTGGTACAGAAACGTTTTGGGAAAAGAATCAAATGCTGGTAACGGGCACGTTTTCAACACATGTCAGCCACTGCAAAAACACGAAGTTGCATAAAGTTCTGTAAAATAATATTTTGGTTTTTAGCCATTTTGTTGCTAAGCGCGACTCATTTCGCTATTGCACCTACTGTGTAGGTCAAAATTAGATGGCACAATTCGTATAGTCTTATCTTGAATCCACATAGATCCGTTCATATGTTGAAATTTTTTTCTCGACAGAAAATATTTAAAACCGCAAAAGCTCGGTTTGAAATTTTCATTTAAATCTTTGAGCAGTTCAGCTCTTTCAGCGAAAGAAAAAAAAAAAAAAAAAAAAAAAAAAATGAGCCATGCTCTGTGAAAATCGGGCTTAATGCATCTGCAAAACGTATCGGTCAAAGTCAGCCTGCGCAGTCCACGCAGGCTTACCTTGACCAAAACTATTTGCTTTTGGTAAATTTTCTGCATGTCAAAGGACATTTTACATTCAGTCGATTGTTAGACAAATAACATTTTATGGATCAATAATTATGTAATGACTTGCTTGAAATCATGGATCACGGAGATGCACTGAGCCCCATTTTGCCAGAAAATGGCTTATTTAATTCGCACCACTTTCGACGGCAGAATAATCGATCAACTTAAACCAAGGGAAAAAAAACTTGTATGCTGTTATAAACACGCGGACGGTTAAGATCTTATATCAGACTGCACGTTTTGTGCAGTCAGATCTTGTTCTATACCGATAGCAAATCCGGCTGTTTTCGCCCATGGCACTGAAAAGGTAGAGAAACAGGCCAATCCTCATGTATCCGGGATACATATCAAATGACTCCCAACACGTGGCAGATCGACGAGGCCAATCCTCATGTATCCCGTAAACATACCAAATGACTCACGACACCTGGCAGATCGACGAGGCCAATCCTCGTGTATCCGGTATACATACCAAATGACTCACGACACCTGGCAGATCGACGAGGCCAATCCTCGTGTATCCGGTATACATACCAAATGACTCCCAACACCTGGCAGATCGACGAGGCCAATCCTCGTGTATCCGGTATACATACCAAATGACTCCCAACACCTGGCAGATCGACGAGGCCAATCCTCATGTATCCGGTATACAAACCAAATGACTCCCAACACGTGGCAGATCGACGAGGCCAATCCTCATGTATCCGGTATACATACCAAATGACTCCCAACACCTGGAAGATCGACGAGGCCAATCCTCGTGTATCCGGTATACATATCAAATGACTCCCAACACGTGGCAGATCGACGAGGCCAATCCTCATGTATCCGGTATACATATCAAATGACTCCCAACACCTGGCAGATCGACGAGGCCAATCCTCATGTATCCCGTAAACATACCAAATGACTCACGACACCTGGCAGATCGACAAGACCAATCCTCATGTATCCGGTATACAAACCAAATGACTCCCAACACCTGGCAGATCGACGAGGCCAATCCTCATGTATCCGGTATACATACCAAATGACTCCCAACACCTGGCAGATCGACGAGGCCAATCCTCATGTATCCGGTATAGATACCAAATGACTTCCAACGCCTGGCAGATCGACGAGGCCAATCCTCATGTATCCGGTATACATATCAAATGACTCCCAACACGTGGCAGATCGACGAGGCCAATCCTCATGTATCCGGTATACATATCAAATGACTCCCAACACCTGGCAGATCGACGAGGCCAATCCTCATGTATCCCGTAAACATACCAAATGACTCACGACACCTGGAAGATCGACAAGACCAAGCCTCATGTATCCGGTATACAAACCAAATGACTCCCAACACCTGGCAGATCGACGAGGCCAATCCTCATGTATCCGGTATACATACCAAATGACTCCCAACACCTGGCAGATCGACGAGGCCAATCCTCATGTATCCGGTATAGATACCAAATGACTCCCAACGCCTGGCAGATCGACGTGGCCAATCCTCATGTATCCGGTATACATATCAAATGACTCCCAACACGTGGCAGATCGACGAGGCCAATCCTCGTGTGTATCCGGTATACATACCAAATGACTCCCAACACCTGGCAGATCGACGAGGCCAATCCTCATGTATCCGGTATACATACCAAATGACTCCCAACACCTGGCAGATCGACGAGGCCAATCCTCATGTATCCGGTATACATACCAAATGACTCCCAACCCCTGGAAGATCGACGAGGCCAATCCTCGTGTATCCGGTATACATACCAAATGACTCCCAACACCTGGCAGATCGACGAGGCCAATCCTCATGTATCCGGTATACATACCAAATGACTCCCAACGCCTGGCAGATCGACGAGGCCAATCCTCGTGTATCCGGTATACATACCAAATGACTCCCAACACCTGGCAGATCGACGAGGCCAATCCTCATGTATCAGGTATACATACCAAACGGCTTCCAACACCTGGCAGATCGACGAGGCCAATCCTCATGTATCCGGTATACATACCAAATGACTCCCAACACCTGGCAGATCGACGAGGCCAATCCTCATGTATCCGGTATACATACCAAATGACTCCCAACACCTGGCAGATCGACGAGGCCAATCCTCATGTATCCGGTATACATACCAAATGACTCCCAACACCTGGCAGATCGACGAGGCCAATCTTCATGTATCAGGTATACATATCAAATGACTCCCAACACCTGGCAGATCGACGAGGCCAATCCTCATGTATCCGGTATACAAACCAAATGACTCCCAACACGTGGCAGATCGACGAGGCCAATCCTCATGTATCCGGTATACATACCAAATGACTCCCAACACCTGGAAGATCGACGAGGCCAATCCTCATGTATCCGGTATACATACCAAATGACTCCCAACACCTGGCAGATCGACGAGGCCAATCCTCATGTATCCGGTATACATACCAAATGACTCCCAACACCTGCCAGATCGACGAGGCCAATCCTCATGTATCCGGTATACATACCAAATGACTCCCAACACCTGGAAGATCGACGAGGCCAATCCTCATGTATCCCGTAAACATACCAAATGATTCCCAACACCTGGCAGATCGACAAGACCGATTCTCATGTATCCGGTATACATACCAAATGACTCCCGACACCTGGAAGATCGACGAGACCAATCCCTATGTATCCGATATACATACCAAATGACTCCCGACACCTGGAAGATCGACGAGGCCCATCCTCATGTATCTGGTATACATACCAAATGACTCCCAACACCTGGCAGATCGACGAGGCCAATCCTCATGTATCCGGTATACATATCAAATGACTCCCGACAGCTGGAAGATCGACGAGGCCAATCCTCATGTATCCGGTATACATACCAAATGACTCCCGACACCTGGAAGATCGACGAGGCCAATCCTTATGTATCTGGTATACATACCAAATGATTCCCAACGCCTGGCAGATCGACCATTAGACTGAAGCCAACTTATTGCGCCCTTAATCTGCTAAATAAATGAAATGCAACTTTCGAGCCAATAACAGAAAACACAACTTTTACCAATTCAAAGGTAATTTTTGGAGGATAAATATCTCCTTATAGGACAGTGTATATCCAAGATCAGACTGCACGTTCTGTGCAGTCTGATCTTCATCTACATTGTCCGCAAAAGGTGCTTGAGTCGCTCTTAGCAGCCTAAGGGTAAAAATTTCTAGAATGACGTATGAGTAGCCTAATGTTTTTTTGTCAAAATTTAATAATAAAATGATTTCTACTGCATGCTCTGTTTAGGAATATCTTTTCCATTTCCCCTAGAATTAACCCTTCACCACACAATCTCGAGTTTTAACGACCGTAGCCAAGTTGGTCCTTGAAATCATTGTGGAAAAAAAGGAGAAAATGCTGATTGCCGCATTTTCCTCTTTAATAACAATGTTTTATACCCTTTACAACATTTTGGTGACACATAATTTGTCGTCTGCACATACTTTCAATTTTGACTAGTCTGAAGTTTGTCTTCTAAACAGAATTGTTAGAAAATTGAAAAGAAAGTAACTTGACACTTTCAGGCAGTTTGATTTTTTCGCTTTTGAAATAAATAAACTCGACTTCTTCTCGGCGTTGAAAAGTTCCGATTCTTAAATTTCTGATCCTATTTCTCAGAGGGTAGTTATTATTGCAGAATAAAGGAAAAATACATTTTGAACACACTAGATCACAAAATACGCGGATAGCTCAGTCGATAGAGTCGAATAAGAATTACTTTGAACGTCGCAGAATCAAGTTCCAGCGGTAAATTTTCATTTTTTGCTTGCGCCTCCCCCCCCCCCCCTCACAACGGTACATGTTCACATTCACGTCATAATTTAATTTTCCTTACAGAATATCAATTTCCGTCAAAAATCATTTTTTGGATCAAAATGTAGGCCTACTTGTATGCAGCTAGTATTTTAGGCATAGCTATATGAGCTGGTTTTTTACTTACCTCCAGTTTATGATATCCTCGGATGGATAAATAGTAACTTGCTATTGGTTAAAAATGTGGGCCTCTTAGTTCTGAGCGACCATGTGAGCTTATTCGCTGGCTCATTTATGGCACCTATATACAAATTGTTGCAACTGCTAATCGATACCACAGGGCGCTTGTTCACACCTTAAGTAGCAAATGAATATGATAGGGGACAATCTGCTCTTGTACTTACCTGTAACATATTCTTAACCCTTAACATGCTAAATAAATAAAACTTTCCTGCCCATTGGAATAATCCAAATGTTGCTATTTCAAAGATACTGGTTTGGGGGAACTATCACCTAATCGGACAGTGTAAACCCGTTCTGTGCAGTCTGTTCTTCAGCTACAATTCCGCCTGCAAAGATCCTTGATTCGCGCTTGGCAGCCTAGGGGTTATGCGTTATCCAATAACCCATTACTGTACAGTCTACATGTATTTTCAGACACCCCATTTTTCGCAGCACCTGCTCCTTCTCCGAAAATGAGTTGGATTAACATCCTATTGTGAAAAAGTATATGAATGGTGCTCTGTGAAAAGGGGGCTTATTGCATCCGCGAAAAGTATCGACCAAGGTCAGCCTGCGCAGTCTGCGAAGGCTGATCTGGGCCGAAACTTTTCGCTATTGGTCAATTTTCTGTATGTCCAAGGACCAGTCTACCTCATGATTCAGTCGGTTGTTAGACAAAATAGATATTATGGGTCCGTAATTACGTGAAACTTGATTGGTATAATGCATCACGGAAATGCATTAAGCCCCCTTTTGCCAGAGCAGGACTCAATTATCTAATTGTACATTTCATTTTCAACGATATGCAAAACAACAAGAAAAGGAGGCAATTACTGGCAAAGTTACTTTTCATTAGTTTTCTTCATATTAAGCAACAAAAGAGTCTCCATATCCATATTCCAGTAGATCTACCTCTTCCGTTTTTTTTTTTTTTTTTTTAAAGAACTTTAATTTTAATTTTTCGGCGTAGCTGAATGTGCTGGCTTTTGACTAATCTGGTATCCCTCCGTACTTCAAGAGTACGTAGTGGTAGGGGCAGGTAATCCAGACGAGCTTTTGACCTACTTTTCGATACTGATAAATATGAATAGAAACTTATGATTAGTAAAAAATGTAGACATGTCAAGTTATTTTAAGGGCCTCCTGCCAATTTGCGGGCAAATTTACGTCTTTTTTAACCCTTTCCCAAACAAGCCCTGGTTTTCACGTGTCTGCAGTACAAGTCTTTTGAAAACACTGCGGGAAAAGGAGAAATTGCTCGTAACGAGCAATTTCTCCTGTTCCCACAGTATTTTCTACCCGTTTTGAGACCTTTCTGCCATTTTCATCAAATTTAAAATTGTCGTCTGCAAACTCTTTCAATTTGGACCAGTCCAAAATAAGTCGTTTGGGAAAGGGTTAATGATATTTCTTGTTTTTTTTTTTTCTTTCAATTTGTCGGCGGACCATGTTTATAAAAAATAGAGCCATACTAGCTAAATGCAAAAGTTTCAGGGACACGCTCTTTCTACTTGTACTCTAACAGTTTCTTTTTTCCAAATAATATTCTTAAATTGAATTTTATTCCATTTTAACGACATAGCCTGTAACTGAAGATAATTAGATTTTTGTTGATCGAGTCAGATTGAAGGAAGGAGAAGCTTAAATCCAATTAACCCTTTCAGCACCAAGGACGAAAACATGACCTTTTCGGACGGCATAGATCAAGATCAGACTGCACAGAACGTACAGTCTGATCTTGGATCTATGCCGCCCGCCTGTTTGATCAAGCCTAGGTTATAAAAAATCCTTCTGGCTATGGGTAAATCATATTTTCGCCGCCGAAAGAGACTGAGTTGATATATTTGGCACTGAAAGAGTTAAAAGCAGATTCCTCGACACGTTACGAGTAATTTTAAACCCATTACGACACAAAGACATTTGTTTTGTCAGTGCAGACGACAGAGATGTAAAATATTAACGACGAGGGATCAACTGCATGCAACAGGCATTTTTATCTTCTTGTTACAATCTTTTCTTTTCAGTTCGTTAAAAAATGTTAGAAAAGAAAAACGCAAAAAAAAAAAGAAAAAAATGATGGATATTTCCAATCATTGAAAACGTCCATCATATTGCGAGTTCACGGTTCTTTTTGAAGATTAGACCATATCAAAACTGATGGAACAGTGCAGATCCAAGATCAGACTCCGAGCTCTAGACTGTCCAAAAAACGGAGTCGTTTCTTCGGCGTTCGAGGGTTACAGTATAAATGATTGGCATATTCGATCACACATTCTTAATCTTCAAACTTCTTAATGAATTCAATGAAAATTTTCAGCCCACAATAATAGCCCAATTCTACCAAAATCATCTCTTTTTACCAGGAAAAGACTTGCTCTGCCTGACAATGTAGATCCAAAGTAGGCTGCGCGTTCTGTGCAGTCTGATCTTAATATAATATTTCCACAATTTAAGAGCATAGAGTCGCGCTTAACAGCCAAAGGGTTAGAATTTGACAATGGTATCCAAGTTATTTGTTAAGACTTATTACGGCTGAAAGAATCTTTTTCTCTTATTTAATCACTACATGAGTATATTAACCCTACGGTGGCTGAGACCTTGACCAGACATCTATTTATATCCAAGCCAGCAGATATAATCTGCACTGTTAATAGTTAAATGAACTTATGTCCAATCAATTAAATATCTTTCAGTTGTCCGTACATAGTTTAGTATCTTGACGGTCACTGCTACCTTGACCTTTGATCATCTACTATTCATGGGGAATTATATAGTTTGAAGAATCTAAATTAACCATAAACCAGACGTCAAAATTTTGACTAATCCATATTGAAGGCATCCGCAAACGTCAAATTAAACATGGCTCAGTTGATGGGAGTAGTCTCTGGAAGGGTAGAAAACGTGGGAAAGGAAGAAAAAGCTGCTCGCCCTTAACCTCATTATCAATAAAGGTGATTTGCATCAAATATCGAGTTAATCTGCACAACGTTAAAAGAGTCTTGGTCACTTCATTATCCTCCTATAACCCATACATAGCTTAGTATCTCGACGGTCACTATGACCTTGACCCTTGATCTTTTTGCCTCCAAATTAGGTTGCATTGTGAACGGCTGACGGGGTGGGGGCATGCATCACTTTTCATCCTTTGAATTTTACCCCCGCTTCTTTAACACCTAAAAACTCTTAAAGACAACAGCCATAATTCAATCCTTATCAAATGAACATGTAGGTCTGAAGACAATATTTAGGCTTACAAGAAAATGCTCATCCTAAAAACCTTGTCAGTACCGCATATAGACTAATTGACATGTAATCACTGCTTGCAGTATCGTCGTCCCATAGATCCTCACAGCTTTCGTAAAAGATGGCGTGCGGTACGAGTCCAGTCCGGTGAAGGGCATCTGTCAGTTCTTTGACGCTTTTGTGGCAGCCGGGTGCGTTGACGCACACGACGTCCAAGGACGTCCCACTTGTGCTCTATCGGGTTACCGTCGAGAGGATTGGCAGGCCATGTCATAATGTCGGTATTTTAGGCTCTGAAAAAATCGCTGATAAATCTGGCCATGTGGGGACGCCCATTATCATGCTTAAATGTGAGTCCACGACTTTGCTGGAACAGTGGGACGGCCATGGGACGAGTTGCTTGATTCACATAGCCCTGGCGTTTAAACTGCCTTTTATGACGACCAGGTCCGTTCTTAAGATGTGGTTTATTGCCACCCAACCCATACCACTACCTCCGTCAAAACGATTGTACTCAAGCAGACAATTACGGGCGTATGTTCATGACGTTGACGCATACACGCACGTCGGCGTAAGAAACATTGAATCGCGATTAGTCGCTGAGGACAACAATGCGCCAAAGTCTCCTCATGTTGTCCCGAACCTATTGCCGACGTGCAAGACGGTGACGCTTCTCAACACCACTCCACGGTGTGGCCCCCTGGTGTTGCAGCTAACAGACTTTCCATGAGCGCCTACAACTATCCGAAGTCATGGATTACGCCGGGACAAAATGGTTACACAGATGACGTTGACGGATGAAGTTGTCCTGACATGCACATATCACACGGGATAGACCGGACCGAGACCTATCGGCTAGGCTTCCTGTAATGTTAAGTCATTGGACAAGACGCACAATAGTTAACCTCACTCCATTAAAGCCTCTAGCCACGTGACTTTGTAAAAATCCTCGCTCTTTCTTCGTTATAAAGCCTTGGCGCCTTGAAAATGTGTAATATTGACTCATATTTGCGAAATTATCCCACATTTTTGATGAGACGTTTTTTATGGACGTAAGTATACGAACAAGAAAACAATTCCGGATGTTAAGTAACCTGGGGGAACAAAGTACAAGTAATATCACCTGATGGTATGATTAGGATGAAATATGATTCTATAAAGTAACATTTTGCGTAAATATGTTGCCATTGAGCACCGAAATATTGGCAATATCACACTCCAGAGATCAATGGTAATATCCCTGTAAACCAAATTTCTCTTGTCTAGCGAGATCTTTATCTCTTTAGGTTTATAACAGCAGACTGAATGACCCTTGTAGCATATTGGTAATGAACAATGAAAATAAAGTACTTAACTCTGTACCAGAGGGCAACATTTTATACCTGTCCAATTGGAGAGCGCTTGAAGACAACAGGGTCCGTATTCACCAACCATTCTTAAGAACGTTCTTAGACTTATTCTTCAAGATTTTCCAAGTTTGAAAGTAACACAACTTCTGATTGGCTAAACCGTACGGTTTAGCCAATCAGAAGGTGTGTTACTTTCAAATTTGGAAAATTTTGGAGAACAAGACCGAGAATATTCTTAAGATAACATTTTTGGCTAAATGGTGGAATTCGTCTTTGAAAAGTTACAAACGACATGGTTTGATAAGAAAAATGGTAAAAATAAAAACAATGTGGGGGAAAAGGGTCAAGCATTCTTTAAAAATGCTTCATTTGTTTCGTAACGTATGTTGTTCACTATAGTCGTGATAGTTACGAAAGAATGCACGCAAAAGATGTCCAAATTAGATACGTCTGCAGATGACTTGGTGCTTTCGAGCAGAAAACAATATATTTGCAGGGCTTTTGGTGTTTAGCGGTTTAAAGGAATATATCTAATTACATAATCCAGCCAAAACAAAGACGAAATAAATTTCAAAATGAAATGGCCAGTAAAATGTCAGCGACCTCTGTCCCGGGCTTTCCTCGCAACGGGATATTCATTAGGTCTAAAAGACGTAAACAAACCAAAATTTATGCGCGGTCTTGCATTATCAACAATGGCATCTAGATAACATATATAGATTTATATATTTATTTTCGAGACAGAAATTCGTCAGAAATACAACATCAACAATAACTTGATCTTCAAATATATCCGCCATGTAGCTGATTGATGGTGTTTTAGCGCGCTTTCAATATTATTCCAGTCATATCGCGGCGATAGCTCACATATTAATATATGCCCAAGGATTCACTAGTACTAGGCTAGGGCTCTGAAGCGTCTTACCCAAAGAGATTCCCACAGGTAAGACACTTCAGAGCCCTAGCCTAATGCTGGTAAAACCCAGGACATCCATGATTATAACATTATGAGCTGTCGCCGCTGTGGAGGTTATGTCTAACATTACATGTATGTATAACATTCAGTGTTTGTAGCCTCCTCAGCCTGACAGCTCGGTAAATACTTTTGGCAGGAACTCCCCGGAAGAAGTTTGTATTTCTGTGACTATATATAACATGTTTTCCTCCCCACCCCCACTCTCATTAAAAAAAAAAGTGACTCCGACTGTCGGGTGCAACTTTTATAACAGTTTCTTTTAGTTTTCTCTACATCCAGATCACAATCATCAAGTGTGTCAGTATTGCCCAAAATTGTCTTCCATTTCAGTAATTCCAGTTCAAGTACAGATTATGGAATGAAAAAGTCAGACCGATCGTTTCTAGTTCAGGGCCTGTATTCAGCAACCATTGTTATAGCAGTTTCAGTCTAATTCTCAGCATGTCAAAGTAACACAACCTCTACTTGGCTTAACCGAATGCTATACCTAATCAAGGGTTGCGTTACTTTCTAAATTTCGAATAAAACTAAGAATTCAATGGTTGGTGAATACTGGCCCTGCATTACTCGAACTTTCAACCTTCTGTGTTAAAAAATCACACAGATTATTGCTAAAGCCTAATGCTTTTATCCAGTAAAATTTATCTTTATGTATATGGACATGTTCGTCACTCATCCATATTGCAACATAAAACACTAGAATGGTTCAATATCTACGATCATAACTGCTGAATTGGGACTAATATTTCGTGAAAAATTTGAGAGCCAGACAACGGATAGGTATCAAATACATAGGAAAACAACGTCTCAACAGATTCCCCAATCGACAGTCAGGTTTTCGGCTCTTCATCATACTTCGTCCTCCCAGAACTGTATAAATCATATCAGTAAGCGTTGATGTGATTGATTTCCGCCAGGAGAATTCAGGAAACCCTTCCACAGACAGGCTATTGGTAGACTGAAAAGAATTTACAATAGTTCAGAAACTATTTCCTATCACTTTACAGAAAAAAAAAAAAAACTTTTACTCAATTAAAAGTAAATTGAAATTTCAGCGCCAAATGCAAAAGTATGGGCTTAAATTGCGAACGGCATAGATCAAGATGAGCTAGCAAAGAACATTAAGTTTGATCTCGGACCTATAACGTGCGCTTATTATGTCCAGCCTATAAAATAAAGAGAGGGCCATGATGACCCTGTATCGCTCCACTTGCTAATAAGTACAGAGCATACATGCCAAACATTAGAATTCTAGGCCAGATGTTGAATTTATGACTCACGCGGTGGAGACAATTTCGACAGCAGGGCTTTAATTTGAACAATTGCCTGCTAGATGGTAACACTCACAAAATATTACAGCTATATCTCAAGATAAAGAACAAGAAACTCTTGAAAGTTTTAACCATATAAGCCTGTGACTTGTGGGGCGGGGCCAATTTAGACCCCACGGCTATAATTTGAACAGTCTCAGTAGAAGTCCATTAGATAAATATACATGCAAATTTTGGTAGACCTGGGTCCTCTGGTTAGGAGCAGGAAGATTTTTTTTGGTTTTTTTGTTTTTTGTTTTTTTTACCATGTAAACCAGCCCATATAAAAATTGTGACTGCCAGGGCGGGGCCAAATTTGACCCTAAAGCTATGATTTGGAAGATCTTGGTATAGGCTCACCAGATAAATTTATATACAAAATTTGGAAGCCCTATACCATATGATTTAGAACCAGAAGATTTTTAAAGTTTTTCACTATATAAGCCAATGTAAGACTTGTGACCCCCGGACTGGATAATTCTGACACACCAAGGCTATAATTTGAAGACTCTTAGTAGAGCCCCAGTAGATGAAGCAACATGCCAAATTTGGTAGCCCTAGGCCTTATGGTTTAGAACCAGAAGATTTTTAAAGTTTTCATTATATAAGCCTATGTAAAACTTGTGATCCCCGGAGCGAGGCCAATTTTGACCGTAGGGCTATAATTTGAAGAATCTTAGTAGAGACCCATTAAATGAAGTGACATGACAAATTTGGTAACCCTGGGCTTTACGATTTAGAACCAAAACATTTTTCACAGTATAAGCCTATGTAAAATTTTTGGCCCCTGGGCGGGGCCAATTTTGACCCTAGGCCTATTATTTGAAGACACTTGGCAGAGGTCCATTAGAAAAAAAAATTCATGCCAAATTTGGTAGCCCTAGGTCTTATGGTTTTGGACAAGAAGATTTAAAACTTCTCAATATATGAGCCTATGTAAAACTTGTGTCCACCTGGGCGGGGCCAATTTTGACCCCAGGCCTATAATTTAAAGAAACTCGGTAAATGTCCATTAGGACAGGGTTATAACTTGAAGAACTTGGTAAAGGTCCACATACCAAATTTGGTAGTCCTGGGCCTTACGATTTAGAACCAATTTTTTTTTTTTAACTTTTCACTATATAAGCCTATGTAAAACTTTAGGCCCCTGGGACGGGGCCAATTTTGACCCAAGGGCTATCATTTGAAGACACTTGGTAGAGGCCTATTAGAAGAAACTACATGCCAAATTTGGTAGCCCTAGACCTTATGGTTTTGGACAAGAAGATTTTTAAAGTTTTCCCTATATAAGCCCATGTAAAACTTTTGACCCCCGGGTCGGGGCCAATTTTGACCCCAGAGTTTTCATTGGAATCAAATTCTTTGAAGGATTTCTAAAGAGGGCTATGTCAGGATTTTCAATATTTTTTAAGTTTTGTTGCCGTGGCAACAAGAGCTTTTAAGAAATCAAATTCTTTCAAGAAATTCTAAAGAGGACCATTGGATTATCATTTTTGTGAAGTTTGGTCAAAATTAGATGGGTATTTTCAGACAGGAAGATGTTTGAAATAAAAGTTAACGCACGGACGGACGCACGGACGCGCGACGGACAGAGGGCCATGACATAAGCTCGCTGGCCTTCGGCCAGTGGAGCTAAGAATCTTTCTGAGTTTTAGTATAATTATGTACTTTTAGCCGTGGAAAGAGGTCGGGCTTATATTTAATGACAACGAAAGAGTAGGGTTTCTTCATTCTTAGGCTGCTAAGCGCGACTAAAGACCTTTTGCAGACAGTGTAGATCAAGATCAGACTGCACAGAACATGAAGTCTGATCTTGGATCTGCACTGTCTGATTAGGAGATAATTTTATTATTTTAACTAAAAAAAATACCTTTACAATAGCAATATTTTGGTTTATACTATCGGCTTAAAGGTTTCATTTCACTTATAGTAAGTTATGGGTTAACCCTTTCAGTGCCATAGCCGAAAACTGGGGTTTTGCCAGCGGCAAAGATCAAAATGAGACTATTCAGTCAAGAAATGCATAAAGAGCGACGTATTGGGTCTGTCACACGTATCACGTGTAAGGATGTATATCATTTACTTTTAGTTATTTTTGTTTTGGTCTTACACTATTTTCATTACATAAACGATTTACTGGTGAGCTTTATCTTGGGTCCCTTTTCACCAACCAATCTAAATAGCAATCTAACTCTAGCTATTGTTTAAGAAGGTAACAGAGTTCCTAACTGACCATACCATTTTGTTTATCCAATCCGAATTTGCGCTACTTCGAAATTTAGAAAATTACTGAGAAAAAGTCTAGGAATGCAATTAAAATGGTTAAATAAACGAGCCTGGATTGAACAAAGGATCAAAGAGGAGCCTTTGCATGCATACTAGATGCCCTTACGAGACTGAGAAAATAATTGAGGAATATCCTGACTATTTCTCGACGAAGTTGTATCAGCTAGTTTTTTTTTTTTTACCCGTTTGTGGTATTAGTCTAGTATGAATAAACGGTAATATGCGATTGGTAGGAAATATGGATATGTTATTCTGCGGGTATCCGCAGGCCTATTCTTTGGCCTGTTTCTTTTTAACGCCTATATATCCCTCTTAACCCTTTTTTTCTGCTCAATAAGTGAAATGAAACTTTCAAGTCGAAAGCAAAACCCCAACTGTTGCTATCTCAAATATATTTATGGGGGAAAGATATCTCCGCATCGGACAGTGTGGATCCAAGATCAGATTGCACGTTCTGAGCAGTCTGGTCTTGATCTACACTGTCCACAAAAGGTCCTTGAGTCACGCTTAGCAGCCAAAAGGTAAACTTTATCTATACCCCGCGGCGCTTCTTTACATCTTAGTAAATGGATATGATAGGGGGTAATGCTTTTCTTTTACTTATTGGTAATTTAATATTTTCATGTTTTGATCTGTATCCTATTTACATACAATCTAAGAAATTTTCAGACACCCCACTTTAGCAGCATCTGCCCTTTTTCCAACGAAAAGTTTGATGAACATCTTATCTTGAAAATAATTGAACAGATAATATGAGCCGTGCTCTGGCAAAAGGGGGTTAATGCATCTCCGTAATGGATTTTACCGAGCAAGACACCACCTGAATGCGGATCCATAAAATCCATTTCGTCAAACAACCGACTGAATCATGGAATAGTATTATTCCTTGACATGCAGAAAATTTAAAAGCAGCGAAAAGTTTCGGCCCATGTCAGCCTGCGCAGACTGCATGGATCGGTACTTTTCGCAAATGTATCAAGCCCCTTTTTCACAGAGCATGGCTCATATGCAGAACAGTGGGGAAGAGGAGACAACTGCTGGCGAGGTTACTTTCACTTTGTCTCATTATATCGAACCACAAGAGTTTTAATATTCATATACCAGCCCCTCTATAAATGCCGTCTTTTTTTTTTTTTTTTTATTATTATTATTTTCAAAAAGATCTTTCTTGTTACTACTTAACTTTACTTCCATGGACGATTTTTCTGGGGCTGCTGGTATAATCATTATTTATTTGTATGTATGATATATATTTTTGGGCGGAAGGCCAATACCTATGGCAATGAAATGTTTTGACTTTGTACGCCCCTCTCTCTCTCTCTCTCTCTCAAAATCTCTGTCTCATTCCCTCTTCAGCAACCCCCTCCATATAGTTATACACAACCGTTCTTCTTTCCATGAAAAGCAAGCAATATCTAGAAGCCCTTACATGACAAAACAATCTCCCCCGTCGGGTTTACATTGAATTATGATAGACGAGTAAGAGTGAAGAACTGAGACACATCTCCCAGACTTACATTCACCATGAACAAAGGGAAATCGTCTTCATCAACACTTGTGAAAAAAATAAAAATGGTTTCCTTTGTGAGTGAAAGGACAAAAAAAAGATAAAATTTCTTTTGAAATTCTGGTGGGAAAAGAAATTGCTCTCTACTCCATAGATCATCATATTGCGTATATTATGGTGGGCTCGGGACTTTTAGTGAAATAAAGTCACGAGAAAAGGAAGTCTGTCTGGGACAATAACATAGCGTTAAATGCCTGAACGGCCAAAACATTTCATCTGAATAAGGCCAAGTCTCAATACATGGATCCGTGGCGATCAGATAAACCGACTTCCTTGGTTACCGTAACTAAGGGCTACAAACAAACGCAGTAAATACATATACAGTATAGCAGAAAGGCTACTTAAATCTTGCTATCATGACTGTTTCCATCGATTAAATTCCGGAAAAATATTCCTTTTCATATGTTTCTGTCGATGATGGATTCTCGTTAAGAAATATATGGGTACTTGAACTTATTTACACAAGAATATGTACAAAAAATGTGAATTTCAGGGGCTACGGACAATGTAATACCTGTGCCAGCAAAGTTTTGAACTTCTACGACAAAGAATGAAACACCTCATAGACCTAAATTTTGCTTAACAATAATACAATTAAAGATGATCAGTATTTTTGTAAAGCTTGCTGGGTTGTCTCAACATCGTATTCGATAATAAATTCCACTAAATTACAAGCATTTTGAAATATTTATAGATTGTCTCATTCAACAGAGAGGTGGAAGTCTAAGAAATGTTTAAATTTCAAGTTAAGGGAAAAATGCTTTCCCGATGATTTTAAAATGTGTAAAGTGTGCTGTCAATTAACAAACTTGTTAATATCATTGTCGGTAGTTTGTTTTATCTTGTGATATACTGAAGACAACGGGTGGTCGAGTGGATTACAGGGGCAATCAAACATACATCCTATCAGTTATCAGTTTACCGACAAACCCTTTGAAATGGCAGATGTGCTAATCCACTTAAATATGGCTAAGTCAAAAGCTGATTTTAAGAAACTTATGGTGCCTTTTGAGCTGAACTTCCAAAACTGTACAAAACAGAACTTAGTCTGTTTCATAATTGAAATCTACATATACCTTCAGTAAAGAATACACGTAAATGTTCTTAATTTAAGTAGCAGATGGTTTGAATCCAAGAATAAACTGCATCTTTTTTTTTTCCCACTATAATCTGTATCTACATATTCAGCATTTTTCACGCACCAAGGATTAATGTTATCGTCAAATTGAAACAATGATGATACGTGCCCCTTTTTGGATGTGCAGAGGTTATTTAGCTATTTTAGTGAACGTAATTTCTTTTTCTTAGTATTTCATATATTTTACCTTTGTTTTCCACTGTAAACCAGTTTTTTTTTTGTTTTTTTTTCAGAGAGTTTCAGTAAAAAAAAAAGCCCTAACATTAATTAATCCATTGCGTAATATAGCATTGCTCGAAACTCTTTGCTCACGTCCCATTGTCAATCATAATCATAATACAAATTTGTAATCTCTTCGTATATCTCACGTAAGCCGTACACGATCGCAAAGCACATTTTTTAAACTTTTTCCTAAAATTCAAGCGTTGTAAACACACATAATATCGCACATTAACAGTCGCTTGTTTGTGAGCCGAAATAGCAGACAGCAAGGCTGCACATCGGGCCAAATAAATGCGATGACCTAATTGGTCATCGATTTCCACGGATCCATGTATACGAGGGCTGTACATGTGTATTTTGTATAATCTTTAATCAGTGTTATAAGCGCGGTAATTTTGGAATTTCGTCCCCTTGAACGGTTGGTGTATATATAGAGTGTATCTTCAACAGAACAATTCTAGGTGGTATATACCCAACTATGAAAAAATGTTCGTATAACTTTTTACCAAACGACAACAATGGAGACTTGTCCAAATTAAAAGCATTCGCAGACAAAAATCTAAATCTAAATGTAGCTCCAACGATGGAATTTGTCCTTGGTAGTCTAGAAACATCGTGGGATTAGGAGGAAATGCTGGTTTCCAGCATTTTTTTCCTTTTCCCACAATGTTTTCCAAGAACTTCTTTCTCGGGGGTTGTTAAAACTTTGGGTTGTGTGGTAAAGGGATAAATCGCGACACACAAACTTAAAGAAATGTTGGATGACAGTGGTTCAAAGGTAAAGCATCAGTCTGTCACAACAATGGAATCCCGTGATGAACGTGGTCAATCTTTGGAACTGCCCACATCACTGTGTGAATTTAGTTTTCTAGAAAGCAAGCATCGAGACTGATTAATCCCTAGGCTTCTAAGAGCGACCCAAGGACCTCTTGCGGACTCTATAGATCAAGATCAGACTGCACAGAAGGTGCAATCTGATCTTGGATCTACACTGTCCGATAAGGAGATATCTTTCTCAAAAATACCATTTAAACGACAATGTCTTGGCTAACTGCTCGCACGCCTTCATCGATGAGCTCCCATTGTTTCGACTCACTAACACTAAAATGCTCTTATCCTGAGGATTCCAGGAACTGCATTCGATGACTGCCATTCTAGATTGTATTCTAAGTCTCAAGAATCAAAGTTTCAAAATTTTAAAGCAACACAATATCTGGTTGGCTAAATCAATTTATTTAGCCAATCAGAAATCTTGTCACTTTCTACTTTTTAAGTGGACAAAAATGTTCTCCACTTGTTACAACTCGGTCGATTCCATTACATCTAGGACTTGAAAAACGATCATCCGAGGTGTGCCGAATGAAAATGTTGTTTTGAATCGTTGGCGAACCCTAATGATGTCGTCTCTTTAAATCTTACTTAGTCACTTTGTCAGTGCCCGTTCTGTGCTGTCGTGTGATGCACTCCAGATTTCCATAAAAATATAGTTTTTATATTCATAAGCTACATGAACCACAAGCGTTCGTTTTGTGACGTACTTCGCCATCTATATAATGTAACCGTAAATATATATTCCGTTTTCGTTATTTATACTGACCTAATAAAGGGGTAACCTAATAAACTTAGCTTTATCCGCAGTTGTGTATTCCTAGGAGCTATATTATAAGGTTAATGATACAGACTTGGGCCATTAATTCAAACGCCTAAAAAGAAAATAGCTGAGGTTAACTGTGAATGAGCACTGAAAAACAAAACTGTTTAACATATTCAAAACCATCTTTTCGTACCTTAAGTAGTCTTTCGTAATTTCCTTTTGATTTTATTACATCCTGTATCTTCCTTGGTAGGCTAGAATAACAGTTCATGATAGGAATGTTTGTGCAAACGTCACGAATGGCTTTCTCAAGCTTATCTCGCGTGTCAATGGTTTCAGGTCAATTTTTCAATTGTCTTTGTAGTCTATATGCAATAAGTTCTCAATAATATTTAAGTCCGGACTTTGAGCCGAACAGGTCATCAAACTGAACCTCGGGGTAGGTGGAGTAGCGAGGTAACACGGTAACCAATCTTCACCTACCTTTCTCCAAATAAAAACCCTGTCCGTTCCAATATGTACAGTATATCCTTTGCTATGCAATGTCCTTTGAACAGTCCTTTTAGAAACTGTAAAGTTTCTTGCCTGATAGAAATTACAGTTATGTCCGATAATGTTCTTTTCCTCTTTTGTTTTACATTTCGTACTGTTGAATGTCCCACCATCACGTTCACTTATTTTTGCCGGGGCGCCAATCCTTTGTAAATTCTCAACGCTATTTCGTTTACGATATCTGTTGATAATCCAATTAATTGTAGTCGGTGGCATTTCCAGTCTACGAGATATTTCTGATTGTCGATTACACGAATAATATAATGAAACAATAGCCATTTTCGTGTCAGCGGTAAGTTCTTTCCTTCTCCCTACCCGTCTACGTTTACAACAAAATTTCTTAGAGTGATTACGTAGTATTCAGAGAAAATTACGTCATGTGACGTCACCGTACATTTTCAAAAATTATTGAATACCAAAAGGGATATATATGACCCCTAAATTTTCTTTCTATTTGGACGTTATTTATTTGCTGCCTTTATTAATGTCGCCATAACTGGAGCCGTTTCAAAGGATGTTCACCTACAGTATGGCACAAGATGTGTAATGTTGCATCGACAGTCACCATACAAAGCAAAACTCAACATATTTGGAAATAAAACATTGATATTACACTGGAAATTGTGAAAAATGACTCATTTTTGATGATATATGGATATTCTAGTCAGATATAATAGGAACTATTGCTTTCCTCGGATCACTAGAATAAGTGCGCAAAAGTTTAGGCTGCTTGAACACCGAGGACGGACGGGACCTAAATTGTAAACAAATCAATTATTTTAAAAAATGAGGAGTAGAAATGGGCTTTTTCCTGCCTCACCGGATAAACTTTATCCATCTCGGCACCAACCATATATTCTCTATTACATTATATAGATGGCGAAGTTCGTCACAAAACGAACGCCTGTGTCATGAACCTATTGCATAATTCCGATCCTGGAGGACCTCTGCACCCTACTTTGTCTGGCTTCTACCTGTTGACTTTTTAATTCAGTATATGTAGCCTTGCCATGGGAGGGCGGGGGTTAAGGTCACTTTCATAGTTCTTCAGGTCAGTGAAACACACTAGGTCTACTAAATATCGCTAAGTCTAGTTAGATTTACCGTCATAATCAATGAGGTTCGCTAATTCTATCGTCGACAGTGTTAGCCGGTTCGTTTGGGCTCTGCTAAGAAGAGAATGCTATTCACAGAAGCGATTTGAATAGAAAGTCAGTCGAACGAATTTAGAATCATTCAACATGGCGGCTTTTTACAACAAACTGCTGTTGTTTGCAGAAGAATGGCTATTTGATGAGAATGACGCTAGCTTCTTCTGTCTAAACAGGCCTTGAACAATCCCCAAAATAGCAGCTTTGTACTCATCAGTGTAAGTCGAATAAGTGATAAAAATATATATACTTTTTTATACCAATTCGAGAAATATTAGAACGTTTCGAACCCAAGACATTTCGCCCCTAAAAATTCTGAGGGCGATTCAAGACATGCGGAGGAATTCATCAGTATTTACCGTATATTTACCACCGCAAATTGGATACTGAGCAAGAGCAATCTTTTCAGCAAGTAAAAACACGAATATTTGCACATGACAACAAAAAAACAAATGTCAACTGAAAAGAAACCATTCTTCAACTCGCGTTTCGTTGGCCACTTCCGCCATTTTGTTTCGAATCTCTGCCGGCTCTTCCAAATATCGAGTGGAAGAGACGGCAGATCTTCTAAAAGCGGAAGACGCCCAATCGAACGCACCGGAATATCTCCTCCAATTCTGGCAGCTCTACCGTTGGCCCAAACGAACCGGCTAATCGTGATTGAAGTTGGTTTTATGACTGATAAAAATTGATATCTGATGGTTTTAAGCAAAATTCAATCAAAACAGAAAAATACTTTACGAGTAATTCAATTATGCTTTGGTCGACAACAAATTTCTACTTTGCATTGTTATTGATAGTGATTCCTATCGATCGGGCCTTTAAATTATTTCCTTGTTGTTCAATATAGCTCTTTTTTTAGGAGTCCTGTTTTAACTTGTATCCATAAACAACATGGCGGCCGCTTGGATAGAATTATTGAAAAATTCACAGAAAACCTGTATGATTCAAGATGGTATTATTTGATTTAACACAACTTTCATTGTTTGAATTACATTTTTTCTCTTTCTTCGATTCACGAATTTGTATTGATATTTGCTACATATTGAAATAAATATCACATCATTTGTAATATCACCGAGTCAACACGTCAATACTTAGTTTAAACGTATTTATTTTACATCATTACTTACAACTTACATTAATCACTCTCGAGATTACTTCCTGGAGACCTTGATCATTGCTAACGCCCCAAATGTTGGTAGTTCCACAGACTATACTCATCATGGGGTTTGAACCTAGAACCTTCGATGCAAAAGGCCGACACTCTACGGATACAGTAATGCAGTACACTTCTGTCTCCCTCAAATTCATCTAACAATCATTTACACCCCTTCAAAGTTTCATGTCCATATTCTAAATCCTAATTTCAGGGCCTTTTAATTTAGGTACTGCACAGATAAATGAGATACTTTGTTTAATTCTTTACTAGGCATCAAAATACAGAACTGCCCAAATCAAAAGCACTTGCAGATGAGAAATAAGATATGGCTTAAATAATGTAATTTTCATGTTAAGGATAGAAATCACTCAGGGTTCCCATTCACACATATATGTGCGTGATTCATGCACTGAATTGAATAATCACGCACAAAAATATGAACTGAAACATGCATGCACGCACAGGTTTCAGGGCTCCTGTTGTCGATCACCAGTGGCGCCAGTTGGGACAAGTTATCAAGTGTGAAAGCCACTGTTTATCACCGCTAATCAAACTTGGTATCAATCCGCTTTTGTAGTGTAAAATTAAAGGTTTTGAAGTACCATGCTATTCTTATTGACAAATCTATGTCAAATCATGCAGAAATACCACTCCAGAACTTAACAGGCATGAAAAAAAGATCGCTGCAAGAAACGTAAAAACCCATGATACAACAAAAATTGATTTGACATCATTCGATCATAGGCATTTCAAACTGTCTATTCAGCTTTATCAATGACTTTAAACAGTAAATTTACATAAATATCTCTATAAAACAATAAGTGAAAGCTAATTAGTGTCTGAAATTGTTAGTGAAATAGAAAATTCTACTGGCTGTCAGGCTGTAAGTTGTCCCTCTGAAACTGGTCCCTTTGGTAACAAAATTATAACAAGCATCTTCTTTTTTTAAAATTACCCATATTGTTTTCAAGAGCAGCTGAATGCAGACTTAGACTCATCTAAACAAATTTACAATACAACAGACCCTTACTGTCCTCCATAGATGCTCTATAATTGTCAATATTAGGTGCACTCCTAGAATTTCTCTTGCACTCCCAAACTTGTATTCCAGGCAGCGCATGCACTCCCAAAAAGAGATATGAGTGGGAACACTGATCACTGTGGGAAAAGGTGGCAATGTTGGTCACCAGCATCTTGTCCTTTTTTTTAAAAATGTTTTCATCTTCCACAGGGTTGTTGAAACAGGATTGTTTGGTAAAGGGTTAACTCTTTACCAAATGACAAAAATGAAGACTATTCCAAATTGAAAGCATTTGTAGACACCATTTCAAATGTAGCTCAAAGCATAAAATTTGTATTTGACAGAGTAGAGAACACTGTGGGAAAAGATGAAAATGCTGGTTACCAGCATTTTCTTCTTTTCCCACAATGTTTTCAAAAGACTTCTTTCTTGGGGTCGTTAAAATTTGGGATTGTGTGGTAAAGGGTTAATATATTTGAACAGGAAGGAGGAAACTGCACTTTACCTTAAGTGATGGCAGGGAACTTGCAGAGGAGTATGACATGAAAACAAATGAGTTGGTTGGTAAGTTAAATGTGATTCATATATACATACTTGTTAAATTGGCAATTTTATCTGAAATTGAACATGGAAATGCATTCTGAAAACAGCATTACAAAAGCAAAAGATGTTGACAATGGTCACTTTTCAACACACCTGGTTACAGCAGCATTTACTTTCATTTCTGATGTACAGAACTTAAGACCAGAGGGTCCCTGGTTCAATTTCCCAGCTCGGTCAGTTTCTTTCTGAAGATTGATGAAGTCATTTTGACAGGATTCCTTCCTCTCTCAATGCTGACCATTGTTTGGACCATGGTTATGTGGGAAAGCAGCCAGTGACTTGGGAAGAATATTGTGAAAAATACTGGTAAAAGAGAACTTACGGAAAGCATGGACACGCAAGATAACTTCACTAAAACTTTTCAAATGCAGGCTTACGAAAATCACTAATGACCAATATTTTATAAATAAACCTACTGGTACGGCATCAAGATAATCTTAATTACTCTACAAATCGATGTCATTAACACCTGACTATCTGAATACACATACAGTTCCAATAACATAATCTTCCAGTAACACAAAATTTGTCAACTTTTGAAAAACTTTAAGAAAGTGAATATTGGATACCAGTGACCCATTATACTAATCATGAATGATATTTAGCGTCTAAATAAATCATGATCGGCAGTAAAATCGGTATCTGCATTACTGCACAATACAACAAGTCTTTGAAAATGGCAACTGATTTGCACTCGGCACTAACTAAACCACGGATCAAAGTACAGTACTTACTCTAAGTGATGGTACTTAAATTAAGTGAAATTCGGGAAATTGGCTATAAAATAGGAGCGCCTGTCGGTGTTTTGCATGGCGCTCGGGCATTAATGAAATAATGTTTAAAAGGAAAAAAAAACGAACAAACCTTCATCACCTGATGCTGTACAATATTGACTTCCATGGCCTGGCAGTAAACAGCTTTCAACACCATTGTGTGGAAATTAGCTGTTGCTTGTTACAGGCACTTCTACTTTTTCCCTCAGGCAGTGTTTTCTATGTCATTAAAAAAAAAGACAATTTCTCTGTCCTTCAGATATTTCTGTTTGGCATCACACAAACTAATTTCGGTCAACTTTTGGATCATCATGTCTGAAAGAAGCCTGTGTCATCTATAATTATCATGTTAATATTTTTTCCTTTTTAGCGGATTTGTATAGCAAATCTGCTTACTGTGATCATTCTGACTGGAACCAAATACATCATGCGCAATGACGCATGCACAATGACACCGTACTATGATATCGGTTTGACTTGAACCAAATATACTGTCATTCATGGTTGCACTCTACCCATTCTTCTTTCAGTTTTAGCTAATACACCTCAACCTTGCTTTTGTCCCTATTGTATATGCTGTCCTACACCTGTATACAAATTTATTCCGAAATCTAATACCAGCAAAAAATGCATAAGACTGACGGATCAAATTACCACTCCTTAAACAGTAATAGAACAACAGTTACTGTGTGATCCGCTCAGCAGAACAGTTTGACTTACCCTGCCCTTAGTAACTCCATTTTAAAATGATTGCACATGTGTTGCCTGTGATGATTTTTATTTATTATAACATATTACAACTTTATGCAACTCCACAAATCTGCATTCCAGGACTTTGAGTCCTTTGATTATTATTTTTGATCTTTGACAAATGCCAAATATTTGCAAAGAATTCTGCATAATTTTGCACTCTGGTTTAAAAACCTTCATTTGGCAAGAAAGGCCAGAAGTGCATGATGGTAGGCTCAATGAAGCAGGTTCATGACTCAGTTGGAATACATTTTATTTTCACAAAGGAATTCACAACTTAGCTCTGCTTATCTGAAACTGTAAACAAATCAAAATGTATCTGTATTCATTCAACTCTTCTATGATTTCACATTAACCCTTAGGCTGCTAAGTGCGACTACCTGACCTTTTGCAGACAGTGTAGGTCAAGATCAGACTGCACAGAATGTGCAGTCTGATCTTGGATCTACGCTGTCTGATAAGGACATATTTTTTTTTCAAAAAAATGATGTTGAAGTAGCATTATTCAGGTTTTTAATATACTGGCATGAAAAATCCATTTAACTCATATAGCAGGATAAGGGTTAAACATGATCCAAACATTTCATTTCAAATGCGCCTTTTTATGCATAGTATACTACGTGTTTTGTGTTGTTACATTGATCTTTATTTTTTAGTTCGTAAATGGAGAAAGAAAGGGACCCTGGGTGGTGTTGGCAGCTGGGATTATGAGGTTGGAGAGTATCTAGCTCCGATGAGAGCTCTTGAGGTGGAGGGAATGGTAGAAAGCACAGCTAATGTTAGTACTGTATATTATCCTTCTGAGTTTTGTATAATATCTTAGCCTTCATTTTTCTAGTTCAGCTGTTTTCTTGTAGAATGTCACAATATTGTCAAAGCTGTGTGGTTGGGTAGTAACTTTGTTATTTTGTCATATCTTTCTTATTAATTAAAATATTTACATCAAACTTGGGCTGCTTGTTATCTATCAACTAGCAAGCCCATAATGGGCAGATAACCCTCTAAACATTTGTGACACAGTTATGTCCCTCTATCAACTTAGAATTTTTACCGAAAAAGAGCAGGAAACTTATAATTGAGCTGTGCTCTGTGAAAAATGGGCTTAAAGCATCTCCGTGATGCATCATACCAAGCAAGACATCACATAATTAGGGATCTATAAACATCAGTATGTCTAATAACGGACTGTATCCTAAGGTAGACTGGTCCTTCGACATACAGAAAATTGACAAATAGCAAAAAGTTTCGGCCCAGGTCAGCCAGCGCAGGCCGACCTTGATTGATACTTTTCGCAGATGCATTAAGCCCTTTTTTCACAGAGTGCAGCTCAATTTTAGGGGGAAGAAGAACCCACAACCATGCATTGGCTCCTGCATGTGGTTCTCTTGTTCCATGAAGGTCAAGCCGATAAAAAAATGCCTCCAATGTCCAAGTCACACATACTTATACCAGTTCTGAGAATGCAACAGATAGCCTGTTACAATCTATCTGTTCTCTTTATATGGTCCATAAAACCATCTGTAAAGTCAGTAACTGTCTGTATTCTGTCCATAGGATCCACATGATCAATACCAAAATTTAAAACAAAAAAAAAAAAAAAAAAAAAGTCAAAACAGGTTAGAATGATATAGCCCTTTCATTCTCAGCATTAGTTTAGAAATGTGTATATCTCACCCCTCAAGTCATTATTTGCCTTGGAAAAAACCTCAAAAGATCAACTTATTGTTTTGTTTTTGACATGCTTGGTTTATGTAGACATTAACTTAAGGTTACAGTGTTGTAGTAGGAGTTTACTTGATAAAACTGTCTGTTATGGTAACAGATCCAGTGTATATGAGCCATGATCTGTGAAAAGGGGGCTTAATGCATCTGCAGAACGTATTCATCCAGGTCAGCCTGCACAGGAAGCGCAGGCTGACCTGGGCCAAAACTTTTTGCTATTGGTAAATTTTCTGCAAGTGCAAGGACCAGTTTACTTCATGATTCAATCAGTTGTTAGACGAAATGGCCTTTGTGGATCCATGATCATGTGATGACTTGCTTGGTAGCATGCATCGTGGAGATGCATTAAGCCCCTTTTTGCCGGGGCATGGCTCATATATAGAGGCACACGTGAAAGTGCTGGAAAACAAAAGGATTAAACCTAATTATCCTTTTGTGACAATGGCATTTATCCACATTTATCGATATCTTATCCGTATCTAATCCATATTAAATCTGTCTCAGTGTATCACTCCATAGTCGGTTCCAAGTTGCTGACTGTTAGGGGTTCGTGAAGATCGGTGTACATGCCAATAGGTGTACATGCCAATACAGAGATATATTTTTATCTGTGAATCAAAGTGTACACTTGGGAATAGCTATTTTCAGAGACAATATGTTACAGACACGTGTTTCAGCTTCTCTATGGTGTCCCCAACACTGCCTCCCTTGGGAGATGTTTGAGGCGGACAAGTGCCTTTTGTGGAGACTGCCTCCTTCTCTGCCTTTTTTTAGCAGGCATGTTGCTGGGTTTTATAAATGGTGACAAAAATGCCACTATTTCACTTCTAAATTTATACAAACATTAGCTGCAAATGTCATCACCCTTTTATCCGCTATGCATGTGCAGCTGTCTGCATATATTTGCATATATCCACATTTGACAATAACAGAAGCTAATTGAAGGTAAAATGTCGGTTTCTGTCTGTATCTATTGGTACCTATCAACATGGTGTTACATCAAAGGGTATGTATATAATCGCTAACATCCATACTTATCCTATCTACAGGCGACTGCTTTCGGTAAACTCATTAAGAAAATAGGTTCTTCCCCATAGATTCTGCAGACAACTGTATATTATATAAGGAACTGTCTGACATGTCAGTAAAGTGTGTGTGTGACTTAGGCATGAAAGAGGTAATCAAGAGCTGTGGATATATTTAATTCTTATTAACTCTTTTACCAAACGACAAAATTTTAGACTTGTCAAAATCGGAAGCATTTGCAGACGACATATTAAAAGTCACAAAAATGACAATTTCAATCTCTGGAAGGGTAGAAAACATTGTGGGAAAAGGAGAAAATGCTGGTTACCAGCATTTTCTCCTTTTCCCACAATGTTTTAAAAAAGCTCTCTCCTCAGGGTCATTAAAACTCATGTAAAGGGTTAAAGAGTTTGAATCTTTTCTTTGCAAACAATAAAAAAACTGACTCGACCTTTGATTTCTTGTGAATTACAAAATTTGGTTTATTTTTCAGCCTGTATTCGTTAGAAAAGACACAAAAAATGCATTCCAATGGAGAATTCGAAATCTCCCGTACTCTCTAGAGACATACAGTGTAACTTGTGACCCAGAGCAGCATATCATCATCAGAACTAGTAACAAAAAGTAAGTAAATTTAATTCAGCTGTTTCCTTGTTCTCTGTCTGATCATCTGTAGACTTAACTTTTTAGTCTTCTTTTTTCCCCCACCTTTCAACTAAGTTGAATGGAAGGAGGCCTTCCTACCATAGAAACCTGTGCATCTACACTTTTCATGATGATTGATGAAGTATTATAGGAGTTATGTCTCTTCTGATTTTTCTCCAAATCGTCACAGGGCAATCGAGGGAGGGAGGATATTTGTCAGCTATGGACATTTCAGGTTATTAATTGGCTTAGCTCCAGGCCTATAGGCAGTCATTTTTTTAAGTGCAAGTATGTAATACGTCCTGTATCGTTTTGGAGGTAATACAATAAGTTGACTTTATTAGACATTGGAAATAACCATGATCTCAATGCCATTCTTGGCAGGAAAGCTTGCAGAATTTTTGATGATGTAGAACTAAGATTAAACACCATAGTCCATGCAGCTTGATTATTTTCTACATTGTCAGCAAAAGCAATTAAATTTGTACTAAGCAATCAAAAGGTTAAATGCTATATATTCATTTTTTTTTTTTTTTCATTTGATCAAGGTAGCTCTTGTAAGTGGGAACACTGTCTTAACTTTTTACCACACAACAAAATTGTAGTCTGATCCAAATTGAAAAAAGTGGTAGAGGACAAATTAAATGTTGCTTAAATGGTAGGATTTGCTTTTAAAAATGAGGAAACATTTTGGGAAAAGGAGAAAATGCTGGTTACAGACATTTTCTCCTCTTCCCATATTTTCCAAAGGCCTTCATCGGAGGGTAATAAAACTCGAGATTCTTTGGTAAAGGGTTAAACTTTGCCTCACCTTTAGTCTTACATCCGAGAGTTTTCCAAGTGAAATATTTTCAGACTTAATTCTGTACCTGACAAAAAAATTACCCTTGTCCAAATGAAATTGCGGACAACAAATAAAGTACAAGTCAAATGATGGGATTGGTCTTTGAAAGAGTTGAAGACATTGTGGAAAAAGGAGAAAATGCTGGGTGCCAACGTCTTCTAATTTTCTCACTTGTTTGTGAAACACTTTTTTTTTCTCTGGGTCATTAACTCTTTCCCAAACAAGCCCTGGTTTTCACGTGTCTGCAGTACAAGTCTTTCGAAAACACTGTGGGAAAAGGAGAAATTGCTCGTAACGAGCAATTTCTCCTTTTCCCACAGTGTTTTCTACCCTTTTTGAGAACTTTCTGCCATTTTCATCAAATGTAAAATTGTTGTCTGCCAGCTCTTTCAATTTGGACCAGTCCAAAATTTGTCGTTTGGGAAAGGGTTAATGCGAAAGATTGTTTGATGAAGGGTTCAACATGAATCTATATTGATTATATGTATTGTACAAGCATGGTTTCAAAGTGTAACAGATTATTTGAGCCATGCTCTGGAAAAAGGGGCTTAATGCATCTCTGAATTGCATGGTACCCCAAAAAAACAACACATACATGTATTTATGGATCTATAATATCCACTTTCGTTTTTTTAAACAACCGACTTGATCATGATGTAGACTGGTCCTTGGACATACAGAATATTGACTAATAACAAAAAGTTTCAGCCCAGGTCAGCCTGCGCAGATTGTGCAGGCTGAGCTGGGTCAATACTTTTTGCAGATGTATTAAGCCCCCTTTTCACAGAGCATGGCTCATTTGTTTTTGAATCCGATTATTTTCAGTACCACTCGAAACCAATATGTTCCATTCAAGTCCTTGCTTAATTATTCTGTTAATATACATGTACATGTATATTTTTATTTTCAGATACTATAAGAAATTTAGAATACCAGATCTAGAAAGATGCAACATTCCACTTGATCAGTCTTGTCTAACTTTTGCACATGCAAATAATACATTGATAGTCACAGTAAGTATATATTCTATTGTATACACCAAGATATATGTATGAGCCATTCTCTGTGAAAAGGGGTTTAATGTATTTGCAAAAAATATCAACCCAGGTCAGCCTGCTTTCGGTCAATTTTCTGCATGTCAAAGGACCAGTCTACCTTGTTATTCAGTCGGTTGTTAGTCAAGCTGGATTTTTTGAATCCATAATTATATGATGACTTGCTTGGTATAATGCATCACCGAGATGTATTAAAGCCCCTTTTGCAAGAGCACAGCTCATAAATATATCTCATTAGTCATTCTGTGTATCAGTATTTGGCATATATGCCTTTTCAAAGAGGGAAGAAGAACTTTAACTTTCTGCACATGTGTTTCTTTTATTTTACGTACATAGTGATTAGTGAATGATACTGCAACCTAAAATGATGTCAGCATCAGTCAAACATCAGAAGCTGTTCCCAACTTTACTGTGCATTTATTACTGATATCTAGTTGCTGGTTTCTTTGCTGTATCAAAATAGTCTAATTGTCTGTAGTTTTTGTATCCATACTGATGCATGAATTGATGTTTTATCATGTCTGCAATGTATGTTAGCTTTAACACAGTGAATGTTTAAAAATATCAGTATCAGTATTATAATGAAGCTGAGGAGATAGGTAAACATTTTTTTCCTTTTCTTACAATGCCTTTTCTTCTCTAAAAGCAAATTCTCAACAACTGAGACATGTTTAATTTGTCTGCAAAGATTTTCAATTTGTATAAGCCTGAAATTTTGTCAACTGGTAAAGAGTTGATTTAGAGTTGATTTATAAGAATGTTAACCCTTATCCTACTAAATGAATTAAAACGTTCAAGCTGATGGTTAAAATCCAAATATTGCTATTTCAAAGTTATTTGTCGGGGGAAAATATCTCCATATCGGACAGTGTTGATCCAAGATCAGACTGCACATTCTGTGCAGTCTGATCTTGAGCTAGACTGTCAGCAAAAGATCATTGAGATGTGCGTAGCAGCCTAAGGGTTTAAAAAAATGTTTATCCTTTACTTATTTTCAGTATAAAAAGCCCAGTCCTGTATTAGACATGGAAAAATCCCTTCAAGTTGAATTTAGCAAACTAAAGGCCAGTAGAGATGGAGATGTGGACTGTACACCCAGCTGACAAGTTTTCTGACTTTGTAGAAATGATCATGTAACTCATTTGCTCCCCTGAAACAAAACTCTAGCCGATGCCTTTGAAAATATCCTTGTAAAAAGAGGGATAATGGAGGATTGATGCATGAATATACGTGGAACCTTCAGTCAAGAATAAATTGCCTTAAAACTTTACCGCACAAGCGCAAGTTTTAAAGACCCTAAGAAAAGGAGCCTTTTGAAAACATTGATGGAAAAGGAGAAAATGCTGGTAACCAGCATTTTCTCCTTTTCCCAGTGTTTTCTATCCATCAAAGACAAACCTCATTATTTGAGCCACTTTTAAATAGTGGGACGTATCCATACAATATTAGACTGCATGTTCCATGCTGTCAGAGTTTGATCCAATCTGCTCTCAATAGCCCAGGGTCAGTATTCACCAGCCATTCTTAAGAACATTCTTTTGTCTAATTCTCAAGAATTTTCTAGATTTGAAAGTAACACAACACTGATTGGCTAACCCAAATAGTTTAGCCTATTGATCAGAAGCTGTTTTACTTTAAAACTTAGAAAATTCTTCAGCAAAAGACTTAAAATATTCCTAAAATTGGTTGGTGAATGAGGACCCAGAGGTTTTTGCCCATGGTGCTGGAAAAGTTAAATGGCATTAAAAAAGAAGAAATCAACAGTCAGACAGAAGAAGACCAAAAAATTGCAAATCTATAGCAGTTTTTGCCAGGATTATGTGACCAGAAATATACTTGTTTCAGTATGAGATCAGACAGCACTGTGCTGCCCTTATCTGCATTGTGTCCTAGCACTGTATTTAGGCCTTACCAGCCTGTTACTGTGTAAAGATGTTTTACACTCCTGTCTTTAATTACATATAGGGGACCTACTCACTTTCTGTATGACTTGAAATTGTTGGAAAACATTTGGGGAACAGGAGCAACTGCTTGAAACAACTAATTGCTCCTTTTTACCCACAATGTTGTCTCTCATGTTCTAAAGGTACATTTTGCATACCTGTAAATGTTGGTCCGTCTGTAAGTCATAATACTGTTTTATGTTACTTTTATAAAGCCTATACCATGCAGGATTAGTGACATGCTGTATTCTTAAGTCTTTACCACACAACAAAAATTCAGACTTGTCCAAATCTAAAGCATTTGCAAATCAAATGAAGCACAAATGGTAGACATTGTCTGGGCAAGGGCAGAAAACAATGAGGGCAAAGGAGAAAATGCTGGTTACAAGCATTTTCTCCTTTTCCCATAATGTTTTCAAAAGCCTATTTCCTCAGGGTCGTTAATATGTGGGATTGTGTGGTTAAGGGTTAATAGACTGAAAATTTGTTATGCAAAATAATCTGCTTTTTGTCAAAATAAACATGTTACTGAAAACATACTATTTCTTTTCTATGTCTTAACAAAGTGATCACAAAAGCTCCCCTTGAAAGGTCATACAGGGGTCAAAGATATATGTAAAGATGTTTAGGTTTGTGTAATATTTTAAGCATCAATGTAGCTCTGTTACTATCGATACTGAAACTATCCATAAACGCTTCTGGTGTTTCTTTGACCAGTTTTATAAATACACATCGGGGGCGTAACCAGGGATAACTAGAATCATTATGCACTCTGAATCTAGAGTGCTATTACACCCATAGGCTGCTAATCGTGACTCATTGTGCTTTTGCAGATAGTGTAAATCAAAATCAGACTGCACAGAATGGGAGTCTGATCTTGATGTACACTGATTGATACAATGATATTTTCTATCAAAAAGAAATAGGATGAAATCCCAACGTTTGGCTTTTTACGATCTGTTTGAAATTTTCATTTTTGGAACAGCTTTACGCTTAAATATGAAGATCCAGTTGAGCTAAAAACTTAAAAAAAAAAAAGTTTCACCTGTTCCCATTTTTTCTACATTACGCATGTGCGCATTCAACGTTATGCAGGCTACGCCTTTGCATGTATCATGTTGTCAAAGCTACTGGCTGCTATCCCACTTAACCCTTTCCCAAACAAGCCCTGGTTTTCACGTGTCTGCAGTACAAGTCTTTTGAAAACACTGTGGGAAAAGGAGAAATTGCTCGTAACGAGCAATTTCTCCTTTTCCCACGGTGTTTTCTACCCTCTTTGAGACCTTTCTGCCATTTTCATCAAATTTAAAATTGTCGTCTGCAAACTCTTTCAATTTGGACCAGTCCAAAATTTGTCGTTTGGGAAAGGGTTAAAAGAGCAAAAAAAAAAAAAGAGATGGTTAAGGAAACAAAGATTTATTTATTTCTCATTATCACTCAACAAATATGTTTCTAATACCATAAATAAAGTAAATAGCAAAGCTCTAAAAATATACTCACTAAAAAAAATGTCTCAAGTATTTAATAACATAAAGTTCTTGTAAAATCAATTACATAAAATTTGCCCTCTATGCACAGGCTAAGGTGCTTTTGAGGTCAATGAACATGTAGATCAGGATCAGACCTCACTGAAGCTTCAGACTGATTTAGTCAGACATTGTTTGATATTTTGCAAGATATTCTGGCCAAATCATAGAAAAGCAGTATTTAATTGCCTTCTACAGACTTGGAAAGAATACATGTATTGTGTTCGAGCCATGGTCTTGACCAACAGCCAAAAGTTTTGGCCCACGGACTACACAGACTGACCTGGTCGATACTTTTCGGAGATGCATTTAGCCCCAATTTCATAGAGCATGGCTCATTTAGTTTGTGATCTTGTCTCTCCATGGCCCTGGTGAATACTTTTGATAACCTTGTATGAAAAAGGAGAAAAGGCTGGTAAAAAGCATTTTCTCCTTTTTCCACAATGTTTTCTATCCTTTCAAAGACAAATCGCGTTATTTTAGCCACATTTAATTTGTTGTCTGCAAAATGCTTTTAATTTTCACAAGTTTAGAATTTTGTTGTCTGGCAAAGAATATAACCCTAAGGCTGCCGAGACTCAATGACCTTTTGCTGATAGTGTAGAGCAAGATCGGATTGCATAGAATGTACAGTGTGATCTTAGATTTACACTGTCCGATAGGAAATTATTTTTTCTCTAAAAAATAACTCTGAAATAGCATTATTCGGGGTTTTACCAATGGCTAGCTTATTTAGCTGGTTAAGGGTTAACACATTACCTGCGGAAAGCAAAATTTTTCTACTTGCTACACAGTACTTGAAGTGATAAATTTTATGCAATTTCTACCATTGTCATAATGTTATAGCATGTATCAACGCATATAACCACAACTCATGTTCATTTCCCTTATTTCACAAGCATGCTTTTGAAGTGATACACCTAATTAGTTTGTCTCAAGTATGTAAATAAGTCACATAATGTCCTTTTCCTGGGTAATTTTAGCAGAAAAGTTTGATTAAAAAGAAATGAGCTGAAATCAACACACTTTTATGTTTTTTTTTTTTTTTTTGGTTAATTCTAACTTTTAGATTTTGTATTCACTTATATTTAAATACAATTAAACTCTTTTCAGACAACAAAATTATACCTGGGAAAAAAAAGGTCAGGAATTTACTAAGATTTTCTTCCGTGATCTTTTCTTGCCTTAACTCAAATAATGGAATTTGTCTTAACTCTTTCACTACCAATGACGACTTAAGTGGCTTTTGCGGATGGTGCAAATCAAGATCAGACTGCAGTGTGATCTTTGATCTACACCATCTGCTACCCGATGCTAGGCTATGATGCAATTCACCGTGAGTAGCAGTGGGAATCATCTTTTAGACCTCGATAAAAATGTGAAATTTCTTGAGTTAGTAGTGAAAGAGTTAAACAAGACAGCGATTGCCCATAAACTCTCACCTGAAAATCTAGCAATGATATAGCTGAAGAGATCCTGGTTGTGATGTTTCGATATTTTTATTAGTACTGGAATGAAAATGTGGCCTCAGGGAGCACACAAGGTTATCTATGATTTGCCCCTAATGACCTCCTTTTTAACCCCACTTGATTCAATTTCAAAATCGTAACAGACATATCAAGACAAGCATTCTAATCAATCCTCATGAGTATTAGACCTAAGATGCTGTGGCCTCTAGAGTGCACACCAGGTAACTGTTGACACTTGCATGACACACGACAGAAGATGGACCCAGCTCGATAACAAAAGCTCACCATGAACACTTTGTGCTTAGGTGAGCTAAAAAGAGCAGAAAACATTGTGCAAAAAAGGGAGAGATGCTGTACACAATTGCTTATATTTCTCCACAAGTTAAATATCCTGATTATTGCTTGTAGTGTACAATTATAAAAGATACTTGTGTATTGAAGAACATTATGTTGCACGTAAATAAATGAGCCATGCTCTGGCACAGCGGGGCTTAATGCATCTCTGCATGATACCAATCAAGCCATCACATAATTATGGTTTTAACAACCAACTTAATTATGTGGTTGAATGGTCCTTGGACATACAGAAAATTGACCAATGGCGAAAAGTTTCAGCCCAGGTCAGCCTGCGCGGACTGCACAGGCTGACCTGGGTCGATACTTTTCGCAGATGCATTAAGCCCCCTTTTCACAGAGTGTGGCTCAAATGAATATCATTTACTTTATAAACATAAGTCAAGTAATTTAATACTTACTGACAAAACAAATTATTTGACTAAAATTTTTCAATACATGTTTTGATTATACAATAAAAACTTCACAACCTATGTACATAATATCATGCGGTGTTGCTATAGGCAACCCATATCCCTATATCACACTTCAGTAAATTATATCACAGATAGAATTAAAGTACAAAATATAAATGATATATAGGTAATTCCCAGGCTTTATTCACTAATCATTCTTCATACTGTTTTCATTCTAAATTCATAGACTTGCTACCAGATTTGCCAATCTTAATATTCCTCATTCTTAATGGAGCCATCTTATTGGCCAAAACAAAACCTCTCAGCCTATCAGATGGCTAGTTCGTAAGATAGAATTAGAACAGTTTGTGCAGAGAGGTTTGTGAACATGTTACCTGGACAGGCTGAAGTTCAATACAAAACAAATTTAGCTTTAAAAGATAAGTACGTAAATACATTTTGCTATTCTGCATCTATTTAAATGAAAACAAGCAATTCCTTTGAATGATATCCCAGGCCAAAAACAGCCCCCTTTTTCCATAATGCAGCATTAAATAAATAAAAAAAAAAAAAAAAACATATCGGTGGACTCTAATAAGGAACACACATAGGAAGTTTGATCAACTTTCTTCGACGATTTTAGAAGATATCTGTCCAGACAACACAAAAACTATATCCCTCTGCCTTCGGCAAGGGATAAAAATAAGTAGAGAAAGCAAGGACTTCCAATTTTTTCTTGCTATAAAAAAACACAGATTCCATATTCCAAATTTTTAGATAAGTTGATTTAACTCTTTACCAAACAACCATATGTTTAAACCACCCTAAAAAAGCGGACTTTTGAAAACTTTGTGGGAAAAGGAGAAAATCCTTTTCCTACAATGTTTTCAACCTTTCCAAATGCAAATTTCAATATTTGAGTCCCAGGTTAGTAAAGAGTTGTATCAATTATTCTATACACTGTTCAAATCCTGAGCTCCCTGACCAGTCAGCTCATTGCCTGTGACAACCTGTGTGCTATTCTGTCAAGATGATCATTTGACATAATATATATATATATATATATATATATATGGGCCATGCTCTGGCAAAAGGGGGCTTAATGCATCTCTGTAATGCATGATACCAAGCAAGACAACATATAATTATGACACCATAATAGCCAGTGATTTTAATTACCAACTGAGCCAAGAGGTAGAATGGTCCTTTACCACATAGAAAATTTGACTAATAGCGAAAAGTTTCGGCTCAGGTCAGCCTGCACAGACTGCGCAGGCTGACCTGGGTCGCTACTTTTTGCAGATGCATTAAGCCCCCTTTTCACAGAGCATGGCTCATATATGTGTATTGTTTGAAAAAAAAAATCAAATACTTTGTGTAAAGGTTAAACTTTCTCCACACTGGAATGTATTTGCAGACAATGAAAAAGATGGTATTTGTCTTGGAAAGTGTGGAAAACGTAGAAAAACAAGAAAATGCATGTTACCAGCCCTTTTTTCTTCAACAGTGTTTTAAAAGCATTCTTTCTCAAGGTCATCAAAATACAAAATTCTTTGTTAACCCTTTACTGCACAATCCCAAGTTCAAAAGACCATGAGAAGGAGGTCATTTGAAAACATTATGGGAAAAGGAAAAAAATGCATTTTTTCCTTTTCCAACAATGTTTTATCTAATACCAAACAAATTCCTTTATTTGAGTCACATTTCATCTCTTATGTGCAAAAGCTTCACTTTTGACAAGTCTCAAATTTTACTATGTGGTAAAAACTTAACAGTAATGAAATGGTCAGTATCAGTACAGTATTTTGCAGGAAAACTACATCTGGTTTTGAACATTTAACCCTTTACCAGACGACAAAATTTTAGTCTTGTCCAAATTGAAAGCATTTGCAGACAACAATTTCACTGTGGCTCAAATAGTGCAATTTTCCTTTGATAGGACAGAAAACATTGTAGGAAAAGGAGAAAATGCTGGTTACCAGCATTTTCTCCTTTTCCCACAATGTTTTCAAAAGGCTTCTTTCCCACGGGCGTTAAAAGGCGTCATTGTGCGGTAAAGGGTTAAAACATTTTCTCGTTTTTTCCACATTTTCCAACATGTTGACAATGAAGTTAATCCTATTTAAGTTTTCCTCTCATCTTCTTGAAAGCTCCTGAGATTCCAGAACTGGACGACACTTTCTGAAAGTTTGTCTCATTCTGTGATGCTAAAGTTGTAATGTCCTGTGTTGACATTTCTCTGATCCTCTGTCGCAATGTATCTTGTACAGTGTGGTCTGCCTCAAACCCATAAATATGCTCCCGGAACACCCTAATCTGATCTATCACTTGGGCTATAGATCTGCAAAAACCAAAAACACACATTTGTGATGATACTTTTAAAATTTTGTTTCAGCAGGTTTGTTTTTTCACTTTCAAACATTCCCATGCTTTATTGACTCTGCAGAAGATGACTTGTGAAATATTGTGTGGGGAAAGAGAGCATGCTGGTATCCAGCACTTTCTTCTTTTCTAACAATGTGTTCCTATCCTCTTAACCCTTTCCCAAACGACAAATTTTGGACTGGTCCAAATTCAAAGAGTTTGTAGATGACAATTTTAAATTTGATGAAAATGGCAGAAAGTTCTCAAAATGGGTAGAAAACACTGTGGGAAAAGGAGAAATTGCTTGTTACGAGCAATTTCTCCTTTTCCCACAGTGTTTTCAAAAGACTTGTACTGCAGACACGTGAAAACCAGGGCTTGTTTGGGAACGGGTTAAAAGACATACAAATAGCTGTGCCTCGCTTGATTTGTTGCATGCATATGTTTTCAATCATGATGTGTACAAATTTTGTGGTAAAGAAATGCAAATAAGCCACACAAATAGACAATATTTTCTGTAAATCATTGCTTGTTGCAAGCTATTGACCTTTCTGCTGATTTTGATTGACAGGTCATACCAGCCAATCAAAATGCAGTATAGCTTGTCATATAAACAAAAAGACAAAGTTACAGTCTTCACTATTGATAGACAATGTATTTTTTCCTTTTTGTTTAAACCAAAGAAAATTGGATTACAGAATAATTATTTCAAAATGGATTAACGTTGCAGATAAGAATCATGTGGTAAGATAATTGTTACACAGTATACGCTGAACAGAAAACTAAGTTTATCCATTCCAAAAACCTATATCCATGTAAATGTCGCCGGTAGATTTAACCTGGATTCTGAAAAACCAGCCTCTCTACCAAACCACAGAAAAGCAGGTGTTTTTTTTTTTTTCATCTTTCGGGAAAGAAAGAACGATTATACCAAAGTTTATTGTTAAACTACCTATTGCAATCTAACCCAACGAACATCTTTTGAACTCCAAGCATTACTCGTAGACAGCTGTAATCGTTGTACAAAACGAGCAACGGGAAGAAGTATATTTTATTGACAGCCAATATTTTATCGTCATCCTGTTTCATAAATAAGTTGACTTTGCAAACGTCAGATGTTCTTTGATTTTTGTTAAATACTTTAGGGAGCATTCATATTTTATACCTGTTTCATTAAGGCGATTACAGGTGACTATTAATTGCACTTTGGCCTGGTTCGACTGATAGTTTGTTTTCCCCACGATCATCTAATAACTGATAAATGCACGTCAATTCAAAATCTGTATAATCACCTCAAGTGACAAAAAATACTCTCAATTTAAAAGTTTTTACGGCATACATCTGTTAAAATTAGGACAAACCACTTTCTTAATTGATTACTTACAATCAAATCTATTGATTTTTACTCAAGCAGGTGTTAGAAGTGTTAAGTAAAGCTTTACCTGACAACATAAGGACCATTCTACTTCTAGATCCCATCAACTGCCAGACTAAATGGACTTTACAGGTCCCTAATTATGTGATGTCTAGCGTAGATGCATTTAGCCCCTTTTGCCAGAGCATGGCTCAATTTATGAAGACACGCATCAAAGAGATTTGAAAATAAATTCTACTTCTAGATGGCAACCAACATTCCTCCCCCACCCACTTTGAACATGGCACTCGACAACTTCGACCTAGCTTTGATTAATTGACAGTGTAGAAGCATCCATGTCTGTATCAATACAGGGAACATACCCTTCACACACTAGAACACATGGAAAAGTTACTTATTGTCATGAGGTAATTGATGTACGGTTGAAAATGATGTAAAACACCAGAAGGAGACAAATCTGAGACTGGTTTCGGATAAACATTGATTTGTCTAATTTGAAAAAAATGCAGTCGACAAATTAAACGTTGCTCCAATGGTGAGATTTGTCTTAAAAGGGTTGAAAACCTCTAGGGAAAAAGAGAAAAAAGTTTTCACAAATCTTCACCTTCAAGGTCGTTAAAGCACCGGGATGTGTGGTAAAGGGTTAAATTGTAAGTCCTTTTCTTATATCGTTTACTGTCAAACTGACATGTTATATACTGACAAAATGTCTTATAAAGTTACGCCTCTTTCCCTATTACTAATTATAGACGCTGCCGACAGCAATCTACTCATATTTGCGAGACAGAACACGGAATTACGAGCATATTTGCGCTGTTTTTACTTCTCAATTTCTTATAAATATGACATTATTCAAAGTATTTTTTCTTGTTACGTGGCTGATTTAGTTCGAATTGATAAGAAATTTGGAGAAAAAACTTTGGGTGCTTCAATTAGAGCGAAACACAAGCTAGAATAAAACAGAAATGAACGCTCTTTCTCTATGTAGTCGGCACCATTTTCTGCTTTGTATGTCGGACATAGCGACCAAATACTGAGTTACTAAGGTGAGCGTGCCAAACTCGCATTTGCAGAAAGGTCAATTGCTTCTTCTTTTACAATGTATTTTTCCACAAGTAATAGGACCAAAAGCAGTCTGTGAGGTAAGGCAATGGGTTGAAAATGATGTCTTTATTGCATTATACAAATTCTGGTCAAAATGCTAAAATAAATAAGAATAAAATAAAGTACCTAATCTTTCCCCACTTGTACATTTGATTGGCCAGTTTAAATCCTCCAATCTCGGACTGTTGAATATGTAACAGGAAGAATACAGCACAAGGAATTGTGGGATACAGATAACAATCCTTCCCTTGTTGCATCAGTGATAACGGATCATTCTTCAGAAACATCTACAAATCATAGAATAAAATTACAATGCAATTTCAAATACAAAATAATGGAATCTAGGTCTGGTGGTTTCAACCAATTGTGACTTTATAACTCCATGTTAACCCTTAGACTGCTAAGCAACACTTGGGGTATTCTTGCTCAAAGGGCAGTTCAAGATCAGACTGCACAACATGTCCAGTCTGATCTTGAACTACACTGTCCGATACAGTATCTTTTACCTAGCAAAATCAAATGTAAAATCACAATATTTGGGTTTTTACTATCGAGTGAAAATTTTCATTTAATTTATTTAGCAGCATATGGATTAAAATAAGATCCAATCCCAAAGCAGGGTTATCCTTAACCCTTTACCAAACAACCAAATTTTAGACTTGTCCTAATGGCAAGCATTTGCAGACTACAAATTACAAGGGGCTCCATTTATGGGATTGTCTTTGAAAGTGTAGAAGTGAAAATTGTGGGGGAAAAGGAGAAAATGGTAGTTACAAGCACTTCCTCCTTTTCCCACAATGTTTTAAAAAGGCTTTAAAGGCATTAAAACTTGTGATTGTGTGATTAAGAGTTAAATGATGCTGAAAAAAAAATTCTATGCTTGGGGCATTGAAAATTCACTCCTTCAGATTTTTTCATAAAAATTCTACTCTACTTAAAGTATGTGATCCCTGGACTGTAGCATTTTTTGATTCCAGAGTTATAATTTTGACTCTAACGACAAAACATGTGGTCTGATCTTTGATCTACGCTGTCCGATATGGTATTTTCTTCCCAATGAAATCAACTTTGAAAGTGCAAAATGAAGGAAATTATTTCTATATATATCAACAGAACACGGATTTCAGAAGTTTGATCCCCCCAAAAAAGGCATCATTTGAATAATCATTGTGGAACTCCTGATACCCAGTACTAGTATTCATGCAAAGTTTCAGTGTGATCCAACTCGAGCCCTTTCTGCTTGGGTAAACTTAACCCCAAAAGCACCTTTCACTACCGAAGTTACTTTTGCCACCAGTGTACGTTGTAGATCAAAGATCACTCTGCACAAAATGTTTCAGTCTGACCTTTGATCTACATGGTCAGCTTTGCTGAAACATTCTGGATAACAGCCCTGAAAATTCTTAAAAGAGTCTTATTAACTCTTTACCAAATGACAAAATTGAAAGCATTTGCAGAGGACAAAATATGTCTTAACCCTTTCCCAAACGACAAATTTTGGACTGGTCCAAATTGAAAGAGTTTGCAGACGACAATTCTAAATTTGATGAAAATGGCAGAAAGTTATCAAAAAGGGTAGAAAACACTGTGGGAAAAGGAGAAATTGCTCGTTATAAGCAATTTCTCCTTTTCCCACAGTGTTTTCCGAAGACTTGCACTGCAGACACGTGAAAACCAGGGTTTGTTTGGGAAAGGGTTAACTCAACAGTTAAAAAAACTGTTTTGGGGATGGTAGAAAACATTGTGGGAAAAGGAGAAAATGCTGGTTACCATTGTTTTTAAAAGGGGTCCACCCCTGGGCCGTTAAAAGTCAGGGTTGTATGGTAAAGGGTTAATACCACAGAAATGGCTACTGGGTTTATTTGGCGCTCTAGATGGTAAAAATCCTAGAATCTTGTAAAGGTCAATCTATGCCTACCCTAGTTGCTTCCAGTTCATCAATGACCGAGGTACATTTCGCTGGTAGATGTTTCCATGCAGGAAGCTGTTTAATGATAAGGTTCTCCAGGCCATCTAATATAGCCATGGCTGTGGCAAAGTTACGCAGTTCTACACAAGTATGGGCTATGAATATAAACTTGGACAAAACTGTGACCTGTGTCTGCAACAAAGAAAATGAGAAAATATGAGCATTGCTCTTTAAAAAGGGGACTCAATTCATCTGCGAAAAATATTGACCCAGGTCAGCCTGCACAATCCAAACAGGCTGACCTAGGCCGAAACTTTTTGCTATTGATGCTTTTTCTGTATGTCCAAGGACCAGTCCACCTCATGATTTAGTCTGTTATTAGAAAAAATGGATATTACAGATCCATAACCATGTGATAGCTTGATTGGTAACAAGCATCAAGGAGATGCATGAAGTCCCCTTTTGCCAGAGCATGACTCATATACTACAGCTATATCTCTGACCAAGTTATGCAGATTTTCCAGATCTATGTGTCATAATTGTAATCTTTGAAAAAAACTGTGACTTCTGTATACATGTTTGACACAAAGACACAATTAGTTGTGAAATTATTTTACAGCCACCTCAAAGACAATGTTTTCGGAAGTGGAGGGCTGCAAAACAACAAACATTTGAGCCTCCAACCAGCATTTGCTCCCTCCACAATATTTTCTATCCTACATGTATCATATACAGAAGTCATCATTTGAGCTTCTTTGAATTTGTTATCTGCAAATGCTTTTGATTTGGTTGAGTCTAAAATTTTGCTGTTTCCTGACAAGTTGAAAGCAGTCTTTTACAAAGGGCCTCCTTTCCAATAAGATTCTGAACCACAAATGTCTTGTTCAAAATGAGAGATGAATTGGTCATGTTCTGCCTTTTAACCCTTTACCACACAATCCTGACTTTTAACGACCCTGAGAAAGAAACCTTTTGAAAACATTGTGGGAAAAGGAGAAAATGCTGGTAACCAGCATTTTCTCCTTTTCCCACAATGTTTTCTTCCTGATCCAACACAAATATTAATTTTTGGGTCACATTTGTTTTTTCATCTGCAAATGCTTTCAATTTGGACTGGTCAAAATCTGGTCGTTTGGTAAAGAGTTAATACTTGGCATAGAAAAGACTTATGTACATGGAACATTTTCTCTACTTATCACAATGTTACAAATCTCATTAGTATTAGAATCTTGCCTTAGGGTTACTACAGGATACAATTTCAGCTGACACCCAGTGGGTAACTTCCTCCGAGTGATTGATCATCGTCTGAATGGCTGCACTGTCCAGAATAGGCTCCACAAACAGGCTGTTGGTTTCTTCAAATACACTCCTGTTTAGAAAGAATATGGGATTTATATGAGACATTATGTTATAGTAACTTTCCTGGTGCTTGTCTTTGTTTCAAGCTGCCAGGAAAAAATTGATATCTCAGAAGATCAAAGGTAGAGGGAGGTGTCAAAATTTTTTCCATGAAGGGAGACAAAGGAAAATCATTACAGCACATTTTTCCTAATTATATACACAAAATATATCACAAGAAAATGTGATTATAGACAGTGTTAACAAAAATTGGTACAAAATTAAATCAAATATAGATAAAAAGGGTGAAAACCTTTATGTGACTGGCAGATGAAAATCGTAACATAACATTTAACCAGTCAAACCAAGCTGAAAGCAGTTTATATGCGGATTATGTCATCTATATTACTTGAATATAGCCAATATACTGACCTTCTAGCAACAGCAGGCGTTCTAGTAGCTTTCATAGTTAATGCCACTCCAACACCTCTTGACTTGGAATCTAGATAATGGACAGGGTGGGTCTGCTGGAATATACCCTGAAGTAGAAAGATTAACAGAAGTCATATACCTTCCAGGTTAAACCAAGACTTGATTTCCTTACACTACAAAAATTTTTAAACCTGAACCAAACAATCATGTAGTTTAAAAATCCTGAGGAAGAAGGCTTTTGAAACCAGCTGTTCTTCTTTTCCCACAATGTCTGCTACACCTAAAGATAGATCCCATCTTCCAAGTCCCATTTATTTTGTCCTCTACAAATGCTTTCAATATGGAAAAGTCTAAAATTCTGCTGTCTATGAAAAATCAAGACCTACATTGTATCCTTTTTAACTCTTCACAGATATTTAAACCTTTACCACACTATCCCGAGTTTTAACAACCCTGAAAGAGAAGGCTTTCTAAAGCATTGTGGGAAAAGGAGAAAATGCTGGTAACCAGCATTGTCACCTTTTCCCACAATGTTTTCTACTCTATCAAAGACAGATATCATTATTGCGACTTGGAACACTTTTGTGGAAGTGTAGATCAGGATAAGACTGCACAAAATGGGCAGTCTGATCTTTGTTCTACACTTTCCATATGGTATTTTCTTTCCAATGAAATGAACTTTGAAAGTACAAAATTTGGGTTATTACTATGGAGTGAAAATTTTTGTTTCATTTATTTAGCAGTTTTAGGGTTAAGGAAATCTTCTTTGCCTGTCATTTCAGCAAGTCAGCTACTGCAGCCAAGAATCATTCATGTAGACAAAGCACTGACTCAAATATTTCGGATATCCTCAAATATCCTTTGACAAATTGTCTTGCATTTAAAACATTATGTTGGCAGAAAGAAAGATTTTGAAAAGATTGTGTGAAATGCAGATAATACTGGAAACCATTACTTTCTGCTTTTCTTTTAATGTTTTCTACACTTTCAAAGAGAGACACTGCATCATAAGAGCTACATTAATGAGCTATGCTCTGGTAAAAGGGAGTTTAATGCATCTCCATGATACATTATAACGAGCAAACATCATATCATTATGGATCCAAAAAATCCATTTTTTCTAACGACTGACTAAATAATAACATAGAATGGTCCAGGGACATGCAGAAAATTAAGCAATAAAACGTTTTGATCCTGGTCAGCTGCACAGACTGGTAATTAGATACTTTTTGCAAATGCATAACCCCCCTTTTCACAGAGTATGGCTCAATTACTCTATCCTCTAAAAATTCCTTCTGTCTACACAAGTCTAAATTTTTGTTGTTCAGTTAGAAGCTAACATGCATATTACCTGCTCTATCAGACACAGTTGTTCTGCCAGACTCAAGGAAGTATAATCACCCAGCATAAAACTCTCGTTTCGGCGTGAAGATGGCATTATGGGTAAAATTTCATGTGACCCAGCTCGGCGACCTCCTCGCTCTACAACCACAGCTGATATCTTCACTTTTCCAGCCTTGTCTTTAGCGCTAGATTTTCCTCTAACAAGTGACTTGAATGATTCCCACTGAAGGAGTAATATTAAGAAAGAAATTAGAACTGATACTTAGTGTAGGGATACCCATTTCTGAAAACTCATCATGAAAACTTTGTAACAGTGGCAGAGCTGTTCCTGGTTCCAAGTCAATATTTTGAATTCTTAACCCTTATCCCGCTGAATAAGTTACACAATACCTTTAGTCGACAGTAAAAACCTAATGTTGTTATTTCAAAGTTATTTTTGGGGGAGAAATATCTATTTATCAGTGTAGATCCAAGATCAGGCTGCACATTCTGTGCAGTTTGATCTTGATCTACACTGTCCAAAAAAGGCCCTTGAGTCGCAATTAGTAGCCTAAGGGTTTAAAATTAATTTTATAACCAATTGATTAATGATAAAAGAAAACAAATATGATAAAAGAAAACAAATACCATATGAAATGAGTCTCTGAGATATTATAAATCAAATCATCATCAACATTATAAATCATAAAAGACAAATGTGATAGAAGGATGATTTTTCATTAAAATACTTGAATGGCTGAGACATCTGAGCCAAGCTCTTTGAAAAAGGGGTTTAATGCATCTGCAAAAAGTATTGACTCAGGGCAGCCTGCACAGTTCGTGCAAATTTGCCTAGGTCAAACATTTTGCTATTGGTCAATTTTCAGCATATATAAGGGCCAGTCTACCTCATGACTTAGTTGTAATGGTTGCTAGACAAAATGGATTTTATTTATTCATAACTGATGATGACTTGCATGGCATCACACAAAAGCATTAAACCCCTTTTTGCCATACTTATTGAAAAAATTATTATCTTAGCAGGGAAAAAAGAAAAATGTAAAATACACTTCATTAACTCTTTACCAAATGACAAAATTTTAGACTGGTCCAAATTGAAAGCATTTGCAGATGACAATATAAATGTGACTCAAAATATGAAATTTGTTTTGGGAAGGGTAGAAAACATTTTGGGAAAAGGAGAAAATGCTGGTTACCAGCATTTTCTCCTTTTCCCACAATGTTTTCAAAAGACTTCTTTCTCAGGGTCGTTAAAAGTCAGGATTGTGTGGTAAAAGGTTAAATCATGGCCATACTAGGTAATTACAATTCTTCCTGAACAAATTAGCAGCAGAAAATATTTGAATATGAGTACATAATAAACTTTCAAAGTAGACTGCCACATATAGGTAGCACTGAGTTATACAAAGAAATGTACAAAATACAGTCACACATAACAGAATATGTTCAAAATATTTTGGCTTGTTCTTGTTTAAAGAGTGTTATCAACACATATTAGTCATATAAAGTCGACTACTGTCCAGTGCCCCTATCCATATCTTTTTTTAATTTACCATGGCTATATACAAGACTTTGTATTCCACTGACTGCTTTCCCAAAAAAAGCAAAAATATACATCAAAATAATGTCCAGTGGTATGTCTCTGTGATAATTTTCAGAGCCTGACAAAGCTGGGATTCCATACCACAAGGACTGTTTTTTTTTTTTTCAAAATATGATAAGAAAGGTGGTTATCTAGCTACTGTAAGGTATTAGAATAGAAGCTTCAACACTTTACCAGATGATAAATTCTAGGCTTACCCAAAATCGAAGCATATGCACTTCACACACTAAATGTGACTTTAAACCAGAAATCCTTTTTTGGGAAGCATTGTGGGAGAAGGAGAAAATGCTGTTTACCAGCAATTTCTTTTTACCAACAATTTTTTAATAAGTCCTTTTTCTCAGGGCCGCTAAAACATGTAATCGTCTGGTAAAGGGCTAACCTTGCTAAAGTATTATATCCAGACAATAAAACGACAACACAAGTACAGAAATCCCAGCAAATGTTAATTCTGAGCTTTATGCAAACATATTATGGCAAATCTAACCAAAGGTACATGTATGCTTGTTTGTATGGTTTTTAATGCTGTATTCAAAAATATTTCAGTACACCTATCCATGCTTTCCTGGAGTTTCTCATACCAGTTCTTTGCATAATATTCTCCCCAAGCCACTGACTGCTTTCTTCCATAACCATCGTATACAAAATGATCAGCAGTGAGAGAAATGAATCCTGTTGCAATGTCTATTATCATCCCTCAGAATGGAATTAGCTGTGCTGGAAATTCGAACCAGTCATCCCTAGTTCCAAGCCCTGTATGTTACAGACAGGGCTACAGGGCTAAGTCAAAGGTAAATTTTGCTTTTGAAAACATACTGACAACTAAATAAATCAAACCAGCATTATGATAGAGAAAAAAAAAACACAACACTAATGTACGTATAAACAGTGGGATTTTACAAATAATAAAGAAAGATCAGATAAGAGGCCATCTCTTAACTCTTAATGTGGACTGGTCCAAATTGAAAGCATTTGCAGACGACAATTTCAATGTGAATCAAATGATGTAAATTGTCTTAGATAGGGTAGAAAACATTGTGGGGAAAAGAGACAATGCTGGCTACCAGCATTTTCCTTTTCCCACCATGTTTTCAAAAGGCTTCTTTCTCGGGGTTATTAAAACTCGGGATTGTGTGGTAAAAGATTAACCCTGAAAACTGTTTCCAAAATTTGACACATTATGAAAACTTGATGAGAAAACGACCATGTGCACAATACAGAGGAAATTTTACATCAAGCAACAATGTTTGCTTATTCCTCTTCCATACACTTTGGCTGAAGTATCTATTTAGAAATCATTTTTTCATAGAAATAGAACTTGTAAAGGTTCACTTCCCCATCATATTACCTAGAAACACCAGAAACAATTCTAGCATAATAAAATGTAAGCAATGAGACTTTTCATTGTAAGTACTTTAACCACAAAGGATTAAAAAATGAATTTTTACTCAGCCAATTCCAGAGCTACATATCGTTACTTCAGAGAATATTTAACCATTCTGAGTGACAAAGAAGGACAAACATTTAATACATAAATTACATTAGCTTTACTACCACTATATTACTGACTTGTTACCACATTTAAAGTAGAAATAAACTGAGATTCTGTAAATTTATTTCAATCTTTAAACAGTAAAATATTTCAAAAACAAATGTATTGATAATTGACTTTTTGTAGTTTAACAATGATATTGTGTCACCTGGCAAGGTTTTATCAAGGCAGTCTTTAGACAAAGCAGGTATAAAATGGTGCTTAACCCTTTACCACACAATCCTGACTTTAAATGACCCTGAAGTGAAAGGCTTTTGAAAACATTGTGGGAAAAGGTAAACAGCATTTTCACCTTTTCCCACAATGTTTTCTACCCTGTCAAGAACAAATTTCACCATTTGAGCTACTTTTAATTTATTGTCTGTAAATGCTTTCATTTTGGATCAGTCTAAAATTTTGTCATTTAGTAGGGGGTTAAACAGTAAAACCTTTCAAAAGCAAATGTGTTGATAATTAACTTTCTACAGTTTAACAATGACATCGTGGCACCTGGCAAGGTTTTATGCAGTCAGTCTTTACCACACAGCAAAGTTTTAGACTTGTCCAAACTGAAATGCATCGCAGACAAAAAAAATCAAATGTTGCTCAGATAATGATATTTGTAATGGAAAGGGTAGGAAACATTATGCGAAATGGAGAAAATGCTGGTAACCAGCATTTTCTCCTTTTCCCACAATCTCTTCAAAAGCCTTCTTCTACAGGGCCATTAAAACTTGGGATTGTGTGGTAAAGCACTGAACAAATCTTATAAACCATATAGTACATTTCAAAATATTCATACACATTATCATTCCAAATTATATAACACACATTCCATGTTTTTATAATTAGTGACACAATATCGCCGTTTAAGTACATTATAGCAATGGTTAGAGAGGTGATTGTTTTTAAATTTTAAAGATTCATGTTTTGTGATCAAAATCAATTCAGTCAATATCTCATAAAAAAATTGTGGCAAACCACTTGGAAAACAAACCTTGTTAAATCTTGTGTAATCAATATTACCTGCTTGAGTGTAATGGCAAAAAGAGATATTGGAGTCAAGCAATTTTTCTAGCAAGAATGTTTATTGAAATGCTGCAGTACCAAAATGTTATTTACAGGTAGTATAATTATGTAATCTGTTAAGTCCTGCTTTTTTGGTGAGTCTATACAACTTTCTTCAGACGCTGGTAACTAAAATAATGTATTAAAAGTGTAATTTTAATCCTCAAAAAATCTAAGTTCATTTCTACCCAGGCATGCTACAACAGGAGAATAAATGTTATCTAAATGAACATGTACATCTGTAGTTTGTACAAAGTCAATACCTCAGATCTTTTCTCACTTTTTTCATTTTGCTACAAAATGCACACAAAAAAAATTTATAATACATTATTATAATAAAGTAGAGTATCTATTTAATAACAATGTTTGATAGAGAAAAAAAACTGAAATGAAAATCAAATGGAAAAGAAAAACACACAGAAATTGGGTCAAAATTATAGTAGCGTATCATATTTTTGCTAATTGACTCTTTCTCAGGTGACAAAATTTTAGATTTGTCTATGCTTAAACCATTTGCTGATGACAATTTAAATGTGGTATAAAGAATGGTACTTGCCTTTGAAAAGATAGGAGACATTATGAGGACAGGAGAAAATGTTGAATACCAGCATTTTCCTCACAATGTTTTCAAAGCGCCCTCTTACTTGAGGTCACAGACACACCCAATATTTTGGTTAACCCTTTACCACACAATCCCAAGTTTTAACAAACCTGAAAAAGAAGGCTTTTGAAAACATTGTAGGAAAAGGAAAAAATACTGGTAGCCAGCATTTTCTTCTTTTCCCACAATGTTTTCTACCCTAGCAAAGACTGAAATATCATCATTTGAGCAACATTTGATGTGTCATCTGCAAATGCTTTCAATTTGGTAAAGTCCAGAATTTTATTGTTTGGTAAAGGGTTAAGGGTCAAACATGTACAATTTGTTTAAAATTATAACTGTTACAATGCCTATAACAACTGTGGTTCCTTCTGCAGGCAGTGTAGATCAAGATCAGAGGGTACAAGGCATGTAGTCTGATCTTGAAGACATAATGACTGTAATGGTGAAATATTGTTGCCAAAAGCAGTCTTAAAATTTCAATTAATTTGGGGTTTTTCCAAGTCAAAAAATTGCCATTTCGCTTTGTTGGCAGGCTAAGGTTTCACTGATAACCATCTGCTGATGACTGGTTTTCAGCAATTGTTCCTTTTGTCATACATTTTCATGAAAACATGCTCTGGGAAAAGGGAGCTTAATGCATCCACATGTTGCATGATACTTAGCAAGTCATCACATAATCATGGATATATAAGGACCATTTTGTCTAACAAATGACTAGATCATAAAGTAGACTGGTCAGTATGACACGCTGAAAAGTGAACAACAGCGAAAAGTTTCGGCCAAGGACAGTAAGTTTTGCTGATGCATTAAGCCCCCTTTTCACAGAGCATGGCTCATCTGTATTTAGAACTTTTTTCTCCAACATTACTTAATTAACCCTTTACCACACAATCCCGACTTTTAACGACCCTGAGATAGAGGCCTTTTGAAAACATTGTGGGAAAAGGAGAAAATGCGGGTAACTAGCATTTCTCCTTTTCCCACAATGTTTCCTATCCTTCCCACAATAAATGTCAACTTTTGAGTCACATTTATTTTTTCGTCTGCAAATGCTTTGAATATGGACAAGTCTAAAATTTTGTTGTTTGGTAAAGGGTTAACTCTTTACCACACAACAAAATTTTAGACTTGTTCATTTTGACAGCATTTGCAGACAATTCAAACAAGACCCAAATGATGGAGTGTGTCTCTGAAAGAATAGGTAACCCATCATTTTCTTCATTTCCCACAATGTTTTTTTTTAAAAGCCGTTTTTTTTCAGGGCCATTACAATTTGGGACTATGTGGTAAAAGGTTAAGAACTAAACCCTTATCTTGCTAAGTAACTTTCAAGCTGATGGTAAAATCCTTGGTCCGTATTCACCAACCATTCTTAGGAAGGTTCTTAGGAAGGTTCTTAGTCTAATTCTTTAAAATTTTCTACATTTGAAAGTAACACAACTTCCGACTGGCTAAACCATTTGGTTTAGCCAATCAGGGCTTGTGTTACTTTAAATGTAAAAAGTTTTGGAGAACAAGACTAAGAATATTGTTAAGAATGGTGAATATGGACCCTGAATATGGCTAAATCAAAAAATTTTGGGGGGCAAAAGTATCTTCCTATCAGACACTGTGGATCAAAGATCAGACTGCAGTCTGATCTTGGAGCTACATTTTCTGAAAATGGCCACTGAGTTGCACTTAGCAGCCTAAAAGTTGCTTCATGTCAATTTTCCATACTTATTCCTCAGTCCTCTACCAGATGATCGATCCTGTGTGTTCAAGACCTTGTGGAAGTGGGTTTCATTTTTTAATTCATTTATGGAGGTAATTATGTTAACCCTTTACCATGTAATCTCGAGTATTAATGACCCTGAGGAAGATGACTTTTGAAAACATTGTGTGAAAAGGAGAAAATGCTGGTAACCCTACCAAGGAAAAAATGTCAGATTTTGAGTCACATTTACTTTGTTGTCTGCAAATGCTTTCAATTTGGACAAGTCTAACATTTGTTTTGTTTGGCAATGGGTTAATGTAAAGACCATTGTCTTATCTAATGATTGAAATGTCTGGGTCAGTTCAGGAGTCAACTGGAATGATCTAACAATAAACAAGAGGGCCATGATGGCCCTGAATCGCTCCACTGGCTTATAAATATAAACCATGAAGAGAAGTCTTCACTATATAAGCCCTTATAAAACTTTGACCCCAGGGCTACAGTCGGACTAAATGGGGAATATGTGTATTAGAAGAATAACATGCCAAATTTGGGAGTTCTTGGCCTTATGGCTAGTAACAAGACGGTTTCTGAACTTTCCATTCCATAAACCCATGTAAAACTTGTGACCCCTGGTGCAGGGCCAAACTTGATCCTAGGGCTGTAACTTGGGCCCTCTTTGTAGTTGTCCACTAGATAATGCTATAATTATGCAAAATTTGGTAGCCTAAGCCTTATGGCTATGTACACCAAGATTTAAAAGTTTTCCCTATGTAAGCCTATGTAAATCTTGTGAAACACCCCCCCCCCCCCCCCAGCATGAGGCCAAATTGACCCCAGGACTATAATTTGGGCACTTTTGGTAGACCCCAACTAGATCAAGCTAAATGCAAAATTTGGTAGCTCTAGGCCTTATGGCTAGGTACAGGAAGATTTTTAAAGATTTCTCTATATAAGCCTATGTAAATCTTGTGACCCCTGGGGCAGAGCCAATTTTGACCCCAGGACTATAATTTCAAAAAACATGATAGAGGTCTACTACATAAAGCTACATGCCAAATTTGGTAGCCCTATGCCTTATGGTTTCAGACAAGAAGGTTTTTAAAGTTTTGTCTATATAAGCCTATGTAAAACTTGTGACCCCTGGGGCAGAGCCAATTCTGACCCCAGGGCTATAATTTCAAGAAACATGATAGAGGTCCACTACATAAAGCTACATGCCAAATCTGGTAGCCCTATGCCTTATGGTTTCAGACAAGAAGATTTTTAAAGATTTCCAATATTTTTCAGTTTTGTTGCCATGGCAACCAGAGTTTTTGAAGGAATCAAATTCTTTCAAGAAATCTGAAGAGGACCATGGCAGGATCATTTCTGTGAAGTTTCATGAAAATTGGATGGGTAGTTTCAGAGAAGAAGATGTTTGAAATAAAAGTCAACGCACGGATGGACGGACGCACGGACGGACGCACGGACGCACGACGGACACCGGGCCATGACATAAGCCCGCTGGCCTTTGGCCAGTGGAGCTAAAAAACTAAACAGGAAAATGGAATTTATCTGGCCTTTCTTTTTTTGAAAAAGTGTCAGCCCTTTCAAGAGCCAGGTCAGTCAATATCTGACTTATGAGCTACCTTTGTCTTAACCAGACCACAACTACTAAGACTAGGTCCTATTGAAAGCACTACAGACAACATGGTAAACATGGCACAGTTGATGGGGGTTTAAGTGTAGTAAACATTGTTGGAAAAGAAGAAAATGATGGTAACCAGCATTTCCTGTAATGTTTTCAAAGGCCAAATTCCTCACAGTAATTAAAACACTGCATTAAGTGAAAAACATCATTTTACCTTTAGTTTTGTCCCCTCTTTTTGCCAGAAGTGCATTTCAGACTCCTCTGGGTCAGCTGAGGAAAGTTCAAGGTTGTTACCCGTGCTACAATTGCTCAGCAATGCCAGTAAACTCTGACCACTCTCTGATTCTTCTTTAATCTGCAGTAGAGACCAAACAAAAATTAGGTTGAGGACTGTTTTATCAAAAAGTATTTGTGGGACCCCAAAAAGATACAGCAAATTACATGTATAAAACTTCAGCCCAAGGTATTGTTATTGACTATTCATGGAACTGGAAATGAAACCATTGCTGTTAATTATGTTTAACCCTTTACTAGACAAAATAATTTCATACACGAAATGTGGCTCAAATGATGGGATTTGTCTTTGAACACATGGAAAAATTGTAGGAAATTTTGGTGGAAAAGGAGAAAATGCTGCCCATTTGGTAAACAATTAACCCTTGAAGTGCTGAATCACCACTATGGGCATTTTCATTCTAGAGTAAGATGCAGATACTTGTCTGTACTGTTTCAGCAAAGCAGACCATGTAGATCAAAGATCACACTGCAAGTTTTGTGAAGTCTGATTTTGATCAACACTGGCCACAAAAGCATCTATAGTAGTGTATGGTGCTTTAAGGGTTAACAATAAAGGTAATGGCAGGGTCAATGTGGTAAAGGGAGATAACTTACATGTTCTACTATAAAGTTCTGAAGGTGTGCAAGCAGGGGTGACCTCCCTTGAAAGTCTATGCTAAAATAACCTTCAATCCAGAAATGAAGTAGATCAATAACCCTGTGTTGTAGTCTGCTGATATTGGTTTCAGTGGAGCCAGCCCTGCAAATAAAGGAATGATTATAACTGTAAAATCTGTGTCTAGTTGTTCAACCGAAATTCCATAAAAGGTGAAAACTTGAAACCACTGTGCACCTTGTAAAGAAATTTTCTATGTATTTCAGTGACGGGAAAAAGAGAGAAAAAAAAAAGAGGACACAATCAAATTCTTAATGGCTGACATTCAACCTTAAAGCATCGACATAACAATTAAATGAATTTTTCAACACAAAAGATGAACATTTTAATAAATTTACAATAAAAGTATATGCTTTTGAAATAATTAATAGCAGCTAAAAATGGTATTTAATACTCTGGTTCTTTCAACACAATCACTGGAGCATTGAAATTTCCATTTCATGGTCTGATTAGAAGAATCTGTCTGCCTCCAAAGGTTTTACTTTTGTTATAACTTTCACAATGTTTATTTATTTGTTCTGTTCAATGTACCAGATCTAGGATAAATTATTGCAGAACAGGATAAAAGTACAAGTAACAACTTTCATACCAGTTTAGAAACATTTGAAAAATACTGATAAAACTAGAACTGTCATAAAGCGGACCAATACCCCAACCAGCACCATGTCACTGAAGCAGCACAATCAGAGGAAACAAAGTTCACCTATGACCATGACCTTTGACCAATGTGACCAAAAAACACTAGGGCACCTCCTTGAGTCATGAGCAATAGTTGTATACAGTTTCAGGGTCCTAGCTCAAACGGCTTCTGAGTTAGAGCACAGAAAAGAAAAGACGGACAGATTGATAGACGGACAGACAGATTGACGGACAGACATTTGTGAAGCCAGTATATACCCCTTTACTACGTAGGTGGGGGGGTATAATGACTGAGGAGAGTGTTCAACAGGAAATACCATTGGAGACACCTTGTCTTATATTCATGTATTAAGTTAGAATGGGCAAAGTTTGTTAAAAAAAAAACAAAAAGAAATAAGTGTCTCTGAAACAAGAAATGGGAGATAAGAACACAATCGTATAAATTCTACATCTGTAATTTTAGTGACTAAGACAATCATCTAAAATACATGTACATGTATAATGGTCTAATGGTATGGTCTGTTCACAGCATATAAATAGATAAGTAAGAAGACAACATAACTGTCATGGTTAATTAACAGAATAACAAAAGCTTGAAGGATATATTCAAACTTGAAAAGTTGTATGCCGTATTTGCTGCAAGAATCAATAAGTTGTATGCAGGTACCTACGTATTAACCCTTTACCAGATGACAAAATTTTAGCCTTGTCGAAATTGAAAGCCTTTGCAGATGACAATTTCAGTTTCGCTCAAATGGTGCAATTTTTCTTTGTATGGGTAGAAAACATTGTGGGAAAAGGAGAAAATGCTGGCTACCAGCATCTTCTCTTTTTCCCACAATGTTTTTAAAAGGCTTCTTTTCCTGGGTCGTTAAAAGTAAGCATTGTGCGGTAAAGGGTTAACTCTTTACAAAAAAACAAAATTGCAGACTTGTCCAAATTGAAAGCATTTGCAGATGACAAAATATGACTCTATAATTGAAAATTGTTTTGTCAGGGGTAGAAAACACTGTTGGAAAGGAGAAAATGCTGGTTACCAGCATCTTCTCCTTTCCCTACAATGTTTTCAAAAGGCTTCATCCCCACGACCCCTAAACTTCGGGATTGTGTGGTAAAGAGATAACCCATAAATTGCATTCCTGGCAGGTTATGCTCTATGCAAAGAGATATGACTTGGATCAACCTGTACATTTGACAATCTGATCTTCATATGCTTTCTACAGTAATTATTTCAGCTTGACTACAACCACTAGAGTCAGTGACCAGGGTTGCTGATTCAATTCCCAGCTCTAGTTTTTTTTTGTCACGGACAATCACTGCAACAGGATCCACTCCCTTTTCACCATTGAACACAGATTTGATGGTTATTATGTGGGAAAACAGCCTTTGATCTGGAAAGATAATTGTGCAAATTACTGGAAAGAGAAACTCTAAGCAAGCATGGATAGGTGTACTGGCTGCCACAACATAATTCAAATTATTTAAAAAATGGCATCAAATAAATAAACATGAACCCATTTAGAACTAATAAGTAGATACTAAACAATCATTATGTTCATGATTTTTGGTCAGCAAACAATGATTAAATATCACATCAGCTATGTTTAGGTATGAGCAATCAAACAAGGAACAAAGATCAAACAAAGAATACATTATAAGAATTATAACTTCAGAGGAGTACAGAATTACAAGATAGAGCTAAACAAAGGGGCTATACAGAATTATACAAGGGAGGCAAAGCCCGACATGCACAATTTTAACCTCTTGAGGAGCCTTTCACACCAACAGCTGCTTTCGGGGTCAAAGTAGATCAAAGAACATGCAGTCTGAATTTTAATCCACTCTGTCCAGTATTGGAAAAAAAAGTCGCTTAAAAATGCATATGAGCCATGCTCTGTGAAAAGGGGGCTTAATGCATCTGTCAAAAGTATTGACCCAGGTCAGCCCACACATTCCACGCAGGCTAACCTGGGCCAAAACTTTGCTACTGGTCAATTTCTTGCATGCCCAAGGACCAGTCTGTCTCATGATTTAGTCGGATGTTAGACAAAGTGGATTCTATGGATCTCTAATTATGTGATGTCTTGCTTGGTACGATGCATCATGAAGATGTATTAAGCCCCCTTTTCACAGAGCATGCCTCAAATAGTTTGGTCTTCAAACCCTTCTGACCGAAATGGAAATGCAAGTTGTGTTTATCTGGGTCTCCAAGGGCTAAGAAATTATACTAAACACATTACTTTTTACAGGGATCCATTGAACAGGATTCTAGCAGTACAATACAGTTACTAGACTTCTTTAACTTTTCAACCAATTCAGCTCATCCTCAATTATCATACCATAGCTAAACAAATAAGAGTCCCCACTTTCCTATACATTTGAACCATGTTCTGGCTAAATAGAGTTTAACCCTTAAGCTGCTAATCGCGACTCACTGACCTTTTGCGGACAGTATAGATCAAGATCAGACTGCACAGAACGTGCAGTCTGATCTTTGATCTACACTGTCCGATATGGTATTTTCTTTCCGGTGAAATCAACTTTGAAACCGCAATATTTGGGCTTTTAGTATTGAGTAGAAATTTGCATTTCATTTATTCAGCAGCTTAAGTGTTAATGTATCTGTGAAGCATTATACCAAGCAAGGCATCACATACTTATGGATCCATAAAATCTAATAATCAACTGGATCTGCAGGTAGAGTGGTCCTTTGACCTGCACAAAATTGACCGATAGCAAACCCAGGTCAGCTTGTGCAGGCTTACCTGGATCAATATGTTTTGCAGATGCCTTAAACTCCCTTTTCACAAAGCATGGCTCATTTCTTTGTTTTGTTTCTTTCTTATTACCACACAAAAAACAATGATTTTCCTTTGATTTAGAGCAAACCACTGTAAAAAAACCAATATAGCTATAGGAAAAATTGCTCAAAGCAAGCAATTTCTCTTCTGTCAAAAGTTTTTAAAATATTTCACAGGACTTTTTCAACTATTCTCTTGCAAAATCATTCTAATAAGTAATAAATTTCAGAGACTTCTTTCTGCATTTATGAAAAATAATCAGATATGGCTATAAATATTTCTTAACAACCATAGAATTAAGAGAAGTGCATTAACATAATTTATTTAGAGTGTCCCCCTCCCAATATAATTAGCATTTCATTTTGCAGTAACTACAAAAAATAAACAGATATTATCATACAGAAGCTACTTTACTGGAATGCCCCCCATAGTTATGGACAAAGTATATCCAAGATAAGTCCTGCACATTCTGTAAGTTGACCTTGATCTAAATCACCCTAGAAATAACAACTTAACCTTTAGGCTGTTAAGTGCTTATCACTGACCTTTCACGGACAGCGTAGATCAAGATCAGACTGCACAAAACGAGCAGTGTGAACTTGGATCTACACTGTCTGTTATGGAGATATCTTTTTATCCAAAAATAACTTTGAAATAGGGAAATATGGGTTTTTAGTCTCAGCTTGAAAGTTTCATTTCATTTATTTAGCAGGATAAGGGTTGAGTTACAATGAGCACTATGGTGATTAATTTGATATCTTTTGTAGAGAAGATATACTGAAATTTTACTTGGCTGTTCACAACATCAAAGACAGCGATATGAAATTTTGAGAAAATGAAAGATATTTTGAATTAAACACAACAAGCGCAGTTCCTGACAATCAATCCCTATCAAAATGTAATGAAATGTTACAAAAATATCTTGCCAGAGAGCTGTAAAACTGCCAGCTTTCAAATCAGAGCTACAAGGAAAAAAAGCACAAACACCACATTAACTCAACCTTCAAAAAGTACATATTTAAAAACAAGAGGGCCATGATGGCCCCATATCGCTCCAATGGCTAATATGTACAAACCATACACACCAAACATTACAATTCTAGGCCAAAAGCTTGCAAACAAGAAGATTGATGAAGTTACTCTATAAAAGCCCATGTAAAAATTGTGACCCCAGGGCAAGTCAATTTTTGACCTGTAATTATGAATTCAAGCTATAGTTATAAGCTATAATTAATTGAATCCTTGTATACATCAACAAGATACAGCCACATACCAAATAATGTAGGTCCAGGCTGTATGGTTATAAACAAGATTTTCAAAGTCTTCTTAATAAAACATGAGAGGATTTATTTCGATTTGAACAATGGCTAAATTTTGAGCAAATTCAGAAGAGATCCACTAGATGAAGCTTTATGCCAAATTCGATTGCCCTAGACCTAACAGCTAAGAACAAAAAGATTTCTAAGTTTTCACTGTAAAAGACCTGGTAAAACTTGTGACGACAGGACAGGGCCAAATTTGACCCAAGGGCTATAATTTGTGAGATCTTCGTAGAAGTCCATTAGGTGAGGCTAAATATCATATTTGGTAGTCCAAAACTATATGGTTTAGAACCAGAAAATTTTTAAAGTTTACCCAATTTAAGCCCATGTAAAACTTGTGATCCCTGGGGCGGGGCCGATTTTAGCCCCGTGGCTATAATTTGAAGAATCTTAGTAGAGGTCTATTAGATGGAGCTATGCGCCAATTTTGGTAGCCCTAGGCCATATGATTTAGAACCAGAAGTTTTTTCGAAGTTTTCCCTATATAAGCCCATGTAAAACTTGTGACCCCAGGGAGGGGCTAATTTTGGCCTGAGGACTTTAATTTGAAGAATCTAAGTAAATGTCCATCAGATGAAGTTACATGCTAATTTTGGTAGCCCTAGGCCATATGATTCAGAACAAGAAGATTTTTAAAGTTTTCTCTAGATAAGCCGATGTAAAACTTGTGACTCCCAGGGCTGGGCCAATTTTGGCCAATGGGCTATATTTGATGAATTTAGTAGAAGTGCATTAGATGACTAATTTGCCAAATTTTGGTAGCCTTAGGCTTTATGGTTTTGGACAAGAAGATTTTTAAAGTTTTCCCTATATAATGCCAAGCCCCCTTAACTCAGTCAGTAGTGTACAGGACTTGAGAACAGGAGGTCGCTGGTTCGATCCCTGGCTTGGCCAATTTCTTTCCCAGGATTGATGATAGTCATTGCGACAGGATTCATTCCTCTCTCACCGCTGACCATTGTTTCGACAATGGTTATGTGGGAAAGCAGCCAGTGGCTTGAAAAGAATATTGTGCTGAGTACTGGTGAAAAGGAACTCCAGGAAAGGATTGATAGGTGCACTGGCCGCCGTGATATAACTGAAATAATGTTGAAAACAGTGATAAACACCATACAATCAATCAAACAGTTTCCTTATATAACCCCATGTAAAACTTGTGACCCCCAGGGCGGGGCCAATTTTGACGCCAGGGCTACAATTTCAAGGAATTTGGTAGAGGTTTATTTGATAAACTACATGCCAAATGTGGTAGCCCTAGGCCTTAGGGTTTCTGTCAAGAAGATTTTTAAAGATTTTCAATATTTTTCAGTTTTGTTGCCATGGCAACCAGACTTTTCATTGGAATCAAATTCTTTGAAGGAATTCTGAAGAGGGCTATGGCAGAAGCATTTCTATGAAGTTTTATCAAAATTGGATGGGTAGTTTCAGAGAAGATGTTTGAAAAAAGAGCTAACACACGCATGGCCAGATGGACACATGGAGGGACACACAGACCCACGACGGACACAGGGCCATGACATAACCCGCTGGCCTTTGGCCAGTGGAGCTAATAAGTCTCAAATCTTAAACAAAATTTTAGACATTGTCGACTTTAAAAGCATTTGCAGATGACAATTTAATGTAGCTCCAATATTAGAAATTGTATTCAAAAGGATAGAAGACCTTGGTAAACAGCATTTTTTTTTCTTCTCCATCAAGGTTTTTCAAGAGGCAATTTCCACAGGGTCATCAAAAGACAGGGCTGTTTGGTGAAAGGTTAAAAAGATAACCACTACAAATCACAAAGCATTCATATCAATGACTTATTCATTCATGAATGAAAGAAGGTCCATGTTTCCCTCATAAGAATCACTGATCTATAGACACCCAAAATATCTTAAAAATCTCTAAAACCAAAAACTAGTATGAAAAAAAACAAATCACTAAAGAAAGGTATGATTTTGACCTATTTAAAAACACACATACTGTTAATAACCTGCTGCATGTACAAGCAGCTAAACCTTTCTCCAAAGTACCTACATGTATTTTGAAAAGTTATTGTACTATACTGGGAAAAAAAAAATAACGACATACATGTATAATAATAAAACAAAAATATGTGTGTGAAAATACTTAAGACAGGCACCAGTAATCTATCACTAAATCTTTTCCCAAATTTTAGACTCTACCATATTCAAAGCAACTGCATATGACAAATCCAAAATTGGTGTAAATGAATTCTTTGCCAGGGTAGACAAACAATGCTGGAAAAGGAGACAAAGCCGGTTGCCAGTGTTTTCTCCATTTCTCATGTTTTCAAAAGCCTTTTCCCATGGGTTGTTGATTTATGGAATTGTTTGGTATAGAGTTAAGAATAAATAGAAATAAAATAGACAATTTAAAAATAAAGAACATGTAATCCCGCATATTCCCACAATAACAACAATAATAGTATTGTTATTATTATCATATTTTAACAAGAGGGCCATGATGGTCCTGGATGGGTCACCTGAGACTTTATATCTTCATGATGAAAATAATTAACAATACATTTTCCTTTAAAAAAAGCCATTTTCCAATAAAAAGTAATTAAAAGCCAGACATTATTCAGACCACGTCTCATGAACATTGTACAAATATTAGGACCTATAAATGGCGCACAAGGTTGTTCTTATAGTTACAAATATTTGAAAATATGTAAGACCTATCTTTTTTTCTCGTAAGGGACTAATTATCAAAATCTTTCAAGATACATGTATTGTCAATATACAGATTAAGATACATGTATTATCAATTTACAGATTATCTGACCATGTTTTGTCAGTGTTGGACTGTAAATGTTGTCTCTAGAATGCAGATAAGGTTTTTCTAAGGTATTATCAAGCAACTTATAATTTGACCTTGAGTGACCCATTTTGTACATTGTTACCAAAACAAAATATTCTGACCAAGTTTCATGAGCACTGTACTGAAATTAGGCCACTTGAGAGCACACAAGGTACTCCTAAGACATAACCTAGTGACCAACAGTTTTACTCAATGCAACTTGCTTTCAAACTTGTCTGAGCTATAATATTAACACAAATATTCAGACCACATTTTATGAGCATTGGACTGAAAATGTGGTCTCTACAGTGCAACCATAGTTCTTGTAAGATCTGACCTATTGACATACTTTTTGACCTGAGGTGACTTATACTTTTTTCAATCCAGGTGACCCATTTTCAAACTCACCCATTATATCATCAAGACAAAATTTCTAAGTTTCATGAGCACCTCATGCCTCAAGAGTGCACACAATGTAAAAAATGATGACAGATGACACATGCCACTCAGGAAGTGACAGCCACAGCAAAATTACAAAGACTCACTATGCATGCAAAGTACATGTAGTGCTCAAGTGAATTACAATAACTAAACAGAGCCAAATTACAACAATGAGTACTAATCACATCTCATTAACAAATTCTGGACCTTATTTCCTTTCTGGAGAAATCAGAATAGAAGATAAAAATTATACACGGAAAATCTTAAGACAAAGGACTGGATAAAGAATACATAGTGACAATACAAGAATCTTCTCTTTCTGAATAATTTCTGTATTTCTTACAAAGCCTTCATTGTCTGAAAACACATTTGGAACTTCATCAAAAAAATGAAATACTGGTTAATTTTGAATATATGATGAAGTGGAATCAGGATCATGAGAACAGGGCTAGATTATGATTGTGTTAAAAAGATGAGAGAGAGGAATAAAAAATAAAGTTTCCCCCTGAAGCAAAGCAAAACTGTTTCTTACCTGTGTGTAAGTTTTAGAGAAAGCACTCTGTTCAGCATAAATAATAGCAGATTATAGAATTACAGAAACTTACCCTTATCCCTTTACCAAGCGACAACATTTTAAACTTGTACAAATTGCTAGAATTTCAGACAACTGTAAACTAAAGCCAGCTCAAATGACAGAATTTGTCTTTCATAGGGTAGAAAACATTGTGGGCAAAGGATAAAATTCTGATTACCTGCATTTTCTACTTTTCCAAAAATGGTTTTAAGAGCCTACTCCGTCTGGGTCATTAAAAGTTGGAATCATGAGGTACAGGGTTAAAAAAATTCTTTCACAACCAGGGTTGTCCATGCAGCTAGTACAGACAAAGATCTGACTACAAAAAAGTGAAGTCTGATCCTAGATCCACACTATCCCCTTAGCTGAGACATTCTAGAAGAAAGCAACCTTGATCATTACACATCTTTGGGTTTTCATTCCAATCTGAAAATCTGTATCAGGTTTATCAGGTGCACTAAGGGTAAAGCAAATACTTATTAACTACAGCATATGAACTATAGGCTTTCATTAAACAAATCATAGGTAAATGAATAAATCTTTTTCTCTTTGAGCTAAAAAGCAAAAAAACAATTTCACTGCAGATGAAGAGAAACTATGATCTTTACCCAAAGAATACCAGATAAATCCGACAGACATTTTTGTTCTAAAAATGTAAGACCATGATAAGAGTAGTTCTAAGACTGCAGTAGTCCAGAATATCTCAGCACAGAGGACAGGGTAAGTCAAAGAACAGACTATATATTTTTTGCACTCTAACCTTGATCTACACTGGTTGCAAAGGCAACTAAAAAAGTCAATGGTACCAGTACTTAAACTGGCTAAGATATAGGCAAAATGACACCTAGAGGTTGGAGTCACAAAAAAAAACTAAGGAAAATGTTACACTTGCACATATCTGGCATGTTTCTAGAACCTACTCATCTAAAGTAAACTGTTCATCTAAGTAAATTAATCACTAAAACTTCCTTGTTTTCAGTGTAATATACTCATTAAAATTTTCTTACACACATATGAGTTAAGCATTGTGTGATGTCATCTTTTATTTCTTTAACAGATGTGTGTCCAGTTTTATTCATGGAAAATAACCATGCATGCATGTATGGTTTTGAATATCTTGACCTATCATTAGCAGTATTTGTAATGTGATAAAAAGAATCTGATTTTAATTGGCTTTTGAGATAAAATTTTATCCAACTTGATTACAAAAATGTTAAGCTTACTAGAGGCTTGCTTAATAATCCTTTTTCCCTTGACTTGTTTAATAAAATTTTGTCTAAATTGCCAACTTATCTAAGATCTTATATGTATTACTAGTGACACTTTTGTTATTAGAAAACAATAAAAATCATGCATATCATTTTGATGATAGCTTTCTAAGTTCACCCAAAATGTATGTTACTTTTCATGCCCACAAATAAGTCAGTATTCAAGTACATTTTATTCGTCTTGTTGAATTCATATTCTGTGAACTATTACGGTACACAAGACATTGCAGCTTTAGAAAAAATCTACAGCATGCAACATAATTATCATACTTGAATTTGTCTAATACTTTTCATCTCTCATGCTACTAATAGCATCTCCCAAAACTGAAGATGTACAGTAAATAGCAGTAGAAGTGGAAAGAAAAAAGTGAATGCAAATATGATCAAGTTAACTGTGTGATAAATGGAGAAATAGCTCATTATATCTCATAGCACAAAACTGTTTAAAACTGTCACAATTTTCATAAAGTTATCGCACAATCTTGATCTAGGGGAAAGATGGACAGAAGTATACACAGATGGATGCACAGAATGCATAAAATCGAATTTATCCAGTAATTATTTTTTTGAGTTGAACTTAACTCTTAAGCTGCTAAATAAATGAAACAAAAATTTCCGTGCTATGGTAAAAAACCAAATATTGTGATTTCAAAGTTGATTTCACTGGAAAGAAAGCACAGGACAGTGTAGATCAAAGATCAAACTGCATGTTCTGTGCAGTCTGATCTTGATCTACATTGTCCACAAAAGGTCAGTGAGTTGCACTTAGCAGCTTAAGGGTTAACTGACAGCAAGCCAAATAAAAGAGAAGTAAAAAATTCCCACAATGGGAGGCATGCAAGATGCAAGGGAGGTAGGTTGCGAAGGGTGTAAGTCTTTTCAGACAGATATAGCTTTACTTACTGTGTTGCTGAAATATATCGATTGATGAGAAAGTCAAGCACCTCAGATGCCGTTGTGAAATACCGATAGCAGAAGAAAAACTGATGAATAAAACCCTCACTGAGTGCAGTCCTGCAAACAAAATAAAACAAAAAGCATTAGGGTATACATACATGTATTTACTTCAATTAGAATGCTCTTAAAAATTGATAGTTTGTCTTCCTTCATTTGAGCCACGCTCTTGTAAAAGGGATCATATTAATGCATCTCCATGATCCATGATACCAAGCAAGTCATCACATTATTATGGATCCATAAAATCCCTTTTCTCCAAAAACCAACTGAATCCTTTGACATGCAGAAAATTGACCAAAAGCAAAATGTTTCAGCCCAGGTCAGCCTGCATGGACTGCACAGCCTGACAAGCAGATGCTCTCTTCGCACAGAGCATTGCTCATTTGTATTTTCTTTGCATAACTTTAAACTTTTTATGGTAAACTGTAAAATAATTTGTACAGTATTGAATTTACTAGAATAAAAAAAATCATCATTGATGAAGGAAAATTCATCCTTCATTCTTTTATATGTCAAATAATTGAAAATTTAACTTTTCTATAAGATGCAAAAACAACGAGGAAAAAGAGGCAATTGCTGGTGTGGTTACTTTTCATGATTTCCAAGCATATTGAACCACAAAAGAATTTCAGTATTTCATATTCCAGCACCTCTTATAACCTCTATTTTTTTTTTTTTTAGGATATCATTTGTTCAATTTTGCTTTATATGTTTTCAAAGCAGACTTGTAATAGAAAAAAAACTGCATATGAATTTAAAGATTCTCTGTAGTTTGCTTCAATTTGACAAAACTTGATCTTACGAGGCAAAAAGATAAGCCATTAGGCCATCTGGTGTGCCAGCATGAAGAGCTTGTATTTCACAGCCTGTCTGAGCTTCCCTGAGATTCTGGAACTGTAGGAGTGGGTTGTCTGGGCGGGGATGGAGTTGTAAAGCTTCCTCTGACTGACAGACAGCAATGGAATACAGGTAACTCACATCAATACCTTGTAGCTCAGCAAGTAGCATCTGTAGAGAGAATTAAAAAAAAAAGAAATGGAGCCATACTCTGTGAAATGATGCATGATACCAAGGAAGTCATTGCAGTTTACAGTATCATGCATCTCTAAAATCTGATTCGTGTAACAACCTACTGAATCATGAGGTAGACTGGACCTTTGACAAGCAGAAAATTGACCAAAAGCAAAAAGTTTCAGCCCAGGTCAGCGTGTGTGGACTGCACAGGCTGACCTGGGCTGATACTTTTTTGCAAATGGATTAAGTCCCCTTTTCATAGAGCATGGCTCAATTACAAGTGAACTTGTCTTAACCCTTGAAAAAAAATTCTCCTTTTCCTACAATATTTTCCACCCTTTCATGGGCTAATCCAGTCATTTTTAACCTAATTTGTCATAAAAAAGGTTAACTCTACCAAATGATAAAATTTGAGACTAGTACAAATGCAAAGCAATTGCAGACAACAAATTTGGTAACAGCATTTTCTCCATTTTCCACATTGTTTTCTACCCTTTCGAAAACAATTTTCAATTTTTGAGTCACAGTTAATTTGTTGTCTGCCACTGCTTTCAATTTGGACAAGTCTATTATTTTGTTGTTTGGTAAAGAGTTAAAGTATAGCTTGAAAAGTAGCAGTTGAAAGGGTTGCAAACATTTTTGGAAAAGGAGCAAAAGCATTTAGTGGTGCTTAGCAGCCTAAGGTTAAATTATTACCATTTAAAGACCAACCAAGATTTTTATTTCAGTCCAACAAAACCAAGAACTTACCTGTATGTGTGTTTTACAGAGGTCTATAAACCTGATACGCTGTGTCATTTCTGTAATATCTCTGGCTACTTGGCTCATCTGATTTCTTTCAGCTAGTAGTGAAAAAAATCAAGGAAAAAACTATGTATGAAAACTTAATTATTCAAGCATAAAATAATTCCAGTGTATCACTTGGAACTGACATGTCTCTGGAAAACAGTGTAGCAATAGTTTTAATACTCCTGAGTGTAATGATATCTAAGTTTGCTCTATCTGTCACTACACAAAATGCACAATTGTATACACAGACATATTATAAATGTATATTACACATAAATAAACTCTCTTTTTCAATCTATATATTTACCTATATATTGATTTTCACTCAATATCTAAGCAAATGGCCTTTATCAAGAAGGAAAAATGTTATAAATTTTTATGTTATATTTTTATTTCTTTATGTACATTGTTTTCTGCAACATGGAGAAAAAGGGTGTAATTATTATATTTCTATTATCTACAGAATGATTTCTTCTCTCGAGTTATGTCTCTACCACAAAATCCTGATATTTAACAACCCTGAGGAAAAGACCCTTTGAAAACTTTGTGGGAAAAAGAGAAAATGCTGGTAACCAGCATTTTCTCCTTTTCCCACAATGTCTTCTACCCTATCAAATACTGAAATCACCATTTAAGCAACATTTAAATCTGATCCAGTCCAAAATTTTGTTGTTTGGCAAAGGGTAGAATACCTTTGTTTATCCTTATCTACACAGGAAAAAGATGCAGCATCAAATAATCAGTGCATCTACAGGTATGAGCAATTTGAACAACAGTTCAAAATCAGAAAAATCTACTTTAACCTTTAACCACACAATTTTGAGTTTTAACCCTTTACGACACAATGTCGCCTTTTAACAACCCAGAATGTGCAGTCTGGTCTTGGATTTTCACTGTCTGATGTAGAAATAATTTTCCTCAAAAAATACCTTTGAAATGGCAAAATTTGATTTTTAACTATCGGCTTGAAAGTTTCATTTCACTTATTTAGCAGGTTAAGGGTTAGAATGATTTGTGAAAACTATCCAAGGCGAACTGTATGACTGATTGATTGTGTAGTGTTTAACACCGTTTTCAACATTATTTCAGTTATATCGCGGTGGCCAATACACCCATCCATGCTTTCCTGGAGTTTCTTTTACCAGTACTCTGCACAATATTCTTTCCAAAGCACTGGCTGCTTTCCCACTTAACCATTTTCGAAACAATGGTCAGTGGTGAGAGAGGAATGAATCCAATTGCACTGACTATCACCAATCCTTGGAAAGAAATTGGCCGAGCCGGGGATCGAACCAGCGACCTCCTGTTCTCAAGTCCTGTATGCTACCGACTGAGCTACCAGGGCTCGGCAAGGCTAACTGTAACATGTTTTACATAGAACGAGTATCACCTTTTGTAGTCTTCTCCATTTTCCCAATCTCTAGTGGGTTTTTACTTTGGTCCACTAGGTTTCTGTAATATCTCTGGGTTTTCTTGCGTAATCTCCTTTCCATCTTCAACTGCTGATCAAGGGCAGATAACTTTCCCTGTAACATCTGGCTGTTCTCCTCATCCTGGGAAAATAGACATAATATTTCACTTTTTGCTTGTCAGCACATTGATTACCCTGTATGACTTAACAGAGTGAGTCAAAACTGAAATAGGTAGCAAATGACTTCAAAGATATCCTGTAAAATATTGTTAACCCTTTCCCAAACAACAAATTTTAGACTGGTCCAATTTGAAAGAGTTTGCAGACGACACTTTTAAATTTGATGAAAATGACAGAAAGTTCTGCAAAAGGGTAGAAAACACTGTGGGAAAAGGAGAAATTGCTCGTTACGAGCATTTTCTCCTTTTCCTACAATGTTTTCAAAAGGCTTCTTTCCCAAGGGCATCAAAAGGCAGCATTGTGCAGTAAAGGGTTAAATGTGTGCACGATATGTTTAAAGTGTGCATGGTGTTGTCATATATCAAAATAATCTACTGAGGCGGGAGAATTGATAACCATCAAGCCTTGGCAAGACAGCTATCAAGTCTCACAACCAAGTCAGATGTTTTTAATATACCATGATATTTTGTATGCATCATATTTATCTTTTAACATCTGATTTTTAGGTGTTCATTATTCCTAACGATGGCAAACAAAAATATAGCAGTACATGCTAATAAGCTTGTGAGTAGTGCCAGCTCCACATGCTGTTCTATAAATATCTGTGGTTTATCAAAAAAAGATATAGTATATGTCGTAGTAACTTTCCTGGTGTTTGTATTTAATTCAAGCAGCATGAGAAAATTTGATATCACGCAAGACCAAAGGTCAAGCAAAGTGTCAAAATTTTCTTGCGCAGTGAGAAGTACTGTAAGTACAAGCATCGGGATAGTTACTACTACGTAATATTCCTTTTATTATATACCTACAACTTCCAATGCCAAAATTTTGCAGTTCTTGACATTTTATTAGTCAACTGGTAAACAAAATAAAACAAACAATGGTGTAGTAGCTAGTAACATCATTTTTTATGACTGGCAGATAAATATCATAGCATAAATCAAATCGCGAATCAATACAAACGCTTTCCGTGCTTGAGTTACCTCATCAATACCATATTTGGAACCATAAAGTGTGTAGGTACAGATTTTCTTTTCTGTTGTGTGTTATTTTATCCAAGTGTGACCCATGTATCTTAGCCAGAAAAATTTCAGGTATATAATTAAAGAAAATTCATAATGGCTATAGTACTCCAAAAATAAGGGCAGTTATCTGATAATTGCTCGTCACAAGCAATTTCTCTTTTTGCTACAATGTTTTCATTTATTGTCTGGCTTAGGGCAAGTTGTCAACAGAAGTGAAAACTACATTTGCAGACAAATAGAATGAGATTAAAATGGGGAGATTTCTCTTTAAAAGGATAGAAAATATTATAGAAACAGGAGAAAATCCATATTACAAGTATTTTGTCCTTTTCAACAATGTTTTTAAATGTTTTCTTCAGGACTGTAAAAAATATGGAAATGCATTGCAAAGGGTTAATCCTTTACCACACAATCCCAAGTGTTAACGACCTTGAGAAAGAAGCCTTTTGGATACATTGTGGGAAGAGAAGAAAATGCTGGTAACCAGTATTTTCTCCTTTTCCCACAATGTTTTCTGTCCTTTTACAGACATATCTCACCACATGAGCCATATCTGAATTGTCGTCTGCAAATGCCTTCAATTTGGACAACTGTAAAATTTTATCGTGTGGTAAAAGGTTTAATGGAAGTTTTGAACAGAAGCACACTAGAACAACCTATTGCCATATGTGGAAGATCAGAAGTTGAATTAAAATCAAGGTACAACCACAGGTGAATGGCGAGCAACAATGTAAATCCTATATTACACACGTAATATAGGATTTACATTGTCGCTTGCCGTTCACCTATGGGTACAACAGTTACTTACAATATCTTGCATGAAGCGTTCCATCTCAGGCGTCATACAGAGTTGAATCATAGCCCAGTGATACACCACATGACCTTTTTTCTCCACAGGTATTGCATCAGAATCTCTGGCGATATCAGACTGACTGCTACTGTGTGATGACATGCTGACCTCTCTAGATAGACCTGTCATGTTATTACTTTGGCTTCCACCATGACCGGACAATCCATTCATCTGTCTCTGGTTGTTGTGAACTGGCCTACTTTGGGTGGAATAATTCTGTAACCTTCCATCGAAAGACGAACTTAAAGAATTTGGTACACTTGATCTGTTTCTTTTATTCAACATACTGTCCATCGAGTTTTGTCTGTTCATAAGAGCATTATTTTCAGGCAAGGAAAGCATTTGATTATCTGAGTTATGACTACCATTGGTATTGTCTCCATTTTTTCTGAATGGTTTCATGTTTTTAATACTACCATTATCCTCTGGCACATTTAAACTTGGAACCAGTTCAAATGTTCCAGTTCCATCTAACAAATTATTGGAAGATGAACTTTTCACTCTATCCAGTTCATGTTTAGATTTCTTCTTTCTCCTTTTCTCAAAATGTTCATTGTCAGAAGAATCTGAGGTATCATGATGGTGGTCAATTCTGGGCACAAAGGAAGAATGAGGTCTTCTGGTTCCTCCTTCATCAGGAAGCAATCTGTTTTGAGTTCTCTCCCTTGAATTTTCATTATTCTCCGATAGACTGGAATCTTCATCATCATCTGGCCTTTGAGAGGATTTTCTAGGTACAGGTGGTTTTCTGGAGTTGAGCCTGTTGTATGGAAGTACCAAACACTTTTTAAGAGGTTCATTGATCTTATTTCTTACACACAGTTTTATCTTTAACTCTTTCCCAAAAAACAAATTTAGAGTCTTCCAAACTCAAACCATCTGCAGACAACAAATTCAAAATCGGTAGAAATGAGCCTGAGTTCTACGATTGAGTAGAAAACATTGTGGGAACCAGCATTTTCTCCTTTTCCACAATGTTTTCATAAGCTCTCTCTGTCAGGAATATTGAAACTCTGGGTTGTGTGGTAAAGGGTTAATCCATGACAATACTGACATAATTTTTTGGCTCTTAACTTTTAATCCCTCCACAGTAATACACATGTTTTGAGAAAAAAAAAAAGAGAAACGGTTTTATCCAAGCAAATGCTCCTTTTCCAACCTTTTCCATAACATAAAAAAATGAGAATACCTTTCCATCAAATCTTTCTCAAATGTGGTACTTATACTTTTTAGGACAATGTTCATACATAGCTTTAACTTTTTAACAAACAACTAAATTTTGGACTAAACCAAAGAGGAAGCATTTGCAGACAACAAATTAACAAACTGTACATAGCTTAAATGATGATGTCTCAGATAGGGGTGAAAACATTGTGGGAAAAGGAGAAAATGCTGGTTGCCAGCATTTTCTCCATTTCCCCCAATGTTTTCAAAAGCCTTCTCTTTCAGGGTCATGAAAACCTGGAATTGTGTGGTATAGAGTTAATGTCCAAAAAAAAAAGCCTGTGTGGTTAATTCTGTACATGCTGACTTGGCAAATGAGAAAAGTTTTTTTTTTTAAGAGGATCATTACAGAATAGATTTTATTAATGAATTATTTCGAGGATCAAGGCAGAACTTGTGTATCTAAGACTATGGCAAATTCACAAAAAGTAGAATGCTGAATTTCCTTTATGTAAAACTGCTTTCTAAGACCTATTACAATATTTCTAGAATTAGATTGGCAAATACTGTGCAACTGAAAGCATAAGTTCTGAAACAAATGTGATGAAAAAGGTTAAAAATGCATCTTCCATTCTACAATATTCTGTGTCTGCATAGTATAACTAGAAAAGACTGTCAAAAAGATCCTTCAAGAATTGGATCAAACAAATGAAGCTTTGTATATCTGTTTGAGCAATCTATCATTTTTTATACATTTTTATGTGCATTCATATTTGAACATTCCTTGGATACAAATTACTGCAAGTCTAGTGTACCTGGATATATACAGTAAAACCCCTCTGTTAAGACCACCCGTGGTACTTCTGAAAATTGGTCCTATTTGCAGGGTGGTCTGATTTCCGGGTTTCACCCACCTAGATTTTGAATCAAACCCAGACTATGTGTAGACTTATGTAGATTTAAATTATGTTCCAAGTAATGTATGCATATTTTAGTCGGGGAAGCCTATGCCCACACATTTAAATGACAACAAGAAAATTTTAATGTTTATTGAAAAGTTAATATGTGCTTGAATTTTTATGAATAAATTCACATGGCAGTGAATGTCCATTCATAATTGCCTATTTAAACTCTTACAGCAAGATATGTACATTAATGAAGAATCTGAACTTAAAGACTACATAATTTAATGTTACTGATAGAACTTGTCATATTCCCTGTTTTAATCTGCTTTCTTTTTTAATCTTGTGTAGTCTCAAGAACTCCTACTCCACATGCTCATTTTCATTTGTAAACAAAGAATTCTGAATATTATTGAAGAGCCTGACGTTTTTTTTTTTTCCATTTTGATTCGAGTTGAATGTTCGAACAGTCCTACTAATCGTCGATCGCAAAGTTGAAGTATTCACCAGTTCAAAAATCGCATATTCTCTAAGATATAAGTATGGCTTTAATGTGTAACAAAAACCAAACAATTATCCCATACCGATCGCTAGATATTAACCCAAGCATCTCAAATTACAAAAGCTAGATGTACAAATCAAATCGTAATTACCCGGATGTCGACATGTTTTTCACCCGGGTCAGCAATGTGTGATAAATGCCCGATTACCGAATAAAAGCCGAATTAATTATCATCAATTCATTGGTCATTTGATTATGTAAGGTAACACCTTGATCACTTAACACGATTGTGTTACTGTAGTCAACAGATAAACAAAAGATCGCTAATTGATTGTCTACTCCATCGGACCCAAGAATATTCGTACATGAAGCAAGGCCTCCAGTTCGTGATTATGGACGCGTGAAAATTAGCTGGTCGTAAAAAAAAATATGAAAATTAGTGGTTGTTTCATGAGGTTAAAACCTATTGTTAATTACTCATTGGTACTGAAAATGGTGGTCGTAATTTCAGAATAGCGGGTAGCCCGTATTTCCGGGGTCGTGGTCATTTATTATGAAGAAGGAAAAATTCCGTTCTGACAAAAATCGTTCGTAATAGCGGGTTGCTCGTATTAGAGGGGTGGTCATGAGGAGAGGTTTTACTGTACATGTAAATTAGACTTACTTTGTAGCAGAAGGTGGTCTATTGCCATTTACTGCCTTGTACAAATTGGCCAACAGTCCTGCCCCCCAGTACAGGTCAGAGTATTTCTCACTTATGGCACTCGTGAAGGTTTCCCATTTTAGCATACCCAGGGAGGCAATGTACTCCGCTGTAAAAACAAATATGTGACCTTTATGTTCAGAGCTTGTATTTTGCAACGACAGTAGCCCTTTACCACACAATCCTGGCTTTAAATGACCCCAAAAAAGCAGAAAAGGAAAAAATGCTCAAAACCAGCATTTTCTCCTTTTCCCACATTGTCTTTTACCCTTTTCAAAAACAAATTTTTCAGTCACATTTTTCATGTCATCTGCAAAAGCTTTCAATTTGAACAAGTCTAAGCTTTTGTTATGGGGTAAAGAGTTAAAAAAAAATTGTTTTAATGCTTCATTCCAAGGCTTGTCTTCTGATTGGTGGAGACACTCTGCATAAGCCAATCAGACGTCAAGTAACTGAATCTATAATAGGAATTAAGATTTGGAATGGACTGTTAGGTAGAGAGTCAAAACTGACTATTTTGGAGAATATTCCATGTTTTTTCAACTGATCACCACACCAATGCAACTTTTCGCTTCCTTGTAGTGGACAGCTACATCCAATTTACATCCCTGTATAACTCTTTTGTTGGGGGGGGGGGGGGGGTTATAACTATAGTATTAACAAGCGGGCCGTTGGCCTTAAACCACACACGTGAGTAAAGTCATCCACACTTAATAAAGCTGAAGAGATCCTGGCTTTAATGATGTAAAACACATGAGTGTAAGTGACCTACTTTTTGATCTGACATGGCCAAATTTCAAACTTGTCCAAGATATGATCAAGACAAACATTCTGACCAAGTTTCATGAGTATCAGGCTGAACATGTGGGCTCTACGGTGCACACAAGGTTTATCTAAGATTTGGCACAGTGAACTACTTTTTAACCCAATGTAACCCAATTTCAAACTTGTCCAATCTATCATCAAGACAAACATTCTGAGCAAGTTTTAAGAGTATTAGGCTGAAAATGTGACCTCTTTGGTGCACATAAGGTTTTTCTAAGATTTGGCCCAGTGACCTACTTTTTGACCCAAAATGACCCAATTCTGATCTTGTCCATCATCAAGACAAATATGCTGAACAAGTTTCATGAGTATCAGGCTGAAATTGTGGCCTCCAAGAGTGTGCACAAGGTTTTTCTTAGATTTTGCTTAGTGGCCTACTTTTTTACCCAAACTGATCCAATTACAATCATGTCCAAGATATCATCAAGACAATCATTCTGACCAAGTGTCCTAAGTAATCGGCTGAAAATGTGGCCTCTGGAGTGCACACAAGGTCTTTCTAAGATTTTGCCAAGTGACAACTTTTTGACCCAACATGACCCAATTTCAAACTTGTCCGAGTTATCATCAAGACAAATAATCTGACCTACTTTCATGAATATCAGGCTACAAATGTGGCCTCTAGAGTGTACACAAGCTTTTTCTAAGATTTAGCCCAGTGACCTACTTTTTGACCTGACATGACCCAATTTCAAAGTTGTCCGATATACCATCAAGACAAACAATCTGACCTAGTTCTATGAGTATCAGGCTGAAAATGTGGCCTCTAGAGTGCACACAAGCTTTTTCTAAGATTTGGCCCAGTGACCTACTTTTTGACCCAACATGACCCAATTTTGAACTTGTCCAAGATTATAGCAAAACATTTTGACCAAGTTTCATGACTATCTGACTAAAATGTGGCTTCTGGAGTACACACAAGGTAAATGTTGACAATCCGGACGGCGGACGATGACGCGTGACGGGCACAGCATGATCACAAAAGCTCACCTTGAGCACTCTGTGCTCAGGTGAGCTAAAACCAGTTTATTACATTTTGTCTGAACTAAGACCTAAATTCAGAAATATATTTACCCATAGCTAGGTCTTCCACTCCATTTTCCATGTAGCCATCAAATGCAAACTCCTCTCTTAGCAAATGTACAATTTTGCCAACAGCTTTTGGCTGTTTCCCACTCATGTTACTGTTCAACAACCTATCCATCAAACTTACATCAACTGATGGATGAGATTTCATGCCCACAAAATTCATACCACTGACACCACTGTCTTTTGAAGGTGACGGTGAAGACGAGTTTGAATGAGTTCTTATTCTGTTTTCCGGGGAACGATTATTTATTCTTTCAGTAAATTGTCCATGTTGTACCACATATCCCTGGTGACTGTTTCGCCTCTGTGTACTAACAAATGAATCATCATACACATAGCCTGATGGAAGTTTATTGGAAAGACTAGAGCCTGGTTTATGCTTGGCTTGATCTTCCTCTGTAGAGAATGAATGATCAGATTTATTAAGTGCACGATCAGATTTCCACTTTTGTAAACCTAAACTGTCCTTGGTTCCACCTGAATCATGCTGTATTGGTGAAGGTCGTCCTAAATTTTTGGCACGAAGATTTGCAGTTTTCTGCACTAAGTCTTTGGCTGTTCTCCCATGCATTCCCTTAGGTTTGGACCCAGTTGGGTCAGATATTGCACTTGTATTACTTACATCACTATGATTATGTATACTTTTAGGGGACATGCAGGGACTAGGTCCTTCCCTAACAACAGAACTTGTTCCTATAGGAGAGGTAAAATCCATACCACTGTTGCTACGACCACTACCACTGTTGCTATGGACACTGAGAGGTCGTAGGGGTAAAACTGGAATCAACTGTAACAGTCCACTAACAGGGTCCTGTTGAAACTGGAACTGTGGGAGCCCTGTGATCACATTTCCTCCATACTGATGTAGAGGCAGTGTCATGGTCTGGCCTAACAGTTGAGAATGTAACTGTGACGACAATGTTGGCAAGATATGACTTTGTGACAGCTGTGACTGACCAGAGGTTATATTCATATCTAGTTCAGCACTACTGTCAGGATTGTCCAGTTTGGCACTAGAACTAGTGTGTCCTTGACCTTCTGATTCCTGACCCATTTGACTTTTCAGATATTGAGCAATAGCTGATGCCAGTATCTGAGTATCTGGGGCATTTCCTTGTTTCTGTATCTCTTTCAGCAATGACTCCAAGTCACCTTTAGAAGCACCTTGTTTGTCAGGCTTCTCAGATGATTTAGATGACGTTTTCTGACTTGAAGGAAGTGAGCTCTTAGAAGAACTTGATTTTTGTGCACCTTTGGATGATTCCGCAGGTTTGTCTTCATTTTCAATTTCCTTTGCCATTGTTGGTTGTCTGTGTTTCATTAAGTTTTTCTTTAACTCTTTTAGCTTTTTTACAACTTCTTTATCACTGTCATTTGGATTATCACTAGGACTTATCTTTTTCTGAGAATTCACTTCTCCTTTTCCAGAACTGGTTCTCTGTTTATCTGATGATTTCTCTTTTGGCTTCTTTTCTTCCTCTTTTAAAGTTCCAAGCTTTTCATTGGCTGTCTTTTCTGTTTGCTGCAGTATTATTGGTTTGAAATGTGTAGCAGGAGAGGAAAATGCACTAGGGATTCTTGGCTCAGGAACTTCTGGAAGTTTCTTTGGCACTGGACAGAAAGCTCCCCCACCATTGGTCCCAAAAGGAGCAGGTTTGATTGGCTGAAAGCCCCCAACACCACCAGTGGGTTTAAAAGCAGAGGGTTTTGCCAAGCCAGTATTACTAGTTTCACTAACAGAGGGTTGTTCAAGTACCGTCTTCTGTTGAATCTCATCTTTGTGTCTTAGGGCAGGTTTTTCTTCTCTATCACTCTGAAAAAGATTAGAAGAAAACTATTACCCACTCTTTCCTTCAGTTGGCATTTAGTAAGGCTAGGAACAGTGTGTTCAACTCTTTACTACATTTAGATAAGTTCATATTGAAAGCACATGCTGATGACTAATCAAATGATAGGATTTATTATCTTTGGAATGATAAAAAGTATTGTAGGAAAAGGACAAAATGTGTGTTACCTTTTTATAAAGTAGGTTTGCTATCACTGCTTTCAGTATGGAAAAGTCCCTGACTTTGTAGTCTCTTTAACCTTTACAAAACAATTCCGAGTTTTAATGACCCTGATGAAGAATGTTTTTGAAAACATTGTGGAAAAAGGAGAAAATGCTTGTTACCAGCATTTTCTTCCTTTCCCTTAAAGCTTTCTACACTGCAAAAGAGAAATTTCAGTTTTTCAATCACACTTGATTTGTCGTCTGCAAATGCTTTCAATTTGGACCAGCCTACAATTTTGTTGCTTTGTAAAGAGCTAAAGAGTTGGGGTTAAAAACACCTAGAAAATATTTAAATGATTTAAAAGTCACTGTGATAACTATGAATTAACTGTTTAGCACACAACAAATTTTAAGACCAGTCCAAATTGAAAGCATTTGCAGAAGAAAATTTCAATGTGGCTCAAATAATGTTAAATTTTCTTGGATGGGTAGAAAACATTGTGGGGAAAATGAGAAAATGCTGGTTAACAGCATTTTCTCCTTTTCCCACAATGTTCTCAAAAGGCTTCTTCCTCAGGGTCATTAAAAGTTGGTATTGTGTGGTAAAGAGATAAACAAATTAGAATGTTTACTTACCAAAGCTTTAAAAGCATCCTGAAATATCCTTGCACAAATGGTGTCAGAGCTTGTTCCATTGCTGTGCTGAGCACATATCTGAAATTTAAGCAAAAAACACATTGAGATTGTTTTTTTTAACCCTTTACCACACAATCCCGAGTTTTAACAACCCTGAAGAAGAAGCCTTTTGAAAACATTGTGGGAAAAGGAGAAAATGCTCATAACTAGCATTTTCTCCTTTTCACCACAAGTTTCTGTAATATCAAAGACAGAAATCTTTATTTGAGCTACATTTAATTTGTTGTCTGCAAATGCTTTCAATTTGGTTGAGTCCAAAACTTTGCTGTTTGGTAAAGAGTTAATCATAAAAGTTTTCAAAGACTGCCCAATGCCTTGAATAGCCTGGAGAAGATGACTTATGAAAACATTGTGGGAAAAGGTGAACATTCTGGTAACCAGCAATTCTCCTTTTCCCACAATGTTTTTTACCCTGTCAAAGACAAATTTCATCATAAGAGCAGCACATATGACTCATAACCTGAAAATCCTTTCAATTGAGCGAATCTAAAATTTTGTCTATGGATACAGAGATTATTGGCTATCTTTGTAAATTCTGTGAGTAGTCATAGCAAAACTTTGAATCTAACTTCCTGCAGACAACTTCTTGTGTCTTGAAGCAGACCATGTTAACTCTTCACCAAATGACAAAATTTTGGACTTTACCAAATTGAAAGCACTTGCAGGCGACAAAATAAATGAAGTTCAAATGATTATTTCTGTCTTTGATAGGATAGAAAGAATTATGGGAAAAGGAGAAAATGCTGGCTTCCAACATTTTCTCCTTTTCCCACAATGTTTTCAAAAGGCTTCTTCCTCAGGGTCATTAAAACTCGGGATTGTGTGGTAAAGGCCGAAACAAATTGTGGTAGAGAACTTGCTTGCATCTAGGGAATCCTTTTTCATACTGATTATGCTTATTGCACATGGGTGTTTTCAATGCTATTTGCTGCAAATTTGGTTCAGGAATTCACAAGTAAACAGAAACTCACAGCCCAAATATTGCCAGTGAAAGGTTGTTTCTGTAAGAACACATATCAAAAGAAGCAACCAGTGCAGATCCAAGATAATATTGCATATTCAGTGCAGTCTGATCTTGATCTACACAATCGGCTAAAGCATCTTCAGTCAGATCCAGCACTTTAAGAGTTAAAATGAGTTAGTAGACGGTAACCACATGTACATGGAGTCTATCTTCTTGGGTTAGTTTTAGAAAAGCAAGCAAAGCAGTGTTTAATTTTTTAGTCTGGTGCCTCGCCATACTTCAAGAGTACATCAGGCAAGGCACAATAATGGCAGCCCCCATTGGTAATATGCAGAGGAGACCAGATATTGTTATTTCACATGATCAAATCAGATCAAATCAGATCATAGGCTGAATTCAAAACAGATCGCTTGCAATAAAGTAATAGCAGTGAGTTTTTCTACATGCTGTTCTTATTAAGAGAGAAACTACATATCATAAATGTTTTAAGTCTTCGAAATGTCAATGGACCTATAAAATGCCAGAAAACAGGGCTACTTTTGAAATGATTCATAGTCAAATTTATATTTAATCCATATCCCATCAGCATGTTTTAGATTCGGTAATGTATTTTTTGTACAAAATTGATCTCATTTTATTCACTGATCAAACTGGATCACATGAAATTGGGGAAAACGGGGAAACATTTAGGGGTATGCTTAAGGAAGCCTTAGTAGTAGGAGGCCGCCATTATTGCGCTTTGCCTGACCTGATAACGGGGTGGTAGGGGCAGGTAATCCAGACTATTAACTCTTTAGCACACAATCCAGTGTTTTAACAACCTTGAGAAAGCAAGCTTTTGAAAACACTGTGGGAAAAAGAGAAAATGCTGGTAACCAGCATTTTCTCCTTTTCCCACACAGTTTTCTACTCAATTACAGGAAAGTTTCATCATTAGAGCCACCCTTGATTTGTTGTCTGCATGTGCTTTGAATTTGGACAAGTCTAAAATTTTGTCATGTAGTAAAGAGTTAACTATTTCCAAATTGCAAAGGCACAATCATTCTGTTATTAACCCCTAGGCTGCTAAGCTTGACTCCAGGACCTTTTGTGGACAGTGTAGGTCAAGATCAGAATGCACAGAACCTGCAGTCTGATCTTGGGTCTACACTCTCTGATAAGGAGAAATCTTTCCTCCAAAAATACCTTTGAAATAAGATAATTTGGGTTTATACTACCAGTTTGAAAGTTTCATTTCTTTTATTTAGCAGAATAAGAGTTAAATATGTTTACAGGATCCACTGTGGTATCAGATGTTGATAATACAAAACTACTAGTATACTGACCACCCTAAATCCTCAGCCTTAACTGTTAACCCTTTACCAAGCATTCCCCTGTTTTAACAACCCTGAGGAAGAAGTCTTTTGAAAATATTGTGGGAAAGGGAGAAAATGCTGGTAACCAGTATTTTCTCCTTTTCCCACAATGTTTTCTACCCTATCAAATACAGAAATCACCATTTAAGCTAGCTATAATTTGTCGTCTGCAAATGCTTTCAATTCGGACCTGTCTAAAATTTTGTTGTTTGGTAAAGAGTTAACAGAATACTGCCTAATATTTATGTAACGCTTTATCAATCAACAAAATTTTAGACTGGTCAAAATTGAAAGCATTTGCAGATGATGGATAAAATATGGCTCTAACAATATGATTCGTCCTTAAAAGAATAAAGAACATTGTGGGAAAAAGAGAAAATACCAATTACCAACATTTTCCCTTTTTGCCACAGTGTTTCCCAACTGCTGTAGAAGGTGATAAACCCTTTACCATGAAATATCATATTTTAGTGACCTCAACAAAAAAGGCTTTTAAAACATTGTGGGAAAAACAGAAAATGCTGCTAAATGACCAATCCTACACAATAATACATACCACTAGTTATACCACCACACATGACTAAGTTCATTTGATTATATTACCATATCCCACAAGATAACATAAATTATTATGACACACAAAAAGATACTCTAAGTTTTATAACCACACATGGATATACCATTAACTTTATCACCACAAGCCCAAAATGCCATCAGTTATATCATAACAAATCAGCTATGATACCATTAATTCTACAACCACACACCAGAGCAAACGTATTTAAGACAATATAATCATTGCAAAACATACTTTGGAAATGTCCATCAACTCTGGACGTTTCGCTGGATTACTATCGGCAAGAAATGTGAGCAACTCTTTCAGGTCTTGGCTAACGCTCAGTAAGGAAAATGCAGAATATTTTTTACCCGCAGCACATCTCAGAGTGACACTTAGTCCATACAAACATGTCTAAAAAAAGTAATAACACTTTTCATTACATAAATACAACTACCAATCTACAACACAATCTATTTTTCATTTCATTTTCTGGTACATAGTTATTGGTAAAAATGTACATGAAATACAATTTGTCACTCCTTCGTGCTCTTCACAGCTTTATTAACCCTTTACCACACAATCTCAACTTTTAACAAACCTGAGGAAGAAGGTTTTTGAAATCTGGTAACCAGCACCTTCTCCTTTTCCAACAATGTTTTCTTCCCTATCAGGGACAATTTTCGGCATTTAAGTGATATGTTTCATTGCTTCGTAATGTTTTACTACCGTAGGGAAGAGGGCTCATGAAAATATTGTTGAAAAGGAAAAAAAAAGTCTGGCAACCTGCATTTTCTAACAATGTTTTCCACCAGTCACATCATTGGAGCCACATTTCATGTGTCATCTGCAAATGTTTTCAATTTGGACCAATCTGAAATTTTGCCATTTGGTGAACTCTTTACCAGATAACAAAATTTCCAAACTGAAAGCAAATTTTGCAAATAACGCATGATATGTGGCTCAAATGATGGGACTGGTGCAAAACATTGCAAGAAAATGAGAAAATGCGGGTTGCAAGCTTTTTTGTCCCTTTTACACAATATTTTCATGAGCCCTCTTCCCTACGGTAGTAAAACATGAGATTGTATGGTAAACAGGTAAATGTATAAAATGTTTAATTCAATTCCATAACTCAGTTCTATAGTTTTTCAATTGCATATCTATCTATGTACATGTATATTAATTGTGGCAAGCAAATATATACATATTTTAGTTGGCAACTCTTGTATTTGCATTAGAAATACAGCACTGGGAAAGAAGACGCAACTGATGAATGAGTTATAAATAGACAAAATGTTACTTGTTTAAATGCTTTACAACTGTCAATATCTGTTTATATAAAATGTGGTTTTCTGGTTCTAAAAGGCTATGCTGCAGTTACACTTTGCAGTTATCCTAAACCTTTACCAAACAATCCAGAATTTTAAAGATCATGAGAAAGGAGGCTTTTGAAAACATTGCGTGAAAAGGAGAAAATACTGGAAACCAGCAATTTGTCCTTCTCCCCCATAATTCTGTATGTCCGCCCCCCCTCCCCTTTCAGAAGGCAATTCTCAACATTTTAGTCACATTTGTCATCTGCAAATGCCTTCAATTTAGACTAGCAAGATATTCACACTAACCTGTAAAGTTTAACCTTTTACGAAATCATCCCATGTTTTCATGACCTTGAGGCCTTTTTAAAACATTGTGGGAAAAGGAGAAAATGCTGGTAACCAGCATTTTCTCCTTTTTCCCACAATGTTTTCCACCCTGTCAAAGAAATTAAGTACCACTTTCAAATTTGATGCCTACAGATGCTCTCTATTTGGAAGAGTCTAACAATTTGTCTTGTGGTAAAGGATTTAGCAATAAACTCTACTAATTTTTCTAAAAAGCTGTGTGCAATGTACCTATGGGAATTTTAGGCAACCCTTACCTTTTCAGACAGTTCTCCCTTAGACTGAAGTTCAGGGGCCATAAAGATGACCTCGAGGGGTTTTTCTTCTGGGATGGCTTTGAAAGACACATTTCCTGACTCCCTTATCAATAATGTGTCTGGTGAAAGATAGGCAGCTGAAAAAGGAAAATTCAATGACATATATATCCTGACTTAGCAGCCACCTCTAGTGGGCAAGCAATTAGTACTAACCCTTGGACTGCTAAGCCCAACTCACTGACCTTTTGCTGACAATATAGATCAAGATCAAACTGCACAGAATGGTAACCAGCATTTTCTCCTTTTCCCATAATGTTTTCTGTTCTATCACAGACAAATTTTACTATCCTATTAACATTTAATTTGTTGTCTACAAAAGCTTCCAATTTGGACCAGTCTAAAATTCTGTTGTTTGATAAAGAGTTAAAGCACTATAGAAATACGGAATATTATGTTGTAGTAACTAAAATTCCTGTTGCTTGTATTTAATTCAAGCAGTGTGAGAAAATTTGATATCGCACGAAACCGAAGGTGGAGCGAGATGTCAAAATTCTTACGCAGCGAGAAGTAAATATAAGTGCCACAAGAGTTACTACAACATACTATTCCTTTTATTAAATACCTACCACTTTCAAAGACAAAATTTTGCAATTATTGAAATTTATTTGATAACAGTAAATGGAATAAAAGAAATAATAGTTAAGTGGCCAGTAACTTCATTTCTATAAATATCACAGGGTAACATTTTGACCAATCAAATCGCAAATCACATATTCCATGAATGAGATATGTCATCATACAATATTTGGAACCGTATTTCACAGTGTGTAGATACTGATCTTTTTTCAGTTGCGTTTGTTATTTTATCTTCATTAGACAAATGCATTTGAGCAGGAAAATTTTCAGGTATATAATAAATAGTATTTTTGCTCACGCAAGTGCTTTTTCTTTCTCTGTAGTGCTGCTGTTCCTTCTTTACAAAGGGCCCATAACTCTTCCTCTGTTAGGTTTCTGTCAAGATTCTCCAATATATCTGCCACAGTCAGACCCTAGGACAGACAATTTGGGATATCATATGAAATGTTTCATCACATTGAAAGAATATTAACCCTTTACCACACAATCCCAACTTTTAATGACCCTGATGAAAAGGGATTTTGAAAATATTATAGGAAAAGGAGAAAAATTTAATGCTGGTAGCCAGCATTTTCTACTTTCCCCACAATGTTTTCTACCCTTCCAAACACAAATTTCAATATTTGAGTTACTTTTATTTTGTCATCTGCAAATGCTTTCAATTAGGACAAGGCTAAAATTTTGTCATTTGGTAAAGAGATAAAGAATAATAAAAATTCATCCATAGGCCACCTTGGGACTGTCAGAACTTTTAACACAATGACAGAATTTTAGACTTGTCCACATCGTAAGTATTTGCAGAAAACAAATGAGCCACACTCTAGGAAAAGGGGGCTTAAAGCATCTCTGTGATTCACTCTCCCACACAAGTCATCACAGTACTATGGATTCATAAAATCCATTGTCTAACAACCCGCTGAATGCCTGGATATAATGGTCCTTGGACCAATGGCAAAAAGTTTCGACCCAGGTTAGCTTGCACAGTCAAAACTTTTTGTGGATGCATTTAGTCCCATTTTCACAGAGCATGGCTCAAATAAATGTGACCCTTATAGGTAATCTTCAAATGTTTTCAATATGCATGAATCTAAAATGTTGTCTTGTAAAGAACTAATCTATATCCAGGATATTTCATAATATATGTTACACTTTCCAAGATGCCTTATAAGGTATATTGCTCATATAAATGTAATACAATAAAATAACTGGAAATTTCTGCACAAAGAAATTTTTGCAGTTTCGCAAATTTGAAAAATTCGCAAAGTTTTCTATTTGCGTATTTTACCACAAGTACACAAACAAATAACCAGTGTCTCGAATTTGTAAACATTTCCATACGAAAAATGTCCATTATTGGTAATTTGTAAATTTTTCAACAAGTGCATGTGTCCATGTATAGTGTATACCATTTAATAAGATTAAGATTACAATTTTATGACATGCACAGTATGTAAGGTAACATTAAACAATAAAGGCATCTAGTGCATTTCGAAACAAATACCAATTTACAGCAAATAACATAATTTTCACTTTGCAGGGCATTCAGTCTCTTTCTAAAATTCACTTTCATCGATATGCTCATCTAGGCTGTGATAAGTCTCATCTCCCAAGCTACTGGTACCCTAAGCTCATCTGTTGTTTGAGACTAAACTTTATGCACATTGTCCTTGAGAAAACCTTGCAGAAAAGGTCCAAAGGGCTTATGACCAGCAGGTGAGGTGGGTCATGGATGCTCTGCTTTCAGGATCACCTTGAATTAAACTTGCCATCCCAATACAATGGGTTATGTGTGGTGTTGTACCATCTTACTGAAACTGCATCACAAAGTGCTGGCATAAAGTTTTGCTTCAAGGTAAAAGCTGTAAATAATGTTCCTAGTTGTTGTTGCAGCATCATCATTACAGTCTTCAAGAAGAAAGGCCCAATTTCACCACTCACACTCAAAGCATCTCATACAGTGTGCATACAGTCCAGCCTCCGACAACAGATCAGCTTAGGGCATCAGTAGCTCCAGAGATTACACTGATCACAACCTAGACATGCAAATAGATGAAAGGGAATTTCATGAAGAGACTGGATGTCACTCTGAAAATTCTGTTTAAATCGGTTTGAAGTTTTGAAAGGTCCTAGCCACCTATATTGTTTATTGTTACCTTACATACTGTGCATGTCATAAAACTATAAATTTCATTGTATTACCTTTATAAACAATATAACTTAGGCATATTTTGAAAGTGTAATATACATTAAACACCCTGTATGAATTTGTTCTAAAAAATATTGTACTAAAGTATTTAAGCTTAGCAATTGGGAAGCAACCCTACCTGTTTCCTTTTGTTTCTCTTATTTTTCAGTGCAGTGGTATCTGTCGATGCCTTCACTTCTTCACCTGTTTTGTTATCATTTTGAATTGCTTTAGGCACACTTTTTGATGTCTCAGTCTGACCCTTGGTATCTACATTGGTTGTCATATTTCCATTTGGCTTTGAAATATTTTGATTCTTATCAACTGTTAAATCCTTTCCTGAAGAATTTGATCCATTTCTCTCTTTATTCTTTGTTTTTGGATCTTTTTTCTCACTTACATTTGACTTCGAGCTTGAATTCTTGGGTGGTTCTGTAGTCTGATGATTTCTGTCTGAATCCATTCGACTATGATCTGTGTCACTTTCACTCATTAACTCCGACACAACTAAATCCCCAACTGTCTTGTTTTTGTTCTCACTAACAGTCACTTTGTGATCACTTGAATTTGTTAAGTTGTCAGGTTTTTTAGGTATTGCAGGCTTTTGTTTCTTTGTTTCTTCTCTTGATTTACCAACTTCACTTTGTTTCTGCTGTCCATCATTTATGGTCCAATTGTTTGAACTTGTTTGAGGTGAAACCCTTCTACGCCTGCGATTTTCCATTACAGATTCTGAGTTTGTGATTGTAGATTCATCAAGAGATTCAAATGTTCCAGTTACAAGAAGACTTTCTTCTTCTGACCATGGCAAAGACTCGGCTTGAGAAACATCCTCTGTTATATCAGGTATGTCATCGCAATATGTTGTGTCCCCTTGATCTGACTGAGCATAGGACTCTAGCTGGGAAAATTCATCATGTTCTGTGGCATAACTTCCTGTTGCCCCAACATCATCATAATGATCTATAATAAAAGACATGAAACTGTTTTACACTAGGTAACATCATTACTTCACTGGACTGAACAATACTTTTCAAGATTTCAATCTAAATAAATAGGATGTCAATATCACTTCAGAGAAATCAAAATTACTGCAATAACCCTTGCTGGTGATATTTTACAAGCTTTCAGTCTAAATATACAGAATGATATAAGTAACTGAAAAGCAATGAAACTAACAAAACTTGAATATCTTTTGAGCATCTTTATCACTGAAATGTGAAAGTATGCACACGTAAAAAGAGCAATCTAAGACATCTTGAATAAAGTTATAAAGTTTTGAACCATGAAAAGTCTGCTTTTGTGTGAAACCTTGCTTGAAAGCAAAGTTTCCCAGATTTCCTTGTGAAAATTCTTTTGTCCTATTAACCCTTTACCAGATAACAAAATTTAAGCCTTGTCCAAATCGAAAGCATTTGCTGATGGCAATTTCAATGTGGCTCAAATGGTGCAATTTTTCTTCGATAGGGTAGGAAAATTATGGGAAGAGCAGAAAATGCTGGTCCAGCATTTTCTCTTATTTCCACAATGTGTTCAAAAGGTTTCTTTCCCCGATTTCTTAAAAGGCGGCACTGTGCAGTAAAAGGTTAAAAAAAAAGACCAGTTACTGTTTTAAACCCTTTCCCAAACAATCCTGTGTGATAATAACCCTGAGTAAAATTGCTTCAGAAAACACTGTAGAAAAAAGAGAAAATGCTTTTAACCAGCATTTTCTCACTTCTCAACATTACTTTCTACCCTTTTGAAGAAAAATCCCATCATGGGAGTCACCTTTGTCATCTGCAGCTACTTTTTTGTTGGACAAGTCTGAAATTTTGGTAAAGAGTCAAATACATAATATCTAGAAATGCTCTTACAATGGATTATCTAAGCTCTAATGTACCAAACCAGTGATCAAAAAAGCTAGATACCGATGCTGTCAAGTTTTATGATTATACATAGAAAAGGCATCTTCCAATTTTATACATACTGTAGAATTAAAAATGTTAGGAAGCCTGTATATATTCATATATGTCCCACATATATAAGTACTGAAACAAAGCTTACATGCATTGACAAACAGATAATTTAACATACAATTGGAACAATTTACATGCTGTTTTAGATCAAGTTAGATTGTTAAAGGTATTAGAAATAACTTAAATTATTGACCATATCTTAACCCTTTACCAGACGACAAAATTTTAGCCTTGTCCAAATTGAAAGCACTTGCAGACGACAATGTCAGTGTGGCTCAAATGGTGCAATTTTTCTCTGATAGGGTAGAAAACATTGTGGGAAAAGAAGAAAATGCTGGTTACCAGCATTTTCTCCTTTCCCCACAATGTTTTCAAAAGGCTTCTTTCCCAGGGGCATCAAAAGGCGGCATTGTGCGGTAAAGGGTTAATTAACTGCTCTTTTTGCATTTAAATTATCATCATAAACCCGAAAAATATGTCCATATGCTCAAAAGAATCTTCTTAAGGAGACGATTCTGATGAATATCCAGAACATAAATTTTTACTTAAACACTTCATTATCAATTTCAAATACCCTCAATATATTTCCTCTTTACGAGACAATAAAAATTGATAATTATTGTCAAAGCTGAAGCATTCGTGAATGGCTCAAATGATGGAATTTGTTTTTGAAAGAGTAAACTTAAAACCTTGTGGAAAAAGGAGAAAATGGTGGTTTCTGGTATTTTTCCTTTCTCCCCCACCATATCACTGATAAGGCCTTCTTCCTCACAGTCATAAAAACATACCGGTATATGTAGCAGTACTGGGCGGGAAAAAATGCTCTGCATACAGATGCTTCTACCATGACTAGCTTGAGCATGGACCAAACTTAGAATATCCAAGTTACAAACCACATACATGCACTTTTAGGTCACAGAGGACCATACATGGACAAGATCTCATGCACTTGATACATGTAAGCCAAAATGAGCCCATTTTCTTATCTTTAAAATTTAACTCCAAGCAAACCTTTATAATTTTTTTTTTGTGGATTGTTGACATCAAGATTATTGATTGTATCCTGTTTAACATTGTTTCCAACATAAATTATCACAGTGGCCAATGCACCTACCCATGCTTTCCAAGGGTTTCTTTTTACCTGTCCTTCACACAATTTTCTGTCCAAGCGACTGGCCAGCTAAGCCTTGCTTCAAGATTAATGTTCTGTAAGATTTTTTTTTTTTACTTCAAAATTATAGAAACCCTACAGAACAAGCAGTCTTATCTAGGATCTACACTGTGTATAGCACTTAGAGATAGTCTGACCAAAACCAATCTTGGGCTTAAAATACTTTGGTTCTTTCAGCTCACTCATCAGATCAAATATGTACATTTTATCAGTTTATTGCTCTTTTGTATTAAAACTTAATTCAATATCCCATAATGTCAGTTGCAAAATCAAAATTCATCTGAACGCCACAGGCTATGTTCTTCAACCATTCTGCATACTGTTCTAGTCTAAATTCTAAGACTGAGGCATAGGAGAGAACATCTTGACCAACTGGATGGCAAGTTTTCAGACTTGGAGAGAATAATACATTGTTGATGAACAGGGTCCCAACTACAGTATTATTATGTTTTTACTTCTTGTGTCCTGGGATTGATATTTTTTAAGAAAAAGAAATGGCAAATTTTGCAACGAACCATCAAGGAGGACTTTGAAAACATTGTTGGAATAGGGTCAGGAACATTTTCTCTGTTCCAACAATGTTTTCCACTGTTTCAAAGATCATTTTTAACATTTAACTCTTTACCAAACGACAAAATTTTGTACTTGACCAAATTGAGAGCATTTGCAGATGATAAAAAAAAATGTGACTTTAAAATTGAAATGTGCTTTTGGAAGGATAGAAAACATTGTGGGAAAAGGAAAAAATGCTGGTTACCAGCATTTCTCCTTTTCCCACAATGTTTTCAAAAGTCGAGATTGTGTGGTAACAGGTCAGGTTGGGGAAAAAAAGGGAAATGGCAAATTTTGCAAAAATCCAGGCTTTTTATGAAACTATCAAGGAGGACTTTTGTTGGAATAGGGTCAGAAGCATTTTTTCCATTTCCAACAATGTTTTCTACTCTTTCAACGATCATTTTTACAATTAAGCCACAAATAATTTGGAATCTGAAAATACTTTTAGTATGGACCAATCTAAAATTTTGTTATATGGTAAAAAGCTAAACATTTCTTTGAACCATGCTCTGTGAAAAGGGAGCTTAATGCATCTATGAAACGTATCAACCCAGGTCAGCCTGGGCCAAATTTTTCACTATTTGTCAGTTTTCTGTATGTCCAAGGACCAGTCCACCTCATGATTCAGTTGGTTGGTAAAAAAGTGGCTAATATGGATCCATACCTGTAATTATGTGATGGCTTGATTGGTAAAATGCATCAGAGATGCATTAACCCTTTACCAGACGACAAAATTTTAGCTTGTCCAAATGGAAAGCATTTGCAGACAACAATTTCATTGTCGCTCAATGGGTGCTGTTTTCTCTTGATAGGGTAGAAAACATTGTAGGAAAAGCAGAAAATGCTGGTTACCACCATTTTTTCCTTTTCCCACAATTTCTCAAAAGGCTTCTTTCCCAGGGTCGTGAAAAGGCGGCATTGTGCAGTAAAGGGTTAAGCCCCCTTTTGTCAGAGCATGGTTCATTCATGATTCATTATCCCTTAATTCGAGGACATTCTTTCAATATCTTCTACTACAACTGAATTGTTGCATGATGTGAAGAGTCAATGAAAATTGTCTATTTGCTATCTTAAAAAGAAAATATCATCCTCAATGACATATTAATTGTGAGTGATAAAGAACATGGCGGTCATAAACAAACACTTGCATATCACTCCAATTAACCCTTTCCCAAACAAGCCCTGGTTTTCATGTGTCTGCAGTACAAATCTTTTGAAAACACTGTGGGAAAAGGAGAAATTGCTCGTAACGAGCAATTTCTCCTTTCCCACAGTGTTTTCTACCTGTTTCGAGACCTTTCTGCCATTTTCATCAAATTTAAACTTGTCGTCTGCAAACTCTTTCAATTTGGACCAGTCCAAAATTTGTCGTTTGGGAAAGGGTTAAAAGAGTTTAAATCATTTGAAGTAAGTTAGTGCAAAAACATTCAACATCAACATTCTGTTTTTCAAAACCAGCCATTTTTCAGATCACCGCCCTTGTTTTCAGTTGAATATACCCATTTCAAATTGTCTTACACATGTTTGAAATTAGAAATGTATGAAATGTCTGACAATTGTAGGCTTTTTTGATCAATTTTTATCTTCTCTACAAAAATGTATTAGGCTCAACAGAAGCTTTCTTAATAACATTTTAACCCTTTCCCAAACGACAAATTTTGGACTGGTCCAAATTCAAAGAGTTTGCAGACGACAATTTTTTTTTTTGATGAAAATAGAAGAAAGGTCTCAAAACAGGTAGAAAACACTGTGGGAAAAGGAGAAATTGCTCGTTACGAGCAATTTCTCCTTTTCCCACAGTGTTTTCAAAAGACTGGTACTGCAGACACGTGAAAACCAGGGCTCGTTTGGGAAAGGTTTAAAGAATAATTTGATACATTATAACTTTCTCCCAACTGCCACCTTATGTTTGATCCTATAATGTGTACGATGTAAACTGTCAGAAAAAGATTTTAATTTCCTGAATAACAAGAAATAGTTTGTTCTAACACACCCCTATTTAACTCATTGTCTCCTTCTCACATACTTGCACCTATGGATGTGAAATAACCAATAATCAATATGAACTCAGATTTGATAAATGAATAAATGGTAAAACATTGTGGCAGTAGGAGGCATTGCAAATTCTCTTTTTCTCTGAATGTTTTCGAAAGTCAGATTGACTGACAGTCAAATAACTTTTGCATTGACTAATAATTATGGATTATTTTTTTACAGTTTTCATACCATCTGACTTTCCATCCGGGATAAGATTATCAGATGTTGCAGTGTGGTTGCACATGATTGCAAAATATTGTACGTTTTTTCCCCGCAGCCTAAGAAGCCTGAAGTTTCTGTATCACTGGCCGAATCCTTTCTGAGAAAATATCTGAAGTTATTGATAGGCTGAGGGATTATAAGAAATCACAATAGCTTAACTCTTTACCACACAATCCGGAGTTTTCATGACCCTGAGGAAGAAGCCTTTTGAAAACATTGTGGGAAAAGGAGAAAATGCAGGTAACCAGCATTTTCTCCTTTTCCTGCAATGTTTTCTACCCTATCAAAAACAATCTACATAATTTGATTCACATTTCAAATGTCGTCTGCAAATGCTTTCAATTTGGACCAGTCTACATTTTTGTTGTTTGGTAAAAAGTTGATATGTTGGATTTTCAAAGACTGGTAAAGGAATTATGAATGAACTACATGGTACCTCTTACAACATGTAGATATTTTTTCAAATTGTCTTGCACATAGAAGCGGAGAATATTGTTGATAATACAATGAAACTAAACATAACCACGACACAATCATGTTAGAGATGACAAAAATAATATTGATTAGACTGCACTTAATACAAGGGTGCTTCATACTTGACAGCCAGGTAGGACTTTCACCCGAACTTTCGCTGGATGACACGTCGTAAAAATTGGACAGATTTGTTCCTTTCCAATACATAGATTCTACTGTAACATAATCTGTAAAACCAACAGCCAACAAGTTTATTTTTCAGACTGCCATTGAAAAAAATGCAAGAAATTTTTCCTTTTATTTCTAATGGAAAACAACATACAGGCAATAAGCATACGATGAGCCAATAAAACACACTAAGTGACATAATGATTACATTTTAAACTTTTTAAAAGACCTAAATTTTAGAACAGTCTATTATAAATGAGAGCATTAATTTTGTATACAAAAAATCAAATGTGACTTAAATAATAGCTACTTGTCTTTACACAGGTGTAGTACATTGTAGGAAAAGGAGAAAATGCTGCTTATCCAGCATTTTCTCCTATTCTCACAATGTCACCAAATGTTTTCTCCCTCAAGGCCATGAAAATATAGCATCAGATCAAAAAAGAAGTAAATCACAGCTTTTAACAAGCAATTGCTTTGGTGAATGGGTTAAGAAAAACCAAGTAAGTGCAATGAGTATTTGAAGAAGAAGAAAAAAATAGCATCAGGGAATGGAACAACAGAAGATCTAAGATCAATATTGTTGGCTCTTTTCTGCCTAATATTGATATACACAGTTAAAAAATTGGCGTATGTTTCAAGTTAAGTATTAAAAGTTGTAGAAAATCCACCGACTCCAACACTGATTACAATAATTGCTATGGCTTTAAAATTCAGGTATTCTAAGTGTTGGTTTCTTTAACAGCAAATCTGCTTTACTATGTCTTTCAAAGAGTAAGTGAGGTGTAGTTACTGTAAACAACATACAAAATACAAATGTCATTGTATAAATGATATCATGAAAAGAAAACAAAAAAAAATAGAACAGAAAATAAATAAAATACAAAATTACAGCACTTGTGTAGCTGCTAAGTGTAGTAACCCACAAATATCTATAAAAACACAATGTGGAAAATTTTTACAAAGTTGAGAAAAAGTCTACCATTACGAGGCTAGAAATAAATTGCTTAAATTCTACATGTTCAGATGACATATGAAAAGTATAGGCTTTGAAAAATATTGTCTATTTTTATCTAAGACCATCAGTTTTTACTTAATGATCATGATCATGTTAAATTCTACCAACTTTCCATCAGCTTAACTCTATGAAATCAGAGTAACACAGCAAAAATTAAAGGAAGTGATGCAATTCTGTTGCATTTTGTATACAATGCATTTCTCAGTAAAAATTATAAAAAGTAACCTTTTAGTTGAAAATCTTTAGAAGTCTATGTATGAACAAAATAGTTGCAATTAAATTTTTCATTTCCGTTTCAGAAAAAAATTACGACCTAAAGTAAAAAGTTTGTTTCCACAATAAAAAGAGATTTAGCCAATGAAACTCTCAGAGTTCTACATTAAATTCTGTGTTACATAATGAGCACCAACCAAACTAGAAGAATTTGTGTTAGCTTTCAAGTGCAATCCAGCAATTTTCTATATACATTCTGAAAAGAAAATGAACAGCTGTTACTATATTAGTTACACTGCAACTCATGGTGAAAAACTAAAACTAGTTTATGGAGAAAATTTACACAGCAACTAAGGGTAAAGAAAAAACATCTAGAAAAGAGTTATTCCCATACCATCTTGAGGTAGTCCAAATCCTGCAATAGCAGCAATACCACAACAGACTTCCTGCGATGACTGGCCACACAGTTGTTCCTCACACAAAATGATTGTAGATTCTAGATCTGGCCTTAGGGTGGTGCTATCTGCAGTCATTCGACCCAACAGGTCATGTAACTCTTGTGAGATTTTCTCTTTTGTATGTTCAACATTATATTCAGCTGCATATAGTAAGGTCATCCCAAGTGAAAACAAATGTGCCTGTGAAAAGAAAAAAAAATAAATGATTCATGTGTCACACAGCACAAGATATGTACAGATACTTACATGTATTATTTATTCTTAGCATGAAATGCAATCTTTTCCTTCAAAGTGGTAAAAAAAATATTCAACTGAAGCATCAGATGTATGTAATTTTTTGTCATTCAAATTTTTTCATATAGTTTATTGCTATATTTATGTTATAATCCATATTGAAAGAATCTTTATTCCAATATTATATGTATTACAAAATGAAACAGTAGAAAACAAAATAAAAATCGATGTGACCATGATGTTTGGTACAATTTAGAGGCTAGCACTATATAAATTTTTGTACAACAAAATGCATGTGCATCTTGTAGTTGTATCTGTCCTGAATGAGTAATTACCAGGTTTGTTAATATTATAAACATATTTTTTAGGGATCTTGTTATCTAAAATTGATAGTAGGTAAGTTATAAAACTTCTCTCTTAAAAAAAAGTTAAGACCATCAATCTATATGCTTTATAATACCTCTCCAATACTCCAGACTTGCACGAACTTCTACAATTACCTCTCACATTCTCCTATGAAATGCTTTAATTCTTTAACCAAACTTGTTAACTTATTCCAATACAATTGGATACAATAACAATTAGTTTTACTTCTTCTTCAAATGACAAGTCCCTTTTAACACACTTTTCTTGCTGGAAAAACATTTTTTGACTTCAAAAAAATTCATTACCATGCTGGAAACCAAAGAAAACTACTCATAATCAGTATTTTTTCTCATGTCACTGTTTCACTGACCATGACATGGATACAAATTCTATTGGTAGACAATTTATATTGTCTTCATGCTATTTTTTTTCTCTGAATGTAAGCAGAATTCCATATTGAGGTACATGTAAAAGGTCTGACAGTCTGTGACAATAAAGTTTACTACAACAGAGTAATTGTACCTGCCCCTTTAACACTTAATTGCTGGCAAAATAAAGCAAAGTACAAGCAAAACTACAGTTATCAGTTTAAAATCTACTCTTTTTTTAACTAGTTCTACCTACAATGACTGGCAGTTTATTATATCTTAACCCTTAGGCTGCTAAACGTGACTCACTGACCGTTTGCAGACAGTGTAGATCAAGCTCAGACTGCACAGAACTGATCTTGGACTACACTGTCCAATAAGGAGATATTTTTCTCCAAAAACTAACTTTGAAATAGCAAAATTTAGGTTTTTACTATCTGCTTGAAAAAATCTTTTAATTCCTTTAGCAGGTTAGGGGTTAACCCTTGTAGAGCTGACACCAGATTTAACTGCATTTATGGATAGTGTAAAACAAGATAAGACCCCACAGAACATGCAGTCTGAAATTGGTTTTACATTTTCCATTTCTTTGCTAGAAACTTTGACAAATACAGTTTTGAAACAGCAATATCTGCATTACTATGGTACCAACTCAGAATGTCCAGTTCATTTATTTGGCCCTGCAGGGATTAACCCTTTACCACACAATAACGACTTTTAACGACCCTGAAGAAGAAGCCTTTTGAAAACATTGTGGGAAAAAGAGAAAATGCTGGTAACCAGCATTTTCTCCTTTTCCCACAATGTTTTCTGCTCTTTCCAAGACAAATTCCAATTTTTGAGGCGCATTTATTTTGTTGTCTGCAACTGCATGATCCCGACTTTTAATAACCCTGAGAAGGAACTTAGTGTTTGAAAACATTGTGGGAAAAGAAGAAAATGCTGGTAACCAGCATTTTTTCCTTTTCCCATGATGTTTTCTATCCTTCCAAAATCAAATTTCATTGTTAAAATCACATTAAATTTTATTTTGTTGTCTGCAAATGCTATTAATTTGGATCAAGCTAAAATTTTGTCATCTGGTAAGGAATTAACCCTTTACCAATCAACAAAATTTTAGACCAGTCCAAATTGAAAGCAGTTGCAGACAACAAAATAAATTTATTTTGTTGTCAGCAAAATCTAACGCTTTCCAAATGAAAATTTCTAAAATTTTCTTACTTGGTAAAATGTCAACAGTCATATCATGGCAGTAGCTCAAATGTTCATGTAGAGTTCTGCATGATCTGCTCAGTGGCATTAATTGAGTTTACCACATGGCAAAAATGTAGACTTTGTAAAATTGAAAGCTCTTGCAGAAATCAACTTGAATGTGGCTCAAATGATGGGAATTGTATTTGATAGGGTAGAAAACATTGTGGGGAAAAAGAGAAAATGCTGGTTACCAGCATTTTCATTTTCTTCCCATAATGTTGTCAAATGGTCATTTCCTCAAGGTCGTTAAAACTCATAATTGTATTGTATAGAATGAAAAGGAATAAGATCTGCAACCTGAACATGGGCACAGCACACATATTGCTCCACTGCCTTTTGAATAAAAGTATCATGCACTTAAATGGCAATGACAGAGGCAAAGATCATAAAAAGTATGATGGCAAGAAACTTTCATAGAGAAAATATTAATGAACTCTAAGAAGATTGCTCTGTTCAGAAGATTTCCAAATTTTAAAGGCAGAAAACATGTTCCCATTGGCATAAACAGTAAATCTACTATAGCTGGAGTTATTTCCCTCCATCAGGATAAATGAGCTTAAGTCGTATTGACTTCATGGACTACAAGAAGATTTTTTAACTGTATAAAGCTATGTGAAATGAGTTAGCCCCAGGGCTATAGCTTCAAAAATATTGCTAAAGGTTCACTGGATGAAGCTACATACAAAATTTTGTAAACCTTAGGACCTTAAGTTTAGGAACCAGACAATTCTTTTAGTTTTCACTTGTATGTAAAGCTTGTGACCCCTGGGGTGGGGCAAATTTCAACCCCAAGGCTTTAATTAGAATAACATATGTAGGGGTCTACTAGATGAAGCTAAATGCCAAATTTGGTAACCCTATGCTTTATGGTTAGGAACAAGCAGATATTTAAAGTGTTCACTATATGAGCCCATGTAAAACTTGCAACCCCATGGAGTATAGTTTGAAGACTTTTGGTTGAGGTCTACTTGATGAAGCTAGCCCATGCCATATGGTTTTGGAAAAGATGATTTTTAAAGATTTTCAGTACTTTTCAATTTTGTTGCCATGGCAACTAGAGTTTTAGCTGGAATCAAATTCTTTTAAGTAACTCTGAAGAGGGCCATGGCAAGATCATTTCTGTGAAGTTTCATCAAAATTGGATTGGCAGTTTCAGAAAAGATGTTTGAAATAAAAGTTAACACACCAGACAGATGGATGCATGTGCACACAGACTGACAGCTGCATGGTCACACTCATAATGCCTATCTCAAATGCATGTAAGAACACCTGTAGAGATGTATGACACTGAAAACAAGTCTAGTTACGAGATATTTTTGGTGTTACATTAAAACTTAATATTAATTACTAGAAAGCTACCTAACTCTACAACTACTGCTGTCTTTTCCTAACCTACAAAGCAGATTGCCTTGTTGTTGTTGTTGTCAATTTTCTGTGTACTTACCCTGTCATCTTTATCAAATTTACTAATTAGATCTTTTTTTTTTTCTTTTAATTAGCATATTTAGTTAGTTTAAAGCATACTAGATGAGATTTTCAACATTAATAGTTATTCATCTAAAAGCACACTAGATATTTATTATTAAAAAGAATGGTAAATGAAAGATGAATAATAAAAATCAAGATACTAAACTTGTTCTTTGTTTTAACCCAAAGGCTACATAATGGCCAAGCAAATTGAAAGAAAATGTATCAAAAAGAAAGTCAAATGGTTGAGTCAAAATCTGGTTTAATACCCCAGAGGAGGGTAGGGTGGGGGGAGGTTTCTTCGTCTCCCTCCCATCATAGACAGTCCCTGAGGTCCAAGCCCCTTTTATGGTACACATGTACTTCCAAAATTATCTGTAGAAGCTGTAAATACGCTCAAGTATTGCCAAATTGCTCCTTAATCCTATATAATTTCTAAAACACCTTGCTACACATGCAAAAACATTTGAGCGGTGCTCTGTCACATTGTACCCTGCAATTCATCATATAATTATGGATCCATAAAATCAATCCATTTTGTGTAACAACCACAAGGTAGGATGGTCCTTTGATATGCAGAAAATTGACCAATAGGAAAAAATTTAGACCCAGGTCAGTACAGAATACGGCTCATTTATTTTTGTTTGAATAAAAGATAACTAATGTTCTGCTAATAAATGTAGGAGAAATTATTCAGCCATTCCCTCAAATGATGGTTTTTGGACTATGCAAAAAATGTTAATAATGATAATTCCAATCTAGTAATGTCACTAATTTTCAAAAATACACTCAAATTCAACACCATCATGTAAATACTTTATATGTTAGATGTGTGAAAGATGTATCCAAATGTTTATGATGTAAGGGAATGGCTGCATTTACCTAGAATTTTGTTTTACTTTACATGCAACCCATTATTACACAGATTTTCTGTAGACCAATAGGAATCTAGTATGAGTAGCTTAGACAAAGCAGAAGTATAATTATGAAGAAGAAATATAAAATCTGTATCAAGAATGATGTGTAAAACATTAAGGCAAAAGGATCAATTGCTTGTGACAAGCAATTGCTTTTTTTCCAGCAATGTTTGGATAGTTTCAAAAGCTCCTCAATGCTGGCATGTTTGTGTGAGAATGGGTTAGCTTTGGTTGATCTATAGGACTTACCGATATTGCAAACTAAATGGCCATGAAAATATTTACATATGAAATACAAGTTTATACAATAAAACTATGAACAAACACTATCATATCTTATATAGAAAAATAATATGAGATACAGTTTACTCATATATCCCATTACATTTTATCCACTATTTTTTATTCAAAGGCTTCAATGGTAAAATGGGATCACTTAAACAAAAATAACTTAAATGAAGGTGTTTAGACAAAAGAAGAAATCACATATTGTGTGCAATTTCTACACATGCCATTGCTTTTTTTTTTCAACCCACTTAAAGGACAGTACAGCCTTCAAAAGGTCACTGCATGTTACAAAAGATTTTCTATTCCTCTACAAGGCTTTACCTCATTATGCCAATACATCATAAAATAATAGCAGATGTGTGAAAGCATTATATTAAAAGGTGAAATTGCTTGTTCCATTGCTCATTCTAGACAATGTTGTTTGAGGGTGGTTTGCAGCAAGACTAAAATGATATCTACATAAGACACTGTGGCAAAAAAAGTAATTGCTGATAATGAGCAACTTCTCCTTAACCCTTTCCCAGACGACAAATTTTGGACTGGTCCAAATTGAAAGAGTTTGCAGACGACAATTTTAAATTTGATGAAAATGGCAGAAAGGTCTCAAAAAGGGTAGAAAACACTGTGGGAAAAGCAGAAATTGCTCGTTACGAGCAATTTCTCCTTTTCCCACAGTGTTTTCAAAAGACTTGTACTACAGACACGTGAAAACCAGGGCTTGTCTGGGAAAGGGTTAAATGTAGCAACATTATTTTCACAATAATTGATCTCACAAAAAATATATATTTATGCAAGTGATGTAAAAGAAAAGGCTCAATTCAAAAACATGACTTCTTTTGACTGACAAGTCATTATCTTCAGTTTTCAACAAAACAATTTATGCCCATAGTTCATTAAACATACAATCTGTTTTTAATTTTAGGTCATAATTTAGAAAGCATACAATGCACTGCTTTCAACTTTTAAAATGTCCAATAAATTGTCTCTGATTTATTAACCTCTTACCTCACAAACATGAGTTTTAACAACCCTTTTAAAAAGGGCTTTTGAAAACATCGTAGGAAAAGGGAGAAAATGCTGGTAACCAGCATTTTCTCCCTTTCCTTCATTTTTTTTTACCTTTCCAAAGACAAATTCTTTTATTTGAGTTACATTAGTCTTCTGCAAATGCTTTCAATTGAACAACCATGAAATTTTGTCATCCAGGACATTGACCTGCAGAACACGAAGCCAAACTTCTGTCACTTTCGCAGACAGCTCAGATCAAGATCAGGGTCTGTATTTGCCTACCATTCTTAAGAACATTCTGAGTTTTATTCTCCAAGATTTTCTAAATTTGAAAATAAGATACCTTCTGATTGGCTAAACAATTTGGTTTAGCCAATCAGAAGGTGTGTTATTTTAAAATTTAGAAAACTCTGGAGAATAAGACTAAAAACGCTCTTAAGAATGGTTGGTGAATATGGACCAAGAGAGCATTATCATACCTCAGCCATTTCTTAAAAAACAAACTTGCTAAACAGTGACTGTTTTCTAAAGGTGATGCGATAATTGTGTAATACTCTCTACAGTAATGCTTTATTGAGCGGAGCTCTGGGAAAAGGGGGATTTAGTGCAACTTAACCCCTTACCAAACACTGCTGCCTTTTAACGACCCTGGGAAAGAAGCTTTTTGAAGACATTGTGAGAAAAGGAGAAAATGCTGGTAACCAGCATTTTCTCCTTTACCCAATGTTTTCTACCCTTCCCAAAAGAAATCTAAATTTTTCAGTCACATATATTTTGTCGTCTGCAAATGCTTTGAATTTGGACTGGTGTAAAATTCTGTCACTAGGTAACGAGTTAGCTCTTTACCAAACGACAAAATTTTAAACTAGTCCAAATTCAAAACATATGCAGCCTTCAAATGAAATGGGGATCTAATGATGTAATTTGCCTTAGAAAAGGTGGAAAACATTTTGAAAAAAGGAGAAACTGCTGTTTACCAGCATTTTCTCCTTTTTCAAATTTTTTTTTTTCAAAAGCTTTCTACCTCAAGGTCGTTAAAACCTGGGATTGTTTGGTAAAGGGTTAATAATGTTTTATATAAAGTAAATCAACCCATAATGTAGATCCATTCTGTCTGAAATAAACTGACAGAATCAAGAAGTAATATGGTCCTTTGCTATGCAGACAATTTATGCATAGCAAAAAGTTTTGACCCAGGTTCAGCCTACACAGATTGCACAGGCTGACCTGGGTCAATATTTTTTGCTGATACATTAACTCTTTCCCAGACGACAAATTTTGGACTGAGTTTGCAGACGACAATTTTAAATTTGATGAAAATGGCAGGAAGTTCTCAAAAAGGGTAGAAAACGCTGTGGGAAAAGGAGAAATTGCTCGTTACGAGCAATTTCCCCTTTTTCCACAGTGTTTTTTTTTTAAAAGACTTGTACTGCAGACACGTGAAAACCAGGGCTTGTTTGGGAAAGGGTTAATCCAGCCTTTCACAGAGGATGACTCACTACTATAAGACACTCTATATAACCAAATGATACTGTGAAATAATAGTAACATATTACATTAACAGATTAGGAGTTTCCAACCTAAACAAACAAATGAGCCATGCTCTGTAAAAAGGTGCTTAATGCATCTGCAAAAAGTATCGGCCCAGGTCAGCCTGCACAGTCCACGCAGGCTGGCCTGGACCAAAACTTTTTGCTACTGGTCCACTTTCTACAGCTCAAAGGACCAGTATACAAATGGGACCAGTATACCCCATAATTCAGTCTGTTGTTATACAATATGGTTCCATAATTCTATGATTACTTGCATGGTATCATGCAATGTGGAGATGCATTAAGCCCTGTTTTCCCACAGCATGGCTCAAATTATTTTAAATATGACTGGACAGGTTTGGGAGGTCTGAGTCTAGTCTAGCCAATCACAATGATCTGTTTTAATGAAACTCACCTTACTATACTACTGAACCCTTTTAGCACTAAGCACAACTCAAGAGTTTCTATAGACTGTGTAAATCAAGATCAGACTGTACAGAATGGCAGTCTCATCTTAGATGTCCATTATCTGACATTTTTATGAGATATTCTTAAAAGAGCCTTGATTATCGCAATAATGTATCAGACATTTTATTTCGGAGGAAATGTACATTTCATTCAGACTACCCTACAATAAAGACTAACAAAAACCAAAACTGGACTCTAACAACCATCTATGTACCTTTTTTCTTATCTCTATGTCCTGAAGAATAATTTTATCATGCAAACATTTATTAATACCATGCACAATGCTACATCCTTTGCTGAAATAGGTGAATCAGAGGTTTGAATTGGGGCCTTATCTTTTATAGTAAAAACCTCATCGAAGTTGAGCCTGGTAGCTCAGTCAATTATATATATATGAGTCATGCTCTGTGAAAAGGGGGTATAATGCATCTGCAAAAAGGTATCAACCCAGGTCAGCCTGAGCAGGCTGACCTGAGTCGAAACTTTTTGCTATTGTATTATTTGCTGCATGTCCTCATTTGTCAGACAAGATGGATTTTATGGGTCTATGATAATGTGATTAGTTGCCTGGTATAATAGGTAATGGAGATGCATAAAGCCCCTTTTTGCAAGAGCAAGGCTCATATGTGTATGGCTTGTAATCCGGGTGTTGCTGGTTTGATTCCCAGTTTGGCAATTTTTTTTGCAGTGAATTGATGGTATTCATTATGGCATGCTTCATTCCTCCCACAGCTGAACATTGTTTCAATGATGTTTATGTGGAATGTAGATAGAGGCTTGGGAAAAATGTTGTGAAAAGGACAGCGAAAAGAAACTCCAGGAAAGCATGCAGAGGTGCTCTGATAAAAATGGAATAATATTCAAATCAACTTTAACACCAATTGAATATCATTGTAGCCAGTTCAAGCGGTCTCATTTCACGAAACTTGGTTTAACTCTATACCAAACAACAAAATTTTAGACTCATCTGAATTGCAAGCATTTGCAGACAACAAATTAAACAGAGCTCAAAAGATGACACTGTCTTTGCAATGGTAGAAAATGCTGGTTACCAGCATTTTCTTCTTTTCCCACAATGTTTTTCTTTCCTTTTTTTCTTCAGGGTTGTAAAACCAAGGGATTGTGTGGTAAAGATTTGGAAAAAAAAAATAACAGAAAAGCACCATGGTGCATGTAGACCAAAGGCATTCACCTTAACTACCAAGATTCTTGAAACTACACTGATAATCAACTGCAATATTCTTGGCAACCAAACCTTGAAATTGCATTAATCTTTCTGGGTCAAACTCACTGAAAATAACCTTTCTAACCATTTCAGCATAGCACTTGTATACTTGAAAAATTGATTTCTTTTGTCTATAGCTTGGATGCAACTGTTTGCATTTAAGGCTGTTGAACACTTATGTCAAATTAAAAAGCTAACAGTGTATACCAAAGATTAGATTGCAGGTATGTGCAAACTGATCTTGGTACACAAAGTCTGCAAAGCCATGCTTTTGTTTCCAGTAATGAAAAGTTTTAGCACACCAATTACATGAAAAGTGACAGAGTAAACAATTTCTTTACCTTATATGGATTCCAATTGTTGCTGTACTCTGGTGGTAGATAGATCGGATCTGGATCTAAAAAGATAGAAGTGAAAACTTTCAGTTTATAAAATACCATTCTAACATGACACGTGAATTACATTAACACAGTGCAACAGCAGAGTGGTAAAATCAACGTCTTTCGATATAAAGTGACATCATTTTATGTAGTAAGTCTCCCGAGGCTGTTCCATGTCTTCACCCTTAGATATCTTATAAATCATTCACTTGACATACACAAATCATCATTTTCTGCTACTCGATGAAGGCTTTTGAAATCATTTTGGGAAAATGAGAAAATACTGGTACCCGCATTTTCTTCTTTTCCCACAATGTTTTCTACCCTATCAAATACCAAAATCATCATTTTAGCACAAATTAATCTGTCGTCTGCAAATGTTTTCAATTTGGTCCAGTCAAACGTTTTTTTTGTTTCATAAAACATTAAGCAAGATTTCAAAAATCCCAGTATTTGATCTAATCACCTTGCAATATCTCACAAACAGAATGTTCATATCCAATCTTTCCAGCCTATAAACTTTCTCAACTATTTGGGGTCTTTTTCTACCAGTTACTACTGAAAAATAACTACCCCAAAATAGTGGTATGTAGAATATCTCTGTACCATACTAGCCTACATAAATAATTTGACTAATTAACTCTTTACCACACGGCAAAATTTTAGACTCATCCAAATTGAAAGCATTTGCAGACGACAAATCAATTGCAACTCAAAAACTGAAATAGGTTTTGGAAAGGGTAGAAAACATTGTGGGAAAAGGAGAAAATGCTGGTTACCAGCATTTTCTCCTTTTCCTACAATGTTTTCAAAAGGTTTCTTTCCCAGGGTCGTTAAAACTCGGGATTGTGTGTTAAAGAGTTAAAAGGATTCTTTTGAACTGGGGTTCAATTCTTTCAAAAATCCTTTTATCAACACTATGAAAAAATAAATGCCTTTCTCTCTGAAAAATAAAGAAATACCGTAAGTTAACACTAAAAAATTGCCTTACTCTCTGAAAAATAAAGAAATAAATTAATATAAGGTACAAACAGGATTAGTGATAATTAACCCTTTCCCAGACAAGCCCTGGTTTTCATGTGTCTGCAGTACAAGTCTTTTGAAAACACTGTGGGAAAAGGAGAAATTGCTTGTAACGAGCAATTTCTCCTTTTCCCACAGTGTTTTCTACCCTTTTTGATAACTTTCTGCCATTTTCATCAAATTTAAAATTGTCGTCTGCAAAAGCTTTCAATTTGGACCAGTCCAACATTTGCAGTTTGGGAAAGGGTTAAATCATTAAACCATTTCTGTACATTGTTGAAAAGGAACCTTGCTTGTATTTTCTTTTTTAAAAAATGTTTTACAACTCTGTCTCCTGCAGAGGAATAAAGTGAAAATTTGAGTTGTAACTTGTTAAACCTTTACAACACAATTCTCAGTTTTACCAAATTTGAGAAAGGGTTTTTCAAAACATTGTGGGAAAATGAAAAAGTGCTGGTAACCAGCAATTTCTCCTTTTCTCACAATGCTTTCTATCTAATTAGAGAACCACAGCTCATTTGTACCAATTTTGAATGAGTAGTCTATAATCATTTTCAGTTTAGATTACAATTAACAATCGGTTCTTTGGCAAAGGATGATGACAGAAAGATTTGCTTTGAATTTGATTTCAGTCCAATTCAGCAAACCATTGCAGCATTATGAGGGATGTAGTTTAACCCTTTACCACACAATCCCGAGTCTTTGACAACCCTGGGAAATAAAACTTTTGAAAACATTGTGGGAAAAGGAGAAAATGCTGGTAAAAAGCATTTTCTCCTTTTCCCACAATGTTTTTCTAACCTTTCACGAATCAAATCAAATCATTTTAGCCACATTTAATTTGTCATCTGCAAATGCTTTTAATTTGGACTAGTCTAAAATATGATCACACTGTACAGAGTTAATTTTATAAATACCACAGGTCTTATGACAAAAAGAAGCTTACTATTCAAATTTTCTCTCAATTTACAAATCTTTCAGACAATGTAATTTAATAGCTGCAACAAACAGGTAAATATACAGCCAAACAGTTTAAAGTTAAATCAGTCTATCAACTACTCTTGCACTCATTCAAACTAACAATTTAACAAAATGATATTTGAGTGGGTTTTTAATTGATCCACTTAATATTTGTGTCAACAAAAATATTCATAAAGGTATTTAACCTTAAACCATGCAATCCTGAGTTCTGACGGACCTGGGAAAAAAGGTTTTCGAAAACATTGTGAAAAAAGAAGATAATGCTGGTAACCATCATTTTCTCCTTTTCCACCAATATTTTCTGCCCTGTTAGTGACAAACTTTATCATTTCAACAACATCTAATTTGTCGTCTACAATTGCTTTCAAATTGGCTGACTTCAAAATTTTGTCATTTGGCAATGAGTTATGGTAGCTTACAACCATAAGCAGACAATATTTTCATCCAGAAGCTCACCACTTTTGTGGCAAAAGACAATTAATTTCTTCTTCTGCAAGAGTCTTTTGAGATGTTTTGTGTATTAAATCTTAACCCTGTACCACACAATGCCTTATTTTAATGACCCTGAGCATAAAAGCTTATGAAAACATTGTTGGTAAAGGAGAAAATGCTGTTAACCAAAAAATAGCAGTTTAACCCTTTCCCAAACAAGCCCTGGTTTTCACTTGTCTGCAGTACAAGTCTTTTGAAAACACTGTGGGAAAAGGAGAAATTGCTCGTAACGAGCAATTTCTCCTTTTCCCACAGTGTTTTCTACCCTTTCGGAGAACTTTCTGTCTTTCTCATCAAATTTAAAATTGTCGTCTGCAAACTCTTTTAATTTAGACCAGTCTAAAATTCATCGTTTGGGAAAGGGTTAAGCAACCCTGGCATTAGAAGGCTTCGATAAACCTTTTTGAAAAACAAAAACAAAGAAATGCTGGTAGCATGTTTCTCTTTTCCTCTTTCTACGACATTTTCCAACATTTAAGCCACATTTGATAAATTTATTGGTGGTCTGTATTTCGAAGAGTCTACGATTTTGTTGTCTGATAAAGACTTTGTCTTGATATAAGATCAGACTACATGTTCTGTGCGATCTGGTCATACATCTAACCTGTCCAGTCATAATACAAATTAACTAATACTATGCGTTTTACAGGTTAATATTTTCCCTCAAAATGACGTTACTAATTGAAGGGTGATTGCTTTATAACGAAGATAAAACTTTTGACTCTTTACTAGATGACAAAAATTCAGACCAGTCCAAATTGAAAGCATTTGCAGACAACAAATTAAAGGTGGGCTGAATGACACAATCAGTCCTAGATAGGGAAGATAACATTGTGAGAAAAGCAAAAAATGCTCAGGTTACCAGCATCTCCTCCTTTTCCTACAATGTTTTCAAAACTCTTCTTACTCTGGGTTGTTAAACCTTGTGATTGTGTAGTAAAGGGTTAATCTGACACATAATCCAAGCTTTAAATTTTTTAAGTCTGGCCACTCTTGCTGAATCACCCAGCTTATCTTTCTACAGTGCAAATCCAATTTAGATTTCTGTTGGAATTTTCCAACACTCAAAGCCCTTTCAACCAAACAATCCCGACTTTTTATGACCCTGAGAAAGAAAGCCTTTGAAAACACTGTGGGAAAAGGACAAAATACTGGCAACCACAATGTTTTCTACTCTTCCCAAAACAAATTTCAATTTTTGAGTCATATTTATCATCTGCAAATGCTTTCAATTTGGACCATTCTAAAATTTTGTCATTTAGTAAAGAGTTAACCCATTACTGTACAGACTACGGTACTTTTAGATAACATGAATAAGTTTTCAAATAGAAACAAAGGTGAAACATCTTAAGCTAAGGAATGTAACATTTTTGAATAATACAAAAAACAGTGTGGGAAAAGGAGTAGTTCCTTAATGCATGCAAGTGCACTATTTTTCCACAATGTTGTCAAAAGGTAGTCTACAGCTAGAAATAGTGAGTAGAGTTGTAATTTTACAGTCTGTGTTTTAACGACCTGAGAAGCATTCAGGCTTTTGAAAACAATGTGAGAAAAGGTGACAATGGTTAAACTAGTATTTTCTCCACAACAATGTTTTTTTTTCCTATCAAAAGCCATCATTTGAGCCACACTTAAGCTGTTGTCTGCAAATGCTTTCAGTTGGATAAATCTATAAAATTTGTTGTCTGGTAAAGTGTTGAGCATTAAAAAATGTGACTGAACTTGAAATCATTATGGAACAGGTTAATTTTAGACAAACCAATTACTACAAGTGACATTCTAAAAACAGCCACATTTAATTTGTTGTTTGCTAATGATTTGAATTTGGACAAGTCTTAAATCTTATTGCATAGTGAGGAATTTAAATCATACTCAAAAAAAAAAAAAAGGCTATCCAAGGGAGAGTACTGTAGTAAATTATCCACATAAGTGCAGTGAGTGATTGCTCTTCTTTTGAAAAATCCAATGTAGACTAATCTTTCATTTCCCTTTATTCCGCACATCAAGGAAACCTGATATTTTGAAATTTCCAAATTCATATCATTTGCAGACAACAAATTAAATGTGGCTCAAGAAATGATATATGACCAAATAAGGTTACAAAACAATGTGGTAATGGGAGAACATGCTGCAGCATTTTGTCCTTTTGCTATAGAGTATTCTGCCATTTCAAAGGCATTTGAGCAACATCTGATTGTCATGCATAAAAACTCTCAGTACTGACAGGTAAAAGCTATACATATATACATGACGGAAAATGAAAAATCGTGGGCCCAAATCTCAGTTCGGTGCTCTGAAGTTGTGGCAAAATTAAATTCAAACCTTGCATACTCCTACAGCAGATCCTTACAGGGAATAAAGTTAATTCATATCTACACTTGATAGCATTCCCGGATTTTTCCATAGACCACTAATAAAAAAAAAAAATTGATAAAATTCTTTGGGACACAGTTACCATTGTATACTGTTTTTCTGTCGAGGGTGCTAGCTTGAGAGTTCACGGATGTGTTGAGGGAACAAAATTCCATTGACTCTTTTTGGAGCTAGTTCCACTGATTACCACCTATGTAGGTACAGGGCAAGCTCTTTTCTTAAACTTTTATTACAATTCTCTGAAAGCTTGCTATTCAGACCTTTTGAGAACAGTGTTTCAAGCAGTTATTGCCCCTTTTTCAATTACACAGTTTTCTACAAAATTATCTTTGTCATCATAATGCTTCCCTTTGTGTCACTTGTACTACTTCTCATGGTGAAAAATTCTCAAATTGACCTTAACTCTTTACCAAAAGACAAAATTTTAGAATGGTCCAAATTGAAAGCATTTGCAGACGACAAATTAAATGTGGCTCAAACTTGAAATTTGTTTTGGAAATAGGTAGAAAACATTTAGGTAAAAGGAGAAAATGCTGGTTACCAGCATTTTCTTCTTTTCCAACAATGGCCAGCCGGGTAGCTCAGTGGTTAACGTTATGATCTGACTCGTGACCTGGTTGTTACCAGTTCGATACCCAGTTGAGGCAAACTTTCTGGCGATTTTTCGCCTCTCATCTCTGATGCACATCATGTGAGAAAAGTAGTCAGTGGCTTTAGAAAGAAAGTTGTGTCAGTACTGGTGTGAGAAAGTCAAGAAACACTGGGTGTGTCACTGACCACCATGATATGACCTGAGCTGTCAAAATGGTGTTAAACTCCAATACAAACAAACTTTCCCACGATGTTTTCATGAGGCTTCTTTCTCTGGGTCATTAAAAGCCTGGATTGTGTGGTAGAGAGTTAACTGACTTGATCACACAATCCCAAGTTTTAACAACCCTGAAAGAGAAGGCTTTGAACATTGTGGGAAGAGGAGAAAATGCTTGTAACCAGCATTTTTCCTTCTTTCCCACAATGTTTTCTACCCTATCAAAGACAGAAATCATCATTTGAGGTAAATTTAAATTGTCTTTGGCAAATGCTTTCAATTTGATCAATTCAAAACTTTTATTGTTTGGTAAATAGTTAATACCAGTAATGAGTAAACCTGTAACCAAACAACTCTGGGTTCTCATGACCCTGAGGAAAATGCCTTTGAAAACATAATGGTAAAAGGAGAAAATGCTGGTCACCAACATTTTCTACCATTTCCACAATGTTTTCTACCCTTCTAACAACAAATATCATCATATGAGACACATTTAAATTGTTGTCATAAACGCTTTCAAGTTGGATAGGTGTAAATTTTTTTCATCTGATACAGAGTAAAGATCCTTGATACAATTCTGTTCTTTGGCCTAAAATCAAACCAGCCTTATAAACAGTAGTTTGGGCGTTGGTCTTTATGTCTTCTATTAACGTCAACCTTCTAACCTTTAGGCTGCTAAGCATGACTCGGGGCGCTTTTGCGGACAATGTAGATCAAGATCAGACTGCACAAAACAGGCCGTCTGAGCACTGATCTACATTGTCTGGTACGGTCTTTTTTTTCCGATGAAATCAACTTTGAAATCATAAACAATTGTTGTTTTCCTACTGAGTGGGAATTTTCATTAATTTTATTCAGCAGTTTAAGGGTTAATGCACTGCATGTTTATTTCAAACATGCATTTTGGGTTTCTCACTCTTTCTCTCTTTACCAAATACCACATTGTTAGACCTATACATTGAAAGCCTTTTTAGCAATGCCCTGCAAAAAAAGGGTTTAATGACATCCGCAAAAAGTATCGACCCATGTCAACCTGCACAGTATACGTAGGTGGACAGAGGTCAAACCCTTTTGCTATTTGTAAATTTTCTGCATGTCCAAAGAACCATTCTTTCTCATGATTCTGTCAGACTTTAGACAAAAATGATTTTATGGATCCATTGTCATGATTGTGATGACTTGCTTGGTAGAATGTACCAACACGATGTTTTTCTTGACCTTTGTGACAAAAACTTGAAAATAGCATAGGAAAACTTAGGTGAATTGGCAATCACTAAGTCACATGACTAATCATTTCCTAATCTTCAACAAGCCACTGGCCACTTTCCTATTATAACCAGGCACAGTCCAAATGGCAGACCACCTTAGTGACCAAATTTTTTGCAATCCAGCCAGTATAAGGTATGAGAAATTTACCCATTAGATTACAGTTAGTATGCCCTTTTATGCCCCTGCAGCTGACAGCTTTGGAAAACTTCACAGGAAAAGGAGCAATTTTTGTGTGCAAAATTTGCAATTATTGCTCCTCTTCCAACATAATTTTCAACACTGTTTGGTTTAGAAATCATATTTTTCCCTTCCTTCAAATGTTCATCCTTTCTGTAATTGTAATAGTTTTTCATTGGTCTCAAATTGTCCTGGAGAATAAAGAGTTAGACCTTTACTAAACGACAAAAATTAGACCGGTCAAAATTGAAAGCATTTGCAGACAATTCAAATGTAACTCAAATGATAGAACTTTTATTTGGACACGGTGGAAAACATTGTGGGAAAAGGAGAAAATGCTGGTTACCAGCATTTTCTCCTTTTTCTACAATGCTTTCAAAAGGCTTCTTTCTCAGGGTCATTAAAATTCTGGATGGTGTGATAAAGTGTTAAAGGTTAATACTAAGTGTTTTTCATGAGGTGTAGATCTATTTCCTTATAAAAATATTTTTGTATCCTCAGTCACAGCTTGAATCCATTTTAATGAGACTTTCAAGTGGGTACAATGACATGATGTGGTGAAAAATAAATTGGTACATTATACGACCATCTTATCTCCAAACATCATAATGAGGAAAAGTCTTCCTTTCATGCACCTATGATAAATCTTGAAAAAAAAATGGAAAAAAGAGGAAAAAAACTGCACCAAGACAACAACTTCTCAATTTGTCACAATATTTTTGTTGACTTACCATGTCAACATCATAGTCATCAGCATTCAGTACCCTTCCTTTCAAATTATGCTTTCTGGTGTTCTTCCTTGAACATTATGCTTTCTGTACCAGTCCTTAGAAACATAATATCGGTACTACTTGCAAAGTCTTGCTGAATGTGCTAGCACTCTAGGGATAACTATTTGGTGAATTGGCAAACATTCCCCATCACCACCTCTTTGCTACAATGTTCTCGTATCATGTTTCAATTCATCATTTATCAATAGGGTGTTTTTAAGGTCATCTATAACAAATTTGTTACCAGAAAGGGGTAAGTTCGATTATGACAATCACTAAACCAATCAAGAGCCAGACTGCAACAGAATGAAACTTTCAGCTAGGAAAACTAGAATTGTCACATGCAGGCATGCAAGGAATTACCCCCGCCAACAGCCTTGTGAATGGATCAGGTAAAAATATCAAAGGGCCATAACTCTTACAATAGTTGACCAATTGTAATGAAAATTGCAGGTACACTGTTAGTTCCTATGGTAGGAAGGATTCCATTAATACTTTACCAGATGGCAAACTTTTGGACTTTTCTAAACTGAAAGCATTTGCAGACAACAAATTACTGGTAAATGTGGCTCATACAATGGAAATTGTCTCTGAAGGGGTAGAAATTACCTTTCTTCCTCAAAGTCTTTAACTCTTTACCAAACCACAAAATTTTGGACTGGACCAAATTCAAAGCATTTGCAGACGACAATTTAAGTGTAGCTTAAATAGTGATATATGTATTGGATAGGGTGGAAAACATTGTGGGAAAAGGAGAAAATGCTGGTTACCAGCATTTTCTCCTTTTCCCACAATGTTTTCAAAGGGCTTTTTCCTCAGGGTCGTTAAAAGTCGGGATTGTGTGGTAAAGGGTTAAACCTTGGAACTGTGTGGTTAACCCTTATCCTGCTAAATAAAAGAAATGAACTTTCAAACCGATATTATAAACCAAAATTTTCCTATTTCAACAGTATTTTGGGGGTAAAGATTTCTCCTTATCAGACAGTGTAGATCTAAGATCAGACTGCACATTTTGTGTAGTCTGATTGTGATCTACACTGTCTGCAAAAGGTCAGTGAGTCACACTTAGCAGCCTAAGGGTTAAAATTTCATCCCTGATTCAAGTAAACACCCATAACTGTCGTGACTTGGTGGGCATACAAAGATGCAATATCATAACATTGTTTTAACCCTTTACCACACAATCCGGAATTTTAACGACCCTGAGGGAAAAAGTCTTCTGAAAACATTGTGGGAAAAGGAGAAAATGCTGGTAACCAGCATTTTCTCCTTTTCCCACAATGTTTTCTACCCTAACCCAAACAAATTTCATCATTTGAGCCACATTTAGATTGTGGCCTGCAAATGCTTTCAATCTGGACAAGTCTACATTTTTGTTGTGTGGTAAAGAGTTAATTAATCAAATATATATCTCAAATAGCCCTTAGTGTGGACACTACTTTTAAGAACAAGAGAAATGGCCAAAATTTACACTGAAAAATGATTGCTGAAATGTTAAATCCTATCTGTGAAAGGATTATACAAATTTTGAAGTTCAATTATCGAATATCCTATGTCTGAACATGGCTGTACCGTACTGTATGACCTTTGGACCAACCCACCTCTCAATCAACTATAACTCTTTACAAGAAAACAAAATGTCACAAGAAGCATTAGCAAACAATTAATTAACCTTTTTACCAAACAGTCCTTTGTTTAGCGACTTTGTGCAAAAATGCTTTAGGAAACATTGTGGCAAAAGGAGAACATGCTGGTTAACCAGAGCACTTTCTCCTTTTACCCACAATGTTTCTCACCTAATGCAAAGACATATCTCACCATTTTAGCTACATTAATTTGTCAACTACAAATGATTTGGATATGGACAAGTCCAAAACTCAGTGTTGCTTTGTAAAGGAAAATGTAGCGTCCTTGTTGGTCACCAGTATTAAATTTGTCATTTCTTTTAAACTATAAATTACTTCTTTCATGCAATTCCTTCATTTGCGACAACGTGTTTGAATCTAATGTTTTAGGTTTTTGGACAGGATTAAAATGGTGCACAGGATGAACATTTTCAAAAAAAAGCTAATTTGTCTGAATGCAAAATTATTTTCCTGAATGTAGAAGTTATAGATTTTAAATTCATTTCACTCTTTGTCTACCAGACTTATTGCAGATCAAGATCAGACTTGCACAGAAGCTGCAGTCCGATTTTGGTTCTACTCTGACCAATATGGTCGAATTCTTCCCGCAAAAATAAATAATTAAGATCGCAACATTTTGGCTTTTTACAGCTGGCTGGGAATTTCCATCTAATCTATGCTGCAGTCATACCCTTTACCAGACAATCCTGTGTTTTAGCAATCCAGACGAAGAAGGTTTTTACAATCAGAAGGCATCTATAATGTATTAACCCTTTACCAAACGACAAAATTTTAGCCTTGTCCAAATTGAAAGCATTTACAGACGACAATTTCTATGTGGCTCACATGGTGCAATTTTTCTTTGATAGGGTAGAAAACATTGTGGGAAAAAGGAGAAAATGCTGGTTACCAGCATTTTCTCCATTTCCCACAATGTTTTCAAAAGGTTTCTTTCCCAGGGGCATCAAAAGGCGGCATTGTGCGGTAAAGGGTTAACTCCTTACCAAAAAGTAATGTGTTTTTACAACCCCCAAGGAAGCTGTAAGTCTACACAGATCAGTTATGTCTGATCTGAGATCAACAGAGTCCAATAGTTTTGGAGACATTCTGAGGGTATGAACCAAATTCACAAGACTTTGAAATCATCCAGAAAGTTAACCTTTAGAGTGCCGAATAAACCTAATGGACATTTTCAGTCAAGAAATAGGGCCAAAATATCGTAGTTGAAAATGAAGGACGTTTTAGTCAAGAATTTCTCAGGTTAGCGGATGGTGAAGACAAAAGATCAAAGTGCATGTTTTGTGCAATCTGATCTAATCTGATCTAAATCTACACTTGCCACAATGGCAAATAGAGTTGTGAAAGGCACTGTAGGAGTTACAGTGTCATAAGGGTTTATATGCGTAAAATCTTTTAGCCACATTGCAGCAATGTTAGGAGCAATTTTTCCTTTTGCAACAATTTTTTTCATCTACTGCAAAAAAAGAAGTGTTTAACCCTTTCCCAAACAAGCCCTGGTTTTCACGTGTCTGCAGTACAAGTCTTTTGAAAACACTGTGGGAAAAGGAGAAATTGCTCATAACGAGCAATTTCTCCTTTTTCCACAGTGTTTTCTACCCTTTTTGAGACCTTTCTGCCATTTTCATCAAATTTAAAATTGTCGTCTGCAAACTCTTTCAATTTGGACCAGTCAAAAATTTGTCATTTGGGAAAGGGTTAAACATTGGACCACAAAGAAGCAAAATAAATGGAAAGTCTAAAAAAAAAAATGAGAAAAATGAAGGAAATCTGGTGATTGTCCAAGAGAGGGATTAACTACTGATTAAAGTGTTTGTAAGATTTGTGTGATCAGGTTGGATAACAGAGTCACAAACTCCAAACTACTATGATAAATAATAACAGACATAATACTTTGTAAATATTGACAATCATTGCTAACCCATTCCTTCGTGGCTTAACCCACTGTACATCATCGGTTACTCATGACTTCTTCATGGCTGCCCACTCTGGATATCTTCCACACTGAAAGTATTTGCTCACCATAAATTTCATTTGGCTCAAATGATCAGGTCTTTTTTTCAAACGGTAGAAATAATTTTGGGAAAAGAGTATTCAGTTCCCCTAATGCTATGAATGGCCTTATTTTTTCGAGGACACACTATACTTTCTTAAGAGATAAAAATCTCAGTATATAGAGAAGTTTTACTGTTTACCAGACAATCTTGTGTTTTCAAGACCCGGAGGAAGAAGGATTTCCTCCTTTTCAACTACTTCAGCGATGAAATCCTTTATTTAACCCACAAAGAATTTGTCATCTGCAAAATTTTAATACTTTCAACTTGGACCAGGCTAAAATTTAAAGAGTTAAAAAAAAAAAGTTGCAGAATACAGACAGAGTTCTCACTGAACCATGATGAGCTCAGCTCCAAAGGTCAATCTCTGCTTTTCATGGGAATCAGGCCTGGAACCTCTGAGGCCAGAGACAAGAACTTTTTTCCCATGCACTAGTGAGTATCACAAAATGTTTTCACTTGTTGTAGCATATTTAACAATTTACATGAGCCATGCTCTGTGAAAATGGGGCATAATCCATCTCTGCGATGCCTGATATTCACCAAGCAAGCTATCACATAATTATGAATCTATAATATAAACTTTTTTAAACAACCACCTGAATCATGAGATTATAGAATGGTGACATTTGACACATAGAAAATTGACCAAGAGCAAAGAGTTTCAGCCCAGGTCAGCCTGCACCGACTGCCCAGGCTGACCTCAGTGGTTTGATACGGTTCTCAGATGCATTAAGCCCCCTTTTCACAGAGCATGTCCTTTATCTTTAATACATATTTAACAACTTTTACCCATATTTTACAAGCACGTTGCAAAGTGGCCCTATGCAAACTTGTTTCAAGAGGTATTGTCACTTTGTCCAAATTGAAACCATTTTAAGACAACAAATCAAATGTGGCTCAAATGATGGAATATGTGAGTGAAATGACATAAAACTTTGTGGGAAAAGGAGAAAATGCTGGTAACGAGCATTCACTGCTTTTCCCAGTGTTTTCCAAAGCCTTTTCAATTAGGTGGTTTAAACTCAGAATTATGTGGTAAGGGTTAATATCCTGTAAATATTGACATCATTGTTAAGTCATCACTAGGTATCAAAAAATGGCTAATCCTTCTGATCCAATAATCCTGAGCCTATTCAAGTTTTCTTTAGATTTTCCATGTTTCTTATCATCATGCAAACTGATCTTCCTCACAATCAATTTTCATGCCTTAACCCTTTACCAAACAATCTCGTCTTAACAACCCTGAACAAAAATGACTTTTGAAAAACATTGTGGGAAAGGGAGAAAATGCTGTTGGATCACATTAAACAGAATAGCGATCTCCACAGTCCATTATTTCAAGACAGATTCTGAACGAATGGGTGTGCGACATTTAATCGAAAACCATGTTCATCGAAAATGATCCCTAGCCCTGACCCTTACCCTAACCAAGGCAAACTGTGGCTCAACTCTTCCTCCCAGACAGAACTTCTCATTAAATAAATCTAGGAATTTAGCAATCGGTAAACTGAAGAATGATGGCTAAAAATGGAAAAGGATTCATTCAGCAAAACACCCCCAAAATTTTAGTGTCTAGGAAAATGATAGAATTACATGTACCTAAGTCAATGTAAACTTACCATTAGAAATAAATCTGATTTGGAAAACTTAAAACCCTTTAACCCTTTACCACACAATCCGGAGTTTTAACAACCTTGAAAGAGAAGGCTTTTGAAAAGATAGTGGGAAAAGCAGAAAATGCTAGTACCTGCATAGAAAACTTTGGTGATTTGAGGTAATAACAACTAATAAAAGATTTTTACTTTACACATTGTCTTCATTTCGGCTCTGTTTTGAAAGTGTTTGATTTGTTATACCAGACTGTAAATCATACACTTTCACCACATGCATCAAGGAAACCTTAATGCAATTCCTGCTTGCAGCACTGGAGACAAGGGATTGTTTTGGCAAGGCACCTTAGAGTTCAACACCTATTCTGGTGAGACCCAGGAAAGACAGACGTGAATCAGTCAGAGCTGCTGCAATAATACAACTGATACACTGTTGAAATCTGTGTAAAACTCTGATCAAACAGAATTTACTGACCAACCAATTATATGGGAAAAAATGTCAATGGATAGATAAGAAAAATCATTGGATGAAAGGACTTATCAACAGTAGAATGAGTAACAAATTGGCATGTCACCCAATGACAGATGATGTTTAGCCTTTAGCAAACAATCCTGTGTTTTAAACCCAAAGGAAGAAGGCCTTCAAAAAGGTTCTGGTAACCAGCATTTTCTCCTTTTCCCACAATGTTTTCTAACTTTATATATACAAGTCTAATCTTTTGAGCCATACTTATTTAGTAATCTGCAAATGCTTTCAGTATGGACAAGCCTAATATTTCATTGTCCAGTAAATAGTTGCTAGAAATGAATAAGATTACATTTCTAAAGGTCAATCCAGTGAGTGAAAGTCCAGATTCAAGATTATAAATGACAGATAAATCTGTCAATACCTGGAGTCAGACAGTCAATATATCCACCTTTCTCCCCAATAAATCTACTTTATAAATCCACTCTTTTGAAATTAATCATTGGAGTGCCAACCTGGTTTGAGGAATGGTAATTTTCAGTCATGAAAAAGGCCCTTTCATAGCAATTTCCAATGATTCTTTTTTGCAAGACTTTCAAAGTCACCAACTGAGATCATCATTTTCAAGATTATTTTTTCAAGGCTCAGGAGACCATATCATTATAAATAGGAGTTCCACAAAGCAGGAGCAACCCAAAGGAGGATGACCTTAAGCCCCTTGCTGTAACCTTGAACTTTGAGCATGGCTTTTAAGCCTTAGATCTGTATGTTGTCTCTTCAAGGTACACACAGTGAAAATTTAAATAATTAGACACAGGCTTCAAGAGGTACAGAACAGACATAATCAATAAGAGCATGATCTAATTGTGACCATTGATTTGCTGCTATGACCTTGACCTTTCAAAATGATACCGTGTGTCATATAAAACATTTCAGCATGTTAGCAACCAAAAATGAGCGAAAATATGACAAAAACAGTAATTCTATGTTATGTTTCAAATAAAAACCTTTGACACATGCAAAAGCATAATAATATCCAATTATTCACTTTTTCAGACAACCCAATGTATAATGTATTTGCAAAATGTATCGAGCCAGTTGTCAACCTGTGCAGTCCACGCAGGCTGACATATGGATCAAAACTGTTTGCTATCTATAAATTTACTGTGTGCCCAAGGACCATTCTTAACATACCTCATGATTCAATTGATTGCTAGACAAAGTTAATTCATTATTATGTGATGACTTGCTTGGTATCATGCATCACAGAGATGCATTAACCCTTTACCAAACAATCCCAAGTTTTAATGACTATTAGGAAAAAGCCTTTTGAAAACATTGTGGGAAAAGGAGAGAATGCTGGTAACTAGCATTTTCTCCTTTTTCCACAATGTTTTCTACCCTATCAAAGACAAATTCGATCATTTGAACTACATTAAATTGTCTTCTGCAAATGCTTTCAGTTTTGACAAATCTAGGATTTTTGTCATGTGGTATAGAGTTAAACTCTCTTTTCACAGCGCATATTACGGTATCATTTTCATGGTGAAAAATCTCAAAAAGAGGTAAAAAAGAAACATGGAGATCAAGATGAGCTGGACATTTTCAAAGTTACCATATTTACAATTATCTGGCAAGTTTTCATGGATTAAGACAGCTTACAATCGTAAGCTTTTTAGCCCTTAACCTGTCAGTCCCATGTACTTATGACCCTGTAGTCAAAAGGGCTTTTAAAACATCATGGAAAAAGGAGGAAATGCTGATAAGTACAATGTTCTTCTTTCCCACCATATTTTCTACTTTTTCAAATTATTGTTAAATCCACATACAGTTTCATCATCTGAAAAATGCTTTGAATAAGGATGAGCCCTTAATTTTGTCATCTAGACGAAAAATTTAAAAGTTTTGCCAAAGCGTGCCAATAGTCTTCGCAAGACTACTATCTACGTGACCTATTTCTATTTTAAATCAGCTTAAGTATGTTAGTGCCAAATAAAATGTACATTTTTTTTAAGCCATAAAAAAGCTTTTTTTAATAAATACAATTCTGCAAGATATTGCAGTAAGTACATTTTCACTTAAGACACAAGATATTTTTATACAGTTCTGCAAGGCACTGGAACAATTTTGTTAACTTTTTTAGGCAACAAAATTTAGACAAGTCCATATTAAAAGGATTTGCAGGACAAACAATCAAATATATCTCAAATGATAAGATCCATCTTTAATAGGATAGACAACAGTGGAAAAAGGGGCAATGCTGGTTACCAGTATTTTCTTGTATTCCCAAAAATGCCTGCTTCCTCAAGGTTACTAAAAGCAGTTTAGCCTGTCAGTGCCAAATATTTATATGAACTGTACACTTTCACATAAATGCCTCCCCCCACCCTTTCTGAATCAAAGCATTGAAAACACTGGTATGGCATTTGTCAGGGGAACCATTGTGTGGAATTAATAATTTGAAAAATAAACAAAATAAACAAAAGAAATAGTTTCAAACTATTCGCTTGAAAGTCAACCTACTAAATAGTCATGCACAATCCGATAGAGAAGGGTGCAATCTTGTGGGACGAACAAGTCCGGGTGAACAAGACTGGGACGAATAAGCCCAGGAACTAACTGCTTTTTGGGCGAACAAGCACAGTATGTGTGTATCAATACACCACTATAGAAGGACATAGCAAATGAAGGTATTTTTGAGAAAAAAGGAAGCATTTCCATGATTGATGGCCTAATTTATTTTAATACCCCATTTTCAATTTTATATCTGAGTGCAATCGAAACATTTATTTGTCTTAGAAAAATTTATTTTAATTGGGTTTACTTCCTTCGGTTTTGCACAAACTATTATACACGATTTTCAAATTGCTGTATTGAACTCATAGTGGCATTGTCTTTGACAAATGCCACAGAAATAGCTGTTTTTTTGTTTTCAACAGTGCTCTAGCACATATTGGAACATACTTGTTTTAAAGACCAACAGCAGATGCTACATACAAAATTTTCAAAGCCCTTACTGAACCAACACACACGTACCCCTCCCCCACCCCTGGGGGGTGGGGGGCACTTGTTGTGTAACCATCATGACCATGGCCATCTTTAACCACAAAAACATAATTCTAACAGTTTTATCTAAGGAACACTACATGATGCTATACACAAAATATCGAGGCTCAAGGCCTTGCGACTTAGGCAAGATTTGTTAAATTTTCTCTGCTTTAAAAACTTAAAACATAGCCAGGACCAGACTATCTTTGACCTTGAACATTGGAACAATATGAACAACTTTGAGCAAGGAACATCAGATAGTCCCAATTATGGGAACTGTCTCCAAAAATTTAGCATTTTCTCCTTTTTCCACCATGCTTTTAAATTCCTTTTATCAACAAAGTCTTACAGGGACAGGAGCATGGGTAAAGGGTTATATTGGGATTATCTGTTTCCAATACAGTCCGGAACTTGATCACAAAATAAATATTGTTGTGTAGAGACCCCAGCCACTCCAGTTTGTTGATCACTACACTGACAGGTCCGGTCTACTGAATTAAAAATTTGACACACATCCAAGGAATTTAATACCTTGCCGTAATATTTTAATAGTTTTATATCATATTTAAAACTCTCTGGCAGTAGTATGCAGAATTAGAAAATTGGGGCCTTCGAAATCTTTACCTTTAGAAGACTGAAAAACTGTGAACAATAATCTACAAATAAGATCCAAACAGAATTTGATGCAATTTCAATGTTGCATTCGTCTGGAATGCTTATAAGCAAAGTAGATCAAAGATCAGGGTTAGTATTCACCAACCATTCTTAAGAATATTCTTAGTTTATTCTCCCAGATTTTCTAAATATGAACATAACACAACTTCTGATTGGCTGAACCAAATGGTTTAGCCAATAAGAAGTTGTGTTACTTTCAAATTTAGAAAATTCTGAAGAATAAGACTGAGGAAGTTCTTAAGAATGATTTGTGAATACGGGCCCAGGCTGCATTTTCTCTTCATTCTGATCTTGATTTTGGCCACAGAGGCATTACTGCTGTGAAATGTTCTTTTATCTATCCCACACAACAAAATTCTAGTTATGGCCATTTGCAGACGACATTTAAAATTAAAAATGTCTCACACGATGGTATTTAGCTATGGAAGGGTAGAATTCATAGCAGCATTTTCTTCATTTCCCACTATGGTTTCAAAAGCCTATATTGTCAGGGTGTGGTACATGTATTTATGTGGATTTTTTTCATTTCAATTCATTGCATGATCAAACTCATCCATTTTTGAATGATTTTCAACCATGAGGCTACTAAGCGCAACTCAAGGACCTTTTGCAGACAGTGCAGATCAAGATCATAGTGCACAGAACCTGCAGTGTGGTCTTGAATCTGGACTGACTGATAAGGAGATATCTTTCTCCAAAAATACATTTGAAATACCAACATCTGGGTTTTCAATATCAACTTAACCCTTTCCCAAACAAGCCCTGGTTTTCACGTGTCTGCAGTACAAGTCTTTTGAAAACACTGTAACGAGCAATTTCTCCTTTTTCCACAGTGTTTTCTACCCTTTTTGAGAACTTTCTGCCATTTTCATCAAATTTAAAATTGTCGTCTTCAAACTCTTTCAATTTGGACCAGTCCAAAATTTGTCGTTTGGGAAAGGGTTAAAAAGTTTCACTTCATTTATTTAGCAGGATGACCATGAATCTCTTTTAGATATTGTGCATAAGCCAACTGACAAAACATGAATGTACAAAACTGTAAATAAATGTATCATAGTTCAATACCAGTTGTTTGTTCAAATTCTATAAACTCTCTGTAACCAGACAATGGAATTTGAGACCAATCCATACTGGAAGCATTAGCAGATGATTGTGGTTTGAAAGGGCAGAAAACGTTACAAATGCAAAAAAGAGGAAAATGCTTGTTACCAGCATTTTCTCTTTATGCAACAACGTTTTCACTTGCCTGGTTCCTCAGGGTTGGTAAAACTCCCGTTTGTTCAGTAAAGAGTTATTGAAATTAATATTTTCAGTCTGTAATTAACCCTTTGCCACACAATTCTGAGTTCTAACGACCTTGAGGAGGAAGCCTTTTGGAAACACTGTGGGAAAAGGAGAAAACACTGGTAATCAGCATTTTCTCCTTTCCTACAATGTTTTCTATTCTATGAAAGAGAGGCTCCATCATTTGAGTCACATTTAGATTGTTGTCTGCCAATGCTTTAACCCTTTCCCAAACAAGCCCTGGTTTTCACGTGTCTGCAGTACAAGTCTTTTGAAAACACTGTGGGAAAAGGAGAAATTGCTTGTAACGAGCAATTTCTCCTTTTCCCACAGTGTTTTCTACCCTTTTTGAGACCTTTCTGCCATTTTCATCAAATTCAAAATTGTCGTCTGCAAACTCTTTCAATTTGGACCAGTCCAAAATTTGTCGTTTGGGAAAGGGTTGAATTTCGACATTTCTAAAACTTAGTTGTTCATGGTAAAGACTTAAAACTGGGTGCTGTGATGTTGTATTGCATTCCAAGGCTGTTTTCAGAGCACAAAATCTCATGTAGCAGCAAATCAAAGATTATGCTGCACATTTTATGCAATCTGACCTTAGACTAACTGTCTGCTATAAGCAACGTAACTCTTTACCATAAGACAAAGTTGTAGACTCATCAACATAAATGGAGGTATGTGCAGCCAATTAATTAACCCTTTTGTACATAATCTAAATTTTTAATGACCGTGAGAAAAGGGGCTTTTGAAAACATTCTGGGAAAAGGAAAAAGTGCTGGAAACTATCATTTTGAGCTACATTCAAGTTGTCCTCTGCAAGTGCTTTTAACTTGGTAGAGTACAAAATTTACTGGATTGGTAAAGGGTCAAATGCAGGTCAAACAATGGAATTTGTGCTGAAAATGATAGAAAAGTATAGTTGGAATAGGAGAAAATGCTGGTTACCATTGTTTTCTCATTTTTCAACAATGTTCTTTACTTTACAGTCCAAATTGAAAGCATTTGCCAATGGCAAATTCAATGATGGAATATATCTTAGAAAGAGGAGAAAATATTATGATCCTTTTTCCACAATGTTTTCAAAACATCTCTTCCTTTGGGTTGTTAAAATATCTGATTGTGTGGTAAAGGGTTAAGATATACTAAGCACTTCATGGGGGTAATAAAAGCTTTGTTGGACTTATAGGTCTATGCCATACCATACCCAGACAATACAGAATATGTCTCACAAGATCAGATAAATATAAATCCATTGTCACTGGGTTATGAGATATAGACAAAGTATTAGATTAACTCTTTACCAAACAACAAAAAAGTAGACTTGTCCAAACTGAAAGCATTTGCAGACGACAATTTAAATGTTACTCAAATGATGAAAATTGTCACTGATAGGGTAGAAAACATTGTGGGAAAAGGAGAAAATGCTGGTTACCAGCATTTTCTCCTTTTCCCACAATGTTTTCCAAACGCCTCTTTCTCCGGGTCGTTAAAAGTCGGGAGTGTGTGGTAAAGGGTTAAAGCTTAGGCTGCTAAACGCGACTCAAGGACCTTTTGCAGACAGTGTAGATCAAGATCAAACTGCACAGAATGTGCAGTCTGATCTTTGATCTACACTGTCCGCTTTGCTTCAACACTACAGACAAAAGGAAGCCATGAAATTGCAATTACCTAGGCCTTAATCTAGAATGAAAATGTCCTCTGGGTTTATTTGGCACCTTAAGGGTTACTAGATTATAGTCAAGCAATATAAAGATTATCTTAGCTTAGCACAAAGAGATCAAAATGGACAAATTGACAAAAATTTCATAACCATGCCTGTTTGAACATCATAAAAATTTTGGCTGAGTACTCTGTAATGGCCTGCTTAATCCTTGTAGTGTTAACTCTTTACCAAACGACAAATTTTTGAACTGGACCAAATTCAGAGCATTTGCAGACGACAAAATAAATGTTGCCAAAATGATAATTTCTGTCTGTGATAGGGTAGACAACACTGTGGGAAAAGGATACAGAATTTTCTCGTTTTCCCACAATGTTTTCAAAAGGCTTCTTCCTCCGAGTCGTTAAAACTCAGGATTGTGTGGTAAAGAGTTAAATAAAGTGAACCATGCTCTGTGAATAGGCAACTCAATGCATTTGCGAAAAAAATTGACTCGGGTCAACCTGCACAGTCTGGGTAGGCTAACCTGGGCCAAAACTTTTTTGCTTTTGGTCAAATTTTCTTCATGTCAAAGGACCAGTGTACCTCATGATTTAGTAGGCAGGTGATACAATGTCATTTTGAAAAATGACCATCATAGTTAGAGAAATATCCTTTCAAATCTGCAAACTCTACAAGGGAAATCATATACGTCCTGACTCAGATTGATTGAATGCTGTTTTGAGCCACTTTTTACATTGTTTCGGACATACCACAGTGACAGTTCACATATTCATGTATGTCCTGACTTTCAACAGTACCAGGCTAGGGCTCTGAAGTGTCTTGCTCAAGGACACTCCCACAAATGCTTCTGAGTGAGGCTCAAACCTGGGGCCTCCAGGTTACAAGTCCTTCACTCTACCACTGAGCCACGAAGGACACCCATTTACGTTCTGAACAATATGACCAGATTGGCCGATGGTACACAGAGGTAATAAACATTATCAAAATCACAAACAAAATGGTGTTGATCACAAACACTTCTAAGGGCATTAAATACCCTTTACCAAGCAAACAATTCTAAATTTGTGTGGACCCTGAGGAAGGAGACTTTGGAAAACACAGAGGGAAAATGAGAAAATGATGGTAACCAGCTATCCTTTCAAAGATGAATCCTACAATTTAACTCTTTACCAAACAATCCCAAGTTTTAACAACCCTGAAAGAAAAGGTGTATGAAAACATCATTGGAACCAGCATTTTCTCCTTTTCCGATCATGTTTTCTACTCCATCAGAAACAGATATCCATCATTTGAGCTTCATTTAATTTGTCGTCTGCAAATGCTTTCAATTTGGTCTAGTCTCAGATTTTGTCCTTTGGTAAAGAGTTACATGGTAAGTTATTTGTTGTCTGCAACTGCATTTTAATTTGGACCGCTGTAAACTGATTCGCCATAAATACTAGGATTATGATATTCCATTGTACACTTTGATTGAAAATCTCAAGGACTGAAAAGCCTTATTGTCTCCCATAAAAAAGGCTTTTACTCTTTACCACACAATCCCAATTTAAACGAAACTGACAGCGAAGCCTTTTGAAAAAGTAATGGGAAAAGGAGAAAATGCAGGTAATCAGCATTTTCTCCTTTCCCCACAAAGTTTTCTTTCCTTTGAAAGTAATAACCCATCGTTCAAGTCACAACTGCAGTTGAGCCGCGTCGCTATCAGAGCAATTAATTTCAAAACTAGGTTGAAAGTTGCCAGGTCCGACTATCTTTTGTATACCTCTTGCCTGATCATAAAATTTAGAATTTCTTTTTCTGCCAGCGACTAACACTTGGACTGACCACACAATAAAAGATTGCCATCTTCACAATATTATACTTTTAACCCTTTCCCAAACAAGCCCTGGTTTTCACGTGTCTGCAGTACAAGTCTTTTGAAAACACTGTGGGAAAAGGAGAAATTGCTCTTAACGAGCAATTTCTCCTTTTCCCACGGTGTTTTCTACCCTTTTTGAGACCTTTCTGCCATTTTCATCAAATTTAAAATTGTCGTCTGCAAAAGCTTTCAATTTGGACCAGTCCAAAATTTGTTGTTCGGGAAAGGGTTAAATGGTATGATTTACATGTAAGTGAATTTTAACACTTGCATTATTTTTTTGGCTGCTATTGGGCCTTTAGTTTGGTTCAAATGATGGAATGGACTGTTGATAAGGTAGCAAATATTGTTGGAAAAAGACAAAATGCTAGCGACCAGCATTTTCTCCTTTCCAAAAAATATTTTCAGTAGCTTTCTGGCTTAGCATCCTTAACTGTTTACCACATCCCTAGTTTACTACTTACCAACGTCTAAATCCAAGAAGCAAACATTCCCAACTTGATCAAAAGCCACCGTATCCGGAGTTACACACAGTGTTTGGAACTGGTCAGGTGAGTTATTCACCACTTCAAGGACGAGACAGCATTCACGGCACAGAGCCCAGAGCTCGTCCTCAGGGAGACAGGAATCTCGGGCCACCAGAACATCAGACAGGCTGATGGTCTCGTCTCCTTGGTCTCCCTGATTGTCAGACATGTCTGTTGTTAGCGTCTACACAGATCTGAAAATAAAACACAAAAAACGTAAACTTTTCAGCAGATGACAGAGTTTCAAATTTGTTCATAATAAAAATATATGAGCCATGATCTTTGAAAAGGGGGCTTAACCCTTTGCCACACAATCCCGACTTTTAACGACCCTGAGGAAGAAGCCTTTTTAAAACACTGTGGGAAATGGAGAAAATGCTGGTAACCAGCATTTTCTCCTTTTCCCACAGTGTTTTCTACCCTTCCCAAAAGAAATTCCAAATTTTGAGTCACATTTATTTCGTCGTCTGCTAATGCTTTGAATTTGGACGAGTCCAAAATTTTGTCGTTTGTTAAAGAGTTAATGCATTTGCAAAAAGTATCAGTTCAGGTCAGCCTGCGCAGTCCATGCAGACTTACCTTGGTCGAAATATTTTGGTCTATTTTCTGCATGTCAAAGGACCAATGCTACCTCCAGATCCAGTTGATTGATAGAAAAAATGAATTCTATGGATCCCAAATTATGTGATTACTTGCTTGGTATAATGCATCACAAAGATGCATTAAGCCCCCTTTTGCTAAAACATAGCTCATATATACATCTATGTAAAGATGACTTATTAAATTTGGTTCAAGAAGTAGGACTTTTCTTAAAAAGAATACAAAACAGTGTGAAAAATTGAGAAAATGCTGATGGCTGATTACCAAAAAAAGCAAAATGTCTTGAGGCAAGATGCAATAATTATGCCTGTAACAAGTAATTGCTCCTTTGCCCACAAAGTTTTCAGAACACTTCAGAACACTCAGGATTGTTTGGTTAAGTATTTACAGAGTTGTCTTCCCTTACACCCTCCCCAAATCTTTCTCCCTACTTCCAAGGCCATAGGTAGATTCTGTGAGAACTATAGAGATAGTAGTATGTTAACCACAAACATAGCTGGGCTTCTGAAATCTATCAAAAAGCTTACAATCTCCTCCCCTTTTCCTGTTTCAATGAAAGAAAATCAATATTTCTTTTGTTGAACATGTTGAACAAAGTGATAAATAAAACACACATATACAGTTGTATTGAATGATCAGTTCCGATACACGTACTTGTTTTGTATTCAGTCTCATCAATTTAAAGTGCTTTGTTGTTAGATTTTTACATCTAGATCAGTGCTGCGACCAGCATTTTCTCCTTTTTCTACAATGTTTTCTATGCTTTATAAGACAAATCCCATTATTTGAGCCACATTCAATGTGGACACATTTAACTCTTTACCAAACAACAAGAATGTAGACTTGTCCAAAGTGAAAGCATTTGCAGATGACATATTTAATGTGGCTCAAAAACTGAAATTTGATTTCAGAAAGGGTAGGAAACATTGTGGGAAAAGGAGAAAATGCTGGTCACCAGCATTTTCTCCTTTTCCCACAAGGTTTTCAAAGGTTTTCTTTCTCAGAGTCGTTAAAAGACAGGATTTTGTGGTAAAGGGTTAATGTGATGACTGCAAAGGATTTCAGTTGGGACATGTCTTGAACTATTAGTATTTTGTCATTAAAAATGTGTGATTATGTGTTTAACAGTTAAACTTTGCTTGACCTGTAGCTAATTAGCATAAAAATAATCATTGCCTTTTATGTAGTTTTTATCTAGAATGCATTTTTCACTTCAATTAAGTTTTATTGCATCATAAATCAATTTACTGTTTACCGCATAGCAAAATCTTAGACTGGTCCAAGTTGAAAGCATTTGCAGACAACAAATCACATTTAAATGTAGCTCAAATACATGAAATGGAATTTTTCTTTGAAAGGGTAGAAAATATTGTGGGAAAAGGAGAGAATGCTGGTTGTTTAAATTTGGCTCTGGGCAATTATAAGACTAGCAACCTTATATTTGCTAGTCTAATCAAAGCAATGAAAGCGCTGCTGTGGTGGGGTGCGATTAATCCTGCTCAAGTTGAAATCCAGCCGTTGTACCAAATAATAAACATGTAGTGCTGCTAGAAAGAGTTGATTAAAAGCAAGCAGGCATTTAAAGAGCTGAGAGGTATCTCTCATTATTAAGCAATATCTGGAGAAATAAAGCAATTCTACTCAAAGAAATTTGCACAAGAATTCTTGATGCTCTCTGATGCTTCAAAGCTTTCCATGGCACTTGTTTATGCTTCTTGACGCTATTTGGTAGAACTGATACATAAATGCATATACCTATGCTACGCATGCCTCATGGTAATCTGTTTCAACACTCTTTTTTTTTATATTGTGTCATGATAATGGCGTATTTGTTTACATATTTATTGTCCAAGTTGTGGGAATTCCCCTTTTGTTAATGTTTTAGTCATGCCTTGATGCCAAAGTGAATGAAATGCTTTCTTAATAGTACTATTTTTCCAGGTAATGATTTTGCAATGTTAGGTACCCCAGAATCAGATTTTTTAGGTTCAATTTCCCACATGATAAATCTGAGTTGGGATGCTTTGCACTCCACCTCAAAAATGATTCATCACTGAATCTAGTAAAGTGATACCTGACAAATTGTAGGTAAAGAAGGCAGACAAAAGTAAGATAAAAATATTTGTCAACAGTATTTCTTTAATAGGCTACATTATAAGCCTCTTAAGGTATATTTAGATTTTGCATCAGGGTTTTGGAAAGACTTTTGGGACATTGTCGCATGATAAGTAACAAGCCTCTGTATTAAATGGAAATTTGTATTCAATTTAATTTTTGGCCAAAAAAGTATTTCACCAGCTGCAATTCTTTCGTAAGGTAGAGGACTAGTATGTTATTGCACAAGCAAAATTTAGACAAATTAAAAAATGATTAAAGTGACAAAAAAACAAATAAAAACATCTGAAGAATTTGAAGAAAGTATAATAATGTTGAATGGTACGGAGAAAAACAGTGAAAAAGGGCTATCAGTCCTCAGGGTTGACCTTTTACCAAACAATCCCATGTAATAACTAGCTGGGAATTTCAGACAGCTCCTGACATACATCATAAGAAAAGGTGAAAATGCTGGTGATCAGCATTTTACCATTCCCCCGCAATGCTTCCTATCCTTTCCAAACATATCCCAACTTTTGATCCACTTTATTTTTAGTCATTTTCAAATACCCTCAAAATGGACAAGTGTAGAATTTGATCATCTGATAAAGAAAATACATGAATAGCTAATCATTCCTGCCTATCAGGTAACAGTTCATAGGAAATACAGTCAGAAAATGTTTATTTCATTTCTTCAACCCTACAGTTTAAAATGGGTACAAAGATCAGAATGCACAGACTGTGCAGTTTGATCTCGATCTTCTCTATCTGGAATGGCATGACATAAATCTGTCTTGAAATAAGAAAGTCGGCTGCCGTGTAGATTGATGTTTAAGTAGCATCCATTTAATTTATTTAGCAATCTAAAATTAAAATCTGCCTTGATAACTAACAACATGTACATGTAATTTACAGTAACATTCGCTGCAAATTAGAAATTAAATCACAATGTTTGTAGTCCATCAATAAAAGCGAATGAAAGATACTTGTTTCAGCTTACTTTCCCCTTTATTTAACCCTTTAAAACACAGTCCTGACTTCTAACGACCCTGAGGAAGATGGCTTTTGAAAACATTGTCAGAAAAAGTGAAAATGCTGGTAACCAGCATTTTCTCCTTTACCACAATGTTTTCTACCCTATCAATGACCATTATTGTCATTTGAGCCACACTGAAATTGTCATCTGCAAATGCTTTCAATATGGATCAGTCTGATTTTTTGTCATTTGGTAAAGAGTTAAATAACTGCATGTACTAACTGATTAAGCAAAATATGCCTACCTTTTTGTTGGGGGGGGAGGGGGGCTTTGACAGATTTACCACAAGAGAAGAAAACAAAAATTGAATGTGGCGATAAAATTATTAAGTAAATAGTTTCACAAGTCAAAGCATGTATGATACCATCAATAAACACTTACCCGAAACGAAATGCAATTAAAGCATATATTATGCAAGAGACAAAATCTTATTCTGCAGAATAAACATTTTCCAACAAATTATCTTACAAACTGAATAAAAAAAAAAGTGTTGATGAAGGAAAAATTCTTCAGTAGGAGAAAATTCTCCATTTACAATATTTTTTACAATCTCCATTCACAGACTGTTGAGCACAAACAAGTGTCTCTCTGCAGAGAGAAAGGGATAAATAGGCATTTTTCAACAGTTGGATGCACTTTTTCATAGTTGGAAAATTAGGGTGTGATAAAAAAAAGAATAAATGCTAAAATTTCTTTTGTACTACCATACTGGTTAAACAGATGTGTGACAAGCACAGTTAAACTTCACTCCTTTCATTCCTTTGTAAAACATTCTTCTTTTTTAACACTTGAAATTAAAAGGGCAATAAAAAAGGGCATATTATAATGATACATGTCAAATTTTACAATTTTCCTAAATCTGATTACTTCTCGTAACTCTTCTAACTACAAAATTTTGACTGGTCCAAATTGAAAGCATTTGCAGATGACAAAATAAACGTGACTCAAAAATTGATATTTGTTTTGGGAAGGATAAAAAACGTTGTGGGAAAAGGAGAAAATGCTGGTACCCAGCATTTTCTCCTTTTCCCACAATGTTTTCAAAAGCTTTCTTTTTCAGGTTGTCAAAAGTCAGGATCATGTGGTGAAGGGATAATACAAAATAATTTTAGCCCTACGTTACAACTAATGCAATAATTTATACATCAAATATCATAAGTGAGGAAAACTATTGTTTATCTTTATCAAAATATCCTGTGTTTCTACAACCTTAGGGAAAGTTCTGTTAACAGTGTGGGAAAAGGAGAAAAGGCTGGCAACAAAAACTTCTTTTTCCTTTTTCGACAAAGTGTTCTACCTTTTAAAGACATAAATACAATGATATGAGCCACATTTAATAACTGTCATCTGCAAATTCCTGAGTAAATAGGCTTTTGAAAAGATAGTGGGAAAAGTAGAAAATGCTAGTAAACAGCATTTTCTCCTTTTCCTGCAATGTTTTCTACCTCTTTCTACCTCAAAGCCAAGCATTTGAGCAAGATTTGATCTTTTAAGTCTGCAAACAGTATCAATATGGACAAAGCTCACATTTTGTAATCTCGCAGACAGTTATTTTCAATGATATATATACTACTCAACTTTTGCTAAGCACCATAAGTTATTTTTTATATTATCACAAGTATAAAACAGATTTCTTTCCAATTTTTGAAAATTATGATTCAGCAATGTTTTGAGACAGTCCCCCGACATGAATCCGTGTTGACTAATCTCGTCCAGGTAGCATGGAAAGCATGCACCCCTATATTTTCATGTTTTTGAGGGTGTGTACAATCTTATGTCTTTTGTTATACGCCGACATTACCGGCTTATCGTCATTCAGTGGCTTACATTTCTTACATCTGTCACTTTGATATGGCGAATGCTAACATTAGGCGGCATTTGGGAGAAGCAGAGTTATGGAGGGCTGTAGGGATGGTGCAGCAGGGGGCCACACACCGCCAGGTTGGTGCGGCGCTTGGTGTACACCACACCGTTATCACCAGAGCCTGGGAGAGATACCGGCTACATGGTACACCCGCCAGGAGGCATGCTGGAGGTCGGCAAAGGGTCACAACACCAGCTCAGGATCAGTTTTTGGTCGTTCAGGCACGTCGTGCAAGCTTTTCGACAGCAACTTCTCTTCGAAATGACCTTGCTAATGCTGCGGGGGTCCGTGTTTCCACGCAGACGGTACGTAGAAGGCTGCATGAAGGTAATTTGCGGTCGAGAAGACCTTGCATACGTATCCGCTTGACGCGAAGACATCGCCAGGCCCGTTTGGAATGGACCAGGGAGCATGCATGGTGGACCATGCAACACTGGAGACACGTTCTGTTCACTGATGAGTCCAGATTCTGCCTAGACCTCACATATAGGTGTGCTAGAGTCTGGAGAAGACGAGGTGAAAGGTTTCTTGCTGCAAATATTGCTGAGCATGACCGCTACGGAGGTGGGTCAGTTACGGTGTGGGGAGGCATCAGCTGGGATGGACGAATCGACCTGGTTGTGCTAAATAGAGGCACACTGACAGGTCAGCGATACATAGACGACATCTTAGACACCCAGGTTAGGTTGTATGCTGGAGCAGTCGGCGATCAGTTCATTCTAATGGACGATAATGCTCGCCCCCATAGGGCCAGGGTGGCCCAGGACTACCTAGAGGGAGGCTATTGAGCGCATGGACTGGCCAGCTCGCTCACCTGACTTAAATCCAATAGAACACATCTGGAATGAGCTGCAGGTTCGAATTTCAGCTCGTCAGGTGCAACCCAGAACCATCCAGGAGCTTGGAGCCATGTTGGTCCAAGAATGGGCCGCCATACCCATTAGAACGCTCAGAAACCTAATAGGGAGTATGAGAAGGTGCTGCCAAGCTGTCATTGATAGTCACGGGTCACACACACGGTATTAAGTCTAAAACTGTAAACAAAAAAAGCAATTTAACAAATTTGGAAAACACGCTGCATGTTCTGTAATCTTCAAAAAGAGGGGTCATCCTCTTCTCTAGCACAAAATCAGTGTAAAACTAATTTATAGGGTTAAATTCGTCCTTCAGCTGAATTGATAAAACAGTAGATGAACATTTAAAACCTTTTGCACGGCGTTAATAAAATTATCCCAAAAAATATTCACACTCAAACATATGGTGCTTAGCAAAAGTTGAGTAGTCTATATATATTTTTTTAACGCCATCTACTGTAAATTCATCAAAGTCAGCCAGTAGTGAGTAAATATATACAGACTATGATGTTGCAATAATGTTCCTGGTGTTTGTATCTGCTTCAAGCTGTGTGAGGATGTTTGATATCACGTTACATTGAAGGTCAAGCATCACTCGTCAAAGTTTTCAGACTAAATGAGTAGCAAATGCAAGCACCTGAGGAAAGTTACTACAACATGATATTCCTTTTATTTTATGCCTACACCCTTCAACAACAAATTATTGCATTTATTGACAATTTTATTCAAAAACGGTACAAGAAAAATAAAACAAAATTTAATTAATACAGGTTTAGTGCTTAGTAACTTTGTTTTATGAATGGCGAATGTATATTATAGCATAGCGTTTTGATCAATCAAATCACAAACCAGTATGAATATATTTCGTGGCAGGATCATCAAACCATATTTGGAACCTATACAGGTTCTTTTTTCCTTCAGGTGTGATTTTATCTGCATGCATGCCTGTATTTGAGTCAGAAAATTTATTGGAAAAATAACAAGAGCGGCAAATTGTCGCAAGATACGCCCGTCTTACCCCAAGTTGTAAAGTTGGAGCATAATAATGATAAAGGGGAGGTATAGAAAAATAGTAGTGCAGAATATTTTTTTTACTGTTGATTGAAGATAATGGCAGTGTATTTGTGTTGACGGAACTCTTGCTTATTATTGTATTACTATTAACTCTTTACCACACAGCAAAAGTTTGGACTAGTCCAAATTGAAATCATTTGCAGTTTACAAACTAAATGTAACTCAAAAATTGAAATTTGGTTTGGAAAGGGTAGAAAACATTGTGGGAAAAGGAGAAAATGCTGGTGCATAAAAAATAAGCAATTTATATTTCATGTGCACTGCACTACCCCTTGATGAGATGTATCCAGCCCTAAAATTTCATAACCCGAGGTAGTATAGTTTGAGAGATATGCATCATACAAAATTCAAGTTTGAAAAAAAAACAAGAAAGGGCAATAACTGAAAAATTAAGCAAGCAAGAGTTGAAATATATATGCACAGCACTTCCCGTTGATGGAATGTATCCACGCATGAAATTTCATATCCTTAGCTAGTATAGTTCTGAAGATATGCATTGGACAAAATTAAAGTTTCAAAATAAAGAAAGAGCAATAAGTCAAAAATTAAGCAAGAGTTATGGTTCATGTGCACTGCACTCCCAGTTGATGAGATCTATCTACACATGAAATTTCATAGCCATAGGTAGTATAGTTTTGGAGATATGCTCGAGACAAAATTCAAGTATGAAAATAAGTCAAAAATTAAGGAAGGAAGAGTTATGATTCCTGTGCACTGCATTCCCCCTTAATGAGATGTATGCAGGCATGAAATTTCATAACCCTAGGTAGTATAGTTTTGGAGATATTCACCGGAGAAAATGCAAGTATGAAAAAGAAGAGAGGGCAATAACTGAAAAATTGAGGAAGCAAGAGTTATGATTCCTGTGCACTGCACTCCCCCTTGATGAGATGTATGCAGACATGAAATTTCATAACCGTAGGTAGTATAGTATTGGAGATATTCACCGGACAAAATTCAAGTATGAAAAACAAGAAAGGGCAATAACTGAAAAATTAGGGAAGCAAGAGTTATGATTCCTGTGAACTGCACTCCCCCTTGATGAGATCTATCCATGCATGAAATTTCATAACCATAGGTAGTATAGTTTTGGAGATATGCTCCGGACAAAATTCAAGTATGGAAAACAACAAAGGGCAATAACTCAAAAATTAAGGAAGCAAGAGTTATGATTCCTGTGCACTGCACTCCCCCTTGATGAGATCTATCCACTCATGAAATTTCATAACCCTAGGTAGTATAGTATTGGAGATATTCACCGGACAAAATTCAAGTATGAAAAACAACAAAGGGCAATAACTCAAAAATTAAGGAAGCAAGAGTTATGATTCTTGTGCACTGCACTCCCCCTTGATGAGATCTATCCACTCATGAAATTTCATAACCCTAGGTAGTATAGTATTGGAGATATTCACCGGACAAAATTCAAGCATGAAAAACAACAAAGGGCAATAACTCAAAAATTAAGGAAGCAAGAGTTATGATTCCTGTGCACTGCACTCCCCCTTGATGAGATCTATCCACTCATGAAATTTCATAACCCCTAGGTAGTATAGTATTGGAGATATTCACCGGACAAAATTCAAGTATGAAAAACAACAAAGGGCAATAACTCAAAAATTAAGGAAGCAAGAGTTATGATTCCTGTGCACTGCACTCCCCCTTGATGAGATCTATCCACTCATGAAATTTCATAACCCTAGGTAGTATAGTATTGGAGATATTCACCGGACAAAATTCAAGTATGAAAAACAACAAAGGGCAATAACTCAAAAATTAAGGAAGCAAGAGTTATTATTCCTGTGCACTGCACTCCCCCTTGATGAGATCTATCCACTCATGAAATTTCATAACCCTAGGTAGTATAGTATTGGAGATATTCACCGGACAAAATTCAAGTATGAAAAACAACAAAGGGCAATAACTCAAAAATTAAGGAAGCAAGAGTTATGATTCCTGTGAACTGCACTCCCCCTTGATGAGATCTATCCACTCATGAAATTTCATAACCCTAGGTAGTATAGTATTGGAGATATTCACCGGACAAAATTCAAGTATGAAAAACAACAAAGGGCAATAACTCAAAAATTAAGGAAGCAAGAGTTATGATTCCTGTGCACTGCACTCCCCCTTGATGAGATCTATCCACTCATGAAATTTCATAACCCTAGGTAGTATAGTATTGGAGATATTCACCGGACAAAATTCAAGTATGAAAAACAACAAAGGGCAATAACTCAAAAATTAAGGAAGCAAGAGTTATGATTCCTGTGCACTGCACTCCCCCTTGATGAGATCTATCCACTCATGAAATTTCATAACCCTAGGTAGTATTGTATTGGAGATATTCACCGGACAAAATTCAAGTATGAAAAACAACAAAGGGCAATAACTCAAAAATTAAGGAAGCAAGAGTTATGATTCCTGTGCACTGCACTCCCCCTTGATGAGATCTATCCACACATGAAATTTCATAACCGTAGGTAGTATAGTTTTGGAGATATGCTCCGGACAAAGAACTGGACGCCGCCCGCCCGCCCGCCCGCCCGCCACGGGTGATCCCATAATACGTCCCGTCTTCGACGGGCGTATAAAAATGTATGACCCTCCGATGTAAATGACAAAGATATCATGAAAAATTTGTCTATTTCAGAAACCATTTTTGATTGACCATGGGTCCAATAAACTCAACAAAATATCTCAACAAAAAGGACAATGCTGATTGAAGATCACTGACTGCACATTTTGTGCATTCTGAACTTGATCAATACTAGCTGCAAAGGTTAATACAGTAGCCAAAGAGAAACTTATTGAGGGGAAGGTGTTGGGAAAATAAACCTATTAACCTAGAAGCATAAATTTACAAAAGTATTACATTTTTACATGGTGGTATATGTAATACAGCACTTTTACTCTAATCAGATGACGAAATTTAGACTGGGTCATACTGAAAGCAGATAAACAGATAAATAATGTCTATAATGATGGGAATGTTTTAACCCTTTCCCAAACTAGCCCTGGTTTTCACATGTCTGCAGTACAAGTCTTTTGAAAACACTGTGGGAAAAGGAGAAATTGCTCGTAACAAGCAATTTCTCCTTTTCCTACAGTGTTTTTTACCCTTTTTGAGACCTTTCTGCCATTTTCATCAAAGTTAAAATTGACCTCTGCAAAACTCTTTGAATTTGGACCAGTCCAAAATTTGTCGTTTGGGAAAGGGTCAAAGGGTAGAAAACAGTGTGGTATAAGGAGAAAATGCTGATCATCAGCATTTTCTCTTTTTCCCACAATATTTTCAAAAGCCTTCTTTTCAGGACTGTAAAAATAGTGTTGTTTTATAAAAGGATAATCCATGTGCTATAAGAGAAATTCAAAAGATACCCAGGGAAAATCTAGATGCCATTTTTTTATGTACATAAAATTCCCATTAACCCTTTACCAGTCACAAAAAAACTTTAGACCTGCCCGGAAAGAAAGCATTTGCAGATGACAATTTCAATGTGGCTCAAAAAATGTGATTTTTCTTTGATAGGGTAGGAAGCTGGTTACCAGCATTTTCTACTTTTTCCACAATGTTTTCAAAAGGCATCTCTTCATGCAGGGTCGATAAAATTTGACATTGTATAGTAAAGGGTTAACTCTTTGCCAAATGAAAAAATTCAGGCCTCCTCCAAATTCGAAGCATTTGCAGAGGACATTATAAAATGTCACACAAATGACAAAATTTGCTTCTCAAAGGGTACAAAAACATTATGAGAAAAGAAGGAATACTGGTGATAAGCATTTTCTTCTTTCCCCACAATGTTTTCAAAAGACCATTAATTTTAGAATGTCCTCAGGGCCATTTAAACTTGGGAAATTATGGTAAAGAGTTATACTGGTAACTTTAGAATTTTTTCATTTTGACAAAAAACATCATTCTGTAAGATAACCTCCAGAAAAGGCCATCTCAGTTCGTATTTCTGACAATATTATGTTATAACTCTTACCACATCACAAAATTTGAGCTTTAAGATGAAAGTTTATGACAACATTGAGATTAGTGACCAAAAAGTACAATATTCAGCATTGTAACTGCTAACCAACCCTTAAAAAGGTAAAAGTCATAAAACTCTTGCAACTGTGAAGATGTAATTAAATAGATAAGTATTTATTACATACAGGTTTCAACGATATCAAATGCTTCTTGTCCCATATTTTGAAAAGTGACCCGGTGTTCCCAAATCTGAGGGTTTTCTTTGCATAAATGAGCAATGCTCTATGAAAAGGGAGCTTAATGCATCTGCAAAAAAATATCGAGCCATGTCAGCCTGCACAGATTGTGCAGGCAAACATGGGCTGAAACCTTTTGCTATTGGTCAAATTTCTGCATGTCCAAGGACCACTTTAACTCAGGATTGAATGACTGAATTTGTGTTTGTTAATCGTTGCTACCAGTTGCCTGCATGGGCAACGCCCCCTGAAGACTGTTAGTTTTGTCACAGGGTATAGTGCAAGATACAGGGCAAAAGCCATCCAAGTTAAGCCCAGTTCTTTAGTTTAATGTGCTCAGTGTATGGCACCGTCACACAGGACCTCAGTTTAACGTCTCATTCGAAAGACTATTAGTAATTATAGACAGCCTGCCTTGGGTCTCAAACCCACACCCTCAAGTGACCAATACTTGATGTTTACATGTCCTACACACTACCACCTGAGCTATTCGGGGTCACCAGGATTCAGGATTTAGCCAGTTGGAGTTTTTGTCTCTTGGTAAACAGTGTTCTCTACACCATTTAACCCTTTACTGCACAATGATGCCTTTTGACGCCCCTGGGAAAGAAGCCTTTTGAAAACATTGTGGGAAAAGGAGAAAATGCTGGTAACCAGCATTTTCTCCTTTTCCCACAATGTTTTCTACCTTATCAAAGAAAAATTGCACAAGTTTAGCCAAACTGAAATTGTCGTCAGCAAATGCTTTCAGTTTGGAGAAGGCTAAACCTTTGTCGTCTGGTAAAGGGTTAAGACAATACATGATCATTTGAGCAACATTTGATTAACCTTTCACCACACAATCCCGAGTTTTAATGACCCTGAGAAAGAGGCCTTTTAAAAACATTGTGGGAAAAGAAGAAAATGCTGGTAACCAGCATTTCTCCTTGTCCCACAATGTTTTCTGTCCTTTTATGGACAAATCTCACCATATGAGCCACATCTAATTTTTCATCTGTAAATGCAAATCTCCTTTCCCTACAATGTTTTCTGTCCTTTTACAGACAAATCTCACCATTTGAGCCATATCTAATTTTTCATCTGTAAATGCTTTCAATTTGGATAAGTCTAAAATTCTGTTGTGTGGTAAAGGGTTAATTAGTTTTCTGCATGTGCTTTCAGTTTTGACAAGTCTAAAATTTCGTCATCTGTTAACTGATTAAAACCTTATCTCGGTATTTGTGTGCAGGTACGAAATAACAAAAATGTAATCTCATCCAAATTGGAAGCAAATGATATCTTTGTTCATATAATACAATTTATCTTTGACAGGCTAAAAAACAATATGGATTTAGGAGAAAATGCAAGCATTTCTATTGGTTTCACCATGTTTTCTGAAACTTTCTCCCTTAGAGTCTAAAAACAAGTGATTGTTTAGCAAAGGGTTAAAAAGTGATCTTTACTTTAACCCTTTACCAGACGACAAAATTTTAGCCTTGTCCAAACTGAGAGCTTTTGCAGATGACAATTTCAATGTGACTCAAACTGTGCAATTTTTCTTTGATAGGGTAGAAAACATTGTAAGAAAAGGAGAAAATGCTGGTTGCTAGCATTTTCTCCTTTTCGCACAATGTTTTCAAAAGGCTTCTTTCCCAGGGGCGTCAAAAGGCGGCATTGTGCAGTAAAGGGTTAAATTGAAGTATTTTAATGTATCAGTATATGTATTTTAATGCATGCCAAGAAGGTCAGCTTTGAGAACACCAACAAAAGGTAATAACATTTTCCCTTTTTGCAAATTTGTTGATCAAAGATCATACTTCAGGTTCTGTGAAGTCTGCTTTTGATTTACAATGTCCTTCAAAACGCTTTGAGTTGATCTTGGCATATATCATACAATTTTTATCTAAAAAGGAACTTATGACCAACCTGTTAGTTGTGTATTAATCCATTCCACACCAACTCAGTTCTGTTATAGATTCCTAAATCACATCTTTACTTCTGCAGCCTCTTTTTGCAAATTGTGTGTTCAAACTCTTTTTTCTGAACTGTTAATGAAAAAACCAAATGGTTATATATACATTTAGTTATTTGTAAGAGAACTTACTGTATCTTAGTTTAACACTTTGCCATCAAATCCCAAACATTAACAACACAAAGAAAGGAGCTTGTGGAAATCAATGTTGAAAAAGGAGAAAATGCAGATTACCAGCAGTTCTACCTTTTCCACAATGTTTTCCATCCTATCAAAGGTGGAGATCATCATTTGAGCAACAAATAACTTGTCACCTGCAAATGCTTTCAATTCCATCAAGTACAAAATTTTGTTGTTTGCTTAAAAGTAAATGACTTCTTATCCATGTCTTCTGAATTTATAACATCTCAAAAACACTTAAAAAATCTAAGCAATTCAAGTAGTATAGAAGTATATAATGGATCCTTGAACTTAAAGATGTAAATTTAATAAAACATACACTTCAGAATTTATAATAACAGCAAAACATTCAACACATTTAAGTAGGTCCTTTTACAATAGCTCAAACCATTTTTGTCCCTCCAAAATATATTTATACGTATTGCTTTACACTTATCTACGTTATATGAAACCCTAGATTGTTTCCCCATTTCACTTAGGGCGTATAAATTACTTGAAATATGAGAAAATATATTGAAATAATGGAAAACAGTTAAATCCTTATGAACCCTTAAGTCCCTTTCACTTTATGTAAATTTCCTTCGGTGGCCACTGCAGATCAAGATCAGACTTTAACCCTTTCCCAAACAAGCCCTGGTTTTCACGTGTCTGCAGTACAAGTCTTTTGAAAACACTGTGGGAAAAGGAGAAATTGCTTGTAACGAGCAATTTCTTCTTTTCCCACAGTGTTTTCTACCCTTTTTGAGACCTTTCTGCCATTTTCATCAAATTTAAAACTGTCGTCTGCAAACTCTTTCAATTTGGACCAGTCCAAAATTTGTCGTTTGGGAAAGGGTTAAACAATGGATATTGCAATTACATGTACTTGGTCTATTTTTCAAGGCTGAAAATATCAAAATTATTTTATTGGTGCATTAAGGGTTAACCCGTAACTGAAAAGGAGAGGACATAATATTTCTAGACCTATGAAAAGTAAACACTCAACCTACAACACCACTGGAATATTGCATGCTGTTTTATGCTAGTTTCAACACTATTTCAGTCATGATGGCAACAGCTCATTTATTCACTCATCCTAGGTTTCATCAGCATTATACTGAGGCCCTGAAGTGTCTTGCTCAGGGGCATTTACAAAAACCCTAGAGCCTAGAGTGAGGATTCATTGTCCAGGGCCAGCATATCAGTACACAACCTTAAACAGCGAGTTAACTACAAATGGAGAAAAAAGAGACACATGAACAGAAAAGGCAACTGATTTTCCAGATGGCATGAAATTATTATACAAGTAAAATGAGCATTTATTTGAAACAAGCAACAACCTCTTTTCTGCAAAACAAGTTAGAATCTACAGTGACTTCAGACACATAAAAAGTCAAACTTGTGCAAAAAGTAATATATCTACAAGTGAAAATACTATTGAATAAGAAGAAATTGCCATTAACAATTTCTCCTTTTTTTTCCCACTATTTTATTAACCAATAAAACCTATGAAACACATAAACATTAAATCAATTAAAAATCCTCTGTATTTGTCAAATAGAGCAGAATTGATTTGGTGCTAGGTTTATTTTTCCGCTTTGCTCATATACAACAATTATTTGCACCATGCTCTGTGAAAAGGGGGCTTAATGGATCTGCGAAAAGTATCCATCCAGGTCACCCTGCCCAGTCCACACAGGCTGACCTGGACCGACACTTTTCGCTATTGGTCAATTTTATAAGGGATCCATGATTATATGATGACTTTCTTGGTACAGGGAAAAGCCTAATTCCTAAGTTTTTCCTCTGCATGCAAAGGGTTAACACTTAAAACCCCTTTCACAACTACAGTTACCTTCACTGTCAGTGTTGATTCAGATCAGACTGTACATAACATGCAGTCTGATCTCTGACCGTCACTGTTTGCTCTGCTGAGACACTCTGGAAAAGAGTAACCTTAAAATTGCAATTGAGCCATGCTCTGTGAAAAGGGAGCTTAATGCCTCTGCGAAAAGTATTGACGCAGGTCAGCCTGCACAGCCCATGCAGGCTGACCCTGACCGAAACCTTTTGCTCTTGGTCGATTTTCTGTATGTCCAAGGACCAGTCTACCTCATGATTCTGTATGTTGTTAGACATAAAGGACTTTAGAAATTCATAATCATGTAATGACTTGCTTGGTGTCATGCATCATGGGGATGTATTAAGCCTTTACCACACAGTGCTGCCTTTTGACGCCCCTGGGAAAGAAGCCTTTTGAAAACATTGTGGGAAAAGGAGAAAATGCTGATAACCAGCATTTTCTCCTTTTCCCACAATGTTTTCTACCCTATCAAAGAAAAATGCACCATTTCAGCGACATTGAAATTGTCGTCTGCAAATGCTTCAATTTGGACAAGGCTAAAATTTTGTCGTCTGGTAAAGGGTTAAGCCCCCTTTTGCCAGAGCATAGCTCAATTATATTGGTCTTATTTCTAGACTGATTGATTGTATGGTGTTTAATGCCGTTTTCAAAATTATTTCAGTTATATTGTGGCAGCCAGTGCACCTATTCATGCTTTCCTGGAGTCTCTGTTACCAGTACTCCGCACAATATTCTTTCCAAGCCACTGGCTGCTTTCCCACATAACTATCGTCAAAACAATGGTCAGCTGTGAGAGAGGAATGAATCCTGTCGCAATGACTATCACAGTCCTCAGAAAGAAATTGGCTGAGCCAGGGATCTCTTATTTCTAGACTGAAAATGTCCCCAGGGTTTATTTCGCGCTCTGAGGATTAAAACAAGAAAGATGGTTATGAACAAAACATTACACAGTGTGATACAAATGTAAGTTTTTGCACCCCTATAGAAGTCAACCTTTGAAAATACTTCACAAAGCAAGTTTATGACCAAAATTGCCACTTTTCTCACAATGAATGCCATCCTGCCAAAAAAAAAAGATTAATTTCCTTTCCTTCAACCAAGTGATGTTTTGTATGTCTACAACATAGCCTTGTCATGACATACAATTTTTAGGGGCTTTTTTGTGTCTAACACTGTTCTCAAGACCATTTCAGTAATACTATGACAGCTAACTTTTGCACCTTTCAATACTCTCTAGAAGTTTCTCTTTACCAGCACTTCTCACTATATGATTTTCAAGTCACTATCTCCTTTCCAAGTCAACTCTTTACCACACAATCCCGACTTTTAACGATCCTGAGAAAGAAGCCTTTTGAAAACAGTGTGGGAAAAGAAGAAAATGCTGGCAACCAGCATTTTCTCCGTTTCCCACAATGTTTTCTACCCCATCAAAGACAGAAAACATCATTTGAATCACATATAATTTGTTGTCTGCAAAAGCTTTCAATTTGGTTCAGTCCAAAATTTTGTCGTTGGTACAGGGTTAAACAGTGTCAAAACAATGTTCAGCTGTGACAGACATATGAATCCTCTCTCGATGACTATCATCAGTCCTCAGAAAGAATTTGGTCAGCCTGGCAATCAATCCAGTGGCCCATGAATTATGAGCCCCATACAAGGCAGACTTGCTACCAAGCTTGGAAACAAATTCACAGATCTAAGGAGAAGGTAAAGTCCTTATGTTTTCATAAAATATTATCTGACATATCCTATGTTAATTCATTACAATTAAGTCATAAATCAGACCTTATCTACAATAGACAAGTCATATGAGTTTCATTCACTATCTCTTTTGAAAAGCCTGTATAACAATAATTATTCATCTGTCTTCTTCTCTGAGGGCTACCACATCTGTGTTTCCATTGCACATGAGCATCCTGTGATTTCTTGTGCTATGTTTCAGCAACTGACAGGGGCAAAGCTGTACAATATCTCAAAGAGATCATACTTAATTGTGCAGTCTCCGCACAGGAATTGCATGGGCAATGTGCAGCAAACCTTGCAATAACCAAGCGGGGGCCATATGATTATCCCATGACTTTTTGGGCCAAAATGACCATCTAAAATCATGTGACGTGTGCATGATAACTGCACGGCCTCTCTATGATGTTCATGCAGGGATTGTGCACTGTTATGACAAACTGTTTACAGGCTACAGACTTGTGATTTTTGAAATCTGTTATTGTACTGAGTTTTAAAAAATTGTAGAGGCTACGCCACAGTACAGAGGCTGCAGGCTAAGCCTTGGCATTCAGGCATGGTAACGATACAGTAATGTAAGCTTATCCCAGGAGTGCGCGAGCCTGGGTCAATATTTTTTTGTAAGCTTATTAAAAACATTGTGGGAAAAGGAGAAAATGCTGGAAACCAGCATTTTTTTGCTTTTCCCACGATGTTTTCTACCTTCCTAAAACATATTTCATTTTTTCAGTCACATTTATTTTGTTGTCTGCAGATGCTTTCAATTTGGACTAGTCTAAAATTTTGTTGTTTGGTAAAGAGTTAAGTATTTGTCTTAAGCACTTTGATTTTGAAACATTATAATGATATAATGTACAAAACATAATAGACAAAGATGTGTATCATGTTAATGATTACGAATAATGTATGTATGGGGTATTTACCTCACCTCTCATAATCATTTATGTTTCGGCAAAACAGTAATTTCGAGACAGAGCAACAAATGTTAACATTCCTTCTAAATCTATCAACGAGTCTAACCATAACATGTCTGTAGATAGCTGCATTTTTTCTTCCAGAATGGTTTGAAAAAGCTCTGCTCAGGGTTGTTTAACCCTTTACCACACAATCCCTACATTTAATGACCCTGAGAGAGACCTATAGAAACATTGTTGGAAAAGGAGAAAATGCTGGTAACCAGCAATTTGTCCTTTTTCCACAACGTTTTTAGCCTTCCTAAAACAAATTTCAGTTTTGAGTTACATTTATTTTGTCATCTGCAAATTCTTTTAATTTGGACTAGTCTGAAAATTTGTTGTTTGGTAAAGAGTTAAACATGGGATTGCCAAGTAAAAAGAGTTATATCATCTTTTACAGCCTTAAATCTGTAGAACAACCACACAAAATTTTTTTAGACTTGTCCAAATCCAAAGCATTAAAGATTTTGCAGACCACAAATTAAATGCTACTCAAAAAGTTGCATAAATATGTACTTCAAAAGTTAAAAAACAATGTGGAAAAAATGCTGGTTTTCAGCATTTTCTCCTTTCCTCACAAAGTTCTCAAAACCTGTCTTTCTCAGGGTCATCAAAACTCATGGTTCCATGCTGAAGGGTTGTAGACCATTGTAGATCAACTAGCAGACTGCAGATTCACTTCAACTTGAGTTATGCTGAGCCAAGCCTGTTAGCTCAGTCAGTCATGTACAGGGCTTAAAACTAAGTGGTCTTTGGTTTGGATCTCAGCTTTGTCTGTTTCTTTCTGAAGACTGATGAGAGTCAGTATGACAGATAACATTTCTCTCTCACCGCTGAACACTGTTCTGCTGATGTTTATGTAGGAAAGCAGCCAGTGGCTTGAAAAGAACACTCTCCAAAGTACTGATAGAAGACTCTCCAGGAAAGAGTAGAAAAGTGCACTGTCAAACAGTCTCATAAACAATGTTGAAAATTGTGTAAAACACCGACAAAGCAGATTAAATAAAGCCAAATATATACATAGTAAAATTAGTGTTGCACCCCCTGTGTTTTTAACGTGTTTAATTTTCTGGCGTGAATGATATGAAATGGGTTGGAAATTAGAATCTGGCTGCTGTATACAAGAACAAACAAGTCTGTTGTCTCTGAAATGGAATGAACTGAGGTATCCCTTAACCTCATGGCAGCAGCTACTGATCGAGCTATTTCAACCTCTCGTGAGAGGTGTGAGACAAAGACTGCAAGCTGTTTTGCATGCCCCGGGCAGAAGTACGCAATATTGCCTGATTTTGTGTGTCCATTCTCTGCAGGTCACTTTCAACCTGTCGTAAGTTTTGTTTCGACATTAAATTCCCTGTTTTAACCAAACTTAAACGCGTCTTGTTTTTCTTAAATTTGAAAGCAACATCTAGGCAAAAGATTCCCGCTTACCATGAGGTCAAGGGACAAATCAGTTCAGTTCATTTTATGGGCAAAAGACACGTCTGTTGGTGTATGCAGCAGCCGAATTCTAATTTCGACCCAGTTTTATCTCATTCACATCAGAAAATCAAACCCGGTAAAAAACACAGGGGGTGCAACACTAATTTTACTATGTATATATGGGTTAAGACTTCTACAAAAATAAAAACACTGCTAAATCATTCCTTGAAATGGAAAGGTCCATAAATCAGAGTTAATAAAATGAAAAATATAATTTGATCCAAGTGCTGTTAATGCCTTTCTTTTTTACAAAACAAGAAATAAAAGGTTTAACTCTTTACTGTACAAACTTTTTAAGACTCCTCCAAATAGGAAGCATTATAACAGAAGACAAAATTAATCATGTGTGGCTCAAATAACAGAATTTGTCTGTGAAAGGGTAGAAACCATTGTCAGAAAAGGAGAAAATGCTGGTAACCAGCATTTTCTCCTTTTCTCACAGTGATTGCAAAAGCCTTGGTTCTCGGGATCGTTAACACTCAGGATAATGTCCTGCAAAGGCTTAGCTCTTTACCAGAATGACAAAATCTTAGACTTGTCAAAAACATTTGCAGACGACAAAGTAAACTGTGGTTCAAGTGGTAGAATTCATTTTGTCTTTAAAAGGGTAAAGAACATTGTGGGAAAGGGAGAAAATGCTGCTTGCTAGCAGTTTCTCCTCTCCACAGGAATGTTTTTAAAAGCCCTCTCCTTCAGGGTCGTTACAACTTGGGATTGTGTGGTAAAGGGTTAGAATGTTCATTCTTTGCCATCAATTCTGCTCCATATCAAAGACAAATTTCATCATTTGGGCAACCTTTAATTTATATGCTTTCAATATAGAGCAGTCTAAAATTTTGTTATTTGGTGAATGCTTGAGGTTAAGGCTAAAATACAATATTCAATTCTTTTTCACACAAAAATTAGTTGTATAATTTTTGTCTAATTCATACTCAAAGCATTTGCACACCATAGAAAGTGCCTCACACGGTGAAATTTGGTTTTAAAAGGACAAAAAACATATCAATGGAAAAGGAGAAAATGCTATTTACTAGCCTTTTGTCTAGTTTATCCAATGAAAAAAAGTTGCCTTTCTCAGCAATGTAGGACGTTTTGGCCATGGACGTTTTGGCCAGGACGTTTTGGCCAGGATGTTTTGGCCACGGACGTTTTGGCCAGTCTTAACAAAAAAACGGACTTTTGGCCAAATTCAATTTATATGTACTTATTATAGATTATTAAGCTACATAAATATTATTTTTAACTGATTTAATTAATGGTTTAGAATGTATATACAATGATGATTGTTAGATTATGACTTAATGGATGATTTCAACATTTTTGAATGTTTGAATTCTGTCAATAAAATTGGAAATTTTAGCAGTTACTTCTATTCTCACAATGTTTACCAAGTAAAGAAAAAACTAAACAAATAGATATATTTTCTTTTATTTATCATTTTGTTGATTGTTTGTTTCTTTATTCTTTCATTATAGAATTTTAATGTAATTAGTAAGTTCTTTCTTTATTTTTTTTCTTTTAAATAAGGATAGATTATAACAGTGATTGTTTGTGAAAGTTTTTAAATTAACTTCAATTTTCAGTTTGATTTTAACAGCTTAGGTCATATCACGGCGGACAGCACAACTATCATGCCTTCCTGGTTTACTTACACCAGTACTCCCACTACTGAAATGGCTGAAATGACCAGGACTCATCTTGCAAGAGTGAAAATTCGAAGGGAAGTTCCTAGAATGATCCCATTTACAATTATTTACTATGCAGTTTTCAGCCCCATTGGTCACAGGCCATCAGTATATGTACTTATTATAGATAATAAAAGCACATAAATCAAACATTCAAAAATGTTGAAATCATTATTAGATCGTAATCTAACAATCATCATTGTATAAACGTACTAAACCATTAATTAAATCAGTTAAAAATACCATTTATGTAGCTTAATAATCTATAATAAGTACAAATAAATTGAATTTGGCCAAAGCGTCCGGTTTTTCAATAAGGCGTGCCAAAACATCCGTGGCCAAAACGTCCTGGCCAAAATCTCCTGGCCAAAACGTCCGTGGCCAAAACGTCCGTCCTCCCTTTCTCAGAGGCCTTAAAATAGCTAATTCTGTGTTGCATTTCAAGCAACAGAAAATGTTATCAAAGTTGTCAAAACTTGTGGCTCACCCCATTTCCATGTAAATTTGAGGGAAAATAAATATGTTTAAACTAACAGAAAATGAGAGTTTGGGATGTAATTACAAGCTTTCCAGAAAAAGGAGTTTTTGTTTATTATAAGCAACTTCCCCATTTTCCCCCCCTTTTTTTTCCCAGTAAAAGCTGAATATTACAGAGGTGTTATTTACCTGGTGATTTATGCATTTCTTCTGAGAAATTTCTACACCTTCAGACAGCCTTTGAAAACATTGTGGAAAAAAGAGAAACCAGCAGTTTCTCTTTTTCCCTCAATGTTTTCTAGCCTTCCCAAAAGTACAAACTTTAATATTTGAGTCATATTTAGTTTGTAGTCTGCAAATGCTTTCAATTTGGTCAAGTGTAACATTTTGTCATTTTGTGCAGAATTAAGTATGAAAGAAAATACATGTAATACCTACCTGACTACCTATAGGTACAACACAAAATCCTTGTAAACTACAATTTTAATTTAATCTTTTTACGACCATAAAACCAATGGACACGCTTTCACATACAAAAAACAGAAATTGGTCAGTCCAGGTATAAATCCATTTTTTTTTCTATCCCTTAATGATAAAAATGTACATGTTTAAACTTTAATAGCACACCTATTCTGTATTTAAAGTTCTATCCCCAAACTTGAATCACGTCCAAATAAAGTAGTTTAGCACAGTGTCTTTATGTTAACACATACCTTTCTTTCAGAGATCACAAGAAGAGTTCAATACTTAACCCTTTGACAAACGGTCCTGTTTATATTTACAATCCTGAAGAAAAATTCTTTTTGAATAACTCCGAGGAAAAAAATAAATAAACCTTCTCCTATACACATTAAGGTTTTTAAAATCTAAAAGACAAGTACCATCATTATAGCCACATTTAAGTTGTCATCTGTGAAATTAATGCTTTTCGTATATAGACATGTCCAAAATTTGTCATTTTAGTAAAGAGTTTACCAGTCTACACTCTTGTATTGATAATCACTTCAGTGAATATTGGAAGTTCAACCCTACCCAGTCGAAATATTACCTATCAGATTATTCCAATTTGTGCAGGTTTTTGCATGTTGTGGAAGAAGGGAAATAACTCTGAAAAACCAATAAGTTGATCAGATCAATATCTCACCTGAGAAAACCTTTATTAATTAAACCTTAGGCTGCTAAGCGTGACTCACTGACATTTTGCAGACAGTGTAGACCAAGATCAGACTGCACAGAATGTGCAGTCTTATCTTTGATCTACACTGTCCAATGAGGAGAATTTTGTTCCTAAACATAATTTTGAAATAGCATTATTCTGGTTTTTACTATCGGTTTGAAAATTTCATTTTATTTATTTAGCAGGATAAGGGTTAAAAAACCCTTTACCAGTTGTCATCTTATATTTATGACCCCGAAGAAGAAGGCTTTTTTGAAAAACATTGACAGGTTTTTTTTTTCTCATTTTTTGGAAAAACGAATCCCATCATTACAGCCACATTTGTATATTTTTCATCTGCAAATTCTTTCAGAATGGACTAGTCTATAATTTTATTGTCTGGTGAAGGATAACTCTTCACCACATGAAAAACTTTTAGACCTGTCCAAATTGGAAGCAAATGCAGATGATAACATGAATTTTGCACAAAAAAATAAATTTCTTTTTTGGAAGGGTAAAAACATTGTGGGAAAGGAGAAAACGCTGGATTCTCCTTATACCACAATGTTTCAAAAAGTCTTCTTTCTCAAGGTTATTTAAAGTCTGTAACTTTCGAGTTTCTTGACGTTTGAAGATAAAAGTATATTTTACAGTATTTATCACTGTTTAACCCTTTGCCACACAATCCCAACTTTTAACGACACTGAGCAAGAAAGCTTTTGAAAGCATTGTGGGAAAAGGAGAAAATGCTGGCTACCAGCATTTTCTCCTTTTCTCACAATGTTTTCTACCCTATCAATGACAAAAAAATCATCATTTTAGCTATGACTGATTTGTCGTCTGCAAATGCTTTCAATTTGGTTGAGTTCAAAATTTTGTCGTTTGGTAAGGAGTTCACAAAAAATTGTAACTTGCAGCAAAAAAATCTTTAAAACTTAATCTATCATAACTCTTTACCACACAATATGATTTTGCCCAAATTGGAAGCAAATTGCAGACGACAAATCAAATACACACCAAATAATGATTTGTGTATTATAGGGTAGAAAACATGGTGAGGAGAGGAGAAAATACTGGTAAACAGCATTTTGTCCTTTTACCACCATGTTTTCAAAAGGCATTTGTAAGGGCCATTAAAACTCAAGAATGTGTGGTAAAGGACTCTAAAGGGCTCACAGGCCATAATATATAAGGACTGTTATGTTTTATTTTGTCTGCTGAAAATTTATTTCATAGGGTAATTCAGTTCACAGAATTCAGTTGACCAGACCCCATGATGTACAATGACAAAATAAAGTATAACCATTATGCATGAATACACAATGTGGAGAATAAAACAGCTAAATCCCTTCAACAATGAGACTTGTAAACCATATTATCATGCCCATTATCATTAGATAAAGAATCCTGGGTCTAATCAAGATTATCTGTCACAATTTTTGAAATGTTCAACCAAAGATTTGGTCACTAGAGAATACCACCACATGACCACCTGTAGAAAATGTCTGTAGTCTCACAGCAAATCACTCTCATCAACATTAAAGAAAACAAAGGCAACAGGATGTGGTTTATATTGTGTACAACACTGATTTCATTAATATTCCGGTTATACAGCTGGCAGTGTACCTTAGGCTGCGATCACATAGAACTATACTGTATACGGTATTCGGTATACGCTATACGCTATACGGGCACGGCGAGTCATATAGGGTAGCACGCGCGCCCTACTCGGTCTTTGGCGCCGATTCTATGGACACGTCCGACGAAGAAGGCATGTACAATGAAATTGCAATAAAGTGAGTGCAAATGAAACCTATTGTTTCTAAATTATCGTATTGTACGCAATAAGTCGTGATAGGGGAAATTCAGAACGCCTGTACTCACGAAATCTAGCTGACACATCCGAACAGGACGGTATACGCTGCACGAAAATCGAACCCGAACGATTCCCACTATTCTATACTATACACAGGTATACGGCTGTTTAGAATAGTGCCCTCTTATGTGACCCGGTATTATGAGATAACTTTGTTCGATTCAAACTATTCGCGTGCCCTGCATAAACGTGCACCGTATACCCGAATAGTATAGTTCTATGTGATTGCAGCCTTATAATCTACGCTTTCCTGGATTTTTTTCTCCAGTTCTTCACAAAATATTCTTCTCTAGCCACTGGCTGCTTTTGCATAATTATAAATATTGTTGCTACAATTTTAAGTGGTGAGACAGGAATGAATCCTATCAAATGACTACAACAAATCCCGAGAGAGAAATTGGCCATGCTGTGGTATCACATCAGTCGCCCCCTAATGTCCAATTCTGTACATCAACAACTGGGCTAACATGCCTGGCATGGCTTTAGGAGGCATTGCTCGTGATATGCTGGTTCTACTGCCGCCATGTTTTCTGGTTACCATTCAGTCTCATATTTAAGCTCAATTGATCCATATATCACAATCACAAGTATGTTTGCATTCATCTGCCACAAGTTTCACAAGATGCAACAACTCGAATTAACCCCCTCTCGTGATGATTGTACAACTAATTCAAATGCTGTGGGAGACAGGTGGGATCAAGATCAGAATGACAGAATGTAATATTTTGTCTTGGCCATTGCTTGATAAATTGTAAGATAATCTGGTACAAAAATCCAATGTAGGCATTTTCTAATTTGATGAAAAATCAGTTTCAGCCTAAGCTGACCGCCATGTTAAAACTGTAAAAAAAAATAGAAAATTGTAAACTCCAAACAGACATTAGTTTTATTTTCAAAGGGTAATGAGAATTTTTAGCCATTTCGATGTAACCATTGGTCCGTATACATCAATCATTCTTAGATTTTACCTCATTCCAGGTCTAATTCCTAGTTTTAGAAAGTAACAGAACTTCTGATTGGCTAAACCATTTGGTTTAGCCAATCAGAAGTTCTGTTACTTTCAAATACAGTAGAAAATTCTTGAAAATAAGGCTAGGACTGTTCTTAAGAATGCTTGGTGAATACATACCCTGGAACCCCTGTAGTTTTTATCCCAGACCTGAATTAGTATGTCTCAAGTAAGCATAAAAACATACAGTGTAGTGGTTGAGTCATTTTATTCCAGATACATTATTCAAGTATGAATTAACCCTCAAAGTGCCTTTAACAACTATAGTTACCTTTTCAGCCTGTGGTTGAACAAGATCAGACAGCACAGTATGCAGTCTGATCTTGATCTACACTGTCGGCTTTGCTGAAACACCATAGACATAATCAACAATGAAATTGCAATAGTTCGGTCTGGGACATTTCAGAGCTGAAAATGTTGGGCTTATTCTGTGCTCTACGGGTGAATGAAATCTATGCTGTGGACATCCAGTGGAACTGTTTTACTTAACTCTTTACCAAACAACAATATTTCGGACTGGTCCAAATTGAAAGCATTTGCAGACGACAAATTAAATGTGGCTAAAATGATTGCATCTGTTTCTGACAGGTTAGAAAACATTGTGGGAAAAGGAGAAAATGCTGGTTACCAGCATTTTCTCCTTTTCCCACAATGTTTTCAAAAGGCTTCTTTCTCAGGGTCATTAAAAGCTGGGATTGTGTGGTAAAAGGTTAAATCTTCTTATTTTCTGTTTTTGCTTTGTTTTCTACCTATTCAAAGACAAATACTATCGTTTAAAAAATGATATGATACCGTCATTTGAAAAAAAAAAATTAACTGTTGTCTGTAAACTCCTTTCCGGGTTACCAGTCTTTTCTCCTTGTCCAACCATGGTTTGAAAATTCTTTTTTCCTCGTGATTGTTAGATCACAGGATTGTTTGATAATTGGTTGATAACCCTTTTTAGACTCGTTTAAATTGAAAGCAATTGTAGACGTCAAATTGAATGTGGCTAAAATGATTGAATTTGTCTTTTGATAGGGATGAAAAAACATTTTGGGAAAAGTAAAAAATGCTAGTTACCAGCATTCTCTCCTTTTCCCACTATGTTTTCAAGAGTCTCGTCTGTCAGGGTAGGGAAAACTCGGCACTGTGTGGCAAAGGGTTAATAACTAGATGCTATCATATTGACACTAATTTTTTTTTTCAGAGACAATTTCTGTGAGTATCCAAAGCATACCACTAGGTTTCAGCCCAGGATTAGTTGAACCCTCCAACTGATAAGATACTTCTCTTGCGGTTTGACAACAGGTTCAGGAAATTTGCCTTTTGGACAATTATCAAAAACAGCACCATCTATGCAAGAATAGGACAGATGTTTTTCTTGGATGGCATGGACCGAGATCAGACTGCATAAAACATAAAGTCTGATCTTGGATCTAGATTAAAACTGTCTGCTTATTTAGTTAAGCCCAAGATAAAAACTGTCACTCAACCTTCCTTGTTTTCAGTGTAATGTTGCCATTATGAATTTCCTTACCTTTCAGATAAGCATTATGTAGCTTAACCCTTAAGCTGCTGATCACGACCCACTGACCTTTTGCGGACAGTGTAGATCAAGATCAGACTGCACAAAACGTGCAGTCTGATCTTTGATCTACACTGTCCAATACAGTATTTTCTTTCCGGTGAAATCAACTTTGAAACCGCAATGTTTGGGCTTTTAGTATTGTGTAGAAATTTGGGTTTCATTTATTCAGCAGCTTAAGTGTTAAAAGTATCAACCCAGGTCAGCCTGAGCAGTCCACACATTGGTCAAGTGTTTCCTCTAACATAAGTCTTACAACTTTTTTAAAACTGCTTCTTGCAAGTTGCATTTGCATTCACCTGGTACATAAAGCAAAAACACGAGCAAAAAAGAAAAGAAGAAAATGATAAAATGAAAAACCTACAGACAAAAAACATCTCTCTTACCTACTCACCTTCTGATTCTTTTATACCCATCTGATTTACATCTGTATCTAAGGTCGACAAGCAACTGTTCTGACCAATGAAGATGATGATACTCTATCGGACGGTCTCAACTGCTGGCTGTGGACTTCACATCAATAACAAAACAAAACTTTTGCTGCTGTCATCGTTGTTGTCATTGCAGTTGTAGTCATCTGAGTTTTTCCCTTCTATGAAAGACGTTACAGTCAATCTTTTGTCACAAAATAAATACCTTTCATGGTCTCCAGATACAATTCCACTGTAATGAAGAGACTTTTAGTTTTGATTTCGAATCAAGAAGCGGACAGTGTATATCAAAGATTAATCTATTTATTGAAGGTATCCAAACATCTCAGCACTCTCGCTTTTGTTCTGTTTGTTGTGTTTAACCCTTTACCACACAATCCTGAATTTAACGACCCTGAAAGAGAATGCTTTTAAAAACCATTGTAGGAAAAGGAGGAAATGCTAGTAAACAGCATTTTCTCCTTTTCCCACGATGTTTTCTCCCATTTCAAAGACAAATCACAATGATAGAGCCAAAACGAATTTTTCATCTGTAAATATTTTCAAAAGGGACATGTCTAAAATTTAGTCGTGAGGGAAAGAGCGCAGTTCTAGATTTCTTGTATGTTTTGTAATTGATATTACAGAACAAGTTAGCTGATTATTTTGACCACAAAAATGCCATGTAAGAGAAATTCCATTGTAGAAGTGCATACTGTCACAAGTCTGATCTGGATCTTCACTCTCCATTATGTAATTGTTAGTCTGGCAGTCTTTAAGCTTCACCTAAATACTGTCCTGTCTGACTGGTTTACCTTAACCATATTAGAGCGCCGAATAAATCCAACAGACATATTTGGACAAGGAATAAGACCCAATTTATTGCAATTTGATGGTTTCTTTTGTCTGTAGCATTTAAGCTAAGCCGATAGTGTAGATCAAAGATCAGACAGACTGCATGTTTTGTACAGTCTGATCTTGATCTTCACTGGTTACAAAAGCAACTATAGTTGTGAAGGGCACTTTAACTTTTTACCATACAACAAAATTTTAGACTAGTCCAAATTGAAAGCAATTGCAGATGACAAATTAAATGTGGCTCAAATGATCAATCTGTTTCTGAATGGTAAGAAAACATCATTGGAAAAGGAGAAATTGCTGGTTACCAGCATTTTCTCTTTTTCCCTCAATGTTTTCAGAAGTCTTATTTCCCAGGGTCATTGTGGTAATGGGTTAAGGGTTTATATAAATTGTGAAAAAGTGCTGCATATTAATTTCTCCATATCAATAGTTTCTCTCTTGAAACCTAATCAGTACTTGCACTGAAATGGGAAAAATGGTTGACGCTGCACTTTACATATACATTATGATTAATAATTGTCTTCCACATACTGGTTATTTAATGGTTTGTCAGTAACTTTACTATCCGTCTAGACTTTGTACCAACCTGTATATTGGAATAAAGTTCCATAATTTCATATTTTGTTATAGAAAAAAAACACAATGACCTTACTGTCAAAGCTTCTTCTGTCCAATCTTAACAATCATTTCTCTCCAGGTCCCTGGCTGTAATTGTTCTGAAAGTTGGCTTCCCATCACATCTAACAGTTGGAGTGAGTGTCTCTTGCTTAATGTTAGTCATCATCACAGTTGTTCCTTTAGCACAAATTACATAAAGGACAAACATTTGATCAGGGAAAACAGATCTAATGGCTTTTATCAGAAATAACATTTGTCTCTGAAAGGCCAGTATTTAAAAATGGGTAGAAGGATAGATGGTAACAAACATTTTCTCCAATGTCCTCAATGTTGTCAAAAGCCTTCTCCAAGGGTCATTAAAACTCAGGATTGTGTCGTAAAATTAAGAGTGTGACTGTGAGCATGTTGCTACAGGTCTACTGGCAAATATAGTATTTTGAATGAGAATGTCCATATAAAGTTTGAAATACATGTATGCAAGCAACATGCTGTTAATGAACATGACAACTCATTTTGAGATGAGTGAAAAAGTCCACAAAGAGAAGAATGGTGTTACCATTTCTATTAACCAGGCCTATACCCAAAAATCCTGTGCTTTACGACCCTTTTGAAATTGTAATGAGAAAAAGTGGGGATGCTCTAATACCCTGAGTTTGACCTTCCTTTCGCCCAAGAAAAATTATAGCGGTGCACGCATTTTTCAATCAAAAACTCTTAAATCCAGCATTCCAATGTACCAAGTTTGAGAGAGAACCGTCCTGACATAGAAAAAAAGTTCACTTATGGAATCTCCCGCTCACAAAACTTGCACGAAGTGGGTCTAAGCGACCCTACCGGAAATTAGGCCGAAACGACCCGGGGCCGCAACGACTCATGGCCGAGACTATCCGAGAACTTTGTTGTCCTCGTCCGTTACAAACTAGTCAAACGTAAGTTCTCATGCTTTTTTATCAGTAAAACGAAGTTTCTTAACGTTAAATTTCCAGTTTTATTTTAAAAATAATACTGCTGGACGTCTGGAACACGAAAACTATTAACGGCAGACTGATAACCCGTTTGATTTGTTAATGGACACAGAACCGGATATAACGTTTTCCGGATATTTCTTCTCCATTTCAAGTGCATGCCCTCTTGCTCTGTGTTGTCATCGGACACCATAACTTAACTCTTTACTAAACGACAAAATTTTAGACCAGTCCAAATTGAAAGGTTTTGCAGACGACAAGATAAATGTGATTCAATAATTGAAATTTGTTTTGGAGGGGGGGGAGTAGAAAACATTGTGGGAAAAGGAGAAAATGCTTGTTACCAGCATTTTCTCCTTTTCCCACAATGTTTTCAAAAGGCTTCTTCCTCAGGGTCATTAAAACTCGGGATTGTGTGGTAAAGGGTTAAGCGTTGACATTTGATGCATTACAGTAATAGCAATATCGCTAATCAGTTTCTCTTGAGGACTTAAGGTATCCTCGCCTATCCATGATTTGTGCCAATAAGCAAGAACTAGGCACTAATCTATGGAGATATTGTTTATAGTAAAATCTACATAATAATAGTACATTGGGGAAATAAACTTACTGCATGTGTGTTGTTTTATATCTCATAGCCTCTAATTACTTTAACTGTTTACCTGTAAAACCAACCTGGATTGCATTCTATTTCTGAAAGTACCATCCTTGAATCATGCCCCAGATAAATGATATCATACATACTTCCTTTACGGACCAAGCTAATTCAGCCATTGTTTATCATTGTTATGTTAACTTAGCAATGAAATTGAATGAAATACTTGCGGATTTTACACAGATATATAAGTTCGGAATTCTTTTCTTACTAGAATTGACATGTTTTTTTATGTCATAGTTGATAACTGTATTATTACATGACTGAAAATGTATTAGGAACTCTCTTCATAAATCACATGATAATTGATTTGGCCTTAGTGTCAAAAAAGTTGGTGGGATTATCGTAAAAAAAGAAACATTGAGATATGCCATGGGAAACTACTGACATGTTGGAAAAATACTTCAGGTGTTTTTTTGACAGTAAATGTATTTGAAAAAATGGGGTTAACAAAATTTTGTTATTTTGGGGACATGTCTCGAATTAAGCCTAATTTGCTCTGTAAAATGCATTTTGATGCAATTTTCGGTAATGTTTCTTCTGGAAGGAAGTCGAAAGCTGGCAACCTACATGTACTTTATAACATTATCTTCTCACGTGATTCATCAGGATCACTGAAATACGGGAGGGCATGATTGAAGGATGGGGATGAGCAAGGACGGTCGACAATTTTATGCAAAGGGAAGCTACTCCTGCAATACCAGAAACTGATGGCATGCGATACTAGCCACATTTTTAATTTTCCGAGGAAAGTATGATTGTTAGTCTGGCAATTTTTTGGATTCAAAAAGAGGCAGCTTGATCCACTTTAACTCTTTCACTACTGATGACGACTTGACTACCTTTTGCGGTCAGCGTAGATCAAGATCAGACTGCACAGAACGTGCAGTCTGATCTTGATCTATGCTGTCCGCTACTCTATTTTTAAACTATGATGAATGTCGTTTTAAAAGGCAGTGGAAATCAATTTTTAGAGCTCGGAAAAAACATGTAATTTCTGGAGTTAGTAGTGAAAGAGTTAAAGCATAACCTGGATATATACCAGTCATTATTTGTAGACTTTGTCTAAGTTAGTAAGTCATAATATGCAGACAAAGATATGGTACAATAGATTTATATACAGTCATAAACTGGTACCTGTTGTATCTCCCATAACCGTCCGATAGACAACAGGCAACACCCGATTTATCGAGGGCAGCTATTGGTTTTCACATGTACCGAACCCACCAATCAGACAGTCCGTAACAGAATGCCTTTATCTGTTTTAAAAAAAATCGAGCACTCATTCTATCTTTGGCTAAGATTTTCATGGCAAATGTAGATTTTTCTGATGGTAATCAAATTATTTGACTCACTGAAGAATTTAGTCTCTATTGATAAGGTCTACCTATGTGCGTAAATAAAATCACAATTTTGATTTCCAAATCTCGAGTTATCTCATGAAATCTTGAACCGGGCAGAAACTCGACTTGTAAGCATCGGGTGTTACCTGCTGTGGATACGAAGATCGATACCAGGCTGCCAGTTTATATACAGTCATTTCTTACCAATTCATTGATGAAAAAATATTAGATTTCCCAGGGCAATTTTCTATGCTAATACTCCTTTTACCTTTGTTAGTAATCATTACGTTGGATGGTGATTCCATAATTATTTCATTTCATATGTAATATTGCAATTTATAGTTCCATATGTTGATAAACAAATCTCATACTTTTTTTTATTGTGCTGGGGTCCAACAAATCACTTAAATACCACAGAAACACCGAAATACTCCATTGTTTCTTTTAGTTATTCAGTTCAGAGGATTGAAGTTGTGGTTTTTGACATAACTTGTTGTTCTATTGATGAAGAAGGGTTAGTATACAAAACCTAATGACAAAATAACAACATGCTATTGCAGCCCACTGTGAAGAATGTGCACTGGAATAGTTTACTTTAATTAAACATATTTTCTGTTGGAAAAAAAAAGGAAAAGAAAAATCCTGCTTACTTATATCATTTATGTGAACTCAATAATAAAGAGAGATAGGGGTATTCGGGATTTTGGTGTTTCTGTGGTATTTTGGTAATTCGTCGGACCGGTGTGCTTTTTTCCTGTTTGTTGTTTGGTATAGGTTAACAGATGGTTTATATGAAACAAAATGGTGGTTGTCTTGGAAGAAGGTGCTTTTTCTCTAATTGATGCACACTTAGGTGGAAATAAGCTTCATACATTAGGTTTACTTACTTTGAATCTTTTAAAAGAATTTGAGATTAATTGCTGATTTTTAATTGGTATCATATATTCAACTCAATTGAATAATTGATTAAGATTTGGGCCAATTCTCCATACCTGATTCATTACTATTTTACGTCTATGCAATACGACATATGATTTTCGTTACAACAGACTCACCTTATCATCAAGAAAGGTTAAAGATAATTACCATGGAGTCAGACATAATTGCAGAGTACAACTGTGAAGGAGATGGAAGATGCCGTGACATGTTTTGGGAGTTCATTTACATAATTGTGATTCCTTTGGGCATACTGTTTGTGGTCATCCTCCTTGTCAGTATTATCTTGTGCTGTGGATCATGTAAAAGGTCAGTGATTCTTAACATACTGTGAAGTTAATTCTCTTATCATCTGAAAAGATTTTAGACAAATCCATACAGTCTGTCTGAAAGTTGCCCAATTCTTACTGGACATTCAGTCTGGTAAAAAAAAAAAAGGTTCTTCTTTTTTTACCTGAATACTTTTTTTACTGGACCAAAAATATCAATAGATTGAAATTATTACATGAAATGTGTATGAATTAATTAACCCATTACCACACGACAAAATTTTTGACCCATGCAAATTGAAAGCATTTGCAGACAACAATTTCATTGTGGCTCAAATAATGCAATTTTTCTTTGATAAGGTAGAAAACATTGTGGGAAAAGGAGAAAATACTGGTTACCAGCATTTTCTCCTTTTCCCACAATGTTTTCAAAGGACTTCTTTCTTGGGGTCGTTAAAAGTCGGCATTGTTTGGTAAAGGGTTAAAATATAAATCAGGTACAAATACTGTATTCCTCAGCGTTGGTAATGGTTGATCATACAGTAAGCATGAATTGGTGAACTGTTGAAGTAAAACAACTGAAATACCGGTACCGATGAAAAGGAATTAAACCAAATGCAATAAATCGTGACTTGTATAGAAAGCTAAGAAAATATTGGCTATTGTTTTTTCTCAACAATATTTTCAACATTTTTTCTTTTTTCCAGTAATGTTTCTTTGGGTTTTCTCTTCTGAAGCCGATGTTACATTTGGAGAAAAGAAAGTTCTAGCAATCACAGCTATGAGTGTTCTGTAATTGCATTGGTCACCTTGTTTGTTAATAGACCAATGAAAAAAAATCATACAAAATGACATCATATTGATTTGTGCGAAAATTTTCAGTGGTCTATTGAAACTGAGCAGAATACAGGACCCCCCCCCCCCCCCCCGGGTCGTTTTAAAATTAGTTTTTGACCTTTAGATTTTGGATTGTGTGGTAAAGGGTTAATATTTCAGCCCAACATTTTAAACTAATTTCAGGAAGAAGAAAAGTCCTCCAACTGATGAGTAAGTATAAGATGATTTCCTTGATCAACTACTTTTTAGCTCTACTGGCTGAAAGCCAGCAGAGCTTATGTCATGGCGGGGTTTCCGTCGTCCGTCCGTCTGTCTGTCCGTCCGTCCGTCTGTCCGTCCGTTAGTCTTTTTCTTGTTTACGCAATAAAGTCTGCATTTGTTGCCGGATTTTCATGAAACTTGCACAGTTTGTTTATCTCATCAATAGCTTCAACCCTATTGAATTTGAAAAAAATCCAACAAACAGTATGGGAAAAGTAGCCATTTCAAGTTGAAAATTTCCAGTTCTTGTTTACGCGATAAAGTCTGCAAATAACTTCAGATTTTCGTGAAACTTGCACAGTTTGTTTATTTCATCAATAGATTCAACCCTATAGACTTTGAAAAAAATCCAACAAATAGTATGGGAAAAGTAGCCATTTAAAGTTGAAAATTTAAATTTTCTGTTCTTGTTTACGCAATAAAGTCTGTATTTCTGGTCAGATTTTCATGAAAATCACACAGTTTGTTTATCTCATCAGTAGCTTCAACCCTATTGATTTTGAAAAAAAAATCGAAGAAACAATGTGGGAAAAGTAGCCATTTCATGTTGAAAATTTCCAATTCTTGTGTACATGATAAAGTCTGCATTTGTAATCAGATTTTTGTGAAATTCACCCAGTTGTTTTGTCTCATCAACAGCTTGAATCCTATTGATTTTGAAAAAAAATCCAAGAAACAATGTGGGAAAAGTAGCCATTTTTTTTTGTTGAAAATTTGTCTTTTTGCATCATGAATTCATAATGTATGCGAGCATAAAAGCAAGATTTAATTCCCTGCCAGTAGAGCATATTCAGGCCCTTCAGGGCCTTCTAGTTTAACCCTTAAAGTGCCTTTCACGACTTTAGTTGCTTTTGCGTCCAGTGTAGATCAAAATCAGGCTGCACAAAACGTGCATCCTGATCCTTTATCTAAACTGTCTGCTTTACTGAAACTCTGTAGATAAAAGCATACGTGAAATTGCAATCATTTGGGTCATATTTTTAGGATGAAAATGTCTAATAGTTTTATTTGGCACCCTAAGGGTTTACTTACTAGACAACAAAATCTTGTCTGAACTGAAAGGATTGGAAGACAACATACTACATAAAGATGTGTCTCAGATGATGAATTTTATCTTTGAAAGGTTATGCTGTTTAAAAATATGAAAGTTAATCTGAAGTTGACAATATGTTACCACATGTTTGGTCCAAGTGTTAGTCTCTGGCAGATTGATTGATTGATTGTTTGGTGTTTAACGCCGTTTTCAACATTATTTCAGTTATATCGTGGCGGCCAGTACACCTATCCATGCTTTTCTGGAGTTTCTTTTACCAGTACTATGCACAATATTCTTTCCAAACCACTGGCTGCTTTCCCACATAGCCATCGTCAATGGTCAACAGTGGCGGTGAGCGAGGAATGAATCCTGTCGCAATGACTATCATCAGTCCTCAGAAAGAAATTGGCCGAGCCGGGGATCGAACCAGTAAATCCTGTTGTCAAGTCCTATGTGCTACCGACTGAGCTAACAAGGCTCGGCTACTTTCTGGCAGAAAAGTGAATTTTAAAACAAGGTAAAAAGTTGCCAGGTTGCTTTATCTTTTGTTTACTCTATACCTAGCTTTAAAATTTACTTTTAACTGATGATTTAAATTAAAATGCATTGTAACACTCACATTATTTACTTTTGGCTGCTACTGGGCCTTTAATAACATATTTTCTTGACAACTTTATAAAACTTTGGAGAACTTGTCAAATAAATTTAAAATTAGAGAGCTGTTTGGAATGGTTACATAGTATTCTTATGGACCTTGAACATTAAATTTTTTTCAAAGGTAAAACTAATTTGTACAATTTGTAGAGTTGTTGAGGTATATTTTGAATGGATCAAAACACAGAGTGAGTGCATCCAAAGAGATAGTATATATAACTAAAATTATAAAGTCAGTATACCATTATTCCAACGATTTTGTTTTTTATTCCCCTTGTGTTAAGTTGTAAGAGTATATTCTTTGATTTCATTTATCCTTTATTTATCCTCAGCCCACAATTATTTAGATACAACTCTATAAAGCGAGCCACTCTGAACCTGCGGCACTTGTCACACAACCGTGACACACCTCTTCTGTCCAGTCGTGCAGAAAGGGATGTAAGAACACTCTCTCTAAATTTTGAGGGGGAACATCGATATCGTAGACCAGGATCAGCAAGCGCACCGGGCACTCTCCAGAGGTTTTTATACTTATATAATTTATAATCAATTTTCTATCAATAGTATTTAGAAATAATTCATACTAAATGTAAATCAATGGTATTTTAAAATAGTTCATATTAATCAATTTCTATTAATAGTATTAACTCTTTACCAATGGACAAAATTTTAGACTGGTCCAAATTGAAAGCAGTTGCAGACAACAATTTAGATGTAGCTCAAATGATGATTTCTATCTTGGATAAGGTAAAACACATTGTTGGAAAAGGAGAAAATGCTTGTTACCAGCATTTTCTCCTTTGCCTACAATGTTTTCAAAAGGATTCTTTCTCAGGGTTGTTAAAACTCAGGATTGTGTTGTAAAGGGTTAAGGAATAGTTTTATTAAATCTTTACTAGAAGAAATTTTAGACTTTTCTAAATTGATTTTGCATTTGCAGACGACAAACATACATTGAGATTTGTCTTTGGAAAGGTAGATTACACTATGAAAAAAGAAGAAAATGTTGGTTCTTATTTTCATGAAAATGTTCCCATTGCTTGAAAAGCCCTCCATGGTCTAAAAATCACCTGATTGCTTAACCCTGTCCCAGACAATAAAATTTTAGCAATGTCTAAGTTGAAAGCATTGCAGATTACAAATCAGATCAGCATGCCCACTGGGTTTTCAATTTGGGGGTACATGCACCCTCCCGGTTTTGAATTGGGGGTACAAAGAAAAAATTGGGGGTATACTGTACCCCCTAGGTATTGAATTGGGGTACAAAGAAAAATTGGGGGGTACATGTTAACTTTGGACTGTTTCAGTTTTATTAATGAATTTAACACCCTAGCTTCTTTACCATAATGAATGAGATCTTAATTAAATTATTAAATTGTGCATTTGGTTAATATATGGATGCATCATATGTCTCCAGGGCATGCACATACTTAGATATAATCGCAACAGCGGTCAGGGTTTAAAAGCCTAACACGGCCATGAGTTTTGATAATCAACGGCCTTTATGGAAGATTTTTCACCATTATTCCTTTCTCAAAGTTTCGTAGTACATTAGAACTGCTTTAAAAAGGAAGCGTAGACAGATTGATGCTCGTTGTCCAAGACAGTGTTCGTAGATCTGGCTATTTTAAAATCACAGAGGAGCAGGCTGATTGGCTCATTATAAGCTCAAACTCTGTCAAATAAAGGCCATGCTGTGTTAGGGCAAAATAAAACAAAATCTGTAATGGTAGAATCACTTGTGTAAACCTACTTTTCTTAGATCTTCACGCTGTATAATATTCTAACAGCTTTTGTTGTGATGACATCTTTTCTGCAGCAGACGCCATACATACGAAAATTATACATGTTTAATTTGCGGCTCGATTTTTCAGCTTTCATATGTCAGAAAAAAATGTGTTTTTAACAATAACTGGGCATCGTAATATTATTGAATGATTTTAATTTCTCATTGAAAATTAATTACCAGATTTCCTGTACACATTGTAGATTTTGACACCTTAAAAAAATCATAGCGCAAATTATTCAGACAGACGAGGGAGCCGCAAAATACATATAGTGAACATATTTGGTAACCCGCTCTATCTTGAGGACAAGGTGTGGTACCCACTTACGAAGGCAACTACTTTCGTTTTGTTTGTTTGGCATGCAATACGAAATGGTATCTAATTTGTACAGTGTGCAGTTCACATAATTACTTTCCTTTTTGTACGTGCATACTTTTAACAGTGCATGCATGCACGTAAGCACAAAAAATTTGTACGTGCGGAGTAGAATTTATACGTGAATTATGTACTGCAGTACGTGATTGGGCACCCTGCAGATGTGGCTCAAATTTTAGGATGTGTCTTTCATAGGGAAGAAAACAATGTGGGAAAATGAGACAGTGTTGTTTACTAGCATTTTCTCCTTTTCCCACAGTTTTCAAAAGGCTTCTTGTTTAGGGTCATTAAAATACAGGATTGTGTGGTAAAGGGTTAAACATTTGACCTTGTACATTCATTTCAGAGATCGACAGAACCGCTATGACTATGAGAGGCCAACAAGTTCTACACTCAGACGTACTAGAGAACGGTCAACAAGTCAAGCAAGAGGTGAAGCCAATCTAGGTTCAGGGTAAAAGCTTTTTCCATTGTGTCCTTTACCAGTGGATTATAGAAGTTGTCACTTAACCCTTTACCACACAGTGCCACCTTTTAGCGACTCTAGAAAAGAAGCCTAGGCAACCAGCATTTTCTCTTTTTCCCACACTGTTTTCTCTCTTTTCAAGGACAATTACTATCCTTTGAAAAGTGTTTTAATTGTTGTCTGTATATTCCTTCAATATGTACAAGTCTAAAACTTTGTGGTGTGGTAAAGGGTCATGTCACATTTCTGTTACTGTTCTTGTTTTCTTTACAGTACAGTATTTTGCACTCTAGGGAATAAATACATTATACATATTCTTATTTATAATATGCCTATAAATTTTCCAGCTCAGATAGGTGCATCGCGTGCAGATAAAATAACACACTACAGAAAAAAAGTCTGTGTTGAATACAGTTCCAAATATGGTATGATGACTTGTCCCACACATGGAATACATGCATATTGGTTTGCTATTTGATTTGTCAAAATTGTCATGCTATGGTGTCCATCTGCAATTTATGGGAGTGAAGCAACCAACTGAACCAACACTTGTTTTATTTTCATTACTGTTTTTGAATAAATTTGTGAATAATTGCAATATTTTTTGTTGAAAATTGTAGGTACAGAATAAAAGAAATATTATGTTGTAATAATTTTCCTGATGCTTCTCTTTGCTTCTGACTGTGTAAGAAAATTTAGACATGCTCCACCTGGATATTGCTTGATATCAAATTTTCTCACATTGCTTCAAGCAGATATTACCACCAGGAATATTTCTTCCATAATGTTCTATATATATGTTTTGGTTTTTTTTGTTACAGGGTGGAGTATGCTGAAGTACATCATGGTCTTACAGCAGCGATAGCCAGAGGCGAGGGACAGATTGAATAGCATTCACTTTGAAACAAGTAGTAGAAGTGTCATTCAGTTTTTGTCAATATTGTGAAAAATTAATAATGATTCCATTTGTCAAATTTCATATGGTCTAACAGTCACCAAAGGCAGTGGTGACAGACAGATTGAGTAGATCTCTAAATCTGATTTTTTTTCTGTTTGTTTTAAAGATTATAATCCATCCATGTAGGTTTTTCTTAAACATTCTAATCCGTCTGTTGATAACGTGAGGGGATATTGTGAGCTATTTCCTTGTCCATTTTACATGTTTGACTTGCAAATTTAAATGATGGTGACACTGTAGTCATGACTTATTATAGATTATGCCTGTTTTTCTTGTGAGGCCTAAAATGTAGTAGTGTCTGTTTACAAGTTTTTCAACCTATTGTTATTACCCTACAACAAAGTTGAAAGAAGTGTGTTGGGGAGGGTATACTTGATTCAGGGATGTGTCTTAGTGTGTTTCTTCTGTTTTCAAATGAGTTTCAAACAGCGATAAATGTGTTTGGATTGATGAAGGACGAAAATGAATTAATTCAACTGGTTCTGCTTGATATTTGGTTTAAGCTTGACCACACACTCTCAAGTTAAAACAAGCTTGAAGGAGAAGGCTTTTGAAAACACTGTTGGAAAAAGTAGAAAATGCTGGTGACCAGCATTTTCTCCTTTGCCCACAATAACCTTTCCAAGGAACAATACAGTCATTTTAGGCACATCTAATGTGGTGTCTATTTCCAAGCATTAAAGCAAAGACAAAAAATACACTGTAGAACCTCTCTAAACATTATTATCAGCACTGACAATTTAGTTTTTGAGACAGCGGTGTGTTTATTGGAACAAGGAGAAAACGTTGGCAGCATTCGGCTGCAGTGTTTTCTACCTTTCCAAGACAAAGCCAATCTAATGTTTTGTCTACAACTCAGTTAAATTTCAAAAAACCGGATATTTTGTTGTGTGGTACAGAGTTGAACTCTTTTTTTTTTCCTGTACAAACAAGCAGTAAAAGACTTTGAAAATATCCTTGAAAAATAGTCAATATGATCTTAAAGATCTGATATGTGAATAAATGTGAAAATATTGTAGCAAAAAGAGAAGTTCCTGTAACAAACAATTTTGACACAATACTTTCCAAGTGGATCTACTACAACATAAGAGTAGAATGCAGGAGGTACTATTTCACACTGATTGTTCCTTAACTCTTTACCACACGACAAAAATGTAGACCAGTCCAAATTGAAAGCATTTGCAGATGACATTTTAAATGTAGCTCTAAAGGTAACATTTGTCTCTTACAGGGTAGAAAACATTGTGGGAAAAGAAGAAAATGCTGGTTACCAGCATTTTCTTCTTTTCCCACAGTGTTTTCAAAAGGCTTCTTTCTCAGGGGTCGTTAAAAGTCGGGATTGTGTGGTAAAGGGTTAATTCTTTACCGAACAATTAAATGTTAGACTGATCCAAATTCAGAACCTTTGTGGACAACAAATTAAATGTGACTCAAAAACTGAAATTTTCCTTTGGTAGGGCAGAAAAGATTGTAGGAAAGGGAGAAAATGCTGGTTACCAGCATTTCCTCCTTTTCCCATAATGAATTCAAAGGTCTTTTTCCTCATGGTTGTTTAAACAGGATTGTAAGGTAAAGGATTAATGAATAGTTGTATGTAATGGACATTTTTGTTAACTTTTAACCCTTTCCCAAACGACAAATTTTAGACCCTTCCAAACTGAAAGAGTTTGCAGACAACAATTTTAAATTTGATAAAAATGGCAGAAAGTTCTCAAAAAGGGTAGAAAACACTGTGGAAAAAGGAGAAATTGCTCGTCACGAGCAATTTCTCCTTTTCCCACAGTGTTTTCAAAAGACTTTTATTGCAGACACGTGAAAACCAGGGCTTGTTTGGGAAAGGGTTAATCTTAGCATGTATGCATCATCATAGTATGCATCCCAGGTTATCTGTCTGTGGTAAGTTTGGGCATACTTGCACATAATCTCTTTTAGACTCTGTCATGCAGCAACCCTTGGTGGCTTTTGAAAACATTTTGATAAACAGAGAAATTGCTCAAAACAAGCATTTTTCTCTACTTGCCATTTCTCTTATTTCCCCCTTTGTGTTCAGTATTTCTTGTTGGTGTATCTTAACAACCATTAAACTGTTTTGATATCAAATAGTCCTAGGATTTAACAAACCCTGAGGAGGGGACCTTCTTAAAACATTTTTGGAAAAGGAGAAAATGCCGGTAACCAGCATTTTCTCCTTTTCCCACTATGTTTTCTATCTTTTCAAATACAAATACCATCATTTAACTCATTACCAAATGCCAGAAAACTAGACTTGTCCAAATTGAAAGCATTTGCAGATGACAAAAAAAAATGAGACTCAAAAATTGAAATTTGTTTTAGGAAGGGTAGAAACATTGTTGGAAAAGGAGAAAATACTGGTTACCAGCATTTTCTCCTTTTTCCCACAATGTTTTCTAAAGGCCTCCCTCTCAGGGTCGTTAAAAGTCAGGATTGTATGGTTAAGGATTAAGTAAAATTTGATTTAATCTGTACAAGTCTATAACTTTGTTGTTTGCTGAAGGGTTTACAGTAAAATGAACTAAATACCCTTTATCGATTTTTGAATCATCCAAGAAGCCAAGGATTGAACTTCTTTCTGAAAGTGCTTGATATGACTGACACAGCTAATTGTATTCAAATGTTTAAGATTACATTATGTGCCAAATAATCAATGAAGATGTGCAATATTTTTGCTGTTTATTAGCAGTTTTATTTCAGTGATTCTTGTAAATATGTTGTCATTTTATGACTTCAGAGATTCTTTATTTCTAGTAACTTTTTGGAAGTTGCCTATTTTCATTTTATTCTGGAGGGCAATGATTACTTGTCAGATATATTCATTTTGAATATCAAATATATCGTTGCAGATTTGTTTCTATGTCTTGAATATTCAGGTATTTTATTTTTTAATTTTTTTTTTTTTTTTTTTTTTTGTATATTTTTTTCTTACCAGTCAATAAGTTAACATGTTGTCCTCTGCATGTACACATACCTTTTTACAATTTTAGAGAAAGGGACACTTGGCATAAATGCTCACAATGAGATTTTTTTCATTTTTCATTATGTTTTTTGACTGTCTGTTCATTCAAGATCTCTTTTTACAAGTGTGATTATTTTTTCTACAGAAGACCTGTGTTCAACTTTTTATGAGATCAGCCCAGGTTTTAACAACCCTGAAGAAGGAAGCTTTTGAAAACATAGTGAGAAAAGAGAAAATGCTGGTAACAGTATTTTCTTTTTTCCCCACAATCTTTTCTTCCTTTTCACAAATGAACTCCATCACTTGAGCCACAATGAATTTGTTATCTGCAAATGTCTCCAATAAAAACAAGCCTAAAATGTTGTCTGGTACACAGTTAAACTTGCAACAAAAATGCTCTTCAGATTATTTGAGCCATGCTCTTTGAAAAGAGGGCATAATGTATCTACAAGAAGTATTGACCTATGTCAACTTGCACAGGCTGAAATGGGTCAAAACCTTTGCTATAGGTAAATTTTGTGCATGTCAAAGGACCGTTCTGCCTTCAGATCAAATCAGTTGTTAGAATGGATGTTATGGATCCATAATTATGTGATGACTTGATTGGTGTAAGGCATCACAGAGATGCTTTAAACCCCCTTTTGCCAGAGCATGGCTCAATTGTTTATCACTTAAGTAATATGTTATGAATGTGAATATCAGTTTTAGCAATATGTATGCTCTGAGCAAGGATGGGTGCAAATGTGGATAGTTTAGATGAAGATCAGGGTCTGTATTCACCAGCAGTTCTGAAGAACTTTCCAAGTCTTGATCTCAAGAAGTTTCTAAATTAAAAAGTTACGTAACTTCTGATTGTCTAAATCAAGTGGTCTAGCCAGTCAAAAGTTGTATTACTTTTTAAGTCTAGAATTAGACTAATGAAATGAAAAATGCTTGGTGGATAGGCCCCAGATTGTACATCCTATCCTGGGTATACACTGTCCAATATATTTTCAACAAGTTATAGATGCCAACTTTTGAAAAGTATGCATTTGATTCTTATGATTTCAAAATATTTTGTTGAAAACTTGATGTTGGTATCATGAGAAAGTGTTTTCAGTTTCTGAATGTCAAAAGCAATCCGTGTGCTAGGTTTAGACTGTCTGCATTAGAGAATTATACGTTTTGCCTTAAAGAGTAAATTCTTCACCAAATAGCCTTCGTATTACAGACTTTTTAATTGAAAGCAAGGAGGCTTCTAAAAACATTGTGGGAAAAGGATAAAATGCTGGTAACCAGAATTTTTCTCTTTCCCGAAAATATTTCAAAGCCTTTCAAAGGCAAATCTATCATTTGAGCCTTTCTATAGGGATCAGTCTAAAGGTACGACACTTTCCATAATATGTTTAAAGAATTTACACTCTTTGCTCCCCAAAATATTTATTTTGTATGGAATCTACAAGGAAATCTTTTTATTTCATGCTCTCCGGTAGGATATCGAGAAAAAGCGGTGAAAATATTTTTCGATATTACCGACCACGGGGAGTTTGTACTGATTTTTATGGAAGTCTCGACAAAAAAATGGCGTTAGAAGCATGAAATAAATAGAATATTTGTTTTTTTCGGTGAAAGATAAAAAATTATTTCATCTCGTGATGCGCCACGAGTGAAAATATTACCGATGATGTTTATGAGATGAAATAAATTTCGATCTTTCACCGAAAAAAACAAATATCTTCTATTTCTTTTTTTTTTTTTCAAAATATATTTTGATGAATTTTTACTCTTTGCCTAACTATTTACCATGCACAAAAATTGTAGGCATTTCCAACTAAAAGTATTTACAGACTATGGACTGAATTTGGTTCAAAGAATTGGAATTTTCTTTGAAGGTTTAGAAAGTATTGTGGGTTACCAGCACTTTCTCATTTTCCCTCATTGTTTTTAGAAATCTTCTTTAGGGTCGTGCCAACTCAGGATTATTTGGTAAAGGGTCAAAAAAACAAAAGTTTTCTACAGAAGTACCAGTGATACTGATTGCACAGGCAAGTACATGTAGTGAAAATGTCTGCTACTCTTGTTTGAAATGATTATTTCATGTTTGTACACAGACATCTGTTCCAAAAAATGTTTGGAACAATTTCAATAAGTTAGAAGTTTTAATCTTTGTCTTGGTCATTCTTGTATTCAGATCATAAGGGTTTTACTGTATACTTTACATTTTAGGAAAATTGTGATACTAATTGAGTGGTGCTGTTTTTTTAAACCATAGTAGAATATTAATATGACTGGTACTCAGAAAAGTGGTACTATTACCTTACTTTGGTACTATTTCATTATTTTCTCTGCCATTTTCGTTTTTGTTGTATAGAATATATATGTTATACATAATATTTGAGTCATGCTTTGTGAAAAGGGGGCTTAATTCATCTGCAAAAAAAAGTATCCACCCATGTCAGTTTGCGTGGACTACGTAGGCTGACTTGGGTCGAAACTTTCTGATATTGATTAACCCTTTCCCAAACGACAAATTTTGGACTGGTCCAGATTGAACGAGTTTGCAGACGACAATTTCAAATTTTATGAAAATGGCAGAAAGTTATCAAAAAGGGTAGAAAACACTGTGGGAAAAGAAGAAATTGCTCGTAACGAGCAATTTCTCCTTTTCCCACAGTGTTTTCAAAAGACTTGTACTGCAGACACGTGAAAACCAGGGCTTGTTTGGGAAAGGGTCAATACTCTGCATGTTGAAGGACCAGTCTACTTCATGATTCAGTGGGTTGTTAGACAAAATGGATTTCATGGATCTATATTTATGAGATTTTTTCCTCGGTATAATGCATTGCGGAGATACACTAAGCCAACTTGTGCCAGAGCAACATTCATATTTTTACTCCATTTACTTTCTTGGTTGTTTTAAGAGAATAATCTGCCCTTTTTTGGCGAGTGTTGTGATTTTGTATTAAATTTATGTATATTAAAAAAAAAAGAGTGAAGAATCTTTAGTTCTTTTTCTCTTTGTTTTGTTGTTATATTCATTAGATTATGAGGAAACATCTGCATCTTTCAGCCATGTTGCATGTTTTATCCTTTTCGAAGCAATCCCGAATTTTAATGGAAACTTTTGAAAACAGAAAGCTTTTGAAAACATTGAAAATTGAGCAAATGCTGGGACCCAGCATTTTCTCTTTTTCCCCTTACGTTTGTCACATTTCCTAAACCTTGCACCAAACAGTACCTAGTTTAACTCTTTACCACACACACAATCCCAACTTTTAACGACCCTGTGAAAGAAAGCTTTTGAAAAAATTGTGGAAAAAGGAAAAAATGCTGGTAACCAGCATTTTCTCCGTTTCCCACAATGTTCTCTACCCTTCCTGAAACAAATCTCAATTTTTTAACAGCATTTGCTTTGTCGTCTACAAATGCTTTCAATTTTGACAAGTCTAAAATTTTGTCATTTGGTAAAGAGTTAAAGGAACCTGAAGAAGAAGGCTTTTGAAAAGGTAGGAAATGGTGAAAATGCCGGTAAACGGCATTTTCACTTTTTTTTTTTTTTCCACAAAAATTTACAATCTTCTAAAGACATTTAGTTTTTGTATCGTATGTAATTTGTTGACTGTGAATGCTTTCAATTTGGTTAAGTCTGAAGTTGTGTCGTCTATTGAAGACAATGCAAGAAACTTTCTTGTTGATGCGTTACAGGTTACTTGTATGAGAAAAGTCACAGTTAACCCTCATACTGTTTAAAAAAAAGAAATAGTGTAGATCAAAGATCAGACTACAGGTTCCATGCAGTTTGATCTTTACTCTGTCCCCAAAAGAGCAAGGGGTGGCATTTAGCAGCTTTACTAAACAGCAAATTTTAGACTCGTCCAAATTGAAGGCATTTGTAAATGACAAATATTGCTGAAATGGTGGAATTGGTCTTTGAAATGGTAGAAAACATTGGGGGAAAATGGAGAAAATGCTGACTATTAGCATTTTCTCCTTTTCCCAGAATGTTTTCAAAAGGTTTAGTCCTCAGGGTTGTTACAGCTCGGGAAGTTTTAGTAAAGGATTAAACCAGAGTCTGCCAAATGAAATGAACTTTTTCACTCTGAAGAAAAGACAGACAATTCCCAAATTTAACCATTCAGCTGCCAAGCGGGACTGAAGGACCTTTTGCTGACAGTTCTCCATTAAGGAGAATTTTTTCCCACAAAAAATACCTTTGAAATGGCAAATTTGGGTTTGTACTATTGGCTTGAAAGTTTCATTAAACCCTTTACCACACAATCCTGACTTTCAAGAAGGCTTTTGAAAACATTGTGGGAAAAGGAGAAAATACTGGTAACCAGCATTTTCTCCTTTTTTCCAATGCGTTTTCTACTCTTTCGGACACAAATTCCATCATTTGAGCCATGTTTATTTTGTTGTCTGCAAATGCTTTCGATTTGGATCAGTCTAAAATTTTGTCATTTGGTAGAGTTCACCTATTTAGCTGGTTAAGGGTTAAAACTGTTTTAGCAAGAGTATGTTTCAAACAGTTTGACAATATGGAGCTAAGAGCAGGCACTATAGAACGTGCAGCCCAATCATAATTTTTTCATTGTTGACAAAAAGTTGATCCACAAGATAACAATGCATTTTATGGGGTTTTCACTGCAGGAAAAAAAAAAACCAGACACAGAAAATATGGTCAAGGATGTATACAGAGAGTCAAGAAATCTTACGAAATTTTGAAATCCATCCTTTATAGATCTCATAAACTCATCATCATGCACAAAATTGTTCGCCACAAGACATACTGTCTTCAGTTGTTATCAGTCTCTTTAACGGACAACTTTCTGATGCAAAGAAAACAAATAGGATATAAATAAAATATTAGATTATCTGTAGAGCAACCATAGTTTTCAGGAGCTGAACAAGTTCTCCAGCCATCTTGGGATCCATGGTCGGGTTGTATCTAAGAAGCATCGACTGTTGCGTCACTTTTGCCGGTACGGCCATCTTTCTCTGTCCTGTTGCTCTGCCGCCCTGTGTTGCCGATGGTTGCGGGTTCTGGGAGGAAAGAAGCTGAGATAACAGCATGTGCTCAATCTGGGTCTCCAGAGATAGCTGTGGAACAAGAAAGGACATGCCTGGAAGCTGACCCATCGGAAATATTTTTGGGCGCAAAGATTGGCCAAAAGTCGGTAGTGGTTGCGATGGTTGTCCTACTGTCGGTTGTTGCTTCATAGGTTTTCCTATGATTGGTTTTGGCATAGCTTGTTCTTCACCTGCCTCTTGCTGAACTGGTCCCACACCCGGCTGTTGTTGCATAGCTTGTCCTAAAGTCGATTGCTGTTGCAAAGGTTGCTCTTCACCTGCTTCTTGTTGCATAGGTAATCCGACAGGCGGTTGTTGCTGGTTAGGTAGTCCTACAGTTGGCTGTTGTTGCAAGAGTTGTCCTTCGGTAGGTTGTTGTTGCATAGGTCCTACAGCCGCTTCTTGTTGCATAGGTAGTCCCAGAGCCGGTTGCTGTGGAACTGATTGTTCCACAGCCGGTTGTTGAGGAATAGGTTGTCCTGACGCCGGTAGAGATATTTGCTGTGGGTCACCTGATATTGGAATGGGCGGAAGTTGGTTTCCTGTTCCTAGTTTATTTTGTTGAACACTGGTCGGAACAAAGCTCTCGCCCGCCAGGAGTGCGTAAAGGCCTTTCATATCTGTGCCCATGTCCTTTTTAGGCATACCAAATTGCCGACCAGGTAGCAAAGGGTTCTTCTTCAACATGCCAGGTCCTTGCAGCAACTGCCCGGTGCCATGACCTGTTTAAACAATAAACATTTTTGTATTACTTGAAAAATTATATTGTCAATTTGTAAAGAAGAGTGCCTATATAGCAATACCTTCTCGGTTGATCGCAATACCGTATGATCTGTTGCATTTTAAGCAAACTGCATCAAACTTGATCAACAGATCACCCGAGGTTTGCTGAATGTTCGTAAGACATCACAGCATGTCTTATGACCATGTTAAATTACATCAGGAGTTTTTACCGTCTTGTTTGTGGTACTTTCTAAACATGAAAGCTTGAGCGTCTCACGAGTTCGCATCATCATTTTACAAGCCATCATGTTCTACTGGCAGAATATCATGCTCTTATAAGATGATGGTTCTTACACATAACACCGTTTACATGAAAACATGCCAACACGTACTTCATACATGATACCATGACGCATCGACAAGTTCATAACGGTGGTTCATGGGTCAAACTTTCTTTTAACATGGTAATAAACATAATGGCATGTTGATAAGATATGATGAAAAATTGACATGACCGAATGATAAGATATTACTTCAAACAGATATGATTTAGGGGTGACCGGATGATCAGATATTACTTCAAATAGACATGACATACAGGTGACCTAATGAGAAGATATTACTTCAAATAGGACAGAATGAAAATGAAGAAGATTCTAGGATGCGCTTGTTATGGCCAAACACTGTATTTTAAGAAAATAGCACAGCCTTCAGAGAAGATAGTATAAGGCATTGGTCCTAATAACGATTGATTCCTGATGAAGCACAGAACGTGCAGTCTGATACTGTATCTGCACTGTCCGCTTTTTGCTACAATTCTATCTCTAACAATCCTGACAAAGCAATATTTCGATTGATTTTCCTCCTTGAAAAGTGCATTAATTCCACGTCGTTAGAGTTATCCCTTCAATACACAATCCCGAGTTTTAATGACCTTGAAAAAGAAAGCTTTTGTAAACATCGTTAGAAAAACATTGCCAGCATTTTCTCCTGTTCCCACATTGTTTTCTACCCTTTCAAAAACAAATTTCATCATTTGGACTTCATTCAATTTGTCGTCTGCAAACATGTTCAGATTTTACAAGTCTAAGATTTTGTCGTCTGTTAAAGAGTTAAGAAGCTTAAAATGAACTGCAAGAACATACGACAGCTGTGGCATTTCAAACTTTGTCATCCGAGTTGAAACCAAGGACTAAGATACATAATATTGAAACCATTTCAGTTGGACATTTTAATTACCAACTGGATCTAGGAAAACTATCACGAGCATTTTCAGACTAAGGCCATGTCGTATAAATGTTAACCCTTGTCCTGCTAAATAACTTAAATGAAACTTTCAAGCCAATAGTAAAAATCAAAGCGCTGAAGGCCTGGGCACCAGAACGGGAGAAGAGGTAGGAAGATGAGGCCCAGAAGCTTAAAGTTGCTATTGCATTTGTACAGGCTTAAAACTGCTATCATATTTGTACAAACTAATAAAAAATATCTGAATGTCTCACACTGACAGTCTATGGAGTTGACATAAATTTGTAAAGGCCAATACAATGAGTATTTTTGTATAGCCTTGGCCTCATGGTCTTTTATGGATTGAGAGGAAATAATTTTCAAAGGATTTTATGTTTCCTATTTTCTTCCTTTACATTGCTTTGGCAACAAATCAAAATTGTAACAAACCAAAATGAGCAGCGTGCAAAAAATTGCTGATAAAGCTCAAGTCCAGGGAACATTTCTGGAAAGTGCAAAAAATCCACAATGGCAAAGCAATGAATCATCTTTTTCTTTCATTTTACCATACTCAGTCTATAAATTAAAATAGTAACCATGTCCTTTGAGCAATGACAAGGAAAAACACGATCTTTAAAGGCTAATATCACAGAGCATGATTTGGTGTCTAAGAAGACAATTTTTTAGGTATTTTTGCATTTTGGTTTCTATGGCAACAAATAGAAAGGGCGCCAATGCTCGGCAACAGTTGTGTTTGGTAACAAGAGCACCATATGCGGGTGCCAACGCTCGGCTGCAGTTACTTGATTTTCAGTGAAAACACAAAGTTAAAAAAAGGGCGTAACTAGATAGTTATTTACCCTTATTGTTTATGTTTCCCTTTTGATAGTTAACAACTTGTCCAAGTTTGAAGTAAACATCTTCAGTAATAACAGAGATATTGTAAAATGTCAAAGATTTTGCATGACGACGACATCAACGACGAAGATGATGACACTAGGGCTACGACTCTAAAAAGAGCAGAGCTAAAAGTTCTCAGTCGAAAAACTAATTACATGAAGTTTGCCAAAAATATTTTGGTGGTTACCTGCCTCTGTTGTACTGATAAAAAATCCCTTTTTAACAGTTAACAAAAAGTCCAAATTTGAAGTAAGTATTTTCGTTAATGACAGATATGATAAAATGTCAAAGGTTCTGAAAATTCAAAGTAGTGAAAAAGGGCATAATTGTGTCAAAAATATTTTGATGGTTACCTGCCCCTGTTATATGGGTACTCCTTTTGACAGTAAATAACTTGTCTAAGTTTGAAGTAAATATCTTCAGGAGTAACAGGATATCATAAACTGTCAAAGTCCTTGCACGACGACAATGACGCATAGGCTTTGATAATAGCTTGATGTTTTCTTCGTAGACAGCCTAGCTAAAGACTACCAGTTGAATAAAATCATATGAACGATACAAGACTGCTCAAAGAACATTTTTATAAAAGTTTTGTCAAAATATCTGCTGTAAATGCCACTTTTCAATTTTTCCCATTGAAAGTCTATGGAATCTCCGAGTTGGCATGATCAACCAAGTTGGAAAGCCGATTTTCATAAACAAGAGGGCCGTTGGACGTAAACCCCTCATCTGAGTAAAGTCATCTAGAATTGATAAATTGATAAATTTAAACAGCTCTTGGTTGTGATTATGGGAAACACAAATGAGCCATGCTCTGGCAAAAGGGGGTTTAATGCATATCCGTGATATATCATTCCAAACCAGCTGTCATATATTTATGGATCCATAAAATCTATTTATTGAACAACCGACTGAATCATAAGGTACACTGGTCCTTTGACATGCAGAAAATTTGCCAAAAGCAAAAAGTTTCGACCCAGGTCAGCCCAAATACCTATGGAGATCAAGATCAGGTTGCACTGAATGTCAACTCTGATCTTCGATATAAAACGCCCACCAGTTACTTAACGCTTTACCACACAGTTTCGAGTTTTAAGGACTCTAAGGATATTCCCCTCATGAAAACCTTTCGGAAAAAGAAGAAAATACTCTCTTTTTTTCCTACAAGGTTTTTTGCACTCTCTTGCACTACGGATCATTCCCATACATGGATCCGTGGAGATAAGATAAACCGTCTCCATTGGTTACTTTTGCTATAGGCTCCCAAGCTTTCGCAGTTTACATGTATACAGTATAACGGAAAGACTAGTTACGCGGTGCCGTCATGACGGATTCGCTTGACAAAATTCCGGAAAATTTTGCTTTATCATACTTGCCTGCCGATGTTAAAGTCTCGGGAAGGAATTTAGAGAGAGGACTAAACTATCATACGCAAGGATATGTGCATGACGTGCGAATTTCGGAAGCTACAGACGACGAAATACTTGTTTCTGCCAAGTGCTGGCGTTCGATGAGAAAGAATGAAACACCTCATAAACTTCAGTTTGGCGTAAAAAATGGCGCAATCAAAGATGCATTTTGCTCTTGTAAGGCTGGATAAGTTGTCTTTGAATTTTATTTGATAATTTCAGTGGAATATGAGTAATGCGATACATTTTATGCATTGTCTAAGTCAACAGAGACGGAAGGATTTTTAGTCTTCATAACTCTTAACCAAACAGTCTTAGGTTTTTACGACACTGACAAACAGTGCTTTTGGAAGCAAAATGGCGAAAGGGGTAAATGCTGGTTACGTGTATTTTCTCCTTTTCACAGAAGAACTTCCAGCCTATCAAAAAAGACATGTTACCCCAATATTTGAACCATATTTTATGATAATAGGTAACCGTCTGCAACTGCTTTTGGAGATGTCCAAAATTCTGTCGCTTGGCAGTTGTTCAGATTCGTTTTCGGGTTAAGGGATAACCCGACGTTTTATGATTTTAATGTGCTGCCAATTAACAAATTTGTCGTAAGATGGTTGTTTGTTTAATCTTGATAAGGGGTGGCCGAGTGTGACAAGCAGGCACATCGGTTTACAGTTAGACACGCGACCTACTAAATAACAGTTCGCCGGCAAACCGCCGACAAACCCTTTGAAATTAAGATTCGGTAATCCTATTTAGTCTCGCCAAATCAAAGTTTGATTTAATTAATTTGTCTTTTGAACAGAATCTTCCCTTAGTCTTAGTCCGTTTCACAATTTACATTAACATACTTAGAGAGGATAACAAGTAAACTTACATAGATCTATAAATTTTGCGGTTACACTTTCCGTGTCAAGATGAAATTTAAGTAGGAGACAGTGTAGACACACGGTCAAAATGCTTGTACTCTGAAGTTTGATCTATATGTAGACATTCAGCATTTTGTTTCTTCACTAACTGCGACATAAGATCCAACCAGAACTTAGTAATTTGATGATGAATAGTTTGTGCAGAGGTCATTAAACCGCATCAGATATAAATATACTTCATTGAAACCCATTACCAAAAAATCCTGTATTTTAGCGACCTGAGAATAAAGATTTTCGAATCCAGTGTGGGAACGTAAGAAAACTTTGATAGCCTGTATTCCTCCTTTTTACACAATATTTTCTACCCTTTCCAAAAAAAAAAAAAAAAAAGATCCCTTCAACTGAGTCAGATGAAAGAAATCAACAACACCTTTTAATATTTGGGTTTGTTTAAATTTACTGTTTGTCTAAATTTAGATGTTGGTTAATTAATTAATTTATTAATTAATTAATAAGTCTGTCATTAATTTCTTTTAACCCTTTCTCCACCACTCACCCCATGTATTAGACATATCTATATGGCTAAATTTAGCTAGCATGGATACGTTGTTTGAATAGCGTTGCTAAAACTCTCTTCACATTATACAATTTGTACAATTACTATACAATCTTTCTCCGCACAATTATATCGAGATGACTGTTATAGGGCAATGTACAGTTAGTGTCCTCCTAACCAGATGCTGCATTTAATCCTTTCCCATGCACATCTTTTAACCATTTTCTGAATTACGAGCCTTTTATAGACAAAATAAATCTGAACTACCGAATGTCTCACACGTAAACTGTCGTTTGTTTGTGAGCCAAAATGGCGGATAGTAACGCGAAGCATCGGGCAGAAAAAATGCGACGACCTGATTGGTCAAATATCGATTTCCACGGATCCATGTATTCACCTCTGTAGTTGGCTCAGAAAGTAGTCCGTCATCACGTGATACTTTCGTCACATGACCATAACTCAAAATGGCGAAACAAACCCCGGTGAAAGAAAGACCAATCGATTGTTTTGTGTGCTGTTCAAACAGCATACGGCCAATCAGACTTAGTGGTAGGAAATGTGAAAAAGAGGGATTACCTGAAAAGCTTAAATGTCTTTTAAAGGACGATATACAACTTGTTTTTTAATTTTGTTTAAATTGTCATCATTCATGGGCGCAGCCATTTTTTTTTTTTTTTTTTACAATTGGCGTAAGATTCTGATCAGTAAAGAAGCTTGAAAAAATAGTTCCATTGTATACAGGTAAATTCATCAGTTTGAATGCACCTATAATGTATCCGGAATCATATTTCCTTTGTCTGCTTTTTTATGTTACACATGAAACAGTTAAACAGTAACAAAACATGTTTTCCTCGGTTTGACAAGATTCTTGTCATTTAGCCCGTTGCAGTGATGTATGGTGAGAGTAACGAACGACAACTCTGCTCGGAGATTGGGTTTTTTGCACTTTCACAGCCAATAACAAGCATTCCAGCTAAATCTATCTTGCCGTCCGTAAATGTTCTGAATTTAGATAAGTTGTTTAAAATTTCATCGTTTTTCTAAAGATTTACTGGTTTTCAATAATTCATGTTACAAACTTTAATACATATTTGATATTGTATGCGTCGAATTGCTAAGGGTCGAAATGGTTATGGACCGAGATGTCATATCTGGACAACTCTGACAGGAAGAAATAATGCATACATACCAAGCAAATACAGTTATAACTTCAGATAAGAGATGCACAGTAATTCTACGAAAATTAAAATCTTACCGAGGTTTTGAGACACATCTTTTAGAGAAAGAGCACACTGTCTGCGTAAAATACGCTATCATTATTTGTCATTTACATGGTGTCTAGAAAAGGGACAAACGAACGACCCCGATCAGTGCTCGGCAACAGCACTCGTCACAACTCGGTCGATTGCGTACCTACATCTAAACATTTGATCAACGATCACCCGAGGTTTGCCAATTGTTTCTTTCACTGTTAAGCCAAGCCCAGGCCAACCAGAATAATTCTATTTCAACGTATTTTTTGTAGGAAAAATATCTCCATGACGAACAGTGTGGATCCAAGATCAGACTGCACGTTCTGTGCAATCTGATCTTGATCTACATTGTCCGCAAAAGGTCAGTGAGTCACGCTTAGCAGCCCAAGGGTTAAAAGAAGTGTACAGTATCTACTGATTTAAAAGATAATTTAAAAACAAAGAAAATGAAGTTCTTTCCGATAAAACATATTGATTCGATTTAAATGTTAAAGGTCCAGGTTTCATTTTTCTGCCAAGCTATCAGAAATAATTCAAACTTGAAAAGTTCTCTAGTAGTATATATCAAGGTGTTAAAAAAACTTAAGAACTTACCGATATAAAATATCGAAATAAAGAGACTTATTTTCGTAACAGTTCCCAGTTCCATCTTTCCACCACACAGTTGAAAATATTTAAAAAGGCTGAAAATGTTTTTGCAAGAGCCTAATTAGTTAGTTAGAATGTTGGTATGTGCAATACCTCGCAATGTTGACAATTCGACAACGCTGATGCTTTTAAATGGAACGATGATTCAGTCCACACGGCTTTTCATGACAAATGCCATCACGAGGATAGAGAGAGATGATATTAATTACAGTTATAATTTAGTCTTGCCCATATCATCATGCAATCTTCATTTTTCATAAAAAGTACCATTCTTTTTGTTGATGTAGGTTCTGTGTTGTACAGTTGTTTAGGTGTATGCATTGTAAACAGGAACTCTTTGTTCAGTTCTCACATGCGGCACAACTCAAATGGAAATATTTCTTGGCAAAGCTCTCTAGATCCTTAGCAGACTTTAGTGAAACCTTGAATGTCACGCATTGGTGAGCTGTTGCCGTGATATGACTAAAATACTGTTTGACGTCGTTGGTGATGTTTATTGGGTGACTATGAAAGTATGAACAGACCAGGTATTTTGATATACTTCAAACAATTAACTAATCCTCCTTGAAGAAGAATAAAGCATAGGGTGGGGCATAATAAGCATCTGTTTTGTTAAAATCTAGAGCACTTATGATTTGTTTAGTCTCAAACACTCAATACATGGATCCGTGGCGATGAGATAAACCGACTTCCTTGGTTACCGTAACTAAGGGCTCACAAACAAACGCAGTAAATACATATACAGTATAGCAGAAAGGCTATTTAAATCTTGCTATCATGACTGTTTCTATCGATTAAATTCCGGAAAAATATTCCTTTTCATATGTTTCTGTCGATGATGGATTCTTGGTGAGAAATATATGGATACTTTAACTTACTTACACAAGGATTTGTACAAAAAGTGTGAATTTCAGGGGCTACGGACAATGTAATACCTGTGCCAGCAAAGTTTTGAACTTCTACGAGAAAGAATGAAACACTCATAAACCTCAGTTTTGCTTAAAAACAATAGAATTAAAGATGATTAAATTTTTTGTCAAGCTTGTTAGGTTGTCTCAACATCGTATTCGATAATAAATTACACTAAATTACAAGCATTTTGAAATATTTACAGACTGTCTCATTCAACAGAGAGGTGGAAGTCTAAGAAATGTTTAAATTTCAAGTTAAGGGAAAATGGTTGCCTGATGGTTTTAAAATGTGTCAAGTGTGCTGTCAATTAACAAACTTGTTAATATCATTGGCGGTAGTTTGTTTTATCTTGTGATAGACCTATACAGAAGACAACGGGTGGTTAGTGGATTACAGGGGCAATCAAACACACATCCTATCAGTTAGCAGTTTACTGACATACCCTTTTGAAATGGCAGATGTGCTAATGCACTTAAATATCGCTAAGTCAAAAGCTGATTTAATTAACATAAGTTGCCTTTTGAGCTGAACTTCCTAAACTGTACAAAACAGAACTTACTCTGTTTCATAAATGAAATCAACACGTACCTTCAGTTAAAGAATACACGTAAATGGACTTAATTTAAGTAGCAGATGGTTAGAATCCAAGAATAAACTGCATTTTTTTTGCACTCTGATCTGTATCTACACATTCAGTATTCTTCACGCACCAAGGGTCAATGTTTACGTCAAACTGAAACATTGATGACACGTGCCCCTTTTTGGATGTGCGGAGATTATTAAACAAGGTTTAGATATTTTAGTGAACGTACTTTCTTTTTATTAGTATTTCATATATTTTACCTTTATTTTCCACTGTAAAACACTTTTTTTTCCAGAGAGTTTCAGAGAGAGAAAAAAAAAAAAACACTAACATTTATTAATCCATTGCGTAATATAGCGTTGATCGAAACTCTTTGCTCATGTCCCATTGTCAATCATGATCATAATGCAAACGTGTCATCTCTTCGTATATCTCACGTAAGCCGTACACGATCGCAAAGCACATCTTTTAAACTTTTTCCTAAAATTCAAGTGCTTTAAACTCACATAATATCGCACTTCTCCAACATTAACAGTCGCTTGTTTGTGAGCCGAAATAGCAGACAGCAAGGCTGGACATCGGGCCAAATAAATGCGATGACCTGATTGGTCAAATATCGATTTCCACGGATCCATGTATTGGCTACAAGAACTGACTTAAGCATAACACAATTTTCTTCGATTCTTGCATAGGTACTTTAACAAATACCTTTTCTACCTATTTACTTTGACATGTTTATTCAGTCTTTTTCGGTTATCTTCAGTTATCTAAATCCGTATCTAGGGAAAGTAGGCAGTCTTTGTATCTCGAAAATCTAATAAGAGTTTTACTTAGATTGAAAAAATGCAACTGTGTGACGAACTTTGTCTTCTTCAATGCTGAAATCGGCATAAAGTTCTTTAACTAGATCTAGTTGTGACTTTTTAGGGAGCTACTCATTTGACTTGACATGTTAAAGTGATACAGTTCTTAAACTTTCTGTTGTCATCAAATGTGCGGGCTAAAGTTTGCTTGTACAAAGGACTAGGTACAACTTTCGGCTGCCGACATTATTGTCCCCTCTTGCTTTTTGTTTTGTATCAAAACAACAGTGACGAAAACCCTGGACATGTATTCACAAACCATTTCTATAGTATTTTCTTGTTGTAATTGTAAACCTGTAAGGTTTAGCCAGTCAGGGCCCGGTTTCACGAAAAAACTTAGTTCTTTTCTATCCCTTAAATCTGATCACGGTTTCAGGTTCTGAGCTGAGTTCATTGTTTGAGACACATTTCACAAACATTAGCAGTCTTAAATCCAGAAACATTCTGAAATCATGAAAGACACACCGTTTCAGTCTTAACTTAGTAAGATAAAGGGACTTTAGTCTGTAACAGACTTAAAGTTGAGCCTAATAATTTGTGTCAAGTAAGGATATGAGAACGTTACTGAGGTCTGACAATCTTAGTGAAATGCGTCTCAACGAACTCAACTAAAGTCAAAAAAAAAAAAAAACCGTTGTGGATTTGAGTAAAATAAGACACTTTGGGTTTTTCGTGAAACCGGGCCCAGAAATTGCGTTACTTTGATATTTTGAACAATCCATAAAATTAGACTAAGGACGCTGTTTAAAAAGAATTTTGAATAATGGGCCTGATGAAAAAGTCTTCTAGTGAGTGTGTAATTTTTTTGCATGTAACTAAATTATTGTGACAAATACTCGTACACTATATTATGTCACTATGAATAATGTGCATGAATAGAGACATCAGTTAAATACTCCACAACGTGACGTGGTTGACGAAATTGCAATAAATACCATTGCCGTGGAAACTTTAAATACGTGACCGAAAGCAAGCGACGTTTTTCTTCTTGCGTTCAACACGCCTTTGTTCGAATTTTTTTTTCAATCTAGACTACTCTAAGATTTTGTCGTCTAGCAAAGAGTTAAAAGACGCCTCCTGCTCGCTTTGGATTTGAACCATGCTCTGGCAAAGGGGGGTGATTTTTTTCTGAGTATTACATGCACCTCCGTGATGCATGGTACCAAGCAAGTCATCGTATGATCATGGATCCAGAAAGTCCATTTTGTCAAACAACCGACTGAATCATGAGGTACACTGGTCCATCGACATTAAGAAAATTGACCGATAGCGAAAAGTTTCGGCCCAGGTCAGCCTGCGCGGACTGCCCAGGTTGACCTTGGTCGATACTTTTTGCAGATGCTTTAAGCCCCCTTTTCACAGAGCATAGCCCATTTTTACGTGTATTACATGCATATGCTCCAGGGTTTTTAGGTAGGTATGAAAGTAGTCTGCATGGTTTTGGACTAAATTTTCCCAAGTAAAGGGGAAAAAAGCTGGGTCCGTATTCACCAACCATTCTTAAGAATATCCTTGGTCTTGTTCTCCAAAATTTTCCAAATTTGAAAGTAACACACCTTCTGATTGGCTAAACCATTTGGTTTAGCCAATCAGAAGTTGTGTTACTTTCAAACTTGGAAAATCTTGAAGAATAAGTCTAAGAACGTTCTTAAGAATGGTTGGTGAATACGGACCCTGGTTTCATTGAAGTCTTATTTGTCATTGTGGAAACTTTAATTTCTGAAATACAGTGTACAAGAGTTATATGTCATGTAGTTTGTTGATGTTGCAGTAGTTGCTGTTTCGTTCTCTTCTGTAGGATACCAGCGTCTATAATCTACATGCAAGGGCAGGCGTTTTCGCAGGCAATAATCTTTCCCCTGGAAAAAAAAAATCAACATGTTAACACGTATCCCCATAGCAACCACCGGCGTCATTTGGCGTGCAACACACGACAAGGGGACTTCGGACATATGCGTAAAAGTTTGTCGTCCCCGATCAGCCTGTGCAGTCTGTGACTAATCCGAGACGACACTTCCCGTTTTTGTGCGATTTTCTGTTTCACGAAAGTCTGCTGTATGAGAAAATCTTATGTAGCTGTAAAGTGCCGTCTCGGATTAGCCTGCGCGGACTGCGCAGGCTAATTCGGGACGACACTTTACGCAAATGTCCGAAGGTCTCATTTCGCATACATGTTGCAGGCGATTTGTAAAAGGTATGGACCAAGATCGTGATTTACCACGGGTAGGAAACTTCATATTCGGAGCCAATGGCTCCGAGAAGAAAATGTTGGTCTTTCGGCTCCGAAATTGTCGGCTAAAAAACAACTGAAAAAAAGGTAAACTTGTCTTTCTTTGTAATTCTGTGTTCTTATGTCTTTGAAATTCCTAAAAAGGAGAATGTCATGCAATGCTCAAGTCTTTCAACGTGTTTTCTACACTACGGAAAGCCGTGGAATGTGTACAGTACTGTTTGAATCATTTGTGCCGTGGGTTGACCGTAGCCAAAATAATTCGTAAAGAACCTAGATTCAGTCTGTTATTGCCATCAAATTAGCAAATAAGAGAGAGGGATAAGAAAGGACATTCTCCTTTTTTAGAATTTCAAAGACATAAGAAGACAGAATTACAAAGAAAGACAAGTTTACCTGTTTTTCAGTTGTTTTTTAGCCGACAATTTCGGAACCGGAAGACCAACACAACATTTTCTCCTCGGAGCCATTGGCTTCGAATATGAAGTTTCCTACCCGTATTTACGTTCGTTTAGTCTGATGTTGTTTCCACCAATCGGTACCCATTTGAAGTCAGCAGAAACATTTAGTAACTGAGGCAGACCAGACATACACGGCGATGGCGCCTAGCTAGGGCACATAATGCAGACCAAGAGACAGCCGCACTTGACATTTCACACGAAAAGTTACAGCCGCAGATTATGTACTTAAAATAGCAAACCAACATTTAACGAAGCCTATTTCATTTGCACGAAGTAAAAGGATGTAATTATGCTTGATTATCAAAAGAAACACGTGAGTACTATAGGACGGTTGTTTCCATCGATAATTAAGCAAGACAGGTTAACAAGAGCACCACATGCACATGAAAGCGCTTGACTGCAGTTGTTTTTAGATTCCAAGCAACGGTACCACTTACATGGAAAATGGGCACAGCCATTGGCGCTCGGTTTCCATGACTTTCAGTTTCATAACTTAAATTTATTTCTGTATATCATAAATTCGAGAAGGTTTCGCAGCGGCCATGTTTTCAAGCAACGGAAGTTCGTTCACTTGTTTTAAATTACACCGGTTCCGGAAGTGTCGCATAGCGAACATGGCCAATACGAGTACCACTGTAACGTAAACACACTTTTCACCATATTAACTTAATACATAATATGAAGTAAATACCTTATAATTAGGTATACATAACAAACAGCTATTAGCAAGTGAGTTTAATTAGAAGTCCGACATTACTGTGTTTGCTAGGTTCGCTATGCGACGATTCGGGAATCGGTGTAATTTGAAACCAGTGAACGAACTTCCGTTGCATGAAAACATGGCTGCTTAATTTTTTTTAGTATTTATAATATACAGAAATAGATGTTAGTTGTGAAACTGAAAGTCATAGAAACAGACTGACTATACGCATAACTGTGACATTATTTCGAGGCTCACCTATCCTATTGGTATGGGTTCGCATTTTGATAGTAAACATGTGTCGCAAATTTAGAGTAAATATCTTCAGTATTGACAGAGATATAAGACATTGTCTCAGTTTTTTGCACGATGCTGAGGACGCTGACTACACAGACAATGACAGGGCTATATGAATGACTCAACATTTCCTCGAAGACAGCAGAGGAAAAAAAATGAAGCAGCAAAATAAAAACCATGGAATCATCATGGTCCAATACCGTAAACATGATTTTGTAAGAATGAATAAGGAGGACTTGCCTGGATTCCAGCCCGATCATTTTTCCTTTTCTATATTCGGACCTTTGTCAAAAATGAGCTTCATTTTTGACAAAGTAAAGTCCAAATATAAAAAAGGAAAAAATGATCGGACTGGAACCCAGGCTAAAGGAGGAACTGTAGTGACAGACTAAAGCATGGAAAAACAAATTGTATACATACTCGCAGGTAGCCTTACAACTGTTGTCGTACTCTTCCCCATCAATACTACATACAGGGTCCTTTTCGTTTCCACAGAAACAGTTTCCGTCATTAAAATCAGGTCGCGAAGTCGGAGCATACACGGGTGGCTGGGTCGGTGCGAATACGGGCTGGATTGGCTCGAACAAAAAGTAGAACGGGTCGTAGAAGAAAGGAGCTGGCGTCGGAGCTGGTACAGGTGCGGGAGTAGCCGGTGGAGTAGGTCGAACTGCAGGTGGGCGTCGCTGTACAGCAGGCACACGTTGAGGCGAGTACACAGGTTGAGCCGGTGGGGGTCTTCGACGCGGTTGTGGTGGAGCGGTGCCTTCTATTTCTGGACCTTCGGTCGGTGGTGGTGGCTTTGGTCTCCTTCGTGGTTGAGGTTGAGCTCGTCTGCATGGGCATGGCCCATTGCACTGCTTTACTCTGCCGCTGAAATTTGGAAGAAAAAAATATAGAGATCTGCTGGGCCTGTACTTATTTACCATGCTTGATGATATTCTTAGTTTAATTCTCAAGAAATTTCAAATTTGAAAGTTACGGTTGTGACGGAGCGGTGTCTTCTATTTCAGGACCTTCGGTCGCCGAAATAGAATGGTTTAGCCAATCTGGCTATTTAACTAAATGGTTTAGCCAATCAAAAATGGTGTTTCTGTCTAAATCTAGAGTTAGACTAATAACGGAAATTGGAACTATTGGTGAATACGGCCCCATGTAGAACTGAGATCATAGGTGCATAATTCTTTGGATAATGATACATGATGCATGTAATGGTGTATATTTGTGTCCAATGAAGTGTCGTATTATTTAAAAAGTTAAGTTAAATCTTTTTTTTTTTTTTTTTTTTAACACCGATTGTGAAACGAGTTTAGCAACTTACTAGTATTTCAATCACTCTCGACGATTATTACCTGGAAACCCTTGCCAGCTCTTGCACTGTGTTGTGTGTAGCTGCAAGGGTTGACTCGGCTCTTCACGAGATTCGAACCCGAAACATGTAATGTGAGAGACCTCCGAATCCAAGAATTGAATTCCGGACCTACTTAGCCTTTGTCAAGTGTGTTACACACGTTTGCAATCTTTTCATCCTAAACATTTCTCGGTTTAGATTGCAGTTTTTGCAGAGGAAAAACAGTCAAAACGCTGAAAGTACGTAGAGTTTTTGTTTGTTTTTCAAAAATGACTGACACCTGCCTATCAGGAATGACAACTTTCACACCAAAAATAGAATGGTAAACATCCGTCGAATTCATCATCAAAGTTGCGGGGAAAAGTAATCAAAAGTCACAAAATACATAAACGTCAAATGACCGGTTTCTTTCAAACAGACGTTTATATTCCGCCATAAAACAATCATCTTGGAAAGAAATCATTGTGACTTTTTGCATTCATTGATATTTGTTTTCGTTTTATGTTTCGGTGAAAAGAAGGACTTACTAAGATAAAGAATGATAATTAATTTCATATTATTTATGAGGGGTTTGTGATGACAGTAAACGCAAAAACATGGTTTCCTACTTTAGGAATACTCAGTCTAATTAATTATTTCGGCCCGCGACGTGTAGAAACAACGCAATAATTACACGATTTTTGTACAGGCGCCGTTGAGACTATTACGTTAACCCTTAGGCTGCATAGCTCGACTCAATGATCTTTTGCAAACAGTGTAGATCAAGATCAGACTGCACAGAACGTGCAGTCTGATCTTTGACCTCAACTGTCCGATAAGGAGATTTTTACACCCCCCCCCCCGAAATACCTTTAAAATATCTAAATTTTGGGTTTTACCATAAGCTTGAAATTTTCATTTCATTTATTCAGCAGGTTTAAGGTTATTATATAACTTGTAATAGTAAAACATAGGAGAAATAAGCAGTGGAAAACGACTTTATTTGGAAAGTGCAAAGGAGAAAACAGAAACATTTCCTTATAACAAATTACATATGCTTTTCGATCAAAGTTCCAAAACGCTATCTCCTGCAGGGACCTAATGATAATGTATTGATAACACATGCCCTATTGGAAGGTTTTCGTCAAGAGGGAGTAATAGGTTTAGAAATGCCTTTGCTTTACTCTTTACAGATCGACAAAATTTTAGACTTGTCCAAACTGAAAGCATTTACAGTACAGAATTTATAAATGTGACTCAAAACTTGAAATTTGCCTATGAAACGGAACAGGAGAAAATGCTGGTTGCCAGCATTTTCTCGTTTTCTCACAATATTGTCAAAAGTCTTCTTCTGCAGGGTTGTTAAAACACAAGGTTATGTGGTAAAGGGACAAACTAATTTTTGACTTTTCTGTGCATGTGTCCGCACTGTATCTCTGACAGATACATTCTTGAGTAGTAGGTATACTCACAGAATACCTCCACAACAGATTATTTTTTATCAGACGGCAAAGTTTTAGACTTTTAAATATTGGAAGAATTTGTAACGACAAACCAAAAATTGACTCAAATGATCGGATTTTTCTTTGAATGATAGAAAATACATGTATCGTTAAAAAGCAAGCTTATCAGCATCTCTGCAAATTTGATTTAGGCGGCAATAAATATAAAGTTTAAAGGAATCTACAAGTTCTGAGTTCTGACGTCTCGAACTTTCAAACGAGTGCTTGTGCGAAAGATGATACGGTATTCGCAAAGGCGAAAATTCACTCCCTTAATAATTCCAGCCGTTATAATTGGCTTTCAGGGTACAAATTCAAATGTCTTTCGTGGAAAGTGGGGAACAAGAATTACATATTGTGCATTCTGACTTGAAATTTTCCCGGTCCGACATTTTGTGATTTCCTTTCGAACTGAATCGTGGGAGAGACGATTCGGTATTCAGAAAGACGAAACTTTGCTTCCCTAGCAATTGCAACCAATGAAATTCCTTGGGAAGCCCTGGAGGGCAATTCTGACCTGCGACTTATGACTACAGACTTATAACTTATGACATGTGACTTACGAGTAACGATTTACTTGAGCAAAAAATGGCTGCAAAGTGAACAAAATCACATACCTTTTAATGATAATTACAATTGTGGCTAACGTTAGCCATTTTCTTTGTATGTTCTCGATATGTGTGCCAATATAACACAAGTCGTCTCACAAAAATCACAAGTTACAAGTCTTAAGTTATTAATCGCGAGTCAAATTGGCCACTAAAGGGCTTCCATACTTTCCGGTTCAAACCGGTACAGACCGGTTATATAACTCGCTGATGAACTGACAAGTCCAGACATGTTTTTACATGTATATCAGAATGAGCTTTTATCGATTGAAAGTCATTTCGCAAGTAAACCTCGAGGAACTAACATAATCCAAAGAAACTCATTTTTATATAGATGTATAACATGACTGGATTTGTCAATTCATCAGTGAGTTGTATAACCGGTCTGTGGCAGTTTGAACCGAAAAGTATGGAAGCCCTGGCTTCCGGCAAATTTTGACTTGCGAATTTTTAAAGATTATGACTCGTAACTTGTGACTTTTGTGAAAGTACTTGTGAAATATTGGAACACATCACGAGAACATAAAAAGAAAATGGCTATTTTAGGAGGTTCAATGGCCAGAAATACGCCGGGACGTAATCACGAATGATTCTATTCACGAACTTACTTCCAATTTTCCTAACTGTTCTAATTGCAAGACCAGCCATCTAATTGGCTGAGAAATTCCATCCCAGGTAATCAGATGGCGAATCTTGAAAAATGTCTCAAATGGTTATGGTTTATGAATAATCTTTCTTTCCCCCCCCCCCCCCCCCCATTCCGGGCATCTGGCCGTCAAGATAATAGACCGTGTAATTTATGTACTGATTGACCGTTTGTTAACCCGTAATCTACTCATTATTGAAATAAAAGACAGTGAAACCTCGTTAATAGATTGTTAGCGACATGTTTATTGCTCTTTATTACTATAAATACCTTTTTGACATGTCAAGGACATTTTTCCCGCGTTTTTTCTTCTGGCTGTTTTTTCGTCACCAAGTTAGCATTTTTATTTAGGCTTTACGACGTGGATAATTATCAGAATAAATTAGAAAGCATGTCATGGAAGATTTATTTGTTTATTTGGTCTTTAACCCCGTTTTCAACATAATCTTAGTTATGTCATAACAACTATAGCGTTTACCATGTACCATTTTTTATACTCAGCCGAAGGCACTAGCTCTTTCTTACGAAAACAAAGTAGAAAGTATGTTCAGCATTGATGAAGAAAGGATTCTGTGTCGCAATGCCTTTCTTCAATCCTCAGACCGGAGTACTGGACCAACCGGGATTCGAACTCACACTGCATGGATTATCTAGCCCTTTTTGTTATCACTTAGCTATTAGGCCGCACTAAGGTAGCCTGGGTTCGAACGCTTTTACTTTTGCATAAATATATGAGCCACGCTCTGTGAAAAGGGGACTAAATGCATCTGCAAAAAGTATCGACCCAGGTCAGCCTGCGCAGTCCGCGCAGGCTGATCTGGGCCAAAACTTTTCTCTATTGGTCAAGTTTCTGAATATCAAAGGACCAGCCTACCTAATGATTCATTCGGGTTGTTAGACAAACTGGATTTCATGGATCCATAATGCTGTGCTTGACTTGCTTGGTACCATGCATCGCGGAGATGCATTAAGCCTCCTTTTGCCAGAGCATGGCTCATATAGATAGGAACGTTTCTTTACCAAAAATCAAATACAACTTCTATAATAATGGAACAGATTACTCCCGAACAGCTATATAGACAGTGGTATGAAGATCGCGAAAAAGAGTGGTTAAGAAATTATTGGAGTCTGCACCCAGGCTTATACCAGCATCAGTCTCTGCATCACGTGTTAAGTTAGAGATAAAATGTGCAATCTGATCCTGGATCTACGCCATCCACCTCTTCCACAACCACAAAGTACACATTGCAGTTGAATTATTACAACAAAAATCGTAATATCATTATGCACCGTTATCCAAGAACCCTCGCAAGTCCCTAAATATAGAATATTAAAACGAAGGAGGGTTAAATATTTTTTCCAACTCCATGTTAAATGTTATTACAATTTAGACAAACTGATGTACGTAAACCACACTTTATTGGATAACTCTCAGTCACGGGCTGAAATGATAATAGTCGCCTCTAAATGAATGATTCCGACAGTGATCGTTAAAAAATGTGCTCCTCCTACACAGAGGACAATGGTATGCCGCTCTAATTGACACGTTAGATATATATGAGACATGCGCTGGCAAAAGGGAGTTTAATGCATTTCCGTGAGCCATGATACCATGGATCGTAAGTTATATACGATCCCACACAATACCAGTCAAGCCATCGCATAATTATGGATCAATAAGAGCAACTTGTTTTAACAACTGACTGGGTCATGAGGTAGACTGGTCATTGGACATACAGAAAATTGACCAGTAGCGAAACGATTCGGCCCAGGTCAGCCTGCGCGGACTGCGCAGGCTGACCTGGGTCGATACTTTTCGCAGATGCGTTCAGCCCCCTTTTCACAGAGTGTGGCTCATATCATACACAACATTATTATCCCTTTCCCAAACGACAAATTTTGGACTGGTCCAAATTGAAAGAGTTTGCAGACGACAATTTTGAATTTGATGAAAATGGCAGGAAGTCCTCAAAAAGGGTAGAAAACACTGTGGGGAAAAAGGAGAAATTGCTCTTTATGAGCAATTTCTCCTTTTCCCACAGTGTTTTCAAAAGACTTGTGAAAACCAGGACTTGTTTGGGAAAGAGTTATGCGATTATCGTTCCAATACATGGCAGCCCAACCTTTACGATTGTTTTAGATGCCCTTGTTTTCAGATTCATGATATTCATGTTGCTATAATTACAAATTCTCCCATCAGCACAAGGTCATATGATGAGCCCTTGTGAGAGATGCATGTTGTGTCCAGTAGGTCAATTGCTGGTAAGTTCCAGAAAGGTCAAGACGTGTTAGCATATACCGTATTGAGAATACGAGTTACAAGAAAGGATTTAATGTTTTTTTTTTCTGTTGAATGTGCCGTTGGATTGAAGTCTAGTATTTAATATTATTATTAGACACCTTTGATTATTTCAGGCACCATTAATACGATATTTGATAATCAGTCCTTATCGCGGTTTCCTTATTACGGTCTGTACAGATCTGTGACATTGAACTGTTAATCGCCTCCCATCTTTTAGCACAGCCATGCTCGTTAAATGACCAAAGCTGTCGATGCGCCATAAAACAACATTCACTCATTCATTAATTCTCTCACTTAGTTTTACATTTCTTGACAAAGTAACATCAGAAAATATCAAAGAAAAGAAAAATAATATATCGAACTGCAATCCGGGCTATAAACTTGCATACAGGTCCCTAGAATGCCCTAGTACCCTTTTGCTCTATTACTGGGACAATCGCATATTTTTGCTGACCCCATTTGATAACATTATAGTTATCGATGGATGGCCCTTTATATAAAGCAGGCTGACATTTAAAGATACAAATGAGGACATAAAAAAGTAAAGATGAAGGTCGTCAAACATGGCGGTACGGTTGCTACGCCCCCCTTAAATCTTTCACTGCCAAGTAAATAGATTCGACTCTTATTGGAGGTCTAAAGTTATTTTTTCACTGAAACTGTGGATAATATTGATTAAATCCAAGCATCAGAAAGCGGACGGCGTAGAGCTAAGATTAAACTGCATGTTTTGTGCAGTATGATATTGGTCTACGCCGTCCGCAAAAGCTATCCGAGGCGATATTGGTAGTTAAAGAGTTGACTCTTTCTCTTTAACGAACAACTAAATTTAGACTCGTCCAAATTGAAAGCATTTGCAGACGACAAATTTGACGAGGATAAAATTATGGTATTTGTCAATAAAATGGTAGAAAACATTTTGAGAAAAGGAAAAAAAAAAATGCTGAGAACCAGCATTTTATTCTGTTTCCACGACGCTTTCTGTTTTTTTTTTTTCCAAAGAAATTGTCCATCATCTGAGCCAAACGAAGAGAAATTAAAAGAAGGCAGAGTAAGGAGTCGTAATGAAGATAATAGCTGTAGAAAGAGTAGTAGTAGTAGTAGGTGAAGTAGTAGTGGTGGTAAGAAGGAGTTATAGAACTAGTGATTGAGCTATGCTCTGGGAAAGGGGGCTTAATGGATCTCCATGATGCTTTGTACCAATCAAGTCGACATAAAATCATGGATCCATAAAACCCATTTTATCTAACGATTGACTGAATCTGGGTGTAAAGTGGCCCTTGGACATGCAGAAAAATTTTAAAATAGCGAAGAGGGTCAATACTATTTGCAGATGCATTTACTCTTTACCAAACAACAAAGTTTTGGACTGTTCCAGATTGAAAGCATTTGCAGATAACAAATTAAATGTAGCTGAAATGATGACATTTTCATTTAACAGGGTAAAAAACATTGTGGGAAAAGGACAAAATGCTGGTAACCAGCATTTATTTTTTCCTTTTCCCACATTGTTTTCAAAAGTCTTCCTTTTCAGGGTCGTTAAAAGTCGGGACTGTGTGGTAAAGAGTTAAGCTCCTTTTCCACAGAGCATGGCTCAATTTTAGTTGCTGTAGTGACAGAAAAGAGGGTGGTGGTATAACTATTCACAAACCTGCAGTTCAAAAGGCAGTTATTTCGGAAGGTTTTTCCATTCAAAGCACAAACCGGGCTCACTGTTTTCGGGCACTGTTTCCGACAACCCCGGGGTTTTTGGGCTTCACTGATACTCGCCGCTTAAATGAAACGAAAGCTGATTGAAAAGAAAGTAGTTTTAAATGTAAGCATCTTTTCTGCAACTTAAGTTATCTTTGCGGACAGTTAAGAACGAGATCAGAATGCACAGAACGTGCTCAGGCCAGGAAACGAACTGACGATCTTCGTATTGGTAGACTTGTGTTTTACACATCGTTAAAACCAAATATGTTACTTAAGCTTCAGTCTAGGTCCCAACTCTTAGACTGTATAGCGACTGAACATATTTGCATTTGATTAGTTACGGTTACTAAGAGGAGGCGAAGCTTTGACCGTGTTAGAGCGACATTTCGCCTAACTACAACATAACAACACAAATTATTTGCCACCAATGGTATTCGAACCTGGAACATTTAAAGTTCAGCGACTCTACCAAAAGGGCTAATGGCGCATTTAGATATCTCTTGTGTTTAAATTATATTTCTCTGGTTATGTAATGAAAGCCAACCCGTTACAAATGTAAAAGAAATTAAGCCAGTTGTGGGTTTAAGGTAGACCAACTCTAACGGGCAATATTTCAAATGGAAAAAAAAAATCATATCATCTTATTTTTTATTGTCTAAGTGTCTTAAATATGAAAACAAAATAGCTTAAATATTGCTCGTCAAAAATGAAACTACATAAATTTTTATCCCACCCCCATTTTGGACACTGCAATAAAATTGACAGCACCTCTCAAGTAATAAATAGAGGATATTCGTTTTTGTTCAGTGAAAGATCGAAATTTATTCAAGGAGAGAACATCATCGGTAATATTTTCACGAGTGGCTCCGATTAAATAAAATGTAAATATTTTTAAACAAATTGGTGTTTTGTATCAAATTTGGTACCACAAGACCAAGCACATAATGAAATTTTATTTAAAATCATAAATTGAGAGAAACTATGACAAAACTTATACGAAGTGTAACGGGAATATTTTTAATTTTATCCTATTTCCGTGGCAAATCTCTAAGTTTTTCAAAATAGTATCAAGCTTCTTTGAATAGGGCATGGATAAACTATACCGACTTGTTTTCATAAACCTATCAGGAACAACTATAACATTTTCAGGACCTTTCACCGCAGGTAACTCAAAATATTTGATGTAAAATATTGATACCGCCCCCCCCCCCCCGCCCTTTTGATGAAAATGAAAAAAGTAAAAAATACCTGAAGCCAATCAGCTTCAAACTTTTGAGTCCAAAACACAGAATTTTTCCGTCTTTATCAAATGTCGACATTATTATGGATCCATAAAATCCATTTTGTCTAATAACCGACCGAATCATAATGTAGAACGGTTCTTGGACATGCAGTACATTTACCATAGCAAAAAGTTTCGAACCGGTCAGTCTGCGCGGACTGCGCAGGATGACCTGAGTCGATACTGTTCGCATATACATTAGACCACCTTTCCACAGAGCATAGATCAATTACAGAGAAAAAAGTCAACATGTCCTTTGTATATCATATTTCAGAAGAATCTTTACCGGCGAATGGGATTTACAAGGTTTTGTTAGATGTTCTTGAAAACCTTGCTAAATGAAATCTTGCAACATGCAATTTTAACCCTTTACCATACAATTTCGAATTTTAACGACCCTGACGTAGAAGGCTTTTGAAAACCTTGTAGGAGAAGGAGGAAATTCTGGTAACTAGCATTTTATCCTTTTCCCACGTTTTCCACTGTGTGAAAGACAAATCTCATCATTTGAACCAAATTTACCTTGTCGTCTGCAGATGCTCTCAATTCGGACAAGTCTATAATTTTTGTGTGTGGTAAGGAGGTAAACCAGTTCAAGGTGTACCCCTTTAGTATCAATAACTTGAGCACTACTAGAAGAAGATTTATGCAAGCACGGATAAGTGCACCGGCCGCCGAGATTTAATTGAAATGATGTTGAAAAGGGCGTGTTGAAAATATACCCAGCCCTGTAGGTTTCTTAAAAAGGCAAAGTGCATAGTGAAATTAGTACTACAGGCTTGCGAAAAGATTAGATTCATATAGGCAAGGCAGCGGCCCTATACAATTAGGGAGTAACATGCAGATGAATTTAACCCCTATCCTGCTAAATAAGTCAACAAAACTTTCAAGATGGTAGTAAAAACCAGAGTTATGTTATTTCAAATTTATCTCTTGGGGAACAATATCCTCTTCTCGGACAGTGTAGATCAAGATCAGACAGCACGTTCTGTGCAGTCTGATCTTGATCGACGCTGTCAGCAAAAGGTCAGTCAGTCGCGCTTAGCAGCCTGAAGATTAATTCATACGGGTACCATTTAAAAGTACGGATGTTATTGTGAGTCTGACAATATTTTACAGTACAGTCTGACAAAGTTGCCAACTTTAGTTCAAGATTTGCATTTTATGGCAGCAACTGGACTCCGACAGATTGCACCGTAACACATAGACTATGGTTGAATACTGGTGGGTCTTTCAGCCCCCGTCTTATTCTCATGACCTTTCTCAATTTCGCAGTAACTCATTATCTGATTGGCTAAAGAAGATGGTTTAACCAATCAGAAATTGTGTTGCCTTCAAAATCCTGAATTACACTAAGAATGCAAGTTTAAACGATTCAAGCCATGCTGTGTGAAAAGAAGGCTTAATGCACCTACGAAAAGTATCGACTCAGGTCAGCCTGCGCAGTCCGCGCAGGCTGATCTGCGCCAAAACTTTTCTCTATTAGTTAATTCTGTGTATGTCCAGTCCAGTCTACCTCATGATTAAGTCGGTTGTTAAAAAAAGCGGATATTATGCATCTATAAGTATGTGATGGCTTGCTTGCTATAATACATTATGGAGATACGTTTTGCCAAAGCATGGCTCATTTGTAAGAACGTGCCTGCTGAATTTTATATTTTGATGCTCGCACTGTTGACACTAGACTATGGATAAAGGTTTACCTGTGAGAATGATACACAATATTCCTAGGTAAAGATTCATTTTTGCTCGAAAAGAACGTTATCAGATCGCCTAACTGACCGTCCAGACGAAAGCCACTGCGACTGACTGGTAATTGAGGCCACGTCCGGCCAGACTCACTTTAAATATTAAGACCTTTACGTTAACGACCTTTTCCGTTCACGTGGACTTTTTTGTCTTTACGTCGGCGACATTTTTACACGCTTGACCGCGAGATAATCATAGCTGCTATTTGTGTTTCTCGATACGTCATTATAATTCTTCTTTTTTACTTGATTTTGTTTGTTTGTGTGTCTCTATACATGTACTTGTTCAATCTAACTTCTTGTTTTGGGTTCTGCGTACCCCTATGTTGGTGGTGTAGGATTCGGAACCCGGAGGCCCTGAATTCGAGTGACTTCACTCGAGGCGACATTTTTTTTTTCATGGGAGTTCCCCTGGGTAAGACACTACAGAAATCTGGCCTGGTATTTGTAAAACAAAGGGCATGCATAAATAAGTTATGAATACCTGACGCCTCGATATTACTGAAATAATGTTGAAAGCAGGGAAAAACATTATTCAGTCAATAACACAGTGGCTTCTTTCTTGACCCTTTACCACAAGCTTGCGTGTTTTCACAACCCTGGCAAAGCAGGCTTTTGAATACCTTCTGGGAAAATGAGAAAATGCTAGAAACCGGTGGGCACATACTCCTTTACCAGCATTGTTTTCTTCTTTTTCAAAGACAAAAACCATCATTTGAGACACCATCCCTGCAAACTGTCTCTTTCTCCTGAATGTTATGCATTTGTTGACAAGTGAGGTCGGATGTAAATCCAAATTATCGTATGAATAGGAGCAGTTGCTGCTAAATTGATGTGTCTGAAAATATATGAGCCACGCTCTGGCAAAAGGGGGTTTAATGCCTCTCTATGACGCAATTTACCGAGCAATTTATCATATAAGTATGGATCCATAAAATCCGTTTTGTTTAACAACCGACAGAATCATGAAGTAGAATGGTCCTTTAACATGCAGAAAAATGACAAATAGCAAAAAGTTTCGGTCTTCGGACTGCGCAGGCTGACCTGGGACGATACTTTTAGCACATGCATTAAGCCCCCTTTCCACAGAGCATTGCTCATATGTAGACATACAGTGATTGGTTATAGGATTACGGTTGAAAAAAATATTATCAGTAGCAACCATTGTATATCGTGTCAGAAATGTGTCGACAAACAGGCCTTCAGAGGCGAGCAGAACAAACATTTCCACATTTTTCATTAATCAAAAATTACTATTCTCTTGTCTTATTCTAAATAAAGTAATAGATTTTTCAATTGGTTAAACTTTAGTTTAGCCAGTCAGAAATTTGACCAAAATTCACAGCCGGTTTCTTTCCAAGTATTCACGATAGTAATTAGTACAGGAATCACTGCCCACCACGTTTGTTTTCCTCTGTATCTATGAAAAAGCCTACAGTTGCCTAGAAACAAGATATGCACTGCTCTAATAACACGAAGTATGGTGTGAATAGATGAAATGGCGTTGATAATACAACTGACACACTGTAGAAGAAAACGTACGGAAATAAAAAGAGAATTAAAGTTTTCAGCTATTAAAAACGCGCATACTCAGTCAATGTCACGCTGTCGATTCGACTATGATCGACAGCAGTTATCATTTTATTCACCACCTAAAACACAACTTTCAGTCGGAGTTAAGCGAGTTATCGCTTCGTCACACCACTGTCTTTTTTTATTAATATTATTTTTTTCATTTTAATACCGGGGAAAATAAATTTCACGTAACAAACAATTATTTAGTACAAGGGTCGTAAAATATATTTTGTTTGACAATCGTTTGACTATAAAAAGGGCGGGTAAAAGCTTCTTTTACAGGTCAGGGCCCTTATTCACAAACTATTCTTAATTGCATTTTCAGTCTTATTCCAGATTCAGAAATTAATGTAATTTCTGATGAGCTTTAACCATTCTATTTGTCCGACAGGGGACGTCTGAACCGTTTATGTCCATAGTCGCCTAGTTTTGTTTCAATGGCAGTTCGTTCCCGGCGTTCTTTGTCCAGTTCAAAATGAACCTTTTCGACCTTTTTATCGAGAACGGTCAGTTTCACACTTTCTGATATTAAAGAGGATTCAATGAGTGCCTTAACAGCGTAATCGTCTTCGTTGTTGACGAATTCCTCCGTGATTAAGTCACGTAGTTTGTCAAAGCGGTACTTATCGGCAAGCTGAAGGTACTCGAGGCATATCTCAACCGGAATCGGGCCATGTCGTTTGTTCTTGCGCATGGATCTAAATGACGTCATTATGGTCTGTTCACACAGTTGTTTCAAACTCTCAATTTCGTACTCTTCCGCCAGAGGAAGTAGTGCTATAGCAGATTGTTCTGAAAATACAAGTAATGAAAGGTAACACAAGGATTAAATATTTTCTCATGAAGTGTGTGGGGATTGAACCTCTTATATCAGAGATTCCCGATTCGAGTCCTTGATGGGCGGGACCAATCTTTAGGATGACAGTATACCTACGGGATAACCCTTATCCTGCAAAACAAGTAAAATAAAACTTTCAAGACGATGGTACAAACCCGAATGTTGCTATTTCGAAGTTATTTTGGGGGGAGAAATATCTCCTTATCGGACAGTGTAGATTCAAAATCAGACTGCACGTTCTGTCCTCTAAAGGTCAGTGAGACGCGTTTAGCAGCCTAAGGGTTAAGTTATCCAAAGGCTATCATCGACCATGTTCGATATGTAAAAGATTTAAAGTGATTCCTATGGCGACATAATTTGCAAAATCGACGATCGTGCACTTTAAAACGTATTGTTTAATTCAAACCTATTTATCTAACAGTAATTGTGAAACGAGTTCTTCCAACTTATGTAAATCCCCTTTGATGTTTGCTTCCTGGACACCTAAACCAATAGATCTACTCGCACTCTGATGCGGGCAGTTGCAGACTTTGACCTCGCTCATCACAGGATTCAAGCCTAGAACGTTTGATGTGAGAGGTCGAAGCTCTACTCTAACTCAACAGTCTCCGAGTACAGTGTTAGCTTCCTTCGCAAGAGCAGTCTTCTTGTTGGCTGGAGGCCGAGGGTCCAGTGCAAAGCTTCACTTTAGACCAATATACATGATTTAGTATATTCTCAACATTAATGCCTTCCGGAACTGGACTCTATACAAAACTGCGATATTGTTTTAATTTTTTTCTCTTTCTCTTCAGACTATTTTATTCTTATCACTGTATAGATCTATTTTATTTCATTTGCATTTCAGAATCATTTCATAACTCATCTTTCATCATAGATTCATCACTCACATTTTTACGTTCTGTTTATGTCATTTATTCAGTTCAATATCTTATCTTGTATGATAAAATGTCCTTAGATGTACATAGATAAATACATTGTAATTCTATAAAAGGTCAATTTAGTTTAGTTGATTGTATTGCGAATACAAGATCCATCTGTTGGAAAGTTTCATCTGTATATTGTTTAAAATAATCATTAATCAAACATTCAAATGGATCAGTTTAAATTAATAAAATCAAAGTGAATTCCAGAAAAACTGTCGCCAATGACCGATCAAGGCATACCAGAAAGGCTGTCAGTCTAATCAGGGACATTGCTTTCCTCAACGAGATTGGAACCTTGTACAAAACTGTGATATTGTTTTAAAACTTGTTCTTTCTATTTACACTTTTCTATTCTTATCGCTATATATCTATTTTATTTTAATTCTATTACAGAATCAATTTCATAAATCATCTGTCGTCATATAGTCACATTATTACAAGCTATTTTTGTAACCTTTCACTAGCTTTCTTTTTTATTTGCGGGCTAAATGACTATAGATGTCTTTGCGCCATACATTCCTTCATCTGAAATGGGAATTTAGAAGTTTAAATGTCTACATGCATATAGAAGTCCTTTGAAACACTAAGGTAATACACGTTCATTTCTTGCCTACCTGTTATGATGTAATCCACTCTCGGATCGATAAAGGCGAGTAGTTCAACTACGTCATCATAGTCCTTTTCCGGAAGGTCAAGATCTTTGTTCTTTGACCCAGAGCTGAGGATCTTCGCCATTACAGGTGAGTTATAGGCCAGCAGGGATCTGCACGTGTACAATTTCTTTCCGCCGACCTACCATATCAGAAACAATATCATTTTTAAGGTAAACTCGTTGCCGGTAGATCAAGTCTTGAACAAACTCGTCCTCGTCTAAAGGATAACGATAACTGTGGAAACTGGTGTATCAATAACATGTTTGTGACACGGACAAATCAAGATGGCTACAGTCTTGTTACCAGGAATTAGTTCAATCTACAGGTAATCGGTAATTACAAACACATGACCGTATGGGCGAGTGCACCAGCCGCTGTCACATAACATGTGATCGGCACTCTAGCAATTGGAGGTTTTATGCATCTCAGTGATGCATTATACCAAGTAAGTCATCCCATAATTATGAATTATAAATATGAATCCGTAAAATCAATTATGTCTACCAACCAACCAAATCATGGGGTAGAATGGTCCTTAGACAAGCAGAACATTTACAAATAGCAAAAAGTATCGACTCAGGTCAGCCTGCGCGGACTGCGCAGGCTGACATGGTCGATACTTTTTGCAGATATATTCTATCCTTTTCAACAGCATGACTCATTAATATACTATTTAGGACGACGTTAATCTTAACGCCTCGTGATTAACAAGCTTGAAAGCAAATAGATTTACTAAAGAGGCGATGTGATGACAAGGGTAATTGTTTGTGACAATAAATTGCTTGTATCAAGCACATGTAACTGCTCTATATCCCCTTATCTTTTGCATACTGATGAAAAGCGATATCGTCAGTACCTTCCGGAGTTTGACCTTTAGTAAAAGCCGTCATGTACAGTATTTAAAAAAAATGGAAAATAGCCTGTTTCAGAATAGATTAATCCCTCCCCCCTCCCCCAACAAACGCATCGAATACAAAACATTGTCCGTATTCCTGGGAAAATGAAAATATTGTCAATACCTTCAAAAGTCTGACCCTCAGTAAAAACTGTCATATACAGTATTTGAAAGATCGAAAGTAACCTGTTCAGGAATGGGTTAACCCTTCCCCCCGCCCCCCACCCCCCCCTCAAAAAAAGGCATCGAATACAAATATTGTGCTTAAAGAAGACCGGAGAAAACATGAATGGATGCAATTTTTTTCAGAGAAGTTAATTGGTTTTCATCCACGAAAAACACCACATTTGCATATACGGTTTTGCATATTCTGACCTATAATTTGGGAAATTTCGCTCTGTGATAAAAAGAATGTGACTTTTTTGCGCTTTCGAGATAGAATTTTATTGAGCTCGTCCTCAAAATGTTTTTAAACTCGCCAGGGGTTCTCTTAGTAGCATTTTTTCTAGACTCGTTTGATAAATTATCTGTTCTCAGATGCCATATTATGTCAGAGCCTATATTTCTTACCTGAAGAACAACGTCTGTATAGGCATCCTGTTTGAAAAACGGCAAATCAATTACTTCTGGTATTCTCATCTCACTCTCCTCCTTTTTCACGTCAGACTCGTCCCGAATAGATGACAGCTCACCAGTACCAATGCTTGGAGCCCTCCGATCTGCTACACTAGACCTTGCCGTCAGGTTGCCTTTAGAGCCCTTGGTCTTGGGTTCGGAATGAGGTAAGGTACTGCCCGCACGACTTTTAACGTCACTTCGATTACGGTCGGTCCGCGGTGTCGTCATGATGAAATAGTTTTTGTTTTTCTCTAAATTTTATGAAAATATTTTAGTTGATTTTTATCACCACAAAATGTCCCACGTTTGTTGTAAATACTTTCTTAGATTACACTACGTCCTTTAATGTGAATATGTTGTAATACTTATAAGTATTTTAAAGGTTTCTGTATCACATTACATGAAAGATCCCTGTTCAAAGAGGTTTTTCAATAATCTTCATGGTTAAGTATTCCTTTGTAGTTTGTCGAACCGAATTGGTTTTTTCTTTTTTTTTTTTTGAAATCTTCCTTTGAATAAGGCAAAATCTTCTGAAGACCTGACGGTTTTTAATCATTAATGATATACATGTATTTAAAGAAAAGGGAAATTATCGGTCCATAACAAAACTATTCTTACAAGTACAAGATATGGCTTGAAATACGTCGTAACTAACCAATTGTCACTCATTGTTAATGATGAATTTCATTGTAATAACACTGCATAACTTAATGCATGGAACGTCTGCCTTTGAGGAAAGTTTGCAATCAGGAGTTGGAAGTATTTAGAGGAGTTGGAGGCAATCAGGAGTTGGAGGCAGTCAGGAGTTGGAGGCACATCGAGCTCTTTATGTGCTGATTTAAGCATTCGGTAAAGAACAAAAAGTCCGCCGCTACTACACAAATGAATGTAGTCTATTCTTACTTATCAAAAGAAGCCAAAGGGGTAGCTATCTAACCTGGCTTTACAATTATGATCAACCAACTGTGTAGAATATAGACAATAGAGTTTTACACGTTAAATTAACTCTGTCAGAGCCAAATACAACCTCGACCCCTTTGGAAGGCCGAAAATAAAATCCACTGAAAGTCAAAGGGAAATGAGCCATGCTCTGTGAAAAGGGTGCATCTGCGAAAAGTATCGACCCAGGTCAGCCTGCGCGGACTGCGCAGGCTGACCTGGGCCAAAACTTTTCGCTACTGGTCAATTTTCTGTTTGTCAAACTTACAGTCTACCTCATGATTCAATCGATTGTAAGAAAAAAATGGCCTTGATGGATCTATTATCAGGTGTTGACTTGCTTGGTATCATACATCACGGAGATGCACTTAGCCCCCATTTGCCATAACATAGCTCTAATGTTATCTTGCAAGTTTGAATGTCCTAAACAATCGGACTGTGTAGTTCAAAGATCATACTGCAATTTCATGCATTAGTTCTGGTTTGGCCAGTCAGAAGTTACAAGTGTCACTTTCTAAGCTTGGACTTAGAATAAGAAATAATTTTTGGCGAATTCATACGTCTACTTCCTTCCGAGACAAACGGGAATAACTTGGTAAATCGTTTTTCTACGAAGACGAAAATAGTCATAGTGCGAAAACAATTTGTCAAATACACTATCACTATTAATATTGACGAATGTTTGGCACAATGAAACTTGCATAGGTTGATGGCCGCTCATAGCAATCGAACACAGAAAATCTTGATCGCAAGATTGGCGCTCTGAGTTACGACCACAGACACCACAAAACGTTTAACCAGTTTTTAACAAACATAACATATAAGCTTTGATCGACCACTTTATTTAGCCTAAAGTTTGTAAATAATCTCTTCATATATACACCAAAATGATGTTAAAACTTCTAACCGTAAGAAGGCCCTAAGAAACAGGAAAATAAATCACTTTACATCTTTTACTCAGATAGTAGTTCGAAATTTATTTACTTTAGCCCATGCTGAAATGGTATTGGTTACATTAAGTGAGATCTGGGGAAGATTTGGTCAGATTTGGGAATTTTGTGCCGCCTCCTTGAGCAGCACGAAATTTCCCTATCTTTTTGGGGAAAATTTGAGTAGATTTGGGAGAGATTTGGGTAGATGCAGGAATTATTTGGGTAGAATGGGAGAGATTTGGGAAGATTTGGAAATTTCGTACCGCCCCGTTTAATAACGTTTTTCTAGACTCGATTGAAAAAAAAAAATCTCAAACGGCAACTTATGTCAGATCCAACAGCGTGTAAAATACTTATCAAAGTACAAGTAGTAAGATCAACTTTTGACTGATCGTCACAACGACTAATGTTTGTTTGTTTGCTTATTTGGGTGTTTAACGCTGTTTTTAACACTATTTCAATATATATCGCGGCGGCCATTTCACCTATCCCTACTGTGGTTACCTCTTAGTTGCAAAATATTTTTTTCCGAGCCACTTGCTGCTTTCCTACATAAGAAATGTTCAGAGATAAGAATAAACCCTGATATAATGACTATCATCAATCCTCGGAAAGAAATTGGCTGAGCCAGGGAATCGAACGAGTGATCCCATGGTTCCAAGCTCCGTTGCCGACTGTGCTGCAGGGCTCGGCAAAACTACATGTAATAAGATCAACTGTTGAATGTTCATCACAACAACCAATTAAGAAAAATCGTTTTCATCTAAAGTGGACTCAAAACAATCCTTGGAATAATAAAGGAAACAAACCATTGTCTGAGATAGGTATTTTGATATCTAACGGCGTAGACATAAAACCCAAACACATGAACCATGCTCTCGCGAAAGGGGGCTGAATGCATCTCAGTGATGCATGATACCAAGCAAGTCATCACATGATCATGGATCCATAAAAAAATCATTTTGTAAAACAAGTGGTTGAATTATGGGGTAAACTGGTCCATTGAGCTGCAGAAAATTGAGCTGCAGAAAATTGGTCAATAACAAAAGTTTTCGGCCCAGGTCAGCCTGCGCGGACTGCAGATGCATTAAGCCCTCTTTTCACAGATCATAGCCCACATTTTTTGCGCGCGCGCGCGCGCGTGTGTGTGTGTGTGTGTGTGTGTGGCGGAAAGCGTTCAAGGTAATCCGACTGCATACTTGTAAATCTACAATAAGACTGAGAATACAGTTCAGAATGGCTGTTTAATGCAGGCCCTGGCATTGTCTTTCACCAAAAGGCGTAAACAAATATCAGATTCTTGCGATGTGCTCGGACCCCGATTTGCGACAAAAGTTAGTATAGATCAAATTTGTGCGTCCATCTTCTTTTCGGGCTAACATATTTGAGTCTATATTCCATATCCGTTTTATACTTCCTCTCTCTATCCAGAGCCGCGTTTAGTCTGTTATATTTCTTCTCCAGGATGATCAGTTTCACCGATTCAGAGAGTGTGTCCGAATCCACAACGTTCTTCAGGGTATCTTGGGGACAGTTGACATATTCGTCCATGCATAAGTAGAGCAATGCGTTAAACTTGTATCTATCCGCGAGGACCAGAAACTCTTCGTTCACCTCGCCTACAAGTAAGAGAAAAGAGGTTGTTTAATGGTCTTTTTGTTGTTTGGTGTTTAAACCCGTTTTCAGCATTATTTAAATTGTATCGCCGTGCCCAGTGCACCTGTCCATGTTGGTAACCAGTATTTTATCCATTTTTTTCCCACAATGTTTTCAATCCATTTAAATACAAATCCAGTTTTAAGTCACATTTTATTTGTCACCTGCAAATGCTATCCAAATGGACAAATCTATCTTTTTTTTGCTCTGGTGAAGCCTTTTCTTTTTTTATGAAAACGCGTCAACCCCGGTAGTTCAGACAGTAATGAAAAGGTCTTCAAACCCATGGGTGGCTGTTTCGATACCCAAGCTCGGTCGAATTCTTTCGAAGGTTGATGATAGTCATCGGGACCGGCATGCTCTGTAACTGTTGATCATTGCCTAAACGATGCTTATGTAGGAAAAAAGCCAGTGCCAGCACTGGTAAAAGAAACTCAAGAAAAACATGGAGAGATCGCTGGCCGCCACAATCCATTAGTTCTGTCAGTTTAGAATTTCAATATGGGTCAAACAGATATATTCATGAAATCATGAAATAGTTAGGGCTTTTTTTAATGACGTAAAATGTTTACTAAGGATTTGACTTTTAACCCGTTACCACACAATACCGACTTTTAACGACCCTGAGAAAGAAGCCTTTGGAAAACATTGTGGGAAAAGGAGAAAATGCTGGTAACCAGCATTTTCTCCCTTTTCCACAATGTTTTCTACCCTTCCTAAAACAAATTTCAGTTTTTAGTCACATTTATTTTGTCGTCTACAATTGTTTTCAATTTGGACTAGTCTTAAAATGTTGTCGTTTGGTTAGGAGAAATATAGTTCCATCAATTTATATTTTCTGTCAGGTACAATTGGATATATTTATTAAATATAAGACTTTTTAGCTGAGGAAAATTGTTTACTTGGCATTTGACCCAGTTTATGCTCCTTTCGAATCTTTTCATATGAACTAAACAGGGCGTTTTCACACGCGAGTCTCAGTTTGAACATCTCAAATTCTTCCGCCAGAGGGAGCAGTTGTTTGGCTGCCTGGGCTGCAATTTGTAAAAAGAAAAAGGGAAAAAAAACTGACATTTTGACCGACCTTTAACCCTTTCAGCGACACAGGGCTTGTTTGTGACGGCAAAGACCAAGGTCAGATTGCAAGAAATATGCAGACTGATCTTGGATCAAAACCAACCATTTGTTTTGTCAAAGCCTATGGGATAAAACTCCATATGAGGTTTAACCCTTTCAGCGCCATAGGCGAAAACAGGGACTTTTGCGGACGGCATAGATCAAGATCAGACTGCACAGAACGTGCAGTCTGATCTTTGATCAATACCTTCCGCATGTTTGGTCAAGCCTATATGATAAAAATCTTCCGGAGACTCAGTGGATTCTATTTAGAGCCATCAAAAGAAAAAGATTTTGTTTATTTGGCGCCGAAAGAGTTAATGCATTGTATTTTCAGCCGTCGATAGGGGTCAAATTTATACAGAGGACTGGTGTCAAGGAATACAGGGATATAATGACTGATGACATGACTTTAAGATGTATTCTTATTATAGATAAAGATCTACTCACTATTTATCTTCAGATGATTTATTTAACTCTTTACCAGACATTAGATTTTTAGATAGATCGAAACCGAAAGCATTTTAGACAACAAATTAAATATTGTTCAAATGATTAAGTTGCTCTTGTAAGGATATAAATCTCTGAAGGAAAAAGACAATATGCTGATTACTAGTTTTTTTTTTTCCTCGTGATGTTTTCGTTCCTGTTGTCTTTAAAAACTCGGCGGATTGTTTGCTGAAAAGTTGAACTTAAACTTTTGTTTCTGTCATACTTTAATGCAATAAATAAACGGTCTATGCTCTCTGTGAAAAAGGTTTTTTTTTTTACATCTGCAAAAAGTATCGACACATGTCAGCCTGCGCAGCCCGCGCAGGCTGACATGAGTCGAACTTTTTGCTATTTGTAAATTTTCTGCATGCCAAAAGACCATTCTACCTCCAGATCCAGTCGCTTGTTAGAGTAAATAGATTGTATGGATCCATAATTATGTGATTACTTGCTTGGTATAATGCATCAAAGAGATGCAATAAACCCCCTTTTGTCAGAGCAAAAATTGAAGATGAGAAAAGAGAAGATATCTTTTTTTTTTACATATTCTCCCCTGTTTTCAGTATGATAAAGTCATCACGGACTATTGTCTTGCACAAGTTTGAGATAAGCATTATGTGATGTCATACACTGTATGTGATGTCATTTTATACATTTTCTAAATGAGTCAACTTTTATTCATGCATCTCCATGATGCATTATACCAAGCAAGTCATCACATAATTATGGATCCATAAAATCAGTTTTGTCTAACAACCAACTGAATCATGGGCTAAACTAGTCCTTTGACATTCAAAAATTGACCAATAGAAAAAAAAAAAAAATCGATCCCTTTTCACATTCAAGTATGTTAAAAAAAACTAAAAGTTTTTTTTTCTTTAAACTTTATAATATCTATTATCCACGTATTTGATTTGCCGAGGTCGTGGCCATCCAAGGCATATCTTATTTTTTCCTTATTTTTCAAATACATACATAAATATAAACGTGGCATAGAACTAAACCTCATTCTGCCGAATTAAATTTGATAAATATTACAAAGATAGAAGAAACCAAATTAAAATTTAGTCCTAATTTTTCTGCAGTTCTCCTTTTCACTGTCTCCAGAGTGTTTTCGGCAACTGTCTAATAGCCTTGTTGTTTGCTTCATGTTTATATTTCCTTTCTTTCTCTAACTCTCTGTTCAATTTAGCCAATTTCCTCTCTAGAATCAGAAGTTTTACTGCTTCTGAAACAGTTTCGGAACCAACAACCGACTTTGCAACGTCCAATTTGGGGTTGTGAACAAACTCATCCACGCACATGCGCAGAAGAGCACTAAAACTGAATCGATCTGCTAGGACAATAAACTCTTCAATAACAGCTTGTGGAATTTCTCCAACGTTGTGATCTTTCCGTAATTTTTCGAATGCTGTGTACATCTGTTCCTCACATTTGTCGCGTAACTTTCTAATCTCGAATTCCTCAGCGAGTGGGAGAAGTTGCTTTGCCGTCTGAACTGTACAATAGATTAGAGAGAGCTACAGACATACCAACGTACCCCCAAACAGACGAATTATGATGCAAGCACACAATTAGTATAGTGAGATAGAAACTCACACATAGGAAAGAAGCACATACGTTGACTTAGAGATTGTAGAGGACGATAAAGATGCGATATAGGTTTCAGAGTTCACTTTAGCCCGATTAAGTGCTCTCCTCCAGTATTAACGCTGTGCAAGTACTGTTAATGAGATGGATATTTTACCTTACAAATGTCTAAGCCTATACATCGATTGTGAAACAAGTTCAAAACATATGAGCCGCGCCCTAGCAAAAAGGGGGCTTGATGCATCAGCAAAAAGTTTCGATTCAGGTCATCCTGCGCAGTCTGCGCAGGCTGACCTGGGCCAAAATTTCTTGCTAATGGTAAATTTTCTGCGTGTCCAAGGACCAGTTTACCTCATGATTCAGTCAGCTGTTAGACAAAATGGAGTGTATGGATCCATGATGACTTGCTTGGTATCATGCATAACGGAGATGCATTAAGCCCCCTTTTGCCAGAGCATGGCTCCTGTTGATTACTCTTAATGGTTTCTTTCCGGAAATCTTGGCCAGTACCATCAATTATTAGGATAGTTCCAAATACTTGGTATACTTTAGAAAACATTATGACAAAGACGAAAAAGTGTTCAAAGAAACTAACCCTTTGCCACAATATCTTTGAGTGTGTTGGTGTATTAACAAAAAATCCAATGCTTTAACGACAAGTGAAACTAGGTTTTTTCAGTGAAGGTGGAAAACGAGGAAAATGCTGGTAACCAGTATTTTCCACCAACTGTTTTTCACCCTTTCAAACGTGGATTCCATTATTAATAACCACATTTATTTTGTTGTCTACAAAATGCTTTTATTTCGACCAGTTCTAAATTTTTGTTGTCTTGTATAGAGTTAACCCTTTACGAAACGATCCCGAGTTTAAATGACCCAAAGCAAAGAATCTTTGAAAACATTGAGGGAAAATCAGTACCAGCATTTTGTCCTTTTCCCACAATATTTTTTACCATTTCAAAGGACAAACATCATCTTTTTAGCCACATAATTTATCGTCTGCAAATGCTTTCAATTTGATAGAGTCTGAATTTTTTGTCGTTTGGTAAAGAGTTAAACCCTAACTTACAGTATGTTATTGATTGATTGATTGAATGGTGTCTTACGCCGCTTTCTACAATATTTCAGTCATATCACGGCGACAGCTCACATATTCATGTATTTCCTGGGTTTCACCAGTACTAGGCTAGGGCTCTGAAGGGTCTTGCCCAAGGACACTCCCACAAAAAACCCGGTGGATCGAGTGAGGCTCGAACCCGGGGCCTCCAGTTTACGAGTCCTACACTTTACCACTGAGCCACGCAGGACCCCTACAGTATGTTAATATTCGTATTTCGCAAGGTTATCTTCAACAGTCGTCAGCTGCAAACTGTCTCAGAAAAGAGGCACTGTTGTTAGGATAAAGAATAGTCTTTGTCTGGTGTAGAAGGTGACTGTTAGATTGTCGAAAATCAAAAGAAAATAAATGTTAAGCCAAGAGACACCCATAAAGGTTATACATGTCAGTAATGAACAGAGGTGTTGAATTAGTTGGTTAAGTTAAATCTGAACGTGAGATCATTACAAGGAGTAAGTTGACAGAAATCTGTTGTGACAAAGGAGAGCGATTGGTGAGAGAAATTATTCAAACGCAATACATTGAAGTCTCAAATTTTGTCGTCTGGTAAACTCTTAGCTCTTAATCACGACTCAAGACGCCTCTGCGGACAGTGTTATCAGAAACAGAATGAAGAGAACGCGCCGCCTGGTCTTGCCACTATTTGATAGCCTGAGATTTTACCAAGGCAAAGAAGTTTGAAGAAATCGCATTTTTCGTAAGGGGGGAGGGGAAGGGTTATACCATGGGTTTATCATTATAAAGAGAGAAAATGTTGATAACCAGCATTTTCTCATTTTCCCCACAATCTTTTCTATACTTAAAAAAAAAAAGTTTCATGTTTTAGTAACATCTAAGTTGCCGTCTGAAAAAGCTGCCGATTATTGTCTGATAAAGATTAACCCATGCCATTACACTTACCTGTAATTGTGTAGGGTACACGTGGGTCTAGGTAACACAACAGTTCGATGATGTCATCTAAGTTCCGGTTGGACCAATCAAGGTCATGTTGTTTCTTCAAGGTCGCCAACTGTTTTTCGAACACTGGAGAGTTATAAGCCAAGAGACATCGAGCTGTGAAAAGCTTTCTTTGGCCAACCTGTAGTATTTAAAGCCATAGTGAAAAAGCGATGTTTTACCCTTGGAATAAAAAACAAAGACTGATCGGCAAAATGGTTTTACACCGCTTCCAAAATTATTTCAGTGATATCCCAACATGTATGGGTCCTTTTCCTAGTCTTTCATCGATATCAAGCCAGGGCCCCAAGTGTCTTGCGCAAGGATCTCTCCCCCCCACGATACTCGCAGCGCATCGAGTGAGGATAAATCTATGGCCTCCAGGGTCCCGCATTCACCAACCATTCTTAAGAGTATTCCTCGTCTTACTCCCCAAACTTTTCTGGATTTGAAATTAACACAACCTCTGATTGGCTAAACCATTTGGTTTAGCCAATCAGAAGTTGTGTTACTTTCAAATTTAGACAATCTTGGAGTATAAGACTAAGAATATTTTAAGAATAGCTGGTGAATACGAGTCCACAACAAGTCTTAAATTCTACAACTTCACCACTGAGCCATTCGGGAATACCCCTCATCTTTTTCCCTCCTTCTTCGCAAAACGAAAACGAACAGTTTCGGTATTTTTCTTTTTACGAGATCTAGATTCAGCCTGCCCGCCCGTCTGTATTCATGCACATATTATAAGCCATGCTCTGTGAAAAGGGGGGCTTAATGCATCTGCAAAAATTATCGACTCAGATCAGCCTGCGCAGTCCGCGCAGGCTGACCTAGGCCGAAAATGTTTGTTTTTGGTCAATTTTCTGCATGTCTACGGACCGTACTACTTCAGGATTCAGCCATTTGTTGAAGTAAATAGATCACGGAGATGCATTAAGCCCCATTTTGCCAGAGCACGGTTCATATGTATATTTTGTTTTGTAAACCTTCCCTCAAATGTACTTTTATTGTAATGAATTTTGTGAACTAGTGGCCAGAAACTGCAGAAAACGTGACACAGTTTTCCATTGTCTATTGTTAATTTCCAGCTTTTAAGAGTTATCTCCCCTAGAACCCGACATTATTTTATACATATGGAATTTGCGTTAGCGATGACTTTCTGTGTTTATTATCAAAGAACATGGAGATACATGTACCACACAAAATTGATTGTTTTTCTGCAGTTTAATTAAATAATCATTTGTTACAAGCAGTTGCCCTTAATTGTTTTCTATTCCGCAAATTTATTGATTATGAAATGAGTGAGTGAGTGAGCGAGCGGAGCGAGTAATTTGTGGAATGGAAAACAATGAAGGAAAAAAGCTAATTGCTTGTAACAAGCAGTTGTTTTGTTTGCCACAATGTTTCAAAAGCTGCAGGCTCTGACAAAAGATCGTGTGTCAGACATTGATGTAATAAAGAACACGTCATTTACAGTACTTACATTGATGGCGATATCCGAAAACATGTCCGACTTAAAGAATGGTAACTCTCCGTCGTCATCTTGAACGATTGGCGGCAAAATGTTGTTTTTCGTCAGAATATTAGCCCTTCTTCTGTTAGACATTTTAAACTGCTGTTTTAAGATTCCCTTGACATAAGAAAAAGTGTTGATTTAACTCAAACAAGAAATTCCTTGTTTGTCCATTGTTATGCTAAATTAAAATGTTCGAATAAAATTTCATGAGAAAACAAGTAATTTAAGTAAAACCACACACCAATTTTTACTTCAGTTTTATTTCATTTTCCTCGCCTCAATCGACTTCTCTTAACAACTTTATCTCATGTCACACTGTCATTTATTTAAGGCAAAATATCAGCAATTATCATTGTTTTAGATAAACTCAAAAACATTGCTCTTGAAAGTAGCGATAATGTTTAAAGCCTCATTTTGTAATTCTATATGACGAGCTCACGAAGCGTGTCAAGAAAGTCTCAGACAATGGGTTCGTGTTCTGTTTAACCGTTTATCTGTTTAACCGTTTATGTCCTTAACCCTGATTTAAATGCTGTAGCAGATAGTGTAGATCAAGATCAGACAGCACGGGAAGTGCAGTCTGATCTTGAACCTACACTGTCTGCTACTTTCCCAGATATTCTGACAAATTAGCCTTGAAATTGCAATATCTGCGTCATCTGGACTGACTAAGAATGTTCATTTCATTTGGCCCTATGAGAGAGTTTAACCCTTCTGTCACATGTTGTGGCATTTTGACGCATCTATCGAATGAGGCATTTGAAAACATCTTGAAATTTAGGGACTGCTCAAATTGAGCAATCGTCCGTTTTTAACACAACGTTTTAAATCACGTCAGAATTTCATCATCGATGTTTGGTAGTCTTTTTCCTAAAGTAAATTGTATTTTCAAACTGCAGACACTATTAACCCGTACGCTGCTATGCGCGACACACTGGCCTTTTGCGGATAGTGTTGATCAAGATCAGACTGCACAGAACGTGCAGTCTGAGCTTGGATCCACACTGTCCCATAAGATATTTATCTAAAAAAATAAGCTTGAGATAACATTATTCGGGTTTTTACTACATGCTTGAAAGTTTTATTATACCTATTGAGCAGGACATGGGTTAACCATTTCCCAAACAAGCCCTGGTTTTCACGTGTCTGCAGTACAAGTCTTTTGAAAACACTGTGGGAAAAGGAGAAACTGCTCGTAACGAGCAATTTCTCCTTTTCCCACAGTATTTTCTACCCTTTTTGAGACCTTTCTGCCATTTTCATCAAATTTAAAATTGTCGTCTGCAAACTCTTTCAATTTGGACCAGTCCAAAATTTGTCGTTTGGGAAAGGGTTAAAAGGATAATTACAAAATAAGTGCAATCTAACACCCATTTCGAAAGCATTGTAGGAAATATACGGTACTGTTTAACCCTTTCAGCACCGATGGGCGAAAGCAGAGGCTTGAAGACGATATAGACCAAGATCAGACTGCACAGAACGAGAAATCTGATCCTTGATTTACATGTTAAAAACTCTTTCTCAGTTTCAGTGGATTGTTCTTTCAGCCGTCGAAAGAGGTCGAATTTATAAAGTACATGTATATTTGACGCTGACAGTTAAAAAGAGCAATAACTCCGTTTCCAACGATTCCTTCGTTATAGTATTATCATATTGTATATGAGCCATACTCTGGCAAAAGGGGGCTTAATGTATCTCCGTGCTGCATGATGCTACGCAAGTCATCACATGATCATGGATCCATAGAAAACATTTTGTCTAACAACTGACTGAATTATGAGGTAGAATGGTCCTTGGACATGCAGAAAATTGACCAATAGCGAAAAGTTTCGGCCCAGGTCAGCCTGCGCGGACTGCTCAGGCTGACCTGGGTCGATATTTTTCTCAGATGCATTAAGCCCCATTTTCACAGAGCATGGCTCATATTTTTTCTCTCTGACGATATTCTTTCAATTCCAGCAGTCTTGTGGTTTTGAGGTCCGTTTAAGACTCACTTACCCTTTAAACACGTCCTACCCCCTAACTCTTAACCAAACGGCAAAGTTTTGGACTGGTCCAGATTGAAAGCATCCAAGTGCATACACTAATCAAATGTGGTTCTAACGACAGGATTTGTGATTTTAAAAAAGTAGAAAACATTGGGAGAAAAGACAAAAATGCAGGTTAGCGACATTTTTTTCCCAACATTTTTTTCAAAAGTTTCGGTTTGTTAAAACACGGGAAGAGTTTTACAGCTAGGTAAAATAACGGAAAATTTCCACTGAATGGAAAATCAAAAAACGAATGCGATCCCACAGTCCCCTTTGCTAAAAAATTCTCACCGCGTCGGACAGTGCAGTTCTAAGATCAGACTGTACATTCTGAGCAGTTTGATCTTGATCTACGTTGTACGCAAACAGCGAACTGAGTCACTCTTCGAAGCCTACGGGCTAACAGTTGAGCAAAGATTTGATAGTTTAGTTTAGTTTAAACATATTTTATTTCATAAGTTGAAATGGGGTTGGGCCACAAGTTCTCACAACTTAGAATTGGCCCTTCCCCTACAGCACAAATTATAAAATTCTAACAACGGTATGTACAAATACAACAACATTGAAGAATGAAAAAGAAAAGAAACGCAGTAAGAGAGAGCTAAAAGTTGAAATAGAAAGATTACAAAGAATAACAAAAAAGAAACAAAAAGAAAGGTTCAAAACTGGAAAAAGAAAAAAAGATGGTGTTCTCTGTGATTGCCTAAAACTTTATAAAGTTGTCATTAACAGTTACAAAAATAGACTGAAAATTACGAAAAACGTTTAGATTCTTTAATGTACAACTGAACTGCTTCCAATAGTAAACAATTTTGGTCGTGACTTAGATCAGCACTGCCGAAAAGAAGTTTTATAGTATTTAGAGGATGAAATAATCTTGTTGCTTGGAAAAGTGAGATTCTTATGTCTATAAAGCGAGAGCACTTGAAAAAATAGAGTTCAGCATTTTCAATGCCATTACCACAGTCACATGTAGGATCTGGTTTTAAGTGATTCTGAAAAAGGTCCCCGTTTAAATTACTACAATTGTTCCTTAATCGAGCATGAATTACTGATATATATCTATTACCAATACAGTAGAGACTTAAATCTCTCGCGGGCCCAGTATGTGTTCTTAATTTTGATTTAAAAGAATGGTATGTTGTACTACATCGTATATCTTGTTCGAGATTATTCCATAGAGAAATTGAGGACGGGGTACATGACTTTTGCAACAAACTTGTTCTGGTGCGAACGTTTTCATAATTTTGGCTGTCTCTCAATTGGTATTGAGATATATTTCCAACTAATGGAGGAATTAATTCTTCTATGTAACGAGGAACAATGTTGTTTGACACTTTATACATAAAACAGAGCTTAGAATTTTTCCTTCTAGATGATAAGGTTTCCCATCCACATTCTTTGTAAAGATTTTCAAGAGTTACTGATCTTGTGAGGCCTGTAACAATACGTGCAGCTTCATTTTGTAATTTTTCAATGGAATCCGAACATGAAATGGAGCAACCGTCGCATACAATAGATGAATATTCGAGAATAGGTCTTACATATGATAGATAAATTTGATTTAATGCTGCGCGAGTAAGAATAAACTGAAGTCTCCGCATAATTTGAAAGTGATCGTTCCATTGGCCTGAACTACTAAAAGCTAAACCCAGATGTTTATGTTGATCTACAATTTTAATTTTAGTATTATCAAAAAAAAAGAGCTGGTTTGCCGTGGTCTTTTTTCGTTGAAAATATAACAGCTTCAGTTTTGTCTGGGTTGAAATCAACTAACCATTGTTTTGCCCATTTTGAAACGTTTCTTAGGTCATAATTAATTATACCCTCTATATCACGTACCGAAGAAGCGGAATAATATAAAGAGCTGTCATCGGCGTACAATCTTGTAAGACTCAAAAGAGATTCAGCAATATCGTTAACATAGATTAGGAACAAAAGAGGCCCTAGAACAGAGCCCTGTGGTACACCTGCTCTTAGGGGTAGGAGAGTAGATTCTGTGGCTTGGATTACTACTTTCTGCTTTCTATTCTTGAGATAACTAGTCAGCCAAGTAAGAAGACTATCACTAATGCCATGTTCTTTAAGTTTAAACAAAAGACCTTTGTGCCACACTCTGTCAAATGCTTTTGAAATATCACAGAATACAATACAAGAGAGTTGGCCATGATCAATAGCTTGGCATATATGATGATATATGTCTATTAACTGGTAAGTGGTAGAATGTTTTGGTAAAAAACCAGATTGGTATTTATATACGAGGTCGTTAGACATAAGGAAATTATACATATGTTTAAAAATAATTCGTTCAAGAAGTTTTCCACAACAACTTAATAACGAGACAGGTCTGTAGTTAGAAGGTAAGGACTTATCTCCTTTTTTATAAATAGGTGTAACAATTGCTTTTTTCCAGGATTCAGGGAAAACCCCTTCTGACAATGATCGATTGAATATGATGTGCAATGGGTTACAGATCGTGTTGATGCATCCTTTGAGCATTCTATGACTTATATCGTCTGGACCACTGGCCTTGTTGATATTGATAGAATGAATGGCATCCTTAATTTCCGAAATTGTAACTTCGTTAATTACCAGTTTATTTAGAGTTTTGAGTTGACAGTTAGGTAATATGCTGTTTTTGTCATCAACCGTTGAAATGGATGCAAAATAGTTGTTTAAGCAATTTGCTTTTTCTTTGGAGGATGTGAACCAAATTACATCTCCATTAGGTTGAATTTCACTCAAAGGTGGAAAGCATTTGGAATTTTGTTTTTTTAGAAAGTGCCTAATAATTTTCCAAAAACTTTTTTTATCGTTACTTTGTAGCTCTGTCAATGTTATTTCCAAATTTCTGAAAAATATTTCTTTCGCATGTTTTTTCATATTATTAACAGTATTACGTAAATTCTTATATTTTTGCCAATCGGTCGATTTGCAGGAATAACTAAACTAAACTAAAGATTTGATAAATACTTTGTAGAAAATCAATGACTCGCTAAAAGGAAAATCAAAGACTTGCAAAATGATTAGATCTTTATAGTACAGGAACGTATGAAAAAGAAGTGTTCGTTAGTCAAATGCCAAATAATTCGATTACATAGTATTATCAGGTTTACCCGAAATAATATCGATGCGAAGCTACAAATTTAATTTGGATCAAACGGGTCTTAAGTTACATTACTGTACATTTGCTGTATCAGGGGAGGTAGCAAGTGTAGAATATAGTATGCCGCGGTGATCTCCCTTGCTAATGGAAATCATTTGCACGGGAAGGATGTCCCTGAATTGCTATGATTCATTTGAACGTATAGTATGGAATAAGCCGATTTCTGTACTCGTGGGTATTGTTAGACATACCAGATGCTTTACTAGTTACTCAAGAAAAAAACGAAAAAAAAAAAAAAATATATATAACTCTTTACTAGACGACAACATATGTATACATGTACCTCTTAAAAATATTCGAAAGATTGTACCCCAAACGTGTCTTATAGTGTAAAATGTTATTTTTTGAAATGGATAGTTATTTGATGCATAAATTGAGGGGGGTTATACCTTTAAAGATGTTGAAACTTCCTTTTAAATTTCTGTTGTATGGAACTGACGCAATGGAAAAGGAATTATGTTATGGAAATAGTTTAAACATATTTTATTGATCAATAATTTACTATGTCATAAAATAAAATACAAGTCAATAGGATAGGAACGAAAGCATAACTTATTATGCTCTTTTCCTAGTAGATGATGGAAAAATACACAGATGACATAAGTAATGTTATTCTGAAATCAATGAAAAAAAAAAAGAAACGATTGTGAAGAAGACAGTAAAAAAATGACGATAATGAAATATAAGCACAATGTGAGGCATGCTTAAGTTGGACTGTTGGTGGGTCTTTGAAGAGTCAATACGATTGCAACTATAAGAATAACCTATTACGTGAACTAATTCGGTAATTATACACTTAATTAACCAATATTAAATCTCTTACTGCACTTGATAAATAAGTGTACTTCGGAGAAAATGCGTTTATTAAAATCTAGAGATAAACTGTCATCCCCGAATAAGAGTACGGTTAGATTTACTGTTGTGTATTGCGAAACATTGTTGATAAGTCGTTCTCATATTTCTCTATATAATCTACAATCAAAGAAAAAGTGCTGACTAGATTCAACTGATCCGCATCTACAGAGAGGCGAGTTTATTACATTTCTAAAGAAAAGGTGTTGGTTGAGTGAACTACATTTATTGCGAATTCTAGTGTGAATAATCTGAACTTTTCTTTCCCCAAAGAAGAACAGCATATTTGCTTCAGGTTTTTCTCTGTCTAAAAAGGTTTTAAAAGCACTCGCTGTCTCCGAATTTCTTATGTCCATTGGAAGCGCATTCCATTCAATAACTGCGGTTGGTAAAAATGAATTCTTATAAATGTTAGTTCGACGGACTATATTTTGCAAGTTTTGCGAATTTCGTAGATTGTAATTTGAATTTTCACTTATGAGAGATGGAGCCAGGGAACTTGAATAAGGAGGCACCATGCCATGAAACATTTTATAAAACAAAGTGATTCTGTGTTTATATCTGCGATAACCAAGAGTTTCAAAACCCGATTCTTTTTGTAGATCATTTTGTGAAACAAGTTTAGAGCAGCCAGTAACAATACGGGCTGCCTCATTTTGTATTTTGTTAAGTTGTTGTTTTTGGTGTAGAGGAATGTTGTCCCATATTATGTCAGCATATTCTAGAATGGGCCGGACAAACGTAAAATACATAATTTGCAAAGATAGCCTATCAAGTAAGCATTTTAGACGTCTCATTATGTGAATCTTTTTCCATGATTTATCTATGATGTAATTCAAATGGTTCACCCATAATCCGTCGCTGGAGATGAATACACCCAAGTGCTTGTGCGTTTCTACTTGGGGGATAACTGTGTTATGCATCAAAACTTCCGGATGAGTAGGTTTATTGCGTTTTCTGGATATTACAAGGGATTCTGATTTTGATGGGCTAAATTTAACTAGCCATTTATTAGCCCAAAGAATTATTTTGTCGATATCATCTTGTAAAATTGCTCCCGCTACATTAGTGTCACTGACAACCATAGAAAGACAAGTATCATCAGAATTGATATTAGACTCGATAACAATATCATTAATGTAGACGAGGAACAACAGAGGACCGAGAACAGATCCCTGCGGTACTCCTGCACAGACACATTTTAGATCAGAAGTTGCACCAGGTATTACTACGCATTGCTTTCTATTTGATAAATAGTCAGAGAACCAAGACAATAATTTTCCTTGTACACCGGCACTTTCCAGCTTAGAGAGTAAACCTTTATGCCAAACCCAGTCGAATGCCTTGCTTATATCAAAGAAGACTATTCGGAATTTTAACCCGTCATCTAAAGCCCTGCAGATCTTGTCGTATATGTAAATTTGTTGGTTAACGGTTGAATCACCTGGTAAAAAACCTGATTGATGTGATGTAAAGAAGTTTGTATCTTTCAAATGATTGAAAACATGCTTAAAAATTCATCTTTCTAAAACCTTTTCCATTGTATTTAAAAGAGACACAGGCCTGTAGTAAGAAGAAATGGAAGAATCACCGCCTTTAAATATAGGACAAACAATACATGTAGATACTTTCCAGACCGATGGCAAGTTGCAATAATGTAAAGAATAGTTAAATAACTGGCTTAGCGATTCGGCCAGCTGCAGTGCGGCCTCACCTAGAATGCCATTGTTAATAGTATCAGGACCGGGGGCTTTACCACAACGTAAGTTTTGAAAAACATCCAATAATTCAGCTTGCGTAATTGTTACAGAAGATAAGGGAATCCCTGTGAATTTTGGATAATTAGCCGGTAAGGTTTTTTGTGAGTCGTCAACAACAGCCTGTCCTGCAAAGAAGGAATTAAAAGATTTGCGTTATTTTACTCGTCTGCTTTGATAGAATCTTAGATTGAATCATATAGTGGAGGTATAGTTAAAGACGACGTCCGAGACATAAATGATTTAAGAGTTTTCCACCAATCTCGTGATATAAGGTTTCCTGATTTTAGATTTGCTGCTAATTATTGATATGATTAGTCTTACTTTCTCGTATTTGTGTAATGACTTCATTTCTGAGTGACCGAAATTTTGATCAACGTCGTTCCTTGCCTGTGTGTCTTGCTGTACGATAAAGTCTTTTCCTCTGTCGAATTTTACGTTTAATAATACATGTAATCCAAGGTGGTTCGTGTGGGTTAACTGATACCTTTTTATTAGGAATGGTAGCGTTTAATAAGACCTGTCGACTGATTCGTCTAAAGTGAGCATAATACAACACTGCGAATTTCAAAAGCACCTATAATGCGATCTGCTTCACTCAGCCACTTCGTTCCGCCCTCAACCAAATCATCGTGGAAAGAGAAGCTATTGCCCGTACGACCAATGGCCTCACCCTCAACGACGACACAAGTCGATCAAGCACGAAAAGGTGGTAAATAACAATCTGAAACCGAAGCCAGACGAGTTGCCGATGGAAATACATGTATATTACATACATGTACATATGTTGTTGAATAAAGTAACCACCCATGATTTCAAACGTGTTTATTTGTACTCATTGATCTTTTATAAGGTATGTCTACATGTATAAACTCAAAATATTGTTCTTGTACCGCTAAAAAATATATTTGTAGTTTTTTTTTTTTTGTTTTTGTTTTTTTTCATTATGTTTTGTAATCTAAGATGGCAAAATGGAAAATTGGAAAGTAAGCAATGTAAATACGTGTATAATCAAAAACTTCAATTTTTGAAAAAAAAAAAAAAAAAAAAAATGTAGTAAACGATGTGTTTGTTACCGATACAGTTATTTGATTCAAACGTACTTTGAATTTCCATTGCGCAGGACTGGTAAAATGGAAAGGAAAGAACACAATTAAATGTGCTAATTACTGACGTCTGACAAACTACAGATTTTAATTAATTGGCAAATTCTATTGCAAACGGCTTTAACTGATTGATCCTTTCTTTAAATGATGTGCTGACTTTTAAAGTGAAAAGTGCCATAAATTGTGTGTTTGCTTGTAAGAGAGAATAAATATTCCTGCTATAAGTAGCTCATTGTGGAAAACGTTATGGAAGAGTATAAGTATGCCCGTCACATTACGGAAAATATTGTGGAAAGAGTAGCCAGTTGCGCATATTTTAGTCGCACGTAGTTCATTGTGTAAAACATACTGGAAAAAAGTAGGACTTGATCGTGTGTTCGCTCGTAGGAGAATTTATATAAGTATTCCCGTCATACTTAGTTCATTATGAAAACCATTGTGGAAAGAGTAGCTTATTGTGTGTTTGCTTGTACCCATCATGCATAGGTCACTGGAAAATATTGTGGAAAGACTAGCCATTTGTGTGCTTGCTTGTAAGAGACGATAAATATTCACGACTTGATTAGTTCACTGTGGAAAACATTATGGAAAAAATAGCCACTTGTGTGTTTGCTCGCAAGATAGAATAAATATTTCCGTCCTATTGAAAACGTTTTGGAAAGAGTTGCCCATTGTGTGTTTTCTTCCATTCCAAAAACAAATTTCGTTTTCTGAGTCACATTAATTTTGTCGTCTGCAATTGCTTTCATTTTGGTAAAGAGTTAAAAGGGCATCATATCTACAAAATTGATCAGTATGATACTTACTGATGTATCTGTACATGTGTTATATACACAGTTGTGTGTTCTTTACATGTCTAGGTAAAATCAAAGGGATTTGTAAAAGTCACTAGCTCAATACCAAACCAGGCCCTGTCTCTTTTTATGCCCATGAAAAAAAAAAAAAAAAAAAAATTATGGACATAGTTTTTGTTTAGTCCATCAGTCTGTCTGTTTTGGTGTTAGAACTTTTTTGCCTTTTACCTAATTTCAAGGTAACTTTGCACAAGACTTCATGTCACACCAAACTATAACGGGTATTCTCATTGCTTCATATACATCTTAAAGTGTGATGTAAGATATTCTTGTTGCTACGTACAGTGTATGGTAGGGTTCAGTTTGATGTGAATATGTCTGATTAAAAAAAAATGCATTTGAGACTAGGGTAATCTTAATATTAAAGTGCATTTATTTTACACAACTTCATTTGAAGTTGTTTTTTCCTGTGTTTGAAATTTGAAATTTTATGAAATTTTATGAATCCTTCTTGGTTTACAAACTTCTCAAAGATGTTTCCTATAGCAAGATTTCTCTGTTATGTAATATGATTGAGTATCAAACTGATCGGGTATTTAAGACTCTGTGCTTTTAAAAGATTCACTGGCTTAGTCTATGTCCATTGCTTGTATCTAACATCACCTTGTCACAAACTGCAAATCAGCTTTTGAAACATTTACGAATAAGCTCCATTTCTCCTAAACCCTATGAAAGATTTGCCTTAAACACAATTTTTGACTCAAAGGTAATTTACTTTCACTTCTCTTTTGTCTGACCAGATAGTTCAGTTTGCAACCATAGTGAGATATAGTGATGATTTAAGTTATGAACAGGAGTACTGAAAGACAAAAATGTAGCTGAAAAATTGAAAATTGTTTTGGGAATGGTAGAAAACATTGTGGGAAAAAGAAAAAAATGCTGATTACCAGCATTTCCTCCTTTTTCCAAGATGTTTTCAAAAGGCTTCTTCCCCAGGGTTGTTAGAGTTTGGATTGTGTGATAAAGATTTAAGCATGTAGCAATCTGTGTATTGTTTTAGTTTCTCGAAACTGTGTACTGAAAGGGCTATATTATGTCACTTATATATACACACAAAATCCAAACAATAACACAGAACGGGTATAGTGAAGCTGCTTGAACATCTCACTTAATGACGTTTGGTATAAATGTTCACGCGCATCCATACTGCGCATTTGTATTTCTCACAGATAGTAAAACTGTCAGCGCTATTGTGTATTTTTCCGCACAGATGGCAATAGTAACAGCGAACCGACAGTGCACTTTTACAAGTAGAACTTTCTACGGATGGTACTACATTTTCCAGACAATAATATGGTTGTTGATCAAATAATGGGATTTATCTCTAGCAGGGTTGGAAAGCATTGTAGGAAAAGGAGACAATGCTTCTTTCAAGCATTTTCTCCTTTACCCACAATGTTTTCAAAAGCCTTCTTCCTTAGAGTTGCAAGAGCAGGGCTTGTCTGGTAAAAGGTTAAACCCTGTGTAAATATGCAGTTATATTACAGTAACAATTTGATTGAACATGTGATTGAATTACATGTAGATGCAAGTTGTAATGATATGTTCACTTTTTGAAAAACTGCTATGAAAAATAGTATGCCATTTTGCTAAATTCTCACAAGTAGCAATTTTCTCCTATATTTTTTTTTCTAATTTTTGCAAAACTTGCAGCCTAATGTGAGGTATGGTATCTATAGTCATTCAAAGTGAAGGTTCTCAGGCCAGTGTTTCCTGAACTTATTTTCTTCATCCAGTTCTTGACCAGTCACATTTTCCTGACACTGGCAGGCCAGTTGTCATGCTATCCTTTCAGGATTAAAATGATGGCATCAAAACTGGCCTACCAGTGTAAGGATGATATGACTGGTAAAGTACTAGCTGGAAAAAAAAAGTCCAGTTACACAGCAAACAATGAAACAGGCAGAAAATTGAAGTTGTTGAAGTATACCTATTTCTTGAAGTATAGCTATTTCCTCTTTGAAAAATACTGTTGGAAAAGGAGAAATTTCTTGTACTGAGTAATTTTTCCTTTTTCCATCATGTCTGCCAAGCTTTTATCCCATTTTTTTCCACAGACATTTTTGTTTTGTATTTCTATGAGCCGTATGGCCATAATCATGTGTGCAAATTTATAAAAAAAAGAACTACATGTAGATAATGAAGGGTTTGATATGAATTTGAGGTATATAGGCTATGTTCATTTTTTGAATGAGTATAGGATCCAAAATTAATGTGGGAAAAGGAGAACTCGCGTTTAATGAGCATGAGCAATTTCTTCTTTCCTACTATGTCTGCTGAGCTTCTATTATATAGTTTTTCCTTGAAAAAATTAACTTCCATAGTGACCTTCATCACTGTTTCCTGGGGAAAGAAGCACGGGTAGGTGCCATTTTTATTTTTTCTTATTGTCTAGATTTATAAGTACTATGATTGTGGAAATTTTAAAAAAAATCTGTCCGTTAGAAAGTATGTTTTTATTGAAGATTAACCCTTTACCCGGTCAAATTATCTCCCTTTTTAACTCAATGGTTTACATATAAGATGCAGATTGGTACATTTACCATGCTTAAAACCAGGCTTTTATATGTTTTTTGTGCAAAACTGAATTATTTTTCTTTAAAGTGATGTATATTTGTATATTCTTCTGGTAATTTTCCTGTTTAATTGACTATTAAAGGAAAGTGTGTTAAATCCAGTATATGCTGAATTTTGGAACTGTATATACCTATTTCAAAAGCGAATTTCTCAGAAACGAGCACGGGGACCCCCCTTTTTTTTTCATTGTAATCTACAAGAGACATGATGAGCTTTGTATGTGCAAAATTTAAAAAAAATCTGTCCGCTGGAAGAATTTGTCATATACGTCCTTAACCCTTAAGCTGCTAATCGCGACCCACTGACCTTTAGCGGACAATGTAGATCAAGATCAAACTGCACAGAACGTGCAGTCTGATCTTTGATCTACACAGTCCGAAACGGTATTTTCTTTCCGGTGAAATCAACTTTGAAACCGCAATGTTTGGGCTTTTAGTATCGAGTAAAAATTTGAGTTTCATTTATTCAGCAGCTTAAGTGTTAATGAATATTCCTCTTTTTATGAGAAGTATGTATAGATCTCCGACAAATTTAAGATTTTATAGGAAGTTTACTTCGTTATTATGTGTCCAGGTATTTTATCACAATACCATGAACACGGTGACAAGATCATTTTCTTACATAATCATATTAAAATGTGAGCTACATTTAGAACAAGGCAAATATCGGAAAACTGAAAATCGTCACAGAAACAAAGTAGTCACAAGTTAAAGCGGTTTCATAGTATCATGAATTTAGTTACCATTGTCTACGTGACATTTGTGTTATAGCGGCCAATAAATCTGTACTGTTTTCTGCTGTGATTTATTCATTCACTTTCTTCTCGTTTTAACCCATTACCACTCAATCCCTACTTTTGACGCCCCTGAGAAAGAAGCCTTTTGAAAACACTGTGGGAAAAGAAGAAAATGCTGGTAACCAGCATTTTCTTCTTTTCCAACAGTGTTTTCTACCCTTTCCAGAACAAATTTCAATTTTTCAGTCACCTTTATTTTGTCGTCTGCAAAAGCTTTCAATTTGGACCAGTCCAAAATTTTCTCGTGTGGTAATGAGTTAATTAAGTGATACTTAAATATGAGCCATGCTCTGTGGAAAGGGGGCTTAATGGGTCTGTGAAAATTATCAACCCCAGTCACTTTGTGAAATCCACGCAGGCTGACCTGGGCCAAAACTTTAGCTATTGGTCAATTTTCTGTATGTCAAAGGACCAGTCTACCTCATGATTCAGTCAAGTTTTGAAAAAAAAGTGGCTATTATGGATCTATAATTATGTATTGGCTTGCTTGGTACAATGCATCATGGAGATGCATTAAGCCCTTTTTGCCAGAGCATGGCTCATATTTTTGTGTTGATGCAATATAACATATTAGACACCTGTCTAGATAAAGTCTATACTAGCGTTACTGACAGTAAAGATCTACATTTTCTTTTGTATCTTTTTATTCTCTAGTGTTTAAGTTTGATGTACTATGTATTGTTTTTTTTTGTTCCAGATGTTTTCCTATATATGACTGCTATTGTTATTAAATTTTATGGTGATATTTCAGTTCAAATGTTGAAAGAAAAAAAAAAATATATATATATATATATATTACTAATCTTTTGTGTCTTATTTATTTATGCTTCAGCCCTTTTCTGTTGTCCAATCACCCAGCTTAACCCTTTACTGTACAATCTGGAGTTTTAAAGACCTGAAGAAGAAAACCTTAGAGAAAACATTGTTGGAAAAGGAGAAAATACTGGTAACCAGCAAATTCTCCTTTTCCCACAATGTTTTCTACCCTATCAAAGAAAAATTGCACCTTTTGAGCCATATTGAAAATGTCGTCAGCAAAAACTTTCAACATGGATAAGATTAAAACTTTTCCAACAACTTTTCCTAGCCTTTCAAACAAAAGTTCCCCCATTTTAGCACAAATTTGTGGCCTGCAAATGCTTTAAGTTGGACTAATTTGTACATATTTCAGCAATTTCATTCCAATCCTTGTTTTTGTCTTCATAAGGAGCTTAACTCTTTACCAAACGACAAAATCTTAGACTGGTCCAAATTGAAAGCATTAGCAGACAACAAATTAAATGTGGCTCAAATGACAAAATTTGTCCTTGACTGAGTCGAAAACATTGTGGGAAAAGGAGAAAATGCTGGTTACCAGCATTTTCTCCTTTTCCCACAATGTTTTCAAAAGGCTTTTTCTTCAGGGTCGTTAAAAGTCGGGTTTGTGTGGTAAAGGGTTAATGCATCTCCGTAATGTATGATACCTAACAAGTCATCACATAATTATGGATCCATAAAATCCATTTTCTCTAACAACGGACTGTATCATAAGGTAGACTGGCCCTTTGACATATAGAAAATTGACTGATAGTGAAATGTTTCAGCCTAGATCAGCCTGCACGGACTGTGCAGGCCGACCTGGGTCGATACTTTTCCCAAATGCATTAAGTCCCTTTTTTACAAAGCAAGGCTCATATCTTTTTTTGCACATTGGAATTCGGACAAGGCTTTGGTCTTCACTCAAACAACAAAGGAAAAGATATGAATAGGTAAACTGTTTCTATGAGATGGTTGAAATACTATTGAAAGAGGCTCAACACTACTTTAGTCCTATCATCTGCAACAGCAAAGATAGTTTTAGCCACGTACATTTAGTTAAGCCTTTACCAACTAATCTCGGGTTTAAAGACCTTGAGGAAGAAGCCTTTCAAAAACATTGTGTGAAAAGGAGAAGATAATGGTAACCAGCATTTTCTCTTTTTGCCACAATGTTTTCTGCCATATCAGACTAATTCCATCAATGGAATAATATTTTAATTGTCATCTCCAAATGCTTTTAATTTGGACAAGTCCACATTTTTGTCATTTGGTAAAGAGTTAACTCCTTACTACACAATCACAAGTTTTAACGACCCTGAGAAAGAGGGCATTTGAAAACATTGTAAAAAAGCAGAAAATGCTGGTAACCAGCATTTTCTCCTTTTCCCACAATGTTTTCTACTCTTTTAGAGACAAATGCAATCACTTGAGCCATATTTTGCTTGTAGTCTGCACATGCTTTCAATTTAGGCTAATCCAAAATTGTTGGGTGTGGTGAAGAGTTAACCCTTTACCACACATCAAAATTTTAGACGAGCCTAAATTGAGAACATTTGCAGATGGTAAATTAAATGTTGCTTGAATGATGATATTTGTCTCTGAAAGGTCAAAAACATTGTGGGAAAAGAAGAAAATGCTGGTTACCAGCATTTTCTCTTTTTCCAAAAATGTTTTCAAAAGGCTTCTTTGTTGGGGGGGGGGGGGTTGTTAAAACTTGTAATTGTGTGGTAAAGGGATGATGACAAGGCTGCACTGAGCTCTCGCCTAGTACCAATATAAAATCCTGACTGTGCCCTAGCCTAGTACCAATATAAAATCCTGGAAAAGCCTAGGGTAAGTGAGCTGTCTATGAGACAGTTGACATCCCCCTTGATGTGGCTCAACACAAATTTAGGTCTATCATCAACACGGATTACTTGAGGCCTTTCTACAAGGTCTTCTCTTGTTAGCTCTACTGGCCAAAGGCCTGCTAAGCTTGTATCTTGGTGTGGTTTCTGCTGTCTGTCCTTTTAATTCTTAGAGTGCTGAATGAATGAAAAGCACTTTTATGAACACACTTTCACTTTTAAATGCCAGGGAGAACATTCTAGGAAAAGGTTCACTTGCTTGTTACAGGTAATTTCTTGCCTATGTGTTTAAAGGCTACAAACTTTTGCCACATAAAAAGTTGAATAGGTGTTCAAAGGCTACAAACTATTGCCACATAAAAAGTTGTATATGTGTTCAAAGGCTACAAACTATTGCCACATAAAAAGTTGTATATGTGCAGCGACTGGTGGCAGTATTGAGGTCCTCTTTTCTCCATGCAGGCAGGGGCCTTATGGTGCAGTCAGTAGCGTACAGGGCTTGAGAACAGGGAGTCACTGGTTTGAATCCCCAGAAGGATTTATGAAAGTCATTGCAACAGGTTTCATTCCTCTCTCACCGCTGTTCATCATTTCAACAATGGTTACCAGTATGTGGGAAAGCAGCCAGTGGCTTAGGAAGAATATTGTGCTAAGTACTGGCAACAAAACCTCCAAGAAAGCACTGATAGCTGCACAGGCCAACGCCATATATATAACTGAAATAATGTTGAAAATTGTGTTGAATACCATACAGTCAAATAATCTCTACAAAATTTAACCTGAATCTTTTCAATGGTTTCAGAATATTCTTGTCCCCAAAGTTTGCTGTCGTACACAAGTATCGGTTTCGCCATTGAGTCAAAAATTCTAAAATATCCCTATGCGGGGAAACAACCAAACTTTGTATGAAATGACTTTAAGGCATAGATTGACTTTTGGGCTTGTGATGCCAACTTTTCCTTTACGGTTTGAACAAGATAATTTCGGGGTAAATAAAATGCCCTCAAAACCCACTCGCCTACTAGGCAAGCTCTAGTGGCGAGCAAATGCATTCAATAGAAACTGCTTGTGAGCGCTTGCCTTATTGGATGCACAGCTTAATACTTGCTGCATGTGTAGGTAGGTATATGCGGGATCACTGAATGGGCCTAGACAAAGAATGGTTGGTTAAAAGAAGGTCGCAAAGACTTTTTCAGGAAAACCTTGAAGTGTCTTCTTTCCTGAGACCAAATGGGCCGACAACCTTGATATCTAATATAGCCTACAGTATCATGTATTTGAGTGCTTCAAATATTGCTGAAGATAGCCATAGCTTTTAGGTTTATGCTGTTACCACACAGCCACAAGTTTGAGCAATCCTGAGAAAAAAGGGCATTTTAAAACATTGTGGGAAGAGAGGAAAATGCTGGTAACCTTCTTTTTTCACAGAGTTTTCTACCTTTTCAAAGACAACTTCTTTTTTCACAGAGTTTTCTACCTTTTCAAAGACAAATCCATCTCTTGGACCATATCTAATTTGTGGTTTCCATAAGCTTTCATTTTGGAAAAGTTTAAAATTTTGTCGCTAGGTGAAGCAGTAAAAAAAGGCCCTGCCACATAGGAATCAGTTGTTTTACTTCGAGTTGGAGAAAGACAATCTTTTTTCAAAAGAAATTTTGTTGTCTGGCTACTTCAAGAAGGGTTTACGGATCATTTAGCTTTAATATTTTGATTGTAACATTGATAATGTCATTCCCCCCCCCCCCGGAATGTTCAATATTTAAAACTGTTGGGCAATCATGGTTTACTAAAAGTATGGCCCGGAGACGGACAAGTTGTTAATAGGGTCAAGTTGTTAAAAATTCAGATCACTGTTTTCATTACGTTATGATCACATCCATGTGAACAGCCATGTTTATGTGCACAGTGTCCGAGATGGCAGAGAGGGAGAATTACAATGAATGAACGAATGGTATTTTATGGCGCATCGACAGCTTTGGTCATTTAGCGCACATATCTGTATGGGCAATATCTGCCTACTCAAAAGTTTAAATGGGAAGTTAAGACTGTGAGTGGTACATATATCTTTAAGGAAATGATAGCTGAAAATTGAGAAAGTGTGGAGCCTCCACTGGGATCAAAAACTCCCATGTAAGAGGTCCTGTGGAAAGTTTTTTTTGCCTGTAGCAAAAAGATAAATGCTAATTAGAGTAATATGACTAATAGGGGACAAGGGGATAAGCTGGGGGATTTAACTGGGTAAAGGAAGGGAGAATTACAACCATAATAAAATTACAGACAGGTTTCCAAGAGTAATCCTCATAAGTAAATATTGGGTTAAGTTAGAAAGTTTTGTCTTTCTCGTTCATATCAGGGATCCTATATTAAGATATTAAAAATCTGATTGACATTACCATTTGTTGTAAGGATTTATCTTGTTTTCCATACAAACTCAATAGCACCATATTCTTGCAGAGGCACTACGGTTGAGGCAAGTTGTTACAAAGCCTTGAAGCCAAATGTTACAGTGAAACAACCTGCCTTTTAAGAACCATGTTTGATAATAAAAGTAGGTCTGTAAAACATTTAAACATTTTTCAAGGAGAAAAAAAAAAAAAACGTGCCTATCAGACATGTAAAAACTATTTGCAATCTGTTGATATTACACAGAATATATTTATAGAATTCTATTCTTTGGTACCAAATACATCTGAGACTTAGTCCCTATTGATTGATCAATCTGTCTAAATGATTTCTGTTCTGAGATTCTGTTAGTAGATCTACAGTTATGTTCATTTCATCATTATGAAAACTATACTGGTAGAAAGTGGGGGTTACTGGATATGATTACACTAATATGCCCATGGTTGGTGTTCCTCGCCTGATTTTAAACTTGTAGCTCTCTAGTACACAGGTATCAGTGTTATTTTTCCTCTAAATTCTGTTGACGTCACCATTGATGTCATTCAGGGATTTTATACGATCCCTGCGTCAATGTTAGAAAAGTTTTTTTTTTTTTATTATTATTTTTTTTTTAAACACTGATTAATTTTGAAACGGGTACATGTATTGCATTGTATCAAGTTTGAAAATATTTCACTGTAAAATTACAGGTCCTACTAAATACCACAAAGACACACAAAGACGCACAAAAACACTTAAACACATAAATATATATATATATATATTAGAGTTTTGAGGTGGTTAAAAAAACCGCAGAAATTCAAACAAACACACGTGTGTGTTCGAGTCTCCGCGGGATCAGGCTAGCCTGGATGTGGTAACTGATTAAACGGCATGAAATAACTCTTGGGTTGCTAGACAATTGCTGTAATTTAACTCCTTACCAGACTACAAAATTCTGGACTTGATCAATCTGAAAGACAACTTTTTACCAAACAACAAAATGTTTGACAAAGCAACGTAAGAATGCCGTATGTAATAAAGGAAAAATGATCGGATTTGAAACCAGGCTAGAGCAGGCGGAGATCTTTCTCCTCCTACCGCTGAGTTTGAGCCAGATTTCGCATAGTTTGAGCCAGATTGAATAATCACTTGCATATGTCTTGAATGCAGAAGATTTTAAGATTTTGTAAAAAATTCAGTTTGCTCTATTCGCACATAATGTATACTATGCCATTGACTCAGGGGTTTCTTGCAATGTGATCTCAATCTCAATAAGCAGAAACATTTCAAATTCATTTCGAAAAATAAAACAGATAAGAAATGATTTCCTTGTGGATCAAAGAAACCACTACCGTTAGCTGGAATGTCTAAAGCAGAAGTATCAAAGAATGACAAATGCTTCGATGCGGAATTTCTTGTGCGTAAAGGGACAGGACAACCGCTCTTGTTGTGTAAAACAGCAGTTGCTCTCGGGATTTTGCAGTTGATAAATAATGTTGAAAAGGGAGAATTGCCAATTATGGATCAGTTTCCAGGCCTTTTTGTAGATAAAATCGGGAGATTGAAAGATTTCCAACTCAGGATTCCAACAGATGATACTGTACACCCTATATTTCAACAGTCGAGAAGAATTCCCTGTAACTTACGCGGGAAACTTGAAGAAAAGCTGGATTAAATGGAAGAAATGGATACCATTGAGAAAGTTGATGGTCCTACTTCGTGGGTGTCGCCTATTGTGGTAATTTTGAAGAAAAATAATGACATCTGGCTATGTGTGGACATGAGACAGGCAAATACAGCAGTGAAAAGGGTTAGGCACCCGATTCCAACCCTTGACGACGTTTTAAATGATACGAACGGGAACAAGATATTCAGTAACTTTGATATATCAAATGTTTATCATGAAATAGAACTGTCACCAGAATCACAGGATATAACCACGTTCACAACACATATAGGGCTATATCGCTACTAAAGGCTATTGTTGAGGGTGTCCTGCACTCCGGAAATGTACCAAAACATCCTTCAACAATTGCTATAAGGGTGCGAAAGAATACGCAATGTGATGGACGATATCATCATTCACTCAAAATCGAGGGAGGAGCGCGAAATTCACTTGAAAAAAGTATTAAGTGTGTTGCAGGATAAAGGGTTAACTATGTATAAGAATAAGTGTCAGTTTTACATGTCAAAATTAGAGTGTATGGGCCATGAGTTATCTGAGCAAGGCATCAAACTTTCAAAAGCAAAGGCAGAATCCGTGAAAAGTGCACGCGATCCGAAAAATGCAAGTGAGGTGAGGAGTTTTCTAGGTCTTGTCAATTATAATGCAATGTATATTCCAGATTTTGTAACAATATCAGCACCATTGCGTGAGTTTTAGATGATTATCTGTTGATGTACAGGCGTACACCACATTCTGTTGCAGGTAAATCAGCTGCAGAAATGCTTTACGGTAGACTAATCAGGACAAAATTGCCAGAATTGACAAATCATAAATTTCTTTTTTAAAAACTATTTCTTTTAAAACCCTACACGGTAGATATACTTACTGACGATAAATATGGCTCTAAAAGCCTTATTTTAGTAATATTAAACTTACCATTGTTGACATTTCTTTACTGTGACCAGTAATATATCTTCTGACCAAATCCTGCTATTGCTTGCATCTTAACTCGTTACCGCACAATCCCGAGTTTTAATGACCCTAAGGAAGAAGCCTTTTGAAAACAATGTGAGGAAAGGAGAAAATGCTGGTAAGCAGCATTTTCTCCTTTTCCCACAGTGTTTTCTATCTATCCAAAAGCAAATTTAAGCCTATGAACCATATTTTATTTGTCATCTGCAAAAGCTTTGAGTTTAGACAAGTCTAAAATTTTGTCGTTTGGTAAAGAGTTAAAGTATATTCTTGCCAAAGACTGCAAAGATAATAATCTGATTGATAACAGAAATCATCTCACATTACTTTTTTACCAAGTATACGTCTTAGCTGTCTTGTGCAGATGTACGGTGATTTAATATTATTCGATTAGTTCTATTCGAACGAGAGACTACGCTGTAAGAAAGAAACGAGTGACGAAACCGCACGTGAAGCTAAGCCAACCATATCTATACGACCAAATAGAAACAGTCTGCAAGGTATGCAAACAATTTTGATGAACCGACAGTGTATTAAAGATGACAAACAACAAAGGAATTTAATTGAAATAGAAATGAACAAGCGTTCTTCTCTAACCCTTTTTTTAATTCGTCCCCGGCTTGTTCATCCCAAAACCAGTTCGTCTCCGGGCTTTTTAGTCCCTTGGCTCGGTCGCCATGGTTCGTCGGATATTATTGCAGCATACGTCATTGACCGAATTTTAGTGCTGCATGAAATAAGAAATCACACAGCATCTAATAACTGAGTGTGATTTATTTAATTCGTTAAATAGTTTGTGTTAAATATCACAGCGAAAATGTTTTTGTACCACTGATATTTCTAAACTTGAATTAAGAACAAGAAATATCTTTGCAAAATAGAAGGCACTTTAACTGGATAACTGAGTATTGTGTGACGGTTAGAAAAATATTAAATCACCAAAAAATACAGGAAATCATATACTGTATTGTTAGTTTGCCATGAACGACAGTCATTTCGACACCCGGTCATTTCGACACCCGTTCATTTTGACACTTTTTGGTAATTTTGACCTGGGTGAAATATTTTTTAGCAAAATTTGGTCAGTTTGAGACCTGATTTTTTTTTTTTTCCAAGATTATTTAAACTTTAGTTCATATAATGAAATTACTTAAAATATTCACTTTGTAATTTTGTTTTGATTGTGTGTTCAAAATACGTGTTTTTGTTCTATGTGAATATTCAAATAATGGGCATAATTAATCGGCAGTGTCAATACTGATAGTGGGTGCCTAAATGACCAATGTGTTGCTGTTATCACCTACTTTCTTAGACAATTAAAATTACTTGTTTTTATCAATGTTCTGCTTTTGTAATGATCAGTTATTTTGCGCCGACCAGTGCACCTATCCATGCTTTCCTTGAGTTGCTTTTAACAGTACTCCGCACATTATTCTTTCCATGCATGTGATTCACAGATATAATTCGTTCTTGTCAGAGTCTCACAAAGACTTGATGGAATGACATATATCTTTAATACTTTTTTCTACATTCTTTCAGTTATTTCGTGGCAACCATTGCAACTATCTATGCTTTCCAGTGGTTTCTTTTACCAGTAATTGGATACATGATCCTCAGCTTTGGTGCAGTCTGATCCTGATTTGCTCCTGCAATAACTACATGTACCATGAAATTTTCCATCAAAATAAGTCTCATAAATAAGTGCCTTGCGAAGCTTATTTTAGTCACCAAAGTTTGACATTGGGAACAGTGAAATAGGACCACAGTTGTCTGCAGTTTGATCTTGCCCCACACTGCCTGCAAAATATGGTTGTAAAAATAGTAACAGAGAGCCATGTTCATCAATTAAATCTTCTGACAAAGAAGAAATTCATATGGCTGCCTTTTGAAGGTTGTGCAGAATCTAGATCGAACGCAGTCGATGCAGACCTTTCTCAAGTCGCATCAATCATATCTAAGAGTTCATCATGTCTCCTTTAATGATTATGAAATAAATCAGGCAGGTGTCATGGTAATAACTGCATTGTTTTACGCGGTGTGTAACTGCTTGTATTCACACCTTTGCCAGGTCTATTGATGGCACGACTAACTACCGTTGTTGATAGTTTCATTAATGACTTTTGGCACTGTTAATGATGCAAATCAATGAAATCACAGATAAGCATGAAAGAGCAATCAGCCGAAAAGAAAAAAACGGGGTATAAGTGATAGTATACTCGACATACCGGACTGGCCACACTTGCCTTGCCTGATGTCTCTTCCTGACCTTATTTCCACACTTAACATACCTGCCACTGCAGAACAATAAAACAATGAACCACTACCTTTCCAAACTCCTGTTTGTGTACAAAACTACAATAATAAACAAACACAAAACAACTTCAACAAATTTAATGTTACTTTTTATCTTTCGATAATCAATTATATTAAAGACACAAACTATTGAAGGCAACATTCCAATTAAAACAAAACAGCAATGAGGGGGTATAACCCTTTACCACACAATCCCAGGTTTTAACAACCCTGAAAAAAGAAGCCTTTTGAAAACGTAGTGGGAAAAGAAGGACATGCTGGAAATCCTGAAAAAAAGCAAGCCTTTTGAAAACATTGTGGGAAAAGAAGAAAATGCTGGTTACCAGCATTTTCTTCTTTTCCCACAATGTTTTCTACCCTATCAAAGAAAAATTCCATCATTTCAGCCACATTTGAATTTTCGTCTGCAAATGCTGTCAATTTGGACAGGTCTACATTTTTGTCTTGTGGTAAAGAGTTAAACTTTATATCCTGTATCTGTTGTTCTTTATATTATGGGAATGATAACGTTTATCAAAAAATAAAAACTGGCTCACTAAATAAGAACAAAGACTAGATATTTCCAAAATTAAAGACAAGAGTTGATTACATAGATCTGATCAGAATATTACCTGCTGTTTATACCTTCGCACATCTGACTGTCAAAATTTGTGATAGACAGTTTATCATTAACACCTTTGATTGGCAGGCACAGGTACACTACAAATTGACAGTCAGCTAATAACCCAACATTGTATTAAAATGATAATCTTGTTCTCCTTTAGCTTCTTAAATATATGAATTGTACAAGTTATTCATTCTATTGCAAACTCATGTAAAAAAAAGATGTGATGTGAATTTCACCAATAAAAAACTATGTGCACTTTCTGGGTTGGGTCAATATTTATGAAGATTGACAAACCTGTTTTTTAGGGAACCTCAATATATCTATCTAAGCTAGGTTCAGTTCAGTTGGGATGAACAAGCCCAAACAAATGGGCCCAGGTGGACAAGCCCAGGGACAAAAAAGTCTGTTCCCTATAATTCCAGCATCTGAGGTCTTAGACCTATCTTTGATTGAAAGATGATATTTCAGCATTTTAACTTGTTAGCAGACTACAATATTTTAGACTAAGTTCAAAGCATTTGCAGATGACACATTAAATGTGGCTCAAATGAATGGATTTGGTTCTGAAAGGTTAGAAAACATTGTGGGAACAGGAGAAAATGCTGGTTACCAGCATTTTCTCCTTTTCCCTTAACGTTTTCAAAAGTTTAATTTCCAAGGGGCATTAAAAGTCTGCATTGTAGGGTAATGGGTTAACTTTTTAACAAATGACAAAATTTTGGACGCTATCAAGTTGAGAGCATTTACAGACAAATGAAATTAGCTCAAGTGTTGGTTTCAATCCCATCAAAGACAGAAATCATTATTTGAACTACCGGTACATTTATTTTGTCACCTGCAATTGGTTTCAATTTGGTCTCGTCCAAAATTTTATCGTTTGGTAAGGAGTTATAAACATTTCAGTATTGAAGTATTTTTAGATGTAATATTTGCGATTCAAATGATTGAATTGTCTCTGAAAGGGGTTTAAAACATGGTGGGAAAGGAGGAAATGCAAGCCAACTTCTTTTCCTGTAATGTTTTTATAAGCCTGGGAAAACTTTGCACTTATTTGATGAAGAGTATGTCAGATAAGTTTTTGTCACATGCACTGATTTAGTAGGAGACCACAAATTTCTCAAGAATGTTTTGTTCAATTATGCTGCCATGATGACACTCAAATGTTGTCTTTTGTTTCAATGTAGTGAAAATTTATCAGCATTTATGTAATGATTCTCTGTTTTAACTCTTTACCAAACGATAAAATTTTAGACTGGTCCAAATTGAAAGCATTTGCAGATGACAAAATAAGTGTGACTCAGAAATTGAAATTTGTTTTGGGAAGGTTAGAAAACATTTTCCCACACTGTTTTCAAAATTTTTCTTTCTAAGGGTCGTTAAAAGTCCGGATTGTGTGGTAAAGAGTTAAGACCCTTAAAAAGAAGATGTTCAATAACATATTGTCAAAAAAAAGGAGAAAATGATAATTGTAACCACTATTTTGACTTTTTCCCACAATGTTATTTTACTCTTTCAAAAACAACCCCATATTTGAGCAGCATTTGTTCTGCATAAATTCTTTCAATTAGAACAATTTTACAAGAATAATTGTTGTCTAGTAGACAGTTTATTGAGTGTTGTATATCTCATTTATTTCATTTATTTACAGGTGACAACCGTGACATGGTGAACTAATTTCCAGATTTGTTATTAAGAGGTTCTGGGATTGTCCCTTACTTGCAGTGGTGGTACTCATGGGTGTATCCAGGGTAATGATACTGCCAAGCCCTAGTCTAAGCCTGATGAAATCCAGAAAACAGATGAACAAGTTAGATGTTGCCATGATGCAACTGGTACACTGCTGAAAGTTATTCAAAACACCAGATGGAGATAAATCTATGACTGGTTAGCAATGAACATTGGGCAGAGGTACATGTACAAATTTTGTTCTAAATAATCAAAGTTTTTTATGCTCCTACGATTGTAAATTCCATTGTAAATGCATGTGGCATATATACATTGTAGTTTCCCTGCTGTCTGTACAGTAGGTATGCCGTGGACATCCCGTTTCCTTTTATAGTTTCTGTTTGTAATCTCTGAATACATTTTAAATGGGATTGATATTTTAAACACAGGTAAGTGATGATAAAATAAAGGTCATAGGTCAGGAACTGTAGTTTTATCTATGATCAAATCCACCAATTATTAATAATTCACTTTATGACAAAATTTTAGCCATGTCCAATCTGAAAGCATTTGCAAACTACAATTTAACTGTTGCTCATATAATGGGATTTTCCTTTGATAGAGTAGAAAACATGTTTGAAAAAGAGGAAGTGCTGGTCACTGGCATTTTCTTCTTTTCCTGCTGGAGAAATAAGTTAACTAATTGCCATTTCTAAACTAATTTTGGAAAGACTGTCTCTGCATAATGGTCAGCGTAGATACCAGGTCAGCATGCAGTAAACATGCAGTCTGATCATGGATCTTCACTGGCTGTTAAGGTAACTATAGTTATGAAACTATCTTTAGGCAGAATAGTTGATGTAGATCCTGGCTCAGTGTGCAATAAAGATGTAGTGTGATCTTAGATCTGCACTGGCTGCCTAGGCAAAATATAGTTTTGAAAGGCACTAAAAGGTTTTTAAGTAGAGTTGAAATCAATGTGAATTTTAATATCTATTTTCAGGAAGACAGTGTGATGCAGAGATGGGTATCGGACTGAATCGTTCAAGCTTGGACTAAGGAGTGAAGATTTGACCTGTTAATGCCTAAAAAAAAAAGACTTGTGATTTCAAGGCCGTTTTGACCCATGAGGAAATTTAGCAGATCTTCAAGAATTGTCTTTTCTTAACCCTTTACCAAACAACAAAATTTTAGACTGGTCCAAATTGAAAGCATTTGCAGACGATAAATTAGTTACAGCTCATATGGTGAAATTTGCCAGTAAAAGGACAGAAAATATTGTAAGAAGAGGAGAAAATGTTAGTTATCAGCATTTTCTCCGTTTCCCACAATGCTTTCAAAAGGCTTCATTATCAGGGTCATTTAAAGTTGAAATTGTGTGGTAAACAGTGTGAAAGCACTCTACAGGAAAATGTATGTTGTTGTTATGCCCCCCTTCAACAAAGTGGAGGTATATTGCTTTGCACATGTCGGTCAGTTGCTCGGTCCGTAGGTCGGTAGATCTTACCTTGTCCGGATAATAACTAGACACAGAATTGACCTAGGTTCGTCAAATTTAGCAAAGACATGCGTCTTAGAGTGTAGATGATCCCTATTGATTTTGAGGTCAATCGGTCAAATGTCAAGGTCACAGTGACCGTCAACATGTTGATATATAGACCAAACCTTGTGCGGATGATACTAGACACAGAATTGACCCAAGTTCGTCAAATTTGGCACAGACATGCGTCTCGGAGAGTAGATGATCCCTATTGATTTTGAGGTCAATATGTCAAATGTCAAGGTCACAGTGACCGTCAACATGTTGATATATAGACCAAACCTTGTCCGGTTTATTATCCTACATAGAGTACATGTCACAAGACTACTTATAGTGATGTTATCAGTGTTCCATCTTCACCAAATGATATTCAGTATGGGTATTGTATATACAGACAACCCATTAGATCCTCCAAGGACCATCACTATCTTCAGTATTTAAGGTACAATGTACTATTTTTCTACTAAATATGATACTCTTTAATGCTGTGTCTTAACTCTTGCCATCCAGATGTTGACTCAAATAGTAGTTGCAAACAGTGTGCACAAGGATTTTTTCGCATGTATACATGCAGTTTAATCAGGGTCTACACTGACTGTTCTCCCATAAACTTACAATACCTAGGCATCTTTCAGATTATAGATAACCAGCATTTTCTCCTCTTCCCACAATGTTTTCTACCCTTCCCAACACAAATTTCAATTTTTGAGTCACATTTAATTTGTCGTCTGCAAACACTTCCAATTTGGACAGGTCTAAAATTTCGTCGTTTGGTAAAGAGTTAACTCCAAATTAAGAGCCTTTGCATACGACAAATTTAAGATTACTCAAGTGGTGACATTTGTCTTTGATAGGATAGAAAACATTGTGAGAAAAGGAGAAAATGCTGGTTACCAGCATTTTCTCACTTCCTACAATGTTTTCTAAAGTCTTCTTCCTCAAGGTTGTTAAAATTCGGGATTGTGTGGTAAAGGGTTAAAGATCTAATTGATCTATAGCCTTTAAGTTGAATGCATTGAAATGTTTGTAAATACATACTGATGTAACATTCGTTACCAATATTTTACTGTTGATGATGAAGGTTGTAAGCTAACTGTAAACATTGAAAAACAAGGAAACATTTTTTAGCTCACCTGAGCACGAATTGCTCAAGGTAAGCTTTTGTGATCATGGTGAGCTGTTATGCTCAAGGTGAGCTTTTATGATCATGCTTTGTCTGGCATCCGTCGTGATCTTTTACCTTATGTTCTCTATTGATGCCACACTGTCAGTCCGATACTCCTGGAACTTGGTCAGAATGTTTGTCTTGATGATATCTTGGACGAGTTCAAAAATGGGTCATGTCAGGTCAAACACAAGGTCACTTGGTCAAATCTTAGAAGCTTGTGTATTCTCTAGAGGCTGCATTTTCAGTCCAATACTCATGAAACTTAGAATGTGCCAGCCCTGGTAGCTCACTGGTTAGTGTATCTGACTTGTGACCTTGTGGTTGTGAGTTCGATACCTGGTTGGAGTAAACTTTCTTTCTGGTGAGTCTTTGCCTCTCACCTCTGATGCATGTAAGAAAAGTAGTCAGTGGCTTTAAAAAGATATAACTGAAATGATGTTGAAAATGGAAATTGGAAGGGGAAAATGCTGTTAGCCAGTATTTTCTCCCTTTCCCACAATGTTTTCTACTCAATTAAAGGTAAGTTTCATCATTTGAGCCAACTTCGATTTTCGTCTGCATTAACCCTTTACCACCCAATCCCTAGTTTTAATGACCCTAAGGAAGAAGCCTTTGGAAGACATTGTTGGAAAAGAAGAAAATGCTGGTAACCAGCTGGTAACCAGCTATTTTTTCCTTTTCCCACAATGTCTTCTAGTCATTCAGTAACAAATTTCACCATTTGAACCACATTAAATCTGCTGTCTGCAATTGCTTTCAATTTGGACCAGTAAAAAATTTTGTCGTTTGGGAAAGGGTTAAAAAGAAATAAGATGAAATTGCAATATTTTGCTTTTTGCCATTGGTTGTAAATTTCGAATTTTGTTTTTAGTAGTTTTAGCCATAATTTTGAAGATGGATCTGTTATAAAATTGATAAATGAATGTTTTTCCTGTTCCCATTTTTTCTTCATTATGCACTTGCTTATTGTGCATTTGGGACACCACACCTTTGAAATATGGCTACATTGTTTTGAATTGTATAGTAGAAAACGTTGGGGGGCAAAAAGAGAATGAATTGATAATTAGCATTAACTCCAATATTTTCTTGGACATTCCTCTGGGTAATTAAAACGTGAATGTTTGATAAAGGGTTCAAGGTAAAGTAGCCAGTGCTTGCTATAAGCAAATATGCCTTTATGCACATTACAGTATTTTCCATGTTGTTTAACCCTTTACCAAATGACAAAATTTTAGCCTTGTCCAAATTGAAAGCATTTGCAGACGACAAAATAAATGACTTAAAAATTGAAATTTGTTTCGGGAAGGTTAGAAAACATAGTGGGAAAAGGAGAAAATGCTGATTACCAGCATTTTATCCTTTTCTCACAATGTTTTCAAAAGACTTCTGTGATTGTATGGTAAAGAGTTAAAAAATATGTTTATGTTTCCATAGAATATTTATCCTTTTTGTCATTGATACTTGTTGTTGGTATGTTTTAACCCTCTACCACACAATCCCGACTTTGGTCTGTTTGGAGGAATAAGGCTTTTGAAAACATTTTGGGAAAAGGAGAAAGTAATGGTATTCAGCACTTTTCTCAGTTTTACACCATGTATTCTAGCCTTTGGACAACAAATTCCATCATTTGAGCCACATTTATTTGTCTCAGGAAAGGGAACATTATGGTAACCAGCATTTTCTCTCTGTCCCACAATACTTTCAGGTGTGCCAAAGACCAGTCTAATCATTTGAGCCACAACTAAACTGTCATCTGCAAATACCTTTAATTTAAATGATTCTTAAAATTTTGTCATTCAGCTACAAGTTGTGATGAGTTTATTCTATTGATTTTAACCCTTTATCAAACTTTCTTGGGTTTACCCTTTACCAAATGACAAAATTTTAGTCTTGTCCAAATTGGAAGCATTTGCAGATGACAAAATAAATGCAACTCAAAAAACAAACATTGTTATGGGTAGGGTAGAAAACATTGTAGGAAAAGGAGAAAATGCTGGTTACCAGCATTTTCTCCTTTGCTTAAAATGGTTTCAGAAGCTTTCTTTCTCAAGGCTGTTAAGTCGGGATTGTGTGGTAAAGGGTTAAAAAAAAAAAACCCTATAAAGATGTAGTGGACTTCTGAGAACATGATGGGAAATGGTGGAAGTGCTTGTAGCCAGCATTTTCTCCTTTTACACAGTGTTTTGTATCTATTGAAAGACAAATCCTATCATTTGAGCAATATTTCATTTGTCCTCTGTAGATGCCTTGAAAAATTGGACATTACTAAAATTTTGTTGTTTGGTAACTCTTTACCATATGACAAAATTTTAGACTTGTCCGAATTGAGAGCTTTTGCAGACGACAAAACAAACTTGGCTCAAAAATAAAAATTTATATTTAAAAGGTTAGAAAAGATTGTTGGAAAGGGAGAAAATGCTGGCTACCAGCATTTTCTCCTTTTTCAATCATTTGCAAAAGACTTCTTCCCCGGGGTTGTTAAAAGTCATGATTTTGTGGTAAAGGGTTAAAATGGTCTATATTATAATATGTGGGGCCCTGCCTGGATCACTGGTTAAGTGTAGGACTTGTGACCTTAAGGCCCTGAGTTCGAGCCTCACTGGATCCACTGAGTTTTTTCGTGGGGGTGTCCTGGGGCAAGATACTTCAGAGCCCTGCCCTAGTACTGGTTGAACCCAGGATATACATAAATGTGTGAGCTGTTGCTGTGATATGACTGAAAAATGTTGGAAGTGGCGTAAAACACCACTGAATCAATCAATCTGTAATGTAATGAGTTTATCTTAATTTCAGCCCTTTGTTAAACCGGTCTTTGTTTAACCCTTTACCAGACGACAAAATTTTAGCCTTGTCCAAACTGAAAGCATTTGCAGACGACAATTTCATTGTGGCTCAAGTGGTACAGCTTTTCTTTGATAGGGTAGAAAACATTGTGGGAAAAGGAGAAAATGCTGGTTACCAGCATTTTCTCCTTTTCCCACAATGTTTTCAAAAGGCTTCTTTCCCAGGGGCGTCAAAAGGCGGCATTGTGCGGTAAAGGGTTAAAAAGTCATGATTGAATTGCCTCTTGAAAACATTGTGGAAAGTGGTGAAAGTGCTGGTAGGCAGTATTACTCCTTCCTCCTCCATGTTTTCAACCCTTTCATAGACAAATCACATAATTTCAGCCATGTGTGATTTGACATCTGCAATTACTTTTAATTTGAACAAGTCCAAACTTTCATCATTTGGTAAAGATTTTTTAAATATTCTGTATTGTGATAAGGTTATTGTCTTGATTTTATCTCTACCATATAACAAAATTTTAGACTGGTCCAAATTGAAAGCATTTGCAGACGACAAAATAATGTGAATGAAAAATTGATTTTTTTGGGGGGAAAGGGTAGAAAACATTGTAGGAGAAGGAGAGAATGCTGGTTACAATGTTTTCAAATGGCTTCTTTCATATAGCCATTAACCCTTTACCAGATGACAAAATTTTAGCCTTATCCAAATTGAAAGCATTTGCTATTTCAGTATGACTTAAATGGTGCAATTTTTCTTTGATAATGTAGAAAACATTGTGAGAAAAGGAGAAAATGCTGGTTACCAGCATTTTCTCCTTTTCCGGCAATGTTTTCAAAAGGCTTCTTTCCCAGAGTCCTTAAAAGGTGGTATTGTGTGGTAAAGGGTTAAATGTCTGGATTGTGTGGTAAAGTGTTTACATTTTCTCAAACCAGCCTCTGCTTCTAAACAAAATTATGTATAAGGTTCTCAAAAACATTGTGGAAAATGGTCAATGTGCTTGTAACCAGCATTTTCTCTTTTCCACGTTGTTTTCTACCCCTTGCAAAGCAAATTCATTGGTGATAGCTACATTTTGTCATCTTTGAATTTCAACAAGTCCAAAATTTTGTTTCTTGTTGGAGAGATAATGAACTTGTTTCAGTCTTTTTGATGCTTTTATTTAACTCTTTACCACACAATCACGGGTTTTAACAACCTCGAAGAAAAGGCCTTTTGAAAACATTGTGGGAAAAGGAGAAACTACTAGTAACCAGCATTTTCTCCTTTTCCCACAATGTTTTCTAACTCCCCCCCCCCCCCCCACAAATTTCAATTTTTGAGTCAACTTTATTTTGTCATCTGCAAATGCTTTCCATTTGGACAAGTCTAAAATTTTGTCGTTTGGTAAAGAGTTAAGATTTTTATTTGTGAAATGATCCTTTTCCAGATGACAAAACTTTAGATTAACACTTTACCTCACAATACTGTGTTTTAATGACCCTTGAAGAAGAAGCCTTTTGAAAATATTGTTGGAAAGGGAGAAAATGCTGGTTACCTGTCAAAGACAAATTTCATCGTGTGAGCCACATTTAAGTTGTTGACTGCAAGTGCTTTCAATTTGGACAAGTCTACTTTTTCATCATGTGGTAAAGAGTTAATATGTATCGAAGGCACTTGTTGACAAATTGAATATGGTTCAAATAATGGTAATTGTGTATGAAAGGGTAGAAAGTATGGTAGGAAAGGGGAAAAAATTCGATAACCAGCGTTTTCACCTTTTTTCCACAATGTTTTCTAAAGCCTTTTCTTTAAGATTGTTGAATATGATCTTTGGGTAATATGGTTCTGTTGTATTTGTATCAACATTTCATTTTGAGTATTAAAACATTTTCTCTTTGTATTTTTGTGTTCTTGCTTAAACTGTATCTCTGCACAGAAAAAAAACACAAGTTCTATTCTTTTATTACAAACCTCTATATCGAAATACATAATTCCCAATGCACAGAGTAGTAAAAGGTAATTCCCCTGGGTCCCACGATCGCCTAACCAAGTGTCTTTCTTGCCCGTTCTCTATCCAGCCGTTTGTTCTCCATCCAGGTGCCATGCTCTTAGTCTTCACCCCACCTGCGGTATTTTTTTTTTTTGCGGCTTGGGCGCGTCTCGATCTCGGTCCATCGGTTCCCGAGTCGACTCCCACTACCATTACACCACTTTGGAGCCTATACGATAAAGGTTGTAGTTTATATCTGAATACAATGTCTTGCAAAAACATAGAAAAAAAAAAATTCTACCGGAAGTATCGCTAACCTTCTACCAAACTGACCCGTGTTTTAACAACCGCAGACAGCTGAAAACACTGTGGAAAAAGGAGAAATTTCTGTTAATTAACATTTTCTCTTGCTGCACAATATTTTCTTCACTTTCAAAGAAAAATCCCATTTTTTGCGCCACACTTGATTTGTCGTCTACACAGACGGTTGTTACAGACGATTCTTAATTCTGGTATTTAAACCTTTACCAAACAATCTCGTATTTTCACGATCCTGAGAAAGAAGCCTCTTGAAAACATTGTGGTACAAGGAGAAAATGCTGGTAGCCAGCATTTTCTCCTTTTCACACAATGTTTTTTATCCCTCCCAAAACAAATTTCACTTTTCGAGTCGTATCAAATTGTGGTCTGGAAATATTTTCATTTTGGACGAGTCTAAAATTTTGTTTTTTGGATAAGAGGTAAAGCGTTTTCTTCAACTGAAAATACGAAACTCGGCAACTCCACAATCAAACACGTATGCAGCAGGTACCTGTTAATATCCCTCTAAAATGGTGTAATGTTACCAAACATGAATGCATGTGAAAAGACTGCAACAAAAGGAGCTGTTCAGCCTGGCTCCAGGCACCAATAATTTAACTCTAACCCAAACGATAAAATGTTGAGTTAAAGACATGATTTCTGTCTTTGATAGGGTAGAAATCTTTGTGGGAATAAGAGAAAATGCTGTTTACCAGCATTTTCTCCTTTTCCCGACAATGTTTTCGAAAGCCTCCCTGCTCAAGGTCGTTATTACTCAGGATTGTTCGGGAAAGATTTAACCAGTCCTCATCAAGGCCCATATGGATCTTTTAAAACGATCTGTAAATCTTAAAAGTTTTTTTGTTGTTGCCGTCTTTGAAAAATTGCAAAAAGTAAAAAAAAAAATGGAATGAAAAAAAAAAAAAAAATGATCAGACAGGAACCCAGGCTGCCATTATTCCGCTTTTAAAAGTACAAGCACATCACGGCAACACTTAGCGTTTCTCATTTTGCATAAAACTGCACTTGCATGTTTATAGCTTACAATGTAAGCGACAATTAATAGTCCATATGCGTGGTAAACAAGGACCAATATAGACTGTCATTATCTGGGAAGTATGACATAATAAACAAATACGATTGAAGAAATTACATGTAGCAATACAGTGAATCAAAACCTAGAGAGCCAGCTAAACCCAATAAACTAAAATACGAGATTTTTTAACCCTTTAACAAAGGACAAAATTTTAGACATGTCCAAATTGAAAGCTTTAGCAGATGACAAAATAATGTTGACTCAAAATAGAAGTTCACCATTGAAAGGGTAGAAAATATTGTGGGGGAGAAGAAAATGCTGGTCACCAGCATTTTTTCCTTTTCTCACAATATTTTCAGAAGGTATTTTCCTTTGGGTCGTTAAAACCCGGGATTGTGTGGTAAAAAGTTCAGACTATAACAAGACTATCTTTCAGTCCAATCTTGACCCATACTGTCTACGTATTTCCTGAACATCACCAGCACTAGGCCGTTACCACATGTTGCCAAAGGACACTCCCACGTAAAATCAGTGTGGCCGGTCTGGACCGACCCCCGAACCTCTGGATTAACCACCTTAACTCTTTCCCAGACGACAAAAACAGCTGACCTACCCCAAATTTGAAGTATATGCAGACGACAATTCCAATTTGTCAAACATTATAGTATCTGTCCATGGCATCCTTGAAAATACTGTGGGAAAAGCATTATATTTTCTGCTTTCACTATTATATTTTCCAAGGCTTTCTTTCTCGTGGCAGTTACGGTGCTGGTTTTTGTAACTATCAAATTCTTGAACGATTCCCGCTTTCAGGACCGTTCCAGTTGGAGTGTCCCCGGACAAAGCATGGCAACACCATAGTCTAGTACTGGTGAAAAGTAAGAGATACATTGATAACCTGGCAACCAACATTTTCTTCTTTGTCCGCAATGTTTACCATTGCTTTTTGGACAAATAAAAAAAAAAATCTATCGTCTGCAAACGCTTGAATCAATTTGGACAGGTCTAGAATTTTGTAGCCTGATAGAGTTTAGAATGATGTCTATGGTGATAAAGTTATCGGCTGCTTTCCCGTGTCTAAATGTACGTTTAAGGAGAAACGATTTTTTGTCACAATGGCGATCATTTCATTGGGTATTTGATTGAATAGAGTCTTACGCCGCTTTCAAAATTGTTTTAGTTGTATCATTGCGACAGCCCACATATTCATGTATTTCCTGGGTTTCACCATTACAACGCTAGAAGTGTCTTGCCAAGGGACACCCCAAAGAAAAATCTAGTGCTTTCAGTGAAGCTCAAACCGGTGTTTCCAGGCTATGAGCCTTGTGTAGGGATCTTTGTCGGAGTCATATCAGCTTATTCCTGTGTTTCATTCCTTCGTCTCGCAAGTACTTGGCCAAAGTGTTTTGCCAAAGAGCATTCGCGCGAAACCCTAAAGTCCATCTTTTTGGAGATCAAACTCATGACCGACAGACTATGATTCCTACACTTAAACTACTTGCCCACGCTGAAACCCTATGGGCGTGCCAGGAATCGAACTCCAATGTTTTACGTCACCGACTGAGCCATCGGGCTCGGTATCGAACCCTAATTAATGTCCAAGCCCTGTTGTCATCGACCGAGCTATCGGGCTCGGCATCGAACCCACAACCCCTAAATTTCAAGGGTTGTTGTCATCAACCGAGCTACCGGGCACGGCCGTCAAACTTGCAACTCTTAAATTTTCTAGGTCTACAGGTAAATGGCCAACAGAGCCCATCACAACGGCCATCATTTAACCTCGTTTGGGATGGTGAGGTGAAAACAAGTTAACTCTTTACCTTACAATCCCGACTTTCAACGACCCTGAGGAAGAAGGCTTTTGAAAACATTGTGGCAAAAGGAGAAAATGCTGGTAACCATCATTTTCTCCTTTTCCCACAATGTTTTCTTTTCTACCCTTACAATTTTTCAGTCACATTTATTTTGTCGTCTGCAAATGCTTTCAATTTGGACCAGTCTAAAATTTTGTCGTTTGGTAAAGAGTTAAAATGACGACCATAGTGAGTATGATGACGATTACACACAAACAAAAAGACATTTAAAAAGGAGAAGAGGAAAACCACAGCAAAGATTTACCCGCCTCGACGTATATTATTTTCCAGAATATATCTATTCATTAAATAATCCATCAAATTAAAAGAAAAAAACATTGTCTCGGAAACATTTTACACAATTGACTAACACACTACAAAACATGTCCAAATTAAGCACGTGGAAAGTCTGCAAATTTGGTAGTTGTGGTGAAAAACGGGGTGGGGAGACAGCACTGGCGATATATATCAAAGTATTGAAAGTATTGACAGACTTGCATATTTGGCCATGGTAAAGATAAACCTTGGTCGGTCTATAAAAGATTGCAGAAAAATGGTCAAACTCGGTTATTAAGTCTTCACAAGTTCCACTAGTCCATTGCGGTTAGTAAGTTAAATTCAGTTCAGCGCGGTCTAATCCGGTTAAGTCCGATCCAGTTCAAACCAGTGACTTTACCCAACACTCTTAGCCATTTACTTGACAAAATAGGACATACACAATTTCTGTCTGTTGATCTTTCATTGCACACAAAAAAAAAAAAAGAACACACCAATTTTACGATTTTGGCATTTGAATACTTTCTAGAGTTAACTTTTAGATGAATTTTTTCAATATGAAATTTTGCAGCATTTATTTTTCGTCTGCTAAAGCTTTCAATTTGGACTGGTCTAAAATTTTGTCTTTTGGTAAAGAGTTAAAGAACTTAGTAGAAAGACATAATACAGGATGTCAAGAAAGTAAGGTAACACTTTTGTAGTTCTATTATGGCATCAAATTTCGGATGAAGAGGTAAAAATATATCTACATGTATATAAAATACATGTATGTAATTTTTTGTGTGATAATTTCATTCACTTTTCATTACATTTCACACTTTTTTATACAAATTTCAAATCAGAAGTGTCATTGCCGTAATTAATGACGTTCTCTCATTTCCTGGGCCGAGCCCTGGTAGCTCAGTCGGTAGCATACAGTACTTGAGAAAAGGAGGTAGCTGGTTCGATCCCCATCTCTGCCAATTTCTGTCCGAGGACTGATGATAGTCGTTGCGACAGATTTCATTCTGACCATTGTTCCGATGATGGTTATGTGGGAAAGCAGCCAGGGGCTTGGAGAGAATATTATGCGGAGTACTGGTAAAAGAAACTCCAGGAAAGCATGGATAGCTGCACTGGCCACTGCGATATAACTGAAATAATGTTGAAAACGGTGTTAGACACCATACAATCAATCTCTCCATTCCTGTTGTCTGGACATGTTTGTAAACAAAATATGCAGTTTTGTGCAAATCAACAACTACGCTGTTCCACCGCTGTAAGACCAATGAAGAGTGAAAAACTATCTGTATGGTGTGCAATGTCATGTCTTTAATGAAACAATTATTTTCCAGCGCTACATATCACTTTAAAAAAAATTAAGTTTGTTCCTCCGTTTGAAAAGAAGTCCCTACACTGCAAAACACACTGTTAATGCAGGATGGTGTTACGGGACAAACATCTATTTCTGTGATAGACGTTTTATTCGAAACATTCAGTAAAAGGGTAATATTGAGACAATATCAGAAAGTAAAGTATTGCAGAAGATTGCGGCCTGCTCACAGTCCCGACCTAAACCCGTGTGACTTCTTGGTGGTAATTTGAAGTCAAATATCTAAAATCCAAAGCCAGACAGCACAGACATGTCGTTAAAGAATATTAACTCTTTACCACACGGCAAAATTTTAGACTGGTCCAAATTGGAAGCATTTGCAGACGACAAAATAAGTGTGACTGAAAAATTGAATTTCGTTTTAGAAAGGGTAGAAAACATTGTGGGAAAAGGAGAAAATGCTGGTTACCAGCATTTTTCCTTTTTCCACAATGTTTTCAAAAGGCTTCTTTCACAGGATTAATAAAAGTCGGGATTGTGTGGTAAAGGGTTAAACCTGAATTCAAGAGGATTGATATTCAACTGTGTGCTAAAGTGACTGACAATTTCATTCTGCGTGTTCGGCATGCAAAGTACACAGAAGGCAGTCATGTTGAAAACGTCATTAATTGCTAAAATGACACTAATGACAAAAATCTACTTCTGATTTGATATCTGTCTATAAGTTTGTAATGTACTGAAAATTAAATGAAATTATCACACTCAAAAAACTTCCATATTTTATATACATGTAAATATAATTTTATCTCTTCATCTGAAATTAAAAGCCATGATATAAATGTGCAAAAGTGTTACCTTACTTTCTAGACACACTGTATGTAGTGGAGTATCTAACATTGAGCAAAATCAAGCCAAAATTAACTTTGACAATAAATTAATTCAACCATGACCAGGAAAAATTTGACTTTAATATCCCTTTTGAAATCAGTGTGGTAAAGGAATAAACTGCTTAACATCTCTTCACTTCTTGACAAAATTTTAGACTCCTCTGTATTGGAAGCATTTGCAGATAACAATTTAAATTCAGCTCAGACCACAGAATATGTCTTTGAAAGTGGTGAAAAAAACATTGTGGGGAAAAACAGAAAATACTGATAAGCAACACTGTCTCTCTCCCCCCCCCCCCCCCCCCCCCCCCCACACACACACAATGTTTTCCAGGGTTTTCTGACTCATAGTCATTAAATGAACATATTGATTATTAAATCCTTTACCACACAATCCCATATTTTAACAACCAAAGCAGAACTTTTTTGAAGACATTGTGGTTAAAGGAGAAAATGCTGGTAACAATGTTTTCTACCCCATCAGAGAACTACAGCACAATCATACCATTTTGGATTTTGTCATCTGCAGGTACTTTTTTTTCAGTCTGGAGCAGTCAGTAACAAGCAATTTGTAGGTTGGGAAAGATTTAATCCTTTACCACACATTCCCAACTTTTCACGACCTGAGAAAGAAGCCTTTTGAAAACATTGTGGGAAAAGGAGGAAATGCTGGTTAGCAGCATTTTCTCCTTATCCCACGTTGTTTTTCAACCCTTTCCAAAACAAATTTCAAATTTTCAGTCAGGTCTTGCCCTTTGGTTAAGAGTTAATAGGCTGTATGCACATAACTGGCACTTTCCCCTTTTTAATCCCCGCCAAATTTCGGGGGTGGGGGGATATATAGTTTTTGCGTTGTCCATTCGCCTGTCCATCTGTCTTTTCTGATGGATATCTTCTAAAGTTTTTGACTAAATTTGATGAAAATTCATACATTGTGTTCCTTATAATAGTCTGCCGATCTACTATTTTTTCGTTTTTCTTTGTCATTTCAATGAAATTGTTTGTTCTATCCATTTTTCTACACCATCAATCACAAAATCCTTGATTTGAACCACATTTAGTACATCAATAAGAGTTGCCAGTAATACAAAAGGATCAAACATTTTGTCACCTGGAAAAGGGTTAAAGATTAATCAGGAAGATCTTTACAATGAGTACAATCCAACATGTCTTGGACATAAACTTCAATCTGTACTGTCGTGTCAAGTATTCCAAATCTTTGTTGAATTATGGTAGATGCGGTTTGCAGCATGTGAAAAGTCTCTGTCTCTTGATCTGTAATAATGGTATAAAGATATGATCCACACTCTGGTGAAAGGGGGCTTAATGAATCTCAGCGATGCATGATACCAAGCAAGTCATCACATGATCTAGGATCCATAAAGTCCATTTTGTATAACAACCAACTGAATTATGAGGTACACTGGTCCTTTGACAGGCAGAAAATTGACTAATAGCATAGACATAGACATACTTTCTATGTCTATGTCTAATAGCAAAAAGATTTGGCTGCGGTCAGCCTGTGCAGACTGCACAGGCTGACCTGAGTCGATACTTTTCGCAGACGCTTAAGCCCCCTTTTCACAGAACATAGCACATACTTATTTTACGTCAATTGTGAAGCAAGTTTTTAAGTCTAAATTAATTACTATCCATGATTTCTTTCAGGAAACATTCACACTGTACCAAACAATCCCGAGTTTTAACCACCCTATGGAAAAAGCCTTTTGGAAACACTGTGGGAAAAGGAGAAAATTTTAGAAACCACTAATTTCTCCCTTTTCACCCACAATGTTTTCTATCCTACCAGAAAATTTTATTTCATTAGTATTAATTCTGAAATTTCTATCTACAGATGTTTCGAATTTGGGGGGGTCTAAAACTTGTGTGGTAAAGAGTTTCTCAGTACTTGTGCCATGATGTGGATTGAGCCTGCTCTTCATGGGATTCAAACCCTGAACTGTTCATGTGATAGGCTAACCAGGGTTCATTCTAGAAATCAAATCTATAGGACTGCCTGGGCCCCTGATCAGAAAAAGTAGGGGCTATTAGAGGAATTTATGAGGCCAAGGGAAAACTCCCTTAATCAATGGATTTTGATTTGATCTTTGCAACCAAAAGTAAATTTTTTCTTCCATTACTGCCCGAATGAGCTTTTTCCTCTGAATGCCTCATGTATGTGAGAAATCTAAGCTTCAGTCAGCATATCTGTCTATTGTGCTTAGAGCGCAAAGTAATGTATATTTAGTGTTTAGTTAGAACCATTAAATGACAACAACAAAATAATCTCTTGTATACTGGCTGAATAATAGATAAATTTCCCTCTGTCACTAGTTTTGCTCCCAGCAAAATCTTGTTTATAACTTAAAGAATATAGCTGTCAGTGTTATCTTGACATTTCTTTGGTTATTTGGGTCCAACAATGTAAAAACTATCAGCTGAGATGTTTGCTGTATGATGGAAGCAACATGGAGTTTTATTAGGTTTTCAAGTACGCCTTTTTTGATTGGATATGGGTGACATACTCACAGAAATAACCAATAAGAGCCCTCGTAACTATTCACCGGTCATATGTTGGCTTCACTTGATTCTTCAATTCGTGTGAACTTGAGAAAAAATTCTCATTATCAAATTAACACCTTACATGCTGGCTTGACCCCGTGGTAAGATTTCTGATGTGCCAAAAATGAACAAGAGGGCCATGATGGCCCTAGGTCGCTCACCTGAGTCAATAGGCGAAATTCACTCAACGTGCATAATCCAATTTCTGACCTATTGTCAGGTCAATTGATGAACAAACTTGGTAGAGGTCCACTAGGAGATGCTACATGCCAAATATCAAAGCTCCATGCCTTCCAGTTTCAGAGAAGAAGAATTTTAAAGTTTTCATTCTTTGTTCCTATGTTCGAAATTTGTGACCCCCGGGGCGGGGCCAGTTTTGACCCCAGGGACATCATATGAACAAAATTGGTAGAGGTCCACTAGGAGATGCTACATGCCAAATATCAAAGCTCTACACCTTCCAGTTTCAGAGAAGAAGAATTTTAAAGTTTTCATTCTTTGTTCCTATGTTTGAAACTTGTGACCCCCGGGGCGGGGCCAGTTTTGACCCCAGGGGCGTCATATGAACAAACTTGGTAGAAGTCCACTAGGAGATGCTACATGCCAAATATCAAAGACCCACGCCTTCCAGTTTCAGAGAAGAAGAATTTTAAAGTTTTCCTTCTTTGTTCCTATGTTCGAAACTTGTGACCCCTGGGGCGGGGCCAGTTTTGACCCCAGGGGCGTCAAATGAACAAACTTGGTAGAGGTCTACTAGGAGATGCTACATGCCAAATATCAAAGCTCCACGCCTTCCAGTTTCAGAGAAGAAGAATTTTAAAGTTTTCCTTCTTTGTTCCTATGTTTGAAACTTGTGACTCCCGGGGCGGGGCCAGTTTTGACCCCAGGGACATCATATGAACAAACTTGGTAGAGGTCCACTAGGAGATGCTACATGCCAAATATCAAAGCTCAACGCTTTCCAGTTTCAGAGAAGAAGAATTTTAAAGTTTTCCTTCTTTGTTCCTATGTTTAAAATTGTGACCCCCGGAGCGGGGCCAGTTTTGACCCCAGGGACATCATATGAACAAACTTGGTAGAAGTCCACTAGAAGATGCTACATACTAATTATCAAAGCTCTACGCCTTCCAGTGTCAGAGAAGAAGAATTTTAAAGTTTTCATTCTTTGTTCCTATGTTTGAAACTTTTGACCCCCAGGGCGGGGCCAGTTTTGACCCCAGGGACATCATATGAACAAACTTGGTAGAAGTCCACTAGGAGATGCTACATGCAAAATATCAAAGCTCTACGCCTTCCAGTTTCAGAGAAGAAGAATTTTAAAGTTTTCCTTCTTTGTTCCTATGTTCGAAACTTGTGACCCCCGGGGCGGGGCCAGTTTTGACCCCAGGGGCGTCATATGAACAAACTTGGTAGAGGTCTACTAGGAGATGCTACATGCCAAATATCAAAGCTCCACGCCTTCCAGTTTCAGAGAAGAAGAATTTTAAAGTTTTCCTTCTTTGTTCCTATGTTCGAAATTTGTGACCCCCGGGGCGGGGCCAGTTTTGACCCCAGGGACATCATATGAACAAACTTGGTAGAGGTCCACTAGGAGATGCTACATGCCAAATATCAAAGCTCAACGCTTTCCAGTTTCAGAGAAGAAGAATTTTAAAGTTTTCCTTCTTTGTTCCTATGTTTGAAACTTTTGACCCCCGGGGCGGGGCCAGTTTTGACCCCAGGGGCGTCATATGAACAAACTTGGTACAGGTCCGCTAGGAGATGCTACATGCCAAATATCAAAGCTCTACGCCTTCCAGTTTCAGAGAAGAAGAATTTTAAATTTTTCATTCTTTGTTCCTATGTTCAAAACTTGTGACCCCCGGGGCGGGGCCAGTTTTGACCCCAGGGGCATCATATGAACAAACTTGGTAGAGGTCCACTAGGAGATGCTACATACTAAATATCAAAGCTCTACGCCTTTCAGTTTCAGAGAAGAAGAATTTTAAAGTTTTCCTTCTTTGTTCCTATGTTTGAAACTTGTGACCCCCGGGGCGGGGCCAGTTTTGACCCCAGGGGCGTCATATGTCCAAACTTGGTAGAGGTCCACTAGGAGATGCTACATGCCAAATATCAAAGCTCCACGCCTTCCAGTTTCAGAGAAGAAGAATTTTAAAGTTTTCCTTCTTTGTTCCTATGTTTGAAACTTGTGACCCCCGGGGCGGGGCCAGTTTTGACCCCAGGGGCGTCATATGTCCAAACTTGGTAGAGGTCCACTAGGAGATGCTACATGCCAAATATCAAAGCTCCACGCCTTCCAGTTTCAGAGAAGAAGAATTTTAAAGTTTTCCTTCTTTGTTCCTATGTTTGAAACTTGTGACCCCCGGGGCGGGGCCAGTTTTGACCCCAGGGGCGTCATATGAACAAACTTGGTATAGGTCCACTAGGAGATGCTACATGCCAAATATCAAAGCTCCACGCCTTCCAGTTTCTGAGAAAAAGAATTTTAAAGATTTCATTCTTTGTTCCTATGTTTGAAACTTGTGACCCCCGGGGCGGGGCCAGTTTTGACCCCAGGGACATCATATGAACAAACTTGGTAGAGGTCCACTAGGAGATGCTACATGCCAAATATCAAAGCTCCACGCCTTCCAGTTTCAGAGAAGAAGAATTTTAAAGTTTTCCTTCTTTGTTCCCATGTTTGAACTTGTGACCACCAGGGCGGGGCCAGTTTTGACCCCAGGGACATCATATGAACAAACTTGGTAGAGGTCCACTAGAAGATGCTACATACCAAATATCAAAGCTCTACGCCTTCTAGTTTCAGAGAAGAAGACTTTTAAAGATTTTGCTATTTTTTTCCTTTTGGTTGCCATGGCAACCAGAGTTATGGGTGGAATTCAATCTCTTGAACAACTTTGGTAGAGCTTCACCTGAGGAACATCCCTGCCAAGTTTCATCAAGATTGGCCCAGTGGTTTAGGAGGAAAAGATGTTTAAAGAAATTGTGGACGACGGACGACGGACATTGGGCGATCACAAAAGCTCACCTTGAGCACTTCGTGCTCAGGTGAGCTAAAAATACATGCCCATGGTGCAAGGGCGTGCTCTAGTATAAACCCCAGCAGACTGTCTACTTTAACTCATGACCCAAGGAGGTGCACAATATCAGTGATATTGACATCCTTCATATATCAGAAATACTTGTACATGAGAAAAGAGAAACTTGCTACTTTAAAGTTATTTTTTGGGGAAAAATATCTCCATAACGGATAGTGTAGATCCAAGATCAGACTGCATTTTTTGTGCAGTCTGATCTTGTCTTGATTTACGCTGTCTGCAAAACGTCCATAAGTCATGCTTAGCAGCTTAAGGATTAATTCAGTCTAACAGATAAGTTTCCTCCTAGACATATCTTTATTGTCTGTCAACACATTACTGAAGAGACTTTTCTAGACCTTTTTGAAACAGTTACATGTTACAAAAAGATCAATGTCCGTTTGACAGAACAGAAAATATTGTTATTCAACTGTATGGGAAAAGCTCCCCATGAGCATTTCATGCTCTGGTGAGCTAAAAATCATTGTCTGTTTGACAGACCAGAAAATATTGTTATTCAACTGTATGAAAAAAAAAAAACATTGTGGTGAAAGGATAATTGTTGTTACAAGCAGTAAGTCCTTTTCTTACAATGTTTTCAAAAGCTGTCCACTGCAGATTGTATGTGTATAAAAAATTGTACATTCTTCACTAAAACCTATCTTGTGGGGACAGCATAGGACAAGATCAGACTGCACAGAATGTACAGTTTGATCTTGGTTCTACATTGGCAAATACATTAACTAAGCATAAATATAGCCTCAGCCTCTTTCGACTGCTGACAATACATCCTCAGTGATGCATCCAGAAACTTCAATCTACAAAAACCAAGATAGATTTTTATCTTTAAGGCTTGATAAACAAAGATCAGACAGCATGTTCTATGCAGTTTGGTCTTAATTTATGCTGTCGGCAAAAGACTGTGTTTTTGCCTATGTTGCTAAAAGGGCTAAGACTTTTTCCAGAAAAAGATCAATGAAATCCACACAGTCATTTTTACAATTTACTCATTTCATTTCCTTTATTTAGCAGTTTTGACGTTAAGATCACAACCAAAAGTTCACACAAAAGATTCAAACTTGCAACTTACTGACAGCAAGGTGTATCAACAGTGCCCATTTATCCATGGACAAGGATCAGATTCTCAGACCATGGATATCTTTTACCTCCAGTAACTCTTTCAAACAGGGATAGATGGTTTTAAAATCTGCACCTTTGGGAGTTCCTGAATATAATTAAATTATTCCCTTTTCCAAACAACAAAATATCAACCCTTTACCACATGACAAAACTTAGACCTGTCCAAATCCAAAGCATAATGCAGATGCTAAACTAAATGTGGCTTAAAGTGTGAAATTGTCTTTGATAGAGAAGAAAACATTGGGGGAAAGGGAGAAATTCCTGGATACCAGGCAGTATTTTCTCCTTTCCCCACAATGTTTTCAAAATCCTGTTTCTCAAGGTCGCCAAAAGTTGGCATTTGTGTTGTGAAGGGTTAAAGTATGTCTTGTCTAAATTAAAATATTTGCACACAACAAGGGCCGGTTGCAAAACAAAAGTTTATTTAATACTTTACCACGCAATCCGACTTTTAACGACCCTGTAAAAGAAGCCTTCTGAAAACATTGTAGGAAAAGGAGAAAATGCTGGTAACCAGCATTTTCTCCTTTTTTCCCCACAATGTTTTCTACCATTATAATAACAAATTTCAATTTTTCAGTCCCATTTATTTTGTTGTCTGTAAATGCTTACAATTAGGACCAGTCTAAAATTTTGTCGTTTGGTAAAGAGTTAACTCTTTACCACACGACAAAAATGCAGACTTGTCCTAATTGAGAGCATTTGCAGACGACAATTAAAATGTGGTTCAAATGATGGAAGCTATCTTTAATTGGGTAGAAAACATTCTGGGAAATGGAGAAAATGCTGGTTACCAGCATTTTCTCCTTTTCCCACAATGTTTTCAAAAGGCTTCTTTCTCGGGATTGAGTGCTAAAGGTTTAAGACTGGAACAAGGCCTAACCTTAGGCTTGGGTAGACCAGGATTTTAATCCAGTTTGCACAAAACTAGTTAGCACTTGTCTACCTTGCCCCTGTCTGTCCTGACTAGGGTTAACCCTTTACTGCACAATGCCGCTTTTTAACGACCCTGGGAATGAAGCCTTTTGAAAACATTGTGGGAAAAGGAGAAAATGCTGGTTACCAGCATTTTCTCCTCTTCCCGCAATGTTTTCTACCCCATCAAAGAAAAACTGCATCATTCAAATTGTCGTCTGCAAATGCTTTGAATTTTGACAAAGCTAAAATTTTGTTGCGTGGTAAAGGGAAATATTATGGATCAAGTTTTGTATAAAAAAACTTGCTTGATATAATGTATGAGCCATGCTCTATGAAAAGAGGACTTAATGCATCTCTGTGATGCATGATACCAGTCAAGTCATCACAGTATTATAGATCCCTAAAATCTGTTTTGTGTAACAATCTACTGAATCATGAGGTAGACTAGTCCTTTGACATGTAGGAAATTGACCAGTAGCAAAAAGTTTTGGCCAAGGTCAGCCTGCATGAATTGCACATGCTGACCTGGGTCAATGATTTTTGCAAATGCATTCAGCCCCCTTTTCACAGAGCATGACTCGTATATTTATCACATAATTGCATTAAATTCCCTTTCGCAAGAGCATTACTCTTGTTGTTGTTGATGATGATGATGGCTGTGGTGGTGGTGGTTGTCATGATTATGATGATGATTATGAAGGTGGTGATGATGATAAAAATGATGACAATGACTTTACATACCTTATATCATAAATGCTGTGACTAGCACACCAATACTCTGTAACAGATCGTCTATAGTATGGATAAACGCAGCTTAAATATTTATGTTGAAAGTGTGAGAATGTCCATTGGAACTACTGGAGAAATAACTCACTGTGGAAACAAAACAGATATATAATGGAAAATAGAAATTAGTCTAACTTTTCGCCCTTTACCAAACCATAGCATTTTAGACCTGTCCAAAATGAAAGCATCTGCAGATGACAAAAATAAATCTGACTCAAAAATTAAAACTTGTTTTGAGAAGGGTATAAAACATTGTGAGATAAGGAGAAAATACTGGTTACCAGCAATTTCTTCTTTTCCAACAATTTTTTCAGAAGCCTCTTTCATCAGGGTCGTTGAAACTCAGGACTGTGTGGTAAAAGGGTTAAAGATCCTGGGTAAAAGGACTTCTGAAAACATTTTGAGAAAAACAGAAAATGCTGTAAAACAGTGTGTTATGAGGACACCGAAGAAGAAGGCTTTTGAAAACATTGAGGGAAAAGGATAAAATGCTCATTTCCAACATAATTATTATCTTTTTACCACTATGCTTACTATACTTTTGAAGAAAATTTCTATTATTTTGGCCACTAAAAATTTGCTCTATCTCCCAAAAGTCCTGCGTTTTAAAGACCCTGAGGAAGAAGGCTTTTGAAAATAATGGGGAAAAAGGAGAAAATTTTCCTTTTCAAAGAAAAATACTTTAATTCTGGTCACTGTTAATATGACAACTGCAAGCGCTTTCAACACGGACAAGTCTAAAACTTTGTTGTCTAGTAGAGTTTAACAGTTTATGTTCTGAAGTAAATTTGTAGCTGAACACTTAAAAATACATCCTTGTACAATAAGAACAATTAACCCTTTACCACACAATCCCAAGCTTTAACAACCCTAAACAGGAAGGCTTTTGAAAACACTATGGGAAAAGGAGAAAATGTTGGTAACCAGCATTTCCTTCTTTTCCTACAATGTTTTCTACCCTGTCATAGAACCTATGCTCATTTGTACAAATTTTGAATTTGTTGTTGGCATATGTTTCAAATTTGGAAGAGTCTAAACTGTGACTCAAAAATAAATTCTGGCTTTTGGAAAGGTGGAAAACATCATGAAAAAAGGAGAAAATGCTGGTTACTAGCCTTTTTCCCAAAATATTTCTAACAAGAAGCCAAATGCAGATCTGTTACGTTTTTTCTATGAGGGAAAGGGTTAAAAGTGTGTCAAGGAATGGGTTTTACCAAAAGAGAATAATCAGATAGATCTACGATACTGTACAAAATAGTAAACCCAGCTAACCCTGATCAGCCAGCTCCTACAGGAGCTTTATGGTCTGGGTCCACCCTCTTTCTTTATAAAATATTATAGAGTGGATGCTGTTGGTTATGATAGTAATAGTATTTGATTTAAATGCAAACAAGCAAATTTAGGTACATGTAATCATGTTGGATGGAATCTAACATATTCATGAGGTCTAGGGCCAATGAAGGTCAATAATAACTCGGAAAATGAAACCCAGTATAGTTAAATTTATAAAGTATTTGCACATTTTCGTAACTTTTTGCATATTGCAAAAATCAAGTGAACTGCATGTTTTGCAATATTCCTCCTGTACCAGTTAATTTCTTAGTTTATACAAGTCTGCAGCAGACGACATTAGAAAACATAGAGGAAAAAGGAGAAATTGCTCATAATGATCAATTTCCCCTTTTTGCACAATGATTGATCTCTAACCCAACAGAGAACTGCGATTCATGTTTTCTACCCTATTAAAGACAGCTTCCATCAGTTGAACCTGATTTTAATTGTCGTCTGCAAATGCTCTCAATTAGGACAAGTCTACATTTTTGTCGTGTTATAAAGAGTTAACTCTTTACCAGATGACAAAATTTTAGACTGGTCCTAATTGAAAGCTATTGCAGACAACAAAATAAATGGGACTGAAAAATTGAAATTTGTTATTGCAATGGTAGAAAACATTGGGGGAATCATGATGTAGAATGGTCCTTTGACATGCACAAAAGTGACCAATACCAAAACCTGATCCTTCCACCCTTTACCACACAATCCCGACCTTTACCAGGTGACAAAATATTAACCTTGTCCAAACTGAAAGCATTTGCAGACGACAATTTCAGTGTGGCTCAAATGGTGCAACTTTTCTTTGATCGAGTAGAAAACATTGTGGGAAAAGGAGAAAATTCTGGTTACCAGCATTTTCTCCTTTTCCCACAATGTTTTCAAAGGCTTCTTCCTCAGGGTCGTTAAAAGTTGGGATTGTGGGGTAAAGGGTTAATTCATTTTGGTTTCATTAAATTTGATGTTTTGCCAATATAATTAGATAAAATTTGCTTATAATTGGGATCACTGGAAAAAAATATCCGGTCTTCGATTTCGTAGGTGAAATTTCATCCATGCAGAGTGTACTAAAAGAAATAGTCATAGAATATTTCCAAAGCTGGTTACCCAGTGTTTTTATCTCATATTTTGTAGATCAGATAGTATACTATCACCAAAGTTTCGTGAAATTCTGAATGTTTTCAAAAAATTATGAAACTATAGTAATCATCTTGAATTTTATAGGCTAGACTAAACAAGTAGACGGTATAGATACCAGATCAGACAGCATGTCAATTTTTGTCAACTCTTTCATTTCTTATTTATTAATTGTTTGCAAAGCTACTCCCTTACTAAATTATGCAATTAAACAATTAAAAACCTTGATTATGAATACCTGAATTGCAACCTTTACCAGTTAAAACCAACCTGATTTTTCAGAGAAAGATGCCTTGCTCCTTCTTCAGAGTCCACCTTTGTTAACCCGACCTTTTCAAGGTCATTTCTAAAGTTGCCATGGTCACCATCATGAAAGTTGTTGCCATGGGAACAACTATTGGGTGTAAAGTAAGCCCCATGCTGGAAAAGAAAACCAAAAAATTAATTATCCATAATTAGCCTGTCTATCTACAAACCTGCCTGGGTAGCTCAGTGATTAGCACATCTGACTCATGACCTAGTGGCTCTGAGTTCGATACCTTGTTGAGGCAAACTTTCCAATACATATATACATACAAAGCTGAGCAAAAAGGCCTGATAACCAGCATTTGCTCCGTCTTTGACAATGTTTTCTAGACTTTCATATGTAATTCTCATCATCTGAGTCACATCTAATTTCCTGCTAAGCAAGAAGGTCTAATAGCCAGCATTTGCTCTGTCTTTGACAATGTTTTCTAGACTTTCGTATGTAATTCTCATCATTTGAGTTACATCTACTTTCATGCTAAGCAAGAAGGCCTGATAACCAGCATTTGCTCCTTTTCAGACCATGTTTTCTAGACTTTCATATGCAAATCTTGTCATTTGAGTCACATCTAATTCAGAGCCTCCAATTCTTTCAATATGGTGGTGAGCAACATCTTGCAGGGTGGCAAAAAGTTAACTCTTTACCACACGACAAAATTTTAAACAGATCAAAAATCAAAGCATTTGCTGACTACAAATAAAACAATACTTAAAGGGTGAGATTTGTATCAGAAAAGGTAGATAACATTGTGGGAAAAAGAAGAAAATGCTGGTTACCAGCATCTCTTCTTTTTCCCCAGTTTTTAGACTAGCAAAGCTAGTCTATAGGCATCATGACTGATCTAGAGTCAAAGTAAACAAAAAACCCCAGAGTTGCCAAATACTGCCTCACAGAAAATACTTCTTTCTGTTAAAAATCTTAATCCTGTTACATATGACAATTTTCACAAAAAAAAAATTAAATCTCTACCACTCCAATTTGAACCTGTCATCTTACAAAGTAATAAACTGAACAAGATGCCATTTACAAGGTACAAAATCTTTGCTTACATGTAAATTAAGTAATCTATGGAAAGCAGAGAATCACTTATTCCTACACCATTGTAATATTATGAATGAATCTATCAACAGATATTACTTGTAACGTGTAGCAAATCCCAGCTGTATGGACCCTCAGTGGACAGGGAACCCTTGTCATTCCTTCAGTCATTCATTATTTTGATCATTGTGTACAGTTAAACTGTTATCTTAAAGTGTTATTTTAGTCTTGAATATTAACCGTTTACCAAACAATCCCAAGTTTTAACGACACCAGGGAAGAATCCCTTCGAAAACATTGTGGGAAAAGGAAAAAAACGCTGGTAACCATCATTTTCTTCTTGTCCCACATTGTTTTCTGCCCTTTTGGAATCAAGTTTCAACAGTTCAGCCACATTTAATTTATGGTCTTCAAAAGCTTTGAATTTGGATGAGTGTAAAATTTTTCTTTTTCATCTTGTGCTATTGGATATTTACTAATTGACTGCATGGTGTTTAACGCCGTTTTCAACATTATTTCAGTAATACTGCGGCGGCTAGAGCACATATCCAGGCTTTCCTGGAGTTTCTTTTATCAGCACTACCGCGACTGAATGACCTTTTGAGGACAGTGTGGATTAAGTTCAGACTGCACAGAGTGTGCAGTCTGATCTTTGATCTACACTGTCCAATAAGAGGATATATTTTCTCCAAAATGTAACTTTGAAATAGCAATATTCAGGTATTTACCATCGGCTTGAAAGTTTCATTTAACATTTTTTAGCATTTTAAGGGTTAAACTTAAACTGGATTATAGTTAACTACTGGCACGCAGCTCAGTTGGTAGCATACAGGACTTGAGAACAGGAGGTCGGTGGTTCAATCCCATACTCGGCAAATTTCTTTCCGACGACTGATGGTCTAGTCCTTGGGACAGGATTCATTTCTCTCTCACGTTTTGATGATGGTTATGTGGGAATGCAGCCATGGGCTTGGAAAGAATATTGTGCAGAGTACTGGTAAAAGAAACTCCTGTGGAAAGCATGGATATGTGCACTGGCCACCGCTACATAACTGAAATAATGTTGAAAACAGGGTTAAACACCATACAAACAACCAATCAATCAAATTCACTGGTCTGTCAGTACTTTCAGTACTTTGATTTTAAATACCTCTTACCTCAGGGTCATTAAAACATGGGATTATGGTGGTGTAGGGTTGAAACCATATTATTTCCAAGTCCTGTCAATTTTTCATATTCAACATTCAACACTGACACGCAGGGCAACATGGGGCAGGTCCCATCCACTAAACAAATAGAACAGAATGTTCAAGGTAAGTGTGCCAAAAAACAAAAAAACATGAGATTTGTCCCTCATCTTGTTGAAAACATTGTGGGAAAACAAGAAAATGCTGGTTATCAGCATTTTTTTCCTTTTCCCACAATGTTCTCAAAAGCTTTTTTTCTCAGGGTACTTTAACACATGGGATTGTATGGTGAAGTAGTAGTAGTAGTAGTAGTAGTAGTTTTATTCGGTTAAAATGTACATAACATGGTAACAATAAGACATGTGTTGCATTAAAAAGATACTGACATGAATACTAAAACCATGTAATGGACACCAGCACCAGGGATAGCACAAGAAAGAGATAAACTCTTATTTCCATTGTGGTCCCTTAGTGTTGGCGTCATGACATAGAGCGGCAAATTAAAATAAATATATCACGTTAAGCCTGACATACAATAAAGTTAAAATTGATAGGCACAGAGGATCACAGAATGCTTTATATATCACACGATTTTAAAGATTGTCAAACAGATGTGTTTTTATCGCACGCTTAAAAGTATTGAGTTTATCCAGTTTGGTAATATGGTTTGGCAACTTATTCCATAATGAACAACCTATAAAGCTAAAAGACTTCGAGCCATAACTTTTTACTCTTGGCAAGACAAAACCTCCTTTTAGACTTGATCTAGTTTCATAGTTGTGTAAAGAATTTTGAGGCTTGAATTGTTCATTCAAATATTTCGGTGAAGAACCGTTATAAATTTTAAAAACGTTACAAAGAATACTTTGTTCTACCCTTTTGTTAACAGGCAACCAGTTTAGTTGTTTAAAATGCAAAGGAAAAATATGATCATTACAATTCAGGTTTAGTATAAATCTTATGAGCTTATTTTGAGTAGTCTGAAGCCTATTTTTGAAGTGCATGGAAAGACCATTATACCATATGGAGCAGGCGTAATCATAGTGGCACTGAATTAAAGCTTGTATTAATAGTAATTTAGTATGCTCAGTTAGGTATGCTTTTTTACGATAAAGAAATTTAAGCCTAGAATTAGCTGTTCTAATAACCGAACGTACCATTTCATTGAAAGTCAGATGTTGATCTATGGTAACCCCAAGATACTTTACAGACGATGCCGATTTAACAGTGGAACCATTGCAAGAAATTGATAAGTTTGGGTTACTCTTCAACTTATATTTAGAGCCAAATAGTATAGACTCTGTTTTACCAAGATGGAGAGATAGTTTATTGTCCACAAGCCAGTGACTTACAGATTTTAGATCATCAGACAAAAAGGTCTCGATTTCAATTTTGTTCTTACCAGAGACTAAAATACAAGAGTCGTCGGCATAAAGAAGGAGTTTAGTTTTTACAGTAGCCGGCATATCGTTTACGTAGATTAAAAATAAAAGAGGGCCTAGAATAGATCCCTGTGGTACTCCACATGTGATTGGTGCAAATGATGAACGGGTCCCTGAAACATCAACAAGCTGTTGTCTATCCGTTAAATAGGACCGAAACCATCTTAAAATATCATTTCCAAGACCAGAAGCTTTTAGTTTCAACATTAGAATGGAATGGTCTACGGTATCGAAAGCTTTCTGTAAATCCAATAAGACCATACCCACCATGTTACCTTTATCCATCTCCATTCTTATAAAATCAGTAAGAAATATTAGACATGTGTCGGTTGAAAAACCACTTCTACAGCCTGACTGAAATTCATAGATTAAATTTTTCTCCCAGAAATAAGATTCAACTTGATCATATACTACTCTCTCAAAGAGTTTTGATATCACATTTAAAATAGAAACAGGACGGTAATTCCCAACTTCAGTTTTATCATTTTTCTTAAAAAGAGGAACAACTCTGGCAGATTTAAGATCATCCGGAACAACGCCTTGAATCAGAGATAAGTTAATGATGTGAGTTAAAGGACCAACAATAATAGGTGCTCCATCCTTAATAAAACGACACGGAATCTCGTCTAAACTGGTTGCCTTGTTAACACTGAGGTCATTAAGATATTTCAAAATCTGAGGCTCTGGAACAATGGAAAATGAAAAGGAGTTAGGAAAAACACCCCTATCGGCATAGAATTTACTAAAAAAGTTAAAGCCATATTTGGGTTCTATTACAGGAAGTTTTTCAACAAGCTTAGATGCTACAGTTGTATAAAATGAATTAAACATTTCTGAAATAGTTTGCTTGTCAAAACATACATTACCATCAATATTAAGGCTAATACTGTTTTTAGATACGGAACACTGCTTTTTCGAAGGTAGACCCAAGTTTTTAAGAGTATTCCACAAAGTCTTAGAGTCATTCTTGGAATTTTCAATAGAGTCAATAAAAAAATTCTTTTTAGCTATATCGACTGCATATTGTACTTTGTTTCTCAGTAACTTAAAAGCCTCAAAATTTCCTGGAGACCTATCAGTTTTAAAACGACGAAAAGCTTTATCACGATCACTTAACAGTTGTAAGATTTCAGAAGGGTTAACTCTTTACCAAACAACAGAATTGTGGACTTGTCCTAATCCAGGCATTTGCAGATGACAGATTAAATGTGGCTAAAATGGTGAAAAATGTTCTCGGGATTGTCTTGTACAATCACAGTTAAATCGTTATGTTCATTTCCATTGCACTGTTTCATGACCTAGCCAGGCATACTACCCCCATTCTGCAATACAGCGGTAAAATGAGAAAGTCACCATGCCATATCGGCAATAGAAAGGTCAGCTTTTATGACCAGCAGAGTCAGAACAAACAGCAAATGAAAACTCTTTACCAAAAAACAAAATTTTACACTTGTCCAAATTGAAAGCATTTGCAGACGACAAATTAAATGTGACTTTAATGATGGAATTTGTGTATGATAGGGTAGTAAACATTGTGGGAAAAGGGGAAAATGCTCAAGCTTTTTCTCCTTTTCCAACAATGTTTTCAAAGTTTTTTTTTTCCAAAGTTGTTAAAAGTCAGGATTGTGTGGTAAAGAGATAAACCAAACAGTAAGATTAGTGTGCCTAGCTGGGGTACTTCACTCCTTACAACACAACAAAAACATAGACTTATCCAAAATTGAAAGTACTTGCAGACGACAAATTGAATGTGGCTCAAATAATGATATGGTAGTAAACATCGTGGGAAAACAAGAAAATGCTGGTTACCAGCATTTTCTCCTTTTCCAAAGAGTGTTTTCCAAAGCCTCAGGGTCGTAAAAACTTGGGATTCTGTGGTTAAGGGTTAATGTAGAAAAACAGTCTAGGGTAGATGTCATTTGAATCTTTACCAGATGACAAAATTTAAGCTTTGTCCAAATTGAAAGCTCTTGCAGACGACTATATAATACTTTTTGAAGATGTATAAAATCCCTTCATCACAGAGCATGGCTCAAAAGTCTATAAGCGAGTTTAACACTGGTGGTGTTTTACTGTTTTCTATTGTATTTTAATTATACCACAGCAACAACTAACTTAGTGATGCCTTTCCTGTGTTTCACTGGTGATGACTGGGACTCTGTAAAGGCTTGCCCAAGGTTACTTCCTCATTATCAGCTCTGCCAGTGCTCTGTGAAATGACAAGGATTTTTTGATTTGTTTATTTGTATGGTGCTTAATGATGTTTTTGAAATTATTTCTGTTATACTGTGGTGGTCAGTTAACCTATCCATAATTTCTAAAGTATCTTTGACTGGTATTTAGCATAATATTTATTCCAAGCTACTAGCTACTTTCACATGACCATCGTCAAAAAATGATCAGTGATTTCCAGATAACAAATCAAACTATATGACTGCTCAGTGACTGTTACACAGTGGAATTCTCCACATTTATTTTGTCTTAACCCTTTACCAGTACAACAAAATTTTAGACTGATCCAAATAAAAAGACACAGAAATGTGAAGCCTTTAACAGAGCCGCAGCAGCTACCCTAAGCAAAAGTATAGCTTCTAAAGGACATTCATCGGGAGACTGTCAGCCCAGGTCAAATAACAGAATCGACAGGGCAGTAAAGAAAGAAATTTGGACGATTTCTGGTACAGCATTGTGCGTTTGGGCACGGAAACGGTTATAACAGATATCGAGAAGGGGATAGAGAGTAAATCGCTTAAAAAGACAAGCCAATACAGGAAAAAGAGGCAAGCTATCCGAGCAAGACTAGAACATGAGCACTGCATGATGAAGGAAAGGGGCTATCCAGAACCTGACTGTGTGAAAGGGGTCTTAAATGACAACATTCACACATATGCCCAGAGACAAAAACAAGTTAACTTGTAACATTGGACAGAGTTAAGACAAGCAGACGTAAACAAGAAATAAAAGAGAACGGGGGACAAGAAATAAAAGAGAACAGGGCGAGTAACTCTGTCTAGTTGCATAGCAGCAATACTGATGAGGCCTGAAGCTGGTCGAAACGGAGTCACAGAGAGAGAGAGAGAGAAAGAGAGAGGGAGAGGGGAGCTGTATATGATTAAGAACTGCTTCTGCAATGTTTTCAGAGAAAGAAAAACAAAAGAGCAAAAGAGGGAGGGGGGGGGGGGAGAAAGGGAGATTGAGTGAAAGAAGGGAGCAGGGTCCTGTATGTAATTCTGGCTCCTTCTGCCACAATGTTTTCAAAAGAAGGGGGGGACAGTTGGATACAGGTCTGGGGACAGTTACGACAGATGTACCAACAATAGAATAAGAAAAGATAACCAAAGAGCCTTATAGGAATCAAAATAGTACTTACAGCTCCATAAGTCCAATAAGCAGTCTGGCTCCTTTTGCCGCCATGCATTTTCATGCCCACTACAGATACCCCTGTCAAAACAACATTTTCTACCATTATTAACAAAACTCCCCTCCAGGTTAATATAGTCTGTATAGACACAGAGCTTGTCATTACAGAGGTGGCTTGCATGAAACTTTGGGTCAATATCTAAAGATTTCTTACTGACCATTACTGCCATTCTGTGGGCTGTGCCAGTTCAAAACCAAGCCCCGGCAGGATCTCTTAGATCCTTGAATCTGAATTGCCCATATCTGGTCTTACTTACAATACCATTCCAAACCAAGCTTTTGCCATTTGCATGCAATTCAGATGTATTTTCAATTTTTTTCTGCCATTTCCTAGAAATTGAATCCATCTTAAATTCTAAAAAAGAATTTAAATTAGAATTTACCCTGGAATTTAAATCACTTATCTGAACAGATATTCAAATGCATGCCAGTTGAAAACTTGCAGGCAAAATATCTATAAATTTCATCGGGTGCAAAGGATTCTGGGACAAAATTCTCAGCGGACCAGTCCGAAAATTTTGAAATTTTGCTAATTTGAATTCTAAGTCTGATTAAAAATTTAAATACTACATACCTTAGCCCAACTTTTGATAGAATACTGTTTCAAGGCCTCTCAGCTACTTGTATACCAAATTTCAGCTGGTTATGTCACAGAATATAGTCACCAGATTGATTCTCGTACTTTCACTCACTTCACATATAAATGTCACACAACTGGTTATTGGCCACTTTGAAAATAGAGCAAAATCAACAATGTTTATAGTTCCACAGATCACTTGATGGCAAAATTCTTGCTTCTTGGTCTGTTGCTCTCCAAAGTATGACCATAGTCCTACAAAAAACTAGAAGGCCCTGAAGGGCCTGAATATGCTCTACTGGCAGGGAATTAAATCTTACTTTTATGCTAGCATACATTATGAATTCATGATGCAAAAAGACAAACAAGAAATGAAATCTTTCAACTTGAAATGGCTACTTTTCCCATACTGTTTGTTGGATTTCTTTCAAAATCAATTAGGTTGAAGCTATTGATAAGATTTACAAAGTCTGCAGGTTTCATTAGCATAACAATAGTTGAAATAAACCAATCCATTCTGCAAACATGATTCAAAAAGGAAACAGCACAGTTTTAAGGCTGAAATTATTATCAGTTTATATTATCTTGTAGAAAGCAACATATGATTGAATGGTCTGACCATGAACATTCAATTACACCTGACTTGGCAGTTTCAGTATTTGAGTAGGCATGATCTAGGAGAGATCCAGAGGATTCAAGCTGTTGATGAGACAAAACAACTGGGTGAATTTCACAAAAATCTGATTACAAATGCAGACTTTATCATGTAAACAAGAATTGGAAATTTTTAACATGAAATGGCTACTTTTCCCACATTGTTTCTTCGATTTTTTTTTCAAAATCAATAGGGTTGAAGCTACTGATGAGATAAACAAACTGTGTGATTTTCATGAAAATCTGACCAGAAATACAGACTTTATTGCGTAAACAAGAACAGAAAATTTAAATTTTCAACTTTAAATGGCTACTTTTCCCATACTATTTGTTGGATTTTTTTCAAAGTCGATAGGGTTGAAGCTATTGATGAAATAAAAAAACTGTGCAAGTTTCACGAATATCTGAAGTTATTTGCAGACTTTATCGCGTAAACAAGAACTGGAAATTTTCAACTTGAAATGGCTACTTTTCCCATACTGTTTGTTGGATTTTTTTCAAATTCAATAGGGTTGAAGCTATTGATGAGATAAACGAACTGTGCAAGTTTCATGAAAATCCGGCAACAAATGCAGACTTTATCGCATAAACAAGAAAAAGACTAACGGACGGACAGACGTACGGACGGACGGACAGACGTACGGACAGACGGACGGACGGAAACCCCGCCATGACATAAGCTCTGCTGGCTTTCAGCCAGTAGAGCTAAAAACAAGAGGGCCATGATGGCCCTGGGTCGCTCACCTTAGTAGAGTGCCTTAAAGGTTTTTCTTTAATTTGACCATGTGACCTAGCTTTTGACCACAGGTGACCCAATTTCAAACTCATATTTCATGAAGAAAAACATTCTGACCAATTTTCAAGTCAATTGAGCAAAAACTGTGGCCTCGAGTGCCCTAAAGATATTTCTTTAATTTGACCTAGTGACCTAGATTATGACCCCAGGTGACCCACATTTGAATTGGTCATTGACTATATCAAAAGAAACATTTTAACCAATTTTCAAATCAAATGAATAATAAATGTGGCCTCTAGAGTGCCCAGCAGCTATTTCTTTAATTTGACCAAGTGACCTAGTTTATGACCCCAGTTGACCCAAATTCAGACTCATGTGAGATTTTACAAAGACAAACATTCTGACCAATTTTCAAGGCAATTAAGCAAAGAATGTGGCCTCTAGAGTGCCCACAAGGTATTTCTTTATTTTGACCTAGTGACCTAGTTTATGGTTCCAGGTGACCCAAATCCAAAATCATCTCGTATTTCATCAAGACAAACATTCTGGCCAAATTTCAGGTCATTTGAGCAATAAATGTGGCCTCCAGAGTGCAAACAAGGTATTTCTTTAATTTGACCCAGTGAACTAGTTTATGACCCAAGTTGACCCAAATTAATCTTATGTGAGACTTTATAAAGACAAACTTTCTAACTAATTTTCAAGGCAATTGAGCAAATAATGTGGCCTCGAGAGTGCCAACAAGATATTTCTTTAATTTGACCTAGTGACCTAGTTTATGACCAAAGATGACCCAATTTTGAACTCAATGAACTTGTTGCGCTTAGATGGGCAAACAAACTTAGAAGAGAATACCAAATATCAAAGCTCTACGCCTTCCAGTTTTAAAGAAGAATTTTAAAGTTTTCCTTCTTTGTTCCTATGTTCGAACTTGTGACCCCCGGGGCTGGGCCAGTTTTGACCCAGGGGCATCATATGAACAAACTTGGTAGAGGTCCACTAGGAAATGCTACATACCAAATATCAAAGCTCCACACCTTTCCGTTTCAGAAAAGAAGAATTTTAAAGTTTTCCTTCTTTGTTCCTATGTTCGAACTTGTGACCCCCGGGGCTTGGCCAGTTTTGACCCAAGCAGCATCCTTGGAACAAACTTGGTGGAAGTCCACTAGGAGATGCTACATACCAAATGTCAAAGCTCTATGCCTTCCCATTTAAGAGAAAAAAAAAAATCAAAGTTTTCCTTCTTTGTTCCTATGCTCAAACTTGTGACCCTCTGGGGAGGGCCAATTTTGACCCCAAGGGCATCATATGAACAAACTTAGTAGAGGTCTACTAGGCGATGCTACATACCAAATATCAAAGCTCTAAGCCTTCCAGTTTCAGAGAAGATGATTCTTAAAGTTTTCCTTCTCTGTTCCTATGTTCGAACTTGTGACCCCCGGGGCAGGGCCAACTTTTACCCCAAGGGCATCATATGCACAAACTTGGTAGAGATCCACTAGAAGATGCTACATACCAAATATCAAAGCTCCATGCCTTTCTGTTTCAGAGAAGAAGATTTTTAAAGTTTTCCTTCTTTGTTCCTATGTTGGAAATTGTGACCCCCGGGGCGGGGCCAGTATTGACCCCAGGGGCATCATATGAACAAAGTTGGTAGAGGTCCACTAGGCGATGCTACATACCAAATATCAAAGCTCTACGCCTTCAAATTTCAGAGAAGAAGATTTTTAAAGTTTTCCTTCTTTGTTACTATGCTCAAACTTGTGACCCCCGGGGCGGGCCCAGTTTTGACCCCAGGGACATCATATGAACAAACTTGGTAGAGGTCCACTAGGCAATGCTACATACCAAATATCAAAGCTCTACGCCTTCCAGTTTCAGAGAAGATGATTTTTAAAGTTTCCCCTCTTTGTTCCTATGTTCGAACTTGTGACCCCCGGGGCAGGGCCAGTTTTGACCCCAAGGGAATCATATGAACAAACTTGGTAGAGGTCCACTACGAGATGCTTCATGCCAAATATCAAAGCTCTATGCCTTCTAGTTTTACAGAAGAAGATTTTTAAAGTTTTCCTTCTTTGGTCCTATGTTGGAAATTGTGACCCCCGGGGTGGGGCCAGTTTTGACCCCAGGGGCATCATATGAACAAACTTGGTAGAGGTCCACTAGGAGATGCTACATGCCAAATATCAAAGCTCTACGCCTTCAAGTTTTAGAGAAGAAGATTTTTAAAGTTTTCCTTCTTTGTGACTATGCTCAAACTTGTGACCCCTGGGGCGGGGCCAGTTTTAACCCCAGGGGCATCAAATGAACAAACTTGGTAGAGGTCCACTAGGAGATACTACATACCAAATATCAAAGCTCTGCGCCTTCTAGTTTCAGAGAAGAAGATTTTCAAAGATTTTGCCTTTTTTTCCTTTCTGTTGCCATGGCAACCAGAGTTGTGGGTGGAATTAAATTCTTTGAACAATTTTGGTAGAGCTTCACCCAAGGAACATCCCTGCCAAGTTTCATCAAGATTGGCCCAGTGGTTTAGGAGAAGAAGATGTTTAAAGAAATTGTTGACGGACGACGGACGACAGACGACGGACGCCGGACATAGGGCGATCACAATAGCTCACCTTTAGCACGTTGTGCTAAGGTGAGCTAAAAATGCAAAAACCCCAATATGTCAACCGACTGTGTTTTTCGCTAAATTCTAACCAGCACAGGCACCCTAAAATCTGCCCTCTTCAGGAACACCTGTTCATGGCTATGACCCCGACTTTTAGTTCCTCCAGTGATACAAAATAGTCCTGTCAAAATACAATACAAATGCATCTAAGTGGTCCCCCAATGCCCAACTTTGAAGCAAATCTAAATTAAATACCTCCAAGCCATCTCGGCTCCATGAAACAGTGCAACAGATGTCATACTGCAAAATTTCATATGAGACTACTTTTGACTACTTCAATCCGGAAGCAGTTTCGCAGTGGTGCGTACCTAAGAACATAGTATAAATTGCAATCTCTTGTACACTATTGAAAAGGTCAAGTATAAAACCCTGGTAGCCTGCCAAAGATTTTCGAATCAATGGTTATTCGAGGTTCAACGGGTACCAGCTTACCCTCGTCATTGATTTACCAAGCCTGATTTACCGCCGTCCGTTCAAAAACTTCAAGAAATGAATAAAAACAATGAATTAATTTTAGGAAAAGGAAAAAGTAATTATTTAATTTTATACAACAAGGAAGTTAAGGTCCCAAAACCCATTTTTAGGGACTTGCAAGGTTTTTTGTTGTATTTAGGATGACCTCTGAAATTTAGGGCCTTTTCAAGCCTGTGCAAACCCTGTATAATACAGCCCCGTAACAACTCACAGATATAGTATGGATATCAGTGATCAGTCAAAAATACATGCCACATAATGCTGAATGATAACTACATTGTTTGGTGTTTAACACAGTTTTTACCATTATTTCTTATATAGTGCAGCAGCCAGTGTTCCAATCTACACTTTCCTTGAGTTTCTTTTTACCAGTATCACATAACATGTTCTTTGCAAGCCACTGACTGCTTTCCCACATAACCATTGTCTGTGCAAGAGGAATGAATCCCATTACAATAACTATCATTAATCCTTGGAAAGAAATTCATCGAGCTTGGAATTCTAACCAGCAACCCTTTGCTTTCAAGTCCAATACACTACCCATAGTACTATCGGGCTCAGTAACCAAATACTATTAACCCTTTACCACACAATCCCGAATTATAACAACCCTGAGTAAGACTCCTTTTGCAAACATTGTGGGAAAAGGAAAAAATGCTGGAAACCAGTATTTCTTCTTTCCTCACAATGTTTTCTACCCTATCAAAGATTGAAGTCATCCCTTGAGCTACATTTATTTTGTCGTCTGCAAATGCTTTCAATCTGGTCGAGTATAAGAAATTGTTGTTTGTTATAGAGTTCAACATATAGACCTGATACTTACACTAGATTAAACCCAACACCACAACCTGTTGTTATCAACATGATGGTTGCATGAACTTCAAAGTTTTGATTGATAACTCTGTCGACAGCCATATAAACACAGCTCCCCTGTTACAACCCATAGAAATAGCATGAACATCAGTGCTCCCAGAATTTCTGTACAAAATAGAGAAACCTGAAGATTAGACGATTAACTCTTTACCACACAATCCAGACTTTTTATGACCCCCAGGAAGGAGGCTTTTGAAAACATTTTGGGAAAAGGAGAAAATGCTGGTAACCAGCATTTTCTCCTTTTCCCAAAATGTTTTCTACCCTTTCAGAGACAAGACTCCTTATTTGAACCATGTTCAGTTTCTCCTCTACAAATGATTTCATTACCTGTAGAGGAGTCAAAAGTTTTGTTGTATGCTAAATGGTTACATGAAAGATGGATACATATTTTAAGTGGAATGTTTGCATCTTAGAGAGAGACAGAGTGAGTGAGTGATTTCATGGGTGTATGAACCAATAAACTGATTGGATAGAACTTTCAAAATCATGCAGATGATACTGTACGAATGGAAAAGACAAATCAAATGAACCATGCTCTTATAAAAGGGGGTTTAATGCATCACCGAGATGTATTGTACCAAGCAAGTCATCACGTAATCATGCATCCATAAAATTCATTTTGTCTAACAACCAGCGGAATCACCGAGTAAAATGGTCCTTGGACATGCAGGGACTACCCAGGCTATCATGGGTAGATACTTTTTTCCCCTTTTTACAAAGCATTATTCAAATTCATGTTCATATTTTTTTTTCCCCTTTTCATAGAGCATGATTCAAACTTATGTTCATATTATCTGTTTATAGGATGTTTCTTCATAAAGTAAGCCTGCCAATAGTTTGTTTCAGGAAGAAATGGGTTGATTTACATTCATGTAATATTCTGAAAGATTTTAACTCTTTTTAGACTTTTCCAAACTGAAAACAGTTACAGATGACAAATTAACCCTTAGGATGCTAAGTGCAACTCACTGACCTTTACCAGACAGAGTAGATTAAGATCAGACTGCACAGAATGTGCAGTCTGATCTTGGATCTACACGGTCTGATAAGGAGATATTTTTCTCCAAAAAGTAAGTTTAAAATAGCATTATTCTGGATTTTGATATCGGCTTGAAAGTTCCATTTATGTTAATTAGAAGGACAGGAGTTAAATATGATTCAAGTCATGATATTTGTCTTTGAAAAGTCATAAAGCAGTATGGTAGAGAGTTAACAGTTCTACTGATTGAATGGTGTTTAACATCACTTTCAACATTCTTTCAGTCAAATGGCCACAGCTTTTATATATGTCCTGGTTTTCACCAGTACTAGGCTTGACTTCTGATGTTTCTTGCCATTTGACACTCTTACATAAAACTCAGTGCTTCCAATGAGGCTTGAACAAGGAGGCTCCAGAATATGAGCCCTACACTTTACCACTGAGCCATGCAGGACCCAGTGTTTATTATAGAAATTGAAAAATGACCATATTTTCATAAGCACAGGTCGGAAAATGTGGCCTCTGGAGTGCAGACAAGGTTTTTCTAGGATCTGTCCTAATGACCTACTTTTAGCCCTGACATGACCCAATTTAGCAATTGTACTAAATTTCATCAAGACACACATTCTGACAAAAGTTCATGAGTATTGGGATGAAAATGTGGCCTCTAGAGAGCAAACAAAGTTTTTCTAAGATTTGTCCCAGTGACCTACATTTTGACCCTATATGTCATCCAGTTCATGCAGAAAGGAGTAAAGTGACATTTTTACCAAACCTGACTTAACCCTTTCCCAAACGACAAAACTTGGACTGGTCCAAATTGAAAGAGTTTGCAGACAACAATATTAAATTTGATGAAAATGGTAGAAAGTCCTCGATAAGGGTAGAAAACACTGTGGGAAAAGGAGAAATTGCTCATTACGAGCAATTTCTCCTTTTCCCACAGTGTTTTCAAAAGACTTGTGCTGCAGACACACGAAAACCAGGGCTTGTTTGGGAAAGGGTTAATGGCGGTTTTTTATAAGTTTCAATGACTACTACAAATCTGCAACACAGCAGCTCCATAAGAAAACAAGTGCACCCCATGCAGGTGCCAACCCTTGGGTACAGATGCTTGATTTTCAGTGAAAGTTGTAAGTCGAAAAAGGGACATAACTTTGTAAAATACACTTTGATGGTTACCTGCCCTTGTTTGTATAGGTTTTCCTTTTGATAACTGTCCAAGTTTGAAGCAACTATCTTTAGTAATAACAGAGATATTATCAGTTGTCAAAGTTTTCACACGATAACACAGACAACGACAATGACACAGACAATGCCAGGGCTAAGACAATGCCAGGGCTACAGCATTACCACCACATTTTCTTTGAAAACAACAGAGCTAATAAATGCCAGGATTACTGACCAATGTCTGTAGGGTACAAGTGACTTTTATCAAAAAGTAGTATGCAGAAAGGGGTCATGTGCTTTACCAGTTATATAGAAAGATATAACGGGACAGATGACTCCATTCTGCACAAACTTATAATTGAGCCATGCTCTGTGAAAAGGGGGCTTAAAGCACCTGCATAAAATATCAACCCAGGTCAGCCTGCACATTCTGGACAGGCTGACCTGGGCCAAAACCTTTTGCTATTGGTCAATTTTCTGCATGTCCAAGGACCAGTTTAACTCATGTTTCAGTTGGTTGCAAGACAAAATGGACTTTATGGATCTATGATCATGTGATGAGTTGCGTGGTATCATGCATCACAAAGATACATTAAGCCCCTTTTTGCCACAGTGTGGCTTATATTATGTATTCTAACTAATTCTTGTGAACATAAAGAGTCCAAGCACAATGCCAGGTGTAAGAAATGCCATCAGAAACAAGAAAATTATCTTTGATATTTGATCATTACTTGAACTTAGCTGTATTTAAGGCAGAATCTCCTCACAGAAACATGTGGCTTAGCAGTTATCTACCTCTGTTTTCATCCCATTTACTCTGAAAATTCTCACAAATATTTCATCTTCTTTAACACTTTACTAGATAACAAAATTTTAGACTTGTCCATTGATATTCAAAGCCCTTGAAGACAAAAAGTTAAATACTGCTCAAATGATGACAATTTTTCTGAGAGTGTCGCAGAGAGAGGTTAGATATATAAGCACTTCAAACCTGCCTTGCTGTTGAGCTAGATTTACAGCCATGCGATTTGGTGAATTTCTCTTCGCGCAAGTTAACCCTTGTCCTGCTAAATAACTTATATGAAACTGTCAAGCCGACGGTAAAAACCAAACTGTATTTCAAAGTTATGGAGACTGGGGAAACATCTCCTTATTGGACAGTGTAGATCCAAGATCAGACTGTATGTTCTGTGCAATCTGATCTTGATCTACGCTCTCCACAAAAGGTCAGTGAGTTGCAATTAGCAGCCTAAGAGTTAAACAATGGTAGGTTAGAGCCTGGATGAGTGACTGGGCTGTTGCGTATCACAAGAGGAGATAAAATATTGTTGGAAAAGGAGAAAATGTTTTTTTCTCAGGGTCGTGAAAACATGGGATTTTGTCTATACCGCACAGTCCGAAGTTTTAATGACTGTATGGAGGAACTCTTTTCAAAACATTGTGGGAAAAGGAGAAAATGCTGTTTACCAGCATTTTCTCCTTTTCCCACAACGTTTTCTGTCCCTAAAGAGACAAATTATATCTTTGAGCCACATTTTATTTGTCATCTGCAGCTACCTTGACTTTGGACCAGTCTCAAATTTTGTCATTTGGTAAAGAGATAAGAGTAAAGGAAGTGCTGAAAATTGGAAAGGGCATGAACAAGTTATTTCACTGAAATGATATTCCCCTCCAAAAAAAACCCTTTTTTGAAAGAAACATATAACATATTGTGTTTTGCATGTACATGTGGCCTTTTTGTTATTGGTCCATAATGAAATTATACGTAAAGCCTCCCTTTTCCATGCAATGGCATTATATCAAATAAAAACAAATACTGATTATCTGTGGCTTATGATAAATAATATGAATATGAAGTTTCATAAAATTTTGTCCAGTAGTTAGAGATATTGGTCCATAATGGAAATATAAATCAAGCCCCCTTTTTCCATGACAGGGCATTAAAAAAAAAAAATTGAAGAACACATGTATGAAGTTTCATCAATTTTCATCAAGGATTTAAGAAGATATCTGCCTGGATGGATGGACAGACAGACAGACAAGACGGACAGACAGATGATTGGACAAACGAACAACTAAAAACTATACACCTCCTCAATTCTGCAAACGAAAACAATAAGTTTCCATATTTACCTAACAAACACCGACGATCGTCCATCATCTGTATTCTCACTGACCATTGTGGGGCTTGTAGCGGGTCTAGATCACTGAAACAGACACAAATTTAACCCTCAAATCTTTACAACATGAAAGAATTGTAGACTGGTCCAAATTGAAATTGCACAAAATAGTTTAATTGTGCCACAACTGGTGGAACTTCTCTTTGATAGGGTACAAACATTTTTGGAAAAGGAGAAAACACTATTTACCAGCATTTTCTCCTTTTCCAACAATGTTTTCAAAAAGGGTCATTAAAACCCCAGATTGTGTGGTAAAGGGTAAAAAAGATGAACCCAGCTTTAGTTCCTTCTGCACACAGTGTAGATAAAGGTCAGACTGCACAAAAAATGCAGTATGATCTTGGATCTACACTGCCTGAGTCTTGTTATTGTACAGATCCTGGCCAAGACAACCTTGGGGAAAAAACTGTCAACATAAACAAAATTTTAAACAAGGCCATATTCAGCCATATTCAGCCATATCTGTTAAATCACTTAATTGAATGCGAGATTTTTCTTTTAATTCTTTTAAAAAGGCAGAAAACAATGCGAGAAATGGAGACCATGCTGGTTGAGAAATGGAAACCATGCTGGTTATCTTCTTCCTTCATGAACACACAAATTTGTTCCATACAGGGTTAACTATTTACCACATGAGAAAAATGTAGATTTGTCAAAATTGAAAGCATTTGCAGACAATGATTTAAATGTAATGTAAATGATGAAATTTGTCTTTGACAGAGTAGAAAACATTGTGAGAAAAGGAGAAATTGCTGGTTACCAGCATTTTCTCCTTTTCCCACAATGTTTTCAAAAAGCTTGTTTCTCAAGGTTGTTAAAAGTCGGGATTGTGTGGTAAAGAGTTGACAAAACAGTTTAAAAAAAAAGCAACCCTCTGGTGGTCTAGCATGGTGTACCAGACAGTGATACACTGCTAGCATGGCGTACCAGTCAATAATGCAATGCTAGAGATATCAGAAATAAATCCCATCATTTGTGGAACATTTGATTTGTTGTCTGCAAATGCTTTAACTCTTTACCCAACAACAGAAATTTAGACTAACTGCTAAATTATTGGGATTTTTCTCTGATATGGCAGAAAACAATGTGGGAAAAAGAGAAAATGCTGGTTACCAGCATTTTCTTCTTTTCCCATATTGTTTTCAAAAGCTTTATTCCTCTGGGTCGTCAAAAGTTGGGGTTTTGCAGTAAAGCATAAAAAAAGGGTGAGTCTATGAATAAAAAAAGGGTGAGTCTATGAATTTTGTTGTTAGGTAAATATTTAACACTTTTCCAAATCACAAAATGTTAGACTTATCCAAATTGAGAGCATTTACAGATGATTAATTAAATGTGAAACAAAAGTTGACATCAGTCTTTGAAATGGTATAAGCAAAGTGCCAAAGGCACTGAAAGCCAGGGCATCTGAAGGGGTGAAGAAGAGCAAGAAGAGGCCCAGAAGCTCAAATTTTCTATCACATTTGTACAGGCTTGAAACTTCAAGATCACATTTGTACAGACCAATAAAAATATCTCTACATTGTCTCACACTGACAGTCTGTAGAGTTGACAAGAGAATGGAAAAAACAAATTTGTAAAGGCTCATGCAACCAATCAAAATGAGCAGCATGCAAAAAGGAATAGGCCTACTGCTGACAAATGTGGCCTATATGGTGCACACAACGTTTTTCTGATTCATAAAAGTGACCTAGTTTTTGATACTACACAACCTAATATCAAACTTGTACGAGATGTCATTAAGACAAAAATTCCAACCAATTTTTAAGAGTATCTGACTGAAATTTTATCTCGGAGTGCAAACAAGGTTTTCCTACGATTTTACCTGGTGACCTACTTTTTGACTCGATATGATTTCATTTTAAACTTATCTGAAATATTTATCAAGGCAAATATTCTGATTGATTGATATATAGTGTTTAACACTGTTTTCAACATTATTTCAGTTATTTTGAGGCAGCCTGTGCACCTATCCATGCTTTCCTTGAGTTTCGTTTACCAGTACTAAACACAATATTCTTTCCAAGCCACTTGCTGCTTTCCCACATAACCATCGTCAAAACAATGATCAGTGGTGAGAGAGGAATGAATCCTGTCACATTGACTATCATCAATCCTCGGAAAGAAATTGGCCCAGCCGGGGATCGAACCAGCGACCGCCTGCTCACAAGTCCTGTATTCTACCGACTGAGCTATAGGAGCTGGACTCAAATATTCTGCCCAATTTCAATGTTAGATTTCACTGTGTTTTAGGGAAATTTTGGTTTAAAATTACAAATATTCTGCCCAATTTCAATTTAAAGCCAAAGCTACACTAAAACACAGTGAAATCTAACATTTTGACCAAGTTTCATTGACACTGGGCAGGAAGCTAACCTGGTTGATATCCTTTTAGGATTTTCCGTGCTTATACTGCATGTATACAAATGGACCTATTGGTATTGTAAAGTAAAAAAGCTTGTCTAGACAAAATTTTGGTCCAACAATTTTCAGTAGATTTGGACCAAAACTTGCTTCTATGGTTTAACACTATTTTCAACATTATTTCAATTATGTTGCAAAGGCCAGTACACCTATACATGCCTTCCTCGAATTGGTTTAACTTGTACTTTCCAAGCCACTGGGTACTTTAACACATAAACATAGTTGCAAAAATATACAGCAGTGAGAGGGACTGAATCCTCTTCCCATGACTATCATCAATTGTCTGAAAGAAATAGGCAAAGCTGTGAATTACATCAGCAACCCTGGCTTTCAAGTCTTGTATTTAATAGACTGAACCACCTGTCTTGAATTGGCTTTAAACACAAATGGAAATTTGCATGGCATACTATTAAGACAGATGGACAGATCAGGATCTCTATTTACTTACCATTCCTAAGAACTTTCTCAGTCTTATTCTACTGAATTTTCTAGATTTGAAAGTAACACTTCTAGCCGGCTAAACCATTTGGTTAAGCCAATCAGAAGTAGTGTTTTACTTTCAAATTTTGAAAATCTTGTAGAATAAGACAAAGAACGTTCTTAAGAACAGTTGGTGAATATGAACTCAGTTCATGTAATCAAAATATGGTCTCAAAAGTATAAACAAGTTGCCAGTGTTGTCACCTGGGGAGCAACATTTGAAATCATCTAAGATAATTCTAATTTATTGCCCCCCCCCCACAAAAAAAAAAAAAACAAGAGTGATTGTAATCTGTCTTGTGTGGCCTATTTATTCTTACCAAGATTGACCAAAATTTAATTTTGTGACCGTTGTAATTAGGAAACAAACTTGCTAACCCAATTTTCATATTTGCATAGTGGCAATTGTCAAAATTATCTTAACTCCTTATCAAACAACAAAATTTTACACTTGTCCAAATTGAAATGTACTGCAGATGACAAATCGAATGTGATGCTAATGCTGACACTAGAAAGTGTAGCAAAACAATGTGGAAAAAGGAGAAAATACTGGTCACCAGCAATTTCTCCTGAGCCCCTCCTCCAGTATTTTCTAAACCCTCCTTCATCACAGCTGTTAAAACTCAGGATTGTGTGGTAAAGGATTGAATATTATAAAGTCAAATACTAAGACTAAATGTGGTGAAGATATGGCCAGAGATGTAGTCTTCAGATGATTGGTGTTTGCTACAGTTTTACTTTTAACTTTATCCAAGACATTGTGCATAAAAATGATTCGCTGATGGTCAATTTTTTGGGGGCAAAACATGGCCCTTTTTGGGGTAAAAAGAAAATGGCTCTCTTTTTTGTAAACAAGCAATTTGCTCTCTATTCTTTTTTATTCTTTAAAATTTAAGAACACTGGGCCTGTTCCTAACCTGTTCAATTCATTTCCTGCATTTTCGAAGTGATTCAAGATACTGCGGCTTATATGTATACTAGCATTTTCCCCTTTTCCCACAATGCTTTCTACCCTATCTTGGACAAATTCCATCATTTGCAAAGGCTTTCAATTTGGTTAAGTCTAAAATTTTATCATTTGGTAAAAAGGTAAAACCAATTACTGCAGTCGAGCCCCATTAGCAGTCGTCAGCGTACCAGACTTGAGAACAGGGGGGTCACTGGTTTGAATCTTTAGCTCAGCCAATTTCTTTTCGATGATTGATGGTAGTCGTTATGACACAATTCAATCCTCTCTCACTTGACGCCCTTAAGCACTGAGCTTTTATATTACCTTAATTCTGAATTTTGATGGTTGGTAATCTTGGTATTTAAAAGCAGCCAATGATGGCTACAGTCTTGAGATTGTTCCCCCATTGCTGATGGTGAAAATTCTAAGAAAACCAGTGATTCACAGACATTAATTAAAGAAAAAAAAATCTTCCTAATTGTAGATATATGATGTTACTTGATTTTTAATTCATGTTTCACTTAAAATTCATTTTAATAAAGTAGGGTAGAATAATGTGGGACAAACAAGCCTGGATGAAAAAGCCCAGGGATGAACATACCCACTGCCAAGCTAGTTTTTGGACAAACTGGCCTGGAATCAAACGCATGATCGGACAATAAAATATTTTTCTTACATTATTCTTAGTAACATTGTGGATTTATACAGATGAGTACTAATAGTGATGGTCTTGAATTGCCCTGCACTCCGACACCTTTGAAAATTCATCAGCTTTGAAATATGTTCCTATCATTTTGGAAGGAGCAGTTCATCTGCACACAGTAACTTTATTAATGAATTAACATCAAATTTGTCTGCAACAACTGGCAGTAAAAATATGGATCGGTAAGCAGTGTGTTAACTCTTTTCCACACGACATTATTCTGCACCAGTCCAGATTGAAAGCATTTGCAGACGACAAAATAAATGTGGCTCAACAATTGAAATTTGTTTTGGGAAGCGTAGAAAACATTGTGGAAAAAGGAGAAAATGCTGGTTACCAGCATTTTCTCCTTTTCCCACACTGTTTTCAAAAGATTTCTCCCACAGGGTCGTTAAAAGTCAGACTTCTGTGGTAAAGGGTTAAAAACCTAACTCTTTCAGTACCTATTATCACTTAAACCTTAATTCTTTACCAAACAACAAAATTTTAGACCTGCCCAAATTCAAAGCAGTTGCAGATGACAAAATAAATGTGACTGAAAAATTTCGGGAAGAGTAGAAAACATTATCGGAAAAGGAGTAAATGCTGGTTACCAGCATTTTTTTCCTTTTCCCACAATGTTTTCAAAGGGCTTCTTTCTCCGGGTCATTAAAAGTTGGGATTGTTTGGTAAAGGGTTAAATTGTTCAATACAATGGATGAAGTTTTCAAGCCACTTATATATGCCGTAACATGCAAAATTGTTGTTGGTAGAAAATAACTCATCATATCAGACAATGTAAATCCAAGATCAGACTGCATGTTCTGTGCGGTCTGATCTTAATCTACACTATCCGTAAAAGAGCATCGAGTTGTGCTGAGAAGCCCAAGGGTTAAATATCCCATATTGACAGCTTAGATCAAGATCAGACTGCACCTGATGCTAATCTCTGGTCAAGCAATTTATTATCCATAAATAGGGGAGGAGATCAAAAACCATGATCAGATGGCACTTAATGGGAAGTCTGATCTTTGATATAACACGCTCACCATTTAGGTCTTCTTAACTGGTTGTCTATGGCTCATATTACAAAGTTTTATACCCTGTGTAACGTTACATATTCGATTTTGTGTGCCGAGTTTATAATGCCCAAAATGGGTCGAAATTGTCATGGTCCGAGATATCATAGGATATCGGGACAACTCTGACAAGAAGAAATAAGGCATCCTACATACTGGGCCAATTAAAACATATTTATACTTTTAGATACGAGAAGAACAGTAATTTTGCGAAAGCCCAGGTTAGAAATTGTGAAGAAAGGAGAAACTGCTGGTTATCAGCATTTTCTCCTTTTCCCTCAATGTTTTCAAAAGCTTTCTGGGTCAGGGTTGTTAAAACTTGGGATTGTGTGGTAAATGATTAAGAAAATTAAGCATAAAGCATTAGGAATAAAAGAAACAAGGCATGCAATACTGTACACGCGGATATTTTATGCGGGTCTAAAATTTAAAAAATTACCAAATATTGAACTTATGCATGTTTTAATTTCCATGAAAACTGCAACAGACTATCTTGCATGTGAAATACACAACATATGAAACATGTTTAAGTGCCAATATTAGCCGCCACTAAGCTGGTATTCTGTATTGATGAAAAAAGGCACTATGTCATATTGACAAGTGTCCCAGTCAATCCCTCCCACACTACCCAGAGTCTAAATAAAATATGCCTTACTGTAGCTTAAATTAAAAATTAATCGCATGACTTCGATTTTTATCAACACAAAGATTTCCACAATGCAATTATTTCCGTTTTATATTACGATTAATGACTGATCTCTACCTGACTGGATTCTCACATGCACCAAAGGGTAGTTGATCAAATCCTTGAAACCCAGCCTCATTGTCAAAGTCTGGAGTATATACAATACCATAACTCTGTACTGTCTTCTGTGCATAAAATACAGATATATTTCATTCCTACTACTTAACTCTTTGTCCTCCCGGGTGGCTTAGTAATTAGCATATCTGACTTGTGATCTGGTGGTTGCAATACAATTTTCATCGCGGACTGCCCAGATTGACCTGGGCCGAAAGTTTTCACTATTGGTCAATTTTCTGTATGATCAAGGACTAGTGTACCTTGGAATTCAGTCGCTTGTTAGAGAAAATGGATTTTATGCATCCACTATTTGATGATGACTTGCTTAGTATCATGGATCACGGAAATGCATTTAGTCCCCTTTTGCCAGAGTATAGCTCATATATGAGAATCTAAAAGTACACAGTCTGCGTGATGGAAAATAAAATGAGAGAACTAACCATTTTCATGTTGAACACATCCAGGAGACCAGCAAGATGGCAGTACTGGGATGGCATCCTTTTCGAATGGACCATCCGAAATTCAACAGATGCTCCAGGTAAAACACACATAGCATGGTACATCCACATCCATTCTTTTTTTAATTTGTACAGGAACTGAACTGAAAGTACATGTATATTTTGAAACATCCATACCACAGAATTTTACAGCTTTTGACAACTAGCTTCAGTTTGTACTATATACTTATATTAAGTATTAATGGTAGAAATACACTGCATTAGAAAATGTTAAAGGTTTCTCGAAATCACTACACAGACAAAAGCATGGCTATGATAGAGATTCCTCAATATGCCATAGCTAAAATTAGATTTTTAAAAGTAAATGTGCCTGGTAAAGGAGTCTCATACGTCAGATACTGCCTGCCATTAACAAAAATGACAACACTATTTTAAGCAAACAAACACTTTACTATTTGCTTTATACAACGGCAAAACATACTGAGGATTCAATCTGTTTAACCCCTTACCAAGCAGTCCAGTTCTTTAAAAAAACCCTGAAGAAAACGGATGTCAAAAAACATAGTGGGAAAAGGAGAAAATGCTGGTAATGAGCATGTTCTTCTTTACCCACAATGTTTTCTTGCACTCCAAAGACAAGTATTATAATTTGAGTTGTTATAGCGTATTGGTTACAAACGTTTTTAATTTGGACCAGACTAAAGATTATCTTGTCTGACAAAGAGTCGTAAATACCTGATATCTGACCAGCCAGTATCACTTAAGGCCATGTTTACAGAGGACAGAATTAATTTTGTCCGGCTCTCAGGCATGATTGCTTCAGCATTGTTGGCTGGTTGAAGTATGACAAAGTCCTGTAAACCATACCTGTAATAAATTACAAAAGTACATCTATGAAATACTGAAGTTGTTCAATGCTCCACCCACAATCTGACAAATTGTTAGTAGGTTGGAGTCTAAGGGCATAAGACCGAGCTCAAAGTAGACAAAAGTCAGTTATGTAAGGTCAAGAATAACAGCACAACATGCTCTCTGTGAATGGTTAACTTTCAGTGAAAATTCTAAGTCGTAAAGGGGGCATAACTGTGTCAAAAATACTTTTATGGTTACCTGCCCTTGTTGTATAGGTTCCCCTTTTGCTATTTAACAGCTTGTCCAAGTTTGAAGCAAATATCTTCTGTAATAATAGAGATATTACAAAATGTCAAAGTTTTCACACAATAAAGTAGACGATGCCAGGGCTATGACAATAACTCAACATTTTCTTTGAAAACAGCCAAGCTAACAAGGTCACCTGATCAAAATGATGAAAAAAAAAATGTTGTTCAGACTCTACACACCACAGTTTTGTGACAGAATGTTTATTTCCATAGTATATCAATCAGATTTAACTCTTTACCAAACAGTTCCATTGTTATCATTGCTATTGAATAAAATCTGAGGTCTCTACAGTCTCAACAAGATGTTCAATTATTTGACCTAATGACCTAGTTAGGAGACACTCTCAGAGATTGTCCATCAAAGTATACATATGATGAACTTGTTAACTATACAACTCCTATTAACATCAATACATGTAGTTTCAAGTTATTTCTGCTGTTTTATACACATAGCACAATTTTAAGTCAAGTTAACAATTATCAGTAAATGTTTTCTAATACTGAATGAACCAATTTCAAACATAGCCTAGGTTTCACAGAACAGTGTGGCAAAAACTATGATAACTGAGTGAGCTAAAATAACACTTACCATCTACAGATACAATGTCCTTTTGATGGGAAATCATTGTCAGCATTTATCAAGTCACCAAACACTGTGGTTTTACCTCTGAAGATAATTTACACACCAGCATTAACCCTTTACCATAAAATAACGAGTTTTAACGACCCTGGAGAAGAAACCTTTTGAAAACATTGAGAGAAAAGGAGAAAAGGAGAAAATGCTGGTAACCAGCATTTTCTCCTTTTCCTTCAATGTTTTTTTCAACCTTTCAGAAGCAAATTCCATTACTTTAGCCACATTTATTTTCTGCAAATACTTTCATTTTAGACCAGTCTAAATGTTTGTCATGTGGAAAAGGGTTAAACATCATGTATAAACAGAGCTCGCTCTCCCATTAGCTATTGTAACTATTACCATGAAATTTTGGCAACTAATTCTCTGATTTGTCAATGTCCTTTTTTCTTCATTTCACTTTTTTCTTTTTGATTTGATATCAAGGGACAAAATTTTAGGCCTGCTCATATTGAAAGCATTTGTAGACAACAAATTTTACTCTTTACCACACGACAAAATATATAATATAGTCAAAATTAAAAGCAACTACAGATGACAAAATAAATGTGAACCAATAATTGGAATTTATATTGGGAAGAGTAGAAAACATTGTGGGAAAAGAAGAAAATGCTGGTTACCAGCATTTTCTCCTTTTCCCACAATGTTTTCAAAGCTTTCTTTCTCAGGATCATTAAAATTCAGAATTGTGTTGTAAAGGGTTAACTTGGCTTAGCCAATGTGATTTACCATTGAAAGGATAGAGAACATCATTGGAGAAGCAGAAAATGCTGGTTACCCCTAAAGCTTTCAAAAGCCTTCATCCTTAACCCTTTCCCAAACAAGCCCTGGTTTTCACGTGTCTGCAGTACAAGTCTTTTGAAAACACTGGGAAAAGGAGAAATTGCTCATAAAGAGCTTTTTCTATCCTTTTTGATAACTTTCTGCCATTTTCATCAAATTTAAAATTGTTGTCTGTAAACTCTTTCAATTCGGACGAGTCCAAAATTTGTCGTTTGGGAAAGGGTTAACCCTTTACTGAACAACAAAATTTTAGACTGGTCCAAATGAAAGCATTTGCAGATGATATATTGAATTTAGGTGAAATGGTGGTAATTGTCAGTTAATGTGAAGAAAACCTTCTGAGAAAAGGAGAAAATAATGGTTACAAGCATTTTCTCCTTCCCCCACAAGGTTTTCAAAAGGCTATTTCCTCAGGGTTGTTAAAATTCAAGATTATGTGGTAGAGAGTTAAGCTGGTAAAAACACAAACTTGTGAAGGGCTTAATAGTAAAGAATCACTTTAACAATCAATTACAAGTTTTCATCAAACTTTCTTTTGATCAAATTAGACCCTCTTTACCTTTTTCATTCACCCCAGCTAGGTAGCTCAGTGGTTAGTCTATCTGACTTGTGACCTGGTGACTGCAAATTTGATACCCAGTTGAGGCAATTTTTCTCTCTGGCAATTTTTTTACCTTTCACCTCTGATGCATGTGAGAAAAGTAGTCAGTGACTTGTAAAGAAAGTTGTGTCTGTACTGGTATGAGAAGCCAGAAAACACATGTGTAGGAGCACTGACCACCATGATACAACCCAAGCTGTTGAAAGGGCATTAAACTCCAAATACACACAAACCTTCTTCATTCTCTACATCCTCCTCATTAATGCTTTCTTTCTCAGCAGACTTTTCTAACCATTTGTCCCTGTTGTGCAGCAAGCTATGGGTCAACTGAAAACTTACATTGGCAAGGTTCAAGCCGTCTGTCTTCTCTTCCCAGTGACCACTTGTATAAGTCCCATGAAATTATAAATCATTGACTCGTAAAGTGCCTTTAATGACTATAGTCATCTTTGCAGACAGTGTAGATCAAGATCAGACTGCACAAAGTATGCAGTCTAATCTTTGGTCAACAGTGTCCCCTTTATTAAGAACTTCTGGAAAAGACCAACAGCAAAATAACAAGAATAACAGAGAATGTCTTTGGGTTTGCTCAGCAATTTATAGATTTACCCTCAAGCTGCTACTCACTGACCTTTTGTGGACAGCATAGATCAAGACTAACAGCTTGAAGGTTTTTATTAAATTTATTTAGCAGGATAAGGGTTAATAACAAAGAAAACTAAACTATTTCACACAAAATGTAGCATGGCAAATGACTCAACATATGCCCAATTCTAGAAGTTAAAAAGCATTGGACTATCTTTAACTCTTTTTCACTTCAACATGTGCTTTTTTGACCATGAAAATGAAAGCTTTTGAAAGATTTTGTGGAAAAAAGAGAAAATGCTGGTAATCAGCACTCATTCCTTTCCCCACAATCTTGTCTATTCTTTCAACAATGGCTACCTTTACTTGGGGCACATCTAATTTGCTGCTTTAAATACATTAACCCTTAGGCTGCTAAGCCCGACTAAATGCTCTTTTGCGAACAGTGTAGATCAAGACCAGACTGCACAGAACCATCTACACTTTCTGATACAGTTAGTTTTTTTCCAACAACAAGCACTTTGTAATCGCAAAGTTTCTGTAATTTCTATTGGCTGGAAATCTTCATTCTATTTATCCAGCAGTTTAACCCTTTACCACACAATCCCAACTATCAACAACCCTAAGAAGGAAGCTTTTTGAAAACATTGTTGGAATAGGAGAAAATGCTGGTAAACAGCATTTTCTCCTTTATCCAAAATGTTTTCTACCTGTCCCATGACAAATTTCAATATTAAGTCACATTAATTTGTTGTCTGCAAATGCTTTCAATCTGGACTTGTCTAAAATTTTGTAGTTTGGTAAAGAGTTAAGGGTTAAATTTAGGCAAGTCTAAACTTTTGTTGTTTGGTAAACAGTAAGTATTTTAATTGATGTTTCTATATCTTCAGCAAGCACAGGCCAATATTGGCCAAACCAAGATCAGATTGCAAAAAATGAATCGTTAACCATACTCTTCACCATAGAAAGGATATAGAAAATAATTATGAGTATGTTAACTCTTTACCAAACAACAAAATTTTGGACTGGACCAAACTGAAAGTATTTGCAGATGACAAATTTGATGTTTCTTAAATGGTAATTTCTGCATTTGATAGGGTAGAAAACATTGTGGGAAAAGGTAAACAGCATTTTCTCCTTTCTCACAATGTTTTCAAAACCCTTCTCTTTCAGGGACATTAATAGTCGAGATTGTGTCATGTGTGATAAAGAGTTAAAGCATAGACTTACTTTTGGGGCAGGTGGTTTAGGACTACAGCTGACTAACTTCCATTCATGTAGGATCTCCTCCACCCTGGACACAAACCTTCAACAAGTAAATAAATATGTCTCCACACTTAACTCTTCACCAGATGACAAAATTTTAGCCTTGTCCGAACTGAAAGCATTTGCAGACAACAAATTAACTCTTTACCACACAACGAAAATGTAGACCTATCCAAATTGAAAGCACTTGCAGACGAAAATTTCAGTGCAGCTCAAATGATGCAATTTTTCTTAGGGTAGAAAACATTGTGGGATAAGGAGAAAATGCTGGTTACCAGCATTTTCTCCTTGCCCTACAATGTTTTCCTAATGGTTATTAAATCTTCATTGTATGGTAAAGAGATAAATGTTGCTTAAAACATAAACTTTGTTTTCAATAGGGTAAAACATTGTGGAAAAAGGAGAAAATGCTGATTTCTACGGCCTTCTTTCTCAGGGTTGTTAAAAGTCAGCATTGTACATTGAAGGGTTAAATAGACAACCCCTTGACCCATGACTCCATGGAACGGGGAAATAACGGAAAAAAAAAGAAAATGTCATCTCAATAATTCTAACAAGTACACATACATACAACATAAGACAAAGTATATTATGTACACATTCCTGAGATTTAACGAACCTGAATAAGAAGCTTTTTGAAAACATTGTAGAAAAAGGACTAATTGCTTGTTACCAGCATTTTCTCCTTTTCCCACAATGTTTTCAAAAGGCCTCAACCTCAAGGTCGTTAAACCTTGGGATTGTGTGGTAAAGAGTTAATGCAGCTTTATAATCATCACATTGACTACCTGGCTTCCATTTCGGGTGTTAAACCAAACAGTTTTACCACTATTCTGACACTGGAGTGAAATGATCAACAAATCAAAGCAAGACATTTGGTGTGAAAAATGCTACGGAGCAAGTGACACTATTTATACATAATCATCCCTGCACAACCTGTCTTCGTCCACCTACCGATATGTTCAAGCGGCATCCCAAACAGACAAATTCAATTAATTTCTCTAAAAGAAGCATATTTTCTATCAATCAAAATATAACAAATCAACAACAAAAAAGATTAACCTAACCTCGTGATTATCTATCAAGAGACAACATATTGGAAACGGTCATAATCTGATGGCCCTGGAGATACACATATGATAAGTATACTGTTCACGAAAATTAAAGTACCAAATAACACATTTTCATTGAGTTAGAAAAAACTTTAACATTTGGGACAAGGATTAACCATGGAAAGCCTAATTTAACATATTTACAGTGATTTGCCCCATTTATGGTTCAATGTTAGTGGGTAATGGTATCACAAATAGGACACAAGAATGTGTCACCCCTTCTAATAACCTTAACACTATAGAGCAGAAAAACAAATAAACCCACCTAGTGTTTTCTACCACTTTTCAGGAAAGGGGGCCTGAAGGGCCCCTTCATATGTTTTGATATCAAATGTTTTTTCATGCAGATTACGGGACTGTTACTGGCATATCCCTACTGTTACAATGATACAGACCTCTTGCTTCTTTGCAGTCAACAATTATTAACCTTGGTCTTTTCTTCAACAAGAGATCATCTTGATTCATTTTCAGATAGACTTATAGTTGTCATGGAATCACTAGTTTCAGGAGTAGACTGCCCCATTTCTTCTTTTGATTGGACAGGATATGAAGAACCCTGAAATCAGTTTCATCTTGACCATGCAAACAAAAGTTGTTCTAGATCTATACAGTAGTCCAAAACTGAAAGAGTAATTACAATCTTCTTCACGTTTGTGTCACAGATATTTTAGTATGATAGAACTTGAAAATACAGTATGACATGAAATGACAGATTTTTAAACCCTCCAATGCGTCCAATATTGGCGAAACTACATAGTGCCGAAGGCTCCGGGCTTGTTCGTCCTAAAACCAGTTCGTCCCTGGTCTAATTCGCCCGGGCTTGTTCGTTAACACCTTTTCGATCTATTCATTATTAACACCTTTCACAGGTTGGCAGATACACATAAACCGCAGAGTGCCAGTCTAGTATCAGTCGATCGGAGACGATAATTTTTTTTTTTGCCTTATTTTTATGTACTTTCTCAAATTAGAAATAGATAGAGGAAAAAAAAGTGTGATGACTGTTCAAATCAGTTGGGACGAACAAGCCCGGACGAACAAGACCGGACCGACGAGAAATTATTTGGGACGAACAAGCCCGGAGGAACAAGCCCGGGCCAACAAGCCCAGGGATGAAAAAGCCCGCACTCGTCACAACTCGGCCGATTCCGTACCTACATCTAACCTCGTCCGTATAAAGAAGGCTTCCAGTTTGAACTACCAATCACATGATCTTAAACATTCAATGGCGGCGCCCCTGTAGATCACTTAGCAACGACATGAACAGCCACTGTGAAGTTATTCACTTCTATCGATCTGTCGATGAAAGCTCCTAACTGAATTGATAAACCACGCTAAAAATTGAACGTACAAACTATTTGCCGACTGAAATACTCTTAGAAAGATAACGATAGAAAATTTACTCATGTGTTCTTTATAAAGAGGAGCCTTACAAATTTCATAACGGTAAAGCGGTGTGCTTCCGGAGATGTTCAAAATGTACCGTGTAGGTGCATATCAAGCTACGTGATACAGCCGAGGGATTTGATCACCGGATCACCCGAGGTATGCCGAATGAAAAAGCCCGTTACCACCTATGTATGTACAACATGAGAAGGAATTGCTTCCGGGTCGTAGTAGTCAAAAGTAGTACCATTTGAAAATTTGATATCAAGCACATTTGTCACCCTGTTTTATCAGAAAATATGAACGGACAGGTTTAAAAGGCGTTTTTGATGTTTGTTTGATCATATCTTGAAAAACAGAGCGTGGCTGTGTAATTTGTTTAGGGACTATTTTGTTTTTGTGACCTTATTACGCACCATGGTCTACTACGATTCAGAAATTCGTTTTACTCTGATTTTCCAAGTGAACTTTGAAGGCTTATATGCTATCCTTTGCAGATCTGCACGCATCCAAAATGGATGTATGCCAAAATACATAGACATGGGGCGATTCTTTGGATAAAACGGGTGACAGAAGGTCGCGTTCTGAACCGACCCCCACCCACCTGAATGACCCGTTTCGATATAAATTTCCTACATATTTTTCAGATCAGCTTCCCTATCTCACATTGAAGCTTTGGATATGTTGAGACCACTAATTATCTATGAAAAAGTCATGAAAAATCATAGCCTAACTGAATAAACCAGCAAGAGAGAGAGAGGGGGGGGGGAGAAAGAGAGAGAGAGAGAGAGAAAGGTTTTCAGGAGGACCTGGTGGCAGTTGCATGAAACAAGCAAAACAAACTTTTAAGGGCCCTTTTCTCTACATAAAGTATTCGGGAATAGCAAAAAAATACTTTGAGATTTTGCTGATGGTACAATTTGACAGGAAAGATGTGGGAGAAAGTAAATAAATCATTACTGAAAAATGAATGAGAAATGAAAATAAAACAGGGAGCAATTTTCCTCAGTGCAGTCAGGGCGAAATTTGTTCAGTGTTGCTTTTTGAATAGCCTAATAGGTTTACAGGACTTATCAAACAATGTGGCAGGGTAATGTGGAAAGACAAAAAGGGTCCACCACAATGTACTTTGCCAGGCATAGATCTACAGCTGCAAGGCCCAAGCTGGCAAAATGTCACAAAATTATGTACATCTCCTGTGCCCGTGATGACATGGCCGAACCGTCGGAATTTACGCAACAATTAGACCCAGAGAAGAATCTGAAATCGGTTTCAATGATGACATAATGATATATGGCACTTACGCCAATGCGAAAACATGAACTTGGCAAAAGGCACAAATAATGCTGTTTTTTTTTTTTTTCTTTTCTTGATTTCTTTGTGGGAATAAAAACATGCTAAAATACATCCTCTTCTAATGAAATTGTCTGCAAATTAGTATGACAAAATTGGTCTCACTATTAAAGTGTGCATGAACAGACTGATGCGCAAAAGTTTTAACGCAAACCCAGATTTATGTTTTATCGAATGTGCCAAATTTCCCTATATCTTTGGGTTGTCATCACAATTGACTTTGGAGCCTGGTCATACTATCATTCTTTCCAATTTGGAGCAGTTGAAACATGTCATCACGGTCGCAAGCAATATCATGTCGATTCGGGGCATCTTCGTAGTTCAAGCCTGGCAACAGGGAAGCCTTGTCAATTGGGATGAAAAAAAAAAAAAAAACCTATGGAAATAAATGAAAGTAGATACATAGAGAGCCTGAAAATTTTCACAGACTCTTACTAATTTGAATTTGAAATTTGTACTTATAAATGTCTCAGAATTAGGGACAATGAATGAAAAAAGAAAAAAAAAAGATGAGGGAAAATGGGGTAAAAAAAGGAGTAGTTGCTCAGATTTGACCCTTGTCCACCAATGACCAAAACTGAAAAAGATATTGGGACCTTTCGTCTAGCCCACTGAGCTAGCGAAGCAGTTGAATTCAACCCAGAAAATTAACCCCCTTATATATATGTGTAGATGTAGTTCCCTCCCTTTGTTTCAAAACATTCCGACAGAAGTCAAAAGTAGTACCATTTGAAAATTTGATATCAAGCACATTTGTCACCCTGTTTTATCAGAAAATATGAACGGACAGGTTTAAAAGGCGTTTTTGATGTTTGTTTGATCATATCTTGAAAAACAGAGCGTGGCTGTGTAATTTGTTTAGGGACTATTTTGTTTTTGTGACCTTATTACGCACCATGGTCTACTACGATTCAGAAATTCGTTTTACTCTGATTTTCCAAGTGAACTTTGAAGGCTTATATGCTATCCTTTGCAGATCTGCACGCATCCAAAATGGATGTATGCCAAAATACATAGACATGGGGCGATTCTTTGGATAAAACGGGTGACAGAAGGTCGCGTTCTGAACCGACCCCCACCCACCTGAATGACCCGTTTCGATATAAATTTCCTACATATTTTTCAGATCAGCTTCCCTATCTCACATTGAAGCTTTGGATATGTTGAGACCACTAATTATCTATGAAAAAGTCATGAAAAATCATAGCCTAACTGAATAAACCAGCAAGAGAGAGAGAGGGGGGGGGGAGAAAGAGAGAGAGAGAGAGAGAAAGGTTTTCAGGAGGACCTGGTGGCAGTTGCATGAAACAAGCAAAACAAACTTTTAAGGGCCCTTTTCTCTACATAAAGTATTCGGGAATAGCAAAAAAATACTTTGAGATTTTGCTGATGGTACAATTTGACAGGAAAGATGTGGGAGAAAGTAAATAAATCATTACTGAAAAATGAATGAGAAATGAAAATAAAACAGGGAGCAATTTTCCTCAGTGCAGTCAGGGCGAAATTTGTTCAGTGTTGCTTTTTGAATAGCCTAATAGGTTTACAGGACTTATCAAACAATGTGGCAGGGTAATGTGGAAAGACAAAAAGGGTCCACCACAATGTACTTTGCCAGGCATAGATCTACAGCTGCAAGGCCCAAGCTGGCAAAATGTCACAAAATTATGTACATCTCCTGTGCCCGTGATGACATGGCCGAACCGTCGGAATTTACGCAACAATTAGACCCAGAGAAGAATCTGAAATCGGTTTCAATGATGACATAATGATATATGGCACTTACGCCAATGCGAAAACATGAACTTGGCAAAAGGCACAAATAATGCTGTTTTTTTTTTTTTTCTTTTCTTGATTTCTTTGTGGGAATAAAAACATGCTAAAATACATCCTCTTCTAATGAAATTGTCTGCAAATTAGTATGACAAAATTGGTCTCACTATTAAAGTGTGCATGAACAGACTGATGCGCAAAAGTTTTAACGCAAACCCAGATTTATGTTTTATCGAATGTGCCAAATTTCCCTATATCTTTGGGTTGTCATCACAATTGACTTTGGAGCCTGGTCATACTATCATTCTTTCCAATTTGGAGCAGTTGAAACATGTCATCACGGTCGCAAGCAATATCATGTCGATTCGGGGCATCTTCGTAGTTCAAGCCTGGCAACAGGGAAGCCTTGTCAATTGGGATGAAAAAAAAAAAAAAAACCTATGGAAATAAATGAAAGTAGATACATAGAGAGCCTGAAAATTTTCACAGACTCTTACTAATTTGAATTTGAAATTTGTACTTATAAATGTCTCAGAATTAGGGACAATGAATGAAAAAAGAAAAAAAAAAGATGAGGGAAAATGGGGTAAAAAAAGGAGTAGTTGCTCAGATTTGACCCTTGTCCACCAATGACCAAAACTGAAAAAGATATTGGGACCTTTCGTCTAGCCCACTGAGCTAGCGAAGCAGTTGAATTCAACCCAGAAAATTAACCCCCTTATATATATGTGTAGATGTAGTTCCCTCCCTTTGTTTCAAAACATTCCGACAGAAGTCAAAAGTAGTACCATTTGAAAATTTGATATCAAGCACATTTGTCACCCTGTTTTATCAGAAAATATGAACGGACAGGTTTAAAAGGCGTTTTTGATGTTTGTTTGATCATATCTTGAAAAACAGAGCGTGGCTGTGTAATTTGTTTAGGGACTATTTTGTTTTTGTGACCTTATTACGCACCATGGTCTACTACGATTCAGAAATTCGTTTTACTCTGATTTTCCAAGTGAACTTTGAAGGCTTATATGCTATCCTTTGCAGATCTGCACGCATCCAAAATGGATGTATGCCAAAATACATAGACATGGGGCGATTCTTTGGATAAAACGGGTGACAGAAGGTCGCGTTCTGAACCGACCCCCACCCACCTGAATGACCCGTTTCGATATAAATTTCCTACATATTTTTCAGATCAGCTTCCCTATCTCACATTGAAGCTTTGGATATGTTGAGACCACTAATTATCTATGAAAAAGTCATGAAAAATCATAGCCTAACTGAATAAACCAGCAAGAGAGAGAGAGGGGGGGGGGAGAAAGAGAGAGAGAGAGAGAGAAAGGTTTTCAGGAGGACCTGGTGGCAGTTGCATGAAACAAGCAAAACAAACTTTTAAGGGCCCTTTTCTCTACATAAAGTATTCGGGAATAGCAAAAAAATACTTTGAGATTTTGCTGATGGTACAATTTGACAGGAAAGATGTGGGAGAAAGTAAATAAATCATTACTGAAAAATGAATGAGAAATGAAAATAAAACAGGGAGCAATTTTCCTCAGTGCAGTCAGGGCGAAATTTGTTCAGTGTTGCTTTTTGAATAGCCTAATAGGTTTACAGGACTTATCAAACAATGTGGCAGGGTAATGTGGAAAGACAAAAAGGGTCCACCACAATGTACTTTGCCAGGCATAGATCTACAGCTGCAAGGCCCAAGCTGGCAAAATGTCACAAAATTATGTACATCTCCTGTGCCCGTGATGACATGGCCGAACCGTCGGAATTTACGCAACAATTAGACCCAGAGAAGAATCTGAAATCGGTTTCAATGATGACATAATGATATATGGCACTTACGCCAATGCGAAAACATGAACTTGGCAAAAGGCACAAATAATGCTGTTTTTTTTTTTTTTCTTTTCTTGATTTCTTTGTGGGAATAAAAACATGCTAAAATACATCCTCTTCTAATGAAATTGTCTGCAAATTAGTATGACAAAATTGGTCTCACTATTAAAGTGTGCATGAACAGACTGATGCGCAAAAGTTTTAACGCAAACCCAGATTTATGTTTTATCGAATGTGCCAAATTTCCCTATATCTTTGGGTTGTCATCACAATTGACTTTGGAGCCTGGTCATACTATCATTCTTTCCAATTTGGAGCAGTTGAAACATGTCATCACGGTCGCAAGCAATATCATGTCGATTCGGGGCATCTTCGTAGTTCAAGCCTGGCAACAGGGAAGCCTTGTCAATTGGGATGAAAAAAAAAAAAAAAACCTATGGAAATAAATGAAAGTAGATACATAGAGAGCCTGAAAATTTTCACAGACTCTTACTAATTTGAATTTGAAATTTGTACTTATAAATGTCTCAGAATTAGGGACAATGAATGAAAAAAGAAAAAAAAAAGATGAGGGAAAATGGGGTAAAAAAAGGAGTAGTTGCTCAGATTTGACCCTTGTCCACCAATGACCAAAACTGAAAAAGATATTGGGACCTTTCGTCTAGCCCACTGAGCTAGCGAAGCAGTTGAATTCAACCCAGAAAATTAACCCCCTTATATATATGTGTAGATGTAGTTCCCTCCCTTTGTTTCAAAACATTCCGACAGAAGTCAAAAGTAGTACCATTTGAAAATTTGATATCAAGCACATTTGTCACCCTGTTTTATCAGAAAATATGAACGGACAGGTTTAAAAGGCGTTTTTGATGTTTGTTTGATCATATCTTGAAAAACAGAGCGTGGCTGTGTAATTTGTTTAGGGACTATTTTGTTTTTGTGACCTTATTACGCACCATGGTCTACTACGATTCAGAAATTCGTTTTACTCTGATTTTCCAAGTGAACTTTGAAGGCTTATATGCTATCCTTTGCAGATCTGCACGCATCCAAAATGGATGTATGCCAAAATACATAGACATGGGGCGATTCTTTGGATAAAACGGGTGACAGAAGGTCGCGTTCTGAACCGACCCCCACCCACCTGAATGACCCGTTTCGATATAAATTTCCTACATATTTTTCAGATCAGCTTCCCTATCTCACATTGAAGCTTTGGATATGTTGAGACCACTAATTATCTATGAAAAAGTCATGAAAAATCATAGCCTAACTGAATAAACCAGCAAGAGAGAGAGAGGGGGGGGGGAGAAAGAGAGAGAGAGAGAGAGAAAGGTTTTCAGGAGGACCTGGTGGCAGTTGCATGAAACAAGCAAAACAAACTTTTAAGGGCCCTTTTCTCTACATAAAGTATTCGGGAATAGCAAAAAAATACTTTGAGATTTTGCTGATGGTACAATTTGACAGGAAAGATGTGGGAGAAAGTAAATAAATCATTACTGAAAAATGAATGAGAAATGAAAATAAAACAGGGAGCAATTTTCCTCAGTGCAGTCAGGGCGAAATTTGTTCAGTGTTGCTTTTTGAATAGCCTAATAGGTTTACAGGACTTATCAAACAATGTGGCAGGGTAATGTGGAAAGACAAAAAGGGTCCACCACAATGTACTTTGCCAGGCATAGATCTACAGCTGCAAGGCCCAAGCTGGCAAAATGTCACAAAATTATGTACATCTCCTGTGCCCGTGATGACATGGCCGAACCGTCGGAATTTACGCAACAATTAGACCCAGAGAAGAATCTGAAATCGGTTTCAATGATGACATAATGATATATGGCACTTACGCCAATGCGAAAACATGAACTTGGCAAAAGGCACAAATAATGCTGTTTTTTTTTTTTTTCTTTTCTTGATTTCTTTGTGGGAATAAAAACATGCTAAAATACATCCTCTTCTAATGAAATTGTCTGCAAATTAGTATGACAAAATTGGTCTCACTATTAAAGTGTGCATGAACAGACTGATGCGCAAAAGTTTTAACGCAAACCCAGATTTATGTTTTATCGAATGTGCCAAATTTCCCTATATCTTTGGGTTGTCATCACAATTGACTTTGGAGCCTGGTCATACTATCATTCTTTCCAATTTGGAGCAGTTGAAACATGTCATCACGGTCGCAAGCAATATCATGTCGATTCGGGGCATCTTCGTAGTTCAAGCCTGGCAACAGGGAAGCCTTGTCAATTGGGATGAAAAAAAAAAAAAAAACCTATGGAAATAAATGAAAGTAGATACATAGAGAGCCTGAAAATTTTCACAGACTCTTACTAATTTGAATTTGAAATTTGTACTTATAAATGTCTCAGAATTAGGGACAATGAATGAAAAAAGAAAAAAAAAAGATGAGGGAAAATGGGGTAAAAAAAGGAGTAGTTGCTCAGATTTGACCCTTGTCCACCAATGACCAAAACTGAAAAAGATATTGGGACCTTTCGTCTAGCCCACTGAGCTAGCGAAGCAGTTGAATTCAACCCAGAAAATTAACCCCCTTATATATATGTGTAGATGTAGTTCCCTCCCTTTGTTTCAAAACATTCCGACAGAAGTCAAAAGTAGTACCATTTGAAAATTTGATATCAAGCACATTTGTCACCCTGTTTTATCAGAAAATATGAACGGACAGGTTTAAAAGGCGTTTTTGATGTTTGTTTGATCATATCTTGAAAAACAGAGCGTGGCTGTGTAATTTGTTTAGGGACTATTTTGTTTTTGTGACCTTATTACGCACCATGGTCTACTACGATTCAGAAATTCGTTTTACTCTGATTTTCCAAGTGAACTTTGAAGGCTTATATGCTATCCTTTGCAGATCTGCACGCATCCAAAATGGATGTATGCCAAAATACATAGACATGGGGCGATTCTTTGGATAAAACGGGTGACAGAAGGTCGCGTTCTGAACCGACCCCCACCCACCTGAATGACCCGTTTCGATATAAATTTCCTACATATTTTTCAGATCAGCTTCCCTATCTCACATTGAAGCTTTGGATATGTTGAGACCACTAATTATCTATGAAAAAGTCATGAAAAATCATAGCCTAACTGAATAAACCAGCAAGAGAGAGAGAGGGGGGGGGGAGAAAGAGAGAGAGAGAGAGAGAAAGGTTTTCAGGAGGACCTGGTGGCAGTTGCATGAAACAAGCAAAACAAACTTTTAAGGGCCCTTTTCTCTACATAAAGTATTCGGGAATAGCAAAAAAATACTTTGAGATTTTGCTGATGGTACAATTTGACAGGAAAGATGTGGGAGAAAGTAAATAAATCATTACTGAAAAATGAATGAGAAATGAAAATAAAACAGGGAGCAATTTTCCTCAGTGCAGTCAGGGCGAAATTTGTTCAGTGTTGCTTTTTGAATAGCCTAATAGGTTTACAGGACTTATCAAACAATGTGGCAGGGTAATGTGGAAAGACAAAAAGGGTCCACCACAATGTACTTTGCCAGGCATAGATCTACAGCTGCAAGGCCCAAGCTGGCAAAATGTCACAAAATTATGTACATCTCCTGTGCCCGTGATGACATGGCCGAACCGTCGGAATTTACGCAACAATTAGACCCAGAGAAGAATCTGAAATCGGTTTCAATGATGACATAATGATATATGGCACTTACGCCAATGCGAAAACATGAACTTGGCAAAAGGCACAAATAATGCTGTTTTTTTTTTTTTTCTTTTCTTGATTTCTTTGTGGGAATAAAAACATGCTAAAATACATCCTCTTCTAATGAAATTGTCTGCAAATTAGTATGACAAAATTGGTCTCACTATTAAAGTGTGCATGAACAGACTGATGCGCAAAAGTTTTAACGCAAACCCAGATTTATGTTTTATCGAATGTGCCAAATTTCCCTATATCTTTGGGTTGTCATCACAATTGACTTTGGAGCCTGGTCATACTATCATTCTTTCCAATTTGGAGCAGTTGAAACATGTCATCACGGTCGCAAGCAATATCATGTCGATTCGGGGCATCTTCGTAGTTCAAGCCTGGCAACAGGGAAGCCTTGTCAATTGGGATGAAAAAAAAAAAAAAAACCTATGGAAATAAATGAAAGTAGATACATAGAGAGCCTGAAAATTTTCACAGACTCTTACTAATTTGAATTTGAAATTTGTACTTATAAATGTCTCAGAATTAGGGACAATGAATGAAAAAAGAAAAAAAAAAGATGAGGGAAAATGGGGTAAAAAAAGGAGTAGTTGCTCAGATTTGACCCTTGTCCACCAATGACCAAAACTGAAAAAGATATTGGGACCTTTCGTCTAGCCCACTGAGCTAGCGAAGCAGTTGAATTCAACCCAGAAAATTAACCCCCTTATATATATGTGTAGATGTAGTTCCCTCCCTTTGTTTCAAAACATTCCGACAGAAGTCAAAAGTAGTACCATTTGAAAATTTGATATCAAGCACATTTGTCACCCTGTTTTATCAGAAAATATGAACGGACAGGTTTAAAAGGCGTTTTTGATGTTTGTTTGATCATATCTTGAAAAACAGAGCGTGGCTGTGTAATTTGTTTAGGGACTATTTTGTTTTTGTGACCTTATTACGCACCATGGTCTACTACGATTCAGAAATTCGTTTTACTCTGATTTTCCAAGTGAACTTTGAAGGCTTATATGCTATCCTTTGCAGATCTGCACGCATCCAAAATGGATGTATGCCAAAATACATAGACATGGGGCGATTCTTTGGATAAAACGGGTGACAGAAGGTCGCGTTCTGAACCGACCCCCACCCACCTGAATGACCCGTTTCGATATAAATTTCCTACATATTTTTCAGATCAGCTTCCCTATCTCACATTGAAGCTTTGGATATGTTGAGACCACTAATTATCTATGAAAAAGTCATGAAAAATCATAGCCTAACTGAATAAACCAGCAAGAGAGAGAGAGGGGGGGGGGAGAAAGAGAGAGAGAGAGAGAGAAAGGTTTTCAGGAGGACCTGGTGGCAGTTGCATGAAACAAGCAAAACAAACTTTTAAGGGCCCTTTTCTCTACATAAAGTATTCGGGAATAGCAAAAAAATACTTTGAGATTTTGCTGATGGTACAATTTGACAGGAAAGATGTGGGAGAAAGTAAATAAATCATTACTGAAAAATGAATGAGAAATGAAAATAAAACAGGGAGCAATTTTCCTCAGTGCAGTCAGGGCGAAATTTGTTCAGTGTTGCTTTTTGAATAGCCTAATAGGTTTACAGGACTTATCAAACAATGTGGCAGGGTAATGTGGAAAGACAAAAAGGGTCCACCACAATGTACTTTGCCAGGCATAGATCTACAGCTGCAAGGCCCAAGCTGGCAAAATGTCACAAAATTATGTACATCTCCTGTGCCCGTGATGACATGGCCGAACCGTCGGAATTTACGCAACAATTAGACCCAGAGAAGAATCTGAAATCGGTTTCAATGATGACATAATGATATATGGCACTTACGCCAATGCGAAAACATGAACTTGGCAAAAGGCACAAATAATGCTGTTTTTTTTTTTTTTCTTTTCTTGATTTCTTTGTGGGAATAAAAACATGCTAAAATACATCCTCTTCTAATGAAATTGTCTGCAAATTAGTATGACAAAATTGGTCTCACTATTAAAGTGTGCATGAACAGACTGATGCGCAAAAGTTTTAACGCAAACCCAGATTTATGTTTTATCGAATGTGCCAAATTTCCCTATATCTTTGGGTTGTCATCACAATTGACTTTGGAGCCTGGTCATACTATCATTCTTTCCAATTTGGAGCAGTTGAAACATGTCATCACGGTCGCAAGCAATATCATGTCGATTCGGGGCATCTTCGTAGTTCAAGCCTGGCAACAGGGAAGCCTTGTCAATTGGGATGAAAAAAAAAAAAAAAACCTATGGAAATAAATGAAAGTAGATACATAGAGAGCCTGAAAATTTTCACAGACTCTTACTAATTTGAATTTGAAATTTGTACTTATAAATGTCTCAGAATTAGGGACAATGAATGAAAAAAGAAAAAAAAAAGATGAGGGAAAATGGGGTAAAAAAAGGAGTAGTTGCTCAGATTTGACCCTTGTCCACCAATGACCAAAACTGAAAAAGATATTGGGACCTTTCGTCTAGCCCACTGAGCTAGCGAAGCAGTTGAATTCAACCCAGAAAATTAACCCCCTTATATATATGTGTAGATGTAGTTCCCTCCCTTTGTTTCAAAACATTCCGACAGAAGTCAAAAGTAGTACCATTTGAAAATTTGATATCAAGCACATTTGTCACCCTGTTTTATCAGAAAATATGAACGGACAGGTTTAAAAGGCGTTTTTGATGTTTGTTTGATCATATCTTGAAAAACAGAGCGTGGCTGTGTAATTTGTTTAGGGACTATTTTGTTTTTGTGACCTTATTACGCACCATGGTCTACTACGATTCAGAAATTCGTTTTACTCTGATTTTCCAAGTGAACTTTGAAGGCTTATATGCTATCCTTTGCAGATCTGCACGCATCCAAAATGGATGTATGCCAAAATACATAGACATGGGGCGATTCTTTGGATAAAACGGGTGACAGAAGGTCGCGTTCTGAACCGACCCCCACCCACCTGAATGACCCGTTTCGATATAAATTTCCTACATATTTTTCAGATCAGCTTCCCTATCTCACATTGAAGCTTTGGATATGTTGAGACCACTAATTATCTATGAAAAAGTCATGAAAAATCATAGCCTAACTGAATAAACCAGCAAGAGAGAGAGAGGGGGGGGGGAGAAAGAGAGAGAGAGAGAGAGAAAGGTTTTCAGGAGGACCTGGTGGCAGTTGCATGAAACAAGCAAAACAAACTTTTAAGGGCCCTTTTCTCTACATAAAGTATTCGGGAATAGCAAAAAAATACTTTGAGATTTTGCTGATGGTACAATTTGACAGGAAAGATGTGGGAGAAAGTAAATAAATCATTACTGAAAAATGAATGAGAAATGAAAATAAAACAGGGAGCAATTTTCCTCAGTGCAGTCAGGGCGAAATTTGTTCAGTGTTGCTTTTTGAATAGCCTAATAGGTTTACAGGACTTATCAAACAATGTGGCAGGGTAATGTGGAAAGACAAAAAGGGTCCACCACAATGTACTTTGCCAGGCATAGATCTACAGCTGCAAGGCCCAAGCTGGCAAAATGTCACAAAATTATGTACATCTCCTGTGCCCGTGATGACATGGCCGAACCGTCGGAATTTACGCAACAATTAGACCCAGAGAAGAATCTGAAATCGGTTTCAATGATGACATAATGATATATGGCACTTACGCCAATGCGAAAACATGAACTTGGCAAAAGGCACAAATAATGCTGTTTTTTTTTTTTTTCTTTTCTTGATTTCTTTGTGGGAATAAAAACATGCTAAAATACATCCTCTTCTAATGAAATTGTCTGCAAATTAGTATGACAAAATTGGTCTCACTATTAAAGTGTGCATGAACAGACTGATGCGCAAAAGTTTTAACGCAAACCCAGATTTATGTTTTATCGAATGTGCCAAATTTCCCTATATCTTTGGGTTGTCATCACAATTGACTTTGGAGCCTGGTCATACTATCATTCTTTCCAATTTGGAGCAGTTGAAACATGTCATCACGGTCGCAAGCAATATCATGTCGATTCGGGGCATCTTCGTAGTTCAAGCCTGGCAACAGGGAAGCCTTGTCAATTGGGATGAAAAAAAAAAAAAAAACCTATGGAAATAAATGAAAGTAGATACATAGAGAGCCTGAAAATTTTCACAGACTCTTACTAATTTGAATTTGAAATTTGTACTTATAAATGTCTCAGAATTAGGGACAATGAATGAAAAAAGAAAAAAAAAAGATGAGGGAAAATGGGGTAAAAAAAGGAGTAGTTGCTCAGATTTGACCCTTGTCCACCAATGACCAAAACTGAAAAAGATATTGGGACCTTTCGTCTAGCCCACTGAGCTAGCGAAGCAGTTGAATTCAACCCAGAAAATTAACCCCCTTATATATATGTGTAGATGTAGTTCCCTCCCTTTGTTTCAAAACATTCCGACAGAAGTCAAAAGTAGTACCATTTGAAAATTTGATATCAAGCACATTTGTCACCCTGTTTTATCAGAAAATATGAACGGACAGGTTTAAAAGGCGTTTTTGATGTTTGTTTGATCATATCTTGAAAAACAGAGCGTGGCTGTGTAATTTGTTTAGGGACTATTTTGTTTTTGTGACCTTATTACGCACCATGGTCTACTACGATTCAGAAATTCGTTTTACTCTGATTTTCCAAGTGAACTTTGAAGGCTTATATGCTATCCTTTGCAGATCTGCACGCATCCAAAATGGATGTATGCCAAAATACATAGACATGGGGCGATTCTTTGGATAAAACGGGTGACAGAAGGTCGCGTTCTGAACCGACCCCCACCCACCTGAATGACCCGTTTCGATATAAATTTCCTACATATTTTTCAGATCAGCTTCCCTATCTCACATTGAAGCTTTGGATATGTTGAGACCACTAATTATCTATGAAAAAGTCATGAAAAATCATAGCCTAACTGAATAAACCAGCAAGAGAGAGAGAGGGGGGGGGGAGAAAGAGAGAGAGAGAGAGAGAAAGGTTTTCAGGAGGACCTGGTGGCAGTTGCATGAAACAAGCAAAACAAACTTTTAAGGGCCCTTTTCTCTACATAAAGTATTCGGGAATAGCAAAAAAATACTTTGAGATTTTGCTGATGGTACAATTTGACAGGAAAGATGTGGGAGAAAGTAAATAAATCATTACTGAAAAATGAATGAGAAATGAAAATAAAACAGGGAGCAATTTTCCTCAGTGCAGTCAGGGCGAAATTTGTTCAGTGTTGCTTTTTGAATAGCCTAATAGGTTTACAGGACTTATCAAACAATGTGGCAGGGTAATGTGGAAAGACAAAAAGGGTCCACCACAATGTACTTTGCCAGGCATAGATCTACAGCTGCAAGGCCCAAGCTGGCAAAATGTCACAAAATTATGTACATCTCCTGTGCCCGTGATGACATGGCCGAACCGTCGGAATTTACGCAACAATTAGACCCAGAGAAGAATCTGAAATCGGTTTCAATGATGACATAATGATATATGGCACTTACGCCAATGCGAAAACATGAACTTGGCAAAAGGCACAAATAATGCTGTTTTTTTTTTTTTTCTTTTCTTGATTTCTTTGTGGGAATAAAAACATGCTAAAATACATCCTCTTCTAATGAAATTGTCTGCAAATTAGTATGACAAAATTGGTCTCACTATTAAAGTGTGCATGAACAGACTGATGCGCAAAAGTTTTAACGCAAACCCAGATTTATGTTTTATCGAATGTGCCAAATTTCCCTATATCTTTGGGTTGTCATCACAATTGACTTTGGAGCCTGGTCATACTATCATTCTTTCCAATTTGGAGCAGTTGAAACATGTCATCACGGTCGCAAGCAATATCATGTCGATTCGGGGCATCTTCGTAGTTCAAGCCTGGCAACAGGGAAGCCTTGTCAATTGGGATGAAAAAAAAAAAAAAAACCTATGGAAATAAATGAAAGTAGATACATAGAGAGCCTGAAAATTTTCACAGACTCTTACTAATTTGAATTTGAAATTTGTACTTATAAATGTCTCAGAATTAGGGACAATGAATGAAAAAAGAAAAAAAAAAGATGAGGGAAAATGGGGTAAAAAAAGGAGTAGTTGCTCAGATTTGACCCTTGTCCACCAATGACCAAAACTGAAAAAGATATTGGGACCTTTCGTCTAGCCCACTGAGCTAGCGAAGCAGTTGAATTCAACCCAGAAAATTAACCCCCTTATATATATGTGTAGATGTAGTTCCCTCCCTTTGTTTCAAAACATTCCGACAGAAGTCAAAAGTAGTACCATTTGAAAATTTGATATCAAGCACATTTGTCACCCTGTTTTATCAGAAAATATGAACGGACAGGTTTAAAAGGCGTTTTTGATGTTTGTTTGATCATATCTTGAAAAACAGAGCGTGGGACTATTTTGTTTTTGTGACCTTATTACGCACCATGGTCTACTACGATTCAGAAATTCGTTTTACTCTGATTTTCCAAGTGAACTTTGAAGGCTTATATGCTATCCTTTGCAGATCTGCACGCATCCAGAATTCAACCCAGAAAATTAACCCCCTTATATATATGTGTAGATGTAGTTCCCTCCCTTTGTTTCAAAACATTCCGACAGAAGTCAAAAGTAGTACCATTTGAAAATTTGATATCAAGCACATTTGTCACCCTGTTTTATCAGAAAATATGAACGGACAGGTTTAAAAGGCGTTTTTGATGTTTGTTTGATCATATCTTGAAAAACAGAGCGTGGCTGTGTAATTTGTTTAGGGACTATTTTGTTTTTGTGACCTTATTACGCACCATGGTCTACTACGATTCAGAAATTCGTTTTACTCTGATTTTCCAAGTGAACTTTGAAGGCTTATATGCTATCCTTTGCAGATCTGCACGCATCCAAAATGGATGTATGCCAAAATACATAGACATGGGGCGATTCTTTGGATAAAACGGGTGACAGAAGGTCGCGTTCTGAACCGACCCCCACCCACCTGAATGACCCGTTTCGATATAAATTTCCTACATATTTTTCAGATCAGCTTCCCTATCTCACATTGAAGCTTTGGATATGTTGAGACCACTAATTATCTATGAAAAAGTCATGAAAAATCATAGCCTAACTGAATAAACCAGCAAGAGAGAGAGAGGGGGGGGGGAGAAAGAGAGAGAGAGAGAGAGAAAGGTTTTCAGGAGGACCTGGTGGCAGTTGCATGAAACAAGCAAAACAAACTTTTAAGGGCCCTTTTCTCTACATAAAGTATTCGGGAATAGCAAAAAAATACTTTGAGATTTTGCTGATGGTACAATTTGACAGGAAAGATGTGGGAGAAAGTAAATAAATCATTACTGAAAAATGAATGAGAAATGAAAATAAAACAGGGAGCAATTTTCCTCAGTGCAGTCAGGGCGAAATTTGTTCAGTGTTGCTTTTTGAATAGCCTAATAGGTTTACAGGACTTATCAAACAATGTGGCAGGGTAATGTGGAAAGACAAAAAGGGTCCACCACAATGTACTTTGCCAGGCATAGATCTACAGCTGCAAGGCCCAAGCTGGCAAAATGTCACAAAATTATGTACATCTCCTGTGCCCGTGATGACATGGCCGAACCGTCGGAATTTACGCAACAATTAGACCCAGAGAAGAATCTGAAATCGGTTTCAATGATGACATAATGATATATGGCACTTACGCCAATGCGAAAACATGAACTTGGCAAAAGGCACAAATAATGCTGTTTTTTTTTTTTTTCTTTTCTTGATTTCTTTGTGGGAATAAAAACATGCTAAAATACATCCTCTTCTAATGAAATTGTCTGCAAATTAGTATGACAAAATTGGTCTCACTATTAAAGTGTGCATGAACAGACTGATGCGCAAAAGTTTTAACGCAAACCCAGATTTATGTTTTATCGAATGTGCCAAATTTCCCTATATCTTTGGGTTGTCATCACAATTGACTTTGGAGCCTGGTCATACTATCATTCTTTCCAATTTGGAGCAGTTGAAACATGTCATCACGGTCGCAAGCAATATCATGTCGATTCGGGGCATCTTCGTAGTTCAAGCCTGGCAACAGGGAAGCCTTGTCAATTGGGATGAAAAAAAAAAAAAAAACCTATGGAAATAAATGAAAGTAGATACATAGAGAGCCTGAAAATTTTCACAGACTCTTACTAATTTGAATTTGAAATTTGTACTTATAAATGTCTCAGAATTAGGGACAATGAATGAAAAAAGAAAAAAAAAAGATGAGGGAAAATGGGGTAAAAAAAGGAGTAGTTGCTCAGATTTGACCCTTGTCCACCAATGACCAAAACTGAAAAAGATATTGGGACCTTTCGTCTAGCCCACTGAGCTAGCGAAGCAGTTGAATTCAACCCAGAAAATTAACCCCCTTATATATATGTGTAGATGTAGTTCCCTCCCTTTGTTTCAAAACATTCCGACAGAAGTCAAAAGTAGTACCATTTGAAAATTTGATATCAAGCACATTTGTCACCCTGTTTTATCAGAAAATATGAACGGACAGGTTTAAAAGGCGTTTTTGATGTTTGTTTGATCATATCTTGAAAAACAGAGCGTGGCTGTGTAATTTGTTTAGGGACTATTTTGTTTTTGTGACCTTATTACGCACCATGGTCTACTACGATTCAGAAATTCGTTTTACTCTGATTTTCCAAGTGAACTTTGAAGGCTTATATGCTATCCTTTGCAGATCTGCACGCATCCAAAATGGATGTATGCCAAAATACATAGACATGGGGCGATTCTTTGGATAAAACGGGTGACAGAAGGTCGCGTTCTGAACCGACCCCCACCCACCTGAATGACCCGTTTCGATATAAATTTCCTACATATTTTTCAGATCAGCTTCCCTATCTCACATTGAAGCTTTGGATATGTTGAGACCACTAATTATCTATGAAAAAGTCATGAAAAATCATAGCCTAACTGAATAAACCAGCAAGAGAGAGAGAGGGGGGGGGGAGAAAGAGAGAGAGAGAGAGAGAAAGGTTTTCAGGAGGACCTGGTGGCAGTTGCATGAAACAAGCAAAACAAACTTTTAAGGGCCCTTTTCTCTACATAAAGTATTCGGGAATAGCAAAAAAATACTTTGAGATTTTGCTGATGGTACAATTTGACAGGAAAGATGTGGGAGAAAGTAAATAAATCATTACTGAAAAATGAATGAGAAATGAAAATAAAACAGGGAGCAATTTTCCTCAGTGCAGTCAGGGCGAAATTTGTTCAGTGTTGCTTTTTGAATAGCCTAATAGGTTTACAGGACTTATCAAACAATGTGGCAGGGTAATGTGGAAAGACAAAAAGGGTCCACCACAATGTACTTTGCCAGGCATAGATCTACAGCTGCAAGGCCCAAGCTGGCAAAATGTCACAAAATTATGTACATCTCCTGTGCCCGTGATGACATGGCCGAACCGTCGGAATTTACGCAACAATTAGACCCAGAGAAGAATCTGAAATCGGTTTCAATGATGACATAATGATATATGGCACTTACGCCAATGCGAAAACATGAACTTGGCAAAAGGCACAAATAATGCTGTTTTTTTTTTTTTTCTTTTCTTGATTTCTTTGTGGGAATAAAAACATGCTAAAATACATCCTCTTCTAATGAAATTGTCTGCAAATTAGTATGACAAAATTGGTCTCACTATTAAAGTGTGCATGAACAGACTGATGCGCAAAAGTTTTAACGCAAACCCAGATTTATGTTTTATCGAATGTGCCAAATTTCCCTATATCTTTGGGTTGTCATCACAATTGACTTTGGAGCCTGGTCATACTATCATTCTTTCCAATTTGGAGCAGTTGAAACATGTCATCACGGTCGCAAGCAATATCATGTCGATTCGGGGCATCTTCGTAGTTCAAGCCTGGCAACAGGGAAGCCTTGTCAATTGGGATGAAAAAAAAAAAAAAAACCTATGGAAATAAATGAAAGTAGATACATAGAGAGCCTGAAAATTTTCACAGACTCTTACTAATTTGAATTTGAAATTTGTACTTATAAATGTCTCAGAATTAGGGACAATGAATGAAAAAAGAAAAAAAAAAGATGAGGGAAAATGGGGTAAAAAAAGGAGTAGTTGCTCAGATTTGACCCTTGTCCACCAATGACCAAAACTGAAAAAGATATTGGGACCTTTCGTCTAGCCCACTGAGCTAGCGAAGCAGTTGAATTCAACCCAGAAAATTAACCCCCTTATATATATGTGTAGATGTAGTTCCCTCCCTTTGTTTCAAAACATTCCGACAGAAGTCAAAAGTAGTACCATTTGAAAATTTGATATCAAGCACATTTGTCACCCTGTTTTATCAGAAAATATGAACGGACAGGTTTAAAAGGCGTTTTTGATGTTTGTTTGATCATATCTTGAAAAACAGAGCGTGGCTGTGTAATTTGTTTAGGGACTATTTTGTTTTTGTGACCTTATTACGCACCATGGTCTACTACGATTCAGAAATTCGTTTTACTCTGATTTTCCAAGTGAACTTTGAAGGCTTATATGCTATCCTTTGCAGATCTGCACGCATCCAAAATGGATGTATGCCAAAATACATAGACATGGGGCGATTCTTTGGATAAAACGGGTGACAGAAGGTCGCGTTCTGAACCGACCCCCACCCACCTGAATGACCCGTTTCGATATAAATTTCCTACATATTTTTCAGATCAGCTTCCCTATCTCACATTGAAGCTTTGGATATGTTGAGACCACTAATTATCTATGAAAAAGTCATGAAAAATCATAGCCTAACTGAATAAACCAGCAAGAGAGAGAGAGGGGGGGGGGAGAAAGAGAGAGAGAGAGAGAGAAAGGTTTTCAGGAGGACCTGGTGGCAGTTGCATGAAACAAGCAAAACAAACTTTTAAGGGCCCTTTTCTCTACATAAAGTATTCGGGAATAGCAAAAAAATACTTTGAGATTTTGCTGATGGTACAATTTGACAGGAAAGATGTGGGAGAAAGTAAATAAATCATTACTGAAAAATGAATGAGAAATGAAAATAAAACAGGGAGCAATTTTCCTCAGTGCAGTCAGGGCGAAATTTGTTCAGTGTTGCTTTTTGAATAGCCTAATAGGTTTACAGGACTTATCAAACAATGTGGCAGGGTAATGTGGAAAGACAAAAAGGGTCCACCACAATGTACTTTGCCAGGCATAGATCTACAGCTGCAAGGCCCAAGCTGGCAAAATGTCACAAAATTATGTACATCTCCTGTGCCCGTGATGACATGGCCGAACCGTCGGAATTTACGCAACAATTAGACCCAGAGAAGAATCTGAAATCGGTTTCAATGATGACATAATGATATATGGCACTTACGCCAATGCGAAAACATGAACTTGGCAAAAGGCACAAATAATGCTGTTTTTTTTTTTTTTCTTTTCTTGATTTCTTTGTGGGAATAAAAACATGCTAAAATACATCCTCTTCTAATGAAATTGTCTGCAAATTAGTATGACAAAATTGGTCTCACTATTAAAGTGTGCATGAACAGACTGATGCGCAAAAGTTTTAACGCAAACCCAGATTTATGTTTTATCGAATGTGCCAAATTTCCCTATATCTTTGGGTTGTCATCACAATTGACTTTGGAGCCTGGTCATACTATCATTCTTTCCAATTTGGAGCAGTTGAAACATGTCATCACGGTCGCAAGCAATATCATGTCGATTCGGGGCATCTTCGTAGTTCAAGCCTGGCAACAGGGAAGCCTTGTCAATTGGGATGAAAAAAAAAAAAAAAACCTATGGAAATAAATGAAAGTAGATACATAGAGAGCCTGAAAATTTTCACAGACTCTTACTAATTTGAATTTGAAATTTGTACTTATAAATGTCTCAGAATTAGGGACAATGAATGAAAAAAGAAAAAAAAAAGATGAGGGAAAATGGGGTAAAAAAAGGAGTAGTTGCTCAGATTTGACCCTTGTCCACCAATGACCAAAACTGAAAAAGATATTGGGACCTTTCGTCTAGCCCACTGAGCTAGCGAAGCAGTTGAATTCAACCCAGAAAATTAACCCCCTTATATATATGTGTAGATGTAGTTCCCTCCCTTTGTTTCAAAACATTCCGACAGAAGTCAAAAGTAGTACCATTTGAAAATTTGATATCAAGCACATTTGTCACCCTGTTTTATCAGAAAATATGAACGGACAGGTTTAAAAGGCGTTTTTGATGTTTGTTTGATCATATCTTGAAAAACAGAGCGTGGCTGTGTAATTTGTTTAGGGACTATTTTGTTTTTGTGACCTTATTACGCACCATGGTCTACTACGATTCAGAAATTCGTTTTACTCTGATTTTCCAAGTGAACTTTGAAGGCTTATATGCTATCCTTTGCAGATCTGCACGCATCCAAAATGGATGTATGCCAAAATACATAGACATGGGGCGATTCTTTGGATAAAACGGGTGACAGAAGGTCGCGTTCTGAACCGACCCCCACCCACCTGAATGACCCGTTTCGATATAAATTTCCTACATATTTTTCAGATCAGCTTCCCTATCTCACATTGAAGCTTTGGATATGTTGAGACCACTAATTATCTATGAAAAAGTCATGAAAAATCATAGCCTAACTGAATAAACCAGCAAGAGAGAGAGAGGGGGGGGGGAGAAAGAGAGAGAGAGAGAGAGAAAGGTTTTCAGGAGGACCTGGTGGCAGTTGCATGAAACAAGCAAAACAAACTTTTAAGGGCCCTTTTCTCTACATAAAGTATTCGGGAATAGCAAAAAAATACTTTGAGATTTTGCTGATGGTACAATTTGACAGGAAAGATGTGGGAGAAAGTAAATAAATCATTACTGAAAAATGAATGAGAAATGAAAATAAAACAGGGGAGCAATTTTCCTCAGTGCAGTCAGGGCGAAATTTGTTCAGTGTTGCTTTTTGAATAGCCTAATAGGTTTACAGGACTTATCAAACAATGTGGCAGGGTAATGTGGAAAGACAAAAAGGGTCCACCACAATGTACTTTGCCAGGCATAGTCTACAGCTGCAAGGCCCAAGCTGGCAAAATGTCACAAAATTATGTACATCTCCTGTGCCCGTGATGACATGGCCGAACCGTCGGAATTTACGCAACAATTAGACCCAGAGAAGAATCTGAAATCGGTTTCAATGATGACATAATGATATATGGCACTTACGCCAATGCGAAAACATGAACTTGGCAAAAGGCACAAATAATGCTGTTTTTTTTTTTTTTCTTTTCTTGATTTCTTTGTGGGAATAAAAACATGCTAAAATACATCCTCTTCTAATGAAATTGTCTGCAAATTAGTATGACAAAATTGGTCTCACTATTAAAGTGTGCATGAACAGACTGATGCGCAAAAGTTTTAACGCAAACCCAGATTTATGTTTTATCGAATGTGCCAAATTTCCCTATATCTTTGGGTTGTCATCACAATTGACTTTGGAGCCTGGTCATACTATCATTCTTTCCAATTTGGAGCAGTTGAAACATGTCATCACGGTCGCAAGCAATATCATGTCGATTCGGGGCATCTTCGTAGTTCAAGCCTGGCAACAGGGAAGCCTTGTCAATTGGGATGAAAAAAAAAAAAAAAACCTATGGAAATAAATGAAAGTAGATACATAGAGAGCCTGAAAATTTTCACAGACTCTTACTAATTTGAATTTGAAATTTGTACTTATAAATGTCTCAGAATTAGGGACAATGAATGAAAAAAGAAAAAAAAAAGATGAGGGAAAATGGGGTAAAAAAAGGAGTAGTTGCTCAGATTTGACCCTTGTCCACCAATGACCAAAACTGAAAAAGATATTGGGACCTTTCGTCTAGCCCACTGAGCTAGCGAAGCAGTTGAATTCAACCCAGAAAATTAACCCCCTTATATATATGTGTAGATGTAGTTCCCTCCCTTTGTTTCAAAACATTCCGACAGAAGTCAAAAGTAGTACCATTTGAAAATTTGATATCAAGCACATTTGTCACCCTGTTTTATCAGAAAATATGAACGGACAGGTTTAAAAGGCGTTTTTGATGTTTGTTTGATCATATCTTGAAAAACAGAGCGTGGCTGTGTAATTTGTTTAGGGACTATTTTGTTTTTGTGACCTTATTACGCACCATGGTCTACTACGATTCAGAAATTCGTTTTACTCTGATTTTCCAAGTGAACTTTGAAGGCTTATATGCTATCCTTTGCAGATCTGCACGCATCCAAAATGGATGTATGCCAAAATACATAGACATGGGGCGATTCTTTGGATAAAACGGGTGACAGAAGGTCGCGTTCTGAACCGACCCCCACCCACCTGAATGACCCGTTTCGATATAAATTTCCTACATATTTTTCAGATCAGCTTCCCTATCTCACATTGAAGCTTTGGATATGTTGAGACCACTAATTATCTATGAAAAAGTCATGAAAAATCATAGCCTAACTGAATAAACCAGCAAGAGAGAGAGAGGGGGGGGGGAGAAAGAGAGAGAGAGAGAGAAAGGTTTTCAGGAGGACCTGGTGGCAGTTGCATGAAACAAGCAAAACAAACTTTTAAGGGCCCTTTTCTCTACATAAAGTATTCGGGAATAGCAAAAAAATACTTTGAGATTTTGCTGATGGTACAATTTGACAGGAAAGATGTGGGAGAAAGTAAATAAATCATTACTGAAAAATGAATGAGAAATGAAAATAAAACAGGGAGCAATTTTCCTCAGTGCAGTCAGGGCGAAATTTGTTCAGTGTTGCTTTTTGAATAGCCTAATAGGTTTACAGGACTTATCAAACAATGTGGCAGGGTAATGTGGAAAGACAAAAAGGGTCCACCACAATGTACTTTGCCAGGCATAGATCTACAGCTGCAAGGCCCAAGCTGGCAAAATGTCACAAAATTATGTACATCTCCTGTGCCCGTGATGACATGGCCGAACCGTCGGAATTTACGCAACAATTAGACCCAGAGAAGAATCTGAAATCGGTTTCAATGATGACATAATGATATATGGCACTTACGCCAATGCGAAAACATGAACTTGGCAAAAGGCACAAATAATGCTGTTTTTTTTTTTTTTCTTCTCTTGATTTCTTTGTGGGAATAAAAACATGCTAAAATACATCCTCTTCTAATGAAATTGTCTGCAAATTAGTATGACAAAATTGGTCTCACTATTAAAGTGTGCATGAACAGACTGATGCGCAAAAGTTTTAACGCAAACCCAGATTTATGTTTTATCGAATGTGCCAAATTTCCCTATATCTTTGGGTTGTCATCACAATTGACTTTGGAGCCTGGTCATACTATCATTCTTTCCAATTTGGAGCAGTTGAAACACGTCATCACGGTCGCAAGCAATATCATGTCGATTCGGGGCATCTTCGTAGTTCAAGCCTGGCAACAGGGAAGCCTTGTCAATTGGGATGAAAAAAAAAAAAAAAACCTATGGAAATAAATGAAAGTAGATACATAGAGAGCCTGAAAATTTTCACAGACTCTTACTAATTTGAATTTGAAATTTGTACTTATAAATGTCTCAGAATTAGGGACAATGAATGAAAAAAGAAAAAAAAAAGATGAGGGAAAATGGGGTAAAAAAAGGAGTAGTTGCTCAGATTTGACCCTTGTCCACCAATGACCAAAACTGAAAAAGATATTGGGACCTTTCGTCTAGCCCACTGAGCTAGCGAAGCAGTTGAATTCAACCCAGAAAATTAACCCCCTTATATATATGTGTAGATGTAGTTCCCTCCCTTTGTTTCAAAACATTCCGACAGAAGTCAAAAGTAGTACCATTTGAAAATTTGATATCAAGCACATTTGTCACCCTGTTTTATCAGAAAATATGAACGGACAGGTTTAAAAGGCGTTTTTGATGTTTGTTTGATCATATCTTGAAAAACAGAGCGTGGCTGTGTAATTTGTTTAGGGACTATTTTGTTTTTGTGACCTTATTACGCACCATGGTCTACTACGATTCAGAAATTCGTTTTACTCTGATTTTCCAAGTGAACTTTGAAGGCTTATATGCTATCCTTTGCAGATCTGCACGCATCCAAAATGGATGTATGCCAAAATACATAGACATGGGGCGATTCTTTGGATAAAACGGGTGACAGAAGGTCGCGTTCTGAACCGACCCCCACCCACCTGAATGACCCGTTTCGATATAAATTTCCTACATATTTTTCAGATCAGCTTCCCTATCTCACATTGAAGCTTTGGATATGTTGAGACCACTAATTATCTATGAAAAAGTCATGAAAAATCATAGCCTAACTGAATAAACCAGCAAGAGAGAGAGAGGGGGGGGGAGAAAGAGAGAGAGAGAGAGAAAGGTTTTCAGGAGGACCTGGTGGCAGTTGCATGAAACAAGCAAAACAAACTTTTAAGGGCCCTTTTCTCTACATAAAGTATTCGGGAATAGCAAAAAAATACTTTGAGATTTTGCTGATGGTACAATTTGACAGGAAAGATGTGGGAGAAAGTAAATAAATCATTACTGAAAAATGAATGAGAAATGAAAATAAAACAGGGAGCAATTTTCCTCAGTGCAGTCAGGGCGAAATTTGTTCAGTGTTGCTTTTTGAATAGCCTAATAGGTTTACAGGACTTATCAAACAATGTGGCAGGGTAATGTGGAAAGACAAAAAGGGTCCACCACAATGTACTTTGCCAGGCATAGATCTACAGCTGCAAGGCCCAAGCTGGCAAAATGTCACAAAATTATGTACATCTCCTGTGCCCGTGATGACATGGCCGAACCGTCGGAATTTACGCAACAATTAGACCCAGAGAAGAATCTGAAATCGGTTTCAATGATGACATAATGATATATGGCACTTACGCCAATGCGAAAACATGAACTTGGCAAAAGGCACAAATAATGCTGTTTTTTTTTTTTTTCTTTTCTTGATTTCTTTGTGGGAATAAAAACATGCTAAAATACATCCTCTTCTAATGAAATTGTCTGCAAATTAGTATGACAAAATTGGTCTCACTATTAAAGTGTGCATGAACAGACTGATGCGCAAAAGTTTTAACGCAAACCCAGATTTATGTTTTATCGAATGTGCCAAATTTCCCTATATCTTTGGGTTGTCATCACAATTGACTTTGGAGCCTGGTCATACTATCATTCTTTCCAATTTGGAGCAGTTGAAACATGTCATCACGGTCGCAAGCAATATCATGTCGATTCGGGGCATCTTCGTAGTTCAAGCCTGGCAACAGGGAAGCCTTGTCAATTGGGATGAAAAAAAAAAAAAAAACCTATGGAAATAAATGAAAGTAGATACATAGAGAGCCTGAAAATTTTCACAGACTCTTACTAATTTGAATTTGAAATTTGTACTTATAAATGTCTCAGAATTAGGGACAATGAATGAAAAAAGAAAAAAAAAAGATGAGGGAAAATGGGGTAAAAAAAGGAGTAGTTGCTCAGATTTGACCCTTGTCCACCAATGACCAAAACTGAAAAAGATATTGGGACCTTTCGTCTAGCCCACTGAGCTAGCGAAGCAGTTGAATTCAACCCAGAAAATTAACCCCCTTATATATATGTGTAGATGTAGTTCCCTCCCTTTGTTTCAAAACATTCCGACAGAAGTCAAAAGTAGTACCATTTGAAAATTTGATATCAAGCACATTTGTCACCCTGTTTTATCAGAAAATATGAACGGACAGGTTTAAAAGGCGTTTTTGATGTTTGTTTGATCATATCTTGAAAAACAGAGCGTGGCTGTGTAATTTGTTTAGGGACTATTTTGTTTTTGTGACCTTATTACGCACCATGGTCTACTACGATTCAGAAATTCGTTTTACTCTGATTTTCCAAGTGAACTTTGAAGGCTTATATGCTATCCTTTGCAGATCTGCACGCATCCAAAATGGATGTATGCCAAAATACATAGACATGGGGCGATTCTTTGGATAAAACGGGTGACAGAAGGTCGCGTTCTGAACCGACCCCCACCCACCTGAATGACCCGTTTCGATATAAATTTCCTACATATTTTTCAGATCAGCTTCCCTATCTCACATTGAAGCTTTGGATATGTTGAGACCACTAATTATCTATGAAAAAGTCATGAAAAATCATAGCCTAACTGAATAAACCAGCAAGAGAGAGAGAGGGGGGGGGAGAAAGAGAGAGAGAGAGAGAGAAAGGTTTTCAGGAGGACCTGGTGGCAGTTGCATGAAACAAGCAAAACAAACTTTTAAGGGCCCTTTTCTCTACATAAAGTATTCGGGAATAGCAAAAAAATACTTTGAGATTTTGCTGATGGTACAATTTGACAGGAAAGATGTGGGAGAAAGTAAATAAATCATTACTGAAAAATGAATGAGAAATGAAAATAAAACAGGGAGCAATTTTCCTCAGTGCAGTCAGGGCGAAATTTGTTCAGTGTTGCTTTTTGAATAGCCTAATAGGTTTACAGGACTTATCAAACAATGTGGCAGGGTAATGTGGAAAGACAAAAAGGGTCCACCACAATGTACTTTGCCAGGCATAGATCTACAGCTGCAAGGCCCAAGCTGGCAAAATGTCACAAAATTATGTACATTTCCTGTGCCCGTGATGACATGGCCGAACCGTCGGAATTTACGCAACAATTAGACCCAGAGAAGAATCTGAAATCGGTTTCAATGATGACATAATGATATATGGCACTTACGCCAATGCGAAAACATGAACTTGGCAAAAGGCACAAATAATGCTGTTTTTTTTTTTTTTCTTTTCTTGATTTCTTTGTGGGAATAAAAACATGCTAAAATACATCCTCTTCTAATGAAATTGTCTGCAAATTAGTATGACAAAATTGGTCTCACTATTAAAGTGTGCATGAACAGACTGATGCGCAAAAGTTTTAACGCAAACCCAGATTTATGTTTTATCGAATGTGCCAAATTTCCCTATATCTTTGGGTTGTCATCACAATTGACTTTGGAGCCTGGTCATACTATCATTCTTTCCAATTTGGAGCAGTTGAAACATGTCATCACGGTCGCAAGCAATATCATGTCGATTCGGGGCATCTTCGAGTTCAAGCCTGGCAACAGGGAAGCCTTGTCAATTGGGATGAAAAAAAAAAAAAAAACCTATGGAAATAAATGAAAGTAGATACATAGAGAGCCTGAAAATTTTCACAGACTCTTACTAATTTGAATTTGAAATTTGTACTTATAAATGTCTCAGAATTAGGGACAATGAATGAAAAAAGAAAAAAAAAAGATGAGGGAAAATGGGGTAAAAAAAGGAGTAGTTGCTCAGATTTGACCCTTGTCCACCAATGACCAAAACTGAAAAAGATATTGGGACCTTTCGTCTAGCCCACTGAGCTAGCGAAGCAGTTGAATTCAACCCAGAAAATTAACCCCCTTATATATATGTGTAGATGTAGTTCCCTCCCTTTGTTTCAAAACATTCCGACAGAAGTCAAAAGTAGTACCATTTGAAAATTTGATATCAAGCACATTTGTCACCCTGTTTTATCAGAAAATATGAACGGACAGGTTTAAAAGGCGTTTTTGATGTTTGTTTGATCATATCTTGAAAAACAGAGCGTGGCTGTGTAATTTGTTTAGGGACTATTTTGTTTTTGTGACCTTATTACGCACCATGGTCTACTACGATTCAGAAATTCGTTTTACTCTGATTTTCCAAGTGAACTTTGAAGGCTTATATGCTATCCTTTGCAGATCTGCACGCATCCAAAATGGATGTATGCCAAAATACATAGACATGGGGCGATTCTTTGGATAAAACGGGTGACAGAAGGTCGCGTTCTGAACCGACCCCCACCCACCTGAATGACCCGTTTCGATATAAATTTCCTACATATTTTTCAGATCAGCTTCCCTATCTCACATTGAAGCTTTGGATATGTTGAGACCACTAATTATCTATGAAAAAGTCATGAAAAATCATAGCCTAACTGAATAAACCAGCAAGAGAGAGAGAGGGGGGGGGGAGAAAGAGAGAGAGAGAGAGAGAAAGGTTTTCAGGAGGACCTGGTGGCAGTTGCATGAAACAAGCAAAACAAACTTTTAAGGGCCCTTTTCTCTACATAAAGTATTCGGGAATAGCAAAAAAATACTTTGAGATTTTGCTGATGGTACAATTTGACAGGAAAGATGTGGGAGAAAGTAAATAAATCATTACTGAAAAATGAATGAGAAATGAAAATAAAACAGGGAGCAATTTTCCTCAGTGCAGTCAGGGCGAAATTTGTTCAGTGTTGCTTTTTGAATAGCCTAATAGGTTTACAGGACTTATCAAACAATGTGGCAGGGTAATGTGGAAAGACAAAAAGGGTCCACCACAATGTACTTTGCCAGGCATAGATCTACAGCTGCAAGGCCCAAGCTGGCAAAATGTCACAAAATTATGTACATCTCCTGTGCCCGTGATGACATGGCCGAACCGTCGGAATTTACGCAACAATTAGACCCAGAGAAGAATCTGAAATCGGTTTCAATGATGACATAATGATATATGGCACTTACGCCAATGCGAAAACATGAACTTGGCAAAAGGCACAAATAATGCTGTTTTTTTTTTTTTTCTTTTCTTGATTTCTTTGTGGGAATAAAAACATGCTAAAATACATCCTCTTCTAATGAAATTGTCTGCAAATTAGTATGACAAAATTGGTCTCACTATTAAAGTGTGCATGAACAGACTGATGCGCAAAAGTTTTAACGCAAACCCAGATTTATGTTTTATCGAATGTGCCAAATTTCCCTATATCTTTGGGTTGTCATCACAATTGACTTTGGAGCCTGGTCATACTATCATTCTTTCCAATTTGGAGCAGTTGAAACATGTCATCACGGTCGCAAGCAATATCATGTCGATTCGGGGCATCTTCGTAGTTCAAGCCTGGCAACAGGGAAGCCTTGTCAATTGGGATGAAAAAAAAAAAAAAAACCTATGGAAATAAATGAAAGTAGATACATAGAGAGCCTGAAAATTTTCACAGACTCTTACTAATTTGAATTTGAAATTTGTACTTATAAATGTCTCAGAATTAGGGACAATGAATGAAAAAAGAAAAAAAAAAGATGAGGGAAAATGGGGTAAAAAAAGGAGTAGTTGCTCAGATTTGACCCTTGTCCACCAATGACCAAAACTGAAAAAGATATTGGGACCTTTCGTCTAGCCCACTGAGCTAGCGAAGCAGTTGAATTCAACCCAGAAAATTAACCCCCTTATATATATGTGTAGATGTAGTTCCCTCCCTTTGTTTCAAAACATTCCGACAGAAGTCAAAAGTAGTACCATTTGAAAATTTGATATCAAGCACATTTGTCACCCTGTTTTATCAGAAAATATGAACGGACAGGTTTAAAAGGCGTTTTTGATGTTTGTTTGATCATATCTTGAAAAACAGAGCGTGGCTGTGTAATTTGTTTAGGGACTATTTTGTTTTTGTGACCTTATTACGCACCATGGTCTACTACGATTCAGAAATTCGTTTTACTCTGATTTTCCAAGTGAACTTTGAAGGCTTATATGCTATCCTTTGCAGATCTGCACGCATCCAAAATGGATGTATGCCAAAATACATAGACATGGGGCGATTCTTTGGATAAAACGGGTGACAGAAGGTCGCGTTCTGAACCGACCCCCACCCACCTGAATGACCCGTTTCGATATAAATTTCCTACATATTTTTCAGATCAGCTTCCCTATCTCACATTGAAGCTTTGGATATGTTGAGACCACTAATTATCTATGAAAAAGTCATGAAAAATCATAGCCTAACTGAATAAACCAGCAAGAGAGAGAGAGGGGGGGGGGAGAAAGAGAGAGAGAGAGAGAGAAAGGTTTTCAGGAGGACCTGGTGGCAGTTGCATGAAACAAGCAAAACAAACTTTTAAGGGCCCTTTTCTCTACATAAAGTATTCGGGAATAGCAAAAAAATACTTTGAGATTTTGCTGATGGTACAATTTGACAGGAAAGATGTGGGAGAAAGTAAATAAATCATTACTGAAAAATGAATGAGAAATGAAAATAAAACAGGGAGCAATTTTCCTCAGTGCAGTCAGGGCGAAATTTGTTCAGTGTTGCTTTTTGAATAGCCTAATAGGTTTACAGGACTTATCAAACAATGTGGCAGGGTAATGTGGAAAGACAAAAAGGGTCCACCACAATGTACTTTGCCAGGCATAGATCTACAGCTGCAAGGCCCAAGCTGGCAAAATGTCACAAAATTATGTACATCTCCTGTGCCCGTGATGACATGGCCGAACCGTCGGAATTTACGCAACAATTAGACCCAGAGAAGAATCTGAAATCGGTTTCAATGATGACATAATGATATATGGCACTTACGCCAATGCGAAAACATGAACTTGGCAAAAGGCACAAATAATGCTGTTTTTTTTTTTTTTCTTTTCTTGATTTCTTTGTGGGAATAAAAACATGCTAAAATACATCCTCTTCTAATGAAATTGTCTGCAAATTAGTATGACAAAATTGGTCTCACTATTAAAGTGTGCATGAACAGACTGATGCGCAAAAGTTTTAACGCAAACCCAGATTTATGTTTTATCGAATGTGCCAAATTTCCCTATATCTTTGGGTTGTCATCACAATTGACTTTGGAGCCTGGTCATACTATCATTCTTTCCAATTTGGAGCAGTTGAAACATGTCATCACGGTCGCAAGCAATATCATGTCGATTCGGGGCATCTTCGTAGTTCAAGCCTGGCAACAGGGAAGCCTTGTCAATTGGGATGAAAAAAAAAAAAAAAACCTATGGAAATAAATGAAAGTAGATACATAGAGAGCCTGAAAATTTTCACAGACTCTTACTAATTTGAATTTGAAATTTGTACTTATAAATGTCTCAGAATTAGGGACAATGAATGAAAAAAGAAAAAAAAAAGATGAGGGAAAATGGGGTAAAAAAAGGAGTAGTTGCTCAGATTTGACCCTTGTCCACCAATGACCAAAACTGAAAAAGATATTGGGACCTTTCGTCTAGCCCACTGAGCTAGCGAAGCAGTTGAATTCAACCCAGAAAATTAACCCCCTTATATATATGTGTAGATGTAGTTCCCTCCCTTTGTTTCAAAACATTCCGACAGAAGTCAAAAGTAGTACCATTTGAAAATTTGATATCAAGCACATTTGTCACCCTGTTTTATCAGAAAATATGAACGGACAGGTTTAAAAGGCGTTTTTGATGTTTGTTTGATCATATCTTGAAAAACAGAGCGTGGCTGTGTAATTTGTTTAGGGACTATTTTGTTTTTGTGACCTTATTACGCACCATGGTCTACTACGATTCAGAAATTCGTTTTACTCTGATTTTCCAAGTGAACTTTGAAGGCTTATATGCTATCCTTTGCAGATCTGCACGCATCCAAAATGGATGTATGCCAAAATACATAGACATGGGGCGATTCTTTGGATAAAACGGGTGACAGAAGGTCGCGTTCTGAACCGACCCCCACCCACCTGAATGACCCGTTTCGATATAAATTTCCTACATATTTTTCAGATCAGCTTCCCTATCTCACATTGAAGCTTTGGATATGTTGAGACCACTAATTATCTATGAAAAAGTCATGAAAAATCATAGCCTAACTGAATAAACCAGCAAGAGAGAGAGAGGGGGGGGGGAGAAAGAGAGAGAGAGAGAGAAAGGTTTTCAGGAGGACCTGGTGGCAGTTGCATGAAACAAGCAAAACAAACTTTTAAGGGCCCTTTTCTCTACATAAAGTATTCGGGAATAGCAAAAAAATACTTTGAGATTTTGCTGATGGTACAATTTGACAGGAAAGATGTGGGAGAAAGTAAATAAATCATTACTGAAAAATGAATGAGAAATGAAAATAAAACAGGGAGCAATTTTCCTCAGTGCAGTCAGGGCGAAATTTGTTCAGTGTTGCTTTTTGAATAGCCTAATAGGTTTACAGGACTTATCAAACAATGTGGCAGGGTAATGTGGAAAGACAAAAAGGGTCCACCACAATGTACTTTGCCAGGCATAGATCTACAGCTGCAAGGCCCAAGCTGGCAAAATGTCACAAAATTATGTACATCTCCTGTGCCCGTGATGACATGGCCGAACCGTCGGAATTTACGCAACAATTAGACCCAGAGAAGAATCTGAAATCGGTTTCAATGATGACATAATGATATATGGCACTTACGCCAATGCGAAAACATGAACTTGGCAAAAGGCACAAATAATGCTGTTTTTTTTTTTTTTCTTTTCTTGATTTCTTTGTGGGAATAAAAACATGCTAAAATACATCCTCTTCTAATGAAATTGTCTGCAAATTAGTATGACAAAATTGGTCTCACTATTAAAGTGTGCATGAACAGACTGATGCGCAAAAGTTTTAACGCAAACCCAGATTTATGTTTTATCGAATGTGCCAAATTTCCCTATATCTTTGGGTTGTCATCACAATTGACTTTGGAGCCTGGTCATACTATCATTCTTTCCAATTTGGAGCAGTTGAAACATGTCATCACGGTCGCAAGCAATATCATGTCGATTCGGGGCATCTTCGTAGTTCAAGCCTGGCAACAGGGAAGCCTTGTCAATTGGGATGAAAAAAAAAAAAAAAACCTATGGAAATAAATGAAAGTAGATACATAGAGAGCCTGAAAATTTTCACAGACTCTTACTAATTTGAATTTGAAATTTGTACTTATAAATGTCTCAGAATTAGGGACAATGAATGAAAAAAGAAAAAAAAAAGATGAGGGAAAATGGGGTAAAAAAAGGAGTAGTTGCTCAGATTTGACCCTTGTCCACCAATGACCAAAACTGAAAAAGATATTGGGACCTTTCGTCTAGCCCACTGAGCTAGCGAAGCAGTTGAATTCAACCCAGAAAATTAACCCCCTTATATATATGTGTAGATGTAGTTCCCTCCCTTTGTTTCAAAACATTCCGACAGAAGTCAAAAGTAGTACCATTTGAAAATTTGATATCAAGCACATTTGTCACCCTGTTTTATCAGAAAATATGAACGGACAGGTTTAAAAGGCGTTTTTGATGTTTGTTTGATCATATCTTGAAAAACAGAGCGTGGCTGTGTAATTTGTTTAGGGACTATTTTGTTTTTGTGACCTTATTACGCACCATGGTCTACTACGATTCAGAAATTCGTTTTACTCTGATTTTCCAAGTGAACTTTGAAGGCTTATATGCTATCCTTTGCAGATCTGCACGCATCCAAAATGGATGTATGCCAAAATACATAGACATGGGGCGATTCTTTGGATAAAACGGGTGACAGAAGGTCGCGTTCTGAACCGACCCCCACCCACCTGAATGACCCGTTTCGATATAAATTTCCTACATATTTTTCAGATCAGCTTCCCTATCTCACATTGAAGCTTTGGATATGTTGAGACCACTAATTATCTATGAAAAAGTCATGAAAAATCATAGCCTAACTGAATAAACCAGCAAGAGAGAGAGAGGGGGGGGGGAGAAAGAGAGAGAGAGAGAGAAAGGTTTTCAGGAGGACCTGGTGGCAGTTGCATGAAACAAGCAAAACAAACTTTTAAGGGCCCTTTTCTCTACATAAAGTATTCGGGAATAGCAAAAAAATACTTTGAGATTTTGCTGATGGTACAATTTGACAGGAAAGATGTGGGAGAAAGTAAATAAATCATTACTGAAAAATGAATGAGAAATGAAAATAAAACAGGGAGCAATTTTCCTCAGTGCAGTCAGGGCGAAATTTGTTCAGTGTTGCTTTTTGAATAGCCTAATAGGTTTACAGGACTTATCAAACAATGTGGCAGGGTAATGTGGAAAGACAAAAAGGGTCCACCACAATGTACTTTGCCAGGCATAGATCTACAGCTGCAAGGCCCAAGCTGGCAAAATGTCACAAAATTATGTACATCTCCTGTGCCCGTGATGACATGGCCGAACCGTCGGAATTTACGCAACAATTAGACCCAGAGAAGAATCTGAAATCGGTTTCAATGATGACATAATGATATATGGCACTTACGCCAATGCGAAAACATGAACTTGGCAAAAGGCACAAATAATGCTGTTTTTTTTTTTTTTTCTTTTCTTGATTTCTTTGTGGGAATAAAAACATGCTAAAATACATCCTCTTCTAATGAAATTGTCTGCAAATTAGTGTGACAAAATTGGTCTCACTATTAAAGTGTGCATGAACAGACTGATGCGCAAAAGTTTTAACGCAAACCCAGATTTATGTTTTATCGAATGTGCCAAATTTCCCTATATCTTTGGGTTGTCATCACAATTGACTTTGGAGCCTGGTCATACTATCATTCTTTCCAATTTGGAGCAGTTGAAACATGTCATCACGGTCGCAAGCAATATCATGTCGATTCGGGGCATCTTCGTAGTTCAAGCCTGGCAACAGGGAAGCCTTGTCAATTGGGATGAAAAAAAAAAAAAAAACCTATGGAAATAAATGAAAGTAGATACATAGAGAGCCTGAAAATTTTCACAGACTCTTACTAATTTGAATTTGAAATTTGTACTTATAAATGTCTCAGAATTAGGGACAATGAATGAAAAAAGAAAAAAAAAAGATGAGGGAAAATGGGGTAAAAAAAGGAGTAGTTGCTCAGATTTGACCCTTGTCCACCAATGACCAAAACTGAAAAAGATATTGGGACCTTTCGTCTAGCCCACTGAGCTAGCGAAGCAGTTGAATTCAACCCAGAAAATTAACCCCCTTATATATATGTGTAGATGTAGTTCCCTCCCTTTGTTTCAAAACATTCCGACAGAAGTCAAAAGTAGTACCATTTGAAAATTTGATATCAAGCACATTTGTCACCCTGTTTTATCAGAAAATATGAACGGACAGGTTTAAAAGGCGTTTTTGATGTTTGTTTGATCATATCTTGAAAAACAGAGCGTGGCTGTGTAATTTGTTTAGGGACTATTTTGTTTTTGTGACCTTATTACGCACCATGGTCTACTACGATTCAGAAATTCGTTTTACTCTGATTTTCCAAGTGAACTTTGAAGGCTTATATGCTATCCTTTGCAGATCTGCACGCATCCAAAATGGATGTATGCCAAAATACATAGACATGGGGCGATTCTTTGGATAAAACGGGTGACAGAAGGTCGCGTTCTGAACCGACCCCCACCCACCTGAATGACCCGTTTCGATATAAATTTCCTACATATTTTTCAGATCAGCTTCCCTATCTCACATTGAAGCTTTGGATATGTTGAGACCACTAATTATCTATGAAAAAGTCATGAAAAATCATAGCCTAACTGAATAAACCAGCAAGAGAGAGAGAGGGGGGGGGGGAGAAAGAGAGAGAGAGAGAGAAAGGTTTTCAGGAGGACCTGGTGGCAGTTGCATGAAACAAGCAAAACAAACTTTTAAGGGCCCTTTTCTCTACATAAAGTATTCGGGAATAGCAAAAAAATACTTTGAGATTTTGCTGATGGTACAATTTGACAGGAAAGATGTGGGAGAAAGTAAATAAATCATTACTGAAAAATGAATGAGAAATGAAAATAAAACAGGGAGCAATTTTCCTCAGTGCAGTCAGGGCGAAATTTGTTCAGTGTTGCTTTTTGAATAGCCTAATAGGTTTACAGGACTTATCAAACAATGTGGCAGGGTAATGTGGAAAGACAAAAAGGGTCCACCACAATGTACTTTGCCAGGCATAGATCTACAGCTGCAAGGCCCAAGCTGGCAAAATGTCACAAAATTATGTACATCTCCTGTGCCCGTGATGACATGGCCGAACCGTCGGAATTTACGCAACAATTAGACCCAGAGAAGAATCAAATCGGTTTCAATGATGACATAATGATATATGGCACTTACGCCAATGCGAAAACATGAACTTGGCAAAAGGCACAAATAATGCTGTTTTTTTTTTTTTTCTTTTCTTGATTTCTTTGTGGGAATAAAAACATGCTAAAATACATCCTCTTCTAATGAAATTGTCTGCAAATTAGTATGACAAAATTGGTCTCACTATTAAAGTGTGCATGAACAGACTGATGCGCAAAAGTTTTAACGCAAACCCAGATTTATGTTTTATCGAATGTGCCAAATTTCCCTATATCTTTGGGTTGTCATCACAATTGACTTTGGAGCCTGGTCATACTATCATTCTTTCCAATTTGGAGCAGTTGAAACATGTCATCACGGTCGCAAGCAATATCATGTCGATTCGGGGCATCTTCGTAGTTCAAGCCTGGCAACAGGGAAGCCTTGTCAATTGGGATGAAAAAAAAAAAAAAAACCTATGGAAATAAATGAAAGTAGATACATAGAGAGCCTGAAAATTTTCACAGACTCTTACTAATTTGAATTTGAAATTTGTACTTATAAATGTCTCAGAATTAGGGACAATGAATGAAAAAAGAAAAAAAAAAGATGAGGGAAAATGGGGTAAAAAAAGGAGTAGTTGCTCAGATTTGACCCTTGTCCACCAATGACCAAAACTGAAAAAGATATTGGGACCTTTCGTCTAGCCCACTGAGCTAGCGAAGCAGTTGAATTCAACCCAGAAAATTAACCCCCTTATATATATGTGTAGATGTAGTTCCCTCCCTTTGTTTCAAAACATTCCGACAGAAGTCAAAAGTAGTACCATTTGAAAATTTGATATCAAGCACATTTGTCACCCTGTTTTATCAGAAAATATGAACGGACAGGTTTAAAAGGCGTTTTTGATGTTTGTTTGATCATATCTTGAAAAACAGAGCGTGGCTGTGTAATTTGTTTAGGGACTATTTTGTTTTTGTGACCTTATTACGCACCATGGTCTACTACGATTCAGAAATTCGTTTTACTCTGATTTTCCAAGTGAACTTTGAAGGCTTATATGCTATCCTTTGCAGATCTGCACGCATCCAAAATGGATGTATGCCAAAATACATAGACATGGGGCGATTCTTTGGATAAAACGGGTGACAGAAGGTCGCGTTCTGAACCGACCCCCACCCACCTGAATGACCCGTTTCGATATAAATTTCCTACATATTTTTCAGATCAGCTTCCCTATCTCACATTGAAGCTTTGGATATGTTGAGACCACTAATTATCTATGAAAAAGTCATGAAAAATCATAGCCTAACTGAATAAACCAGCAAGAGAGAGAGAGGGGGGGGGGAGAAAGAGAGAGAGAGAGAGAAAGGTTTTCAGGAGGACCTGGTGGCAGTTGCATGAAACAAGCAAAACAAACTTTTAAGGGCCCTTTTCTCTACATAAAGTATTCGGGAATAGCAAAAAAATACTTTGAGATTTTGCTGATGGTACAATTTGACAGGAAAGATGTGGGAGAAAGTAAATAAATCATTACTGAAAAATGAATGAGAAATGAAAATAAAACAGGGAGCAATTTTCCTCAGTGCAGTCAGGGCGAAATTTGTTCAGTGTTGCTTTTTGAATAGCCTAATAGGTTTACAGGACTTATCAAACAATGTGGCAGGGTAATGTGGAAAGACAAAAAGGGTCCACCACAATGTACTTTGCCAGGCATAGATCTACAGCTGCAAGGCCCAAGCTGGCAAAATGTCACAAAATTATGTACATCTCCTGTGCCCGTGATGACATGGCCGAACCGTCGGAATTTACGCAACAATTAGACCCAGAGAAGAATCTGAAATCGGTTTCAATGATGACATAATGATATATGGCACTTACGCCAATGCGAAAACATGAACTTGGCAAAAGGCACAAATAATGCTGTTTTTTTTTTTTTTCTTTTCTTGATTTCTTTGTGGGAATAAAAACATGCTAAAATACATCCTCTTCTAATGAAATTGTCTGCAAATTAGTATGACAAAATTGGTCTCACTATTAAAGTGTGCATGAACAGACTGATGCGCAAAAGTTTTAACGCAAACCCAGATTTATGTTTTATCGAATGTGCCAAATTTCCCTATATCTTTGGGTTGTCATCACAATTGACTTTGGAGCCTGGTCATACTATCATTCTTTCCAATTTGGAGCAGTTGAAACATGTCATCACGGTCGCAAGCAATATCATGTCGATTCGGGGCATCTTCGTAGTTCAAGCCTGGCAACAGGGAAGCCTTGTCAATTGGGATGAAAAAAAAAAAAAAAACCTATGGAAATAAATGAAAGTAGATACATAGAGAGCCTGAAAATTTTCACAGACTCTTACTAATTTGAATTTGAAATTTGTACTTATAAATGTCTCAGAATTAGGGACAATGAATGAAAAAAGAAAAAAAAAAGATGAGGGAAAATGGGGTAAAAAAAGGAGTAGTTGCTCAGATTTGACCCTTGTCCACCAATGACCAAAACTGAAAAAGATATTGGGACCTTTCGTCTAGCCCACTGAGCTAGCGAAGCAGTTGAATTCAACCCAGAAAATTAACCCCCTTATATATATGTGTAGATGTAGTTCCCTCCCTTTGTTTCAAAACATTCCGACAGAAGTCAAAAGTAGTACCATTTGAAAATTTGATATCAAGCACATTTGTCACCCTGTTTTATCAGAAAATATGAACGGACAGGTTTAAAAGGCGTTTTTGATGTTTGTTTGATCATATCTTGAAAAACAGAGCGTGGCTGTGTAATTTGTTTAGGGACTATTTTGTTTTTGTGACCTTATTACGCACCATGGTCTACTACGATTCAGAAATTCGTTTTACTCTGATTTTCCAAGTGAACTTTGAAGGCTTATATGCTATCCTTTGCAGATCTGCACGCATCCAAAATGGATGTATGCCAAAATACATAGACATGGGGCGATTCTTTGGATAAAACGGGTGACAGAAGGTCGCGTTCTGAACCGACCCCCACCCACCTGAATGACCCGTTTCGATATAAATTTCCTACATATTTTTCAGATCAGCTTCCCTATCTCACATTGAAGCTTTGGATATGTTGAGACCACTAATTATCTATGAAAAAGTCATGAAAAATCATAGCCTAACTGAATAAACCAGCAAGAGAGAGAGAGGGGGGGGGGAGAAAGAGAGAGAGAGAGAGAAAGGTTTTCAGGAGGACCTGGTGGCAGTTGCATGAAACAAGCAAAACAAACTTTTAAGGGCCCTTTTCTCTACATAAAGTATTCGGGAATAGCAAAAAAATACTTTGAGATTTTGCTGATGGTACAATTTGACAGGAAAGATGTGGGAGAAAGTAAATAAATCATTACTATGAATGAGAAATGAAAATAAAACAGGGAGCAATTTTCCTCAGTGCAGTCAGGGCGAAATTTGTTCAGTGTTGCTTTTTGAATAGCCTAATAGGTTTACAGGACTTATCAAACAATGTGGCAGGGTAATGTGGAAAGACAAAAAGGGTCCACCACAATGTACTTTGCCAGGCATAGATCTACAGCTGCAAGGCCCAAGCTGGCAAAATGTCACAAAATTATGTACATCTCCTGTGCCCGTGATGACATGGCCGAACCGTCGGAATTTACGCAACAATTAGACCCAGAGAAGAATCTGAAATCGGTTTCAATGATGACATAATGATATATGGCACTTACGCCAATGCGAAAACATGAACTTGGCAAAAGGCACAAATAATGCTGTTTTTTTTTTTTTTCTTTTCTTGATTTCTTTGTGGGAATAAAAACATGCTAAAATACATCCTCTTCTAATGAAATTGTCTGCAAATTAGTATGACAAAATTGGTCTCACTATTAAAGTGTGCATGAACAGACTGATGCGCAAAAGTTTTAACGCAAACCCAGATTTATGTTTTATCGAATGTGCCAAATTTCCCTATATCTTTGGGTTGTCATCACAATTGACTTTGGAGCCTGGTCATACTATCATTCTTTCCAATTTGGAGCAGTTGAAACATGTCATCACGGTCGCAAGCAATATCATGTCGATTCGGGGCATCTTCGTAGTTCAAGCCTGGCAACAGGGAAGCCTTGTCAATTGGGATGAAAAAAAAAAAAAAAACCTATGGAAATAAATGAAAGTAGATACATAGAGAGCCTGAAAATTTTCACAGACTCTTACTAATTTGAATTTGAAATTTGTACTTATAAATGTCTCAGAATTAGGGACAATGAATGAAAAAAGAAAAAAAAAAGATGAGGGAAAATGGGGTAAAAAAAGGAGTAGTTGCTCAGATTTGACCCTTGTCCACCAATGACCAAAACTGAAAAAGATATTGGGACCTTTCGTCTAGCCCACTGAGCTAGCGAAGCAGTTGAATTCAACCCAGAAAATTAACCCCCTTATATATATGTGTAGATGTAGTTCCCTCCCTTTGTTTCAAAACATTCCGACAGAAGTCAAAAGTAGTACCATTTGAAAATTTGATATCAAGCACATTTGTCACCCTGTTTTATCAGAAAATATGAACGGACAGGTTTAAAAGGCGTTTTTGATGTTTGTTTGATCATATCTTGAAAAACAGAGCGTGGCTGTGTAATTTGTTTAGGGACTATTTTGTTTTTGTGACCTTATTACGCACCATGGTCTACTACGATTCAGAAATTCGTTTTACTCTGATTTTCCAAGTGAACTTTGAAGGCTTATATGCTATCCTTTGCAGATCTGCACGCATCCAAAATGGATGTATGCCAAAATACATAGACATGGGGCGATTCTTTGGATAAAACGGGTGACAGAAGGTCGCGTTCTGAACCGACCCCCACCCACCTGAATGACCCGTTTCGATATAAATTTCCTACATATTTTTCAGATCAGCTTCCCTATCTCACATTGAAGCTTTGGATATGTTGAGACCACTAATTATCTATGAAAAAGTCATGAAAAATCATAGCCTAACTGAATAAACCAGCAAGAGAGAGAGAGGGGGGGGGGAGAAAGAGAGAGAGAGAGAGAGAAAGGTTTTCAGGAGGACCTGGTGGCAGTTGCATGAAACAAGCAAAACAAACTTTTAAGGGCCCTTTTCTCTACATAAAGTATTCGGGAATAGCAAAAAAATACTTTGAGATTTTGCTGATGGTACAATTTGACAGGAAAGATGTGGGAGAAAGTAAATAAATCATTACTGAAAAATGAATGAGAAATGAAAATAAAACAGGGAGCAATTTTCCTCAGTGCAGTCAGGGCGAAATTTGTTCAGTGTTGCTTTTTGAATAGCCTAATAGGTTTACAGGACTTATCAAACAATGTGGCAGGGTAATGTGGAAAGACAAAAAGGGTCCACCACAATGTACTTTGCCAGGCATAGATCTACAGCTGCAAGGCCCAAGCTGGCAAAATGTCACAAAATTATGTACATCTCCTGTGCCCGTGATGACATGGCCGAACCGTCGGAATTTACGCAACAATTAGACCCAGAGAAGAATCTGAAATCGGTTTCAATGATGACATAATGATATATGGCACTTACGCCAATGCGAAAACATGAACTTGGCAAAAGGCACAAATAATGCTGTTTTTTTTTTTTTTCTTTTCTTGATTTCTTTGTGGGAATAAAAACATGCTAAAATACATCCTCTTCTAATGAAATTGTCTGCAAATTAGTATGACAAAATTGGTCTCACTATTAAAGTGTGCATGAACAGACTGATGCGCAAAAGTTTTAACGCAAACCCAGATTTATGTTTTATCGAATGTGCCAAATTTCCCTATATCTTTGGGTTGTCATCACAATTGACTTTGGAGCCTGGTCATACTATCATTCTTTCCAATTTGGAGCAGTTGAAACATGTCATCACGGTCGCAAGCAATATCATGTCGATTCGGGGCATCTTCGTAGTTCAAGCCTGGCAACAGGGAAGCCTTGTCAATTGGGATGAAAAAAAAAAAAAAAACCTATGGAAATAAATGAAAGTAGATACATAGAGAGCCTGAAAATTTTCACAGACTCTTACTAATTTGAATTTGAAATTTGTACTTATAAATGTCTCAGAATTAGGGACAATGAATGAAAAAAGAAAAAAAAAAGATGAGGGAAAATGGGGTAAAAAAAGGAGTAGTTGCTCAGATTTGACCCTTGTCCACCAATGACCAAAACTGAAAAAGATATTGGGACCTTTCGTCTAGCCCACTGAGCTAGCGAAGCAGTTGAATTCAACCCAGAAAATTAACCCCCTTATATATATGTGTAGATGTAGTTCCCTCCCTTTGTTTCAAAACATTCCGACAGAAGTCAAAAGTAGTACCATTTGAAAATTTGATATCAAGCACATTTGTCACCCTGTTTTATCAGAAAATATGAACGGACAGGTTTAAAAGGCGTTTTTGATGTTTGTTTGATCATATCTTGAAAAACAGAGCGTGGCTGTGTAATTTGTTTAGGGACTATTTTGTTTTTGTGACCTTATTACGCACCATGGTCTACTACGATTCAGAAATTCGTTTTACTCTGATTTTCCAAGTGAACTTTGAAGGCTTATATGCTATCCTTTGCAGATCTGCACGCATCCAAAATGGATGTATGCCAAAATACATAGACATGGGGCGATTCTTTGGATAAAACGGGTGACAGAAGGTCGCGTTCTGAACCGACCCCCACCCACCTGAATGACCCGTTTCGATATAAATTTCCTACATATTTTTCAGATCAGCTTCCCTATCTCACATTGAAGCTTTGGATATGTTGAGACCACTAATTATCTATGAAAAAGTCATGAAAAATCATAGCCTAACTGAATAAACCAGCAAGAGAGAGAAAGGGGGGGGGGAGAAAGAGAGAGAGAGAGAGAGAAAGGTTTTCAGGAGGACCTGGTGGCAGTTGCATGAAACAAGCAAAACAAACTTTTAAGGGCCCTTTTCTCTACATAAAGTATTCGGGAATAGCAAAAAAATACTTTGAGATTTTGCTGATGGTACAATTTGACAGGAAAGATGTGGGAGAAAGTAAATAAATCATTACTGAAAAATGAATGAGAAATGAAAATAAAACAGGGAGCAATTTTCCTCAGTGCAGTCAGGGCGAAATTTGTTCAGTGTTGCTTTTTGAATAGCCTAATAGGTTTACAGGACTTATCAAACAATGTGGCAGGGTAATGTGGAAAGACAAAAAGGGTCCACCACAATGTACTTTGCCAGGCATAGATCTACAGCTGCAAGGCCCAAGCTGGCAAAATGTCACAAAATTATGTACATCTCCTGTGCCCGTGATGACATGGCCGAACCGTCGGAATTTACGCAACAATTAGACCCAGAGAAGAATCTGAAATCGGTTTCAATGATGACATAATGATATATGGCACTTACGCCAATGCGAAAACATGAACTTGGCAAAAGGCACAAATAATGCTGTTTTTTTTTTTTTTCTTTTCTTGATTTCTTTGTGGGAATAAAAACATGCTAAAATACATCCTCTTCTAATGAAATTGTCTGCAAATTAGTATGACAAAATTGGTCTCACTATTAAAGTGTGCATGAACAGACTGATGCGCAAAAGTTTTAACGCAAACCCAGATTTATGTTTTATCGAATGTGCCAAATTTCCCTATATCTTTGGGTTGTCATCACAATTGACTTTGGAGCCTGGTCATACTATCATTCTTTCCAATTTGGAGCAGTTGAAACATGTCATCACGGTCGCAAGCAATATCATGTCGATTCGGGGCATCTTCGTAGTTCAAGCCTGGCAACAGGGAAGCCTTGTCAATTGGGATGAAAAAAAAAAAAAAAACCTATGGAAATAAATGAAAGTAGATACATAGAGAGCCTGAAAATTTTCACAGACTCTTACTAATTTGAATTTGAAATTTGTACTTATAAATGTCTCAGAATTAGGGACAATGAATGAAAAAAGAAAAAAAAAAGATGAGGGAAAATGGGGTAAAAAAAGGAGTAGTTGCTCAGATTTGACCCTTGTCCACCAATGACCAAAACTGAAAAAGATATTGGGACCTTTCGTCTAGCCCACTGAGCTAGCGAAGCAGTTGAATTCAACCCAGAAAATTAACCCCCTTATATATATGTGTAGATGTAGTTCCCTCCCTTTGTTTCAAAACATTCCGACAGAAGTCAAAAGTAGTACCATTTGAAAATTTGATATCAAGCACATTTGTCACCCTGTTTTATCAGAAAATATGAACGGACAGGTTTAAAAGGCGTTTTTGATGTTTGTTTGATCATATCTTGAAAAACAGAGCGTGGCTGTGTAATTTGTTTAGGGACTATTTTGTTTTTGTGACCTTATTACGCACCATGGTCTACTACGATTCAGAAATTCGTTTTACTCTGATTTTCCAAGTGAACTTTGAAGGCTTATATGCTATCCTTTGCAGATCTGCACGCATCCAAAATGGATGTATGCCAAAATACATAGACATGGGGCGATTCTTTGGATAAAACGGGTGACAGAAGGTCGCGTTCTGAACCGACCCCCACCCACCTGAATGACCCGTTTCGATATAAATTTCCTACATATTTTTCAGATCAGCTTCCCTATCTCACATTGAAGCTTTGGATATGTTGAGACCACTAATTATCTATGAAAAAGTCATGAAAAATCATAGCCTAACTGAATAAACCAGCAAGAGAGAGAGAGGGGGGGGGGAGAAAGAGAGAGAGAGAGAGAGAAAGGTTTTCAGGAGGACCTGGTGGCAGTTGCATGAAACAAGCAAAACAAACTTTTAAGGGCCCTTTTCTCTACATAAAGTATTCGGGAATAGCAAAAAAATACTTTGAGATTTTGCTGATGGTACAATTTGACAGGAAAGATGTGGGAGAAAGTAAATAAATCATTACTGAAAAATGAATGAGAAATGAAAATAAAACAGGGAGCAATTTTCCTCAGTGCAGTCAGGGCGAAATTTGTTCAGTGTTGCTTTTTGAATAGCCTAATAGGTTTACAGGACTTATCAAACAATGTGGCAGGGTAATGTGGAAAGACAAAAAGGGTCCACCACAATGTACTTTGCCAGGCATAGATCTACAGCTGCAAGGCCCAAGCTGGCAAAATGTCACAAAATTATGTACATCTCCTGTGCCCGTGATGACATGGCCGAACCGTCGGAATTTACGCAACAATTAGACCCAGAGAAGAATCTGAAATCGGTTTCAATGATGACATAATGATATATGGCACTTACGCCAATGCGAAAACATGAACTTGGCAAAAGGCACAAATAATGCTGTTTTTTTTTTTTTTCTTTTCTTGATTTCTTTGTGGGAATAAAAACATGCTAAAATACATCCTCTTCTAATGAAATTGTCTGCAAATTAGTATGACAAAATTGGTCTCACTATTAAAGTGTGCATGAACAGACTGATGCGCAAAAGTTTTAACGCAAACCCAGATTTATGTTTTATCGAATGTGCCAAATTTCCCTATATCTTTGGGTTGTCATCACAATTGACTTTGGAGCCTGGTCATACTATCATTCTTTCCAATTTGGAGCAGTTGAAACATGTCATCACGGTCGCAAGCAATATCATGTCGATTCGGGGCATCTTCGTAGTTCAAGCCTGGCAACAGGGAAGCCTTGTCAATTGGGATGAAAAAAAAAAAAAAAACCTATGGAAATAAATGAAAGTAGATACATAGAGAGCCTGAAAATTTTCACAGACTCTTACTAATTTGAATTTGAAATTTGTACTTATAAATGTCTCAGAATTAGGGACAATGAATGAAAAAAGAAAAAAAAAAGATGAGGGAAAATGGGGTAAAAAAAGGAGTAGTTGCTCAGATTTGACCCTTGTCCACCAATGACCAAAACTGAAAAAGATATTGGGACCTTTCGTCTAGCCCACTGAGCTAGCGAAGCAGTTGAATTCAACCCAGAAAATTAACCCCCTTATATATATGTGTAGATGTAGTTCCCTCCCTTTGTTTCAAAACATTCCGACAGAAGTCAAAAGTAGTACCATTTGAAAATTTGATATCAAGCACATTTGTCACCCTGTTTTATCAGAAAATATGAACGGACAGGTTTAAAAGGCGTTTTTGATGTTTGTTTGATCATATCTTGAAAAACAGAGCGTGGCTGTGTAATTTGTTTAGGGACTATTTTGTTTTTGTGACCTTATTACGCACCATGGTCTACTACGATTCAGAAATTCGTTTTACTCTGATTTTCCAAGTGAACTTTGAAGGCTTATATGCTATCCTTTGCAGATCTGCACGCATCCAAAATGGATGTATGCCAAAATACATAGACATGGGGCGATTCTTTGGATAAAACGGGTGACAGAAGGTCGCGTTCTGAACCGACCCCCACCCACCTGAATGACCCGTTTCGATATAAATTTCCTACATATTTTTCAGATCAGCTTCCCTATCTCACATTGAAGCTTTGGATATGTTGAGACCACTAATTATCTATGAAAAAGTCATGAAAAATCATAGCCTAACTGAATAAACCAGCAAGAGAGAGAGAGGGGGGGGGAGAAAGAGAGAGAGAGAGAGAGAAAGGTTTTCAGGAGGACCTGGTGGCAGTTGCATGAAACAAGCAAAACAAACTTTTAAGGGCCCTTTTCTCTACATAAAGTATTCGGGAATAGCAAAAAAATACTTTGAGATTTTGCTGATGGTACAATTTGACAGGAAAGATGTGGGAGAAAGTAAATAAATCATTACTGAAAAATGAATGAGAAATGAAAATAAAACAGGGAGCAATTTTCCTCAGTGCAGTCAGGGCGAAATTTGTTCAGTGTTGCTTTTTGAATAGCCTAATAGGTTTACAGGACTTATCAAACAATGTGGCAGGGTAATGTGGAAAGACAAAAAGGGTCCACCACAATGTACTTTGCCAGGCATAGATCTACAGCTGCAAGGCCCAAGCTGGCAAAATGTCACAAAATTATGTACATCTCCTGTGCCCGTGATGACATGGCCGAACCGTCGGAATTTACGCAACAATTAGACCCAGAGAAGAATCTGAAATCGGTTTCAATGATGACATAATGATATATGCCACTTACGCCAATGCGAAAACATGAACTTGGCAAAAGGCACAAATAATGCTGTTTTTTTTTTTTTCTTTTCTTGATTTCTTTGTGGGAATAAAAACATGCTAAAATACATCCTCTTCTAATGAAATTGTCTGCAAATTAGTATGACAAAATTGGTCTCACTATTAAAGTGTGCATGAACAGACTGATGCGCAAAAGTTTTAACGCAAACCCAGATTTATGTTTTATCGAATGTGCCAAATTTCCCTATATCTTTGGGTTGTCATCACAATTGACTTTGGAGCCTGGTCATACTATCATTCTTTCCAATTTGGAGCAGTTGAAACATGTCATCACGGTCGCAAGCAATATCATGTCGATTCGGGGCATCTTCGTAGTTCAAGCCTGGCAACAGGGAAGCCTTGTCAATTGGGATGAAAAAAAAAAAAAAAACCTATGGAAATAAATGAAAGTAGATACATAGAGAGCCTGAAAATTTTCACAGACTCTTACTAATTTGAATTTGAAATTTGTACTTATAAATGTCTCAGAATTAGGGACAATGAATGAAAAAAGAAAAAAAAAAAGATGAGGGAAAATGGGGTAAAAAAAGGAGTAGTTGCTCAGATTTGACCCTTGTCCACCAATGACCAAAACTGAAAAAGATATTGGGACCTTTCGTCTAGCCCACTGAGCTAGCGAAGCAGTTGAATTCAACCCAGAAAATTAACCCCCTTATATATATGTGTAGATGTAGTTCCCTCCCTTTGTTTCAAAACATTCCGACAGAAGTCAAAAGTAGTACCATTTGAAAATTTGATATCAAGCACATTTGTCACCCTGTTTTATCAGAAAATATGAACGGACAGGTTTAAAAGGCGTTTTTGATGTTTGTTTGATCATATCTTGAAAAACAGAGCGTGGCTGTGTAATTTGTTTAGGGACTATTTTGTTTTTGTGACCTTATTACGCACCATGGTCTACTACGATTCAGAAATTCGTTTTACTCTGATTTTCCAAGTGAACTTTGAAGGCTTATATGCTATCCTTTGCAGATCTGCACGCATCCAAAATGGATGTATGCCAAAATACATAGACATGGGGCGATTCTTTGGATAAAACGGGTGACAGAAGGTCGCGTTCTGAACCGACCCCCACCCACCTGAATGACCCGTTTCGATATAAATTTCCTACATATTTTTCAGATCAGCTTCCCTATCTCACATTGAAGCTTTGGATATGTTGAGACCACTAATTATCTATGAAAAAGTCATGAAAAATCATAGCCTAACTGAATAAACCAGCAAGAGAGAGAGAGGGGGGGGAGAAAGAGAGAGAGAGAGAGAAAGGTTTTCAGGAGGACCTGGTGGCAGTTGCATGAAACAAGCAAAACAAACTTTTAAGGGCCCTTTTCTCTACATAAAGTATTCGGGAATAGCAAAAAAATACTTTGAGATTTTGCTGATGGTACAATTTGACAGGAAAGATGTGGGAGAAAGTAAATAAATCATTACTGAAAAATGAATGAGAAATGAAAATAAAACAGGGAGCAATTTTCCTCAGTGCAGTCAGGGCGAAATTTGTTCAGTGTTGCTTTTTGAATAGCCTAATAGGTTTACAGGACTTATCAAACAATGTGGCAGGGTAATGTGGAAAGACAAAAAGGGTCCACCACAATGTACTTTGCCAGGCATAGATCTACAGCTGCAAGGCCCAAGCTGGCAAAATGTCACAAAATTATGTACATCTCCTGTGCCCGTGATGACATGGCCGAACCGTCGGAATTTACGCAACAATTAGACCCAGAGAAGAATCTGAAATCGGTTTCAATGATGACATAATGATATATGGCACTTACGCCAATGCGAAAACATGAACTTGGCAAAAGGCACAAATAATGCTGTTTTTTTTTTTTCTTTTCTTGATTTCTTTGTGGGAATAAAAACATGCTAAAATACATCCTCTTCTAATGAAATTGTCTGCAAATTAGTATGACAAAATTGGTCTCACTATTAAAGTGTGCATGAACAGACTGATGCGCAAAAGTTTTAACGCAAACCCAGATTTATGTTTTATCGAATGTGCCAAATTTCCCTATATCTTTGGGTTGTCATCACAATTGACTTTGGAGCCTGGTCATACTATCATTCTTTCCAATTTGGAGCAGTTGAAACATGTCATCACGGTCGCAAGCAATATCATGTCGATTCGGGGCATCTTCGTAGTTCAAGCCTGGCAACAGGGAAGCCTTGTCAATTGGGATGAAAAAAAAAAAAAAAACCTATGGAAATAAATGAAAGTAGATACATAGAGAGCCTGAAAATTTTCACAGACTCTTACTAATTTGAATTTGAAATTTGTACTTATAAATGTCTCAGAATTAGGGACAATGAATGAAAAAAGAAAAAAAAAAGATGAGGGAAAATGGGGTAAAAAAAGGAGTAGTTGCTCAGATTTGACCCTTGTCCACCAATGACCAAAACTGAAAAAGATATTGGGACCTTTCGTCTAGCCCACTGAGCTAGCGAAGCAGTTGAATTCAACCCAGAAAATTAACCCCCTTATATATATGTGTAGATGTAGTTCCCTCCCTTTGTTTCAAAACATTCCGACAGAAGTCAAAAGTAGTACCATTTGAAAATTTGATATCAAGCACATTTGTCACCCTGTTTTATCAGAAAATATGAACGGACAGGTTTAAAAGGCGTTTTTGATGTTTGTTTGATCATATCTTGAAAAACAGAGCGTGGCTGTGTAATTTGTTTAGGGACTATTTTGTTTTTGTGACCTTATTACGCACCATGGTCTACTACGATTCAGAAATTCGTTTTACTCTGATTTTCCAAGTGAACTTTGAAGGCTTATATGCTATCCTTTGCAGATCTGCACGCATCCAAAATGGATGTATGCCAAAATACATAGACATGGGGCGATTCTTTGGATAAAACGGGTGACAGAAGGTCGCGTTCTGAACCGACCCCCACCCACCTGAATGACCCGTTTCGATATAAATTTCCTACATATTTTTCAGATCAGCTTCCCTATCTCACATTGAAGCTTTGGATATGTTGAGACCACTAATTATCTATGAAAAAGTCATGAAAAATCATAGCCTAACTGAATAAACCAGCAAGAGAGAGAGAGGGGGGGAGAAAGAGAGAGAGAGAGAGAAAGGTTTTCAGGAGGACCTGGTGGCAGTTGCATGAAACAAGCAAAACAAACTTTTAAGGGCCCTTTTCTCTACATAAAGTATTCGGGAATAGCAAAAAAATACTTTGAGATTTTGCTGATGGTACAATTTGACAGGAAAGATGTGGGAGAAAGTAAATAAATCATTACTGAAAAATGAATGAGAAATGAAAATAAAACAGGGAGCAATTTTCCTCAGTGCAGTCAGGGCGAAATTTGTTCAGTGTTGCTTTTTGAATAGCCTAATAGGTTTACAGGACTTATCAAACAATGTGGCAGGGTAATGTGGAAAGACAAAAAGGGTCCACCACAATGTACTTTGCCAGGCATAGATCTACAGCTGCAAGGCCCAAGCTGGCAAAATGTCACAAAATTATGTACATCTCCTGTGCCCGTGATGACATGGCCGAACCGTCGGAATTTACGCAACAATTAGACCCAGAGAAGAATCTGAAATCGGTTTCAATGATGACATAATGATATATGGCACTTACGCCAATGCGAAAACATGAACTTGGCAAAAGGCACAAATAATGCTGTTTTTTTTTTTTTCTTTTCTTGATTTCTTTGTGGGAATAAAAACATGCTAAAATACATCCTCTTCTAATGAAATTGTCTGCAAATTAGTATGACAAAATTGGTCTCACTATTAAAGTGTGCATGAACAGACTGATGCGCAAAAGTTTTAACGCAAACCCAGATTTATGTTTTATCGAATGTGCCAAATTTCCCTATATCTTTGGGTTGTCATCACAATTGACTTTGGAGCCTGGTCATACTATCATTCTTTCCAATTTGGAGCAGTTGAAACATGTCATCACGGTCGCAAGCAATATCATGTCGATTCGGGGCATCTTCGTAGTTCAAGCCTGGCAACAGGGAAGCCTTGTCAATTGGGATGAAAAAAAAAAAAAAAACCTATGGAAATAAATGAAAGTAGATACATAGAGAGCCTGAAAATTTTCACAGACTCTTACTAATTTGAATTTGAAATTTGTACTTATAAATGTCTCAGAATTAGGGACAATGAATGAAAAAAGAAAAAAAAAAGATGAGGGAAAATGGGGTAAAAAAAGGAGTAGTTGCTCAGATTTGACCCTTGTCCACCAATGACCAAAACTGAAAAAGATATTGGGACCTTTCGTCTAGCCCACTGAGCTAGCGAAGCAGTTGAATTCAACCCAGAAAATTAACCCCCTTATATATATGTGTAGATGTAGTTCCCTCCCTTTGTTTCAAAACATTCCGACAGAAGTCAAAAGTAGTACCATTTGAAAATTTGATATCAAGCACATTTGTCACCCTGTTTTATCAGAAAATATGAACGGACAGGTTTAAAAGGCGTTTTTGATGTTTGTTTGATCATATCTTGAAAAACAGAGCGTGGCTGTGTAATTTGTTTAGGGACTATTTTGTTTTTGTGACCTTATTACGCACCATGGTCTACTACGATTCAGAAATTCGTTTTACTCTGATTTTCCAAGTGAACTTTGAAGGCTTATATGCTATCCTTTGCAGATCTGCACGCATCCAAAATGGATGTATGCCAAAATACATAGACATGGGGCGATTCTTTGGATAAAACGGGTGACAGAAGGTCGCGTTCTGAACCGACCCCCACCCACCTGAATGACCCGTTTCGATATAAATTTCCTACATATTTTTCAGATCAGCTTCCCTATCTCACATTGAAGCTTTGGATATGTTGAGACCACTAATTATCTATGAAAAAGTCATGAAAAATCATAGCCTAACTGAATAAACCAGCAAGAGAGAGAGAGGGGGGGGAGAAAGAGAGAGAGAGAGAGAAAGGTTTTCAGGAGGACCTGGTGGCAGTTGCATGAAACAAGCAAAACAAACTTTTAAGGGCCCTTTTCTCTACATAAAGTATTCGGGAATAGCAAAAAAATACTTTGAGATTTTGTTGATGGTACAATTTGACAGGAAAGATGTGGGAGAAAGTAAATAAATCATTACTGAAAAATGAATGAGAAATGAAAATAAAACAGGGAGCAATTTTCCTCAGTGCAGTCAGGGCGAAATTTGTTCAGTGTTGCTTTTTGAATAGCCTAATAGGTTTACAGGACTTATCAAACAATGTGGCAGGGTAATGTGGAAAGACAAAAAGGGTCCACCACAATGTACTTTGCCAGGCATAGATCTACAGCTGCAAGGCCCAAGCTGGCAAAATGTCACAAAATTATGTACATCTCCTGTGCCCGTGATGACATGGCCGAACCGTCGGAATTTACGCAACAATTAGACCCAGAGAAGAATCTGAAATCGGTTTCAATGATGACATAATGATATATGGCACTTACGCCAATGCGAAAACATGAACTTGGCAAAAGGCACAAATAATGCTGTTTTTTTTTTTTCTTTTCTTGATTTCTTTGTGGGAATAAAAACATGCTAAAATACATCCTCTTCTAATGAAATTGTCTGCAAATTAGTATGACAAAATTGGTCTCACTATTAAAGTGTGCATGAACAGACTGATGCGCAAAAGTTTTAACGCAAACCCAGATTTATGTTTTATCGAATGTGCCAAATTTCCCTATATCTTTGGGTTGTCATCACAATTGACTTTGGAGCCTGGTCATACTATCATTCTTTCCAATTTGGAGCAGTTGAAACATGTCATCACGGTCGCAAGCAATATCATGTCGATTCGGGGCATCTTCGTAGTTCAAGCCTGGCAACAGGGAAGCCTTGTCAATTGGGATGAAAAAAAAAAAAAAAACCTATGGAAATAAATGAAAGTAGATACATAGAGAGCCTGAAAATTTTCACAGACTCTTACTAATTTGAATTTGAAATTTGTACTTATAAATGTCTCAGAATTAGGGACAATGAATGAAAAAAGAAAAAAAAAAGATGAGGGAAAATGGGGTAAAAAAAGGAGTAGTTGCTCAGATTTGACCCTTGTCCACCAATGACCAAAACTGAAAAAGATATTGGGACCTTTCGTCTAGCCCACTGAGCTAGCGAAGCAGTTGAATTCAACCCAGAAAATTAACCCCCTTATATATATGTGTAGATGTAGTTCCCTCCCTTTGTTTCAAAACATTCCGACAGAAGTCAAAAGTAGTACCATTTGAAAATTTGATATCAAGCACATTTGTCACCCTGTTTTATCAGAAAATATGAACGGACAGGTTTAAAAGGCGTTTTTGATGTTTGTTTGATCATATCTTGAAAAACAGAGCGTGGCTGTGTAATTTGTTTAGGGACTATTTTGTTTTTGTGACCTTATTACGCACCATGGTCTACTACGATTCAGAAATTCGTTTTACTCTGATTTTCCAAGTGAACTTTGAAGGCTTATATGCTATCCTTTGCAGATCTGCACGCATCCAAAATGGATGTATGCCAAAATACATAGACATGGGGCGATTCTTTGGATAAAACGGGTGACAGAAGGTCGCGTTCTGAACCGACCCCCACCCACCTGAATGACCCGTTTCGATATAAATTTCCTACATATTTTTCAGATCAGCTTCCCTATCTCACATTGAAGCTTTGGATATGTTGAGACCACTAATTATCTATGAAAAAGTCATGAAAAATCATAGCCTAACTGAATAAACCAGCAAGAGAGAGAGAGGGGGGGGGAGAAAGAGAGAGAGAGAGAGAAAGGTTTTCAGGAGGACCTGGTGGCAGTTGCATGAAACAAGCAAAACAAACTTTTAAGGGCCCTTTTCTCTACATAAAGTATTCGGGAATAGCAAAAAAATACTTTGAGATTTTGCTGATGGTACAATTTGACAGGAAAGATGTGGGAGAAAGTAAATAAATCATTTGCACAGTTTTGTGCTGCCGCGTAAAACCAGTTAATTAGCATTAGACAGAAATACGATTGGTCATGTCGTCATGCTTCCTTGCTCATCTTTTATATGATTGGTCATCCCATTGTGTATTTCTCCTTGGACATATAAAAAGAAAAATTTCGCGGGCTTTCTTCACAGTTTTGTTGAGTTGACATCGAATACACTACAAAGTTGATGAGATGAAAATTATAAGAACGAAAGTCTTAACTGTGGCTTCGTTCTGTTATTAGTGAACGTCGTTATTTATGGTACCACAACATTATCCATAGAGAAGATTCGATTGGTATATTCGGGAAACGTTTCCAGTTCAACCTGTTGAAATTGGTATTTATAAACTGTAATTGACATATATTTGAAATTTGAAAATATGGCCAACCAAAGACCTACGAGGAATCAACCGATAGTCGACTATAGTAAACTCCACGAAGGTAGGGCGGACGAAACGGATTCAGCGGAGGAACCAGGCCTCGAAATTGCCGGTAAGGGAGACGACTCTACGTGTACGGCTAAACAAACGAAATATGAGCGTTTGCAGACTGAAAAGGCGGCTTTGCAGGCAGAGTTGGCTAGCTTACAACACGAAGAGGATATCAGAAGGCAGGAGCAGGAGGTAGAGGACTTACGCCGATTGGTCAGAGACAAAGAGCAAGCTCTCAAGATGGGTAAATTTCAGAAACATCACGGGAAAGATAAGGGTATGTCAAGTCTAAACATTGAAACTCTACGTAAAGTGCCCGGATTGACGACTAAGGCACGTAAAGAACTGAAAAAATTAGCCTTATTTGACAGTGACAGTGAGTCTAGCAGTTCTGATGATATGGCTTCTCAAAAAATTTCCAACTTTCCTGAAAAAGCGCAGAAAAACATTGATTTAAAGTCTGGCATTTATGCAAAATCTTCTGAAGATGTTATTGATCCTCAATACTATCCACATGCTCACCTAAGGTTTGAATTTGTAAACCATGCTTTAACTTTTGATAAGTTAGAATTGAACATGTTTGTTGCAGGAGAATTGGAAATTATTTCCAAAAAACATATTTCTTCTTTGGAAAGAGACGGACGACTAGAATTTCTAAAGAGATTAATGTATCTTAACAATGCTTATGAATTTCCAATTCTGAAAACTTTGTATGCGGCAGTTTTACGTGAAATTGAATTGGGATACAAATCTTGGGGGGATGATTTCACATACATTGAGAATACTGTTCTAGCATCTTCCTCGCACAAGTTCAAACCGGCAGCAGACTTCTCTCGTGGTAGTTCGGGCAGTACTAAATCTGATATCAGGTTGTGGTATTGCTCAAAATATCAGCGAAACAAGTGTACATTTAATGAGTCACACACGGTACAAATAAATGGCCGCATCAGATTAGCAAAACATGTATGTGCCTCTTGTTGGCAAAAAGACAAAAAAGAACTTAATCACCCAGAATGCTCTTCTTCATGTCCGCATTCTTCTTTATGACTTTCCTTGCCCAAACAGGAGAATATGTCAAGGTACAATAACGCAGCTGATTTATTTTTACCTTCCTTTGTTACAAACAAAAAAGATATCAGTGCTTTTTGTAAACATAATGCTGGTTGTAAAATTTGTACTTCGGTCAAACCCATTATCTTAAATACATCTTTAAACAAATTAGAAATACACAAATTATGTAAACAATCTGGCAAACCCAACTTCCAAGGATGTAAAATTCCTGTAAATTTAAAATTTGACACTGAATTTATGAAGAGAATGTTAACAGGTTATGATGATATGGAAGTTTGCGAGCTACTAAAATACGGGTTTCCCATAGGTTTCATGAATGAAATATTCACTCCAGAAATTAAATTTAAAAATCCAGAATTTTCTCATAAACAAAAGTTACCAAAAAATCACAAGGGAGCTAAGGATTTTCCAAAGCAAATTCATAGCTATTTAATAAAAGAAGCAAAATTTGAGGCTATTATGGGTCCATTTCAAACAAATCCATTTGAAGATAAACTTTTTTTATCCCCACTGAATTCTGTTCCCAAAGCCAATCCCTCAGAGAGAAGGGTTATTTTGGATTTAAGTTTTCCCAGAAATGGACCTTGTGTTAATAATTTTGTTTCCAGTAACTTTTACCTTAACAAAATTGTAGATTTCACACTACCCAAAATTGATGACTTTGTCTCCTTGATTAAGAGCAAAGGAAAGGGTTCTTTAATGTTTAAGCTTGATTTAAAACGTGCTTATAGACAAATTAGCATATGTCCTAATGACTATAGTTTAGTGGCATTTCATTGGCAAAATCACATATTTTGTGACACAGTGTTACCAATGGGTCTGCGGTCTTCAGCTCATATCTGTCAACGGGTAACAAATGCTTTTAGTTACATGTTATTAAATGTCGGAATGGCAGTTCTAAATTATTTAGATGACTTTGCAGGAGTTGAGAAAAAAGAGATAGCCTTTTTTGCCTTTGAATTGGTTCGACAAATTTTTAAGCGTAGTGGTTTAGATGAATCATTTGAAAAAGCTTGCGAACCATCAGAAATAATGATTTTTCTGGGTGTACTTTTTAACACAAAAAATATGACAATGTCTATACCCTCCGAAAAACTATCTGCTATACACTCTTTGATAAAAGATTGGCGTTTGCGTAGTCATGCAACATTGAAAGATATTCAAAAATTATTGGGGAAATTAAATTCTGTTGCAGCATGTGTTAAATCTAGCAGAGTCTTTGTCAATAGAATTTTAAATTGGTTAAGAATATGTTATAATCAGGCCAATGAAAACAAATCTTCAACTGATCTTTTTGACATTCCAACAGAGGTAAAAAAGGACCTTTTTTGGTGGGATATTTTTCTCCCACAATATAATGGTGTTTCTTTAATGGATTTAGGCCCCTGGTCTGTTCCAGATGCACTATTCAGCACAGATAGTTGTTTAACAGGTTGTGGGGGACTATTTGGAAATAAATTTTTTCACAAAGAATTTCCTGAATTTATTCAAAAACAGAAATTACACATTAGTGCTCTTGAATTACTGTCCATTATAGTTTGTCTTCACATTTGGGCTCCCTTTCTAAAGGGAAAGAGGGTACAAATATTCTGTGATAATAGAGCAGCATGTATTGTAGTAAATACAGGAAAAGCTAAGTGCGAATTCTTCCAAAATTGTCTGCGTGAGATATGTTTCTTAGCCTCTATTTATGACTTTCAACTTAGGTGTATTCATTTAGAAAGTTCAGAGAATAGACTGGCGGATTGTTTATCTCGTTGGCATTTGGATATCTCTTACCAATGTAATTTCCTGTCTTCATTTAGTGATTGGAATATTCTTGAAAACTATCAAATTGAAGATAGTTCATTCTTATTTTCCAATTCTTGGTAATTCATTAATTTCAGATGATAATTTGAGAGAACTAAGAAGGCAAATGAGAATATCTACTAGGTCAGCCTATGCAGTAGGGACTTTCAGAAACCTTAGAGTCCAGTGGGAGTCCTTTATTATATTTTGCTTGTTTTTTAATTTACAATACTTACCTGCCAGTTGTTATACCTTAAGATTGTATGTACAATTTCTATCTAGATCCTTCATTTCAACAGACAGTATAAGAAATTATTTATCAGGTGTCAAAACTCTTCACTCCCTCTTAGATTTGGACACTTATCAGTTTTCAGATTTTGTGCTGCTCTTAACTTTGAGAGGGCTTAATAGACTTAAGCCTCATATGGCAAAACGGTCTGAACCAATCACGCTGGAATTACTATCCAGAATTCATGATACTTTAAACTTTGATATCAAGAATAATATTGTTTATTATTGTCTCTTTTTATTTGCATTTTTCTTGGCAGCACGCAAATCTAACTTAGTTCCTACTTCAAAAAGTGACATTCAAGATGGGAAATTTTTACATGTAAAGGATGTACATATACCAGATAATGAAGAATTTTTATTGGTCAATTTTAGATGGTCAAAAACAATTCAATTTGGAGAGCGGGAATTAATGTGCCCATTAATTCCATTAAAAAATAAAAAAATCTGTCCTATTTCTGCTTTCAAAAAATTAAAAGCTTTGAATTTGTCACATAATAGGGGTGCTCTCTTTTCTCTTACAGATGGGAAAATAATAACTTATTCTTTATTTCAAAACAAATTAAGAGAATGTGTCGGTAATTTAGATTTGGATACTTCTAAATTCTCTACTCATTCGTTTCGACGTGGCTTTGCTACTATGGCATTTGAAGCTAAAGTTCCTCCAGAATATATACAATTTTTAGGAGACTGGAGATCAGATGCATACAAGTGCTATCTAGAATTGTCTTGGAAGGACAAATTGAGAATTTTAAAAGATATGTTATTAGGAATTTAAATTATCTTTTCAGATATACTAGTCCATATCCTTTCCGATTCAATAGCAAAGCATGTAACCAGTATTGATCAAGCCATGGTTCATCCATTTCCTGGAATTAATATTTCAAGATTAACTAGGAGAATTGAAAGATACCCCAACCTAGTATCAACAAGATTTACCATACTTCATGTAGGGACAAATGACATAAACTCTTTGTCTATAGATGAGATTTTGAGTGCTTTTAACAATCTCATTACTGTAATCAGTAACTTATCGAATACTGAAATGATAATCTCTAGTATTCTACCTAGACCTTTAGATTACGATAGAACAGGCAATAAGGTAAAACAAACAAATTTCAGACTGAAGGCCCTTTGTAACTCCAGGCACATCAACTTTATTCACTCCTATAGACCATTTTTTAGGTTTGGAAAACCTATTAGGGAGATGTTTGCCATTCGGGATGGTGGGTTACATCTCAATACTGAAGGTACAAGGCGTCTTAGACTCTTTTTTATCAACACAGTCTCTCATCTGTTAAAATGATTTACTGTACATGTATGTTTATTTAGTTTAGTTTTATTGCATGTGAATTTAATGAATTATTCAGTTAATTCACTGATTACATATGGATTTGGGGCCCCTTTTAATGGAGGTATCTTACTCCATTGAGGGTTATTCCTTGTGGTAATGGTATCTGACGTTATCCAGGAATGGGTTGGGGGAAGGTTATTGTGATGAATAATTCTTTTTAATGATGCATGTTATGTTCACTGTGGCATATATATTGGGGGCTGTGTTTTGGCCGCTAGTTATTGGTGTGATGAAAGCTTCTTGTAAAGTACTATACTCATCTGTATCTATTCATCACCTTTCTCTGTACATAACTCATCGTTTCATGCTTAGTACTGTTACATGATGCTTCTCTAATCATAACCTAATTCTTAAAGGACGATAGCAGACGACTGCTCCATTTATGCTTACTTGAATTTGCATTAAAAACATGTTAACTTGAGATTGGATGCTCACATGAGTGTTTAATCCCTTGTTGAAATGTTTTTCTTTGTGTCAATATGATTTAGTCACTCATTTAATAATTTGAAAGATGTGAAGGTTATGATTATCATTATTTATATGTTTATCCATTTTGTATGTCTATTTTGTGATGTTTTGTTATACCATGTCTTTGGGAATGTTAACTTACATGGTATGTTTCGTTGTATTGTTTCTTTCTAATGATGTCAACTGAACATACATTAAACCATATCAAATGTCTAATAATATCTTTTATTTCTGTCTGGCATTGCTAATTTGCACAGTTTTGTGCTGCCGCGTAAAACCAGTTAATTAGCATTAGACAGAAATACGATTGGTCATGTCGTCATGCTTCCTTGCTCATCCTTTATATGATTGGTCATCCCATTGTGTATTTCTCCTTGGACATATAAAAAGAAAAATTTCGCGGGCTTTCTGCACAGTTTTGTTGAGTTGACATCGAATACACTACAAAGTTGATGAGATGAAAATTATACCTCTCCCTCCCACCCTTACTATATGTATCTGTGTGATGAAAGCTTCTTGTAAAGTACTATACTCATCTGTATCTATTCATCACCTTTCTCTGTACATAACTCATCGTTTCATGCTTAGTACTGTTACATGATGCTTCTCTAATCATAACCTAATTCTTAAAGGACGATAGCAGACGACTGCTCCATTTATGCTTACTTGAATTTGCATTAAAAACATGTTAACTTGAGATTGGATGCTCACATGAGTGTTTAATCCCTTGTTGAAATGTTTTTCTTTGTGTCAATATGATTTAGTCACTCATTTAATAATTTGAAAGATGTGAAGGTTATGATTATCATTATTTATATGTTTATCCATTTTGTATGTCTATTTTGTGATGTTTTGTTATACCATGTCTTTGGGAATGTTAACTTACATGGTATGTTTCGTTGTATTGTTTCTTTCTAATGATGTCAACTGAACATACATTAAACCATATCAAATGTCTAATAATATCTTTTATTTCTGTCTGGCATTGCTAATTACTGAAAAATGAATGAGAAATGAAAATAAAACAGGGAGCAATTTTCCTCAGTGCAGTCAGGGCGAAATTTGTTCAGTGTTGCTTTTTGAATAGCCTAATAGGTTTACAGGACTTATCAAACAATGTGGCAGGGTAATGTGGAAAGACAAAAAGGGTCCACCACAATGTACTTTGCCAGGCATAGATCTACAGCTGCAAGGCCCAAGCTGGCAAAATGTCACAAAATTATGTACATCTCCTGTGCCCGTGATGACATGGCCGAACCGTCGGAATTTACGCAACAATTAGACCCAGAGAAGAATCTGAAATCGGTTTCAATGATGACATAATGATATATGGCACTTACGCCAATGCGAAAACATGAACTTGGCAAAAGGCACAAATAATGCTGTTTTTTTTTTTTTCTTTTCTTGATTTCTTTGTGGGAATAAAAACATGCTAAAATACATCCTCTTCTAATGAAATTGTCTGCAAATTAGTATGACAAAATTGGTCTCACTATTAAAGTGTGCATGAACAGACTGATGCGCAAAAGTTTTAACGCAAACCCAGATTTATGTTTTATCGAATGTGCCAAATTTCCCTATATCTTTGGGTTGTCATCACAATTGACTTTGGAGCCTGGTCATACTATCATTCTTTCCAATTTGGAGCAGTTGAAACATGTCATCACGGTCGCAAGCAATATCATGTCGATTCGGGGCATCTTCGTAGTTCAAGCCTGGCAACAGGGAAGCCTTGTCAATTGGGATGAAAAAAAAAAAAAAACCTATGGAAATAAATGAAAGTAGATACATAGAGAGCCTGAAAATTTTCACAGACTCTTACTAATTTGAATTTGAAATTTGTACTTATAAATGTCTCAGAATTAGGGACAATGAATGAAAAAAGAAAAAAAAAAGATGAGGGAAAATGGGGTAAAAAAAGGAGTAGTTGCTCAGATTTGACCCTTGTCCACCAATGACCAAAACTGAAAAAGATATTGGGACCTTTCGTCTAGCCCACTGAGCTAGCGAAGCAGTTGAATTCAACCCAGAAAATTAACCCCCTTATATATATGTGTAGATGTAGTTCCCTCCCTTTGTTTCAAAACATTCCGACAGAAGTCAAAAGTAGTACCATTTGAAAATTTGATATCAAGCACATTTGTCACCCTGTTTTATCAGAAAATATGAACGGACAGGTTTAAAAGGCGTTTTTGATGTTTGTTTGATCATATCTTGAAAAACAGAGCGTGGCTGTGTAATTTGTTTAGGGACTATTTTGTTTTTGTGACCTTATTACGCACCATGGTCTACTACGATTCAGAAATTCGTTTTACTCTGATTTTCCAAGTGAACTTTGAAGGCTTATATGCTATCCTTTGCAGATCTGCACGCATCCAAAATGGATGTATGCCAAAATACATAGACATGGGGCGATTCTTTGGATAAAACGGGTGACAGAAGGTCGCGTTCTGAACCGACCCCCACCCACCTGAATGACCCGTTTCGATATAAATTTCCTACATATTTTTCAGATCAGCTTCCCTATCTCACATTGAAGCTTTGGATATGTTGAGACCACTAATTATCTATGAAAAAGTCATGAAAAATCATAGCCTAACTGAATAAACCAGCAAGAGAGAGAGAGGGGGGGAGAAAGAGAGAGAGAGAGAGAAAGGTTTTCAGGAGGACCTGGTGGCAGTTGCATGAAACAAGCAAAACAAACTTTTAAGGGCCCTTTTCTCTACATAAAGTATTCGGGAATAGCAAAAAAATACTTTGAGATTTTGCTGATGGTACAATTTGACAGGAAAGATGTGGGAGAAAGTAAATAAATCATTACTGAAAAATGAATGAGAAATGAAAATAAAACAGGGAGCAATTTTCCTCAGTGCAGTCAGGGCGAAATTTGTTCAGTGTTGCTTTTTGAATAGCCTAATAGGTTTACAGGACTTATCAAACAATGTGGCAGGGTAATGTGGAAAGACAAAAAGGGTCCACCACAATGTACTTTGCCAGGCATAGATCTACAGCTGCAAGGCCCAAGCTGGCAAAATGTCACAAAATTATGTACATCTCCTGTGCCCGTGATGACATGGCCGAACCGTCGGAATTTACGCAACAATTAGACCCAGAGAAGAATCTGAAATCGGTTTCAATGATGACATAATGATATATGGCACTTACGCCAATGCGAAAACATGAACTTGGCAAAAGGCACAAATAATGCTGTTTTTTTTTTTTTCTTTTCTTGATTTCTTTGTGGGAATAAAAACATGCTAAAATACATCCTCTTCTAATGAAATTGTCTGCAAATTAGTATGACAAAATTGGTCTCACTATTAAAGTGTGCATGAACAGACTGATGCGCAAAAGTTTTAACGCAAACCCAGATTTATGTTTTATCGAATGTGCCAAATTTCCCTATATCTTTGGGTTGTCATCACAATTGACTTTGGAGCCTGGTCATACTATCATTCTTTCCAATTTGGAGCAGTTGAAACATGTCATCACGGTCGCAAGCAATATCATGTCGATTCGGGGCATCTTCGTAGTTCAAGCCTGGCAACAGGGAAGCCTTGTCAATTGGGATGAAAAAAAAAAAAAAACCTATGGAAATAAATGAAAGTAGATACATAGAGAGCCTGAAAATTTTCACAGACTCTTACTAATTTGAATTTGAAATTTGTACTTATAAATGTCTCAGAATTAGGGATAATGAATGAAAAAAGAAAAAAAAAAAGATGAGGGATAATGGGGTAAAAAAAGGAGTAGTTGCTCAGATTTGACCCTTGTCCACCAATGACCAAAACTGAAAAAGATATTGGGACCTTTCGTCTAGCCCACTGAGCTAGCGAAGCAGTTGAATTCAACCCAGAAAATTAACCCCCTTATATATATGTGTAGATGTAGTTCCCTCCCTTTGTTTCAAAACATTCCGACAGAAGTCAAAAGTAGTACCATTTGAAAATTTGATATCAAGCACATTTGTCACCCTGTTTTATCAGAAAATATGAACGGACAGGTTTAAAAGGCGTTTTTGATGTTTGTTTGATCATATCTTGAAAAACAGAGCGTGGCTGTGTAATTTGTTTAGGGACTATTTTGTTTTTGTGACCTTATTACGCACCATGGTCTACTACGATTCAGAAATTCGTTTTACTCTGATTTTCCAAGTGAACTTTGAAGGCTTATATGCTATCCTTTGCAGATCTGCACGCATCCAAAATGGATGTATGCCAAAATACATAGACATGGGGCGATTCTTTGGATAAAACGGGTGACAGAAGGTCGCGTTCTGAACCGACCCCCACCCACCTGAATGACCCGTTTCGATATAAATTTCCTACATATTTTTCAGATCAGCTTCCCTATCTCACATTGAAGCTTTGGATATGTTGAGACCACTAATTATCTATGAAAAAGTCATGAAAAATCATAGCCTAACTGAATAAACCAGCAAGAGAGAGAGAGGGGGGGGAGAAAGAGAGAGAGAGAGAGAGAAAGGTTTTCAGGAGGACCTGGTGGCAGTTGCATGAAACAAGCAAAACAAACTTTTAAGGGCCCTTTTCTCTACATAAAGTATTCGGGAATAGCAAAAAAATACTTTGAGATTTTGCTGATGGTACAATTTGACAGGAAAGATGTGGGAGAAAGTAAATAAATCATTACTGAAAAATGAATGAGAAATGAAAATAAAACAGGGAGCAATTTTCCTCAGTGCAGTCAGGGCGAAATTTGTTCAGTGTTGCTTTTTGAATAGCCTAATAGGTTTACAGGACTTATCAAACAATGTGGCAGGGTAATGTGGAAAGACAAAAAGGGTCCACCACAATGTACTTTGCCAGGCATAGATCTACAGCTGCAAGGCCCAAGCTGGCAAAATGTCACAAAATTATGTACATCTCCTGTGCCCGTGATGACATGGCCGAACCGTCGGAATTCACGCAACAATTAGACCCAGAGAAGAATCTGAAATCGGTTTCAATGATGACATAATGATATATGGCACTTACGCCAATGCGAAAACATGAACTTGGCAAAAGGCACAAATAATGCTGTTTTTTATTTTTTCTTTTCTTGATTTCTTTGTGGGAATAAAAACATGCTAAAATACATCCTCTTCTAATGAAATTGTCTGCAAATTAGTATGACAAAATTGGTCTCACTATTAAAGTGTGCATGAACAGACTGATGCGCAAAAGTTTTAACGCAAACCCAGATTTATGTTTTATCGAATGTGCCAAATTTCCCTATATCTTTGGGTTGTCATCACAATTGACTTTGGAGCCTGGTCATACTATCATTCTTTCCAATTTGGAGCAGTTGAAACATGTCATCACGGTCGCAAGCAATATCATGTCGATTCGGGGCATCTTCGTAGTTCAAGCCTGGCAACAGGGAAGCCTTGTCAATTGGGATGAAAAAAAAAAAAAAACCTATGGAAATAAATGAAAGTAGATACATAGAGAGCCTGAAAATTTTCACAGACTCTTACTAATTTGAATTTGAAATTTGTACTTATAAATGTCTCAGAATTAGGGATAATGAATGAAAAAAGAAAAAAAAAAAGATGAGGGATAATGGGGTAAAAAAAGGAGTAGTTGCTCAGATTTGACCCTTGTCCACCAATGACCAAAACTGAAAAAGATATTGGGACCTTTCGTCTAGCCCACTGAGCTAGCGAAGCAGTTGAATTCAACCCAGAAAATTAACCCCCTTATATATATGTGTAGATGTAGTTCCCTCCCTTTGTTTCAAAACATTCCGACAGAAGTCAAAAGTAGTACCATTTGAAAATTTGATATCAAGCACATTTGTCACCCTGTTTTATCAGAAAATATGAACGGACAGGTTTAAAAGGCGTTTTTGATGTTTGTTTGATCATATCTTGAAAAACAGAGCGTGGCTGTGTAATTTGTTTAGGGACTATTTTGTTTTTGTGACCTTATTACGCACCATGGTCTACTACGATTCAGAAATTCGTTTTACTCTGATTTTCCAAGTGAACTTTGAAGGCTTATATGCTATCCTTTGCAGATCTGCACGCATCCAAAATGGATGTATGCCAAAATACATAGACATGGGGCGATTCTTTGGATAAAACGGGTGACAGAAGGTCGCGTTCTGAACCGACCCCCACCCACCTGAATGACCCGTTTCGATATAAATTTCCTACATATTTTTCAGATCAGCTTCCCTATCTCACATTGAAGCTTTGGATATGTTGAGACCACTAATTATCTATGAAAAAGTCATGAAAAATCATAGCCTAACTGAATAAACCAGCAAGAGAGAGAGAGGGGGGGGGAGAAAGAGAGAGAGAGAGAGAGAGAGAAAGGTTTTCAGGAGGACCTGGTGGCAGTTGCATGAAACAAGCAAAACAAACTTTTAAGGGCCCTTTTCTCTACATAAAGTATTCGGGAATAGCAAAAAAATACTTTGAGATTTTGCTGATGGTACAATTTGACAGGAAAGATGTGGGAGAAAGTAAATAAATCATTACTGAAAAATGAATGAGAAATGAAAATAAAACAGGGAGCAATTTTCCTCAGTGCAGTCAGGGCGAAATTTGTTCAGTGTTGCTTTTTGAATAGCCTAATAGGTTTACAGGACTTATCAAACAATGTGGCAGGGTAATGTGGAAAGACAAAAAGGGTCCACCACAATGTACTTTGCCAGGCATAGATCTACAGCTGCAAGGCCCAAGCTGGCAAAATGTCACAAAATTATGTACATCTCCTGTGCCCGTGATGACATGGCCGAACCGTCGGAATTTACGCAACAATTAGACCCAGAGAAGAATCTGAAATCGGTTTCAATGATGACATAATGATATATGGCACTTACGCCAATGCGAAAACATGAACTTGGCAAAAGGCACAAATAATGCTGTTTTTTTTTTTTTCTTTTCTTGATTTCTTTGTGGGAATAAAAACATGCTAAAATACATCCTCTTCTAATGAAATTGTCTGCAAATTAGTATGACAAAATTGGTCTCACTATTAAAGTGTGCATGAACAGACTGATGCGCAAAAGTTTTAACGCAAACCCAGATTTATGTTTTATCGAATGTGCCAAATTTCCCTATATCTTTGGGTTGTCATCACAATTGACTTTGGAGCCTGGTCATACTATCATTCTTTCCAATTTGGAGCAGTTGAAACATGTCATCACGGTCGCAAGCAATATCATGTCGATTCGGGGCATCTTCGTAGTTCAAGCCTGGCAACAGGGAAGCCTTGTCAATTGGGATGAAAAAAAAAAAAAAAACCTATGGAAATAAATGAAAGTAGATACATAGAGAGCCTGAAAATTTTCACAGACTCTTACTAATTTGAATTTGAAATTTGTACTTATAAATGTCTCAGAATTAGGGACAATGAATGAAAAAAGAAAAAAAAAAAGATGAGGGAAAATGGGGTAAAAAAAGGAGTAGTTGCTCAGATTTGACCCTTGTCCACCAATGACCAAAACTGAAAAAGATATTGGGACCTTTCGTCTAGCCCACTGAGCTAGCGAAGCAGTTGAATTCAACCCAGAAAATTAACCCCCTTATATATATGTGTAGATGTAGTTCCCTCCCTTTGTTTCAAAACATTCCGACAGAAGTCAAAAGTAGTACCATTTGAAAATTTGATATCAAGCACATTTGTCACCCTGTTTTATCAGAAAATATGAACGGACAGGTTTAAAAGGCGTTTTTGATGTTTGTTTGATCATATCTTGAAAAACAGAGCGTGGCTGTGTAATTTGTTTAGGGACTATTTTGTTTTTGTGACCTTATTACGCACCATGGTCTACTACGATTCAGAAATTCGTTTTACTCTGATTTTCCAAGTGAACTTTGAAGGCTTATATGCTATCCTTTGCAGATCTGCACGCATCCAAAATGGATGTATGCCAAAATACATAGACATGGGGCGATTCTTTGGATAAAACGGGTGACAGAAGGTCGCGTTCTGAACCGACCCCCACCCACCTGAATGACCCGTTTCGATATAAATTTCCTACATATTTTTCAGATCAGCTTCCCTATCTCACATTGAAGCTTTGGATATGTTGAGACCACTAATTATCTATGAAAAAGTCATGAAAAATCATAGCCTAACTGAATAAACCAGCAAGAGAGAGAGAGGGGGGGGGGGAGAAAGAGAGAGAGAGAGAGAGAGAGAAAGGTTTTCAGGAGGACCTGGTGGCAGTTGCATGAAACAAGCAAAACAAACTTTTAAGGGCCCTTTTCTCTACATAAAGTATTCGGGAATAGCAAAAAAATACTTTGAGATTTTGCTGATGGTACAATTTGACAGGAAAGATGTGGGAGAAAGTAAATAAATCATTACTGAAAAATGAATGAGAAATGAAAATAAAACAGGGAGCAATTTTCCTCAGTGCAGTCAGGGCGAAATTTGTTCAGTGTTGCTTTTTGAATAGCCTAATAGGTTTACAGGACTTATCAAACAATGTGGCAGGGTAATGTGGAAAGACAAAAAGGGTCCACCACAATGTACTTTGCCAGGCATAGATCTACAGCTGCAAGGCCCAAGCTGGCAAAATGTCACAAAATTATGTACATCTCCTGTGCCCGTGATGACATGGCCGAACCGTCGGAATTTACGCAACAATTAGACCCAGAGAAGAATCTGAAATCGGTTTCAATGATGACATAATGATATATGGCACTTACGCCAATGCGAAAACATGAACTTGGCAAAAGGCACAAATAATGCTGTTTTTTTTTTTTTCTTTTCTTGATTTCTTTGTGGGAATAAAAACATGCTAAAATACATCCTCTTCTAATGAAATTGTCTGCAAATTAGTATGACAAAATTGGTCTCACTATTAAAGTGTGCATGAACAGACTGATGCGCAAAAGTTTTAACGCAAACCCAGATTTATGTTTTATCGAATGTGCCAAATTTCCCTATATCTTTGGGTTGTCATCACAATTGACTTTGGAGCCTGGTCATACTATCATTCTTTCCAATTTGGAGCAGTTGAAACATGTCATCACGGTCGCAAGCAATATCATGTCGATTCGGGGCATCTTCGTAGTTCAAGCCTGGCAACAGGGAAGCCTTGTCAATTGGGATGAAAAAAAAAAAAAAAACCTATGGAAATAAATGAAAGTAGATACATAGAGAGCCTGAAAATTTTCACAGACTCTTACTAATTTGAATTTGAAATTTGTACTTATAAATGTCTCAGAATTAGGGATAATGAATGAAAAAAGAAAAAAAAAAAAAAGATGAGGGAAAATGGGGTAAAAAAAGGAGTAGTTGCTCAGATTTGACCCTTGTCCACCAATGACCAAAACTGAAAAAGATATTGGGACCTTTCGTCTAGCCCACTGAGCTAGCGAAGCAGTTGAATTCAACCCAGAAAATTAACCCCCTTATATATATGTGTAGATGTAGTTCCCTCCCTTTGTTTCAAAACATTCCGACAGAAGTCAAAAGTAGTACCATTTGAAAATTTGATATCAAGCACATTTGTCACCCTGTTTTATCAGAAAATATGAACGGACAGGTTTAAAAGGCGTTTTTGATGTTTGTTTGATCATATCTTGAAAAACAGAGCGTGGCTGTGTAATTTGTTTAGGGACTATTTTGTTTTTGTGACCTTATTACGCACCATGGTCTACTACGATTCAGAAATTCGTTTTACTCTGATTTTCCAAGTGAACTTTGAAGGCTTATATGCTATCCTTTGCAGATCTGCACGCATCCAAAATGGATGTATGCCAAAATACATAGACATGGGGCGATTCTTTGGATAAAACGGGTGACAGAAGGTCGCGTTCTGAACCGACCCCCACCCACCTGAATGACCCGTTTCGATATAAATTTCCTACATATTTTTCAGATCAGCTTCCCTATCTCACATTGAAGCTTTGGATATGTTGAGACCACTAATTATCTATGAAAAAGTCATGAAAAATCATAGCCTAACTGAATAAACCAGCAAGAGAGAGAGAGGGGGGGGAGAAAGAGAGAGAGAGAGAGAGAGAGAAAGGTTTTCAGGAGGACCTGGTGGCAGTTGCATGAAACAAGCAAAACAAACTTTTAAGGGCCCTTTTCTCTACATAAAGTATTCGGGAATAGCAAAAAAATACTTTGAGATTTTGCTGATGGTACAATTTGACAGGAAAGATGTGGGAGAAAGTAAATAAATCATTACTGAAAAATGAATGAGAAATGAAAATAAAACAGGGAGCAATTTTCCTCAGTGCAGTCAGGGCGAAATTTGTTCAGTGTTGCTTTTTGAATAGCCTAATAGGTTTACAGGACTTATCAAACAATGTGGCAGGGTAATGTGGAAAGACAAAAAGGGTCCACCACAATGTACTTTGCCAGGCATAGATCTACAGCTGCAAGGCCCAAGCTGGCAAAATGTCACAAAATTATGTACATCTCCTGTGCCCGTGATGACATGGCCGAACCGTCGGAATTTACGCAACAATTAGACCCAGAGAAGAATCTGAAATCGGTTTCAATGATGACATAATGATATATGGCACTTACGCCAATGCGAAAACATGAACTTGGCAAAAGGCACAAATAATGCTGTTTTTTTTTTTTCTTTTCTTGATTTCTTTGTGGGAATAAAAACATGCTAAAATACATCCTCTTCTAATGAAATTGTCTGCAAATTAGTATGACAAAATTGGTCTCACTATTAAAGTGTGCATGAACAGACTGATGCGCAAAAGTTTTAACGCAAACCCAGATTTATGTTTTATCGAATGTGCCAAATTTCCCTATATCTTTGGGTTGTCATCACAATTGACTTTGGAGCCTGGTCATACTATCATTCTTTCCAATTTGGAGCAGTTGAAACATGTCATCACGGTCGCAAGCAATATCATGTCGATTCGGGGCATCTTCGTAGTTCAAGCCTGGCAACAGGGAAGCCTTGTCAATTGGGATGAAAAAAAAAAAAAAAAACCTATGGAAATAAATGAAAGTAGATACATAGAGAGCCTGAAAATTTTCACAGACTCTTACTAATTTGAATTTGAAATTTGTACTTATAAATGTCTCAGAATTAGGGACAATGAATGAAAAAAGAAAAAAAAAAGATGAGGGAAAATGGGGTAAAAAAAGGAGTAGTTGCTCAGATTTGACCCTTGTCCACCAATGACCAAAACTGAAAAAGATATTGGGACCTTTCGTCTAGCCCACTGAGCTAGCGAAGCAGTTGAATTCAACCCAGAAAATTAACCCCCTTATATATATGTGTAGATGTAGTTCCCTCCCTTTGTTTCAAAACATTCCGACAGAAGTCAAAAGTAGTACCATTTGAAAATTTGATATCAAGCACATTTGTCACCCTGTTTTATCAGAAAATATGAACGGACAGGTTTAAAAGGCGTTTTTGATGTTTGTTTGATCATATCTTGAAAAACAGAGCGTGGCTGTGTAATTTGTTTAGGGACTATTTTGTTTTTGTGACCTTATTACGCACCATGGTCTACTACGATTCAGAAATTCGTTTTACTCTGATTTTCCAAGTGAACTTTGAAGGCTTATATGCTATCCTTTGCAGATCTGCACGCATCCAAAATGGATGTATGCCAAAATACATAGACATGGGGCGATTCTTTGGATAAAACGGGTGACAGAAGGTCGCGTTCTGAACCGACCCCCACCCACCTGAATGACCCGTTTCGATATAAATTTCCTACATATTTTTCAGATCAGCTTCCCTATCTCACATTGAAGCTTTGGATATGTTGAGACCACTAATTATCTATGAAAAAGTCATGAAAAATCATAGCCTAACTGAATAAACCAGCAAGAGAGAGAGAGGGGGGGGAGAAAGAGAGAGAGAGAGAGAAAGGTTTTCAGGAGGACCTGGTGGCAGTTGCATGAAACAAGCAAAACAAACTTTTAAGGGCCCTTTTCTCTACATAAAGTATTCGGGAATAGCAAAAAAATACTTTGAGATTTTGCTGATGGTACAATTTGACAGGAAAGATGTGGGAGAAAGTAAATAAATCATTACTGAAAAATGAATGAGAAATGAAAATAAAACAGGGAGCAATTTTCCTCAGTGCAGTCAGGGCGAAATTTGTTCAGTGTTGCTTTTTGAATAGCCTAATAGGTTTACAGGACTTATCAAACAATGTGGCAGGGTAATGTGGAAAGACAAAAAGGGTCCACCACAATGTACTTTGCCAGGCATAGATCTACAGCTGCAAGGCCCAAGCTGGCAAAATGTCACAAAATTATGTACATCTCCTGTGCCCGTGATGACATGGCCGAACCGTCGGAATTTACGCAACAATTAGACCCAGAGAAGAATCTGAAATCGGTTTCAATGATGACATAATGATATATGGCACTTACGCCAATGCGAAAACATGAACTTGGCAAAAGGCACAAATAATGCTGTTTTTTTTTTTTTCTTTTCTTGATTTCTTTGTGGGAATAAAAACATGCTAAAATACATCCTCTTCTAATGAAATTGTCTGCAAATTAGTATGACAAAATTGGTCTCACTATTAAAGTGTGCATGAACAGACTGATGCGCAAAAGTTTTAACGCAAACCCAGATTTATGTTTTATCGAATGTGCCAAATTTCCCTATATCTTTGGGTTGTCATCACAATTGACTTTGGAGCCTGGTCATACTATCATTCTTTCCAATTTGGAGCAGTTGAAACATGTCATCACGGTCGCAAGCAATATCATGTCGATTCGGGGCATCTTCGTAGTTCAAGCCTGGCAACAGGGAAGCCTTGTCAATTGGGATGAAAAAAAAAAAAAAAACCTATGGAAATAAATGAAAGTAGATACATAGAGAGCCTGAAAATTTTCACAGACTCTTACTAATTTGAATTTGAAATTTGTACTTATAAATGTCTCAGAATTAGGGATAATGAATGAAAAAAGAAAAAAAAAAAAAAGATGAGGGAAAATGGGGTAAAAAAAGGAGTGTTGCTCAGATTTGACCCTTGTCCACCAATGACCAAAACTGAAAAAGATATTGGGACCTTTCGTCTAGCCCACTGAGCTAGCGAAGCAGTTGAATTCAACCCAGAAAATTAACCCCCTTATATATATGTGTAGATGTAGTTCCCTCCCTTTGTTTCAAAACATTCCGACAGAAGTCAAAAGTAGTACCATTTGAAAATTTGATATCAAGCACATTTGTCACCCTGTTTTATCAGAAAATATGAACGGACAGGTTTAAAAGGCGTTTTTGATGTTTGTTTGATCATATCTTGAAAAACAGAGCGTGGCTGTGTAATTTGTTTAGGGACTATTTTGTTTTTGTGACCTTATTACGCACCATGGTCTACTACGATTCAGAAATTCGTTTTACTCTGATTTTCCAAGTGAACTTTGAAGGCTTATATGCTATCCTTTGCAGATCTGCACGCATCCAAAATGGATGTATGCCAAAATACATAGACATGGGGCGATTCTTTGGATAAAACGGGTGACAGAAGGTCGCGTTCTGAACCGACCCCCACCCACCTGAATGACCCGTTTCGATATAAATTTCCTACATATTTTTCAGATCAGCTTCCCTATCTCACATTGAAGCTTTGGATATGTTGAGACCACTAATTATCTATGAAAAAGTCATGAAAAATCATAGCCTAACTGAATAAACCAGCAAGAGAGAGAGAGGGGGGGGAGAAGAGAAGAGAGAGAGAGAGAGAGAAAGGTTTTCAGGAGGACCTGGTGGCAGTTGCATGAAACAAGCAAAACAAACTTTTAAGGGCCCTTTTCTCTACATAAAGTATTCGGGAATAGCAAAAAAATACTTTGAGATTTTGCTGATGGTACAATTTGACAGGAAAGATGTGGGAGAAAGTAAATAAATCATTACTGAAAAATGAATGAGAAATGAAAATAAAACAGGGAGCAATTTTCCTCAGTGCAGTCAGGGCGAAATTTGTTCAGTGTTGCTTTTTGAATAGCCTAATAGGTTTACAGGACTTATCAAACAATGTGGCAGGGTAATGTGGAAAGACAAAAAGGGTCCACCACAATGTACTTTGCCAGGCATAGATCTACAGCTGCAAGGCCCAAGCTGGCAAAATGTCACAAAATTATGTACATCTCCTGTGCCCGTGATGACATGGCCGAACCGTCGGAATTTACGCAACAATTAGACCCAGAGAAGAATCTGAAATCGGTTTCAATGATGACATAATGATATATGGCACTTACGCCAATGCGAAAACATGAACTTGGCAAAAGGCACAAATAATGCTGTTTTTTTTTTTTTTCTTTTCTTGATTTCTTTGTGGGAATAAAAACATGCTAAAATACATCCTCTTCTAATGAAATTGTCTGCAAATTAGTATGACAAAATTGGTCTCACTATTAAAGTGTGCATGAACAGACTGATGCGCAAAAGTTTTAACGCAAACCCAGATTTATGTTTTATCGAATGTGCCAAATTTCCCTATATCTTTGGGTTGTCATCACAATTGACTTTGGAGCCTGGTCATACTATCATTCTTTCCAATTTGGAGCAGTTGAAACATGTCATCACGGTCGCAAGCAATATCATGTCGATTCGGGGCATCTTCGTAGTTCAAGCCTGGCAACAGGGAAGCCTTGTCAATTGGGATGAAAAAAAAAAAAAAAACCTATGGAAATAAATGAAAGTAGATACATAGAGAGCCTGAAAATTTTCACAGACTCTTACTAATTTGAATTTGAAATTTGTACTTATAAATGTCTCAGAATTAGGGACAATGAATGAAAAAAGAAAAAAAAAAGATGAGGGAAAATGGGGTAAAAAAAGGAGTAGTTGCTCAGATTTGACCCTTGTCCACCAATGACCAAAACTGAAAAAGATATTGGGACCTTTCGTCTAGCCCACTGAGCTAGCGAAGCAGTTGAATTCAACCCAGAAAATTAACCCCCTTATATATATGTGTAGATGTAGTTCCCTCCCTTTGTTTCAAAACATTCCGACAGAAGTCAAAAGTAGTACCATTTGAAAATTTGATATCAAGCACATTTGTCACCCTGTTTTATCAGAAAATATGAACGGACAGGTTTAAAAGGCGTTTTTGATGTTTGTTTGATCATATCTTGAAAAACAGAGCGTGGCTGTGTAATTTGTTTAGGGACTATTTTGTTTTTGTGACCTTATTACGCACCATGGTCTACTACGATTCAGAAATTCGTTTTACTCTGATTTTCCAAGTGAACTTTGAAGGCTTATATGCTATCCTTTGCAGATCTGCACGCATCCAAAATGGATGTATGCCAAAATACATAGACATGGGGCGATTCTTTGGATAAAACGGGTGACAGAAGGTCGCGTTCTGAACCGACCCCCACCCACCTGAATGACCCGTTTCGATATAAATTTCCTACATATTTTTCAGATCAGCTTCCCTATCTCACATTGAAGCTTTGGATATGTTGAGACCACTAATTATCTATGAAAAAGTCATGAAAAATCATAGCCTAACTGAATAAACCAGCAAGAGAGAGAGAGGGGGGGGAGAAAGAGAGAGAGAGAGAGAAAGGTTTTCAGGAGGACCTGGTGGCAGTTGCATGAAACAAGCAAAACAAACTTTTAAGGGCCCTTTTCTCTACATAAAGTATTCGGGAATAGCAAAAAAATACTTTGAGATTTTGCTGATGGTACAATTTGACAGGAAAGATGTGGGAGAAAGTAAATAAATCATTACTGAAAAATGAATGAGAAATGAAAATAAAACAGGGAGCAATTTTCCTCAGTGCAGTCAGGGCGAAATTTGTTCAGTGTTGCTTTTTGAATAGCCTAATAGGTTTACAGGACTTATCAAACAATGTGGCAGGGTAATGTGGAAAGACAAAAAGGGTCCACCACAATGTACTTTGCCAGGCATAGATCTACAGCTGCAAGGCCCAAGCTGGCAAAATGTCACAAAATTATGTACATCTCCTGTGCCCGTGATGACATGGCCGAACCGTCGGAATTTACGCAACAATTAGACCCAGAGAAGAATCTGAAATCGGTTTCAATGATGACATAATGATATATGGCACTTACGCCAATGCGAAAACATGAACTTGGCAAAAGGCACAAATAATGCTGTTTTTTTTTTTTTCTTTTCTTGATTTCTTTGTGGGAATAAAAACATGCTAAAATACATCCTCTTCTAATGAAATTGTCTGCAAATTAGTATGACAAAATTGGTCTCACTATTAAAGTGTGCATGAACAGACTGATGCGCAAAAGTTTTAACGCAAACCCAGATTTATGTTTTATCGAATGTGCCAAATTTCCCTATATCTTTGGGTTGTCATCACAATTGACTTTGGAGCCTGGTCATACTATCATTCTTTCCAATTTGGAGCAGTTGAAACATGTCATCACGGTCGCAAGCAATATCATGTCGATTCGGGGCATCTTCGTAGTTCAAGCCTGGCAACAGGGAAGCCTTGTCAATTGGGATGAAAAAAAAAAAAAAAAACCTATGGAAATAAATGAAAGTAGATACATAGAGAGCCTGAAAATTTTCACAGACTCTTACTAATTTGAATTTGAAATTTGTACTTATAAATGTCTCAGAATTAGGGACAATGAATGAAAAAAGAAAAAAAAAAGATGAGGGAAAATGGGGTAAAAAAAGGAGTAGTTGCTCAGATTTGACCCTTGTCCACCAATGACCAAAACTGAAAAAGATATTGGGACCTTTCGTCTAGCCCACTGAGCTAGCGAAGCAGTTGAATTCAACCCAGAAAATTAACCCCCTTATATATATGTGTAGATGTAGTTCCCTCCCTTTGTTTCAAAACATTCCGACAGAAGTCAAAAGTAGTACCATTTGAAAATTTGATATCAAGCACATTTGTCACCCTGTTTTATCAGAAAATATGAACGGACAGGTTTAAAAGGCGTTTTTGATGTTTGTTTGATCATATCTTGAAAAACAGAGCGTGGCTGTGTAATTTGTTTAGGGACTATTTTGTTTTTGTGACCTTATTACGCACCATGGTCTACTACGATTCAGAAATTCGTTTTACTCTGATTTTCCAAGTGAACTTTGAAGGCTTATATGCTATCCTTTGCAGATCTGCACGCATCCAAAATGGATGTATGCCAAAATACATAGACATGGGGCGATTCTTTGGATAAAACGGGTGACAGAAGGTCGCGTTCTGAACCGACCCCCACCCACCCGAATGACCCGTTTCGATATAAATTTCCTACATATTTTTCAGATCAGCTTCCCTATCTCACATTGAAGCTTTGGATATGTTGAGACCACTAATTATCTATGAAAAATTCATGAAAAATCATAGCCTAACTGAATAAACCAGCAAGAGAGAGAGAGGGGGGGGGGGAGAAAGAGAGAGAGAGAGAGAAAGGTTTTCAGGAGGACCTGGTGGCAGTTGCATGAAACAAGCAAAACAAACTTTTAAGGGCCCTTTTCTCTACATAAAGTATTCGGGAATAGCAAAAAAATACTTTGAGATTTTGCTGATGGTACAATTTGACAGGAAAGATGTGGGAGAAAGTAAATAAATCATTACTGAAAAATGAATGAGAAATGAAAATAAAACAGGGAGCAATTTTCCTCAGTGCAGTCAGGGCGAAATTTGTTCAGTGTTGCTTTTTGAATAGCCTAATAGGTTTACAGGACTTATCAAACAATGTGGCAGGGTAATGTGGAAAGACAAAAAGGGTCCACCACAATGTACTTTGCCAGGCATAGATCTACAGCTGCAAGGCCCAAGCTGGCAAAATGTCACAAAATTATGTACATCTCCTGTGCCCGTGATGACATGGCCGAACCGTCGGAATTTACGCAACAATTAGACCCAGAGAAGAATCTGAAATCGGTTTCAATGATGACATAATGATATATGGCACTTACGCCAATGCGAAAACATGAACTTGGCAAAAGGCACAAATAATGCTGTTTTTTTTTTTTTCTTTTCTTGATTTCTTTGTGGGAATAAAAACATGCTAAAATACATCCTCTTCTAATGAAATTGTCTGCAAATTAGTATGACAAAATTGGTCTCACTATTAAAGTGTGCATGAACAGACTGATGCGCAAAAGTTTTAACGCAAACCTAGATTTATGTTTTATCGAATGTGCCAAATTTCCCTATATCTTTGGGTTGTCATCACAATTGACTTTGGAGCCTGGTCATACTATCATTCTTTCCAATTTGGAGCAGTTGAAACATGTCATCACGGTCGCAAGCAATATCATGTCGATTCGGGGCATCTTCGTAGTTCAAGCCTGGCAACAGGGAAGCCTTGTCAATTGGGATGAAAAAAAAAAAAAAAAAACCTATGGAAATAAATGAAAGTAGATACATAGAGAGCCTGAAAATTTTCACAGACTCTTACTAATTTGAATTTGAAATTTGTACTTATAAATGTCTCAGAATTAGGGACAATGAATGAAAAAAGAAAAAAAAAAGATGAGGGAAAATGGGGTAAAAAAAGGAGTAGTTGCTCAGATTTGACCCTTGTCCACCAATGACCAAAACTGAAAAAGATATTGGGACCTTTCGTCTAGCCCACTGAGCTAGCGAAGCAGTTGAATTCAACCCAGAAAATTAACCCCCTTATATATATGTGTAGATGTAGTTCCCTCCCTTTGTTTCAAAACATTCCGACAGAAGTCAAAAGTAGTACCATTTGAAAATTTGATATCAAGCACATTTGTCACCCTGTTTTATCAGAAAATATGAACGGACAGGTTTAAAAGGCGTTTTTGATGTTTGTTTGATCATATCTTGAAAAACAGAGCGTGGCTGTGTAATTTGTTTAGGGACTATTTTGTTTTTGTGACCTTATTACGCACCATGGTCTACTACGATTCAGAAATTCGTTTTACTCTGATTTTCCAAGTGAACTTTGAAGGCTTATATGCTATCCTTTGCAGATCTGCACGCATCCAAAATGGATGTATGCCAAAATACATAGACATGGGGCGATTCTTTGGATAAAACGGGTGACAGAAGGTCGCGTTCTGAACCGACCCCCACCCACCTGAATGACCCGTTTCGATATAAATTTCCTACATATTTTTCAGATCAGCTTCCCTATCTCACATTGAAGCTTTGGATATGTTGAGACCACTAATTATCTATGAAAAAGTCATGAAAAATCATAGCCTAACTGAATAAACCAGCAAGAGAGAGAGAGGGGGGGGGAGAAAGAGAGAGAGAGAGAGAAAGGTTTTCAGGAGGACCTGGTGGCAGTTGCATGAAACAAGCAAAACAAACTTTTAAGGGCCCTTTTCTCTACATAAAGTATTCGGGAATAGCAAAAAAATACTTTGAGATTTTGCTGATGGTACAATTTGACAGGAAAGATGTGGGAGAAAGTAAATAAATCATTACTGAAAAATGAATGAGAAATGAAAATAAAACAGGGAGCAATTTTCCTCAGTGCAGTCAGGGCGAAATTTGTTCAGTGTTGCTTTTTGAATAGCCTAATAGGTTTACAGGACTTATCAAACAATGTGGCAGGGTAATGTGGAAAGACAAAAAGGGTCCACCACAATGTACTTTGCCAGGCATAGATCTACAGCTGCAAGGCCCAAGCTGGCAAAATGTCACAAAATTATGTACATCTCCTGTGCCCGTGATGACATGGCCGAACCGTCGGAATTTACGCAACAATTAGACCCAGAGAAGAATCTGAAATCGGTTTCAATGATGACATAATGATATATGGCACTTACGCCAATGCGAAAACATGAACTTGGCAAAAGGCACAAATAATGCTGTTTTTTTTTTTTTTCTTTTCTTGATTTCTTTGTGGGAATAAAAACATGCTAAAATACATCCTCTTCTAATGAAATTGTCTGCAAATTAGTATGACAAAATTGGTCTCACTATTAAAGTGTGCATGAACAGACTGATGCGCAAAAGTTTTAACGCAAACCCAGATTTATGTTTTATCGAATGTGCCAAATTTCCCTATATCTTTGGGTTGTCATCACAATTGACTTTGGAGCCTGGTCATACTATCATTCTTTCCAATTTGGAGCAGTTGAAACATGTCATCACGGTCGCAAGCAATATCATGTCGATTCGGGGCATCTTCGTAGTTCAAGCCTGGCAACAGGGAAGCCTTGTCAATTGGGATGAAAAAAAAAAAAAAAACCTATGGAAATAAATGAAAGTAGATACATAGAGAGCCTGAAAATTTTCACAGACTCTTACTAATTTGAATTTGAAATTTGTACTTATAAATGTCTCAGAATTAGGGATAATGAATGAAAAAAGAAAAAAAAAAGATGAGGGAAAATGGGGTAAAAAAAGGAGTAGTTGCTCAGATTTGACCCTTGTCCACCAATGACCAAAACTGAAAAAGATATTGGGACCTTTCGTCTAGCCCACTGAGCTAGCGAAGCAGTTGAATTCAACCCAGAAAATTAACCCCCTTATATATATGTGTAGATGTAGTTCCCTCCCTTTGTTTCAAAACATTCCGACAGAAGTCAAAAGTAGTACCATTTGAAAATTTGATATCAAGCACATTTGTCACCCTGTTTTATCAGAAAATATGAACGGACAGGTTTAAAAGGCGTTTTTGATGTTTGTTTGATCATATCTTGAAAAACAGAGCGTGGCTGTGTAATTTGTTTAGGGACTATTTTGTTTTTGTGACCTTATTACGCACCATGGTCTACTACGATTCAGAAATTCGTTTTACTCTGATTTTCCAAGTGAACTTTGAAGGCTTATATGCTATCCTTTGCAGATCTGCACGCATCCAAAATGGATGTATGCCAAAATACATAGACATGGGGCGATTCTTTGGATAAAACGGGTGACAGAAGGTCGCGTTCTGAACCGACCCCCACCCACCTGAATGACCCGTTTCGATATAAATTTCCTACATATTTTTCAGATCAGCTTCCCTATCTCACATTGAAGCTTTGGATATGTTGAGACCACTAATTATCTATGAAAAAGTCATGAAAAATCATAGCCTAACTGAATAAACCAGCAAGAGAGAGAGAGGGGGGGGGGGAGAAAGAGAGAGAGAGAGAGAGAAAGGTTTTCAGGAGGACCTGGTGGCAGTTGCATGAAACAAGCAAAACAAACTTTTAAGGGCCCTTTTCTCTACATAAAGTATTCGGGAATAGCAAAAAAATACTTTGAGATTTTGCTGATGGTACAATTTGACAGGAAAGATGTGGGAGAAAGTAAATAAATCATTACTGAAAAATGAATGAGAAATGAAAATAAAACAGGGAGCAATTTTCCTCAGTGCAGTCAGGGCGAAATTTGTTCAGTGTTGCTTTTTGAATAGCCTAATAGGTTTACAGGACTTATCAAACAATGTGGCAGGGTAATGTGGAAAGACAAAAAGGGTCCACCACAATGTACTTTGCCAGGCATAGATCTACAGCTGCAAGGCCCACTGAGCTAGCGAAGCAGTTGAATTCAACCCAGAAAATTAACCCCCTTATATATATGTGTAGATGTAGTTCCCTCCCTTTGTTTCAAAACATTCCGACAGAAGTCAAAAGTAGTACCATTTGAAAATTTGATATCAAGCACATTTGTCACCCTGTTTTATCAGAAAATATGAACGGACAGGTTTAAAAGGCGTTTTTGATGTTTGTTTGATCATATCTTGAAAAACAGAGCGTGGCTGTGTAATTTGTTTAGGGACTATTTTGTTTTTGTGACCTTATTACGCACCATGGTCTACTACGATTCAGAAATTCGTTTTACTCTGATTTTCCAAGTGAACTTTGAAGGCTTATATGCTATCCTTTGCAGATCTGCACGCATCCAAAATGGATGTATGCCAAAATACATAGACATGGGGCGATTCTTTGGATAAAACGGGTGACAGAAGGTCGCGTTCTGAACCGACCCCCACCCACCTGAATGACCCGTTTCGATATAAATTTCCTACATATTTTTCAGATCAGCTTCCCTATCTCACATTGAAGCTTTGGATATGTTGAGACCACTAATTATCTATGAAAAAGTCATGAAAAATCATAGCCTAACTGAATAAACCAGCAAGAGAGAGAGAGGGGGGGAGAAAGAGAGAGAGAGAGAGAAAGGTTTTCAGGAGGACCTGGTGGCAGTTGCATGAAACAAGCAAAACAAACTTTTAAGGGCCCTTTTCTCTACATAAAGTATTCGGGAATAGCAAAAAAATACTTTGAGATTTTGCTGATGGTACAATTTGACAGGAAAGATGTGGGAGAAAGTAAATAAATCATTACTGAAAAATGAATGAGAAATGAAAATAAAACAGGGAGCAATTTTCCTCAGTGCAGTCAGGGCGAAATTTGTTCAGTGTTGCTTTTTGAATAGCCTAATAGGTTTACAGGACTTATCAAACAATGTGGCAGGGTAATGTGGAAAGACAAAAAGGGTCCACCACAATGTACTTTGCCAGGCATAGATCTACAGCTGCAAGGCCCAAGCTGGCAAAATGTCACAAAATTATGTACATCTCCTGTGCCCGTGATGACATGGCCGAACCGTCGGAATTTACGCAACAATTAGACCCAGAGAAGAATCTGAAATCGGTTTCAATGATGACATAATGATATATGGCACTTACGCCAATGCGAAAACATGAACTTGGCAAAAGGCACAAATAATGCTGTTTTTTTTTTTTTCTTTTCTTGATTTCTTTGTGGGAATAAAAACATGCTAAAATACATCCTCTTCTAATGAAATTGTCTGCAAATTAGTATGACAAAATTGGTCTCACTATTAAAGTGTGCATGAACAGACTGATGCGCAAAAGTTTTAACGCAAACCCAGATTTATGTTTTATCGAATGTGCCAAATTTCCCTATATCTTTGGGTTGTCATCACAATTGACTTTGGAGCCTGGTCATACTATCATTCTTTCCAATTTGGAGCAGTTGAAACATGTCATCACGGTCGCAAGCAATATCATGTCGATTCGGGGCATCTTCGTAGTTCAAGCCTGGCAACAGGGAAGCCTTGTCAATTGGGATGAAAAAAAAAAAAAAACCTATGGAAATAAATGAAAGTAGATACATAGAGAGCCTGAAAATTTTCACAGACTCTTACTAATTTGAATTTGAAATTTGTACTTATAAATGTCTCAGAATTAGGGATAATGAATGAAAAAAGAAAAAAAAAAGATGAGGGAAAATGGGGTAAAAAAAGGAGTAGTTGCTCAGATTTGACCCTTGTCCACCAATGACCAAAACTGAAAAAGATATTGGGACCTTTCGTCTAGCCCACTGAGCTAGCGAAGCAGTTGAATTCAACCCAGAAAATTAACCCCCTTATATATATGTGTAGATGTAGTTCCCTCCCTTTGTTTCAAAACATTCCGACAGAAGTCAAAAGTAGTACCATTTGAAAATTTGATATCAAGCACATTTGTCACCCTGTTTTATCAGAAAATATGAACGGACAGGTTTAAAAGGCGTTTTTGATGTTTGTTTGATCATATCTTGAAAAACAGAGCGTGGCTGTGTAATTTGTTTAGGGACTATTTTGTTTTTGTGACCTTATTACGCACCATGGTCTACTACGATTCAGAAATTCGTTTTACTCTGATTTTCCAAGTGAACTTTGAAGGCTTATATGCTATCCTTTGCAGATCTGCACGCATCCAAAATGGATGTATGCCAAAATACATAGACATGGGGCGATTCTTTGGATAAAACGGGTGACAGAAGGTCGCGTTCTGAACCGACCCCCACCCACCTGAATGACCCGTTTCGATATAAATTTCCTACATATTTTTCAGATCAGCTTCCCTATCTCACATTGAAGCTTTGGATATGTTGAGACCACTAATTATCTATGAAAAAGTCATGAAAAATCATAGCCTAACTGAATAAACCAGCAAGAGAGAGAGAGGGGGGGGGAGAAAGAGAGAGAGAGAGAGAGAGAGAAAGGTTTTCAGGAGGACCTGGTGGCAGTTGCATGAAACAAGCAAAACAAACTTTTAAGGGCCCTTTTCTCTACATAAAGTATTCGGGAATAGCAAAAAAATACTTTGAGATTTTGCTGATGGTACAATTTGACAGGAAAGATGTGGGAGAAAGTAAATAAATCATTACTGAAAAATGAATGAGAAATGAAAATAAAACAGGGAGCAATTTTCCTCAGTGCAGTCAGGGCGAAATTTGTTCAGTGTTGCTTTTTGAATAGCCTAATAGGTTTACAGGACTTATCAAACAATGTGGCAGGGTAATGTGGAAAGACAAAAAGGGTCCACCACAATGTACTTTGCCAGGCATAGATCTACAGCTGCAAGGCCCAAGCTGGCAAAATGTCACAAAATTATGTACATCTCCTGTGCCCGTGATGACATGGCCGAACCGTCGGAATTTACGCAACAATTAGACCCAGAGAAGAATCTGAAATCGGTTTCAATGATGACATAATGATATATGGCACTTACGCCAATGCGAAAACATGAACTTGGCAAAAGGCACAAATAATGCTGTTTTTTTTTTTTTCTTTTCTTGATTTCTTTGTGGGAATAAAAACATGCTAAAATACATCCTCTTCTAATGAAATTGTCTGCAAATTAGTATGACAAAATTGGTCTCACTATTAAAGTGTGCATGAACAGACTGATGCGCAAAAGTTTTAACGCAAACCCAGATTTATGTTTTATCGAATGTGCCAAATTTCCCTATATCTTTGGGTTGTCATCACAATTGACTTTGGAGCCTGGTCATACTATCATTCTTTCCAATTTGGAGCAGTTGAAACATGTCATCACGGTCGCAAGCAATATCATGTCGATTCGGGGCATCTTCGTAGTTCAAGCCTGGCAACAGGGAAGCCTTGTCAATTGGGATGAAAAAAAAAAAAAAACCTATGGAAATAAATGAAAGTAGATACATAGAGAGCCTGAAAATTTTCACAGACTCTTACTAATTTGAATTTGAAATTTGTACTTATAAATGTCTCAGAATTAGGGATAATGAATGAAAAAAGAAAAAAAAAAGATGAGGGAAAATGGGGTAAAAAAAGGAGTAGTTGCTCAGATTTGACCCTTGTCCACCAATGACCAAAACTGAAAAAGATATTGGGACCTTTCGTCTAGCCCACTGAGCTAGCGAAGCAGTTGAATTCAACCCAGAAAATTAACCCCCTTATATATATGTGTAGATGTAGTTCCCTCCCTTTGTTTCAAAACATTCCGACAGAAGTCAAAAGTAGTACCATTTGAAAATTTGATATCAAGCACATTTGTCACCCTGTTTTATCAGAAAATATGAACGGACAGGTTTAAAAGGCGTTTTTGATGTTTGTTTGATCATATCTTGAAAAACAGAGCGTGGCTGTGTAATTTGTTTAGGGACTATTTTGTTTTTGTGACCTTATTACGCACCATGGTCTACTACGATTCAGAAATTCGTTTTACTCTGATTTTCCAAGTGAACTTTGAAGGCTTATATGCTATCCTTTGCAGATCTGCACGCATCCAAAATGGATGTATGCCAAAATACATAGACATGGGGCGATTCTTTGGATAAAACGGGTGACAGAAGGTCGCGTTCTGAACCGACCCCCACCCACCTGAATGACCCGTTTCGATATAAATTTCCTACATATTTTTCAGATCAGCTTCCCTATCTCACATTGAAGCTTTGGATATGTTGAGACCACTAATTATCTATGAAAAAGTCATGAAAAATCATAGCCTAACTGAATAAACCAGCAAGAGAGAGAGAGGGGGAGAGAGAGAGAGAGAGAGAGAGAGAGAGAGAGAGAAAGGTTTTCAGGAGGACCTGGTGGCAGTTGCATGAAACAAGCAAAACAAACTTTTAAGGGCCCTTTTCTCTACATAAAGTATTCGGGAATAGCAAAAAAATACTTTGAGATTTTGCTGATGGTACAATTTGACAGGAAAGATGTGGGAGAAAGTAAATAAATCATTACTGAAAAATGAATGAGAAATGAAAATAAAACAGGGAGCAATTTTCCTCAGTGCAGTCAGGGCGAAATTTGTTCAGTGTTGCTTTTTGAATAGCCTAATAGGTTTACAGGACTTATCAAACAATGTGGCAGGGTAATGTGGAAAGACAAAAAGGGTCCACCACAATGTACTTTGCCAGGCATAGATCTACAGCTGCAAGGCCCAAGCTGGCAAAATGTCACAAAATTATGTACATCTCCTGTGCCCGTGATGACATGGCCGAACCGTCGGAATTTACGCAACAATTAGACCCAGAGAAGAATCTGAAATCGGTTTCAATGATGACATAATGATATATGGCACTTACGCCAATGCGAAAACATGAACTTGGCAAAAGGCACAAATAATGCTGTTTTTTTTTTTTTCTTTTCTTGATTTCTTTGTGGGAATAAAAACATGCTAAAATACATCCTCTTCTAATGAAATTGTCTGCAAATTAGTATGACAAAATTGGTCTCACTATTAAAGTGTGCATGAACAGACTGATGCGCAAAAGTTTTAACGCAAACCCAGATTTATGTTTTATCGAATGTGCCAAATTTCCCTATATCTTTGGGTTGTCATCACAATTGACTTTGGAGCCTGGTCATACTATCATTCTTTCCAATTTGGAGCAGTTGAAACATGTCATCACGGTCGCAAGCAATATCATGTCGATTCGGGGCATCTTCGTAGTTCAAGCCTGGCAACAGGGAAGCCTTGTCAATTGGGATGAAAAAAAAAAAAAAAACCTATGGAAATAAATGAAAGTAGATACATAGAGAGCCTGAAAATTTTCACAGACTCTTACTAATTTGAATTTGAAATTTGTACTTATAAATGTCTCAGAATTAGGGACAATGAATGAAAAAAGAAAAAAAAAAGATGAGGGAAAATGGGGTAAAAAAAGGAGTAGTTGCTCAGATTTGACCCTTGTCCACCAATGACCAAAACTGAAAAAGATATTGGGACCTTTCGTCTAGCCCACTGAGCTAGCGAAGCAGTTGAATTCAACCCAGAAAATTAACCCCCTTATATATATGTGTAGATGTAGTTCCCTCCCTTTGTTTCAAAACATTCCGACAGAAGTCAAAAGTAGTACCATTTGAAAATTTGATATCAAGCACATTTGTCACCCTGTTTTATCAGAAAATATGAACGGACAGGTTTAAAAGGCGTTTTTGATGTTTGTTTGATCATATCTTGAAAAACAGAGCGTGGCTGTGTAATTTGTTTAGGGACTATTTTGTTTTTGTGACCTTATTACGCACCATGGTCTACTACGATTCAGAAATTCGTTTTACTCTGATTTTCCAAGTGAACTTTGAAGGCTTATATGCTATCCTTTGCAGATCTGCACGCATCCAAAATGGATGTATGCCAAAATACATAGACATGGGGCGATTCTTTGGATAAAACGGGTGACAGAAGGTCGCGTTCTGAACCGACCCCCACCCACCTGAATGACCCGTTTCGATATAAATTTCCTACATATTTTTCAGATCAGCTTCCCTATCTCACATTGAAGCTTTGGATATGCTGAGACCACTAATTATCTATGAAAAAGTCATGAAAAATCATAGCCTAACTGAATAAACCAGCAAGAGAGAGAGAGGGGGGGAGAAAGAGAGAGAGAGAGAGAAAGGTTTTCAGGAGGACCTGGTGGCAGTTGCATGAAACAAGCAAAACAAACTTTTAAGGGCCCTTTTCTCTACATAAAGTATTCGGGAATAGCAAAAAAATACTTTGAGATTTTGCTGATGGTACAATTTGACAGGAAAGATGTGGGAGAAAGTAAATAAATCATTACTGAAAAATGAATGAGAAATGAAAATAAAACAGGGAGCAATTTTCCTCAGTGCAGTCAGGGCGAAATTTGTTCAGTGTTGCTTTTTGAATAGCCTAATAGGTTTACAGGACTTATCAAACATTGTGGCAGGGTAATGTGGAAAGACAAAAAGGGTCCACCACAATGTACTTTGCCAGGCATAGATCTACAGCTGCAAGGCCCAAGCTGGCAAAATGTCACAAAATTATGTACATCTCCTGTGCCCGTGATGACATGGCCGAACCGTCGGAATTTACGCAACAATTAGACCCAGAGAAGAATCTGAAATCGGTTTCAATGATGACATAATGATATATGGCACTTACGCCAATGCGAAAACATGAACTTGGCAAAAGGCACAAATAATGCTGTTTTTTTTTTTTTCTTTTCTTGATTTCTTTGTGGGAATAAAAACATGCTAAAATACATCCTCTTCTAATGAAATTGTCTGCAAATTAGTATGACAAAATTGGTCTCACTATTAAAGTGTGCATGAACAGACTGATGCGCAAAAGTTTTAACGCAAACCCAGATTTATGTTTTATCGAATGTGCCAAATTTCCCTATATCTTTGGGTTGTCATCACAATTGACTTTGGAGCCTGGTCATACTATCATTCTTTCCAATTTGGAGCAGTTGAAACATGTCATCACGGTAGCAAGCAATATCATGTCGATTCGGGGCATCTTCGTAGTTCAAGCCTGGCAACAGGGAAGCCTTGTCAATTGGGATGAAAAAAAAAAAAAAACCTATGGAAATAAATGAAAGTAGATACATAGAGAGCCTGAAAATTTTCACAGACTCTTACTAATTTGAATTTGAAATTTGTACTTATAAATGTCTCAGAATTAGGGATAATGAATGAAAAAAGAAAAAAAAAAAGATGAGGGAAAATGGGGTAAAAAAAGGAGTAGTTGCTCAGATTTGACCCTTGTCCACCAATGACCAAAACTGAAAAAGATATTGGGACCTTTCGTCTAGCCCACTGAGCTAGCGAAGCAGTTGAATTCAACCCAGAAAATTAACCCCCTTATATATATGTGTAGATGTAGTTCCCTCCCTTTGTTTCAAAACATTCCGACAGAAGTCAAAAGTAGTACCATTTGAAAATTTGATATCAAGCACATTTGTCACCCTGTTTTATCAGAAAATATGAACGGACAGGTTTAAAAGGCGTTTTTGATGTTTGTTTGATCATATCTTGAAAAACAGAGCGTGGCTGTGTAATTTGTTTAGGGACTATTTTGTTTTTGTGACCTTATTACGCACCATGGTCTACTACGATTCAGAAATTCGTTTTACTCTGATTTTCCAAGTGAACTTTGAAGGCTTATATGCTATCCTTTGCAGATCTGCACGCATCCAAAATGGATGTATGCCAAAATACATAGACATGGGGCGATTCTTTGGATAAAACGGGTGACAGAAGGTCGCGTTCTGAACCGACCCCCACCCACCTGAATGACCCGTTTCGATATAAATTTCCTACATATTTTTCAGATCAGCTTCCCTATCTCACATTGAAGCTTTGGATATGTTGAGACCACTAATTATCTATGAAAAAGTCATGAAAAATCATAGCCTAACTGAATAAACCAGCAAGAGAGAGAGAGGGGGGGAGAAAGAGAGAGAGAGAGAGAAAGGTTTTCAGGAGGACCTGGTGGCAGTTGCATGAAACAAGCAAAACAAACTTTTAAGGGCCCTTTTCTCTACATAAAGTATTCGGGAATAGCAAAAAAATACTTTGAGATTTTGCTGATGGTACAATTTGACAGGAAAGATGTGGGAGAAAGTAAATAAATCATTACTGAAAAATGAATGAGAAATGAAAATAAAACAGGGAGCAATTTTCCTCAGTGCAGTCAGGGCGAAATTTGTTCAGTGTTGCTTTTTGAATAGCCTAATAGGTTTACAGGACTTATCAAACAATGTGGCAGGGTAATGTGGAAAGACAAAAAGGGTCCACCACAATGTACTTTGCCAGGCATAGATCTACAGCTGCAAGGCCCAAGCTGGCAAAATGTCACAAAATTATGTACATCTCCTGTGCCCGTGATGACATGGCCGAACCGTCGGAATTTACGCAACAATTAGACCCAGAGAAGAATCTGAAATCGGTTTCAATGATGACATAATGATATATGGCACTTACGCCAATGCGAAAACATGAACTTGGCAAAAGGCACAAATAATGCTGTTTTTTTTTTTTCTTTTCTTGATTTCTTTGTGGGAATAAAAACATGCTAAAATACATCCTCTTCTAATGAAATTGTCTGCAAATTAGTATGACAAAATTGGTCTCACTATTAAAGTGTGCATGAACAGACTGATGCGCAAAAGTTTTAACGCAAACCCAGATTTATGTTTTATCGAATGTGCCAAATTTCCCTATATCTTTGGGTTGTCATCACAATTGACTTTGGAGCCTGGTCATACTATCATTCTTTCCAATTTGGAGCAGTTGAAACATGTCATCACGGTCGCAAGCAATATCATGTCGATTCGGGGCATCTTCGTAGTTCAAGCCTGGCAACAGGGAAGCCTTGTCAATTGGGATGAAAAAAAAAAAAAAACCTATGGAAATAAATGAAAGTAGATACATAGAGAGCCTGAAAATTTTCACAGACTCTTACTAATTTGAATTTGAAATTTGTACTTATAAATGTCTCAGAATTAGGGATAATGAATGAAAAAAGAAAAAAAAAAAGATGAGGGAAAATGGGGTAAAAAAAGGAGTAGTTGCTCAGATTTGACCCTTGTCCACCAATGACCAAAACTGAAAAAGATATTGGGACCTTTCGTCTAGCCCACTGAGCTAGCGAAGCAGTTGAATTCAACCCAGAAAATTAACCCCCTTATATATATGTGTAGATGTAGTTCCCTCCCTTTGTTTCAAAACATTCCGACAGAAGTCAAAAGTAGTACCATTTGAAAATTTGATATCAAGCACATTTGTCACCCTGTTTTATCAGAAAATATGAACGGACAGGTTTAAAAGGCGTTTTTGATGTTTGTTTGATCATATCTTGAAAAACAGAGCGTGGCTGTGTAATTTGTTTAGGGACTATTTTGTTTTTGTGACCTTATTACGCACCATGGTCTACTACGATTCAGAAATTCGTTTTACTCTGATTTTCCAAGTGAACTTTGAAGGCTTATATGCTATCCTTTGCAGATCTGCACGCATCCAAAATGGATGTATGCCAAAATACATAGACATGGGGCGATTCTTTGGATAAAACGGGTGACAGAAGGTCGCGTTCTGAACCGACCCCCACCCACCTGAATGACCCGTTTCGATATAAATTTCCTACATATTTTTCAGATCAGCTTCCCTATCTCACATTGAAGCTTTGGATATGTTGAGACCACTAATTATCTATGAAAAAGTCATGAAAAATCATAGCCTAACTGAATAAACCAGCAAGAGAGAGAGAGGGGGGGAGAAAGAGAGAGAGAGAGAGAAAGGTTTTCAGGAGGACCTGGTGGCAGTTGCATGAAACAAGCAAAACAAACTTTTAAGGGCCCTTTTCTCTACATAAAGTATTCGGGAATAGCAAAAAAATACTTTGAGATTTTGCTGATGGTACAATTTGACAGGAAAGATGTGGGAGAAAGTAAATAAATCATTACTGAAAAATGAATGAGAAATGAAAATAAAACAGGGAGCAATTTTCCTCAGTGCAGTCAGGGCGAAATTTGTTCAGTGTTGCTTTTTGAATAGCCTAATAGGTTTACAGGACTTATCAAACAATGTGGCAGGGTAATGTGGAAAGACAAAAAGGGTCCACCACAATGTACTTTGCCAGGCATAGATCTACAGCTGCAAGGCCCAAGCTGGCAAAATGTCACAAAATTATGTACATCTCCTGTGCCCGTGATGACATGGCCGAACCGTCGGAATTTACGCAACAATTAGACCCAGAGAAGAATCTGAAATCGGTTTCAATGATGACATAATGATATATGGCACTTACGCCAATGCGAAAACATGAACTTGGCAAAAGGCACAAATAATGCTGTTTTTTTTTTTTTCTTTTCTTGATTTCTTTGTGGGAATAAAAACATGCTAAAATACATCCTCTTCTAATGAAATTGTCTGCAAATTAGTATGACAAAATTGGTCTCACTATTAAAGTGTGCATGAACAGACTGATGCGCAAAAGTTTTAACGCAAACCCAGATTTATGTTTTATCGAATGTGCCAAATTTCCCTATATCTTTGGGTTGTCATCACAATTGACTTTGGAGCCTGGTCATACTATCATTCTTTCCAATTTGGAGCAGTTGAAACATGTCATCACGGTCGCAAGCAATATCATGTCGATTCGGGGCATCTTCATAGTTCAAGCCTGGCAACAGGGAAGCCTTGTCAATTGGGATGAAAAAAAAAAAAAAACCTATGGAAATAAATGAAAGTAGATACATAGAGAGCCTGAAAATTTTCACAGACTCTTACTAATTTGAATTTGAAATTTGTACTTATAAATGTCTCAGAATTAGGGATAATGAATGAAAAAAAAAAAAAAAAAAGATGAGGGAAAATGGGGTAAAAAAAGGAGTAGTTGCTCAGATTTGACCCTTGTCCACCAATGACCAAAACTGAAAAAGATATTGGGACCTTTCGTCTAGCCCACTGAGCTAGCGAAGCAGTTGAATTCAACCCAGAAAATTAACCCCCTTATATATATGTGTAGATGTAGTTCCCTCCCTTTGTTTCAAAACATTCCGACAGAAGTCAAAAGTAGTACCATTTGAAAATTTGATATCAAGCACATTTGTCACCCTGTTTTATCAGAAAATATGAACGGACAGGTTTAAAAGGCGTTTTTGATGTTTGTTTGATCATATCTTGAAAAACAGAGCGTGGCTGTGTAATTTGTTTAGGGACTATTTTGTTTTTGTGACCTTATTACGCACCATGGTCTACTACGATTCAGAAATTCGTTTTACTCTGATTTTCCAAGTGAACTTTGAAGGCTTATATGCTATCCTTTGCAGATCTGCACGCATCCAAAATGGATGTATGCCAAAATACATAGACATGGGGCGATTCTTTGGATAAAACGGGTGACAGAAGGTCGCGTTCTGAACCGACCCCCACCCACCTGAATGACCCGTTTCGATATAAATTTCCTACATATTTTTCAGATCAGCTTCCCTATCTCACATTGAAGCTTTGGATATGTTGAGACCACTAATTATCTATGAAAAAGTCATGAAAAATCATAGCCTAACTGAATAAACCAGCAAGAGAGAGAGAGGGGGGGGAGAAAGAGAGAGAGAGAGAGAAAGGTTTTCAGGAGGACCTGGTGGCAGTTGCATGAAACAAGCAAAACAAACTTTTAAGGGCCCTTTTCTCTACATAAAGTATTCGGGAATAGCAAAAAAATACTTTGAGATTTTGCTGATGGTACAATTTGACAGGAAAGATGTGGGAGAAAGTAAATAAATCATTACTGAAAAATGAATGAGAAATGAAAATAAAACAGGGAGCAATTTTCCTCAGTGCAGTCAGGGCGAAATTTGTTCAGTGTTGCTTTTTGAATAGCCTAATAGGTTTACAGGACTTATCAAACAATGTGGCAGGGTAATGTGGAAAGACAAAAAGGGTCCACCACAATGTACTTTGCCAGGCATAGATCTACAGCTGCAAGGCCCAAGCTGGCAAAATGTCACAAAATTATGTACATCTCCTGTGCCCGTGATGACATGGCCGAACCGTCGGAATTTACGCAACAATTAGACCCAGAGAAGAATCTGAAATCGGTTTCAATGATGACATAATGATATATGGCACTTACGCCAATGCGAAAACATGAACTTGGCAAAAGGCACAAATAATGCTGTTTTTTTTTTTTTCTTTTCTTGATTTCTTTGTGGGAATAAAAACATGCTAAAATACATCCTCTTCTAATGAAATTGTCTGCAAATTAGTATGACAAAATTGGTCTCACTATTAAAGTGTGCATGAACAGACTGATGCGCAAAAGTTTTAACGCAAACCCAGATTTATGTTTTATCGAATGTGCCAAATTTCCCTATATCTTTGGGTTGTCATCACAATTGACTTTGGAGCCTGGTCATACTATCATTCTTTCCAATTTGGAGCAGTTGAAACATGTCATCACGGTCGCAAGCAATATCATGTCGATTCGGGGCATCTTCGTAGTTCAAGCCTGGCAACAGGGAAGCCTTGTCAATTGGGATGAAAAAAAAAAAAAAACCTATGGAAATAAATGAAAGTAGATACATAGAGAGCCTGAAAATTTTCACAGACTCTTACTAATTTGAATTTGAAATTTGTACTTATAAATGTCTCAGAATTAGGGATAATGAATGAAAAAAGAAAAAAAAAAAGATGAGGGAAAATGGGGTAAAAAAAGGAGTAGTTGCTCAGATTTGACCCTTGTCCACCAATGACCAAAACTGAAAAAGATATTGGGACCTTTCGTCTAGCCCACTGAGCTAGCGAAGCAGTTGAATTCAACCCAGAAAATTAACCCCCTTATATATATGTGTAGATGTAGTTCCCTCCCTTTGTTTCAAAACATTCCGACAGAAGTCAAAAGTAGTACCATTTGAAAATTTGATATCAAGCACATTTGTCACCCTGTTTTATCAGAAAATATGAACGGACAGGTTTAAAAGGCGTTTTTGATGTTTGTTTGATCATATCTTGAAAAACAGAGCGTGGCTGTGTAATTTGTTTAGGGACTATTTTGTTTTTGTGACCTTATTACGCACCATGGTCTACTACGATTCAGAAATTCGTTTTACTCTGATTTTCCAAGTGAACTTTGAAGGCTTATATGCTATCCTTTGCAGATCTGCACGCATCCAAAATGGATGTATGCCAAAATACATAGACATGGGGCGATTCTTTGGATAAAACGGGTGACAGAAGGTCGCGTTCTGAACCGACCCCCACCCACCTGAATGACCCGTTTCGATATAAATTTCCTACATATTTTTCAGATCAGCTTCCCTATCTCACATTGAAGCTTTGGATATGTTGAGACCACTAATTATCTATGAAAAAGTCATGAAAAATCATAGCCTAACTGAATAAACCAGCAAGAGAGAGAGAGGGGGGGGGGGAGAAAGAGAGAGAGAGAGAGAAAGGTTTTCAGGAGGACCTGGTGGCAGTTGCATGAAACAAGCAAAACAAACTTTTAAGGGCCCTTTTCTCTACATAAAGTATTCGGGAATAGCAAAAAAATACTTTGAGATTTTGCTGATGGTACAATTTGACAGGAAAGATGTGGGAGAAAGTAAATAAATCATTACTGAAAAATGAATGAGAAATGAAAATAAAACAGGGAGCAATTTTCCTCAGTGCAGTCAGGGCGAAATTTGTTCAGTGTTGCTTTTTGAATAGCCTAATAGGTTTACAGGACTTATCAAACAATGTGGCAGGGTAATGTGGAAAGACAAAAAGGGTCCACCACAATGTACTTTGCCAGGCATAGATCTACAGCTGCAAGGCCCAAGCTGGCAAAATGTCACAAAATTATGTACATCTCCTGTGCCCGTGATGACATGGCCGAACCGTCGGAATTTACGCAACAATTAGACCCAGAGAAGAATCTGAAATCGGTTTCAATGATGACATAATGATATATGGCACTTACGCCAATGCGAAAACATGAACTTGGCAAAAGGCACAAATAATGCTGTTTTTTTTTTTTTCTTTTCTTGATTTCTTTGTGGGAATAAAAACATGCTAAAATACATCCTCTTCTAATGAAATTGTCTGCAAATTAGTATGACAAAATTGGTCTCACTATTAAAGTGTGCATGAACAGACTGATGCGCAAAAGTTTTAACGCAAACCCAGATTTATGTTTTATCGAATGTGCCAAATTTCCCTATATCTTTGGGTTGTCATCACAATTGACTTTGGAGCCTGGTCATACTATCATTCTTTCCAATTTGGAGCAGTTGAAACATGTCATCACGGTCGCAAGCAATATCATGTCGATTCGGGGCATCTTCGTAGTTCAAGCCTGGCAACAGGGAAGCCTTGTCAATTGGGATGAAAAAAAAAAAAAAACCTATGGAAATAAATGAAAGTAGATACATAGAGAGCCTGAAAAATTTCACAGACTCTTACTAATTTGAATTTGAAATTTGTACTTATAAATGTCTCAGAATTAGGGATAATGAATGAAAAAAGAAAAAAAAAAAGATGAGGGAAAATGGGGTAAAAAAAGGAGTAGTTGCTCAGATTTGACCCTTGTCCACCAATGACCAAAACTGAAAAAGATATTGGGACCTTTCGTCTAGCCCACTGAGCTAGCGAAGCAGTTGAATTCAACCCAGAAAATTAACCCCCTTATATATATGTGTAGATGTAGTTCCCTCCCTTTGTTTCAAAACATTCCGACAGAAGTCAAAAGTAGTACCATTTGAAAATTTGATATCAAGCACATTTGTCACCCTGTTTTATCAGAAAATATGAACGGACAGGTTTAAAAGGCGTTTTTGATGTTTGTTTGATCATATCTTGAAAAACAGAGCGTGGCTGTGTAATTTGTTTAGGGACTATTTTGTTTTTGTGACCTTATTACGCACCATGGTCTACTACGATTCAGAAATTCGTTTTACTCTGATTTTCCAAGTGAACTTTGAAGGCTTATATGCTATCCTTTGCAGATCTGCACGCATCCAAAATGGATGTATGCCAAAATACATAGACATGGGGCGATTCTTTGGATAAAACGGGTGACAGAAGGTCGCGTTCTGAACCGACCCCCACCCACCTGAATGACCCGTTTCGATATAAATTTCCTACATATTTTTCAGATCAGCTTCCCTATCTCACATTGAAGCTTTGGATATGTTGAGACCACTAATTATCTATGAAAAAGTCATGAAAAATCATAGCCTAACTGAATAAACCAGCAAGAGAGAGAGAGGGGGGGGGAGAAAGAGAGAGAGAGAGAGAGAGAGAAAGGTTTTCAGGAGGACCTGGTGGCAGTTGCATGAAACAAGCAAAACAAACTTTTAAGGGCCCTTTTCTCTACATAAAGTATTCGGGAATAGCAAAAAAATACTTTGAGATTTTGCTGATGGTACAATTTGACAGGAAAGATGTGGGAGAAAGTAAATAAATCATTACTGAAAAATGAATGAGAAATGAAAATAAAACAGGGAGCAATTTTCCTCAGTGCAGTCAGGGCGAAATTTGTTCAGTGTTGCTTTTTGAATAGCCTAATAGGTTTACAGGACTTATCAAACAATGTGGCAGGGTAATGTGGAAAGACAAAAAGGGTCCACCACAATGTACTTTGCCAGGCATAGATCTACAGCTGCAAGGCCCAAGCTGGCAAAATGTCACAAAATTATGTACATCTCCTGTGCCCGTGATGACATGGCCGAACCGTCGGAATTTACGCAACAATTAGACCCAGAGAAGAATCTGAAATCGGTTTCAATGATGACATAATGATATATGGCACTTACGCCAATGCGAAAACATGAACTTGGCAAAAGGCACAAATAATGCTGTTTTTTTTTTTTTTCTTTTCTTGATTTCTTTGTGGGAATAAAAACATGCTAAAATACATCCTCTTCTAATGAAATTGTCTGCAAATTAGTATGACAAAATTGGTCTCACTATTAAAGTGTGCATGAACAGACTGATGCGCAAAAGTTTTAACGCAAACCCAGATTTATGTTTTATCGAATGTGCCAAATTTCCCTATATCTTTGGGTTGTCATCACAATTGACTTTGGAGCCTGGTCATACTATCATTCTTTCCAATTTGGAGCAGTTGAAACATGTCATCACGGTCGCAAGCAATATCATGTCGATTCGGGGCATCTTCGTAGTTCAAGCCTGGCAACAGGGAAGCCTTGTCAATTGGGATGAAAAAAAAAAAAAAAAACCTATGGAAATAAATGAAAGTAGATACATAGAGAGCCTGAAAATTTTCACAGACTCTTACTAATTTGAATTTGAAATTTGTACTTATAAATGTCTCAGAATTAGGGACAATGAATGAAAAAAGAAAAAAAAAAGATGAGGGAAAATGGGGTAAAAAAAGGAGTAGTTGCTCAGATTTGACCCTTGTCCACCAATGACCAAAACTGAAAAAGATATTGGGACCTTTCGTCTAGCCCACTGAGCTAGCGAAGCAGTTGAATTCAACCCAGAAAATTAACCCCCTTATATATATGTGTAGATGTAGTTCCCTCCCTTTGTTTCAAAACATTCCGACAGAAGTCAAAAGTAGTACCATTTGAAAATTTGATATCAAGCACATTTGTCACCCTGTTTTATCAGAAAATATGAACGGACAGGTTTAAAAGGCGTTTTTGATGTTTGTTTGATCATATCTTGAAAAACAGAGCGTGGCTGTGTAATTTGTTTAGGGACTATTTTGTTTTTGTGACCTTATTACGCACCATGGTCTACTACGATTCAGAAATTCGTTTTACTCTGATTTTCCAAGTGAACTTTGAAGGCTTATATGCTATCCTTTGCAGATCTGCACGCATCCAAAATGGATGTATGCCAAAATACATAGACATGGGGCGATTCTTTGGATAAAACGGGTGACAGAAGGTCGCGTTCTGAACCGACCCCCACCCACCTGAATGACCCGTTTCGATATAAATTTCCTACATATTTTTCAGATCAGCTTCCCTATCTCACATTGAAGCTTTGGATATGTTGAGACCACTAATTATCTATGAAAAAGTCATGAAAAATCATAGCCTAACTGAATAAACCAGCAAGAGAGAGAGAGGGGGGGAGAAAGAGAGAGAGAGAGAGAGAGAGAAAGGTTTTCAGGAGGACCTGGTGGCAGTTGCATGAAACAAGCAAAACAAACTTTTAAGGGCCCTTTTCTCTACATAAAGTATTCGGGAATAGCAAAAAAATACTTTGAGATTTTGCTGATGGTACAATTTGACAGGAAAGATGTGGGAGAAAGTAAATAAATCATTACTGAAAAATGAATGAGAAATGAAAATAAAACAGGGAGCAATTTTCCTCAGTGCAGTCAGGGCGAAATTTGTTCAGTGTTGCTTTTTGAATAGCCTAATAGGTTTACAGGACTTATCAAACAATGTGGCAGGGTAATGTGGAAAGACAAAAAGGGTCCACCACAATGTACTTTGCCAGGCATAGATCTACAGCTGCAAGGCCCAAGCTGGCAAAATGTCACAAAATTATGTACATCTCCTGTGCCCGTGATGACATGGCCGAACCGTCGGAATTTACGCAACAATTAGACCCAGAGAAGAATCTGAAATCGGTTTCAATGATGACATAATGATATATGGCACTTACGCCAATGCGAAAACATGAACTTGGCAAAAGGCACAAATAATGCTGTTTTTTTTTTTTTCTTTTCTTGATTTCTTTGTGGGAATAAAAACATGCTAAAATACATCCTCTTCTAATGAAATTGTCTGCAAATTAGTATGACAAAATTGGTCTCACTATTAAAGTGTGCATGAACAGACTGATGCGCAAAAGTTTTAACGCAAACCCAGATTTATGTTTTATCGAATGTGCCAAATTTCCCTATATCTTTGGGTTGTCATCACAATTGACTTTGGAGCCTGGTCATACTATCATTCTTTCCAATTTGGAGCAGTTGAAACATGTCATCACGGTCGCAAGCAATATCATGTCGATTCGGGGCATCTTCGTAGTTCAAGCCTGGCAACAGGGAAGCCTTGTCAATTGGGATGAAAAAAAAAAAAAAAACCTATGGAAATAAATGAAAGTAGATACATAGAGAGCCTGAAAATTTTCACAGACTCTTACTAATTTGAATTTGAAATTTGTACTTATAAATGTCTCAGAATTAGGGATAATGAATGAAAAAAGAAAAAAAAAAAGATGAGGGAAAATGGGGTAAAAAAAGGAGTAGTTGCTCAGATTTGACCCTTGTCCACCAATGACCAAAACTGAAAAAGATATTGGGACCTTTCGTCTAGCCCACTGAGCTAGCGAAGCAGTTGAATTCAACCCAGAAAATTAACCCCCTTATATATATGTGTAGATGTAGTTCCCTCCCTTTGTTTCAAAACATTCCGACAGAAGTCAAAAGTAGTACCATTTGAAAATTTGATATCAAGCACATTTGTCACCCTGTTTTATCAGAAAATATGAACGGACAGGTTTAAAAGGCGTTTTTGATGTTTGTTTGATCATATCTTGAAAAACAGAGCGTGGCTGTGTAATTTGTTTAGGGACTATTTTGTTTTTGTGACCTTATTACGCACCATGGTCTACTACGATTCAGAAATTCGTTTTACTCTGATTTTCCAAGTGAACTTTGAAGGCTTATATGCTATCCTTTGCAGATCTGCACGCATCCAAAATGGATGTATGCCAAAATACATAGACATGGGGCGATTCTTTGGATAAAACGGGTGACAGAAGGTCGCGTTCTGAACCGACCCCCACCCACCTGAATGACCCGTTTCGATATAAATTTCCTACATATTTTTCAGATCAGCTTCCCTATCTCACATTGAAGCTTTGGATATGTTGAGACCACTAATTATCTATGAAAAAGTCATGAAAAATCATAGCCTAACTGAATAAACCAGCAAGAGAGAGAGAGGGGGGGGAGAAAGAGAGAGAGAGAGAGAAAGGTTTTCAGGAGGACCTGGTGGCAGTTGCATGAAACAAGCAAAACAAACTTTTAAGGGCCCTTTTCTCTACATAAAGTATTCGGGAATAGCAAAAAAATACTTTGAGATTTTGCTGATGGTACAATTTGACAGGAAAGATGTGGGAGAAAGTAAATAAATCATTACTGAAAAATGAATGAGAAATGAAAATAAAACAGGGAGCAATTTTCCTCAGTGCAGTCAGGGCGAAATTTGTTCAGTGTTGCTTTTTGAATAGCCTAATAGGTTTACAGGACTTATCAAACAATGTGGCAGGGTAATGTGGAAAGACAAAAAGGGTCCACCACAATGTACTTTGCCAGGCATAGATCTACAGCTGCAAGGCCCAAGCTGGCAAAATGTCACAAAATTATGTACATCTCCTGTGCCCGTGATGACATGGCCGAACCGTCGGAATTTACGCAACAATTAGACCCAGAGAAGAATCTGAAATCGGTTTCAATGATGACATAATGATAGATGGCACTTACGCCAATGCGAAAACATGAACTTGGCAAAAGGCACAAATAATGCTGTTTTTTTTTTTTTCTTTTCTTGATTTCTTTGTGGGAATAAAAACATGCTAAAATACATCCTCTTCTAATGAAATTGTCTGCAAATTAGTATGACAAAATTGGTCTCACTATTAAAGTGTGCATGAACAGACTGATGCGCAAAAGTTTTAACGCAAACCCAGATTTATGTTTTATCGAATGTGCCAAATTTCCCTATATCTTTGGGTTGTCATCACAATTGACTTTGGAGCCTGGTCATACTATCATTCTTTCCAATTTGGAGCAGTTGAAACATGTCATCACGGTCGCAAGCAATATCATGTCGATTCGGGGCATCTTCGTAGTTCAAGCCTGGCAACAGGGAAGCCTTGTCAATTGGGATGAAAAAAAAAAAAAAAACCTATGGAAATAAATGAAAGTAGATACATAGAGAGCCTGAAAATTTTCACAGACTCTTACTAATTTGAATTTGAAATTTGTACTTATAAATGTCTCAGAATTAGGGATAATGAATGAAAAAAGAAAAAAAAAAAGATGAGGGAAAATGGGGTAAAAAAAGGAGTAGTTGCTCAGATTTGACCCTTGTCCACCAATGACCAAAACTGAAAAAGATATTGGGACCTTTCGTCTAGCCCACTGAGCTAGCGAAGCAGTTGAATTCAACCCAGAAAATTAACCCCCTTATATATATGTGTAGATGTAGTTCCCTCCCTTTGTTTCAAAACATTCCGACAGAAGTCAAAAGTAGTACCATTTGAAAATTTGATATCAAGCACATTTGTCACCCTGTTTTATCAGAAAATATGAACGGACAGGTTTAAAAGGCGTTTTTGATGTTTGTTTGATCATATCTTGAAAAACAGAGCGTGGCTGTGTAATTTGTTTAGGGACTATTTTGTTTTTGTGACCTTATTACGCACCATGGTCTACTACGATTCAGAAATTCGTTTTACTCTGATTTTCCAAGTGAACTTTGAAGGCTTATATGCTATCCTTTGCAGATCTGCACGCATCCAAAATGGATGTATGCCAAAATACATAGACATGGGGCGATTCTTTGGATAAAACGGGTGACAGAAGGTCGCGTTCTGAACCGACCCCCACCCACCTGAATGACCCGTTTCGATATAAATTTCCTACATATTTTTCAGATCAGCTTCCCTATCTCACATTGAAGCTTTGGATATGTTGAGACCACTAATTATCTATGAAAAAGTCATGAAAAATCATAGCCTAACTGAATAAACCAGCAAGAGAGAGAGAGGGGGGGGGAGAAAGAGAGAGAGAGAGAGAGAGAGAGAGAAAGGTTTTCAGGAGGACCTGGTGGCAGTTGCATGAAACAAGCAAAACAAACTTTTAAGGGCCCTTTTCTCTACATAAAGTATTCGGGAATAGCAAAAAAATACTTTGAGATTTTGCTGATGGTACAATTTGACAGGAAAGATGTGGGAGAAAGTAAATAAATCATTACTGAAAAATGAATGAGAAATGAAAATAAAACAGGGAGCAATTTTCCTCAGTGCAGTCAGGGCGAAATTTGTTCAGTGTTGCTTTTTGAATAGCCTAATAGGTTTACAGGACTTATCAAACAATGTGGCAGGGTAATGTGGAAAGACAAAAAGGGTCCACCACAATGTACTTTGCCAGGCATAGATCTACAGCTGCAAGGCCCAAGCTGGCAAAATGTCACAAAATTATGTACATCTCCTGTGCCCGTGATGACATGGCCGAACCGTCGGAATTTACGCAACAATTAGACCCAGAGAAGAATCTGAAATCGGTTTCAATGATGACATAATGATATATGGCACTTACGCCAATGCGAAAACATGAACTTGGCAAAAGGCACAAATAATGCTGTTTTTTTTTTTTTCTTTTCTTGATTTCTTTGTGGGAATAAAAACATGCTAAAATACATCCTCTTCTAATGAAATTGTCTGCAAATTAGTATGACAAAATTGGTCTCACTATTAAAGTGTGCATGAACAGACTGATGCGCAAAAGTTTTAACGCAAACCCAGATTTATGTTTTATCGAATGTGCCAAATTTCCCTATATCTTTGGGTTGTCATCACAATTGACTTTGGAGCCTGGTCATACTATCATTCTTTCCAATTTGGAGCAGTTGAAACATGTCATCACGGTCGCAAGCAATATCATGTCGATTCGGGGCATCTTCGTAGTTCAAGCCTGGCAACAGGGAAGCCTTGTCAATTGGGATGAAAAAAAAAAAAAAACCTATGGAAATAAATGAAAGTAGATACATAGAGAGCCTGAAAATTTTCACAGACTCTTACTAATTTGAATTTGAAATTTGTACTTATAAATGTCTCAGAATTAGGGATAATGAATGAAAAAAGAAAAAAAAAAAAGATGAGGGAAAATGGGGTAAAAAAAGGAGTAGTTGCTCAGATTTGACCCTTGTCCACCAATGACCAAAACTGAAAAAGATATTGGGACCTTTCGTCTAGCCCACTGAGCTAGCGAAGCAGTTGAATTCAACCCAGAAAATTAACCCCCTTATATATATGTGTAGATGTAGTTCCCTCCCTTTGTTTCAAAACATTCCGACAGAAGTCAAAAGTAGTACCATTTGAAAATTTGATATCAAGCACATTTGTCACCCTGTTTTATCAGAAAATATGAACGGACAGGTTTAAAAGGCGTTTTTGATGTTTGTTTGATCATATCTTGAAAAACAGAGCGTGGCTGTGTAATTTGTTTAGGGACTATTTTGTTTTTGTGACCTTATTACGCACCATGGTCTACTACGATTCAGAAATTCGTTTTACTCTGATTTTCCAAGTGAACTTTGAAGGCTTATATGCTATCCTTTGCAGATCTGCACGCATCCAAAATGGATGTATGCCAAAATACATAGACATGGGGCGATTCTTTGGATAAAACGGGTGACAGAAGGTCGCGTTCTGAACCGACCCCCACCCACCTGAATGACCCGTTTCGATATAAATTTCCTACATATTTTTCAGATCAGCTTCCCTATCTCACATTGAAGCTTTGGATATGTTGAGACCACTAATTATCTATGAAAAAGTCATGAAAAATCATAGCCTAACTGAATAAACCAGCAAGAGAGAGAGAGGGGGGGGGAGAAAGAGAGAGAGAGAGAGAGAGAGAGAGAAAGGTTTTCAGGAGGACCTGGTGGCAGTTGCATGAAACAAGCAAAACAAACTTTTAAGGGCCCTTTTCTCTACATAAAGTATTCGGGAATAGCAAAAAAATACTTTGAGATTTTGCTGATGGTACAATTTGACAGGAAAGATGTGGGAGAAAGTAAATAAATCATTACTGAAAAATGAATGAGAAATGAAAATAAAACAGGGAGCAATTTTCCTCAGTGCAGTCAGGGCGAAATTTGTTCAGTGTTGCTTTTTGAATAGCCTAATAGGTTTACAGGACTTATCAAACAATGTGGCAGGGTAATGTGGAAAGACAAAAAGGGTCCACCACAATGTACTTTGCCAGGCATAGATCTACAGCTGCAAGGCCCAAGCTGGCAAAATGTCACAAAATTATGTACATCTCCTGTGCCCGTGATGACATGGCCGAACCGTCGGAATTTACGCAACAATTAGACCCAGAGAAGAATCTGAAATCGGTTTCAATGATGACATAATGATATATGGCACTTACGCCAATGCGAAAACATGAACTTGGCAAAAGGCACAAATAATGCTGTTTTTTTTTTTTTCTTTTCTTGATTTCTTTGTGGGAATAAAAACATGCTAAAATACATCCTCTTCTAATGAAATTGTCTGCAAATTAGTATGACAAAATTGGTCTCACTATTAAAGTGTGCATGAACAGACTGATGCGCAAAAGTTTTAACGCAAACCCAGATTTATGTTTTATCGAATGTGCCAAATTTCCCTATATCTTTGGGTTGTCATCACAATTGACTTTGGAGCCTGGTCATACTATCATTCTTTCCAATTTGGAGCAGTTGAAACATGTCATCACGGTCGCAAGCAATATCATGTCGATTCGGGGCATCTTCGTAGTTCAAGCCTGGCAACAGGGAAGCCTTGTCAATTGGGATGAAAAAAAAAAAACAAACCTATGGAAATAAATGAAAGTAGATACATAGAGAGCCTGAAAATTTTCACAGACTCTTACTAATTTGAATTTGAAATTTGTACTTATAAATGTCTCAGAATTAGGGACAATGAATGAAAAAAGAAAAAAAAAAGATGAGGGAAAATGGGGTAAAAAAAGGAGTAGTTGCTCAGATTTGACCCTTGTCCACCAATGACCAAAACTGAAAAAGATATTGGGACCTTTCGTCTAGCCCACTGAGCTAGCGAAGCAGTTGAATTCAACCCAGAAAATTAACCCCCTTATATATATGTGTAGATGTAGTTCCCTCCCTTTGTTTCAAAACATTCCGACAGAAGTCAAAAGTAGTACCATTTGAAAATTTGATATCAAGCACATTTGTCACCCTGTTTTATCAGAAAATATGAACGGACAGGTTTAAAAGGCGTTTTTGATGTTTGTTTGATCATATCTTGAAAAACAGAGCGTGGCTGTGTAATTTGTTTAGGGACTATTTTGTTTTTGTGACCTTATTACGCACCATGGTCTACTACGATTCAGAAATTCGTTTTACTCTGATTTTCCAAGTGAACTTTGAAGGCTTATATGCTATCCTTTGCAGATCTGCACGCATCCAAAATGGATGTATGCCAAAATACATAGACATGGGGCGATTCTTTGGATAAAACGGGTGACAGAAGGTCGCGTTCTGAACCGACCCCCACCCACCTGAATGACCCGTTTCGATATAAATTTCCTACATATTTTTCAGATCAGCTTCCCTATCTCACATTGAAGCTTTGGATATGTTGAGACCACTAATTATCTATGAAAAAGTCATGAAAAATCATAGCCTAACTGAATAAACCAGCAAGAGAGAGAGAGGGGGGGAGAAAGAGAGAGAGAGAGAGAAAGGTTTTCAGGAGGACCTGGTGGCAGTTGCATGAAACAAGCAAAACAAACTTTTAAGGGCCCTTTTCTCTACATAAAGTATTCGGGAATAGCAAAAAAATACTTTGAGATTTTGCTGATGGTACAATTTGACAGGAAAGATGTGGGAGAAAGTAAATAAATCATTACTGAAAAATGAATGAGAAATGAAAATAAAACAGGGAGCAATTTTCCTCAGTGCAGTCAGGGCGAAATTTGTTCAGTGTTGCTTTTTGAATAGCCTAATAGGTTTACAGGACTTATCAAACAATGTGGCAGGGTAATGTGGAAAGACAAAAAGGGTCCACCACAATGTACTTTGCCAGGCATAGATCTACAGCTGCAAGGCCCAAGCTGGCAAAATGTCACAAAATTATGTACATCTCCTGTGCCCGTGATGACATGGCCGAACCGTCGGAATTTACGCAACAATTAGACCCAGAGAAGAATCTGAAATCGGTTTCAATGATGACATAATGATAGATGGCACTTACGCCAATGCGAAAACATGAACTTGGCAAAAGGCACAAATAATGCTGTTTTTTTTTTTTCTTTTCTTGATTTCTTTGTGGGAATAAAAACATGCTAAAATACATCCTCTTCTAATGAAATTGTCTGCAAATTAGTATGACAAAATTGGTCTCACTATTAAAGTGTGCATGAACAGACTGATGCGCAAAAGTTTTAACGCAAACCCAGATTTATGTTTTATCGAATGTGCCAAATTTCCCTATATCTTTGGGTTGTCATCACAATTGACTTTGGAGCCTGGTCATACTATCATTCTTTCCAATTTGGAGCAGTTGAAACATGTCATCACGGTCGCAAGCAATATCATGTCGATTCGGGGCATCTTCGTAGTTCAAGCCTGGCAACAGGGAAGCCTTGTCAATTGGGATGAAAAAAAAAAAAAAAACCTATGGAAATAAATGAAAGTAGATACATAGAGAGCCTGAAAATTTTCACAGACTCTTACTAATTTGAATTTGAAATTTGTACTTATAAATGTCTCAGAATTAGGGATAATGAATGAAAAAAGAAAAAAAAAAAAGATGAGGGAAAATGGGGTAAAAAAAGGAGTAGTTGCTCAGATTTGACCCTTGTCCACCAATGACCAAAACTGAAAAAGATATTGGGACCTTTCGTCTAGCCCACTGAGCTAGCGAAGCAGTTGAATTCAACCCAGAAAATTAACCCCCTTATATATATGTGTAGATGTAGTTCCCTCCCTTTGTTTCAAAACATTCCGACAGAAGTCAAAAGTAGTACCATTTGAAAATTTGATATCAAGCACATTTGTCACCCTGTTTTATCAGAAAATATGAACGGACAGGTTTAAAAGGCGTTTTTGATGTTTGTTTGATCATATCTTGAAAAACAGAGCGTGGCTGTGTAATTTGTTTAGGGACTATTTTGTTTTTGTGACCTTATTACGCACCATGGTCTACTACGATTCAGAAATTCGTTTTACTCTGATTTTCCAAGTGAACTTTGAAGGCTTATATGCTATCCTTTGCAGATCTGCACGCATCCAAAATGGATGTATGCCAAAATACATAGACATGGGGCGATTCTTTGGATAAAACGGGTGACAGAAGGTCGCGTTCTGAACCGACCCCCACCCACCTGAATGACCCGTTTCGATATAAATTTCCTACATATTTTTCAGATCAGCTTCCCTATCTCACATTGAAGCTTTGGATATGTTGAGACCACTAATTATCTATGAAAAAGTCATGAAAAATCATAGCCTAACTGAATAAACCAGCAAGAGAGAGAGAGGGGGGGGGAGAAAGAGAGAGAGAGAGAGAAAGGTTTTCAGGAGGACCTGGTGGCAGTTGCATGAAACAAGCAAAACAAACTTTTAAGGGCCCTTTTCTCTACATAAAGTATTCGGGAATAGCAAAAAAATACTTTGAGATTTTGCTGATGGTACAATTTGACAGGAAAGATGTGGGAGAAAGTAAATAAATCATTACTGAAAAATGAATGAGAAATGAAAATAAAACAGGGAGCAATTTTCCTCAGTGCAGTCAGGGCGAAATTTGTTCAGTGTTGCTTTTTGAATAGCCTAATAGGTTTACAGGACTTATCAAACAATGTGGCAGGGTAATGTGGAAAGACAAAAAGGGTCCACCACAATGTACTTTGCCAGGCATAGATCTACAGCTGCAAGGCCCAAGCTGGCAAAATGTCACAAAATTATGTACATCTCCTGTGCCCGTGATGACATGGCCGAACCGTCGGAATTTACGCAACAATTAGACCCAGAGAAGAATCTGAAATCGGTTTCAATGATGACATAATGATATATGGCACTTACGCCAATGCGAAAACATGAACTTGGCAAAAGGCACAAATAATGCTGTTTTTTTTTTTTTCTTTTCTTGATTTCTTTGTGGGAATAAAAACATGCTAAAATACATCCTCTTCTAATGAAATTGTCTGCAAATTAGTATGACAAAATTGGTCTCACTATTAAAGTGTGCATGAACAGACTGATGCGCAAAAGTTTTAACGCAAACCCAGATTTATGTTTTATCGAATGTGCCAAATTTCCCTATATCTTTGGGTTGTCATCACAATTGACTTTGGAGCCTGGTCATACTATCATTCTTTCCAATTTGGAGCAGTTGAAACATGTCATCACGGTCGCAAGCAATATCATGTCGATTCGGGGCATCTTCGTAGTTCAAGCCTGGCAACAGGGAAGCCTTGTCAATTGGGATGAAAAAAAAAAAAAAACCTATGGAAATAAATGAAAGTAGATACATAGAGAGCCTGAAAATTTTCACAGACTCTTACTAATTTGAATTTGAAATTTGTACTTATAAATGTCTCAGAATTAGGGATAATGAATGAAAAAAGAAAAAAAAAAAAGATGAGGGAAAATGGGGTAAAAAAAGGAGTAGTTGCTCAGATTTGACCCTTGTCCACCAATGACCAAAACTGAAAAAGATATTGGGACCTTTCGTCTAGCCCACTGAGCTAGCGAAGCAGTTGAATTCAACCCAGAAAATTAACCCCCTTATATATATGTGTAGATGTAGTTCCCTCCCTTTGTTTCAAAACATTCCGACAGAAGTCAAAAGTAGTACCATTTGAAAATTTGATATCAAGCACATTTGTCACCCTGTTTTATCAGAAAATATGAACGGACAGGTTTAAAAGGCGTTTTTGATGTTTGTTTGATCATATCTTGAAAAACAGAGCGTGGCTGTGTAATTTGTTTAGGGACTATTTTGTTTTTGTGACCTTATTACGCACCATGGTCTACTACGATTCAGAAATTCGTTTTACTCTGATTTTCCAAGTGAACTTTGAAGGCTTATATGCTATCCTTTGCAGATCTGCACGCATCCAAAATGGATGTATGCCAAAATACATAGACATGGGGCGATTCTTTGGATAAAACGGGTGACAGAAGGTCGCGTTCTGAACCGACCCCCACCCACCTGAATGACCCGTTTCGATATAAATTTCCTACATATTTTTCAGATCAGCTTCCCTATCTCACATTGAAGCTTTGGATATGTTGAGACCACTAATTATCTATGAAAAAGTCATGAAAAATCATAGCCTAACTGAATAAACCAGCAAGAGAGAGAGAGGGGGGGGGGGAGAAAGAGAGAGAGAGAGAGAGAGAGAGAGAAAGGTTTTCAGGAGGACCTGGTGGCAGTTGCATGAAACAAGCAAAACAAACTTTTAAGGGCCCTTTTCTCTACATAAAGTATTCGGGAATAGCAAAAAAATACTTTGAGATTTTGCTGATGGTACAATTTGACAGGAAAGATGTGGGAGAAAGTAAATAAATCATTACTGAAAAATGAATGAGAAATGAAAATAAAACAGGGAGCAATTTTCCTCAGTGCAGTCAGGGCGAAATTTGTTCAGTGTTGCTTTTTGAATAGCCTAATAGGTTTACAGGACTTATCAAACAATGTGGCAGGGTAATGTGGAAAGACAAAAAGGGTCCACCACAATGTACTTTGCCAGGCATAGATCTACAGCTGCAAGGCCCAAGCTGGCAAAATGTCACAAAATTATGTACATCTCCTGTGCCCGTGATGACATGGCCGAACCGTCGGAATTTACGCAACAATTAGACCCAGAGAAGAATCTGAAATCGGTTTCAATGATGACATAATGATAGATGGCACTTACGCCAATGCGAAAACATGAACTTGGCAAAAGGCACAAATAATGCTGTTTTTTTTTTTTTCTTTTCTTGATTTCTTTGTGGGAATAAAAACATGCTAAAATACATCCTCTTCTAATGAAATTGTCTGCAAATTAGTATGACAAAATTGGTCTCACTATTAAAGTGTGCATGAACAGACTGATGCGCAAAAGTTTTAACGCAAACCCAGATTTATGTTTTATCGAATGTGCCAAATTTCCCTATATCTTTGGGTTGTCATCACAATTGACTTTGGAGCCTGGTCATACTATCATTCTTTCCAATTTGGAGCAGTTGAAACATGTCATCACGGTCGCAAGCAATATCATGTCGATTCGGGGCATCTTCGTAGTTCAAGCCTGGCAACAGGGAAGCCTTGTCAATTGGGATGAAAAAAAAAAAAAAAACCTATGGAAATAAATGAAAGTAGATACATAGAGAGCCTGAAAATTTTCACAGACTCTTACTAATTTGAATTTGAAATTTGTACTTATAAATGTCTCAGAATTAGGGATAATGAATGAAAAAAGAAAAAAAAAAAAGATGAGGGAAAATGGGGTAAAAAAAGGAGTAGTTGCTCAGATTTGACCCTTGTCCACCAATGACCAAAACTGAAAAAGATATTGGGACCTTTCGTCTAGCCCACTGAGCTAGCGAAGCAGTTGAATTCAACCCAGAAAATTAACCCCCTTATATATATGTGTAGATGTAGTTCCCTCCCTTTGTTTCAAAACATTCCGACAGAAGTCAAAAGTAGTACCATTTGAAAATTTGATATCAAGCACATTTGTCACCCTGTTTTATCAGAAAATATGAACGGACAGGTTTAAAAGGCGTTTTTGATGTTTGTTTGATCATATCTTGAAAAACAGAGCGTGGCTGTGTAATTTGTTTAGGGACTATTTTGTTTTTGTGACCTTATTACGCACCATGGTCTACTACGATTCAGAAATTCGTTTTACTCTGATTTTCCAAGTGAACTTTGAAGGCTTATATGCTATCCTTTGCAGATCTGCACGCATCCAAAATGGATGTATGCCAAAATACATAGACATGGGGCGATTCTTTGGATAAAACGGGTGACAGAAGGTCGCGTTCTGAACCGACCCCCACCCACCTGAATGACCCGTTTCGATATAAATTTCCTACATATTTTTCAGATCAGCTTCCCTATCTCACATTGAAGCTTTGGATATGTTGAGACCACTAATTATCTATGAAAAAGTCATGAAAAATCATAGCCTAACTGAATAAACCAGCAAGAGAGAGAGAGGGGGGGGGGAGAAAGAGAGAGAGAGAGAGAAAGGTTTTCAGGAGGACCTGGTGGCAGTTGCATGAAACAAGCAAAACAAACTTTTAAGGGCCCTTTTCTCTACATAAAGTATTCGGGAATAGCAAAAAAATACTTTGAGATTTTGCTGATGGTACAATTTGACAGGAAAGATGTGGGAGAAAGTAAATAAATCATTACTGAAAAATGAATGAGAAATGAAAATAAAACAGGGAGCAATTTTCCTCAGTGCAGTCAGGGCGAAATTTGTTCAGTGTTGCTTTTTGAATAGCCTAATAGGTTTACAGGACTTATCAAACAATGTGGCAGGGTAATGTGGAAAGACAAAAAGGGTCCACCACAATGTACTTTGCCAGGCATAGATCTACAGCTGCAAGGCCCAAGCTGGCAAAATGTCACAAAATTATGTACATCTCCTGTGCCCGTGATGACATGGCCGAACCGTCGGAATTTACGCAACAATTAGACCCAGAGAAGAATCTGAAATCGGTTTCAATGATGACATAATGATATATGGCACTTACGCCAATGCGAAAACATGAACTTGGCAAAAGGCACAAATAATGCTGTTTTTTTTTTTTTCTTTTCTTGATTTCTTTGTGGGAATAAAAACATGCTAAAATACATCCTCTTCTAATGAAATTGTCTGCAAATTAGTATGACAAAATTGGTCTCACTATTAAAGTGTGCATGAACAGACTGATGCGCAAAAGTTTTAACGCAAACCCAGATTTATGTTTTATCGAATGTGCCAAATTTCCCTATATCTTTGGGTTGTCATCACAATTGACTTTGGAGCCTGGTCATACTATCATTCTTTCCAATTTGGAGCAGTTGAAACATGTCATCACGGTCGCAAGCAATATCATGTCGATTCGGGGCATCTTCGTAGTTCAAGCCTGGCAACAGGGAAGCCTTGTCAATTGGGATGAAAAAAAAAAAAAAAACCTATGGAAATAAATGAAAGTAGATACATAGAGAGCCTGAAAATTTTCACAGACTCTTACTAATTTGAATTTGAAATTTGTACTTATAAATGTCTCAGAATTAGGGATAATGAATGAAAAAAGAAAAAAAAAAAGATGAGGGAAAATGGGGTAAAAAAAGGAGTAGTTGCTCAGATTTGACCCTTGTCCACCAATGACCAAAACTGAAAAAGATATTGGGACCTTTCGTCTAGCCCACTGAGCTAGCGAAGCAGTTGAATTCAACCCAGAAAATTAACCCCCTTATATATATGTGTAGATGTAGTTCCCTCCCTTTGTTTCAAAACATTCCGACAGAAGTCAAAAGTAGTACCATTTGAAAATTTGATATCAAGCACATTTGTCACCCTGTTTTATCAGAAAATATGAACGGACAGGTTTAAAAGGCGTTTTTGATGTTTGTTTGATCATATCTTGAAAAACAGAGCGTGGCTGTGTAATTTGTTTAGGGACTATTTTGTTTTTGTGACCTTATTACGCACCATGGTCTACTACGATTCAGAAATTCGTTTTACTCTGATTTTCCAAGTGAACTTTGAAGGCTTATATGCTATCCTTTGCAGATCTGCACGCATCCAAAATGGATGTATGCCAAAATACATAGACATGGGGCGATTCTTTGGATAAAACGGGTGACAGAAGGTCGCGTTCTGAACCGACCCCCACCCACCTGAATGACCCGTTTCGATATAAATTTCCTACATATTTTTCAGATCAGCTTCCCTATCTCACATTGAAGCTTTGGATATGTTGAGACCACTAATTATCTATGAAAAAGTCATGAAAAATCATAGCCTAACTGAATAAACCAGCAAGAGAGAGAGAGGGGGGGGGAGAAAGAGAGAGAGAGAGAGAGAGAGAAAGGTTTTCAGGAGGACCTGGTGGCAGTTGCATGAAACAAGCAAAACAAACTTTTAAGGGCCCTTTTCTCTACATAAAGTATTCGGGAATAGCAAAAAAATACTTTGAGATTTTGCTGATGGTACAATTTGACAGGAAAGATGTGGGAGAAAGTAAATAAATCATTACTGAAAAATGAATGAGAAATGAAAATAAAACAGGGAGCAATTTTCCTCAGTGCAGTCAGGGCGAAATTTGTTCAGTGTTGCTTTTTGAATAGCCTAATAGGTTTACAGGACTTATCAAACAATGTGGCAGGGTAATGTGGAAAGACAAAAAGGGTCCACCACAATGTACTTTGCCAGGCATAGATCTACAGCTGCAAGGCCCAAGCTGGCAAAATGTCACAAAATTATGTACATCTCCTGTGCCCGTGATGACATGGCCGAACCGTCGGAATTTACGCAACAATTAGACCCAGAGAAGAATCTGAAATCGGTTTCAATGATGACATAATGATATATGGCACTTACGCCAATGCGAAAACATGAACTTGGCAAAAGGCACAAATAATGCTGTTTTTTTTTTTTTCTTTTCTTGATTTCTTTGTGGGAATAAAAACATGCTAAAATACATCCTCTTCTAATGAAATTGTCTGCAAATTAGTATGACAAAATTGGTCTCACTATTAAAGTGTGCATGAACAGACTGATGCGCAAAAGTTTTAACGCAAACCCAGATTTATGTTTTATCGAATGTGCCAAATTTCCCTATATCTTTGGGTTGTCATCACAATTGACTTTGGAGCCTGGTCATACTATCATTCTTTCCAATTTGGAGCAGTTGAAACATGTCATCACGGTCGCAAGCAATATCATGTCGATTCGGGGCATCTTCGTAGTTCAAGCCTGGCAACAGGGAAGCCTTGTCAATTGGGATGAAAAAAAAAAAAAAAACCTATGGAAATAAATGAAAGTAGATACATAGAGAGCCTGAAAATTTTCACAGACTCTTACTAATTTGAATTTGAAATTTGTACTTATAAATGTCTCAGAATTAGGGATAATGAATGAAAAAAGAAAAAAAAAAGATGAGGGAAAATGGGGTAAAAAAAAGGAGTAGTTGCTCAGATTTGACCCTTGTCCACCAATGACCAAAACTGAAAAAGATATTGGGACCTTTCGTCTAGCCCACTGAGCTAGCGAAGCAGTTGAATTCAACCCAGAAAATTAACCCCCTTATATATATGTGTAGATGTAGTTCCCTCCCTTTGTTTCAAAACATTCCGACAGAAGTCAAAAGTAGTACCATTTGAAAATTTGATATCAAGCACATTTGTCACCCTGTTTTATCAGAAAATATGAACGGACAGGTTTAAAAGGCGTTTTTGATGTTTGTTTGATCATATCTTGAAAAACAGAGCGTGGCTGTGTAATTTGTTTAGGGACTATTTTGTTTTTGTGACCTTATTACGCACCATGGTCTACTACGATTCAGAAATTCGTTTTACTCTGATTTTCCAAGTGAACTTTGAAGGCTTATATGCTATCCTTATCTGCACGCATCCAAAATGGATGTATGCCAAAATACATAGACATGGGGCGATTCTTTGGATAAAACGGGTGACAGAAGGTCGCGTTCTGAACCGACCCCCACCCACCTGAATGACCCGTTTCGATATAAATTTCCTACATATTTTTCAGATCAGCTTCCCTATCTCACATTGAAGCTTTGGATATGTTGAGACCACTAATTATCTATGAAAAAGTCATGAAAAATCATAGCCTAACTGAATAAACCAGCAAGAGAGAGAGAGGGGGGGGAGAAAGAGAGAGAGAGAGAGAGAGAGAAAGGTTTTCAGGAGGACCTGGTGGCAGTTGCATGAAACAAGCAAAACAAACTTTTAAGGGCCCTTTTCTCTACATAAAGTATTCGGGAATAGCAAAAAAATACTTTGAGATTTTGCTGATGGTACAATTTGACAGGAAAGATGTGGGAGAAAGTAAATAAATCATTACTGAAAAATGAATGAGAAATGAAAATAAAACAGGGAGCAATTTTCCTCAGTGCAGTCAGGGCGAAATTTGTTCAGTGTTGCTTTTTGAATAGCCTAATAGGTTTACAGGACTTATCAAACAATGTGGCAGGGTAATGTGGAAAGACAAAAAGGGTCCACCACAATGTACTTTGCCAGGCATAGATCTACAGCTGCAAGGCCCAAGCTGGCAAAATGTCACAAAATTATGTACATCTCCTGTGCCCGTGATGACATGGCCGAACCGTTGGAATTTACGCAACAATTAGACCCAGAGAAGAATCTGAAATCGGTTTCAATGATGACATAATGATATATGGCACTTACGCCAATGCGAAAACATGAACTTGGCAAAAGGCACAAATAATGCTGTTTTTTTTTTTTTCTTTTCTTGATTTCTTTGTGGGAATAAAAACATGCTAAAATACATCCTCTTCTAATGAAATTGTCTGCAAATTAGTATGACAAAATTGGTCTCACTATTAAAGTGTGCATGAACAGACTGATGCGCAAAAGTTTTAACGCAAACCCAGATTTATGTTTTATCGAATGTGCCAAATTTCCCTATATCTTTGGGTTGTCATCACAATTGACTTTGGAGCCTGGTCATACTATCATTCTTTCCAATTTGGAGCAGTTGAAACATGTCATCACGGTCGCAAGCAATATCATGTCGATTCGGGGCATCTTCGTAGTTCAAGCCTGGCAACAGGGAAGCCTTGTCAATTGGGATGAAAAAAAAAAAAAAAACCTATGGAAATAAATGAAAGTAGATACATAGAGAGCCTGAAAATTTTCACAGACTCTTACTAATTTGAATTTGAAATTTGTACTTATAAATGTCTCAGAATTAGGGATAATGAATGAAAAAAGAAAAAAAAAAGATGAGGGAAAATGGGGTAAAAAAAAGGAGTAGTTGCTCAGATTTGACCCTTGTCCACCAATGACCAAAACTGAAAAAGATATTGGGACCTTTCGTCTAGCCCACTGAGCTAGCGAAGCAGTTGAATTCAACCCAGAAAATTAACCCCCTTATATATATGTGTAGATGTAGTTCCCTCCCTTTGTTTCAAAACATTCCGACAGAAGTCAAAAGTAGTACCATTTGAAAATTTGATATCAAGCACATTTGTCACCCTGTTTTATCAGAAAATATGAACGGACAGGTTTAAAAGGCGTTTTTGATGTTTGTTTGATCATATCTTGAAAAACAGAGCGTGGCTGTGTAATTTGTTTAGGGACTATTTTGTTTTTGTGACCTTATTACGCACCATGGTCTACTACGATTCAGAAATTCGTTTTACTCTGATTTTCCAAGTGAACTTTGAAGGCTTATATGCTATCCTTTGCAGATCTGCACGCATCCAAAATGGATGTATGCCAAAATACATAGACATGGGGCGATTCTTTGGATAAAACGGGTGACAGAAGGTCGCGTTCTGAACCGACCCCCACCCACCTGAATGACCCGTTTCGATATAAATTTCCTACATATTTTTCAGATCAGCTTCCCTATCTCACATTGAAGCTTTGGATATGTTGAGACCACTAATTATCTATGAAAAAGTCATGAAAAATCATAGCCTAACTGAATAAACCAGCAAGAGAGAGAGAGGGGGGGAGAAAGAGAGAGAGAGAGAGAGAGAGAAAGGTTTTCAGGAGGACCTGGTGGCAGTTGCATGAAACAAGCAAAACAAACTTTTAAGGGCCCTTTTCTCTACATAAAGTATTCGGGAATAGCAAAAAAATACTTTGAGATTTTGCTGATGGTACAATTTGACAGGAAAGATGTGGGAGAAAGTAAATAAATCATTACTGAAAAATGAATGAGAAATGAAAATAAAACAGGGAGCAATTTTCCTCAGTGCAGTCAGGGCGAAATTTGTTCAGTGTTGCTTTTTGAATAGCCTAATAGGTTTACAGGACTTATCAAACAATGTGGCAGGGTAATGTGGAAAGACAAAAAGGGTCCACCACAATGTACTTTGCCAGGCATAGATCTACAGCTGCAAGGCCCAAGCTGGCAAAATGTCACAAAATTATGTACATCTCCTGTGCCCGTGATGACATGGCCGAACCGTCGGAATTTACGCAACAATTAGACCCAGAGAAGAATCTGAAATCGGTTTCAATGATGACATAATGATAGATGGCACTTACGCCAATGCGAAAACATGAACTTGGCAAAAGGCACAAATAATGCTGTTTTTTTTTTTTTCTTTTCTTGATTTCTTTGTGGGAATAAAAACATGCTAAAATACATCCTCTTCTAATGAAATTGTCTGCAAATTAGTATGACAAAATTGGTCTCACTATTAAAGTGTGCATGAACAGACTGATGCGCAAAAGTTTTAACGCAAACCCAGATTTATGTTTTATCGAATGTGCCAAATTTCCCTATATCTTTGGGTTGTCATCACAATTGACTTTGGAGCCTGGTCATACTATCATTCTTTCCAATTTGGAGCAGTTGAAACATGTCATCACGGTCGCAAGCAATATCATGTCGATTCGGGGCATCTTCGTAGTTCAAGCCTGGCAACAGGGAAGCCTTGTCAATTGGGATGAAAAAAAAAAAAAAACCTATGGAAATAAATGAAAGTAGATACATAGAGAGCCTGAAAATTTTCACAGACTCTTACTAATTTGAATTTGAAATTTGTACTTATAAATGTCTCAGAATTAGGGATAATGAATGAAAAAAGAAAAAAAAAAAGATGAGGGAAAATGGGGTAAAAAAAGGAGTAGTTGCTCAGATTTGACCCTTGTCCACCAATGACCAAAACTGAAAAAGATATTGGGACCTTTCGTCTAGCCCACTGAGCTAGCGAAGCAGTTGAATTCAACCCAGAAAATTAACCCCCTTATATATATGTGTAGATGTAGTTCCCTCCCTTTGTTTCAAAACATTCCGACAGAAGTCAAAAGTAGTACCATTTGAAAATTTGATATCAAGCACATTTGTCACCCTGTTTTATCAGAAAATATGAACGGACAGGTTTAAAAGGCGTTTTTGATGTTTGTTTGATCATATCTTGAAAAACAGAGCGTGGCTGTGTAATTTGTTTAGGGACTATTTTGTTTTTGTGACCTTATTACGCACCATGGTCTACTACGATTCAGAAATTCGTTTTACTCTGATTTTCCAAGTGAACTTTGAAGGCTTATATGCTATCCTTTGCAGATCTGCACGCATCCAAAATGGATGTATGCCAAAATACATAGACATGGGGCGATTCTTTGGATAAAACGGGTGACAGAAGGTCGCGTTCTGAACCGACCCCCACCCACCTGAATGACCCGTTTCGATATAAATTTCCTACATATTTTTCAGATCAGCTTCCCTATCTCACATTGAAGCTTTGGATATGTTGAGACCACTAATTATCTATGAAAAAGTCATGAAAAATCATAGCCTAACTGAATAAACCAGCAAGAGAGAGAGAGGGGGGGAGAAAGAGAGAGAGAGAGAGAGAGAGAAAGGTTTTCAGGAGGACCTGGTGGCAGTTGCATGAAACAAGCAAAACAAACTTTTAAGGGCCCTTTTCTCTACATAAAGTATTCGGGAATAGCAAAAAAATACTTTGAGATTTTGCTGATGGTACAATTTGACAGGAAAGATGTGGGAGAAAGTAAATAAATCATTACTGAAAAATGAATGAGAAATGAAAATAAAACAGGGAGCAATTTTCCTCAGTGCAGTCAGGGCGAAATTTGTTCAGTGTTGCTTTTTGAATAGCCTAATAGGTTTACAGGACTTATCAAACAATGTGGCAGGGTAATGTGGAAAGACAAAAAGGGTCCACCACAATGTACTTTGCCAGGCATAGATCTACAGCTGCAAGGCCCAAGCTGGCAAAATGTCACAAAATTATGTACATCTCCTGTGCCCGTGATGACATGGCCGAACCGTCGGAATTTACGCAACAATTAGACCCAGAGAAGAATCTGAAATCGGTTTCAATGATGACATAATGATATATGGCACTTACGCCAATGCGAAAACATGAACTTGGCAAAAGGCACAAATAATGCTGTTTTTTTTTTTTTCTTTTCTTGATTTCTTTGTGGGAATAAAAACATGCTAAAATACATCCTCTTCTAATGAAATTGTCTGCAAATTAGTATGACAAAATTGGTCTCACTATTAAAGTGTGCATGAACAGACTGATGCGCAAAAGTTTTAACGCAAACCCAGATTTATGTTTTATCGAATGTGCCAAATTTCCCTATATCTTTGGGTTGTCATCACAATTGACTTTGGAGCCTGGTCATACTATCATTCTTTCCAATTTGGAGCAGTTGAAACATGTCATCACGGTCGCAAGCAATATCATGTCGATTCGGGGCATCTTCGTAGTTCAAGCCTGGCAACAGGGAAGCCTTGTCAATTGGGATGAAAAAAAAAAAAAAACCTATGGAAATAAATGAAAGTAGATACATAGAGAGCCTGAAAATTTTCACAGACTCTTACTAATTTGAATTTGAAATTTGTACTTATAAATGTCTCAGAATTAGGGATAATGAATGAAAAAAGAAAAAAAAAAAGATGAGGGAAAATGGGGTAAAAAAAGGAGTAGTTGCTCAGATTTGACCCTTGTCCACCAATGACCAAAACTGAAAAAGATATTGGGACCTTTCGTCTAGCCCACTGAGCTAGCGAAGCAGTTGAATTCAACCCAGAAAATTAACCCCCTTATATATATGTGTAGATGTAGTTCCCTCCCTTTGTTTCAAAACATTCCGACAGAAGTCAAAAGTAGTACCATTTGAAAATTTGATATCAAGCACATTTGTCACCCTGTTTTATCAGAAAATATGAACGGACAGGTTTAAAAGGCGTTTTTGATGTTTGTTTGATCATATCTTGAAAAACAGAGCGTGGCTGTGTAATTTGTTTAGGGACTATTTTGTTTTTGTGACCTTATTACGCACCATGGTCTACTACGATTCAGAAATTCGTTTTACTCTGATTTTCCAAGTGAACTTTGAAGGCTTATATGCTATCCTTTGCAGATCTGCACGCATCCAAAATGGATGTATGCCAAAATACATAGACATGGGGCGATTCTTTGGATAAAACGGGTGACAGAAGGTCGCGTTCTGAACCGACCCCCACCCACCTGAATGACCCGTTTCGATATAAATTTCCTACATATTTTTCAGATCAGCTTCCCTATCTCACATTGAAGCTTTGGATATGTTGAGACCACTAATTATCTATGAAAAAGTCATGAAAAATCATAGCCTAACTGAATAAACCAGCAAGAGAGAGAGGGGGGGGGAGAAAGAGAGAGAGAGAGAGAGAGAGAAAGGTTTTCAGGAGGACCTGGTGGCAGTTGCATGAAACAAGCAAAACAAACTTTTAAGGGCCCTTTTCTCTACATAAAGTATTCGGGAATAGCAAAAAAATACTTTGAGATTTTGCTGATGGTACAATTTGACAGGAAAGATGTGGGAGAAAGTAAATAAATCATTACTGAAAAATGAATGAGAAATGAAAATAAAACAGGGAGCAATTTTCCTCAGTGCAGTCAGGGCGAAATTTGTTCAGTGTTGCTTTTTGAATAGCCTAATAGGTTTACAGGACTTATCAAACAATGTGGCAGGGTAATGTGGAAAGACAAAAAGGGTCCACCACAATGTACTTTGCCAGGCATAGATCTACAGCTGCAAGGCCCAAGCTGGCAAAATGTCACAAAATTATGTACATCTCCTGTGCCCGTGATGACATGGCCGAACCGTCGGAATTTACGCAACAATTAGACCCAGAGAAGAATCTGAAATCGGTTTCAATGATGACATAATGATATATGGCACTTACGCCAATGCGAAAACATGAACTTGGCAAAAGGCACAAATAATGCTGTTTTTTTTTTTTTCTTTTCTTGATTTCTTTGTGGGAATAAAAACATGCTAAAATACATCCTCTTCTAATGAAATTGTCTGCAAATTAGTATGACAAAATTGGTCTCACTATTAAAGTGTGCATGAACAGACTGATGCGCAAAAGTTTTAACGCAAACCCAGATTTATGTTTTATCGAATGTGCCAAATTTCCCTATATCTTTGGGTTGTCATCACAATTGACTTTGGAGCCTGGTCATACTATCATTCTTTCCAATTTGGAGCAGTTGAAACATGTCATCACGGTCGCAAGCAATATCATGTCGATTCGGGGCATCTTCGTAGTTCAAGCCTGGCAACAGGGAAGCCTTGTCAATTGGGATGAAAAAAAAAAAAAAAACCTATGGAAATAAATGAAAGTAGATACATAGAGAGCCTGAAAATTTTCACAGACTCTTACTAATTTGAATTTGAAATTTGTACTTATAAATGTCTCAGAATTAGGGATAATGAATGAAAAAAGAAAAAAAAAAGATGAGGGAAAATGGGGTAAAAAAAGGAGTAGTTGCTCAGATTTGACCCTTGTCCACCAATGACCAAAACTGAAAAAGATATTGGGACCTTTCGTCTAGCCCACTGAGCTAGCGAAGCAGTTGAATTCAACCCAGAAAATTAACCCCCTTATATATATGTGTAGATGTAGTTCCCTCCCTTTGTTTCAAAACATTCCGACAGAAGTCAAAAGTAGTACCATTTGAAAATTTGATATCAAGCACATTTGTCACCCTGTTTTATCAGAAAATATGAACGGACAGGTTTAAAAGGCGTTTTTGATGTTTGTTTGATCATATCTTGAAAAACAGAGCGTGGCTGTGTAATTTGTTTAGGGACTATTTTGTTTTTGTGACCTTATTACGCACCATGGTCTACTACGATTCAGAAATTCGTTTTACTCTGATTTTCCAAGTGAACTTTGAAGGCTTATATGCTATCCTTTGCAGATCTGCACGCATCCAAAATGGATGTATGCCAAAATACATAGACATGGGGCGATTCTTTGGATAAAACGGGTGACAGAAGGTCGCGTTCTGAACCGACCCCCACCCACCTGAATGACCCGTTTCGATATAAATTTCCTACATATTTTTCAGATCAGCTTCCCTATCTCACATTGAAGCTTTGGATATGTTGAGACCACTAATTATCTATGAAAAAGTCATGAAAAATCATAGCCTAACTGAATAAACCAGCAAGAGAGAGAGAGGGGGGGGAGAAAGAGAGAGAGAGAGAGAGAGAGAAAGGTTTTCAGGAGGACCTGGTGGCAGTTGCATGAAACAAGCAAAACAAACTTTTAAGGGCCCTTTTCTCTACATAAAGTATTCGGGAATAGCAAAAAAATACTTTGAGATTTTGCTGATGGTACAATTTGACAGGAAAGATGTGGGAGAAAGTAAATAAATCATTACTGAAAAATGAATGAGAAATGAAAATAAAACAGGGAGCAATTTTCCTCAGTGCAGTCAGGGCGAAATTTGTTCAGTGTTGCTTTTTGAATAGCCTAATAGGTTTACAGGACTTATCAAACAATGTGGCAGGGTAATGTGGAAAGACAAAAAGGGTCCACCACAATGTACTTTGCCAGGCATAGATCTACAGCTGCAAGGCCCAAGCTGGCAAAATGTCACAAAATTATGTACATCTCCTGTGCCCGTGATGACATGGCCGAACCGTCGGAATTTACGCAACAATTAGACCCAGAGAAGAATCTGAAATCGGTTTCAATGATGACATAATGATATATGGCACTTACGCCAATGCGAAAACATGAACTTGGCAAAAGGCACAAATAATGCTGTTTTTTTTTTTTTTTCTTTTCTTGATTTCTTTGTGGGAATAAAAACATGCTAAAATACATCCTCTTCTAATGAAATTGTCTGCAAATTAGTATGACAAAATTGGTCTCACTATTAAAGTGTGCATGAACAGACTGATGCGCAAAAGTTTTAACGCAAACCCAGATTTATGTTTTATCGAATGTGCCAAATTTCCCTATATCTTTGGGTTGTCATCACAATTGACTTTGGAGCCTGGTCATACTATCATTCTTTCCAATTTGGAGCAGTTGAAACATGTCATCACGGTCGCAAGCAATATCATGTCGATTCGGGGCATCTTCGTAGTTCAAGCCTGGCAACAGGGAAGCCTTGTCAATTGGGATGAAAAAAAAAAAAAAACCTATGGAAATAAATGAAAGTAGATACATAGAGAGCCTGAAAATTTTCACAGACTCTTACTAATTTGAATTTGAAATTTGTACTTATAAATGTCTCAGAATTAGGGATAATGAATGAAAAAAGAAAAAAAAAAGATGAGGGAAAATGGGGTAAAAAAAGGAGTAGTTGCTCAGATTTGACCCTTGTCCACCAATGACCAAAACTGAAAAAGATATTGGGACCTTTCGTCTAGCCCACTGAGCTAGCGAAGCAGTTGAATTCAACCCAGAAAATTAACCCCCTTATATATATGTGTAGATGTAGTTCCCTCCCTTTGTTTCAAAACATTCCGACAGAAGTCAAAAGTAGTACCATTTGAAAATTTGATATCAAGCACATTTGTCACCCTGTTTTATCAGAAAATATGAACGGACAGGTTTAAAAGGCGTTTTTGATGTTTGTTTGATCATATCTTGAAAAACAGAGCGTGGCTGTGTAATTTGTTTAGGGACTATTTTGTTTTTGTGACCTTATTACGCACCATGGTCTACTACGATTCAGAAATTCGTTTTACTCTGATTTTCCAAGTGAACTTTGAAGGCTTATATGCTATCCTTTGCAGATCTGCACGCATCCAAAATGGATGTATGCCAAAATACATAGACATGGGGCGATTCTTTGGATAAAACGGGTGACAGAAGGTCGCGTTCTGAACCGACCCCCACCCACCTGAATGACCCGTTTCGATATAAATTTCCTACATATTTTTCAGATCAGCTTCCCTATCTCACATTGAAGCTTTGGATATGTTGAGACCACTAATTATCTATGAAAAAGTCATGAAAAATCATAGCCTAACTGAATAAACCAGCAAGAGAGAGAGAGGGGGGGGAGAAAGAGAGAGAGAGAGAGAGAGAGAAAGGTTTTCAGGAGGACCTGGTGGCAGTTGCATGAAACAAGCAAAACAAACTTTTAAGGGCCCTTTTCTCTACATAAAGTATTCGGGAATAGCAAAAAAATACTTTGAGATTTTGCTGATGGTACAATTTGACAGGAAAGATGTGGGAGAAAGTAAATAAATCATTACTGAAAAATGAATGAGAAATGAAAATAAAACAGGGAGCAATTTTCCTCAGTGCAGTCAGGGCGAAATTTGTTCAGTGTTGCTTTTTGAATAGCCTAATAGGTTTACAGGACTTATCAAACAATGTGGCAGGGTAATGTGGAAAGACAAAAAGGGTCCACCACAATGTACTTTGCCAGGCATAGATCTACAGCTGCAAGGCCCAAGCTGGCAAAATGTCACAAAATTATGTACATCTCCTGTGCCCGTGATGACATGGCCGAACCGTCGGAATTTACGCAACAATTAGACCCAGAGAAGAATCTGAAATCGGTTTCAATGATGACATAATGATATATGGCACTTACGCCAATGCGAAAACATGAACTTGGCAAAAGGCACAAATAATGCTGTTTTTTTTTTTTTCTTTTCTTGATTTCTTTGTGGGAATAAAAACATGCTAAAATACATCCTCTTCTAATGAAATTGTCTGCAAATTAGTATGACAAAATTGGTCTCACTATTAAAGTGTGCATGAACAGACTGATGCGCAAAAGTTTTAACGCAAACCCAGATTTATGTTTTATCGAATGTGCCAAATTTCCCTATATCTTTGGGTTGTCATCACAATTGACTTTGGAGCCTGGTCATACTATCATTCTTTCCAATTTGGAGCAGTTGAAACATGTCATCACGGTCGCAAGCAATATCATGTCGATTCGGGGCATCTTCGTAGTTCAAGCCTGGCAACAGGGAAGCCTTGTCAATTGGGATGAAAAAAAAAACCTATGGAAATAAATGAAAGTAGATACATAGAGAGCCTGAAAATTTTCACAGACTCTTACTAATTTGAATTTGAAATTTGTACTTATAAATGTCTCAGAATTAGGGATAATGAATGAAAAAAGAAAAAAAAAAGATGAGGGAAAATGGGGTAAAAAAAGGAGTAGTTGCTCAGATTTGACCCTTGTCCACCAATGACCAAAACTGAAAAAGATATTGGGACCTTTCGTCTAGCCCACTGAGCTAGCGAAGCAGTTGAATTCAACCCAGAAAATTAACCCCCTTATATATATGTGTAGATGTAGTTCCCTCCCTTTGTTTCAAAACATTCCGACAGAAGTCAAAAGTAGTACCATTTGAAAATTTGATATCAAGCACATTTGTCACCCTGTTTTATCAGAAAATATGAACGGACAGGTTTAAAAGGCGTTTTTGATGTTTGTTTGATCATATCTTGAAAAACAGAGCGTGGCGGTGTAATTTGTTTAGGGACTATTTTGTTTTTGTGACCTTATTACGCACCATGGTCTACTACGATTCAGAAATTCGTTTTACTCTGATTTTCCAAGTGAACTTTGAAGGCTTATATGCTATCCTTTGCAGATCTGCACGCATCCAAAATGGATGTATGCCAAAATACATAGACATGGGGCGATTCTTTGGATAAAACGGGTGACAGAAGGTCGCGTTCTGAACCGACCCCCACCCACCTGAATGACCCGTTTCGATATAAATTTCCTACATATTTTTCAGATCAGCTTCCCTATCTCACATTGAAGCTTTGGATATGTTGAGACCACTAATTATCTATGAAAAAGTCATGAAAAATCATAGCCTAACTGAATAAACCAGCAAGAGAGAGAGAGGGGGGGGGAGAAAGAGAGAGAGAGAGAGAGAGAGAAAGGTTTTCAGGAGGACCTGGTGGCAGTTGCATGAAACAAGCAAAACAAACTTTTAAGGGCCCTTTTCTCTACATAAAGTATTCGGGAATAGCAAAAAAATACTTTGAGATTTTGCTGATGGTACAATTTGACAGGAAAGATGTGGGAGAAAGTAAATAAATCATTACTGAAAAATGAATGAGAAATGAAAATAAAACAGGGAGCAATTTTCCTCAGTGCAGTCAGGGCGAAATTTGTTCAGTGTTGCTTTTTGAATAGCCTAATAGGTTTACAGGACTTATCAAACAATGTGGCAGGGTAATGTGGAAAGACAAAAAGGGTCCACCACAATGTACTTTGCCAGGCATAGATCTACAGCTGCAAGGCCCAAGCTGGCAAAATGTCACAAAATTATGTACATCTCCTGTGCCCGTGATGACATGGCCGAACCGTCGGAATTTACGCAACAATTAGACCCAGAGAAGAATCTGAAATCGGTTTCAATGATGACATAATGATATATGGCACTTACGCCAATGCGAAAACATGAACTTGGCAAAAGGCACAAATAATGCTGTTTTTTTTTTTTTCTTTTCTTGATTTCTTTGTGGGAATAAAAACATGCTAAAATACATCCTCTTCTAATGAAATTGTCTGCAAATTAGTATGACAAAATTGGTCTCACTATTAAAGTGTGCATGAACAGACTGATGCGCAAAAGTTTTAACGCAAACCCAGATTTATGTTTTATCGAATGTGCCAAATTTCCCTATATCTTTGGGTTGTCATCACAATTGACTTTGGAGCCTGGTCATACTATCATTCTTTCCAATTTGGAGCAGTTGAAACATGTCATCACGGTCGCAAGCAATATCATGTCGATTCGGGGCATCTTCGTAGTTCAAGCCTGGCAACAGGGAAGCCTTGTCAATTGGGATGAAAAAAAAAAAAAAACCTATGGAAATAAATGAAAGTAGATACATAGAGAGCCTGAAAATTTTCACAGACTCTTACTAATTTGAATTTGAAATTTGTACTTATAAATGTCTCAGAATTAGGGATAATGAATGAAAAAAGAAAAAAAAAAGATGAGGGAAAATGGGGTAAAAAAAGGAGTAGTTGCTCAGATTTGACCCTTGTCCACCAATGACCAAAACTGAAAAAGATATTGGGACCTTTCGTCTAGCCCACTGAGCTAGCGAAGCAGTTGAATTCAACCCAGAAAATTAACCCCCTTATATATATGTGTAGATGTAGTTCCCTCCCTTTGTTTCAAAACATTCCGACAGAAGTCAAAAGTAGTACCATTTGAAAATTTGATATCAAGCACATTTGTCACCCTGTTTTATCAGAAAATATGAACGGACAGGTTTAAAAGGCGTTTTTGATGTTTGTTTGATCATATCTTGAAAAACAGAGCGTGGCTGTGTAATTTGTTTAGGGACTATTTTGTTTTTGTGACCTTATTACGCACCATGGTCTACTACGATTCAGAAATTCGTTTTACTCTGATTTTCCAAGTGAACTTTGAAGGCTTATATGCTATCCTTTGCAGATCTGCACGCATCCAAAATGGATGTATGCCAAAATACATAGACATGGGGCGATTCTTTGGATAAAACGGGTGACAGAAGGTCGCGTTCTGAACCGACCCCCACCCACCTGAATGACCCGTTTCGATATAAATTTCCTACATATTTTTCAGATCAGCTTCCCTATCTCACATTGAAGCTTTGGATATGTTGAGACCACTAATTATCTATGAAAAAGTCATGAAAAATCATAGCCTAACTGAATAAACCAGCAAGAGAGAGAGAGGGGGGGGGGGAGAAAGAGAGAGAGAGAGAGAGAGAGAGAGAAAGGTTTTCAGGAGGACCTGGTGGCAGTTGCATGAAACAAGCAAAACAAACTTTTAAGGGCCCTTTTCTCTACATAAAGTATTCGGGAATAGCAAAAAAATACTTTGAGATTTTGCTGATGGTACAATTTGACAGGAAAGATGTGGGAGAAAGTAAATAAATCATTACTGAAAAATGAATGAGAAATGAAAATAAAACAGGGAGCAATTTTCCTCAGTGCAGTCAGGGCGAAATTTGTTCAGTGTTGCTTTTTGAATAGCCTAATAGGTTTACAGGACTTATCAAACAATGTGGCAGGGTAATGTGGAAAGACAAAAAGGGTCCACCACAATGTACTTTGCCAGGCATAGATCTACAGCTGCAAGGCCCAAGCTGGCAAAATGTCACAAAATTATGTACATCTCCTGTGCCCGTGATGACATGGCCGAACCGTCGGAATTTACGCAACAATTAGACCCAGAGAAGAATCTGAAATCGGTTTCAATGATGACATAATGATATATGGCACTTACGCCAATGCGAAAACATGAACTTGGCAAAAGGCACAAATAATGCTGTTTTTTTTTTTTTCTTTTCTTGATTTCTTTGTGGGAATAAAAACATGCTAAAATACATCCTCTTCTAATGAAATTGTCTGCAAATTAGTATGACAAAATTGGTCTCACTATTAAAGTGTGCATGAACAGACTGATGCGCAAAAGTTTTAACGCAAACCCAGATTTATGTTTTATCGAATGTGCCAAATTTCCCTATATCTTTGGGTTGTCATCACAATTGACTTTGGAGCCTGGTCATACTATCATTCTTTCCAATTTGGAGCAGTTGAAACATGTCATCACGGTCGCAAGCAATATCATGTCGATTCGGGGCATCTTCGTAGTTCAAGCCTGGCAACAGGGAAGCCTTGTCAATTGGGATGAAAAAAAAAAAAAAAACCTATGGAAATAAATGAAAGTAGATACATAGAGAGCCTGAAAATTTTCACAGACTCTTACTAATTTGAATTTGAAATTTGTACTTATAAATGTCTCAGAATTAGGGATAATGAATGAAAAAAGAAAAAAAGAAGATGAGGGAAAATGGGGTAAAAAAAGGAGTAGTTGCTCAGATTTGACCCTTGTCCACCAATGACCAAAACTGAAAAAGATATTGGGACCTTTCGTCTAGCCCACTGAGCTAGCGAAGCAGTTGAATTCAACCCAGAAAATTAACCCCCTTATATATATGTGTAGATGTAGTTCCCTCCCTTTGTTTCAAAACATTCCGACAGAAGTCAAAAGTAGTACCATTTGAAAATTTGATATCAAGCACATTTGTCACCCTGTTTTATCAGAAAATATGAACGGACAGGTTTAAAAGGCGTTTTTGATGTTTGTTTGATCATATCTTGAAAAACAGAGCGTGGCTGTGTAATTTGTTTAGGGACTATTTTGTTTTTGTGACCTTATTACGCACCATGGTCTACTACGATTCAGAAATTCGTTTTACTCTGATTTTCCAAGTGAACTTTGAAGGCTTATATGCTATCCTTTGCAGATCTGCACGCATCCAAAATGGATGTATGCCAAAATACATAGACATGGGGCGATTCTTTGGATAAAACGGGTGACAGAAGGTCGCGTTCTGAACCGACCCCCACCCACCTGAATGACCCGTTTCGATATAAATTTCCTACATATTTTTCAGATCAGCTTCCCTATCTCACATTGAAGCTTTGGATATGTTGAGACCACTAATTATCTATGAAAAAGTCATGAAAAATCATAGCCTAACTGAATAAACCAGCAAGAGAGAGAGAGGGGGGGGGAGAAAGAGAGAGAGAGAGAGAGAGAGAAAGGTTTTCAGGAGGACCTGGTGGCAGTTGCATGAAACAAGCAAAACAAACTTTTAAGGGCCCTTTTCTCTACATAAAGTATTCGGGAATAGCAAAAAAATACTTTGAGATTTTGCTGATGGTACAATTTGACAGGAAAGATGTGGGAGAAAGTAAATAAATCATTACTGAAAAATGAATGAGAAATGAAAATAAAACAGGGAGCAATTTTCCTCAGTGCAGTCAGGGCGAAATTTGTTCAGTGTTGCTTTTTGAATAGCCTAATAGGTTTACAGGACTTATCAAACAATGTGGCAGGGTAATGTGGAAAGACAAAAAGGGTCCACCACAATGTACTTTGCCAGGCATAGATCTACAGCTGCAAGGCCCAAGCTGGCAAAATGTCACAAAATTATGTACATCTCCTGTGCCCGTGATGACATGGCCGAACCGTCGGAATTTACGCAACAATTAGACCCAGAGAAGAATCTGAAATCGGTTTCAATGATGACATAATGATATATGGCACTTACGCCAATGCGAAAACATGAACTTGGCAAAAGGCACAAATAATGCTGTTTTTTTTTTTTTCTTTTCTTGATTTCTTTGTGGGAATAAAAACATGCTAAAATACATCCTCTTCTAATGAAATTGTCTGCAAATTAGTATGACAAAATTGGTCTCACTATTAAAGTGTGCATGAACAGACTGATGCGCAAAAGTTTTAACGCAAACCCAGATTTATGTTTTATCGAATGTGCCAAATTTCCCTATATCTTTGGGTTGTCATCACAATTGACTTTGGAGCCTGGTCATACTATCATTCTTTCCAATTTGGAGCAGTTGAAACATGTCATCACGGTCGCAAGCAATATCATGTCGATTCGGGGCATCTTCGTAGTTCAAGCCTGGCAACAGGGAAGCCTTGTCAATTGGGATGAAAAAAAAAAAAAAAACCTATGGAAATAAATGAAAGTAGATACATAGAGAGCCTGAAAATTTTCACAGACTCTTACTAATTTGAATTTGAAATTTGTACTTATAAATGTCTCAGAATTAGGGATAATGAATGAAAAAAGAAAAAAAAAAGATGAGGGAAAATGGGGTAAAAAAAGGAGTAGTTGCTCAGATTTGACCCTTGTCCACCAATGACCAAAACTGAAAAAGATATTGGGACCTTTCGTCTAGCCCACTGAGCTAGCGAAGCAGTTGAATTCAACCCAGAAAATTAACCCCCTTATATATATGTGTAGATGTAGTTCCCTCCCTTTGTTTCAAAACATTCCGACAGAAGTCAAAAGTAGTACCATTTGAAAATTTGATATCAAGCACATTTGTCACCCTGTTTTATCAGAAAATATGAACGGACAGGTTTAAAAGGCGTTTTTGATGTTTGTTTGATCATATCTTGAAAAACAGAGCGTGGCTGTGTAATTTGTTTAGGGACTATTTTGTTTTTGTGACCTTATTACGCACCATGGTCTACTACGATTCAGAAATTCGTTTTACTCTGATTTTCCAAGTGAACTTTGAAGGCTTATATGCTATCCTTTGCAGATCTGCACGCATCCAAAATGGATGTATGCCAAAATACATAGACATGGGGCGATTCTTTGGATAAAACGGGTGACAGAAGGTCGCGTTCTGAACCGACCCCCACCCACCTGAATGACCCGTTTCGATATAAATTTCCTACATATTTTTCAGATCAGCTTCCCTATCTCACATTGAAGCTTTGGATATGTTGAGACCACTAATTATCTATGAAAAAGTCATGAAAAATCATAGCCTAACTGAATAAACCAGCAAGAGAGAGAGGGGGGGGGAGAAAGAGAGAGAGAGAGAGAGAAAGGTTTTCAGGAGGACCTGGTGGCAGTTGCATGAAACAAGCAAAACAAACTTTTAAGGGCCCTTTTCTCTACATAAAGTATTCGGGAATAGCAAAAAAATACTTTGAGATTTTGCTGATGGTACAATTTGACAGGAAAGATGTGGGAGAAAGTAAATAAATCATTACTGAAAAATGAATGAGAAATGAAAATAAAACAGGGAGCAATTTTCTTCAGTGCAGTCAGGGCGAAATTTGTTCAGTGTTGCTTTTTGAATAGCCTAATAGGTTTACAGGACTTATCAAACAATGTGGCAGGGTAATGTGGAAAGACAAAAAGGGTCCACCACAATGTACTTTGCCAGGCATAGATCTACAGCTGCAAGGCCCAAGCTGGCAAAATGTCACAAAATTATGTACATCTCCTGTGCCCGTGATGACATGGCCGAACCGTCGGAATTTACGCAACAATTAGACCCAGAGAAGAATCTGAAATCGGTTTCAATGATGACATAATGATATATGGCACTTACGCCAATGCGAAAACATGAACTTGGCAAAAGGCACAAATAATGCTGTTTTTTTTTTTTTCTTTTCTTGATTTCTTTGTGGGAATAAAAACATGCTAAAATACATCCTCTTCTAATGAAATTGTCTGCAAATTAGTATGACAAAATTGGTCTCACTATTAAAGTGTGCATGAACAGACTGATGCGCAAAAGTTTTAACGCAAACCCAGATTTATGTTTTATCGAATGTGCCAAATTTCCCTATATCTTTGGGTTGTCATCACAATTGACTTTGGAGCCTGGTCATACTATCATTCTTTCCAATTTGGAGCAGTTGAAACATGTCATCACGGTCGCAAGCAATATCATGTCGATTCGGGGCATCTTCGTAGTTCAAGCCTGGCAACAGGGAAGCCTTGTCAATTGGGATGAAAAAAAAAAAAAAAACCTATGGAAATAAATGAAAGTAGATACATAGAGAGCCTGAAAATTTTCACAGACTCTTACTAATTTGAATTTGAAATTTGTACTTATAAATGTCTCAGAATTAGGGATAATGAATGAAAAAAGAAAAAAAAAAGATGAGGGAAAATGGGGTAAAAAAAGGAGTAGTTGCTCAGATTTGACCCTTGTCCACCAATGACCAAAACTGAAAAAGATATTGGGACCTTTCGTCTAGCCCACTGAGCTAGCGAAGCAGTTGAATTCAACCCAGAAAATTAACCCCCTTATATATATGTGTAGATGTAGTTCCCTCCCTTTGTTTCAAAACATTCCGACAGAAGTCAAAAGTAGTACCATTTGAAAATTTGATATCAAGCACATTTGTCACCCTGTTTTATCAGAAAATATGAACGGACAGGTTTAAAAGGCGTTTTTGATGTTTGTTTGATCATATCTTGAAAAACAGAGCGTGGCTGTGTAATTTGTTTAGGGACTATTTTGTTTTTGTGACCTTATTACGCACCATGGTCTACTACGATTCAGAAATTCGTTTTACTCTGATTTTCCAAGTGAACTTTGAAGGCTTATATGCTATCCTTTGCAGATCTGCACGCATCCAAAATGGATGTATGCCAAAATACATAGACATGGGGCGATTCTTTGGATAAAACGGGTGACAGAAGGTCGCGTTCTGAACCGACCCCCACCCACCTGAATGACCCGTTTCGATATAAATTTCCTACATATTTTTCAGATCAGCTTCCCTATCTCACATTGAAGCTTTGGATATGTTGAGACCACTAATTATCTATGAAAAAGTCATGAAAAATCATAGCCTAACTGAATAAACCAGCAAGAGAGAGAGGGGGGGGGAGAAAGAGAGAGAGAGAGAGAGAAAGGTTTTCAGGAGGACCTGGTGGCAGTTGCATGAAACAAGCAAAACAAACTTTTAAGGGCCCTTTTCTCTACATAAAGTATTCGGGAATAGCAAAAAAATACTTTGAGATTTTGCTGATGGTACAATTTGACAGGAAAGATGTGGGAGAAAGTAAATAAATCATTACTGAAAAATGAATGAGAAATGAAAATAAAACAGGGAGCAATTTTCTTCAGTGCAGTCAGGGCGAAATTTGTTCAGTGTTGCTTTTTGAATAGCCTAATAGGTTTACAGGACTTATCAAACAATGTGGCAGGGTAATGTGGAAAGACAAAAAGGGTCCACCACAATGTACTTTGCCAGGCATAGATCTACAGCTGCAAGGCCCAAGCTGGCAAAATGTCACAAAATTATGTACATCTCCTGTGCCCGTGATGACATGGCCGAACCGTCGGAATTTACGCAACAATTAGACCCAGAGAAGAATCTGAAATCGGTTTCAATGATGACATAATGATATATGGCACTTACGCCAATGCGAAAACATGAACTTGGCAAAAGGCACAAATAATGCTGTTTTTTTTTTTTTCTTTTCTTGATTTCTTTGTGGGAATAAAAACATGCTAAAATACATCCTCTTCTAATGAAATTGTCTGCAAATTAGTATGACAAAATTGGTCTCACTATTAAAGTGTGCATGAACAGACTGATGCGCAAAAGTTTTAACGCAAACCCAGATTTATGTTTTATCGAATGTGCCAAATTTCCCTATATCTTTGGGTTGTCATCACAATTGACTTTGGAGCCTGGTCATACTATCATTCTTTCCAATTTGGAGCAGTTGAAACATGTCATCACGGTCGCAAGCAATATCATGTCGATTCGGGGCATCTTCGTAGTTCAAGCCTGGCAACAGGGAAGCCTTGTCAATTGGGATGAAAAAAAAAAAAAAAACCTATGGAAATAAATGAAAGTAGATACATAGAGAGCCTGAAAATTTTCACAGACTCTTACTAATTTGAATTTGAAATTTGTACTTATAAATGTCTCAGAATTAGGGATAATGAATGAAAAAAGAAAAAAAAAAGATGAGGGAAAATGGGGTAAAAAAAGGAGTAGTTGCTCAGATTTGACCCTTGTCCACCAATGACCAAAACTGAAAAAGATATTGGGACCTTTCGTCTAGCCCACTGAGCTAGCGAAGCAGTTGAATTCAACCCAGAAAATTAACCCCCTTATATATATGTGTAGATGTAGTTCCCTCCCTTTGTTTCAAAACATTCCGACAGAAGTCAAAAGTAGTACCATTTGAAAATTTGATATCAAGCACATTTGTCACCCTGTTTTATCAGAAAATATGAACGGACAGGTTTAAAAGGCGTTTTTGATGTTTGTTTGATCATATCTTGAAAAACAGAGCGTGGCTGTGTAATTTGTTTAGGGACTATTTTGTTTTTGTGACCTTATTACGCACCATGGTCTACTACGATTCAGAAATTCGTTTTACTCTGATTTTCCAAGTGAACTTTGAAGGCTTATATGCTATCCTTTGCAGATCTGCACGCATCCAAAATGGATGTATGCCAAAATACATAGACATGGGGCGATTCTTTGGATAAAACGGGTGACAGAAGGTCGCGTTCTGAACCGACCCCCACCCACCTGAATGACCCGTTTCGATATAAATTTCCTACATATTTTTCAGATCAGCTTCCCTATCTCACATTGAAGCTTTGGATATGTTGAGACCACTAATTATCTATGAAAAAGTCATGAAAAATCATAGCCTAACTGAATAAACCAGCAAGAGAGAGAGAGGGGGGGGAGAAAGAGAGAGAGAGAGAGAGAGAGAAAGGTTTTCAGGAGGACCTGGTGGCAGTTGCATGAAACAAGCAAAACAAACTTTTAAGGGCCCTTTTCTCTACATAAAGTATTCGGGAATAGCAAAAAAATACTTTGAGATTTTGCTGATGGTACAATTTGACAGGAAAGATGTGGGAGAAAGTAAATAAATCATTACTGAAAAATGAATGAGAAATGAAAATAAAACAGGGAGCAATTTTCCTCAGTGCAGTCAGGGCGAAATTTGTTCAGTGTTGCTTTTTGAATAGCCTAATAGGTTTACAGGACTTATCAAACAATGTGGCAGGGTAATGTGGAAAGACAAAAAGGGTCCACCACAATGTACTTTGCCAGGCATAGATCTACAGCTGCAAGGCCCAAGCTGGCAAAATGTCACAAAATTATGTACATCTCCTGTGCCCGTGTTGACATGGCCGAACCGTCGGAATTTACGCAACAATTAGACCCAGAGAAGAATCTGAAATCGGTTTCAATGATGACATAATGATATATGGCACTTACGCCAATGCGAAAACATGAACTTGGCAAAAGGCACAAATAATGCTGTTTTTTTTTTTTTTTTCTTTTTTTGATTTCTTTGTGGGAATAAAAACATGCTAAAATACATCCTCTTCTAATGAAATTGTCTGCAAATTAGTATGACAAAATTGGTCTCACTATTAAAGTGTGCATGAACAGACTGATGCGCAAAAGTTTTAACGCAAACCCAGATTTATGTTTTATCGAATGTGCCAAATTTCCCTATATCTTTGGGTTGTCATCACAATTGACTTTGGAGCCTGGTCATACTATCATTCTTTCCAATTTGGAGCAGTTGAAACATGTCATCACGGTCGCAAGCAATATCATGTCGATTCGGGGCATCTTCGTAGTTCAAGCCTGGCAACAGGGAAGCCTTGTCAATTGGGATGAAAAAAAAAAAAAAAACCTATGGAAATAAATGAAAGTAGATACATAGAGAGCCTGAAAATTTTCACAGACTCTTACTAATTTGAATTTGAAATTTGTACTTATAAATGTCTCAGAATTAGGGATAATGAATGAAAAAAGAAAAAAAAAAAGATGAGGGAAAATGGGGTAAAAAAAGGAGTAGTTGCTCAGATTTGACCCTTGTCCACCAATGACCAAAACTGAAAAAGATATTGGGACCTTTCGTCTAGCCCACTGAGCTAGCGAAGCAGTTGAATTCAACCCAGAAAATTAACCCCCTTATATATATGTGTAGATGTAGTTCCCTCCCTTTGTTTCAAAACATTCCGACAGAAGTCAAAAGTAGTACCATTTGAAAATTTGATATCAAGCACATTTGTCACCCTGTTTTATCAGAAAATATGAACGGACAGGTTTAAAAGGCGTTTTTGATGTTTGTTTGATCATATCTTGAAAAACAGAGCGTGGCTGTGTAATTTGTTTAGGGACTATTTTGTTTTTGTGACCTTATTACGCACCATGGTCTACTACGATTCAGAAATTCGTTTTACTCTGATTTTCCAAGTGAACTTTGAAGGCTTATATGCTATCCTTTGCAGATCTGCACGCATCCAAAATGGATGTATGCCAAAATACATAGACATGGGACGATTCTTTGGATAAAACGGGTGACAGAAGGTCGCGTTCTGAACCGACCCCCACCCACCTGAATGACCCGTTTCGATATAAATTTCCTACATATTTTTCAGATCAGCTTCCCTATCTCACATTGAAGCTTTGGATATGTTGAGACCACTAATTATCTATGAAAAAGTCATGAAAAATCATAGCCTAACTGAATAAACCAGCAAGAGAGAGAGAGGGGGGGGGAGAAAGAGAGAGAGAGAGAGAGAGAGAAAGGTTTTCAGGAGGACCTGGTGGCAGTTGCATGAAACAAGCAAAACAAACTTTTAAGGGCCCTTTTCTCTACATAAAGTATTCGGGAATAGCAAAAAAATACTTTGAGATTTTGCTGATGGTACAATTTGACAGGAAAGATGTGCGAGAAAGTAAATAAATCATTACTGAAAAATGAATGAGAAATGAAAATAAAACAGGGAGCAATTTTCCTCAGTGCAGTCAGGGCGAAATTTGTTCAGTGTTGCTTTTTGAATAGCCTAATAGGTTTACAGGACTTATCAAACAATGTGGCAGGGTAATGTGGAAAGACAAAAAGGGTCCACCACAATGTACTTTGCCAGGCATAGATCTACAGCTGCAAGGCCCAAGCTGGCAAAATGTCACAAAATTATGTACATCTCCTGTGCCCGTGATGACATGGCCGAACCGTCGGAATTTACGCAACAATTAGACCCAGAGAAGAATCTGAAATCGGTTTCAATGATGACATAATGATATATGGCACTTACGCCAATGCGAAAACATGAACTTGGCAAAAGGCACAAATAATGCTGTTTTTTTTTTTCTTTTCTTGATTTCTTTGTGGGAATAAAAACATGCTAAAATACATCCTCTTCTAATGAAATTGTCTGCAAATTAGTATGACAAAATTGGTCTCACTATTAAAGTGTGCATGAACAGACTGATGCGCAAAAGTTTTAACGCAAACCCAGATTTATGTTTTATCGAATGTGCCAAATTTCCCTATATCTTTGGGTTGTCATCACAATTGACTTTGGAGCCTGGTCATACTATCATTCTTTCCAATTTGGAGCAGTTGAAACATGTCATCACGGTCGCAAGCAATATCATGTCGATTCGGGGCATCTTCGTAGTTCAAGCCTGGCAACAGGGAAGCCTTGTCAATTGGGATGAAAAAAAAAAAAAAACCTATGGAAATAAATGAAAGTAGATACATAGAGAGCCTGAAAATTTTCACAGACTCTTACTAATTTGAATTTGAAATTTGTACTTATAAATGTCTCAGAATTAGGGATAATGAATGAAAAAAGAAAAAAAAAAGATGAGGGAAAATGGGGTAAAAAAAGGAGTAGTTGCTCAGATTTGACCCTTGTCCACCAATGACCAAAACTGAAAAAGATATTGGGACCTTTCGTCTAGCCCACTGAGCTAGCGAAGCAGTTGAATTCAACCCAGAAAATTAACCCCCTTATATATATGTGTAGATGTAGTTCCCTCCCTTTGTTTCAAAACATTCCGACAGAAGTCAAAAGTAGTACCATTTGAAAATTTGATATCAAGCACATTTGTCACCCTGTTTTATCAGAAAATATGAACGGACAGGTTTAAAAGGCGTTTTTGATGTTTGTTTGATCATATCTTGAAAAACAGAGCGTGGCTGTGTAATTTGTTTAGGGACTATTTTGTTTTTGTGACCTTATTACGCACCATGGTCTACTACGATTCAGAAATTCGTTTTACTCTGATTTTCCAAGTGAACTTTGAAGGCTTATATGCTATCCTTTGCAGATCTGCACGCATCCAAAATGGATGTATGCCAAAATACATAGACATGGGGCGATTCTTTGGATAAAACGGGTGACAGAAGGTCGCGTTCTGAACCGACCCCCACCCACCTGAATGACCCGTTTCGATATAAATTTCCTACATATTTTTCAGATCAGCTTCCCTATCTCACATTGAAGCTTTGGATATGTTGAGACCACTAATTATCTATGAAAAAGTCATGAAAAATCATAGCCTAACTGAATAAACCAGCAAGAGAGAGAGAGGGGGGGGAGAAAGAGAGAGAGAGAGAGAGAGAGAAAGGTTTTCAGGAGGACCTGGTGGCAGTTGCATGAAACAAGCAAAACAAACTTTTAAGGGCCCTTTTCTCTACATAAAGTATTCGGGAATAGCAAAAAAATACTTTGAGATTTTGCTGATGGTACAATTTGACAGGAAAGATGTGCGAGAAAGTAAATAAATCATTACTGAAAAATGAATGAGAAATGAAAATAAAACAGGGAGAAATTTTCCTCAGTGCAGTCAGGGCGAAATTTGTTCAGTGTTGCTTTTTGAATAGCCTAATAGGTTTACAGGACTTATCAAACAATGTGGCAGGGTAATGTGGAAAGACAAAAAGGGTCCACCACAATGTACTTTGCCAGGCATAGATCTACAGCTGCAAGGCCCAAGCTGGCAAAATGTCACAAAATTATGTACATCTCCTGTGCCCGTGATGACATGGCCGAACCGTCGGAATTTACGCAACAATTAGACCCAGAGAAGAATCTGAAATCGGTTTCAATGATGACATAATGATATATGGCACTTACGCCAATGCGAAAACATGAACTTGGCAAAAGGCACAAATAATGCTGTTTTATTTTTTTTTCTTTTCTTGATTTCTTTGTGGGAATAAAAACATGCTAAAATACATCCTCTTCTAATGAAATTGTCTGCAAATTAGTATGACAAAATTGGTCTCACTATTAAAGTGTGCATGAACAGACTGATGCGCAAAAGTTTTAACGCAAACCCAGATTTATGTTTTATCGAATGTGCCAAATTTCCCTATATCTTTGGGTTGTCATCACAATTGACTTTGGAGCCTGGTCATACTATCATTCTTTCCAATTTGGAGCAGTTGAAACATGTCATCACGGTCGCAAGCAATATCATGTCGATTCGGGGCATCTTCGTAGTTCAAGCCTGGCAACAGGGAAGCCTTGTCAATTGGGATGAAAAAAAAAAAAAAAACCTATGGAAATAAATGAAAGTAGATACATAGAGAGCCTGGAAATTTTCACAGACTCTTACTAATTTGAATTTGAAATTTGTACTTATAAATGTCTCAGAATTAGGGATAATAAATGAAAAAAGAAAAAAAAAAGATGAGAGAAAATGGGGTAAAAAAAGGAGTAGTTGCTCAGATTTGACCCTTGTCCACCAATGACCAAAACTGAAAAAGATATTGGGACCTTTCGTCTAGCCCACTGAGCTAGCGAAGCAGTTGAATTCAACCCAGAAAATTAACCCCCTTATATATATGTGTAGATGTAGTTCCCTCCCTTTGTTTCAAAACATTCCGACAGAAGTCAAAAGTAGTACCATTTGAAAATTTGATATCAAGCACATTTGTCACCCTGTTTTATCAGAAAATATGAACGGACAGGTTTAAAAGGCGTTTTTGATGTTTGTTTGATCATATCTTGAAAAACAGAGCGTGGCTGTGTAATTTGTTTAGGGACTATTTTGTTTTTGTGACCTTATTACGCACCATGGTCTACTACGATTCAGAAATTCGTTTTACTCTGATTTTCCAAGTGAACTTTGAAGGCTTATATGCTATCCTTTGCAGATCTGCACGCATCCAAAATGGATGTATGCCAAAATACATAGACATGGGGCGATTCTTTGGATAAAACGGGTGACAGAAGGTCGCGTTCTGAACCGACCCCCACCCACCTGAATGACCCGTTTCGATATAAATTTCCTACATATTTTTCAAATCAGCTTCCCTATCTCACATTGAAGCTTTGGATATGTTGAGACCACTAATTATCTATGAAAAAGTCATGAAAAATCATAGCCTAACTGAATAAACCAGCAAGAGAGAGAGAGGGGGGGGGAGAAAGAGAGAGAGAGAGAGAGAGAGAAAGGTTTTCAGGAGGACCTGGTGGCAGTTGCATGAAACAAGCAAAACAAACTTTTAAGGGCCCTTTTCTCTACATAAAGTATTCGGGAATAGCAAAAAAATACTTTGAGATTTTGCTGATGGTACAATTTGACAGGAAAGATGTGGGAGAAAGTAAATAAATCATTACTGAAAAATGAATGAGAAATGAAAATAAAACAGGGAGCAATTTTCCTCAGTGCAGTCAGGGCGAAATTTGTTCAGTGTTGCTTTTTGAATAGCCTAATAGGTTTACAGGACTTATCAAACAATGTGGCAGGGTAATGTGGAAAGACAAAAAGGGTCCACCACAATGTACTTTGCCAGGCATAGATCTACAGCTGCAAGGCCCAAGCTGGCAAAATGTCACAAAATTATGTACATCTCCTGTGCCCGTGATGACATGGCCGAACCGTCGGAATTTACGCAACAATTAGACCCAGAGAAGAATCTGAAATCGGTTTCAATGATGACATAATGATATATGGCACTTACGCCAATGCGAAAACATGAACTTGGCAAAAGGCACAAATAATGCTGTTTTTTTTTTTTTCTTTTCTTGATTTCTTTGTGGGAATAAAAACATGCTAAAATACATCCTCTTCTAATGAAATTGTCTGCAAATTAGTATGACAAAATTGGTCTCACTATTAAAGTGTGCATGAACAGACTGATGCGCAAAAGTTTTAACGCAAACCCAGATTTATGTTTTATCGAATGTGCCAAATTTCCCTATATCTTTGGGTTGTCATCACAATTGACTTTGGAGCCTGGTCATACTATCATTCTTTCCAATTTGGAGCAGTTGAAACATGTCATCACGGTCGCAAGCAATATCATGTCGATTCGGGGCATCTTCGTAGTTCAAGCCTGGCAACAGGGAAGCCTTGTCAATTGGGATAAAAAAAAAAAAAAACCTATGGAAATAAATGAAAGTAGATACATAGAGAGCCTGAAAATTTTCACAGACTCTTACTAATTTGAATTTGAAATTTGTACTTATAAATGTCTCAGAATTAGGGATAATGAATGAAAAAAGAAAAAAAAAAGATGAGGGAAAATGGGGTAAAAAAAGGAGTAGTTGCTCAGATTTGACCCTTGTCCACCAATGACCAAAACTGAAAAAGATATTGGGACCTTTCGTCTAGCCCACTGAGCTAGCGAAGCAGTTGAATTCAACCCAGAAAATTAACCCCCTTATATATATGTGTAGATGTAGTTCCCTCCCTTTGTTTCAAAACATTCCGACAGAAGTCAAAAGTAGTACCATTTGAAAATTTGATATCAAGCACATTTGTCACCCTGTTTTATCAGAAAATATGAACGGACAGGTTTAAAAGGCGTTTTTGATGTTTGTTTGATCATATCTTGAAAAACAGAGCGTGGCTGTGTAATTTGTTTAGGGACTATTTTGTTTTTGTGACCTTATTACGCACCATGGTCTACTACGATTCAGAAATTCGTTTTACTCTGATTTTCCAAGTGAACTTTGAAGGCTTATATGCTATCCTTTGCAGATCTGCACGCATCCAAAATGGATGTATGCCAAAATACATAGACATGGGGCGATTCTTTGGATAAAACGGGTGACAGAAGGTCGCGTTCTGAACCGACCCCCACCCACCTGAATGACCCGTTTCGATATAAATTTCCTACATATTTTTCAGATCAGCTTCCCTATCTCACATTGAAGTTTTGGATATGTTGAGACCACTAATTATCTATGAAAAAGTCATGAAAAATCATAGCCTAACTGAATAAACCAACAAGAGAGAGAGAGGGGGGGAGAAAGAGAGAGAGAGAGAGAGAGAGAAAGGTTTTCAGGAGGACCTGGTGGCAGTTGCATGAAACAAGCAAAACAAACTTTTAAGGGCCCTTTTCTCTACATAAAGTATTCGGGAATAGCAAAAAAATACTTTGAGATTTTGCTGATGGTACAATTTGACAGGAAAGATGTGGGAGAAAGTAAATAAATCATTACTGAAAAATGAATGAGAAATGAAAATAAAACAGGGAGCAATTTTCCTCAGTGCAGTCAGGGCGAAATTTGTTCAGTGTTGCTTTTTGAATAGCCTAATAGGTTTACAGGACTTATCAAACAATGTGGCAGGGTAATGTGGAAAGACAAAAAGGGTCCACCACAATGTACTTTGCCAGGCATAGATCTACAGCTGCAAGGCCCAAGCTGGCAAAATGTCACAAAATTATGTACATCTCCTGTGCCCGTGTTGACATGGCCGAACCGTCGGAATTTACGCAACAATTAGACCCAGAGAAGAATCTGAAATCGGTTTCAATGATGACATAATGATATATGGCACTTACGCCAATGCGAAAACATGAACTTGGCAAAAGGCACAAATAATGCTGTTTTTTTTTTTTTTTCTTTTCTTGATTTCTTTGTGGGAATAAAAACATGCTAAAATACATCCTCTTCTAATGAAATTGTCTGCAAATTAGTATGACAAAATTGGTCTCACTATTAAAGTGTGCATGAACAGACTGATGCGCAAAAGTTTTAACGCAAACCCAGATTTATGTTTTATCGAATGTGCCAAATTTCCCTATATCTTTGGGTTGTCATCACAATTGACTTTGGAGCCTGGTCATACTATCATTCTTTCCAATTTGGAGCAGTTGAAACATGTCATCACGGTCGCAAGCAATATCATGTCGATTCGGGGCATCTTCGTAGTTCAAGCCTGGCAACAGGGAAGCCTTGTCAATTGGGATGAAAAAAAAAAAAAAAACCTATGGAAATAAATGAAAGTAGATACATAGAGAGCCTGAAAATTTTCACAGACTCTTACTAATTTGAATTTGAAATTTGTACTTATAAATGTCTCAGAATTAGGGATAATGAATGAAAAAAGAAAAAAAAAAGATGAGGGAAAATGGGGTAAAAAAAGGAGTAGTTGCTCAGATTTGACCCTTGTCCACCAATGACCAAAACTGAAAAAGATATTGGGACCTTTCGTCTAGCCCACTGAGCTAGCGAAGCAGTTGAATTCAACCCAGAAAATTAACCCCCTTATATATATGTGTAGATGTAGTTCCCTCCCTTTGTTTCAAAACATTCCGACAGAAGTCAAAAGTAGTACCATTTGAAAATTTGATATCAAGCACATTTGTCACCCTGTTTTATCAGAAAATATGAACGGACAGGTTTAAAAGGCGTTTTTGATGTTTGTTTGATCATATCTTGAAAAACAGAGCGTGGCTGTGTAATTTGTTTAGGGACTATTTTGTTTTTGTGACCTTATTACGCACCATGGTCTACTACGATTCAGAAATTCGTTTTACTCTGATTTTCCAAGTGAACTTTGAAGGCTTATATGCTATCCTTTGCAGATCTGCACGCATCCAAAATGGATGTATGCCAAAATACATAGACATGGGGCGATTCTTTGGATAAAACGGGTGACAGAAGGTCGCGTTCTGAACCGACCCCCACCCACCTGAATGACCCGTTTCGATATAAATTTCCTACATATTTTTCAGATCAGCTTCCCTATCTCACATTGAAGCTTTGGATATGTTGAGACCACTAATTATCTATGAAAAAGTCATGAAAAATCATAGCCTAACTGAATAAACCAGCAAGAGAGAGAGAGGGGGGGGAGAAAGAGAGAGAGAGAGAGAGAAAGGTTTTCAGGAGGACCTGGTGGCAGTTGCATGAAACAAGCAAAACAAACTTTTAAGGGCCCTTTTCTCTACATAAAGTATTCGGGAATAGCAAAAAAATACTTTGAGATTTTGCTGATGGTACAATTTGACAGGAAAGATGTGGGAGAAAGTAAATAAATCATTACTGAAAAATGAATGAGAAATGAAAATAAAACAGGGAGCAATTTTCCTCAGTGCAGTCAGGGCGAAATTTGTTCAGTGTTGCTTTTTGAATAGCCTAATAGGTTTACAGGACTTATCAAACAATGTGGCAGGGTAATGTGGAAAGACAAAAAGGGTCCACCACAATGTACTTTGCCAGGCATAGATCTACAGCTGCAAGGCCCAAGCTGGCAAAATGTCACAAAATTATGTACATCTCCTGTGCCCGTGATGACATGGCCGAACCGTCGGAATTTACGCAACAATTAGACCCAGAGAAGAATCTGAAATCGGTTTCAATGATGACATAATGATATATGGCACTTACGCCAATGCGAAAACATGAACTTGGCAAAAGGCACAAATAATGCTGTTTTTTTTTTTTTTCTTTTCTTGATTTCTTTGTGGGAATAAAAACATGCTAAAATACATCCTCTTCTAATGAAATTGTCTGCAAATTAGTATGACAAAATTGGTCTCACTATTAAAGTGTGCATGAACAGACTGATGCGCAAAAGTTTTAACGCAAACCCAGATTTATGTTTTATCGAATGTGCCAAATTTCCCTATATCTTTGGGTTGTCATCACAATTGACTTTGGAGCCTGGTCATACTATCATTCTTTCCAATTTGGAGCAGTTGAAACATGTCATCACGGTCGCAAGCAATATCATGTCGATTCGGGGCATCTTCGTAGTTCAAGCCTGGCAACAGGGAAGCCTTGTCAATTGGGATGAAAAAAAAAAAAAAAACCTATGGAAATAAATGAAAGTAGATACATAGAGAGCCTGAAAATTTTCACAGACTCTTACTAATTTGAATTTGAAATTTGTACTTATAAATGTCTCAGAATTAGGGATAATGAATGAAAAAAGAAAAAAAAAAGATGAGGGAAAATGGGGTAAAAAAAGGAGTAGTTGCTCAGATTTGACCCTTGTCCACCAATGACCAAAACTGAAAAAGATATTGGGACCTTTCGTCTAGCCCACTGAGCTAGCGAAGCAGTTGAATTCAACCCAGAAAATTAACCCCCTTATATATATGTGTAGATGTAGTTCCCTCCCTTTGTTTCAAAACATTCCGACAGAAGTCAAAAGTAGTACCATTTGAAAATTTGATATCAAGCACATTTGTCACCCTGTTTTATCAGAAAATATGAACGGACAGGTTTAAAAGGCGTTTTTGATGTTTGTTTGATCATATCTTGAAAAACAGAGCGTGGCTGTGTAATTTGTTTAGGGACTATTTTGTTTTTGTGACCTTATTACGCACCATGGTCTACTACGATTCAGAAATTCGTTTTACTCTGATTTTCCAAGTGAACTTTGAAGGCTTATATGCTATCCTTTGCAGATCTGCACGCATCCAAAATGGATGTATGCCAAAATACATAGACATGGGGCGATTCTTTGGATAAAACGGGTGACAGAAGGTCGCGTTCTGAACCGACCCCCACCCACCTGAATGACCCGTTTCGATATAAATTTCCTACATATTTTTCAGATCAGCTTCCCTATCTCACATTGAAGCTTTGGATATGTTGAGACCACTAATTATCTATGAAAAAGTCATGAAAAATCATAGCCTAACTGAATAAACCAGCAAGAGAGAGAGAGGGGGGGAGAAAGAGAGAGAGAGAGAGAGAGAGAAAGGTTTTCAGGAGGACCTGGTGGCAGTTGCATGAAACAAGCAAAACAAACTTTTAAGGGCCCTTTTCTCTACATAAAGTATTCGGGAATAGCAAAAAAATACTTTGAGATTTTGCTGATGGTACAATTTGACAGGAAAGATGTGGGAGAAAGTAAATAAATCATTACTGAAAAATGAATGAGAAATGAAAATAAAACAGGGAGCAATTTTCCTCAGTGCAGTCAGGGCGAAATTTGTTCAGTGTTGCTTTTTGAATAGCCTAATAGGTTTACAGGACTTATCAAACAATGTGGCAGGGTAATGTGGAAAGACAAAAAGGGTCCACCACAATGTACTTTGCCAGGCATAGATCTACAGCTGCAAGGCCCAAGCTGGCAAAATGTCACAAAATTATGTACATCTCCTGTGCCCGTGATGACATGGCCGAACCGTCGGAATTTACGCAACAATTAGACCCAGAGAAGAATCTGAAATCGGTTTCAATGATGACATAATGATATATGGCACTTACGCCAATGCGAAAACATGAACTTGGCAAAAGGCACAAATAATGCTGTTTTTTTTTTTTTTCTTTTCTTGATTTCTTTGTGGGAATAAAAACATGCTAAAATACATCCTCTTCTAATGAAATTGTCTGCAAATTAGTATGACAAAATTGGTCTCACTATTAAAGTGTGCATGAACAGACTGATGCGCAAAAGTTTTAACGCAAACCCAGATTTATGTTTTATCGAATGTGCCAAATTTCCCTATATCTTTGGGTTGTCATCACAATTGACTTTGGAGCCTGGTCATACTATCATTCTTTCCAATTTGGAGCAGTTGAAACATGTCATCACGGTCGCAAGCAATATCATGTCGATTCGGGGCATCTTCGTAGTTAAAGCCTGGCAACAGGGAAGCCTTGTCAATTGGGATGAAAAAAAAAAAAAAACCTATGGAAATAAATGAAAGTAGATACATAGAGAGCCTGAAAATTTTCACAGACTCTTACTAATTTGAATTTGAAATTTGTACTTATAAATGTCTCAGAATTAGGGATAATGAATGAAAAAAGAAAAAAAAAAAGATGAGGGAAAATGGGGTAAAAAAAGGAGTAGTTGCTCAGATTTGACCCTTGTCCACCAATGACCAAAACTGAAAAAGATATTGGGACCTTTCGTCTAGCCCACTGAGCTAGCGAAGCAGTTGAATTCAACCCAGAAAATTAACCCCCTTATATATATGTGTAGATGTAGTTCCCTCCCTTTGTTTCAAAACATTCCGACAGAAGTCAAAAGTAGTACCATTTGAAAATTTGATATCAAGCACATTTGTCACCCTGTTTTATCAGAAAATATGAACGGACAGGTTTAAAAGGCGTTTTTGATGTTTGTTTGATCATATCTTGAAAAACAGAGCGTGGCTGTGTAATTTGTTTAGGGACTATTTTGTTTTTGTGACCTTATTACGCACCATGGTCTACTACGATTCAGAAATTCGTTTTACTCTGATTTTCCAAGTGAACTTTGAAGGCTTATATGCTATCCTTTGCAGATCTGCACGCATCCAAAATGGATGTATGCCAAAATACATAGACATGGGGCGATTCTTTGGATAAAACGGGTGACAGAAGGTCGCGTTCTGAACCGACCCCCACCCACCTGAATGACCCGTTTCGATATAAATTTCCTACATATTTTTCAGATCAGCTTCCCTATCTCACATTGAAGCTTTGGATATGTTGAGACCACTAATTATCTATGAAAAAGTCATGAAAAATCATAGCCTAACTGAATAAACCAGCAAGAGAGAGAGAGGGGGGGGAGAAAGAGAGAGAGAGAGAGAGAGAGAGAAAGGTTTTCAGGAGGACCTGGTGGCAGTTGCATGAAAAAAGCAAAACAAACTTTTAAGGGCCCTTTTCTCTACATAAAGTATTCGGGAATAGCAAAAAAATACTTTGAGATTTTGCTGATGGTACAATTTGACAGGAAAGATGTGGGAGAAAGTAAATAAATCATTACTGAAAAATGAATGAGAAATGAAAATAAAACAGGGAGCAATTTTCCTCAGTGCAGTCAGGGCGAAATTTGTTCAGTGTTGCTTTTTGAATAGCCTAATAGGTTTACAGGACTTATCAAACAATGTGGCAGGGTAATGTGGAAAGACAAAAAGGGTCCACCACAATGTACTTTGCCAGGCATAGATCTACAGCTGCAAGGCCCAAGCTGGCAAAATGTCACAAAATTATGTACATCTCCTGTGCCCGTGATGACATGGCCGAACCGTCGGAATTTACGCAACAATTAGACCCAGAGAAGAATCTGAAATCGGTTTCAATGATGACATAATGATATATGGCACTTACGCCAATGCGAAAACATGAACTTGGCAAAAGGCACAAATAATGCTGTTTTTTTTTTTTTTCTTTTCTTGATTTCTTTGTGGGAATAAAAACATGCTAAAATACATCCTCTTCTAATGAAATTGTCTGCAAATTAGTATGACAAAATTGGTCTCACTATTAAAGTGTGCATGAACAGACTGATGCGCAAAAGTTTTAACGCAAACCCAGATTTATGTTTTATCGAATGTGCCAAATTTCCCTATATCTTTGGGTTGTCATCACAATTGACTTTGGAGCCTGGTCATACTATCATTCTTTCCAATTTGGAGCAGTTGAAACATGTCATCACGGTCGCAAGCAATATCATGTCGATTCGGGGCATCTTCGTAGTTCAAGCCTGGCAACAGGGAAGCCTTGTCAATTGGGATGAAAAAAAAAAAAAAAAACCTATGGAAATAAATGAAAGTAGATACATAGAGAGCCTGAAAATTTTCACAGACTCTTACTAATTTGAATTTGAAATTTGTACTTATAAATGTCTCAGAATTAGGGATAATGAATGAAAAAAGAAAAAAAAAAGATGAGGGAAAATGGGGTAAAAAAAGGAGTAGTTGCTCAGATTTGACCCTTGTCCACCAATGACCAAAACTGAAAAAGATATTGGGACCTTTCGTCTAGCCCACTGAGCTAGCGAAGCAGTTGAATTCAACCCAGAAAATTAACCCCCTTATATATATGTGTAGATGTAGTTCCCTCCCTTTGTTTCAAAACATTCCGACAGAAGTCAAAAGTAGTACCATTTGAAAATTTGATATCAAGCACATTTGTCACCCTGTTTTATCAGAAAATATGAACGGACAGGTTTAAAAGGCGTTTTTGATGTTTGTTTGATCATATCTTGAAAAACAGAGCGTGGCTGTGTAATTTGTTTAGGGACTATTTTGTTTTTGTGACCTTATTACGCACCATGGTCTACTACGATTCAGAAATTCGTTTTACTCTGATTTTCCAAGTGAACTTTGAAGGCTTATATGCTATCCTTTGCAGATCTGCACGCATCCAAAATGGATGTATGCCAAAATACATAGACATGGGGCGATTCTTTGGATAAAACGGGTGACAGAAGGTCGCGTTCTGAACCGACCCCCACCCACCTGAATGACCCGTTTCGATATAAATTTCCTACATATTTTTCAGATCAGCTTCCCTATCTCACATTGAAGCTTTGGATATGTTGAGACCACTAATTATCTATGAAAAAGTCATGAAAAATCATAGCCTAACTGAATAAACCAGCAAGAGAGAGAGAGGGGGGGAGAAAGAGAGAGAGAGAGAGAGAGAGAAAGGTTTTCAGGAGGACCTGGTGGCAGTTGCATGAAACAAGCAAAACAAACTTTTAAGGGCCCTTTTCTCTACATAAAGTATTCGGGAATAGCAAAAAAATACTTTGAGATTTTGCTGATGGTACAATTTGACAGGAAAGATGTGGGAGAAAGTAAATAAATCATTACTGAAAAATGAATGAGAAATGAAAATAAAACAGGGAGCAATTTTCCTCAGTGCAGTCAGGGCGAAATTTGTTCAGTGTTGCTTTTTGAATAGCCTAATAGGTTTACAGGACTTATCAAACAATGTGGCAGGGTAATGTGGAAAGACAAAAAGGGTCCACCACAATGTACTTTGCCAGGCATAGATCTACAGCTGCAAGGCCCAAGCTGGCAAAATGTCACAAAATTATGTACATCTCCTGTGCCCGTGATGACATGGCCGAACCGTCGGAATTTACGCAACAATTAGACCCAGAGAAGAATCTGAAATCGGTTTCAATGATGACATAATGATATATGGCACTTACGCCAATGCGAAAACATGAACTTGGCAAAAGGCACAAATAATGCTGTTTTTTTTTTTTTCTTTTCTTGATTTCTTTGTGGGAATAAAAACATGCTAAAATACATCCTCTTCTAATGAAATTGTCTGCAAATTAGTATGACAAAATTGGTCTCACTATTAAAGTGTGCATGAACAGACTGATGCGCAAAAGTTTTAACGCAAACCCAGATTTATGTTTTATCGAATGTGCCAAATTTCCCTATATCTTTGGGTTGTCATCACAATTGACTTTGGAGCCTGGTCATACTATCATTCTTTCCAATTTGGAGCAGTTGAAACATGTCATCACGGTCGCAAGCAATATCATGTCGATTCGGGGCATCTTCGTAGTTCAAGCCTGGCAACAGGGAAGCCTTGTCAATTGGGATGAAAAAAAAAAAAAAACCTATGGAAATAAATGAAAGTAGATACATAGAGAGCCTGAAAATTTTCACAGACTCTTACTAATTTGAATTTGAAATTTGTACTTATAAATGTCTCAGAATTAGGGATAATGAATGAAAAAAGAAAAAAAAAAGATGAGGGAAAATGGGGTAAAAAAAGGAGTAGTTGCTCAGATTTGACCCTTGTCCACCAATGACCAAAACTGAAAAAGATATTGGGACCTTTCGTCTAGCCCACTGAGCTAGCGAAGCAGTTGAATTCAACCCAGAAAATTAACCCCCTTATATATATGTGTAGATGTAGTTCCCTCCCTTTGTTTCAAAACATTCCGACAGAAGTCAAAAGTAGTACCATTTGAAAATTTGATATCAAGCACATTTGTCACCCTGTTTTATCAGAAAATATGAACGGACAGGTTTAAAAGGCGTTTTTGATGTTTGTTTGATCATATCTTGAAAAACAGAGCGTGGCTGTGTAATTTGTTTAGGGACTATTTTGTTTTTGTGACCTTATTACGCACCATGGTCTACTACGATTCAGAAATTCGTTTTACTCTGATTTTCCAAGTGAACTTTGAAGGCTTATATGCTATCCTTTGCAGATCTGCACGCATCCAAAATGGATGTATGCCAAAATACATAGACATGGGGCGATTCTTTGGATAAAACGGGTGACAGAAGGTCGCGTTCTGAACCGACCCCCACCCACCTGAATGACCCGTTTCGATATAAATTTCCTACATATTTTTCAGATCAGCTTCCCTATCTCACATTGAAGCTTTGGATATGTTGAGACCACTAATTATCTATGAAAAAGTCATGAAAAATCATAGCCTAACTGAATAAACCAGCAAGAGAGAGAGAGGGGGGGGAGAAAGAGAGAGAGAGAGAGAGAAAGGTTTTCAGGAGGACCTGGTGGCAGTTGCATGAAACAAGCAAAACAAACTTTTAAGGGCCCTTTTCTCTACATAAAGTATTCGGGAATAGCAAAAAAATACTTTGAGATTTTGCTGATGGTACAATTTGACAGGAAAGATGTGGGAGAAAGTAAATAAATCATTACTGAAAAATGAATGAGAAATGAAAATAAAACAGGGAGCAATTTTCCTCAGTGCAGTCAGGGCGAAATTTGTTCAGTGTTGCTTTTTGAATAGCCTAATAGGTTTACAGGACTTATCAAACAATGTGGCAGGGTAATGTGGAAAGACAAAAAGGGTCCACCACAATGTACTTTGCCAGGCATAGATCTACAGCTGCAAGGCCCAAGCTGGCAAAATGTCACAAAATTATGTACATCTCCTGTGCCCGTGATGACATGGCCGAACCGTCGGAATTTACGCAACAATTAGACCCAGAGAAGAATCTGAAATTGGTTTCAATGATGACATAATGATATATGGCACTTACGCCAATGCGAAAACATGAACTTGGCAAAAGGCACAAATAATGCTGTTTTTTTTTTTTTCTTTTCTTGATTTCTTTGTGGGAATAAAAACATGCTAAAATACATCCTCTTCTAATGAAATTGTCTGCAAATTAGTATGACAAAATTGGTCTCACTATTAAAGTGTGCATGAACAGACTGATGCGCAAAAGTTTTAACGCAAACCCAGATTTATGTTTTATCGAATGTGCCAAATTTCCCTATATCTTTGGGTTGTCATCACAATTGACTTTGGAGCCTGGTCATACTATCATTCTTTCCAATTTGGAGCAGTTGAAACATGTCATCACGGTCGCAAGCAATATCATGTCGATTCGGGGCATCTTCGTAGTTCAAGCCTGGCAACAGGGAAGCCTTGTCAATTGGGATGAAAAAAAAAAAAAAAACCTATGGAAATAAATGAAAGTAGATACATAGAGAGCCTGAAAATTTTCACAGACTCTTACTAATTTGAATTTGAAATTTGTACTTATAAATGTCTCAGAATTAGGGATAATGAATGAAAAAAGAAAAAAAAAAGATGAGGGAAAATGGGGTAAAAAAAGGAGTAGTTGCTCAGATTTGACCCTTGTCCACCAATGACCAAAACTGAAAAAGATATTGGGACCTTTCGTCTAGCCCACTGAGCTAGCGAAGCAGTTGAATTCAACCCAGAAAATTAACCCCCTTATATATATGTGTAGATGTAGTTCCCTCCCTTTGTTTCAAAACATTCCGACAGAAGTCAAAAGTAGTACCATTTGAAAATTTGATATCAAGCACATTTGTCACCCTGTTTTATCAGAAAATATGAACGGACAGGTTTAAAAGGCGTTTTTGATGTTTGTTTGATCATATCTTGAAAAACAGAGCGTGGCTGTGTAATTTGTTTAGGGACTATTTTGTTTTTGTGACCTTATTACGCACCATGGTCTACTACGATTCAGAAATTCGTTTTACTCTGATTTTCCAAGTGAACTTTGAAGGCTTATATGCTATCCTTTGCAGATCTGCACGCATCCAAAATGGATGTATGCCAAAATACATAGACATGGGGCGATTCTTTGGATAAAACGGGTGACAGAAGGTCGCGTTCTGAACCGACCCCCACCCACCTGAATGACCCGTTTCGATATAAATTTCCTACATATTTTTCAGATCAGCTTCCCTATCTCACATTGAAGCTTTGGATATGTTGAGACCACTAATTATCTATGAAAAAGTCATGAAAAATCATAGCCTAACTGAATAAACCAGCAAGAGAGAGAGAGGGGGGGAGAAAGAGAGAGAGAGAGAGAGAAAGGTTTTCAGGAGGACCTGGTGGCAGTTGCATGAAACAAGCAAAACAAACTTTTAAGGGCCCTTTTCTCTACATAAAGTATTCGGGAATAGCAAAAAAATACTTTGAGATTTTGCTGATGGTACAATTTGACAGGAAAGATGTGGGAGAAAGTAAATAAATCATTACTGAAAAATGAATGAGAAATGAAAATAAAACAGGGAGCAATTTTCCTCAGTGCAGTCAGGGCGAAATTTGTTCAGTGTTGCTTTTTGAATAGCCTAATAGGTTTACAGGACTTATCAAACAATGTGGCAGGGTAATGTGGAAAGACAAAAAGGGTCCACCACAATGTACTTTGCCAGGCATAGATCTACAGCTGCAAGGCCCAAGCTGGCAAAATGTCACAAAATTATGTACATCTCCTGTGCCCGTGATGACATGGCCGAACCGTCGGAATTTACGCAACAATTAGACCCAGAGAAGAATCTGAAATCGGTTTCAATGATGACATAATGATATATGGCACTTACGCCAATGCGAAAACATGAACTTGGCAAAAGGCACAAATAATGCTGTTTTTTCTTTTTTCTTTTCTTGATTTCTTTGTGGGAATAAAAACATGCTAAAATACATCCTCTTCTAATGAAATTGTCTGCAAATTAGTATGACAAAATTGGTCTCACTATTAAAGTGTGCATGAACAGACTGATGCGCAAAAGTTTTAACGCAAACCCAGATTTATGTTTTATCGAATGTGCCAAATTTCCCTATATCTTTGGGTTGTCATCACAATTGACTTTGGAGCCTGGTCATACTATCATTCTTTCCAATTTGGAGCAGTTGAAACATGTCATCACGGTCGCAAGCAATATCATGTCGATTTGGGGCATCTTCGTAGTTCAAGCCTGGCAACAGGGAAGCCTTGTCAATTGGGATGAAAAAAAAAAAAAAAACCTATGGAAATAAATGAAAGTAGATACATAGAGAGCCTGAAAATTTTCACAGACTCTTACTAATTTGAATTTGAAATTTGTACTTATAAATGTCTCAGAATTAGGGATAATGAATGAAAAAAGAAAAAAAAAAGATGAGGGAAAATGGGGTAAAAAAAGGAGTAGTTGCTCAGATTTGACCCTTGTCCACCAATGACCAAAACTGAAAAAGATATTGGGACCTTTCGTCTAGCCCACTGAGCTAGCGAAGCAGTTGAATTCAACCCAGAAAATTAACCCCCTTATATATATGTGTAGATGTAGTTCCCTCCCTTTGTTTCAAAACATTCCGACAGAAGTCAAAAGTAGTACCATTTGAAAATTTGATATCAAGCACATTTGTCACCCTGTTTTATCAGAAAATATGAACGGACAGGTTTAAAAGGCGTTTTTGATGTTTGTTTGATCATATCTTGAAAAACAGAGCGTGGCTGTGTAATTTGTTTAGGGACTATTTTGTTTTTGTGACCTTATTACGCACCATGGTCTACTACGATTCAGAAATTCGTTTTACTCTGATTTTCCAAGTGAACTTTGAAGGCTTATATGCTATCCTTTGCAGATCTGCACGCATCCAAAATGGATGTATGCCAAAATACATAGACATGGGGCGATTCTTTGGATAAAACGGGTGACAGAAGGTCGCGTTCTGAACCGACCCCCACCCACCTGAATGACCCGTTTCGATATAAATTTCCTACATATTTTTCAGATCAGCTTCCCTATCTCACATTGAAGCTTTGGATATGTTGAGACCACTAATTATCTATGAAAAAGTCATGAAAAATCATAGCCTAACTGAATAAACCAGCAAGAGAGAGAGAGGGGGGGGGAGAAAGAGAGAGAGAGAGAGAAAGGTTTTCAGGAGGACCTGGTGGCAGTTGCATGAAACAAGCAAAACAAACTTTTAAGGGCCCTTTTCTCTACATAAAGTATTCGGGAATAGCAAAAAAATACTTTGAGATTTTGCTGATGGTACAATTTGACAGGAAAGATGTGGGAGAAAGTAAATAAATCATTACTGAAAAATGAATGAGAAATGAAAATAAAACAGGGAGCAATTTTCCTCAGTGCAGTCAGGGCGAAATTTGTTCAGTGTTGCTTTTTGAATAGCCTAATAGGTTTACAGGACTTATCAAACAATGTGGCAGGGTAATGTGGAAAGACAAAAAGGGTCCACCACAATGTACTTTGCCAGGCATAGATCTACAGCTGCAAGGCCCAAGCTGGCAAAATGTCACAAAATTATGTACATCTCCTGTGCCCGTGATGACATGGCCGAACCGTCGGAATTTACGCAACAATTAGACCCAGAGAAGAATCTGAAATCGGTTTCAATGATGACATAATGATATATGGCACTTACGCCAATGCGAAAACATGAACTTGGCAAAAGGCACAAATAATGCTGTTTTTTTTTTTTTCTTTTCTTGATTTCTTTGTGGGAATAAAAACATGCTAAAATACATCCTCTTCTAATGAAATTGTCTGCAAATTAGTATGACAAAATTGGTCTCACTATTAAAGTGTGCATGAACAGACTGATGCGCAAAAGTTTTAACGCAAACCCAGATTTATGTTTTATCGAATGTGCCAAATTTCCCTATATCTTTGGGTTGTCATCACAATTGACTTTGGAGCCTGGTCATACTATCATTCTTTCCAATTTGGAGCAGTTGAAACATGTCATCACGGTCGCAAGCAATATCATGTCGATTCGGGGCATCTTCGTAGTTCAAGCCTGGCAACAGGGAAGCCTTGTCAATTGGGATGAAAAAAAAAAAAAAACCTATGGAAATAAATGAAAGTAGATACATAGAGAGCCTGAAAATTTTCACAGACTCTTACTAATTTGAATTTGAAATTTGTACTTATAAATGTCTCAGAATTAGGGATAATGAATGAAAAAAGAAAAAAAAAAAGATGAGGGAAAATGGGGTAAAAAAAGGAGTAGTTGCTCAGATTTGACCCTTGTCCACCAATGACCAAAACTGAAAAAAGATATTGGGACCTTTCGTCTAGCCCACTGAGCTAGCGAAGCAGTTGAATTCAACCCAGAAAATTAACCCCCTTATATATATGTGTAGATGTAGTTCCCTCCCTTTGTTTCAAAACATTCCGACAGAAGTCAAAAGTAGTACCATTTGAAAATTTGATATCAAGCACATTTGTCACCCTGTTTTAGCAGAAAATATGAACGGACAGGTTTAAAAGGCGTTTTTGATGTTTGTTTGATCATATCTTGAAAAACAGAGCGTGGCTGTGTAATTTGTTTAGGGACTATTTTGTTTTTGTGACCTTATTACGCACCATGGTCTACTACGATTCAGAAATTCGTTTTACTCTGATTTTCCAAGTGAACTTTGAAGGCTTATATGCTATCCTTTGCAGATCTGCACGCATCCAAAATGGATGTATGCCAAAATACATAGACATGGGGCGATTCTTTGGATAAAACGGGTGACAGAAGGTCGCGTTCTGAACCGACCCCCACCCACCTGAATGACCCGTTTCGATATAAATTTCCTACATATTTTTCAGATCAGCTTCCCTATCTCACATTGAAGCTTTGGATATGTTGAGACCACTAATTATCTATGAAAAAGTCATGAAAAATCATAGCCTAACTGAATAAACCAGCAAGAGAGAGAGAGGGGGGGAGAAAGAGAGAGAGAGAGAGAGAGAGAGAGAGAGAGAAAGGTTTTCAGGAGGACCTGGTGGCAGTTGCATGAAACAAGCAAAACAAACTTTTAAGGGCCCTTTTCTCTACATAAAGTATTCGGGAATAGCAAAAAAATACTTTGAGATTTTGCTGATGGTACAATTTGACAGGAAAGATGTGGGAGAAAGTAAATAAATCATTACTGAAAAATGAATGAGAAATGAAAATAAAACAGGGAGCAATTTTCCTCAGTGCAGTCAGGGCGAAATTTGTTCAGTGTTGCTTTTTGAATAGCCTAATAGGTTTACAGGACTTATCAAACAATGTGGCAGGGTAATGTGGAAAGACAAAAAGGGTCCACCACAATGTACTTTGCCAGGCATAGATCTACAGCTGCAAGGCCCAAGCTGGCAAAATGTCACAAAATTATGTACATCTCCTGTGCCCGTGATGACATGGCCGAACCGTCGGAATTTACGCAACAATTAGACCCAGAGAAGAATCTGAAATTGGTTTCAATGATGACATAATGATATATGGCACTTACGCCAATGCGAAAACATGAACTTGGCAAAAGGCACAAATAATGCTGTTTTTTTTTTTTTCTTTTCTTGATTTCTTTGTGGGAATAAAAACATGCTAAAATACATCCTCTTCTAATGAAATTGTCTGCAAATTAGTATGACAAAATTGGTCTCACTATTAAAGTGTGCATGAACAGACTGATGCGCAAAAGTTTTAACGCAAACCCAGATTTATGTTTTATCGAATGTGCCAAATTTCCCTATATCTTTGGGTTGTCATCACAATTGACTTTGGAGCCTGGTCATACTATCATTCTTTCCAATTTGGAGCAGTTGAAACATGTCATCACGGTCGCAAGCAATATCATGTCGATTCGGGGCATCTTCGTAGTTCAAGCCTGGCAACAGGGAAGCCTTGTCAATTGGGATAAAAAAAAAAAAAAACCCTATGGAAATAAATGAAAGTAGATACATAGAGAGCCTGAAAATTTTCACAGACTCTTACTAATTTGAATTTGAAATTTGTACTTATAAATGTCTCAGAATTAGGGATAATGAATGAAAAAAGAAAAAAAAAAGATGAGGGAAAATGGGGTAAAAAAAGGAGTAGTTGCTCAGATTTGACCCTTGTCCACCAATGACCAAAACTGAAAAAGATATTGGGACCTTTCGTCTAGCCCACTGAGCTAGCGAAGCAGTTGAATTCAACCCAGAAAATTAACCCCCTTATATATATGTGTAGATGTAGTTCCCTCCCTTTGTTTCAAAACATTCCGACAGAAGTCAAAAGTAGTACCATTTGAAAATTTGATATCAAGCACATTTGTCACCCTGTTTTATCAGAAAATATGAACGGACAGGTTTAAAAGGCGTTTTTGATGTTTGTTTGATCATATCTTGAAAAACAGAGCGTGGCTGTGTAATTTGTTTAGGGACTATTTTGTTTTTGTGACCTTATTACGCACCATGGTCTACTACGATTCAGAAATTCGTTTTACTCTGATTTTCCAAGTGAACTTTGAAGGCTTATATGCTATCCTTTGCAGATCTGCACGCATCCAAAATGGATGTATGCCAAAATACATAGACATGGGGCGATTCTTTGGATAAAACGGGTGACAGAAGGTCGCGTTCTGAACCGACCCCCACCCACCTGAATGACCCGTTTCGATATAAATTTCCTACATATTTTTCAGATCAGCTTCCCTATCTCACATTGAAGCTTTGGATATGTTGAGACCACTAATTATCTATGAAAAAGTCATGAAAAATCATAGCCTAACTGAATAAACCAGCAAGAGAGAGAGAGGGGGGGGGAGAAAGAGAGAGAGAGAGAGAGAGAGAGAAAGGTTTTCAGGAGGACCTGGTGGCAGTTGCATGAAACAAGCAAAACAAACTTTTAAGGGCCCTTTTCTCTACATAAAGTATTCGGGAATAGCAAAAAAATACTTTGAGATTTTGCTGATGGTACAATTTGACAGGAAAGATGTGGGAGAAAGTAAATAAATCATTACTGAAAAATGAATGAGAAATGAAAATAAAACAGGGAGCAATTTTCCTCAGTGCAGTCAGGGCGAAATTTGTTCAGTGTTGCTTTTTGAATAGCCTAATAGGTTTACAGGACTTATCAAACAATGTGGCAGGGTAATGTGGAAAGACAAAAAGGGTCCACCACAATGTACTTTGCCAGGCATAGATCTACAGCTGCAAGGCCCAAGCTGGCAAAATGTCACAAAATTATGTACATCTCCTGTGCCCGTGATGACATGGCCGAACCGTCGGAATTTACGCAACAATTAGACCCAGAGAAGAATCTGAAATCGGTTTCAATGATGACATAATGATATATGGCACTTACGCCAATGCGAAAACATGAACTTGGCAAAAGGCACAAATAATGCTGTTTTTTTTTTTTCTTTTCTTGATTTCTTTGTGGGAATAAAAACATGCTAAAATACATCCTCTTCTAATGAAATTGTCTGCAAATTAGTATGACAAAATTGGTCTCACTATTAAAGTGTGCATGAACAGACTGATGCGCAAAAGTTTTAACGCAAACCCAGATTTATGTTTTATCGAATGTGCCAAATTTCCCTATATCTTTGGGTTGTCATCACAATTGACTTTGGAGCCTGGTCATACTATCATTCTTTCCAATTTGGAGCAGTTGAAACATGTCATCACGGTCGCAAGCAATATCATGTCGATTCGGGGCATCTTCATAGTTCAAGCCTGGCAACAGGGAAGCCTTGTCAATTGGGATGAAAAAAAAAAAAAAACCTATGGAAATAAATGAAAGTAGATACATAGAGAGCCTGAAAATTTTCACAGACTCTTACTAATTTGAATTTGAAATTTGTACTTATAAATGTCTCAGAATTAGGGATAATGAATGCAAAAAGAAAAAAAAAAAGATGAGGGAAAATGGGGCAAAAAAAGGAGTAGTTGCTCAGATTTGACCCTTGTCCACCAATGACCAAAACTGAAAAAGATATTGGGACCTTTCGTCTAGCCCACTGAGCTAGCGAAGCAGTTGAATTCAACCCAGAAAATTAACCCCCTTATATATATGTGTAGATGTAGTTCCCTCCCTTTGTTTCAAAACATTCCGACAGAAGTCAAAAGTAGTACCATTTGAAAATTTGATATCAAGCACATTTGTCACCCTGTTTTATCAGAAAATATGAACGGACAGGTTTAAAAGGCGTTTTTGATGTTTGTTTGATCATATCTTGAAAAACAGAGCGTGGCTGTGTAATTTGTTTAGGGACTATTTTGTTTTTGTGACCTTATTACGCACCATGGTCTACTACGATTCAGAAATTCGTTTTACTCTGATTTTCCAAGTGAACTTTGAAGGCTTATATGCTATCCTTTGCAGATCTGCACGCATCCAAAATGGATGTATGCCAAAATACATAGACATGGGGCGATTCTTTGGATAAAACGGGTGACAGAAGGTCGCGTTCTGAACCGACCCCCACCCACCTGAATGACCCGTTTCGATATAAATTTCCTACATATTTTTCAGATCAGCTTCCCTATCTCACATTGAAGCTTTGGATATGTTGAGACCACTAATTATCTATGAAAAAGTCATGAAAAATCATAGCCTAACTGAATAAACCAGCAAGAGAGAGAGAGGGGGGGAGAAAGAGAGAGAGAGAGAGAGAGAGAAAGGTTTTCAGGAGGACCTGGTGGCAGTTGCATGAAACAAGCAAAACAAACTTTTAAGGGCCCTTTTCTCTACATAAAGTATTCGGGAATAGCAAAAAAATACTTTGAGATTTTGCTGATGGTACAATTTGACAGGAAAGATGTGGGAGAAAGTAAATAAATCATTACTGAAAAATGAATGAGAAATGAAAATAAAACAGGGAGCAATTTTCCTCAGTGCAGTCAGGGCGAAATTTGTTCAGTGTTGCTTTTTGAATAGCCTAATAGGTTTACAGGACTTATCAAACAATGTGGCAGGGTAATGTGGAAAGACAAAAAGGGTCCACCACAATGTACTTTGCCAGGCATAGATCTACAGCTGCAAGGCCCAAGCTGGCAAAATGTCACAAAATTATGTACATCTCCTGTGCCCGTGATGACATGGCCGAACCGTCGGAATTTACGCAACAATTAGACCCAGAGAAGAATCTGAAATCGGTTTCAATGATGACATAATGATATATGGCACTTACGCCAATGCGAAAACATGAACTTGGCAAAAGGCACAAATAATGCTGTTTTTTTTTTTTTCTTTTCTTGATTTCTTTGTGGGAATAAAAACATGCTAAAATACATCCTCTTCTAATGAAATTGTCTGCAAATTAGTATGACAAAATTGGTCTCACTATTAAAGTGTGCATGAACAGACTGATGCGCAAAAGTTTTAACGCAAACCCAGATTTATGTTTTATCGAATGTGCCAAATTTCCCTATATCTTTGGGTTGTCATCACAATTGACTTTGGAGCCTGGTCATACTATCATTCTTTCCAATTTGGAGCAGTTGAAACATGTCATCACGGTCGCAAGCAATATCATGTCGATTCGGGGCATCTTCGTAGTTCAAGCCTGGCAACAGGGAAGCCTTGTCAATTGGGATGAAAAAAAAAAAAAAACCTATGGAAATAAATGAAAGTAGATACATAGAGAGCCTGAAAATTTTCACAGACTCTTACTAATTTGAATTTGAAATTTGTACTTATAAATGTCTCAGAATTAGGGATAATGAATGAAAAAAGAAAAAAAAAAGATGAGGGAAAATGGGGTAAAAAAAGGAGTAGTTGCTCAGATTTGACCCTTGTCCACCAATGACCAAAACTGAAAAAGATATTGGGACCTTTCGTCTAGCCCACTGAGCTAGCGAAGCAGTTGAATTCAACCCAGAAAATTAACCCCCTTATATATATGTGTAGATGTAGTTCCCTCCCTTTGTTTCAAAACATTCCGACAGAAGTCAAAAGTAGTACCATTTGAAAATTTGATATCAAGCACATTTGTCACCCTGTTTTATCAGAAAATATGAACGGACAGGTTTAAAAGGCGTTTTTGATGTTTGTTTGATCATATCTTGAAAAACAGAGCGTGGCTGTGTAATTTGTTTAGGGACTATTTTGTTTTTGTGACCTTATTACGCACCATGGTCTACTACGATTCAGAAATTCGTTTTACTCTGATTTTCCAAGTGAACTTTGAAGGCTTATATGCTATCCTTTGCAGATCTGCACGCATCCAAAATGGATGTATGCCAAAATACATAGACATGGGGCGATTCTTTGGATAAAACGGGTGACAGAAGGTCGCGTTCTGAACCGACCCCCACCCACCTGAATGACCCGTTTCGATATAAATTTCCTACATATTTTTCAGATCAGCTTCCCTATCTCACATTGAAGCTTTGGATATGTTGAGACCACTAATTATCTATGAAAAAGTCATGAAAAATCATAGCCTAACTGAATAAACCAGCAAGAGAGAGAGAGGGGGGGGAGAAAGAGAGAGAGAGAGAGAGAGAGAGAGAAAGGTTTTCAGGAGGACCTGGTGGCAGTTGCATGAAACAAGCAAAACAAACTTTTAAGGGCCCTTTTCTCTACATAAAGTATTCGGGAATAGCAAAAAAATACTTTGAGATTTTGCTGATGGTACAATTTGACAGGAAAGATGTGGGAGAAAGTAAATAAATCATTACTGAAAAATGAATGAGAAATGAAAATAAAACAGGGAGCAATTTTCCTCAGTGCAGTCAGGGCGAAATTTGTTCAGTGTTGCTTTTTGAATAGCCTAATAGGTTTACAGGACTTATCAAACAATGTGGCAGGGTAATGTGGAAAGACAAAAAGGGTCCACCACAATGTACTTTGCCAGGCATAGATCTACAGCTGCAAGGCCCAAGCTGGCAAAATGTCACAAAATTATGTACATCTCCTGTGCCCGTGATGACATGGCCGAACCGTCGGAATTTACACAACAATTAGACCCAGAGAAGAATCTGAAATCGGTTTCAATGATGACATAATGATATATGGCACTTACGCCAATGCGAAAACATGAACTTGGCAAAAGGCACAAATAATGCTGTTTTTTTTTTTTTTCTTTTCTTGATTTCTTTGTGGGAATAAAAACATGCTAAAATACATCCTCTTCTAATGAAATTGTCTGCAAATTAGTATGACAAAATTGGTCTCACTATTAAAGTGTGCATGAACAGACTGATGCGCAAAAGTTTTAACGCAAACCCAGATTTATGTTTTATCGAATGTGCCAAATTTCCCTATATCTTTGGGTTGTCATCACAATTGACTTTGGAGCCTGGTCATACTATCATTCTTTCCAATTTGGAGCAGTTGAAACATGTCATCACGGTCGCAAGCAATATCATGTCGATTCGGGGCATCTTCGTAGTTCAAGCCTGGCAACAGGGAAGCCTTGTCAATTGGGATGAAAAAAAAAAAAAAACCTATGGAAATAAATGAAAGTAGATACATAGAGAGCCTGAAAATTTTCACAGACTCTTACTAATTTGAATTTGAAATTTGTACTTATAAATGTCTCAGAATTAGGGATAATGAATGAAAAAAGAAAAAAAAAAGATGAGGGAAAATGGGGTAAAAAAAGGAGTAGTTGCTCAGATTTGACCCTTGTCCACCAATGACCAAAACTGAAAAAGATATTGGGACCTTTCGTCTAGCCCACTGAGCTAGCGAAGCAGTTGAATTCAACCCAGAAAATTAACCCCCTTATATATATGTGTAGATGTAGTTCCCTCCCTTTGTTTCAAAACATTCCGACAGAAGTCAAAAGTAGTACCATTTGAAAATTTGATATCAAGCACATTTGTCACCCTGTTTTATCAGAAAATATGAACGGACAGGTTTAAAAGGCGTTTTTGATGTTTGTTTGATCATATCTTGAAAAACAGAGCGTGGCTGTGTAATTTGTTTAGGGACTATTTTGTTTTTGTGACCTTATTACGCACCATGGTCTACTACGATTCAGAAATTCGTTTTACTCTGATTTTCCAAGTGAACTTTGAAGGCTTATATGCTATCCTTTGCAGATCTGCACGCATCCAAAATGGATGTATGCCAAAATACATAGACATGGGGCGATTCTTTGGATAAAACGGGTGACAGAAGGTCGCGTTCTGCACCGACCCCCACCCACCTGAATGACCCGTTTCGATATAAATTTCCTACATATTTTTCAGATCAGCTTCCCTATCTCACATTGAAGCTTTGGATATGTTGAGACCACTAATTATCTATGAAAAAGTCATGAAAAATCATAGCCTAACTGAATAAACCAGCAAGAGAGAGAGAGGGGGGGGGGAGAAAGAGAGAGAGAGAGAGAGAAAGGTTTTCAGGAGGACCTGGTGGCAGTTGCATGAAACAAGCAAAACAAACTTTTAAGGGCCCTTTTCTCTACATAAAGTATTCGGGAATAGCAAAAAAATACTTTGAGATTTTGCTGATGGTACAATTTGACAGGAAAGATGTGGGAGAAAGTAAATAAATCATTACTGAAAAATGAATGAGAAATGAAAATAAAACAGGGAGCAATTTTCCTCAGTGCAGTCAGGGCGAAATTTGTTCAGTGTTGCTTTTTGAATAGCCTAATAGGTTTACAGGACTTATCAAACAATGTGGCAGGGTAATGTGGAAAGACAAAAAGGGTCCACCACAATGTACTTTGCCAGGCATAGATCTACAGCTGCAAGGCCCAAGCTGGCAAAATGTCACAAAATTATGTACATCTCCTGTGCCCGTGATGACATGGCCGAACCGTCGGAATTTACGCAACAATTAGACCCAGAGAAGAATCTGAAATCGGTTTCAATGATGACATAATGATATATGGCACTTACGCCAATGCGAAAACATGAACTTGGCAAAAGGCACAAATAATGCTGTTTTTTTTTTTTTCTTTTCTTGATTTCTTTGTGGGAATAAAAACATGCTAAAATACATCCTCTTCTAATGAAATTGTCTGCAAATTAGTATGACAAAATTGGTCTCACTATTAAAGTGTGCATGAACAGACTGATGCGCAAAAGTTTTAACGCAAACCCAGATTTATGTTTTATCGAATGTGCCAAATTTCCCTATATCTTTGGGTTGTCATCACAATTGACTTTGGAGCCTGGTCATACTATCATTCTTTCCAATTTGGAGCAGTTGAAACATGTCATCACGGTCGCAAGCAATATCATGTCGATTCGGGGCATCTTCGTAGTTCAAGCCTGGCAACAGGGAAGCCTTGTCAATTGGGATGAAAAAAAAAAAAAAACCTATGGAAATAAATGAAAGTAGATACATAGAGAGCCTGAAAATTTTCACAGACTCTTACTAATTTGAATTTGAAATTTGTACTTATAAATGTCTCAGAATTAGGGATAATGAATGAAAAAAGAAAAAAAAAAAGATGAGGGAAAATGGGGTAAAAAAAGGAGTAGTTGCTCAGATTTGACCCTTGTCCACCAATGACCAAAACTGAAAAAGATATTGGGACCTTTCGTCTAGCCCACTGAGCTAGCGAAGCAGTTGAATTCAACCCAGAAAATTAACCCCCTTATATATATGTGTAGATGTAGTTCCCTCCCTTTGTTTCAAAACATTCCGACAGAAGTCAAAAGTAGTACCATTTGAAAATTTGATATCAAGCACATTTGTCACCCTGTTTTATCAGAAAATATGAACGGACAGGTTTAAAAGGCGTTTTTGATGTTTGTTTGATCATATCTTGAAAAACAGAGCGTGGCTGTGTAATTTGTTTAGGGACTATTTTGTTTTTGTGACCTTATTACGCACCATGGTCTACTACGATTCAGAAATTCGTTTTACTCTGATTTTCCAAGTGAACTTTGAAGGCTTATATGCTATCCTTTGCAGATCTGCACGCATCCAAAATGGATGTATGCCAAAATACATAGACATGGGGCGATTCTTTGGATAAAACGGGTGACAGAAGGTCGCGTTCTGAACCGACCCCCACCCACCTGAATGACCCGTTTCGATATAAATTTCCTACATATTTTTCAGATCAGCTTCCCTATCTCACATTGAAGCTTTGGATATGTTGAGACCACTAATTATCTATGAAAAAGTCATGAAAAATCATAGCCTAACTGAATAAACCAGCAAGAGAGAGAGAGGGGGGGGAGAAAGAGAGAGAGAGAGAGAGAGAGAGAAAGGTTTTCAGGAGGACCTGGTGGCAGTTGCATGAAACAAGCAAAACAAACTTTTAAGGGCCCTTTTCTCTACATAAAGTATTCGGGAATAGCAAAAAAATACTTTGAGATTTTGCTGATGGTACAATTTGACAGGAAAGATGTGGAAGAAAGTAAATAAATCATTACTGAAAAATGAATGAGAAATGAAAATAAAACAGGGAGCAATTTTCCTCAGTGCAGTCAGGGCGAAATTTGTTCAGTGTTGCTTTTTGAATAGCCTAATAGGTTTACAGGACTTATCAAACAATGTGGCAGGGTAATGTGGAAAGACAAAAAGGGTCCACCACAATGTACTTTGCCAGGCATAGATCTACAGCTGCAAGGCCCAAGCTGGCAAAATGTCACAAAATTATGTACATCTCCTGTGCCCGTGATGACATGGCCGAACCGTCGGAATTTACGCAACAATTAGACCCAGAGAAGAATCTGAAATCGGTTTCAATGATGACATAATGATATATGGCACTTACGCCAATGCGAAAACATGAACTTGGCAAAAGGCACAAATAATGCTGTTTTTTTTTTTTTCTTTTCTTGATTTCTTTGTGGGAATAAAAACATGCTAAAATACATCCTCTTCTAATGAAATTGTCTGCAAATTAGTATGACAAAATTGGTCTCACTATTAAAGTGTGCATGAACAGACTGATGCGCAAAAGTTTTAACGCAAACCCAGATTTATGTTTTATCGAATGTGCCAAATTTCCCTATATCTTTGGGTTGTCATCACAATTGACTTTGGAGCCTGGTCATACTATCATTCTTTCCAATTTGGAGCAGTTGAAACATGTCATCACGGTCGCAAGCAATATCATGTCGATTCGGGGCATCTTCGTAGTTCAAGCCTGGCAACAGGGAAGCCTTGTCAATTGGGATGAAAAAAAAAAAAAAACCTATGGAAATAAATGAAAGTAGATACATAGAGAGCCTGAAAATTTTCACAGACTCTTACTAATTTGAATTTGAAATTTGTACTTATAAATGTCTCAGAATTAGGGATAATGAATGAAAAAAGAAAAAAAAAAGATGAGGGAAAATGGGGTAAAAAAAGGAGTAGTTGCTCAGATTTGACCCTTGTCCACCAATGACCAAAACTGAAAAAGATATTGGGACCTTTCGTCTAGCCCACTGAGCTAGCGAAGCAGTTGAATTCAACCCAGAAAATTAACCCCCTTATATATATGTGTAGATGTAGTTCCCTCCCTTTGTTTCAAAACATTCCGACAGAAGTCAAAAGTAGTACCATTTGAAAATTTGATATCAAGCACATTTGTCACCCTGTTTTATCAGAAAATATGAACGGACAGGTTTAAAAGGCGTTTTTGATGTTTGTTTGATCATATCTTGAAAAACAGAGCGTGGCTGTGTAATTTGTTTAGGGACTATTTTGTTTTTGTGACCTTATTACGCACCATGGTCTACTACGATTCAGAAATTCGTTTTACTCTGATTTTCCAAGTGAACTTTGAAGGCTTATATGCTATCCTTTGCAGATCTGCACGCATCCAAAATGGATGTATGCCAAAATACATAGACATGGGGCGATTCTTTGGATAAAACGGGTGACAGAAGGTCGCGTTCTGAACCGACCCCCACCCACCTGAATGACCCGTTTCGATATAAATTTCCTACATATTTTTCAGATCAGCTTCCCTATCTCACATTGAAGCTTTGGATATGTTGAGACCACTAATTATCTATGAAAAAGTCATGAAAAATCATAGCCTAACTGAATAAACCAGCAAGAGAGAGAGAGGGGGGGGAGAAAGAGAGAGAGAGAGAGAGAGAGAGAAAGGTTTTCAGGAGGACCTGGTGGCAGTTGCATGAAACAAGCAAAACAAACTTTTAAGGGCCCTTTTCTCTACATAAAGTATTCGGGAATAGCAAAAAAATACTTTGAGATTTTGCTGATGGTACAATTTGACAGGAAAGATGTGGGAGAAAGTAAATAAATCATTACTGAAAAATGAATGAGAAATGAAAATAAAACAGGGAGCAATTTTCCTCAGTGCAGTCAGGGCGAAATTTGTTCAGTGTTGCTTTTTGAATAGCCTAATAGGTTTACAGGACTTATCAAACAATGTGGCAGGGTAATGTGGAAAGACAAAAAGGGTCCACCACAATGTACTTTGCCAGGCATAGATCTACAGCTGCAAGGCCCAAGCTGGCAAAATGTCACAAAATTATGTACATCTCCTGTGCCCGTGATGACATGGCCGAACCGTCGGAATTTACGCAACAATTAGACCCAGAGAAGAATCTGAAATCGGTTTCAATGATGACATAATGATATATGGCACTTACGCCAATGCGAAAACATGAACTTGGCAAAAGGCACAAATAATGCTGTTTTTTTTTTTTCTTTTCTTGATTTCTTTGTGGGAATAAAAACATGCTAAAATACATCCTCTTCTAATGAAATTGTCTGCAAATTAGTATGACAAAATTGGTCTCACTATTAAAGTGTGCATGAACAGACTGATGCGCAAAAGTTTTAACGCAAACCCAGATTTATGTTTTATCGAATGTGCCAAATTTCCCTATATCTTTGGGTTGTCATCACAATTGACTTTGGAGCCTGGTCATACTATCGTTCTTTCCAATTTGGAGCAGTTGAAACATGTCATCACGGTCGCAAGCAATATCATGTCGATTCGGGGCATCTTCGTAGTTCAAGCCTGGCAACAGGGAAGCCTTGTCAATTGGGATGAAAAAAAAAAAAAAACCTATGGAAATAAATGAAAGTAGATACATAGAGAGCCTGAAAATTTTCACAGACTCTTACTAATTTGAATTTGAAATTTGTACTTATAAATGTCTCAGAATTAGGGATAATGAATGAAAAAAGAAAAAAAAAAGATGAGGGAAAATGGGGTAAAAAAAGGAGTAGTTGCTCAGATTTGACCCTTGTCCACCAATGACCAAAACTGAAAAAGATATTGGGACCTTTCGTCTAGCCCACTGAGCTAGCGAAGCAGTTGAATTCAACCCAGAAAATTAACCCCCTTATATATATGTGTAGATGTAGTTCCCTCCCTTTGTTTCAAAACATTCCGACAGAAGTCAAAAGTAGTACCATTTGAAAATTTGATATCAAGCACATTTGTCACCCTGTTTTATCAGAAAATATGAACGGACAGGTTTAAAAGGCGTTTTTGATGTTTGTTTGATCATATCTTGAAAAACAGAGCGTGGCTGTGTAATTTGTTTAGGGACTATTTTGTTTTTGTGACCTTATTACGCACCATGGTCTACTACGATTCAGAAATTCGTTTTACTCTGATTTTCCAAGTGAACTTTGAAGGCTTATATGCTATCCTTTGCAGATCTGCACGCATCCAAAATGGATGTATGCCAAAATACATAGACATGGGGCGATTCTTTGGATAAAACGGGTGACAGAAGGTCGCGTTCTGAACCGACCCCCACCCACCTGAATGACCCGTTTCGATATAAATTTCCTACATATTTTTCAGATCAGCTTCCCTATCTCACATTGAAGCTTTGGATATGTTGAGACCACTAATTATCTATGAAAAAGTCATGAAAAATCATAGCCTAACTGAATAAACCAGCAAGAGAGAGAGAGGGGGGGGGAGAAAGAGAGAGAGAGAGAGAAAGGTTTTCAGGAGGACCTGGTGGCAGTTGCATGAAACAAGCAAAACAAACTTTTAAGGGCCCTTTTCTCTACATAAAGTATTCGGGAATAGCAAAAAAATACTTTGAGATTTTGCTGATGGTACAATTTGACAGGAAAGATGTGGGAGAAAGTAAATAAATCATTACTGAAAAATGAATGAGAAATGAAAATAAAACAGGGAGCAATTTTCCTCAGTGCAGTCAGGGCGAAACTTGTTCAGTGTTGCTTTTTGAATAGCCTAATAGGTTTACAGGACTTATCAAACAATGTGGCAGGGTAATGTGGAAAGACAAAAAGGGTCCACCACAATGTACTTTGCCAGGCATAGATCTACAGCTGCAAGGCCCAAGCTGGCAAAATGTCACAAAATTATGTACATCTCCTGTGCCCGTGATGACATGGCCGAACCGTCGGAATTTACGCAACAATTAGACCCAGAGAAGAATCTGAAATCGGTTTCAATGATGACATAATGATATATGGCACTTACGCCAATGCGAAAACATGAACTTGGCAAAAGGCACAAATAATGCTGTTTTTTTTTTTTTCTTTTCTTGATTTCTTTGTGGGAATAAAAACATGCTAAAATACATCCTCTTCTAATGAAATTGTCTGCAAATTAGTATGACAAAATTGGTCTCACTATTAAAGTGTGCATGAACAGACTGATGCGCAAAAGTTTTAACGCAAACCCAGATTTATGTTTTATCGAATGTGCCAAATTTCCCTATATCTTTGGGTTGTCATCACAATTGACTTTGGAGCCTGGTCATACTATCATTCTTTCCAATTTGGAGCAGTTGAAACATGTCATCACGGTCGCAAGCAATATCATGTCGATTCGGGGCATCTTCGTAGTTCAAGCCTGGCAACAGGGAAGCCTTGTCAATTGGGATGAAAAAAAAAAAAAAAAACCTATGGAAATAAATGAAAGTAGATACATAGAGAGCCTGAAAATTTTCACAGACTCTTACTAATTTGAATTTGAAATTTGTACTTATAAATGTCTCAGAATTAGGGATAATGAATGAAAAAAGAAAAAAAAAAGATGAGGGAAAATGGGGTAAAAAAAGGAGTAGTTGCTCAGATTTGACCCTTGTCCACCAATGACCAAAACTGAAAAAGATATTGGGACCTTTCGTCTAGCCCACTGAGCTAGCGAAGCAGTTGAATTCAACCCAGAAAATTAACCCCCTTATATATATGTGTAGATGTAGTTCCCTCCCTTTGTTTCAAAACATTCCGACAGAAGTCAAAAGTAGTACCATTTGAAAATTTGATATCAAGCACATTTGTCACCCTGTTTTATCAGAAAATATGAACGGACAGGTTTAAAAGGCGTTTTTGATGTTTGTTTGATCATATCTTGAAAAACAGAGCGTGGCTGTGTAATTTGTTTAGGGACTATTTTGTTTTTGTGACCTTATTACGCACCATGGTCTACTACGATTCAGAAATTCGTTTTACTCTGATTTTCCAAGTGAACTTTGAAGGCTTATATGCTATCCTTTGCAGATCTGCACGCATCCAAAATGGATGTATGCCAAAATACATAGACATGGGGCGATTCTTTGGATAAAACGGGTGACAGAAGGTCGCGTTCTGAACCGACCCCCACCCACCTGAATGACCCGTTTCGATATAAATTTCCTACATATTTTTCAGATCAGCTTCCCTATCTCACATTGAAGCTTTGGATATGTTGAGACCACTAATTATCTATGAAAAAGTCATGAAAAATCATAGCCTAACTGAATAAACCAGCAAGAGAGAGAGGGGGGGGGAGAAAGAGAGAGAGAGAGAGAAAGGTTTTCAGGAGGACCTGGTGGCAGTTGCATGAAACAAGCAAAACAAACTTTTAAGGGCCCTTTTCTCTACATAAAGTATTCGGGAATAGCAAAAAAATACTTTGAGATTTTGCTGATGGTACAATTTGACAGGAAAGATGTGGGAGAAAGTAAATAAATCATTACTGAAAAATGAATGAGAAATGAAAATAAAACAGGGAGCAATTTTCCTCAGTGCAGTCAGGGCGAAATTTGTTCAGTGTTGCTTTTTGAATAGCCTAATAGGTTTACAGGACTTATCAAACAATGTGGCAGGGTAATGTGGAAAGACAAAAAGGGTCCACCACAATGTACTTTGCCAGGCATAGATCTACAGCTGCAAGGCCCAAGCTGGCAAAATGTCACAAAATTATGTACATCTCCTGTGCCCGTGATGACATGGCCGAACCGTCGGAATTTACGCAACAATTAGACCCAGAGAAGAATCTGAAATCGGTTTCAATGATGACATAATGATATATGGCACTTACGCCAATGCGAAAACATGAACTTGGCAAAAGGCACAAATAATGCTGTTTTTTTTTTTTTTTCTTTTCTTGATTTCTTTGTGGGAATAAAAACATGCTAAAATACATCCTCTTCTAATGAAATTGTCTGCAAATTAGTATGACAAAATTGGTCTCACTATTAAAGTGTGCATGAACAGACTGATGCGCAAAAGTTTTAACGCAAACCCAGATTTATGTTTTATCGAATGTGCCAAATTTCCCTATATCTTTGGGTTGTCATCACAATTGACTTTGGAGCCTGGTCATACTATCATTCTTTCCAATTTGGAGCAGTTGAAACATGTCATCACGGTCGCAAGCAATATCATGTCGATTCGGGGCATCTTCGTAGTTCAAGCCTGGCAACAGGGAAGCCTTGTCAATTGGGATGAAAAAAAAAAAAAAAACCTATGGAAATAAATGAAAGTAGATACATAGAGAGCCTGAAAATTTTCACAGACTCTTACTAATTTGAATTTGAAATTTGTACTTATAAATGTCTCAGAATTAGGGATAATGAATGAAAAAAGAAAAAAAAAAGATGAGGGAAAATGGGGTAAAAAAAGGAGTAGTTGCTCAGATTTGACCCTTGTCCACCAATGACCAAAACTGAAAAAGATATTGGGACCTTTCGTCTAGCCCACTGAGCTAGCGAAGCAGTTGAATTCAACCCAGAAAATTAACCCCCTTATATATATGTGTAGATGTAGTTCCCTCCCTTTGTTTCAAAACATTCCGACAGAAGTCAAAAGTAGTACCATTTGAAAATTTGATATCAAGCACATTTGTCACCCTGTTTTATCAGAAAATATGAACGGACAGGTTTAAAAGGCGTTTTTGATGTTTGTTTGATCATATCTTGAAAAACAGAGCGTGGCTGTGTAATTTGTTTAGGGACTATTTTGTTTTTGTGACCTTATTACGCACCATGGTCTACTACGATTCAGAAATTCGTTTTACTCTGATTTTCCAAGTGAACTTTGAAGGCTTATATGCTATCCTTTGCAGATCTGCACGCATCCAAAATGGATGTATGCCAAAATACATAGACATGGGGCGATTCTTTGGATAAAACGGGTGACAGAAGGTCGCGTTCTGAACCGACCCCCACCCACCTGAATGACCCGTTTCGATATAAATTTCCTACATATTTTTCAGATCAGCTTCCCTATCTCACATTGAAGCTTTGGATATGTTGAGACCACTAATTATCTATGAAAAAGTCATGAAAAATCATAGCCTAACTGAATAAACCAGCAAGAGAGAGAGAGGGGGGGGGAGAAAGAGAGAGAGAGAGAGAGAGAGAAAGGTTTTCAGGAGGACCTGGTGGCATTTGCATGAAACAAGCAAAACAAACTTTTAAGGGCCCTTTTCTCTACATAAAGTATTCGGGAATAGCAAAAAAATACTTTGAGATTTTGCTGATGGTACAATTTGACAGGAAAGATGTGGGAGAAAGTAAATAAATCATTACTGAAAAATGAATGAGAAATGAAAATAAAACAGGGAGCAATTTTCCTCAGTGCAGTCAGGGCGAAATTTGTTCAGTGTTGCTTTTTGAATAGCCTAATAGGTTTACAGGACTTATCAAACAATGTGGCAGGGTAATGTGGAAAGACAAAAAGGGTCCACCACAATGTACTTTGCCAGGCATAGATCTACAGCTGCAAGGCCCAAGCTGGCAAAATGTCACAAAATTATGTACATCTCCTGTGCCCGTGATGACATGGCCGAACCGTCGGAATTTACGCAACAATTAGACCCAGAGAAGAATCTGAAATCGGTTTCAATGATGACATAATGATATATGGCACTTACGCCAATGCGAAAACATGAACTTGGCAAAAGGCACAAATAATGCTGTTTTTTTTTTTTTTCTTTTCTTGATTTCTTTGTGGGAATAAAAACATGCTAAAATACATCCTCTTCTAATGAAATTGTCTGCAAATTAGTATGACAAAATTGGTCTCACTATTAAAGTGTGCATGAACAGACTGATGCGCAAAAGTTTTAACGCAAACCCAGATTTATGTTTTATCGAATGTGCCAAATTTCCCTATATCTTTGGGTTGTCATCACAATTGACTTTGGAGCCTGGTCATACTATCATTCTTTCCAATTTGGAGCAGTTGAAACATGTCATCACGGTCACAAGCAATATCATGTCGATTCGGGGCATCTTCGTAGTTCAAGCCTGGCAACAGGGAAGCCTTGTCAATTGGGATGAAAAAAAAAAAAAAACCTATGGAAATAAATGAAAGTAGATACATAGAGAGCCTGAAAATTTTCACAGACTCTTACTAATTTGAATTTGAAATTTGTACTTATAAATGTCTCAGAATTAGGGATAATGAATGAAAAAAGAAAAAAAAAGATGAGGGAAAATGGGGTAAAAAAAGGAGTAGTTGCTCAGATTTGACCCTTGTCCACCAATGACCAAAACTGAAAAAGATATTGGGACCTTTCGTCTAGCCCACTGAGCTAGCGAAGCAGTTGAATTCAACCCAGAAAATTAACCCCCTTATATATATGTGTAGATGTAGTTCCCTCCCTTTGTTTCAAAACATTCCGACAGAAGTCAAAAGTAGTACCATTTGAAAATTTGATATCAAGCACATTTGTCACCCTGTTTTATCAGAAAATATGAACGGACAGGTTTAAAAGGCGTTTTTGATGTTTGTTTGATCATATCTTGAAAAACAGAGCGTGGCTGTGTAATTTGTTTAGGGACTATTTTGTTTTTGTGACCTTATTACGCACCATGGTCTACTACGATTCAGAAATTCGTTTTACTCTGATTTTCCAAGTGAACTTTGAAGGCTTATATGCTATCCTTTGCAGATCTGCACGCATCCAAAATGGATGTATGCCAAAATACATAGACATGGGGCGATTCTTTGGATAAAACGGGTGACAGAAGGTCGCGTTCTGAACCGACCCCCACCCACCTGAATGACCCGTTTCGATATAAATTTCCTACATATTTTTCAGATCAGCTTCCCTATCTCACATTGAAGCTTTGGATATGTTGAGACCACTAATTATCTATGAAAAAGTCATGAAAAATCATAGCCTAACTGAATAAACCAGCAAGAGAGAGAGAGAGAGGGGGGGAGAAAGAGAGAGAGAGAGAGAGAGAGAAAGGTTTTCAGGAGGACCTGGTGCCAGTTGCATGAAACAAGCAAAACAAACTTTTAAGGGCCCTTTTCTCTACATAAAGTATTTGGGAATAGCAAAAAAATACTTTGAGATTTTGCTGATGGTACAATTTGACAGGAAAGATGTGGGAGAAAGTAAATAAATCATTACTGAAAAATGAATGAGAAATGAAAATAAAACAGGGAGCAATTTTCCTCAGTGCAGTCAGGGCGAAATTTGTTCAGTATTGCTTTTTGAATAGCCTAATAGGTTTACAGGACTTATCAAACAATGTGGCAGGGTAATGTGGAAAGACAAAAAGGGTCCACCACAATGTACTTTGCCAGGCATAGATCTACAGCTGCAAGGCCCAAGCTGGCAAAATGTCACAAAATTATGTACATCTCCTGTGCCCGTGATGACATGGCCGAACCGTCGGAATTTACGCAACAATTAGACCCAGAGAAGAATCTGAAATCGGTTTCAATGATGACATAATGATATATGGCACTTACGCCAATGCGAAAACATGAACTTGGCAAAAGGCACAAATAATGCTGTTTTTTTTTTTTCTTTTCTTGATTTCTTTGTGGGAATAAAAACATGCTAAAATACATCCTCTTCTAATGAAATTGTCTGCAAATTAGTATGACAAAATTGGTCTCACTATTAAAGTGTGCATGAACAGACTGATGCGCAAAAGTTTTAACGCAAACCCAGATTTATGTTTTATCGAATGTGCCAAATTTCCCTATATCTTTGGGTTGTCATCACAATTGACTTTGGAGCCTGGTCATACTATCATTCTTTCCAATTTGGAGCAGTTGAAACATGTCATCATGGTCGCAAGCAATATCATGTCGATTCGGGGCATCTTCGTAGTTCAAGCCTGGCAACAGGGAAGCCTTGTCAATTGGGATGAAAAAAAAAAAAAAACCTATGGAAATAAATGAAAGTAGATACATAGAGAGCCTGAAAATTTTCACAGACTCTTACTAATTTGAATTTGAAATTTGTACTTATAAATGTCTCAGAATTAGGGATAATGAATGAAAAAAGAAAAAAAAAAGATGAGGGAAAATGGGGTAAAAAAAGGAGTAGTTGCTCAGATTTGACCCTTGTCCACCAATGACCAAAACTGAAAAAGATATTGGGACCTTTCGTCTAGCCCACTGAGCTAGCGAAGCAGTTGAATTCAACCCAGAAAATTAACCCCCTTATATATATGTGTAGATGTAGTTCCCTCCCTTTGTTTCAAAACATTCCGACAGAAGTCAAAAGTAGTACCATTTGAAAATTTGATATCAAGCACATTTGTCACCCTGTTTTATCAGAAAATATGAACGGACAGGTTTAAAAGGCGTTTTTGATGTTTGTTTGATCATATCTTGAAAAACAGAGCGTGGCTGTGTAATTTGTTTAGGGACTATTTTGTTTTTGTGACCTTATTACGCACCATGGTCTACTACGATTCAGAAATTCGTTTTACTCTGATTTTCCAAGTGAACTTTGAAGGCTTATATGCTATCCTTTGCAGATCTGCACGCATCCAAAATGGATGTATGCCAAAATACATAGACATGGGGCGATTCTTTGGATAAAACGGGTGACAGAAGGTCGCGTTCTGAACCGACCCCCACCCACCTGAATGACCCGTTTCGATATAAATTTCCTACATATTTTTCAGATCAGCTTCCCTATCTCACATTGAAGCTTTGGATATGTTGAGACCACTAATTATCTATGAAAAGGTCATGAAAAATCATAGCCTAACTGAATAAACCAGCAAGAGAGAGAGAGGGGGGGGGAGAAAGAGAAAGAGAGAGAGAGAGAGAGAGAGAAAGGTTTTCAGGAGGACCTGGTGGCAGTTGCATGAAACAAGCAAAACAAACTTTTAAGGGCCCTTTTCTCTACATAAAGTATTCGGGAATAGCAAAAAAATACTTTGAGATTTTGCTGATGGTACAATTTGACAGGAAAGATGTGGGAGAAAGTAAATAAATCATTACTGAAAAATGAATGAGAAATGAAAATAAAACAGGGAGCAATTTTCCTCAGTGCAGTCAGGGCGAAATTTGTTCAGTGTTGCTTTTTGAATAGCCTAATAGGTTTACAGGACTTATCAAACAATGTGGCAGGGTAATGTGGAAAGACAAAAAGGGTCCACCACAATGTACTTTGCCAGGCATAGATCTACAGCTGCAAGGCCCAAGCTGGCAAAATGTCACAAAATTATGTACATCTCCTGTGCCCGTGATGACATGGCCGAACCGTCGGAATTTACGCAACAATTAGACCCAGAGAAGAATCTGAAATCGGTTTCAATGATGACATAATGATATATGGCACTTACGCCAATGCGAAAACATGAACTTGGCAAAAGGCACAAATAATGCTGTTTTTTTTTTTTTCTTTTCTTGATTTCTTTGTGGGAATAAAAACATGCTAAAATACATCCTCTTCTAATGAAATTGTCTGCAAATTAGTATGACAAAATTGGTCTCACTATTAAAGTGTGCATGAACAGACTGATGCGCAAAAGTTTTAACGCAAACCCAGATTTATGTTTTATCGAATGTGCCAAATTTCCCTATATCTTTGGGTTGTCATCACAATTGACTTTGGAGCCTGGTCATACTATCATTCTTTCCAATTTGGAGCAGTTGAAACATGTCATCACGGTCGCAAGCAATATCATGTCGATTCGGGGCATCTTCGTAGTTCAAGCCTGGCAACAGGGAAGCCTTGTCAATTGGGATGAAAAAAAAAAAAAAAACCTATGGAAATAAATGAAAGTAGATACATAGAGAGCCTGAAAATTTTCACAGACTCTTACTAATTTGAATTTGAAATTTGTACTTATAAATGTCTCAGAATTAGGGATAATGAATGAAAAAAGAAAAAAAAAAGATGAGGGAAAATGGGGTAAAAAAAGGAGTAGTTGCTCAGATTTGACCCTTGTCCACCAATGACCAAAACTGAAAAAGATATTGGGACCTTTCGTCTAGCCCACTGAGCTAGCGAAGCAGTTGAATTCAACCCAGAAAATTAACCCCCTTATATATATGTGTAGATGTAGTTCCCTCCCTTTGTTTCAAAACATTCCGACAGAAGTCAAAAGTAGTACCATTTGAAAATTTGATATCAAGCACATTTGTCACCCTGTTTTATCAGAAAATATGAACGGACAGGTTTAAAAGGCGTTTTTGATGTTTGTTTGATCATATCTTGAAAAACAGAGCGTGGCTGTGTAATTTGTTTAGGGACTATTTTGTTTTTGTGACCTTATTACGCACCATGGTCTACTACGATTCAGAAATTCGTTTTACTCTGATTTTCCAAGTGAACTTTGAAGGCTTATATGCTATCCTTTGCAGATCTGCACGCATCCAAAATGGATGTATGCCAAAATACATAGACATGGGGCGATTCTTTGGATAAAACGGGTGACAGAAGGTCGCGTTCTGAACCGACCCCCACCCACCTGAATGACCCGTTTCGATATAAATTTCCTACATATTTTTCAGATCAGCTTCCCTATCTCACATTGAAGCTTTGGATATGTTGAGACCACTAATTATCTATGAAAAAGTCATGAAAAATCATAGCCTAACTGAATAAACCAGCAAGAGAGAGAGAGGGGGGGAGAGAGAGAGAGAGAGAGAGAGAGAGAGAGAGAAAGGTTTTCAGGAGGACCTGGTGGCAGTTGCATGAAACAAGCAAAACAAACTTTTAAGGGCCCTTTTCTCTACATAAAGTATTCGGGAATAGCAAAAAAATACTTTGAGATTTTGCTGATGGTACAATTTGACAGGAAAGATGTGGGAGAAAGTAAATAAATCATTACTGAAAAATGAATGAGAAATGAAAATAAAACAGGGAGCAATTTTCCTCAGTGCAGTCAGGGCGAAATTTGTTCAGTGTTGCTTTTTGAATAGCCTAATAGGTTTACAGGACTTATCAAACAATGTGGCAGGGTAATGTGGAAAGACAAAAAGGGTCCACCACAATGTACTTTGCCAGGCATAGATCTACAGCTGCAAGGCCTAAGCTGGCAAAATGTCACAAAATTATGTACATCTCCTGTGCCCGTGATGACATGGCCGAACCGTCGGAATTTACGCAACAATTAGACCCAGAGAAGAATCTGAAATCGGTTTCAATGATGACATAATGATATATGGCACTTACGCCAATGCGAAAACATGAACTTGGCAAAAGGCACAAATAATGCTGTTTTTTTTTTTTTCTTTTCTTTATTTCTTTGTGGGAATAAAAACATGCTAAAATACATCCTCTTCTAATGAAATTGTCTGCAAATTAGTATGACAAAATTGGTCTCACTATTAAAGTGTGCATGAACAGACTGATGCGCAAAAGTTTTAACGCAAACCCAGATTTATGTTTTATCGAATGTGCCAAATTTCCCTATATCTTTGGGTTGTCATCACAATTGACTTTGGAGCCTGGTCATACTATCATTCTTTCCAATTTGGAGCAGTTGAAACATGTCATCACGGTCGCAAGCAATATCATGTCGATTCGGGGCATCTTCGTAGTTCAAGCCTGGCAACAGGGAAGCCTTGTCAATTGGGATGAAAAAAAAAAAAAAACCTATGGAAATAAATGAAAGTAGATACATAGAGAGCCTGAAAATTTTCACAGACTCTTACTAATTTGAATTTGAAATTTGTACTTATAAATGTCTCAGAATTAGGGATAATGAATGAAAAAAGAAAAAAAAAAGATGAGGGAAAATGGGGTAAAAAAAGGAGTAGTTGCTCAGATTTGACCCTTGTCCACCAATGACCAAAACTGAAAAAGATATTGGGACCTTTCGTCTAGCCCACTGAGCTAGCGAAGCAGTTGAATTCAACCCAGAAAATTAACCCCCTTATATATATGTGTAGATGTAGTTCCCTCCCTTTGTTTCAAAACATTCTGACAGAAGTCAAAAGTAGTACCATTTGAAAATTTGATATCAAGCACATTTGTCACCCTGTTTTATCAGAAAATATGAACGGACAGGTTTAAAAGGCGTTTTTGATGTTTGTTTGATCATATCTTGAAAAACAGAGCGTGGCTGTGTAATTTGTTTAGGGACTATTTTGTTTTTGTGACCTTATTACGCACCATGGTCTACTACGATTCAGAAATTCGTTTTACTCTGATTTTCCAAGTGAACTTTGAAGGCTTATATGCTATCCTTTGCAGAGCTGCACGCATCCAAAATGGATGTATGCCAAAATACATAGACATGGGGCGATTCTTTGGATAAAACGGGTGACAGAAGGTCGCGTTCTGAACCGATCCCCACCCACTTGAATGACCCGTTTCGATATAAATTTCCTACATATTTTTCAGATCAGCTTCCCTATCTCACATTGAAGCTTTGGATATGTTGAGACCACTAATTATCTATGAAAAGGTCATGAAAAATCATAGCCTAACTGAATAAACCAGCAAGAGAGAGAGAGGGGGGGGAGAAAGAGAGAGAGAGAGAGAGAGAGAGAAAGGTTTTCAGGAGGACCTGGTGGCAGTTGCATGAAACAAGCAAAACAAACTTTTAAGGGCCCTTTTCTCTACATAAAGTATTCGGGAATAGCAGAAAAATACTTTGAGATTTTGCTGATGGTACAATTTGACAGGAAAGATGTGGGAGAAAGTAAATAAATCATTACTGAAAAATGAATGAGAAATGAAAATAAAACAGGGAGCAATTTTCCTCAGTGCAGTCAGGGCGAAATTTGTTCAGTGTTGCTTTTTGAATAGCCTAATAGGTTTACAGGACTTATCAAACAATGTGGCAGGGTAATGTGGAAAGACAAAAAGGGTCCACCACAATGTACTTTGCCAGGCATAGATCTACAGCTGCAAGGCCCAAGCTGGCAAAATGTCACAAAATTATGTACATCTCCTGTGCCCGTGATGACATGGCCGAACCGTCGGAATTTACGCAACAATTAGACCCAGAGAAGAATCTGAAATCGGTTTCAATGATGACATAATGATATATGGCACTTACGCCAATGCGAAAACATGAACTTGGCAAAAGGCACAAATAATGCTGTCTTTTTTTTTTCTTTTCTTGATTTCTTTGTGGGAATAAAAACATGCTAAAATACATCCTCTTCTAATGAAATTGTCTGCAAATTAGTATGACAAAATTGGTCTCACTATTAAAGTGTGCATGAACAGACTGATGCGCAAAAGTTTTAACGCAAACCCAGATTTATGTTTTATCGAATGTGCCAAATTTCCCTATATCTTTGGGTTGTCATCACAATTGACTTTGGAGCCTGGTCATACTATCATTCTTTCCAATTTGGAGCAGTTGAAACATGTCATCACGGTCACAAGCAATATCATGTCGATTCGGGGCATCTTCGTAGTTCAAGCCTGGCAACAGGGAAGCCTTGTCAATTGGGATGAAAAAAAAAAAAAAACCTATGGAAATAAATGAAAGTAGATACATAGAGAGCCTGAAAATTTTCACAGACTCTTACTAATTTGAATTTGAAATTTGTACTTATAAATGTATCAGAATTAGGGATAATGAATGAAAAAAGAAAAAAAAAGATGAGGGAAAATGGGGTAAAAAAAGGAGTAGTTGCTCAGATTTGACCCTTGTCCACCAATGACCAAAACTGAAAAAGATATTGGGACCTTTCGTCTAGCCCACTGAGCTAGCGAAGCAGTTGAATTCAACCCAGAAAATTAACCCCCTTATATATATGTGTAGATGTAGTTCCCTCCCTTTGTTTCAAAACATTCCGACAGAAGTCAAAAGTAGTACCATTTGAAAATTTGATATCAAGCACATTTGTCACCCTGTTTTATCAGAAAATATGAACGGACAGGTTTAAAAGGCGTTTTTGATATTTGTTTGATCATATCTTGAAAAACAGAGCGTGGCTGTGTAATTTGTTTAGGGACTATTTTGTTTTTGTGACCTTATTACGCACCATGGTCTACTACGATTCAGAAATTCGTTTTACTCTGATTTTCCAAGTGAACTTTGAAGGCTTATATGCTATCCTTTGCAGATCTGCACGCATCCAAAATGGATGTATGCCAAAATACATAGACATGGGGCGATTCTTTGGATAAAACGGGTGACAGAAGGTCGCGTTCTGAACCGACCCCCACCCACCTGAATGACCCGTTTCGATATAAATTTCCTACATATTTTTCAGATCAGCTTCCCTATCTCACATTGAAGCTTTGGATATGTTGAGACCACTAATTATCTATGAAAAAGTCATGAAAAATCATAGCCTAACTGAATAAACCAGCAAGAGAGAGAGGGGGGGGGAGAAAGAAAGAGAGAGAGAGAGAGAGAGAGAGAGAGAGAGAGAGAAAGGTTTTCAGGAGGACCTGGTGGCAGTTGCATGAAACAAGCAAAACAAACTTTTAAGGGCCCTTTTCTCTACATAAAGTATTTGGGAATAGCAAAAAAGTACTTTGAGATTTTGCTGATGGTACAATTTGACAGGAAAGATGTGGGAGAAAGTAAATAAATCATTACTGAAAAATGAATGAGAAATGAAAATAAAACAGGGAGCAATTTTCCTCAGTGCAGTCAGGGCGAAATTTGTTCAGTGTTGCTTTTTGAATAGCCTAATAGGTTTACAGGACTTATCAAACAATGTGGCAGGGTAATGTGGAAAGACAAAAAGGGTCCACCACAATGTACTTTGCCAGGCATAGATCTACAGCTGCAAGGCCCAAGCTGGCAAAATGTCACAAAATTATGTACATCTCCTGTGCCCGTGATGACATGGCCGAACCGTCGGAATTTATGCAACAATTAGACCCAGAGAAGAATCTGAAATCGGTTTCAATGATGACATAATGATATATGGCACTTACGCCAATGCGAAAACATGAACTTGGCAAAAGGCACAAATAATGCTGTTTTTTTTTTTTTTTCTTTTCTTGATTTCTTTGTGGGAATAAAAACATGCTAAAATACATCTCTCTTCTAATGAAATTGTCTGCAAATTAGTATGACAAAATTGGTCTCACTATTAAAGTGTGCATGAACAGACTGATGCGCAAAAGTTTTAACGCAAACCCAGATTTATGTTTTATCGAATGTGCCAAATTTCCCTATATCTTTGGGTTGTCATCACAATTGACTTTGGAGCCTGGTCATACTATCATTCTTTCCAATTTGGAGCAGTTGAAACATGTCATCACGGTCGCAAGCAATATCATGTCGATTCGGGGCATCTTCGTAGTTCAAGCCTGGCAACAGGGAAGCCTTGTCAATTGGGATGAAAAAAAAAAAAAAACCTATGGAAATAAATGAAAGTAGATACATAGAGAGCCTGAAAATTTTCACAGACTCTTACTAATTTGAATTTGAAATTTGTACTTATAAATGTCTCAGAATTAGGGATAATGAATGAAAAAAGAAAAAAAAAGATGGGGTAAAAAAAGGAGTAGTTGCTCAGATTTGACCCTTGTCCACCAATGACCAAAACTGAAAAAGATATTGGGACCTTTCGTCTAGCCCACTGAGCTAGCGAAGCAGTTGAATTCAACCCAGAAAATTAACCCCCTTATATATATGTGTAGATGTAGTTCCCTCCCTTTGTTTCAAAACATTCCGACAGAAGTCAAAAGTAGTACCATTTGAAAATTTGATATCAAGCACATTTGTCACCCTGTTTTATCAGAAAATATGAACGGACAGGTTTAAAAGGCGTTTTTGATGTTTGTTTGATCATATCTTGAAAAACAGAGCGTGGCTGTGTAATTTGTTTAGGGACTATTTTGTTTTTGTGACCTTATTACGCACCATGGTCTACTACGATTCAGAAATTCGTTTTACTCTGATTTTCCAAGTGAACTTTGAAGGCTTATATGCTATCCTTTGCAGATCTGCACGCATCCAAAATGGATGTATGCCAAAATACATAGACATGGGGCGATTCTTTGGATAAAACGGGTGACAGAAGGTCGCGTTCTGAACCGACCCCCACCCACCTGAATGACCCGTTTCGATATAAATTTCCTACATATTTTTCAGATCAGCTTCCCTATCTCACATTGAAGCTTTGGATATGTTGAGACCACTAATTATCTATGAAAAAGTCATGAAAAATCATAGCCTAACTGAATAAACCAGCAAGAGAGAGAGAGGGGGGGAGAAAGAGAGAGAGAGAGAGAGAGAGAGAGAGAGAGAGAAAGGTTTTCAGGAGGACCTGGTGGCAGTTGCATGAAACAAGCAAAACAAACTTTTAAGGGCCCTTTTCTCTACATAAAGTATTTGGGAATAGCAAAAAAGTACTTTGAGATTTTGCTGATGGTACAATTTGACAGGAAAGATGTGGGAGAAAGTAAATAAATCATTACTGAAAAATGAATGAGAAATGAAAATAAAACAGGGAGCAATTTTCCTCAGTGCAGTCAGGGCGAAATTTGTTCAGTGTTGCTTTTTGAATAGCCTAATAGGTTTACAGGACTTATCAAACAATGTGGCAGGGTAATGTGGAAAGACAAAAAGGGTCCACCACAATGTACTTTGCCAGGCATAGATCTACAGCTGCAAGGCCCAAGCTGGCAAAATGTCACAAAATTATGTACATCTCCTGTGCCCGTGATGACATGGCCGAACCGTCGGAATTTACGCAACAATTAGACCCAGAGAAGAATCTGAAATCGGTTTCAATGATGACATAATGATATATGGCACTTACGCCAATGCGAAAACATGAACTTGGCAAAAGGCACAAATAATGCTGTTTTTTTTTTTTTCTTTTCTTGATTTCTTTGTGGGAATAAAAACATGCTAAAATACATCCTCTTCTAATGAAATTGTCTGCAAATTAGTATGACAAAATTGGTCTCACTATTAAAGTGTGCATGAACAGACTGATGCGCAAAAGTTTTAACGCAAACCCAGATTTATGTTTTATCGAATGTGCCAAATTTCCCTATATCTTTGGGTTGTCATCACAATTGACTTTGGAGCCTGGTCATACTATCATTCTTTCCAATTTGGAGCAGTTGAAACATGTCATCACGGTCGCAAGCAATATCATGTCGATTCGGGGCATCTTCGTAGTTCAAGCCTGGCAACAGGGAAGCCTTGTCAATTGGGATGAAAAAAAAAAAAAACCTATGGAAATAAATGAAAGTAGATACATAGAGAGCCTGAAAATTTTCACAGACTCTTACTAATTTGAATTTGAAATTTGTACTTATAAATGTCTCAGAATTAGGGATAATGAATGAAAAAAGAAAAAAAAAGATGAGGGAAAATGGGGTAAAAAAAGGAGTAGTTGCTCAGATTTGACCCTTGTCCACCAATGACCAAAACTGAAAAAGATATTGGGACCTTTCGTCTAGCCCACTGAGCTAGCGAAGCAGTTGAATTCAACCCAGAAAATTAACCCCCTTATATATATGTGTAGATGTAGTTCCCTCCCTTTGTTTCAAAACATTCCGACAGAAGTCAAAAGTAGTACCATTTGAAAATTTGATATCAAGCACATTTGTCACCCTGTTTTATCAGAAAATATGAACGGACAGGTTTAAAAGGCGTTTTTGATGTTTGTTTGATCATATCTTGAAAAACAGAGCGTGGCTGTGTAATTTGTTTAGGGACTATTTTGTTTTTGTGACCTTATTACGCACCATGGTCTACTACGATTCAGAAATTCGTTTTACTCTGATTTTCCAAGTGAACTTTGAAGGCTTATATGCTATCCTTTGCAGATCTGCACGCATCCAAAATGGATGTATGCCAAAATACATAGACATGGGGCGATTCTTTGGATAAAACGGGTGACAGAAGGTCGCGTTCTGAACCGACATCCACCCACCTGAATGACCCGTTTCGATATAAATTTCCTACATATTTTTCAGATCAGCTTCCCTATCTCACATTGAAGCTTTGGATATGTTGAGACCACTAATTATCTATGAAAAAGTCATGAAAAATCATAGCCTAACTGAATAAACCAGCAAGAGAGAGAGGGGGGGGGGAGAAAGAGAGAGAGAGAGAGAGAGAGAGAGAAAGGTTTTCAGGAGGACCTGGTGGCAGTTGCATGAAACAAGCAAAACAAACTTTTAAGGGCCCTTTTCTCTACATAAAGTATTTGGGAATAGCAAAAAAATACTTTGAGATTTTGCTGATGGTACAATTTGACAGGAAAGATGTGGGAGAAAGTAAATAAATCATTACTGAAAAATGAATGAGAAATGAAAATAAAACAGGGAGCAATTTTCCTCAGTGCAGTCAGGGCGAAATTTGTTCAGTGTTGCTTTTTGAATAGCCTAATAGGTTTACAGGACTTATCAAACAATGTGGCAGGGTAATGTGGAAAGACAAAAAGGGTCCACCACAATGTACTTTGCCAGGCATAGATCTACAGCTGCAAGGCCCAAGCTGGCAAAATGTCACAAAATTATGTACATCTCCTGTGCCCGTGATGACATGGCCGAACCGTCGGAATTTACGCAACAATTAGACCCAGAGAAGAATCTGAAATCGGTTTCAATGATGACATAATGATATATGGCACTTACGCCAATGCGAAAACATGAACTTGGCAAAAGGCACAAATAATGCTGTTTTTTTTTTTTTCTTTTCTTGATTTCTTTGTGGGAATAAAAACATGCTAAAATACATCCTCTTCTAATGAAATTGTCTGCAAATTAGTATGACAAAATTGGTCTCACTATTAAAGTGTGCATGAACAGACTGATGCGCAAAAGTTTTAACGCAAACCCAGATTTATGTTTTATCGAATGTGCCAAATTTCCCTATATCTTTGGGTTGTCATCACAATTGACTTTGGAGCCTGGTCATACTATCATTCTTTCCAATTTGGAGCAGTTGAAACATGTCATCACGGTCGCAAGCAATATCATGTCGATTCGGGGCATCTTCGTAGTTCAAGCCTGGCAACAGGGAAGCCTTGTCAATTGGGATGAAAAAAAAAAAAAACCTATGGAAATAAATGAAAGTAGATACATAGAGAGCCTGAAAATTTTCACAGACTCTTACTAATTTGAATTTGAAATTTGTACTTATAAATGTCTCAGAATTAGGGATAATGAATGAAAAAAGAAAAAAAAAGATGAGGGAAAATGGGGTAAAAAAAGGAGTAGTTGCTCAGATTTGACCCTTGTCCACCAATGACCAAAACTGAAAAAGATATTGGGACCTTTCGTCTAGCCCACTGAGCTAGCGAAGCAGTTGAATTCAACCCAGAAAATTAACCCCCTTATATATATGTGTAGATGTAGTTCCCTCCCTTTGTTTCAAAACATTCCGACAGAAGTCAAAAGTAGTACCATTTGAAAATTTGATATCAAGCACATTTGTCACCCTGTTTTATCAGAAAATATGAACGGACAGGTTTAAAAGGCGTTTTTGATGTTTGTTTGATCATATCTTGAAAAACAGAGCGTGGCTGTGTAATTTGTTTAGGGACTATTTTGTTTTTGTGACCTTATTACGCACCATGGTCTACTACGATTCAGAAATTCGTTTTACTCTGATTTTCCAAGTGAACTTTGAAGGCTTATATGCTATCCTTTGCAGATCTGCACGCATCCAAAATGGATGTATGCCAAAATACATAGACATGGGGCGATTCTTTGGATAAAACGGGTGACAGAAGGTCGCGTTCTGAACCGACATCCACCCACCTGAATGACCCGTTTCGATATAAATTTCCTACATATTTTTCAGATCAGCTTCCCTATCTCACATTGAAGCTTTGGATATGTTGAGACCACTAATTATCTATGAAAAAGTCATGAAAAATCATAGCCTAACTGAATAAACCAGCAAGAGAGAGAGGGGGGGGGGAGAAAGAGAGAGAGAGAGAGAGAGAGAGAGAAAGGTTTTCAGGAGGACCTGGTGGCAGTTGCATGAAACAAGCAAAACAAACTTTTAAGGGCCCTTTTCTCTACATAAAGTATTTGGGAATAGCAAAAAAATACTTTGAGATTTTGCTGATGGTACAATTTGACAGGAAAGATGTGGGAGAAAGTAAATAAATCATTACTGAAAAATGAATGAGAAATGAAAATAAAACAGGGAGCAATTTTCCTCAGTGCAGTCAGGGCGAAATTTGTTCAGTGTTGCTTTTTGAATAGCCTAATAGGTTTACAGGACTTATCAAACAATGTGGCAGGGTAATGTGGAAAGACAAAAAGGGTCCACCACAATGTACTTTGCCAGGCATAGATCTACAGCTGCAAGGCCCAAGCTGGCAAAATGTCACAAAATTATGTACATCTCCTGTGCCCGTGATGACATGGCCGAACCGTCGGAATTTACGCAACAATTAGACCCAGAGAAGAATCTGAAATCGGTTTCAATGATGACATAATGATATATGGCACTTACGCCAATGCGAAAACATGAACTTGGCAAAAGGCACAAATAATGCTGTTTTTTTTTTTTTTCTTTTCTTGATTTCTTTGTGGGAATAAAAACATGCTAAAATACATCCTCTTCTAATGAAATTGTCTGCAAATTAGTATGACAAAATTGGTCTCACTATTAAAGTGTGCATGAACAGACTGATGCGCAAAAGTTTTAACGCAAACCCAGATTTATGTTTTATCGAATGTGCCAAATTTCCCTATATCTTTGGGTTGTCATCACAATTGACTTTGGAGCCTGGTCATACTATCATTCTTTCCAATTTGGAGCAGTTGAAACATGTCATCACGGTCGCAAGCAATATCATGTCGATTCGGGGCATCTTCGTAGTTCAAGCCTGGCAACAGGGAAGCCTTGTCAATTGGGATGAAAAAAAAAAAAAAACCTATGGAAATAAATGAAAGTAGATACATAGAGAGCCTGAAAATTTTCACAGACTCTTACTAATTTGAATTTGAAATTTGTACTTATAAATGTCTCAGAATTAGGGATAATGAATGAAAAAAGAAAAAAAAAGATGGGGTAAAAAAAGGAGTAGTTGCTCAGATTTGACCCTTGTCCACCAATGACCAAAACTGAAAAAGATATTGGGACCTTTCGTCTAGCCCACTGAGCTAGCGAAGCAGTTGAATTCAACCCAGAAAATTAACCCCCTTATATATATGTGTAGATGTAGTTCCCTCCCTTTGTTTCAAAACATTCCGACAGAAGTCAAAAGTAGTACCATTTGAAAATTTGATATCAAGCACATTTGTCACCCTGTTTTATCAGAAAATATGAACGGACAGGTTTAAAAGGCGTTTTTGATGTTTGTTTGATCATATCTTGAAAAACAGAGCGTGGCTGTGTAATTTGTTTAGGGACTATTTTGTTTTTGTGACCTTATTACGCACCATGGTCTACTACGATTCAGAAATTCGTTTTACTCTGATTTTCCAAGTGAACTTTGAAGGCTTATATGCTATCCTTTGCAGATCTGCACGCATCCAAAATGGATGTATGCCAAAATACATAGACATGGGGCGATTCTTTGGATAAAACGGGTGACAGAAGGTCGCGTTCTGAACCGACCCCCACCCACCTGAATGACCCGTTTCGATATAAATTTCCTACATATTTTTCAGATCAGCTTCCCTATCTCACATTGAAGCTTTGGATATGTTGAGACCACTAATTATCTATGAAAAAGTCATGAAAAATCATAGCCTAACTGAATAAACCAGCAAGAGAGAGAGAGGGGGGGGAGAAAGAGAGAGAGAGAGAGAGAGAGAGAGAAAGGTTTTCAGGAGGACCTGGTGGCAGTTGCATGAAACAAGCAAAACAAACTTTTAAGGGCCCTTTTCTCTACATAAAGTATTTGGGAATAGCAAAAAAATACTTTGAGATTTTGCTGATGGTACAATTTGACAGGAAAGATGTGGGAGAAAGTAAATAAATCATTACTGAAAAATGAATGAGAAATGAAAATAAAACAGGGAGCAATTTTCCTCAGTGCAGTCAGGGCGAAATTTGTTCAGTGTTGCTTTTTGAATAGCCTAATAGGTTTACAGGACTTATCAAACAATGTGGCAGGGTAATGTGGAAAGACAAAAAGGGTCCACCACAATGTACTTTGCCAGGCATAGATCTACAGCTGCAAGGCCCAAGCTGGCAAAATGTCACAAAATTATGTACATCTCCTGTGCCCGTGATGACATGGCCGAACCGTCGGAATTTACGCAACAATTAGACCCAGAGAAGAATCTGAAATCGGTTTCAATGATGACATAATGATATATGGCACTTACGCCAATGCGAAAACATGAACTTGGCAAAAGGCACAAATAATGCTGTTTTTTTTTTTTTTCTTTTCTTGATTTCTTTGTGGGAATAAAAACATGCTAAAATACATCCTCTTCTAATGAAATTGTCTGCAAATTAGTATGACAAAATTGGTCTCACTATTAAAGTGTGCATGAACAGACTGATGCGCAAAAGTTTTAACGCAAACCCAGATTTATGTTTTATCGAATGTGCCAAATTTCCCTATATCTTTGGGTTGTCATCACAATTGACTTTGGAGCCTGGTCATACTATCATTCTTTCCAATTTGGAGCAGTTGAAACATGTCATCACGGTCGCAAGCAATATCATGTCGATTCGGGGCATCTTCGTAGTTCAAGCCTGGCAACAGGGAAGCCTTGTCAATTGGGATGAAAAAAAAAAAAAAAAGAAACCTATGGAAATAAATGAAAGTAGATACATAGAGAGCCTGAAAATTTTCACAGACTCTTACTAATTTGAATTTGAAATTTGTACTTATAAATGTCTCAGAATTAGGGATAATGAATGAAAAAAGAAAAAAAAAGATGGGGTAAAAAAAGGAGTAGTTGCTCAGATTTGACCCTTGTCCACCAATGACCAAAACTGAAAAAGATATTGGGACCTTTCGTCTAGCCCACTGAGCTAGCGAAGCAGTTGAATTCAACCCAGAAAATTAACCCCCTTATATATATGTGTAGATGTAGTTCCCTCCCTTTGTTTCAAAACATTCCGACAGAAGTCAAAAGTAGTACCATTTGAAAATTTGATATCAAGCACATTTGTCACCCTGTTTTATCAGAAAATATGAACGGACAGGTTTAAAAGGCGTTTTTGATGTTTGTTTGATCATATCTTGAAAAACAGAGCGTGGCTGTGTAATTTGTTTAGGGACTATTTTGTTTTTGTGACCTTATTACGCACCATGGTCTACTACGATTCAGAAATTCGTTTTACTCTGATTTTCCAAGTGAACTTTGAAGGCTTATATGCTATCCTTTGCAGATCTGCACGCATCCAAAATGGATGTATGCCAAAATACATAGACATGGGGCGATTCTTTGGATAAAACGGGTGACAGAAGGTCGCGTTCTGAACCGACCCCCACCCACCTGAATGACCCGTTTCGATATAAATTTCCTACATATTTTTCAGATCAGCTTCCCTATCTCACATTGAAGCTTTGGATATGTTGAGACCACTAATTATCTATGAAAAAGTCATGAAAAATCATAGCCTAACTGAATAAACCAGCAAGAGAGAGAGAGGGGGGGAGAAAGAGAGAGAGAGAGAGAGAGAGAGAGAGAAAGGTTTTCAGGAGGACCTGGTGGCAGTTGCATGAAACAAGCAAAACAAACTTTTAAGGGCCCTTTTCTCTACATAAAGTATTTGGGAATAGCAAAAAAGTACTTTGAGATTTTGCTGATGGTACAATTTGACAGGAAAGATGTGGGAGAAAGTAAATAAATCATTACTGAAAAATGAATGAGAAATGAAAATAAAACAGGGAGCAATTTTCCTCAGTGCAGTCAGGGCGAAATTTGTTCAGTGTTGCTTTTTGAATAGCCTAATAGGTTTACAGGACTTATCAAACAATGTGGCAGGGTAATGTGGAAAGACAAAAAGGGTCCACCACAATGTACTTTGCCAGGCATAGATCTACAGCTGCAAGGCCCAAGCTGGCAAAATGTCACAAAATTATGTACATCTCCTGTGCCCGTGATGACATGGCCGAACCGTCGGAATTTACGCAACAATTAGACCCAGAGAAGAATCTGAAATCGGTTTCAATGATGACATAATGATATATGGCACTTACGCCAATGCGAAAACATGAACTTGGCAAAAGGCACAAATAATGCTGTTTTTTTTTTTTTTCTTTTCTTGATTTCTTTGTGGGAATAAAAACATGCTAAAATACATCCTCTTCTAATGAAATTGTCTGCAAATTAGTATGACAAAATTGGTCTCACTATTAAAGTGTGCATGAACAGACTGATGCGCAAAAGTTTTAACGCAAACCCAGATTTATGTTTTATCGAATGTGCCAAATTTCCCTATATCTTTGGGTTGTCATCACAATTGACTTTGGAGCCTGGTCATACTATCATTCTTTCCAATTTGGAGCAGTTGAAACATGTCATCACGGTCGCAAGCAATATCATGTCGATTCGGGGCATCTTCGTAGTTCAAGCCTGGCAACAGGGAAGCCTTGTCAATTGGGATGAAAAAAAAAAAAAACCTATGGAAATAAATGAAAGTAGATACATAGAGAGCCTGAAAATTTTCACAGACTCTTACTAATTTGAATTTGAAATTTGTACTTATAAATGTCTCAGAATTAGGGATAATGAATGAAAAAAGAAAAAAAAAGATGAGGGAAAATGGGGTAAAAAAAGGAGTAGTTGCTCAGATTTGACCCTTGTCCACCAATGACCAAAACTGAAAAAGATATTGGGACCTTTCGTCTAGCCCACTGAGCTAGCGAAGCAGTTGAATTCAACCCAGAAAATTAACCCCCTTATATATATGTGTAGATGTAGTTCCCTCCCTTTGTTTCAAAACATTCCGACAGAAGTCAAAAGTAGTACCATTTGAAAATTTGATATCAAGCACATTTGTCACCCTGTTTTATCAGAAAATATGAACGGACAGGTTTAAAAGGCGTTTTTGATGTTTGTTTGATCATATCTTGAAAAACAGAGCGTGGCTGTGTAATTTGTTTAGGGACTATTTTGTTTTTGTGACCTTATTACGCACCATGGTCTACTACGATTCAGAAATTCGTTTTACTCTGATTTTCCAAGTGAACTTTGAAGGCTTATATGCTATCCTTTGCAGATCTGCACGCATCCAAAATGGATGTATGCCAAAATACATAGACATGGGGCGATTCTTTGGATAAAACGGGTGACAGAAGGTCGCGTTCTGAACCGACATCCACCCACCTGAATGACCCGTTTCGATATAAATTTCCTACATATTTTTCAGATCAGCTTCCCTATCTCACATTGAAGCTTTGGATATGTTGAGACCACTAATTATCTATGAAAAAGTCATGAAAAATCATAGCCTAACTGAATAAACCAGCAAGAGAGAGAGGGGGGGGGAGAAAGAGAGAGAGAGAGAGAGAGAGAGAGAAAGGTTTTCAGGAGGACCTGGTGGCAGTTGCATGAAACAAGCAAAACAAACTTTTAAGGGCCCTTTTCTCTACATAAAGTATTTGGGAATAGCAAAAAAATACTTTGAGATTTTGCTGATGGTACAATTTGACAGGAAAGATGTGGGAGAAAGTAAATAAATCATTACTGAAAAATGAATGAGAAATGAAAATAAAACAGGGAGCAATTTTCCTCAGTGCAGTCAGGGCGAAATTTGTTCAGTGTTGCTTTTTGAATAGCCTAATAGGTTTACAGGACTTATCAAACAATGTGGCAGGGTAATGTGGAAAGACAAAAAGGGTCCACCACAATGTACTTTGCCAGGCATAGATCTACAGCTGCAAGGCCCAAGCTGGCAAAATGTCACAAAATTATGTACATCTCCTGTGCCCGTGATGACATGGCCGAACCGTCGGAATTTACGCAACAATTAGACCCAGAGAAGAATCTGAAATCGGTTTCAATGATGACATAATGATATATGGCACTTACGCCAATGCGAAAACATGAACTTGGCAAAAGGCACAAATAATGCTGTTTTTTTTTTTTTCTTTTCTTGATTTCTTTGTGGGAATAAAAACATGCTAAAATACATCCTCTTCTAATGAAATTGTCTGCAAATTAGTATGACAAAATTGGTCTCACTATTAAAGTGTGCATGAACAGACTGATGCGCAAAAGTTTTAACGCAAACCCAGATTTATGTTTTATCGAATGTGCCAAATTTCCCTATATCTTTGGGTTGTCATCACAATTGACTTTGGAGCCTGGTCATACTATCATTCTTTCCAATTTGGAGCAGTTGAAACATGTCATCACGGTCGCAAGCAATATCATGTCGATTCGGGGCATCTTCGTAGTTCAAGCCTGGCAACAGGGAAGCCTTGTCAATTGGGATGAAAAAAAAAAAAAAACCTATGGAAATAAATGAAAGTAGATACATAGAGAGCCTGAAAATTTTCACAGACTCTTACTAATTTGAATTTGAAATTTGTACTTATAAATGTCTCAGAATTAGGGATAATGAATGAAAAAAGAAAAAAAAAGATGGGGTAAAAAAAGGAGTAGTTGCTCAGATTTGACCCTTGTCCACCAATGACCAAAACTGAAAAAGATATTGGGACCTTTCGTCTAGCCCACTGAGCTAGCGAAGCAGTTGAATTCAACCCAGAAAATTAACCCCCTTATATATATGTGTAGATGTAGTTCCCTCCCTTTGTTTCAAAACATTCCGACAGAAGTCAAAAGTAGTACCATTTGAAAATTTGATATCAAGCACATTTGTCACCCTGTTTTATCAGAAAATATGAACGGACAGGTTTAAAAGGCGTTTTTGATGTTTGTTTGATCATATCTTGAAAAACAGAGCGTGGCTGTGTAATTTGTTTAGGGACTATTTTGTTTTTGTGACCTTATTACGCACCATGGTCTACTACGATTCAGAAATTCGTTTTACTCTGATTTTCCAAGTGAACTTTGAAGGCTTATATGCTATCCTTTGCAGATCTGCACGCATCCAAAATGGATGTATGCCAAAATACATAGACATGGGGCGATTCTTTGGATAAAACGGGTGACAGAAGGTCGCGTTCTGAACCGACCCCCACCCACCTGAATGACCCGTTTCGATATAAATTTCCTACATATTTTTCAGATCAGCTTCCCTATCTCACATTGAAGCTTTGGATATGTTGAGACCACTAATTATCTATGAAAAAGTCATGAAAAATCATAGCCTAACTGAATAAACCAGCAAGAGAGAGAGGGGGGGGAGAAAGAGAGAGAGAGAGAGAGAGAGAGAGAGAGAGAAAGGTTTTCAGGAGGACCTGGTGGCAGTTGCATGAAACAAGCAAAACAAACTTTTAAGGGCCCTTTTCTCTACATAAAGTATTTGGGAATAGCAAAAAAATACTTTGAGATTTTGCTGATGGTACAATTTGACAGGAAAGATGTGGGAGAAAGTAAATAAATCATTACTGAAAAATGAATGAGAAATGAAAATAAAACAGGGAGCAATTTTCCTCAGTGCAGTCAGGGCGAAATTTGTTCAGTGTTGCTTTTTGAATAGCCTAATAGGTTTACAGGACTTATCAAACAATGTGGCAGGGTAATGTGGAAAGACAAAAAGGGTCCACCACAATGTACTTTGCCAGGCATAGATCTACAGCTGCAAGGCCCAAGCTGGCAAAATGTCACAAAATTATGTACATCTCCTGTGCCCGTGATGACATGGCCGAACCGTCGGAATTTACGCAACAATTAGACCCAGAGAAGAATCTGAAATCGGTTTCAATGATGACATAATGATATATGGCACTTACGCCAATGCGAAAACATGAACTTGGCAAAAGGCACAAATAATGCTGTTTTTTTTTTTTTTTCTTTTCTTGATTTCTTTGTGGGAATAAAAACATGCTAAAATACATCCTCTTCTAATGAAATTGTCTGCAAATTAGTATGACAAAATTGGTCTCACTATTAAAGTGTGCATGAACAGACTGATGCGCAAAAGTTTTAACGCAAACCCAGATTTATGTTTTATCGAATGTGCCAAATTTCCCTATATCTTTGGGTTGTCATCACAATTGACTTTGGAGCCTGGTCATACTATCATTCTTTCCAATTTGGAGCAGTTGAAACATGTCATCACGGTCGCAAGCAATATCATGTCGATTCGGGGCATCTTCGTAGTTCAAGCCTGGCAACAGGGAAGCCTTGTCAATTGGGATGAAAAAAAAAAAAAACCTATGGAAATAAATGAAAGTAGATACATAGAGAGCCTGAAAATTTTCACAGACTCTTACTAATTTGAATTTGAAATTTGTACTTATAAATGTCTCAGAATTAGGGATAATGAATGAAAAAAGAAAAAAAAAAGATGAGGGAAAATGGGGTAAAAAAAGGAGTAGTTGCTCAGATTTGACCCTTGTCCACCAATGACCAAAACTGAAAAAGATATTGGGACCTTTCGTCTAGCCCACTGAGCTAGCGAAGCAGTTGAATTCAACCCAGAAAATTAACCCCCTTATATATATGTGTAGATGTAGTTCCCTCCCTTTGTTTCAAAACATTCCGACAGAAGTCAAAAGTAGTACCATTTGAAAATTTGATATCAAGCACATTTGTCACCCTGTTTTATCAGAAAATATGAACGGACAGGTTTAAAAGGCGTTTTTGATGTTTGTTTGATCATATCTTGAAAAACAGAGCGTGGCTGTGTAATTTGTTTAGGGACTATTTTGTTTTTGTGACCTTATTACGCACCATGGTCTACTACGATTCAGAAATTCGTTTTACTCTGATTTTCCAAGTGAACTTTGAAGGCTTATATGCTATCCTTTGCAGATCTGCACGCATCCAAAATGGATGTATGCCAAAATACATAGACATGGGGCGATTCTTTGGATAAAACGGGTGACAGAAGGTCGCGTTCTGAACCGACCCCCACCCACCTGAATGACCCGTTTCGATATAAATTTCCTACATATTTTTCAGATCAGCTTCCCTATCTCACATTGAAGCTTTGGATATGTTGAGACCACTAATTATCTATGAAAAAGTCATGAAAAATCATAGCCTAACTGAATAAACCAGCAAGAGAGAGAGGGGGGGAGAAAGAGAGAGAGAGAGAGAGAGAGAGAGAGAAAGGTTTTCAGGAGGACCTGGTGGCAGTTGCATGAAACAAGCAAAACAAACTTTTAAGGGCCCTTTTCTCTACATAAAGTATTTGGGAATAGCAAAAAAATACTTTGAGATTTTGCTGATGGTACAATTTGACAGGAAAGATGTGGGAGAAAGTAAATAAATCATTACTGAAAAATGAATGAGAAATGAAAATAAAACAGGGAGCAATTTTCCTCAGTGCAGTCAGGGCGAAATTTGTTCAGTGTTGCTTTTTGAATAGCCTAATAGGTTTACAGGACTTATCAAACAATGTGGCAGGGTAATGTGGAAAGACAAAAAGGGTCCACCACAATGTACTTTGCCAGGCATAGATCTACAGCTGCAAGGCCCAAGCTGGCAAAATGTCACAAAATTATGTACATCTCCTGTGCCCGTGATGACATGGCCGAACCGTCGGAATTTACGCAACAATTAGACCCAGAGAAGAATCTGAAATCGGTTTCAATGATGACATAATGATATATGGCACTTACGCCAATGCGAAAACATGAACTTGGCAAAAGGCACAAATAATGCTGTTTTTTTTTTTTTCTTTTCTTGATTTCTTTGTGGGAATAAAAACATGCTAAAATACATCCTCTTCTAATGAAATTGTCTGCAAATTAGTATGACAAAATTGGTCTCACTATTAAAGTGTGCATGAACAGACTGATGCGCAAAAGTTTTAACGCAAACCCAGATTTATGTTTTATCGAATGTGCCAAATTTCCCTATATCTTTGGGTTGTCATCACAATTGACTTTGGAGCCTGGTCATACTATCATTCTTTCCAATTTGGAGCAGTTGAAACATGTCATCACGGTCGCAAGCAATATCATGTCGATTCGGGGCATCTTCGTAGTTCAAGCCTGGCAACAGGGAAGCCTTGTCAATTGGGATGAAAAAAAAAAAAAACCTATGGAAATAAATGAAAGTAGATACATAGAGAGCCTGAAAATTTTCACAGACTCTTACTAATTTGAATTTGAAATTTGTACTTATAAATGTCTCAGAATTAGGGATAATGAATGAAAAAAGAAAAAAAAAGATGAGGGAAAATGGGGTAAAAAAAGGAGTAGTTGCTCAGATTTGACCCTTGTCCACCAATGACCAAAACTGAAAAAGATATTGGGACCTTTCGTCTAGCCCACTGAGCTAGCGAAGCAGTTGAATTCAACCCAGAAAATTAACCCCCTTATATATATGTGTAGATGTAGTTCCCTCCCTTTGTTTCAAAACATTCCGACAGAAGTCAAAAGTAGTACCATTTGAAAATTTGATATCAAGCACATTTGTCACCCTGTTTTATCAGAAAATATGAACGGACAGGTTTAAAAGGCGTTTTTGATGTTTGTTTGATCATATCTTGAAAAACAGAGCGTGGCTGTGTAATTTGTTTAGGGACTATTTTGTTTTTGTGACCTTATTACGCACCATGGTCTACTACGATTCAGAAATTCGTTTTACTCTGATTTTCCAAGTGAACTTTGAAGGCTTATATGCTATCCTTTGCAGATCTGCACGCATCCAAAATGGATGTATGCCAAAATACATAGACATGGGGCGATTCTTTGGATAAAACGGGTGACAGAAGGTCGCGTTCTGAACCGACCCCCACCCACCTGAATGACCCGTTTCGATATAAATTTCCTACATATTTTTCAGATCAGCTTCCCTATCTCACATTGAAGCTTTGGATATGTTGAGACCACTAATTATCTATGAAAAAGTCATGAAAAATCATAGCCTAACTGAATAAACCAGCAAGAGAGAGGGGGGGAGAAAGAGAGAGAGAGAGAGAGAGAGAGATAAAGGTTTTCAGGAGGACCTGGTGGCAGTTGCATGAAACAAGCAAAACAAACTTTTAAGGGCCCTTTTCTCTACATAAAGTATTTGGGAATAGCAAAAAAATACTTTGAGATTTTGCTGATGGTACAATTTGACAGGAAAGATGTGGGAGAAAGTAAATAAATCATTACTGAAAAATGAATGAGAAATGAAAATAAAACAGGGAGCAATTTTCCTCAGTGCAGTCAGGGCGAAATTTGTTCAGTGTTGCTTTTTGAATAGCCTAATAGGTTTACAGGACTTATCAAACAATGTGGCAGGGTAATGTGGAAAGACAAAAAGGGTCCACCACAATGTACTCTGCCAGGCATAGATCTACAGCTGCAAGGCCCAAGCTGGCAAAATGTCACAAAATTATGTACATCTCCTGTGCCCGTGATGACATGGCCGAACCGTCGGAATTTACGCAACAATTAGACCCAGAGAAGAATCTGAAATCGGTTTCAATGATGACATAATGATATATGGCACTTACGCCAATGCGAAAACATGAACTTGGCAAAAGGCACAAATAATGCTGTTTTTTTTTTTTTCTTTTCTTGATTTCTTTGTGGGAATAAAAACATGCTAAAATACATCCTCTTCTAATGAAATTGTCTGCAAATTAGTATGACAAAATTGGTCTCACTATTAAAGTGTGCATGAACAGACTGATGCGCAAAAGTTTTAACGCAAACCCAGATTTATGTTTTATCGAATGTGCCAAATTTCCCTATATCTTTGGGTTGTCATCACAATTGACTTTGGAGCCTGGTCATACTATCATTCTTTCCAATTTGGAGCAGTTGAAACAATTCATCACAGTCGCAAGCAATATCATGTCGATTCGGGGCATCTTCGTAGTTCAAGCCTGGCAACAGGGAAGCCTTGTCAACTGGGATGAAAAAAAAAAAAACCTATGGAAATAAATGAAAGTAGATACATAGAGAGCCTGAAAATTTTCACAGACTCTTACTAATTTGAATTTGAAATTTGTACTTATAAATGTCTCAGAATTAGGGATAATGAATGAAAAAAGAAAAAAAAAGATGAGGGAAAATGGGGTAAAAAAAGGAGTAGTTGCTCAGATTTGACCCTTGTCCACCAATGACCAAAACTGAAAAAGATATTGGGACCTTTCGTCTAGCCCACTGAGCTAGCGAAGCAGTTGAATTCAACCCAGAAAATTAACCCCCTTATATATATGTGTAGATGTAGTTCCCTCCCTTTGTTTCAAAACATTCCGACAGAAGTCAAAAGTAGTACCATTTGAAAATTTGATATCAAGCACATTTGTTACCCTGTTTTATCAGAAAATATGAACGGACAGGTTTAAAAGGCGTTTTTGATGTTTGTTTGATCATATCTTGAAAAACAGAGCGTGGCTGTGTAATTTGTTTAGGGACTATTTTGTTTTTGTGACCTTATTACGCACCATGGTCTACTACGATTCAGAAATTCGTTTTACTCTGATTTTCCAAGTGAACTTTGAAGGCTTATATGCAATCCTTTGCAGATCTGCACGCATCCAAAATGGATGTATGCCAAAATACATAGACATGGGGCGATTCTTTGGATAAAACGGGTGACAGAAGGTCGCGTTCTGAACCGACCCCCACCCACCTGAATGACCCGTTTCGATATAAATTTCCTACATATTTTTCAGATCAGCTTCCCTATCTCACATTGAAGCTTTGGATATGTTGAGACCACTAATTATCTATGAAAAAGTCATGAAAAATCATAGCCTAACTGAATAAACCAGCAAGAGAGAGAGAGAGGGGGGGAGAAAGAGAGAGAGAGAGAGAGAGAGAGAGAGAGAGAGAAAGGTTTTCAGGAGGACCTGGTGGCAGTTGCATGAAACAAGCAAAACAAACTTTTAAGGGCCCTTTTCTCTACATAAAGTATTTGGGAATAGCAAACAAATACTTTGAGATTTTGCTGATGGTACAATTTGACAGGAAAGATGTGGGAGAAAGTAAATAAATCATTACTGAAAAATGAATGAGAAATGAAAATAAAACAGGGAGCAATTTTCCTCAGTGCAGTCAGGGCGAAATTTGTTCAGTGTTGCTTTTTGAATAGCCTAATAGGTTTACAGGACTTATCAAACAATGTGGCAGGGTAATGTGGAAAGACAAAAAGGGTCCACCACAATGTACTTTGCCAGGCATAGATCTACAGCTGCAAGGCCCAAGCTGGCAAAATGTCACAAAATTAAGTACATCTCCTGTGCCCGTGATGACATGGCCGAACCGTCGGAATTTACACAACAATTAGACCCAGAGAAGAATCTGAAATCGGTTTCAATGATGACATAATGATATATGGCACTTACGCCAATGCGAAAACATGAACTTGGCAAAAGGCACAAATAATGCTGTTTTTTTTTCTTTCTTTTCTTGATTTCTTTGTGGGAATAAAAACATGCTAAAATACATCCTCTTCTAATGAAATTGTCTGCAAATTAGTATGACAAAATTGGTCTCACTATTAAAGTGTGCATGAACAGACTGATGCGCAAAAGTTTTAACGCAAACCCAGATTTATGTTTTATCGAATGTGCCAAATTTCCCTATATCTTTGGGTTGTCATCACAATTGACTTTGGAGCCTGGTCATACTATCATTCTTTCCAATTTGGAGCAGTTGAAACATGTCATCACGGTCGCAAGCAATATCATGTCGATTCGGGGCATCTTCGTAGTTCAAGCCTGGCAACAGGGAAGCCTTGTCAATTGGGATGAAAAAAAAAAAAAAGAAACCTATGGAAATAAATGAAAGTAGATACATAGAGAGCCTGAAACTTTTCACAGACTCTTACTAATTTGAATTTGAAATTTGTACTTATAAATGTCTCAGAATTAGGGATAATGAATGAAAAAAGAAAAAAAAAGATGAGGGAAAATGGGGTAAAAAAAGGAGTAGTTGCTCAGATTTGACCCTTGTCCACCAATGACCAAAACTGAAAAAGATATTGGGACCTTTCGTCTAGCCCACTGAGCTAGCGAAGCAGTTGAATTCAACCCAGAAAATTAACCCCCTTATATATATGTGTAGATGTAGTTCCCTCCCTTTGTTTCAAAACATTCCGACAGAAGTCAAAAGTAGTACCATTTGAAAATTTGATATCAAGCACATTTGTCACCCTGTTTTATCAGAAAATATGAACGGACAGGTTTAAAAGGCGTTTTTGATGTTTGTTTGATCATATCTTGAAAAACAGAGCGTGGTTGTGTAATTTGTTTAGGGACTATTTTGTTTTTGTGACCTTATTACGCACCATGGTCTACTACGATTCAGAAATTCGTTTTACTCTGATTTTCCAAGTGAACTTTGAAGGCTTATATGCTATCCTTTGCAGATCTGCACGCATCCAAAATGGATGTATGCCAAAATACATAGACATGGGGCGATTCTTTGGATAAAACGGGTGACAGAAGGTCGCGTTCTGAACCGACCCCCACCCACCTGAATGACCCGTTTCGATATAAATTTCCTATATATTTTTCAGATCAGCTTCCCTATCTCACATTGAAGCTTTGGATATGTTGAGACCACTAATTATCTATGAAAAAGTCATGAAAAATCATAGCCTAACTGAATAAACCAGCAAGAGAGAGAGAGAGGGATGGAGAAAGAGAGAGAGAGAGAGAGAGAGAGAGAAAGGTTTTCAGGAGGACCTGGTGGCAGTTGCATGAAACAAGCAAAACAAACTTTTAAGGGCCCTTTTCTCTACATAAAGTATTTGGGAATAGCAAAAAAATACTTTGAGATTTTGCTGATGGTACAATTTGACAGGAAAGATGTGGGAGAAAGTAAATAAATCATTACTGAAAAATGAATGAGAAATGAAAATAAAACAGGGAGCAATTTTCCTCAGTGCAGTCAGGGCGAAATTTGTTCAGTGTTGCTTTTTGAATAGCCTAATAGTTTTACAGGACTTATCAAACAATGTGGCAGGGTAATGTGGAAAGACAAAAAGGGTCCACCACAATGTACTCTGCCAGGCATAGATCTACAGCTGCAAGGCCCAAGCTGGCAAAATGTCACAAAATTATGTACATCTCCTGTGCCCGTGATGACATGGCCGAACCGTCGGAATTTACGCAACAATTAGACCCAGAGAAGAATCTGAAATCGGTTTCAATGATGACATAATGATATATGGCACTTACGCCAATGCGAAAACATGAACTTGGCAAAAGGCACAAATAATGCTGGTTTTTTTTTTTTTTCTTTTCTTGATTTCTTTGTGGGAATAAAAACATGCTAAAATACATCCTCTTCTAATGAAATTGTCTGCAAATTAGTATGACAAAATTGGTCTCACTATTAAAGTGTGCATGAACAGACTGATGCGCAAAAGTTTTAACGCAAACCCAGATTTATGTTTTATCGAATGTGCCAAATTTCCCTATATCTTTGGGTTGTCATCACAATTGACTTTGGAGCCTGGTCATACTATCATTCTTTCCAATTTGGAGCAGTTGAAACAATTCATCACAGTCGCAAGCAATATCATGTCGATTCGGGGCATCTTCGTAGTTCAAGCCTGGCAACAGGGAAGCCTTGTCAATTGGGATGAAAAAAAAAAAAACCTATGGAAATAAATGAAAGTAGATACATAGAGAGCCTGAAAATTTTCACAGACTCTTACTAATTTGAATTTGAAATTTGTACTTATAAATGTCTCAGAATTAGGGATAATGAATGAAAAAAGAAAAAAAAAGATGAGGGAAAATGGGGTAAAAAAAGGAGTAGTTGCTCAGATTTGACCCTTGTCCACCAATGACCAAAACTGAAAAAGATATTGGGACCTTTCGTCTAGCCCACTGAGCTAGCGAAGCAGTTGAATTCAACCCAGAAAATTAACCCCCTTATATATATGTGTAGATGTAGTTCCCTCCCTTTGTTTCAAAACATTCCGACAGAAGTCAAAAGTAGTACCATTTGAAAATTTGATATCAAGCACATTTGTCACCCTGTTTTATCAGAAAATATGAACGGACAGGTTTAAAAGGCGTTTTTGATGTTTGTTTGATCATATCTTGAAAAACAGAGCGTGGCTGTGTAATTTGTTTAGGGACTATTTTGTTTTTGTGACCTTATTACGCACCATGGTCTACTACGATTCAGAAATTCGTTTTACTCTGATTTTCCAAGTGAACTTTGAAGGCTTATATGCAATCCTTTGCAGATCTGCACGCATCCAAAATGGATGTATGCCAAAATACATAGACATGGGGCGATTCTTTGGATAAAACGGGTGACAGAAGGTCGCGTTCTGAACCGACCCCCACCCACCTGAATGACCCGTTTCGATATAAATTTCCTACATATTTTTCAGATCAGCTTCCCTATCTCACATTGAAGCTTTGGATATGTTGAGACCACTAATTATCTATGAAAAAGTCATGAAAAATCATAGCCTAACTGAATAAACCAGCAAGAGAGAGAGAGAGGGGGGGGGAGAAAGAGAGAGAGAGAGAGAGAGAGAGAGAGAGAGAGAGAGAAAGGTTTTCAGGAGGACCTGGTGGCAGTTGCATGAAACAAGCAAAACAAACTTTTAAGGGCCCTTTTCTCTACATAAAGTATTTGGGAATAGCAAAAAAATACTTTGAGATTTTGCTGATGGTACAATTTGACAGGAAAGATGTGGGAGAAAGTAAATAAATCATTACTGAAAAATGAATGAGAAATGAAAATAAAACAGGGAGCAATTTTCCTCAGTGCAGTCAGGGCGAAATTTGTTCAGTGTTGCTTTTTGAATAGCCTAATAGGTTTACAGGACTTATCAAACAATGTGGCAGGGTAATGTGGAAAGACAAAAAGGGTCCACCACAATGTACTTTGCCAGGCATAGATCTACAGCTGCAAGGCCCAAGCTGGCAAAATGTCACAAAATTATGTACATCTCCTGTGCCCGTGATGACATGGCCGAACCGTCGGAATTTACACAACAATTAGACCCAGAGAAGAATCTGAAATCGGTTTCAATGATGACATAATGATATATGGCACTTACACCAATGCGAAAACATGAACTTGGCAAAAGGCACAAATAATGCTGGTTTTTTTTTATTCTTTTCTTGATTTCTTTGTGGGAATAAAAACATGCTAAAATACATCCTCTTCTAATGAAATTGTCTGCAAATTAGTATGACAAAATTGGTCTCACTATTAAAGTGTGCATGAACAGACTGATGCGCAAAAGTTTTAACGCAAACCCAGATTTATGTTTTATCGAATGTGCCAAATTTCCCTATATCTTTGGGTTGTCATCACAATTGACTTTGGAGCCTGGTCATACTATCATTCTTTCCAATTTGGAGCAGTTGAAACATGTCATCACGGTCGCAAGCAATATCATGTCGATTCGGGGCATCTTCGTAGTTCAAGCCTGGCAACAGGGAAGCCTTGTCAATTGGGATGAAAAAAAAAAAAAAGAAACCTATGGAAATAAATGAAAGTAGATACATAGAGAGCCTGAAAATTTTCACAGACTCTTACTAATTTGAATTTGAAATTTGTACTTATAAATGTCTCAGAATTAGGGATAATGAATGAAAAAAGAAAAAAAAAAGATGAGGGAAAATGGGGTAAAAAAAGGAGTAGTTGCTCAGATTTGACCCTTGTCCGCCAATGACCAAAACTGAAAAAGATATTGGGACCTTTCGTCTAGCCCACTGAGCTAGCGAAGCAGTTGAATTCAACCCAGAAAATTAACCCCCTTATATATATGTGTAGATGTAGTTCCCTCCCTTTGTTTCAAAACATTCCGACAGAAGTCAAAAGTAGTACCATTTGAAAATTTGATATCAAGCACATTTGTCACCCTGTTTTATCAGAAAATATGAACGGACAGGTTTAAAAGGCGTTTTTGATGTTTGTTTGATCATATCTTGAAAAACAGAGCGTGGCTGTGTAATTTGTTTAGGGACTATTTTGTTTTTGTGACCTTATTACGCACCATGGTCTACTACGATTCAGAAATTCGTTTTACTCTGATTTTCCAAGTGAACTTTGAAGGCTTATATGCTATCCTTTGCAGATCTGCACGCATCCAAAATGGATGTATGCCAAAATACATAGACATGGGGCGATTCTTTGGATAAAACGGGTGACAGAAGGTCGCGTTCTGAACCGACCCCCACCCACCTGAATGACCCGTTTCGATATAAATTTCCTACATATTTTTCAGATCAGCTTCCCTATCTCACATTGAAGCTTTGGATATGTTGAGACCACTAATTATCTATGAAAAAGTCATGAAAAATCATAGCCTAACTGAATAAACCAGCAAGAGAGAGAGAGAGGGGGGGGGAGAAAGGGAGAGAGAGAGAGAGAGAGAGAGAGAAAGGTTTTCAGGAGGACCTGGTGGCAGTTGCATGAAACAAGCAAAACAAACTTTTAAGGGCCCTTTTCTCTACATAAAGTATTTGGGAATAGCAAAAAAATACTTTGAGATTTTGCTGATGGTACAATTTGACAGGAAAGATGTGGGAGAAAGTAAATAAATCATTACTGAAAAATGAATGAGAAATGAAAATAAAACAGGGAGCAATTTTCCTCAGTGCAGTCAGGGCGAAATTTGTTCAGTGTTGCTTTTTGAATAGCCTAATAGGTTTACAGGACTTATCAAACAATGTGGCAGGGTAATGTGGAAAGACAAAAAGGGTCCACCACAATGTACTTTGCCAGGCATAGATCTACAGCTGCAAGGCCCAAGCTGGCAAAATGTCACAAAATTATGTACATCTCCTGTGCCCGTGATGACATGGCCGAACCGTCGGAATTTACGCAACAATTAGACCCAGAGAAGAATCTGAAATCGGTTTCAATGATGACATAATGATATATGGCACTTACGCCAATGCGAAAACATGAACTTGGCAAAAGGCACAAATAATGCTGGTTTTTTTTTTTTCTTTTCTTGATTTCTTTGTGGGAATAAAAACATGCTAAAATACATCCTCTTCTAATGAAATTGTCTGCAAATTAGTATGACAAAATTGGTCTCACTATTAAAGTGTGCATGAACAGACTGATGCGCAAAAGTTTTAACGCAAACCCAGATTTATGTTTTATCGAATGTGCCAAATTTCCCTATATCTTTGGGTTGTCATCACAATTGACTTTGGAGCCTGGTCATACTATCATTCTTTCCAATTTGGAGCAGTTGAAACATGTCATCACGGTCGCAAGCAATATCATGTCGATTCGGGGCATCTTCGTAGTTCAAGCCTGGCAACAGGGAAGCCTTGTCAATTGGGATGAAAAAAAAAAAAAAAAGAAACCTATGGAAATAAATGAAAGTAGATACATAGAGAGCCTGAAAATTTTCACAGACTCTTACTAATTTGAATTTGAAATTTGTACTTATAAATGTCTCAGAATTAGGGATAATGAATGAAAAAAGAAAAAAAAAGATGAGGGAAAATGGGGTAAAAAAAGGAGTAGTTGCTCAGATTTGACCCTTGTCCACCAATGACCAAAACTGAAAAAGATATTGGGACCTTTCGTCTAGCCCACTGAGCTAGCGAAGCAGTTGAATTCAACCCAGAAAATTAACCCCCTTATATATATGTGTAGATGTAGTTCCCTCCCTTTGTTTCAAAACATTCCGACAGAAGTCAAAAGTAGTACCATTTGAAAATTTGATATCAAGCACATTTGTCACCCTGTTTTATCAGAAAATATGAACGGACAGGTTTAAAAGGCGTTTTTGATGTTTGTTTGATCATATCTTGAAAAACAGAGCGTGGCTGTGTAATTTGTTTAGGGACTATTTTGTTTTTGTGACCTTATTACGCACCATAGTCTACTACGATTCGGAAATTCGTTTTACTCTGATTTTCCAAGTGAACTTTGAAGGCTTATATGCTATCCTTTGCAGATCTGCACGCATCCAAAATGGATGTATGCCAAAATACATAGACATGGGGCGATTCTTTGGATAAAACGGGTGACAGAAGGTCGCGTTCTAAACCGACCCCCACCCACCTGAATGACCCGTTTCGATATAAATTTCCTACATATTTTTCAGATCAGCTTCACTATCTCACATTGAAGCTTTGGATATGTTGAGACCACTAATTATCTATGAAAAAGTCATGAAAAATCATAGCCTAACTGAATAAACCAGCAAGAGAGAGAGAGAGAGGGGGGGAGAAAGAGAGAGAGAGAGAGAGAGAGAAAGGTTTTCAGGAGGACCTGGTGGCAGTTGCATGAAACAAGCAAAACAAACTTTTAAGGGCCCTTTTCTCTACATAAAGTATTTGGGAATAGCAAAAAAATACTTTGAGATTTTGCTGATGGTACAATTTGACAGGAAAGATGTGGGAGAAAGTAAATAAATCATTACTGAAAAATGAATGAGAAATGAAAATAAAACAGGGAGCAATTTTCCTCAGTGCAGTCAGGGCGAAATTTGTTCAGTGTTGCTTTTTGAATAGCCTAATAGGTTTACAGGACTTATCAAACAATGTGGCAGGGTAATGTGGAAAGACAAAAAGGGTCCACCACAATGTACTTTGCCAGGCATAGATCTACAGCTGCAAGGCCCAAGCTGGCAAAATGTCACAAAATTATGTACATCTCCTGTGCCCGTGATGACATGGCCGAACCGTCGGAATTTACGCAACAATTAGACCCAGAGAAGAATCTGAAATCGGTTTCAATGATGACATAATGATATATGGCACTTACGCCAATGCGAAAACATGAACTTGGCAAAAGGCACAAATAATGCTGTTTTTTTTTTTTTTCTTTTCTTGATTTCTTTGTGGGAATAAAAACATGCTAAAATACATCCTCTTCTAATGAAATTGTCTGCAAATTAGTATGACAAAATTGGTCTCACTATTAAAGTGTGCATGAACAGACTGATGCGCAAAAGTTTTAACGCAAACCCAGATTTATGTTTTATCGAATGTGCCAAATTTCCCTATATCTTTGGGTTGTCATCACAATTGACTTTGGAGCCTGGTCATACTATCATTCTTTCCAATTTGGAGCAGTTGAAACATGTCATCACGGTCGCAAGCAATATCATGTCGATTCGGGGCATCTTCGTAGTTCAAGCCTGGCAACAGGGAAGCCTTGTCAATTGGGATGAAAAAAAAAAAAAAAAGAAACCTATGGAAATAAATGAAAGTAGATACATAGAGAGCCTGAAAATTTTCACAGACTCTTACTAATTTGAATTTGAAATTTGTACTTATAAATGTCTCAGAATTAGGGATAATGAATGAAAAAAGAAAAAAAAAGATGAGGGAAAATGGGGCAAAAAAAGGAGTAGTTGCTCAGATTTGACCCTTGTCCACCAATGACCAAAACTGAAAAAGATATTGGGACCTTTCGTCTAGCCCACTGAGCTAGCGAAGCAGTTGAATTCAACCCAGAAAATTAACCCCCTTATATATATGTGTAGATGTAGTTCCCTCCCTTTGTTTCAAAACATTCCGACAGAAGTCAAAAGTAGTACCATTTGAAAATTTGATATCAAGCACATTTGTCACCCTGTTTTATCAGAAAATATGAACGGACAGGTTTAAAAGGCGTTTTTGATGTTTGTTTGATCATATCTTGAAAAACAGAGCGTGGCTGTGTAATTTGTTTAGGGACTATTTTGTTTTTGTGACCTTATTACGCACCATGGTCTACTACGATTCGGAAATTCGTTTTACTCTGATTTTCCAAGTGAACTTTGAAGGCTTATATGCTATCCTTTGCAGATCTGCACGCATCCAAAATGGATGTATGCCAAAATACATAGACATGGGGCGATTCTTTGGATAAAACGGGTGACAGAAGGTCGCGTTCTAAACCGACCCCCACCCACCTGAATGACCCGTTTCGATATAAATTTCCTACATATTTTTCAGATCAGCTTCCCTATCTCACATTGAAGCTTTGGATATGTTGAGACCACTAATTATCTATGAAAAAGTCATGAAAAATAGCCTAACTGAATAAACCAGCAAGAGAGAGAGAGGGGGGGGGAGAAAGAGAGAGAGAGAGAGAGAGAGAGAGAAAGGTTTTCAGGAGGACCTGGTGGCAGTTGCATGAAACAAGCAAAACAAACTTTTAAGGGCCCTTTTCTCTACATAAAGTATTTGGGAATAGCAAAAAAATACTTTGAGATTTTGCTGATGGTACAATTTGACAGGAAAGATGTGGGAGAAAGTAAATAAATCATTACTGAAAAATGAATGAGAAATGAAAATAAAACAGGGAGCAATTTTCCTCAGTGCAGTCAGGGCGAAATTTGTTCAGTGTTGCTTTTTGAATAGCCTAATAGGTTTACAGGACTTATCAAACAATGTGGCAGGGTAATGTGGAAAGACAAAAAGGGTCCACCACAATGTACTTTGCCAGGCATAGATCTACAGCTGCAAGGCCCAAGCTGGCAAAATGTCACAAAATTATGTACATCTCCTGTGCCCGTGATGACATGGCCGAACCGTCGGAATTTACGCAACAATTAGACCCAGAGAAGAATCTGAAATCGGTTTCAATGATGACATAATGATATATGGCACTTACGCCAATGCGAAAACATGAACTTGGCAAAAGGCACAAATAATGCTGTTTTTTTTTTTTTCTTTTCTTGATTTCTTTGTGGGAATAAAAACATGCTAAAATACATCCTCTTCTAATGAAATTGTCTGCAAATTAGTATGACAAAATTGGTCTCACTATTAAAGTGTGCATGAACAGACTGATGCGCAAAAGTTTTAACGCAAACCCAGATTTATGTTTTATCGAATGTGCCAAATTTCCCTATATCTTTGGGTTGTCATCACAATTGACTTTGGAGCCTGGTCATACTATCATTCTTTCCAATTTGGAGCAGTTGAAACATGTCATCACGGTCGCAAGCAATATCATGTCGATTCGGGGCATCTTCGTAGTTCAAGCCTGGCAACAGGGAAGCCTTGTCAATTGGGATGAAAAAAAAAAAAAAAAGAAACCTATGGAAATAAATGAAAGTAGATACATAGAGAGCCTGAAAATTTTCACAGACTCTTACTAATTTGAATTTGAAATTTGTACTTATAAATGTCTCAGAATTAGGGATAATGAATGAAAAAAGAAAAAAAAAGATGAGGGAAAATGGGGTAAAAAAAGGAGTAGTTGCTCAGATTTGACCCTTGTCCACCAATGACCAAAACTGAAAAAGATATTGGGACCTTTCGTCTAGCCCACTGAGCTAGCGAAGCAGTTGAATTCAACCCAGAAAATTAACCCCCTTATATATATGTGTAGATGTAGTTCCCTCCCTTTGTTTCAAAACATTCCGACAGAAGTCAAAAGTAGTACCATTTGAAAATTTGATATCAAGCACATTTGTCACCCTGTTTTATCAGAAAATATGAACGGACAGGTTTAAAAGGCGTTTTTGATGTTTGTTTGATCATATCTTGAAAAACAGAGCGTGGCTGTGTAATTTGTTTAGGGACTATTTTGTTTTTGTGACCTTATTACGCACCATGGTCTACTACGATTCGGAAATTCGTTTTACTCTGATTTTCCAAGTGAACTTTGAAGGCTTATATGCTATCCTTTGCAGATCTGCACGCATCCAAAATGGATGTATGCCAAAATACATAGACATGGGGCGATTCTTTGGATAAAACGGGTGACAGAAGGTCGCGTTCTAAACCGACCCCCACCCACCTGAATGACCCGTTTCGATATAAATTTCCTACATATTTTTCAGATCAGCTTCCCTATCTCACATTGAAGCTTTGGATATGTTGAGACCACTAATTATCTATGAAAAAGTCATGAAAAATCATAGCCTAACTGAATAAACCAGCAAGAGAGAGAGAGAGGGGGGGGGGGAGAAAGAGAGAGAGAGAGAGAGAGAGAAAGGTTTTCAGGAGGACCTGGTGGCAGTTGCATGAAACAAGCAAAACAAACTTTTAAGGGCCCTTTTCTCTACATAAAGTATTTGGGAATAGCAAAAAAATACTTTGAGATTTTGCTGATGGTACAATTTGACAGGAAAGATGTGGGAGAAAGTAAATAAATCATTACTGAAAAATGAATGAGAAATGAAAATAAAACAGGGAGCAATTTTCCTCAGTGCAGTCAGGGCGAAATTTGTTCAGTGTTGCTTTTTGAATAGCCTAATAGGTTTACAGGACTTATCAAACAATGTGGCAGGGTAATGTGGAAAGACAAAAAGGGTCCACCACAATGTACTTTGCCAGGCATAGATCTACAGCTGCAAGGCCCAAGCTGGCAAAATGTCACAAAATTATGTACATCTCCTGTGCCCGTGATGACATGGCCGAACCGTCGGAATTTACGCAACAATTAGACCCAGAGAAGAATCTGAAATCGGTTTCAATGATGACATAATGATATATGGCACTTACGCCAATGCGAAAACATGAACTTGGCAAAAGGCACAAATAATGCTGTTTTTTTTTTTTTTCTTTTCTTGATTTCTTTGTGGGAATAAAAACATGCTAAAATACATCCTCTTCTAATGAAATTGTCTGCAAATTAGTATGACAAAATTGGTCTCACTATTAAAGTGTGCATGAACAGACTGATGCGCAAAAGTTTTAACGCAAACCCAGATTTATGTTTTATCGAATGTGCCAAATTTCCCTATATCTTTGGGTTGTCATCACAATTGACTTTGGAGCCTGGTCATACTATCATTCTTTCCAATTTGGAGCAGTTGAAACATGTCATCACGGTCGCAAGCAATATCATGTCGATTCGGGGCATCTTCGTAGTTCAAGCCTGGCAACAGGGAAGCCTTGTCAATTGGGATGAAAAAAAAAAAAAAAGAAACCTATGGAAATAAATGAAAGTAGATACATAGAGAGCCTGAAAATTTTCACAGACTCTTACTAATTTGAATTTGAAATTTGTACTTATAAATGTCTCAGAATTAGGGATAATGAATGAAAAAAGAAAAAAAAAGATGAGGGAAAATGGGGCAAAAAAAGGAGTAGTTGCTCAGATTTGACCCTTGTCCACCAATGACCAAAACTGAAAAAGATATTGGGACCTTTCGTCTAGCCCACTGAGCTAGCGAAGCAGTTGAATTCAACCCAGAAAATTAACCCCCTTATATATATGTGTAGATGTAGTTCCCTCCCTTTGTTTCAAAACATTCCGACAGAAGTCAAAAGTAGTACCATTTGAAAATTTGATATCAAGCACATTTGTCACCCTGTTTTATCAGAAAATATGAACGGACAGGTTTAAAAGGCGTTTTTGATGTTTGTTTGATCATATCTTGAAAAACAGAGCGTGGCTGTGTAATTTGTTTAGGGACTATTTTGTTTTTGTGACCTTATTACGCACCATGGTCTACTACGATTCAGAAATTCGTTTTACTCTGATTTTCCAAGTGAACTTTGAAGGCTTATATGCTATCCTTTGCAGATCTGCACGCATCCAAAATGGATGTATGCCAAAATACATAGACATGGGGCGATTCTTTGGATAAAACGGGTGACAGAAGGTCGCGTTCTGAACCGACCCCCACCCACCTGAATGACCCGTTTCGATATAAATTTCCTACATATTTTTCAGATCAGCTTCCCTATCTCACATTGAAGCTTTGGATATGTTGAGACCACTAATTATCTATGAAAAAGTCATGAAAAATCATAGCCTAACTGAATAAACCAGCAAGAGAGAGAGAGAGAGGGGGGGAGAAAGAGAGAGAGAGAGAGAGAGAGAAAGGTTTTCAGGAGGACCTGGTGGCAGTTGCATGAAACAAGCAAAACAAACTTTTAAGGGCCCTTTTCTCTACATAAAGTATTTGGGAATAGCAAAAAAATACTTTGAGATTTTGCTGATGGTACAATTTGACAGGAAAGATGTGGGAGAAAGTAAATAAATCATTACTGAAAAATGAATGAGAAATGAAAATAAAACAGGGAGCAATTTTCCTCAGTGCAGTCAGGGCGAAATTTGTTCAGTGTTGCTTTTTGAATAGCCTAATAGGTTTACAGGACTTATCAAACAATGTGGCAGGGTAATGTGGAAAGACAAAAAGGGTCCACCACAATGTACTTTGCCAGGCATAGATCTACAGCTGCAAGGCCCAAGCTGGCAAAATGTCACAAAATTATGTACATCTCCTGTGCCCGTGATGACATGGCCGAACCGTCGGAATTTACGCAACAATTAGACCCAGAGAAGAATCTGAAATCGGTTTCAATGATGACATAATGATATATGGCACTTACGCCAATGCGAAAACATGAACTTGGCAAAAGGCACAAATAATGCTGTTTTTTTTTTTTTCTTTTCTTGATTTCTTTGTGGGAATAAAAACATGCTAAAATACATCCTCTTCTAATGAAATTGTCTGCAAATTAGTATGACAAAATTGGTCTCACTATTAAAGTGTGCATGAACAGACTGATGCGCAAAAGTTTTAACGCAAACCCAGATTTATGTTTTATCGAATGTGCCAAATTTCCCTATATCTTTGGGTTGTCATCACAATTGACTTTGGAGCCTGGTCATACTATCATTCTTTCCAATTTGGAGCAGTTGAAACATGTCATCACGGTCGCAAGCAATATCATGTCGATTCGGGGCATCTTCGTAGTTCAAGCCTGGCAACAGGGAAGCCTTGTCAATTGGGATGAAAAAAAAAAAAAAAAGAAACCTATGGAAATAAATGAAAGTAGATACATAGAGAGCCTGAAAATTTTCACAGACTCTTACTAATTTGAATTTGAAATTTGTACTTATAAATGTCTCAGAATTAGGGATAATGAATGAAAAAAGAAAAAAAAAGATGAGGGAAAATGGGGTAAAAAAAGGAGTAGTTGCTCAGATTTGACCCTTGTCCACCAATGACCAAAACTGAAAAAGATATTGGGACCTTTCGTCTAGCCCACTGAGCTAGCGAAGCAGTTGAATTCAACCCAGAAAATTAACCCCCTTATATATATGTGTAGATGTAGTTCCCTCCCTTTGTTTCAAAACATTCCGACAGAAGTCAAAAGTAGTACCATTTGAAAATTTGATATCAAGCACATTTGTCACCCTGTTTTATCAGAAAATATGAACGGACAGGTTTAAAAGGCGTTTTTGATGTTTGTTTGATCATATCTTGAAAAACAGAGCGTGGCTGTGTAATTTGTTTAGGGACTATTTTGTTTTTGTGACCTTATTACGCACCATGGTCTACTACGATTCGGAAATTCGTTTTACTCTGATTTTCCAAGTGAACTTTGAAGGCTTATATGCTATCCTTTGCAGATCTGCACGCATCCAAAATGGATGTATGCCAAAATACATAGACATGGGGCGATTCTTTGGATAAAACGGGTGACAGAAGGTCGCGTTCTAAACCGACCCCCACCCACCTGAATGACCCGTTTCGATATAAATTTCCTACATATTTTTCAGATCAGCTTCCCTATCTCACATTGAAGCTTTGGATATGTTGAGACCACTAATTATCTATGAAAAAGTCATGAAAAATCATAGCCTAACTGAATAAACCAGCAAGAGAGAGAGAGAGGGGGGGGAGAAAGAGAGAGAGAGAGAGAGAGAGAGAAAGGTTTTCAGGAGGACCTGGTGGCAGTTGCATGAAACAAGCAAAACAAACTTTTAAGGGCCCTTTTCTCTACATAAAGTATTTGGGAATAGCAAAAAAATACTTTGAGATTTTGCTGATGGTACAATTTGACAGGAAAGATGTGGGAGAAAGTAAATAAATCATTACTGAAAAATGAATGAGAAATGAAAATAAAACAGGGAGCAATTTTCCTCAGTGCAGTCAGGGCGAAATTTGTTCAGTGTTGCTTTTTGAATAGCCTAATAGGTTTACAGGACTTATCAAACAATGTGGCAGGGTAATGTGGAAAGACAAAAAGGGTCCACCACAATGTACTTTGCCAGGCATAGATCTACAGCTGCAAGGCCCAAGCTGGCAAAATGTCACAAAATTATGTACATCTCCTGTGCCCGTGATGACATGGCCGAACCGTCGGAATTTACGCAACAATTAGACCCAGAGAAGAATCTGAAATCGGTTTCAATGATGACATAATGATATATGGCACTTACGCCAATGCGAAAACATGAACTTGGCAAAAGGCACAAATAATGCTGTTTTTTTTTTTTTCTTTTCTTGATTTCTTTGTGGGAATAAAAACATGCTAAAATACATCCTCTTCTAATGAAATTGTCTGCAAATTAGTATGACAAAATTGGTCTCACTATTAAAGTGTGCATGAACAGACTGATGCGCAAAAGTTTTAACGCAAACCCAGATTTATGTTTTATCGAATGTGCCAAATTTCCCTATATCTTTGGGTTGTCATCACAATTGACTTTGGAGCCTGGTCATACTATCATTCTTTCCAATTTGGAGCAGTTGAAACATGTCATCACGGTCGCAAGCAATATCATGTCGATTCGGGGCATCTTCGTAGTTCAAGCCTGGCAACAGGGAAGCCTTGTCAATTGGGATGAAAAAAAAAAAAAAAAGAAACCTATGGAAATAAATGAAAGTAGATACATAGAGAGCCTGAAAATTTTCACAGACTCTTACTAATTTGAATTTGAAATTTGTACTTATAAATGTCTCAGAATTAGGGATAATGAATGAAAAAAGAAAAAAAAAGATGAGGGAAAATGGGGTAAAAAAAGGAGTAGTTGCTCAGATTTGACCCTTGTCCACCAATGACCAAAACTGAAAAAGATATTGGGACCTTTCGTCTAGCCCACTGAGCTAGCGAAGCAGTTGAATTCAACCCAGAAAATTAACCCCCTTATATATATGTGTAGATGTAGTTCCCTCCCTTTGTTTCAAAACATTCCGACAGAAGTCAAAAGTAGTACCATTTGAAAATTTGATATCAAGCACATTTGTCACCCTGTTTTATCAGAAAATATGAACGGACAGGTTTAAAAGGCGTTTTTGATGTTTGTTTGATCATATCTTGAAAAACAGAGCGTGGCTGTGTAATTTGTTTAGGGACTATTTTGTTTTTGTGACCTTATTACGCACCATGGTCTACTACGATTCGGAAATTCGTTTTACTCTGATTTTCCAAGTGAACTTTGAAGGCTTATATGCTATCCTTTGCAGATCTGCACGCATCCAAAATGGATGTATGCCAAAATACATAGACATGGGGCGATTCTTTGGATAAAACGGGTGACAGAAGGTCGCGTTCTAAACCGACCCCCACCCACCTGAATGACCCGTTTCGATATAAATTTCCTACATATTTTTCAGATCAGCTTCCCTATCTCACATTGAAGCTTTGGATATGTTGAGACCACTAATTATCTATGAAAAAGTCATGAAAAATCATAGCCTAACTGAATAAACCAGCAAGAGAGAGAGAGAGAGGGGGGGAGAAAGAGAGAGAGAGAGAGAGAGAAAGGTTTTCAGGAGGACCTGGTGGCAGTTGCATGAAACAAGCAAAACAAACTTTTAAGGGCCCTTTTCTCTACATAAAGTATTTGGGAATAGCAAAAAAATACTTTGAGATTTTGCTGATGGTACAATTTGACAGGAAAGATGTGGGAGAAAGTAAATAAATCATTACTGAAAAATGAATGAGAAATGAAAATAAAACAGGGAGCAATTTTCCTCAGTGCAGTCAGGGCGAAATTTGTTCAGTGTTGCTTTTTGAATAGCCTAATAGGTTTACAGGACTTATCAAACAATGTGGCAGGGTAATGTGGAAAGACAAAAAGGGTCCACCACAATGTACTTCGCCAGGCATAGATCTACAGCTGCAAGGCCCAAGCTGGCAAAATGTCACAAAATTATGTACATCTCCTGTGCCCGTGATGACATGGCCGAACCGTCGGAATTTACGCAACAATTAGACCCAGAGAAGAATCTGAAATCGGTTTCAATGATGACATAATGATATATGGCACTTACGCCAATGCGAAAACATGAACTTGGCAAAAGGCACAAATAATGCTGTTTTTTTTTTTTTTCTTTTCTTGATTTCTTTGTGGGAATAAAAACATGCTAAAATACATCCTCTTCTAATGAAATTGTCTGCAAATTAGTATGACAAAATTGGTCTCACTATTAAAGTGTGCATGAACAGACTGATGCGCAAAAGTTTTAACGCAAACCCAGATTTATGTTTTATCGAATGTGCCAAATTTCCCTATATCTTTGGGTTGTCATCACAATTGACTTTGGAGCCTGGTCATACTATCATTCTTTCCAATTTGGAGCAGTTGAAACATGTCATCACGGTCGCAAGCAATATCATGTCGATTCGGGGCATCTTCGTAGTTCAAGCCTGGCAACAGGGAAGCCTTGTCAATTGGGATGAAAAAAAAAAAAAAAGAAACCTATGGAAATAAATGAAAGTAGATACATAGAGAGCCTGAAAATTTTCACAGACTCTTACTAATTTGAATTTGAAATTTGTACTTATAAATGTCTCAGAATTAGGGATAATGAATGAAAAAAGAAAAAAAAAGATGAGGGAAAATGGGGTAAAAAAAGGAGTAGTTGCTCAGATTTGACCCTTGTCCACCAATGACCAAAACTGAAAAAGATATTGGGACCTTTCGTCTAGCCCACTGAGCTAGCGAAGCAGTTGAATTCAACCCAGAAAATTAACCCCCTTATATATATGTGTAGATGTAGTTCCCTCCCTTTGTTTCAAAACATTCCGACAGAAGTCAAAAGTAGTACCATTTGAAAATTTGATATCAAGCACATTTGTCACCCTGTTTTATCAGAAAATATGAACGGACAGGTTTAAAAGGCGTTTTTGATGTTTGTTTGATCATATCTTGAAAAACAGAGCGTGGCTGTGTAATTTGTTTAGGGACTATTTTGTTTTTGTGACCTTATTACGCACCATGGTCTACTACGATTCAGAAATTCGTTTTACTCTGATTTTCCAAGTGAACTTTGAAGGCTTATATGCTATCCTTTGCAGATCTGCACGCATCCAAAATGGATGTATGCCAAAATACATAGACATGGGGCGATTCTTTGGATAAAACGGGTGACAGAAGGTCGCGTTCTAAACCGACCCCCACCCACCTGAATGACCCGTTTCGATATAAATTTCCTACATATTTTTCAGATCAGCTTCCCTATCTCACATTGAAGCTTTGGATATGTTGAGACCACTAATTATCTATGAAAAAGTCATGAAAAATCATAGCCTAACTGAATAAACCAGCAAGAGAGAGAGAGAGGGGGGGGAGAAAGAGAGAGAGAGAGAGAGAGAGAAAGGTTTTCAGGAGGACCTGGTGGCAGTTGCATGAAACAAGCAAAACAAACTTTTAAGGGCCCTTTTCTCTACATAAAGTATTTGGGAATAGCAAAAAAATACTTTGAGATTTTGCTGATGGTACAATTTGACAGGAAAGATGTGGGAGAAAGTAAATAAATCATTACTGAAAAATGAATGAGAAATGAAAATAAAACAGGGAGCAATTTTCCTCAGTGCAGTCAGGGCGAAATTTGTTCAGTGTTGCTTTTTGAATAGCCTAATAGGTTTACAGGACTTATCAAACAATGTGGCAGGGTAATGTGGAAAGACAAAAAGGGTCCACCACAATGTACTTTGCCAGGCATAGATCTACAGCTGCAAGGCCCAAGCTGGCAAAATGTCACAAAATTATGTACATCTCCTGTGCCCGTGATGACATGGCCGAACCGTCGGAATTTACGCAACAATTAGACCCAGAGAAGAATCTGAAATCGGTTTCAATGATGACATAATGATATATGGCACTTACGCCAATGCGAAAACATGAACTTGGCAAAAGGCACAAATAATGCTGTTTTTTTTTTTTTCTTTTCTTGATTTCTTTGTGGGAATAAAAACATGCTAAAATACATCCTCTTCTAATGAAATTGTCTGCAAATTAGTATGACAAAATTGGTCTCACTATTAAAGTGTGCATGAACAGACTGATGCGCAAAAGTTTTAACGCAAACCCAGATTTATGTTTTATCGAATGTGCCAAATTTCCCTATATCTTTGGGTTGTCATCACAATTGACTTTGGAGCCTGGTCATACTATCATTCTTTCCAATTTGGAGCAGTTGAAACATGTCATCACGGTCGCAAGCAATATCATGTCGATTCGGGGCATCTTCGTAGTTCAAGCCTGGCAACAGGGAAGCCTTGTCAATTGGGATGAAAAAAAAAAAAAAAAAAGAAACCTATGGAAATAAATGAAAGTAGATACATAGAGAGCCTGAAAATTTTCACAGACTCTTACTAATTTGAATTTGAAATTTGTACTTATAAATGTCTCAGAATTAGGGATAATGAATGAAAAAAGAAAAAAAAAGATGAGGGAAAATGGGGTAAAAAAAGGAGTAGTTGCTCAGATTTGACCCTTGTCCACCAATGACCAAAACTGAAAAAGATATTGGGACCTTTCGTCTAGCCCACTGAGCTAGCGAAGCAGTTGAATTCAACCCAGAAAATTAACCCCCTTATATATATGTGTAGATGTAGTTCCCTCCCTTTGTTTCAAAACATTCC